>BNCR01000015.1:19957708-21406041 GCA_014656515.1 Oryzias celebensis
CCAGTTGGACAGTTCACTGCATCTGTCCTGCCGCAGAGGATCAAATCCTTTGGGGCCTGCATGCTCCCTCAGCAAAGCTTGAGTCTGCAGGCTGAGAGGGTTTGAATATACTCCTGCGGCACTGAGCTGGCCACCCCTCTGGTGACATGGATCCGATGTTCCAGAAAGACCAGGCCTCGCTTCAGGAAGAACCTTGTAGCTGTGCTCCAAACCGCCTCTGTAGGCATCAGACACACAGTCTGTAGCCTCTCTAATCCCAGTCGTCTGTAACCGGAGTCTTACATCAGGACAGAGCCCCCCTAATAGGGCTGACTGGTTTAGTGTAGGTTCCACTGTAGGAGTGTCAAACCTCTGTCCTTCATCCACCCGTGTGTGATCTGAGGGGAAAAGTGAGTGGTCCAGCCCATTGACGAGGCTACGATACCGGCTCAGGCAGTCTGGCTTGGCCCTCGCAGGATCAACTCCCATTCTGTCCTGAGCGTCCAAGTTGGGAGAAGATGCAGATTTGCAGAGAGATGAAGACTTTGATACAGAGCCATTCGGCGTTCTTGAGCCTGATGAAGATCTGTGACCCTCAGCAGAGGACAAAGCGTCCTCCTGACCAAACGACTGGTGATGTGAAGCCGAGCCGCTTGCCGTCGATGGCATGACATGTGCAGTGGGAATGGGGATCTGACTGCGAATGGGTTGGAAAGAGGGGCTGCTGCTGGAACTGCAGAAATCTAAAAAAGCATAAACAAATAATGTCTTAACAAATAGTGCAATGAAACATGCATCAGTGTAAAGAGTCCTGGAACAAACCATTGTCTCTATTTTTACTTGCTGGGGTGAAGGAAATGGGAAATGCAGCAGGATTTATGGGTGGCCTACTTCAATGATGAGGTGTCACCACAGAAAGAATTAACAAGCTCTAACTGACGCAGCTCAAGGGACCGGCTTATAATAGACTTAAACTGAGGCTCAGAATAAAACATCCATGATCCATAAAGGAGTATCTACCCACAGAAAGCTAAAATCGCCTTCAGAATATGACAGTTAAAATTCATCATAAAACTTTACTGTTGGAAAAAAGGGAAGACTAAAATGCTTTAACTTTAAATGAATCATAAACATTAAAAGCCACTGCCAACATAAGGATTAGTTCCATCAGATTACAACAGAGAACACATTGGACTTATTCCATTACGTGTTCTATAAAATGTTAGCCATCTTAAGCTCAGAGGAAACATAAAGAAGTTTAGGGAGAAAACGATCGACACCCCAGAGATGCTTTCACAACAAAACTACACCACAAACCTGAGAGACCTGCTGAATTCTCAAAGACGGGAAGTCGCTCGAACCCAAAGACCAATCAAAAGGCTGGAACATCTTTTTCAGATACTGAACTGTAGCGACAGCTGTGAAACTTCAAGTCAAAGCGGAAACCGGTCTTCTGCATTTCAGGGCAGCGCTGAGACGACAGTTGGAGCTTCAGCTAACGGTCACACAAGCTAGCGGGCCCTGCGCCCCAAAACCTTATTGTTCTGAAGAGCCCAGGCAGTCGGTACCAAGATCCCAGCAAAAGCAGGCACACACAGGAAAGGTTAGGGGTATTTATAGCCCACCTCTCATGTTACAGGGGGATCTGTGGGTGCCGCTTATTTAAGTACCTTGCCCCCTCCCAGGGCAACATACACATCCACACATCAGCAGTCAAAAGCAGAAAAAGATCATGTTATTCCTGTTAAAACCACAGTTTTGACAAATAACTGAAAATGAAGTTTCACAGAAATATTTAAAAAGAAAACAGGGTGGCAGCAATTTGCTTCAATACGCCAGAGGAATAAAAAACATTTAGGCTCAGCCGATTTTGACCAGAACAAGTCTAAACTACTCTGCAGCAACAACATTTGAGAGATGTTTTTTCTGTAGACATTCCTGCAGGTGGAACACATGCACCATTGCTAATACTTAAGCATTGTTCCTGTTGCTGTTTAGGGGGTAGGCATGCAAACCACAAAAACATGCTTTGATTTCACTTCACAATGTTACACAACCAATTCTACAACCATTTCTACCAGTGCTAGTTACCACTGCCAGTGCAATCAAATCAATGTAATATGAATTAGTTTTTTTATTTTTCCAGTTTCAATTCATGTTAGCACTGTAAACGTTAACCCACTCGACTAATTAAAAAAATAACGTGTTAATATATAATAACGCTGATTAATTATATCCGCAACGTCTTCCGCTGGTTCAGGCTTCCGCGACACGTTAATTTCTGAAAGAACACATTTCGTTGGTCACAATCCTGCTTATAGCATGGTCAATGACAAAAGAAATATATATTAAATTCAATGTTTTATACTTTATTCTTGTTATTTTTTAGACTTAGATCACTTTTTCACAAAAGGCAGACTATTTGATGCGTGATGCGGCCCATTTGTCATGGTAACACAACGGTTAAAGTGATGTATATATGCTGATTGACCCGATAGGTTCAATAAAGCATCGGTTCACAGAAAAAGTTCCCCTCTTCCCTCGTATTTTTGTCCAGACTTTTGTTACCAGACTTCCTTTTTAGATGTGCGTCCAAGCAGCCAATCAGGATAGAGTATTCAACCGGACCATTAAAAGTGCAGTAACACAACGTTTGTTTCTTATGGCTTTTTAGCATCTTTGTTTTCTTGGAGTAATACTGCAGGCACCGAAGTCTTTAGAGTTCCTAAAACATTGCTAGAGTCTGCTTGTCTTACTGTTAATGTGTTTTGTCCACACAAGTTAAGCTTGTGTGTTAAAGAAGTTAATCAAAGGAAATTTTATTATAATTTGATTGTTTGAAGTTGCATTTTCAAAGCAAATATCACATTTTTATCAATTTAAACAAAGTAGTAAACTCTCCACTTGGTAAATACTATTTTAAAGATTCCTTACAATAAATTAGATAAGAACAAGTCCCTTTTATAGGAAAGCTCATCCCTTTTTAAAATTTAATAACCAGATTAGTATCCACTAAACTTTATTTTCCTTTTAATTTACTTTAATAACTTTGCTTAAATAGAACTTAGATGATGAAAATGAACCCACAGCATATTTCTATCCAGTGTTTATGCAGGCTAGCGTAACTGTCAATGTCACACAACACTCTCTGGTGGCAACAAAGGAACAATGAAAAGTCATCACCTTCTGTGCTGTCAGATGCTGAAGTGCCAAGACCGGTGTCCCCGCTGTCAGATGTTCCAGGACGGCGGCCAAATCTGCTTTGGAACTTCTCAGACACAGCTGGTGTCTGCCACTCCATGTTAGCCAACTGAGCTAATGTTTGTTTGTGAAGAGGCACAATAACAACAAAGCTCTATGTCAACACATATTTAACAGACATTTGGGCATTTTGACAGATGGAGTGTCAACGTACCAGCTGGTTTGGAGTCAAAGTATCTCTGTGAGGTTGTCATTTCATGAGAAACTAAGTCTCCTAAAACAAATAATAAAAATAATCAAACTCTAGTATTCAGTGTACGAACAATGCAGCAAATGTGTCAAAATGAGATGTGAAGATCAGCCAGATTTATTCACAAACTTTTAAACTTTTGTGTTACATCATCCGGACAAAGGAGATCTCTGTTAATCCAAACATTAATCCTGCCAAGGGAGCGTTTTAAAAATACCAATTATGTCACAGGACCCAGCAGCTGTTATTTTGTCCCCTCATGTGTTCACCTATCAAATTCATAGGCTCCCTAACAACGACGCCACGGTCGTCTACGGCAAAAAATAACACGAGCACATGACTTACATAACCGTACCTTTAAATTATCCTATGCCCAACAGAAGCCAAAAATTAAATTATTTACATAAAACATGTTTGCAGAAAAAAAAAAGTGCTAACTCGTTTAAATTCCTACACGAAATTGAATTCCAGTAAAAACAACCTCCAAGCTAACAGCGATAAACCGTTTCACCATTTCGTATAAAAAAAACTTTAAATATAGCTATAAACGGATACACACGGTTAATATCAGCTGTTTAACGGGCTAGATTTTTTATATAATTTTTCCAGTCGCTCACCTTTTTTAAAGATGCGCTGTACCGTTACCCATTTTAGCTAATCCGTAACAAATCGTCGAACAAGCTAGCTAGCAGCTAACACGGCTTTGCGGTTTACTCAGCGTGGAGAGTTGGTCTCAGTTTTCCTGTCTCTTGCCGCTTTTTTTGTCCTCCAATTTTAAATAAAGCTCTATTTTGTGTAAATTAGCAGTGGTATTAATTACCTTAATTTCCATATAAATGCGGAATTGCAATACACAAATCTCTGTTTCAGGCTACGAAGTAAAGCCGAATCTGTACAATCCACTGCCGCTGCTGCTGCTGCTGTTGTTCCGCTAGTAAACTGATTCCCTCTGATGGCAGACAACCAACCAGGAGCTTCAGGGGCTCATCTCCTCCTTTGTCTCCCATGAGTACAAACTTCAACAAACACAACCCATCATTTTTTTATTTAATGGCATTCAAATCAAACGTGAACATATAAAGGAAGACAGCTTTAACATGAAATACTGCATGAATATGTATGTGGGTAAGCTCCAAGCACACAGCGTTTCAAAATAAAACAGACATTAAGGAAGGCAGAAAATTGAACATTTAAAGAAGTATAATAATAATAATAATAATAATAATAATAATAATAATAATAATAATAATAATAATAATAATAATAATAATAATAATAATGAATAAATAAAGTCCTGTAAATAGACACTCAGGAACTGGAAAACTGTTATAACATACCTATTTCTAATAACTAAGGAACTCGAAAAAATGTGTGTAAATCAGGTAATTCCAGAAATTTAATTAACATATTATTTTTATTTCTAATATTTTTAAACCGGTATTGGCATTCTCATATCCGTTATTTTAACATTTGTTTTGCTTTATTGACAATATCATAAATTGTATCCTGATTTAGAGTTATTAATACGTTTTTAGTATCAATTAAATGTCTTTGCTATTATTACTGAAGTAACCCCTTCTGATTTTAATAATTATTTGCTAAATTGCTTTGAAATTCGTAACATTTTTTCAGTTCACAACACAAATATTGTATTTTTTTTATTGTAGTTCCCAAAGTAATGCACATTTTTGAGTACTATATGTTCTAATTTGCTTTTAGCCAGATAAGTTGACTGAAACTTGTTAATAAATAGTAATTTCACGAAATGCATCAGTCTCGTTGAGAAGCAGTTTTATGGCAAACCTGCTTTTCTTTTGAAACTCTTAGACAGGAAGTTATTTGACCAAATTGACCGATAATCTCATCTGTGAGGAGGGTTGTGTTCAAGTTAGAGAAGGTGTTAGCTTAAATCTTGTCAACAAACTCCTTCAGAGTGTTTTTACGACTTTTCTTAAATGGACATTTCTCGTAAGGAACATTTTCACTTCAAAGACAGCAGTAAGACATAGTTAATTGTTGTAAATCATAAATAAAATGTTGCAGATGTTCACACAAAGTGGACGTTTTTCTTAGCTAGCAAGGAAACGCCAGTTTGCTAACGCCAGCTACCTGGTAAACGACGGATCTGTTTAAGGCCCAGGAGACCGGTGGCTCGACATTCTGGTAAGCTGATAATGAGTTAGCTTTAATACAATTGTCATTGTTCTAGCTAGCAGCAGATGGTTGTCGTGCAGAGCTACGCTGTTAGCAGTAGCCGGTCAGCTAAAAAAACTGGGCTTGTGTTAGCTGTAAAGGCACTGTCATATTAGATGCTTGTACTGACCAAAGTCTACAGATTAACTAATGTGTTTATGTTCTGGGCCAGGAACGCGTACATATTTGTCAGTTTACTTTGTCCGTAAATGATTGTGTCTTAATACTTTCTCTGTCTTAACAGCTGAGTGATACTAAAAACAAATACATGTCAACTAAACATTGAGCCCTGGAACCCTCCAGCTCAGAGCCTGGTTTATGTTTTGAGGTGAGGCCATGACAACTATCAACATAACCAGGGAGATCCTGCACAGGCAGATAAGTGTGAGTAGCGAAATACTCAATATTAACTGAAGAGCCCCATCCTGAGATGTTTTCTGCATGTATGCACCCAAAAATTGGGATTCTCACCTTCATTTCTGGTACTGAGGACATTTTTGTTTCTTGTCTTCAGGATAAGGGAGCATTAGGCTTCCAAAGGTTCCATCATGTGACCGATCCTTTTATTAAAAGACTTGGACTAGAAGCAGAGCTCCAGGTCGGTTTTTAATTTAATTTAAAATGCATAATGAACTTCCAGATATTAGTAAACACAACATCATCATTATGTGGGCTCTTATATTTCTCTGAAAACCTGTCACCTGTTTCAACAGGGCCATACTGGCTGTGTAAACTGTTTGGAATGGAACGAGAAAGGAGAGTAAGTCCAAAAAGTACAAGTATCCAACGTATTGATTGTTACAAAGAGTTCAGATCTTAATTTTTGTTATTTTTTGTTAAGTCTACTAGCTTCAGGTTCGGATGACCAGCATGCCATCATCTGGGATCCCTTTAAACACAAGAAACTTACAACTATGCACACTGGTCATGCAGCAAATATATTTTCAGTAAAGGTAAGAAGCACAAACTTGAAGACTGGTGCTTTTCATGTGCAGGATCTTTCATAGTTAAGTTACTCCTACATTGTGGTCTTGTGTCATTGTTTGGTTTGTAACACTTGAAAACCGTAAAAGCCCTCTACCTTAAAGTCAGAGTTTTTTAGGGCAACAATTAAATTTTATTTATATAACCCAGTATCACAGCCATAGCCGTCTCATTGGACTGACATCAGTATATTGCAAGAAACAAAAAGTCAAACATGTAAAAGCAAACAACAGCTGGTTGTTAAACAGACTAAGCTGAACAAAAATCTCTGCCCTTACACCCTCCTTCTCGGTGAGGAAAAACTCATTTAAAAAAAACCCTATCTTTTTTTTTTCGGGGAGGGAGAGACGACGACTAAGAAACCACAGGTCTGCCCACATGAAGAAGAGATCCTCAACTTAAAAAGAAATCTAGGATCATTTTACTGCTTGTTTTTAAAGCTCTTAATGGTTTTGCCTCAGTTTACTTTACAGATCTTTTAACTGTTCGTAGCCCTTCTAGAGTTTTAAGGCCTACCGAGCAGCATCAACATGACGTGCCCACGTCACGACAGTAACATCGGGGTGACTGTGCATTTTTCTTTTGCCAGCCCCGAGTTGTGCAATAATCAATGAAAGAGTTGCACATATTTTCAAACCTAAACAGTTTTAAACGTCATCTTAAGACGGACCTTTTTAGAATGGTTTTTTAATTCTCAGTAGTTGATGGCATTTTGTTTTCCCTTACTCATTTTAAGTTTATTAATTCAGCCTTCTAATTTGATGTTATTCGCTCATTTTAAGTTTATTAATTCAGCCTTCTAATTTGATGTTATTCACTGATTTTAAGTTTATTAATTCAGCCTTCTAATCTGATATTATTTTTAACTTTTGCTCAATTTGTATTTGTTTTAATCTCTCTTCTTAATGTAGCTCTTTGGTACCCCGATGGTGTTGTAAAGTGCTAAAAACAATTAAAGTAATTCATTCTTTAAATATATAAATCTTATATTTATAACAAAAAATGGATACATTTGTGGCTTATTGATGGTGTAAATAAACATTTATCTGTTTGAACACTATATATGTTATTCTGAAGTAAGAACTGCTTTATGACTGCAGAAGAATTGTCCACAATCTTTTTTTTTTTTTTTTTTGCTTTGTCTTCTATCAAGTTTTCATCTTTTACACCAGCTTGAAACTCAGTAGAGATTTGGTGGACACATTTCTCTCTATAAAAATACTTTCATTGAGAATATAGAAGCAGGAAGTACATTTGATGTCACACAAAAACATTTTTTCATGAAAACGCTTTCATGGATTCTTATTTCTAATTGGCAAAGCATTTTCTGTTTTCTTGTTTACTCGAATTAAGAGTAAACTCCAGAACAAATTAGGAGAAATAACCTAACAGAGCGATTAAACAAATACAATTCTAATTTCTTTTGTGTTTCTGCCTTTTTAACTATGAGAAACGATTTGCTTTGGGTGGAAGTACATCTACGTGTGTATTGTCTAGTTCATTTTTGCCTGTTCCCACAGTTCCTTCCTCATTCTGGAGACAGGATTTTGGTAACTGGCGCGGCTGACACAAAGGTCCACGTGCACGATGTGAGCGTGAAGGAAACTATCCATATGTTTTCTGACCACACCAACAGAGTCAAACGCATTGCCACGGCGCCTATGTGGCCCAACACCTTCTGGAGCGCCGCGGAAGACGGCATCATCAGGTAACACCTGCAAAGGAAATGTGCAACGAATGCTTTTGACAAAGATTTTATTTTAAATTTTCCTCTCTTTCATCACAGACAATACGACCTACGAGAGAATAGTAAACACTCAGAGGTACTTATTGACCTTACAGAGTTTTGTGGTCAGCTGGTTGAGGCCAAGTGTCTGGCTGTCAACCCACGGGACAACAACTATCTGGCTGTCGGAGCAAACGGACCTTTTGTTCGTCTCTATGACATCCGGATGATTCACAACTACAGGTTGTTGTTTGCATCAACATAAATCAGTCCCTCTAACTACTCCCGGCTTTACCTCACTTCTTGATATATGTTTTAAACAGGAAATCTTTGAATCAGAGCACATCAGCAGCTGTGCACTCATTTTGTGATCGGCAGAAGCCCATCCCAGATGGTGCTGGGCAGTACTATGTAGCAGGTGTGTTCAAATCAAATAATTGCATTCAGTTAGAGAAATAATTGAGAACTAGTTGCATTGTGTACTAATTGGACGATAACGTGGTTGAAGAAAAGCCTTGACTCCTCCCATCTGCTGTGTGAATGCTTCAGGACACCTGCCTGTGAAACTGTTGGACTACAATAGCCGGCTGAGGGTCCTGGTGGCCACTTATGTTACCTTCAGTCCAGATGGCACCGAGTTGCTCGTAAATATGGGAGGAGAACAGGTGCAGTTTCTCAGAACAAACGACAGAATGTTTGAAGACTTTACCTTGTGCTCGTCCTTGAGGCATTAGGTGGATTTTTGCTTGACTTCCAGGTGTATTTGTTTGACCTGACCTTTAAGCAGAGCCCGTACACCTTCCTGCTTCCAAAGAAATGCCAGTCATTACCAGGTACAATTAAGCCATAACTTTAAAGACCCACTCTGCTGAAAATCAAGTATTTAACATGATCTTGTAGCATTTTTCTCACAATGGAGGATATATTTAAAGAAAATAATCTTAAAATTTCTGAGTATTTCTTCATTCAAATTGTTGTAAATCTGGAGCCGACGCAAACATTTGAAAAAGACTGTGATCGTGACGTAGAAACTATACTGGACGGGCCGCAAGCTCCATGCTGCGTTCTGCAACCGTGAGGGGAAGGGGGCGGGGTCGCTCAGCGCAGTCCCACCCACAATTCAGAAGCGAATTTATAATGAAATCCTGCTGAAACTTTGTTCTAGAAAGTGACACAGTTTAAAGATGATCAGAGTGGGACTTTAGGAGGGAATAATTTGTAGTAATAGACAAAGATTTGTGTCTAAATCCTGTATTTGATCATGAAAATGCTTCATTTTAGGAGATGTGCCGAATGGTAAGACTGCTAACAGTGTCTTCAATGGAATTCATTTCCCTTCCAGCCACATTTGCTTTGCCGGGAAAAAAAATCAACAGAGGTATCCCTCCTTATGTCTTTCAAACATTTTTTTTCTTTTTGTTACATTAGAATTTTGCTGTGACTACAGAAAGTATTTGTCTCACTTCTTAAGCTCCACTGAGCTCCCACCTCATTTGGAGAAGATAAAGCAACAAGCGAATGATGCGTTCGCCCGACAACAGTGGACACATGCCATCCAGTTGTACAGTTTAGGCATTCATGAAGCCAACCACAACGCAATGCTTTATGGGAATCGGGCTGCCGCTTATATGAAACGCAAGTGGTAAGTGGAACGTGCTACTTTTAGAAGCTCAATTACTGTCATCTCCAGAAGACTTCTAACAATCCATCGCTTGCTTTGATTTGTGTTTCTCAGGGATGGAGACCATTACGATGCCCTCAGAGATTGCATAAGGGCTCTCACACTAAACCCTGACCACCTGAAAGCACATTTTCGACTGGCAAGGTGTTTGTTTGAGCTGAAATATGTGGCAGAGGCGCTGGAGTGTTTGGATGACTTCAAAGGGAAGTTTCCGGAGCAAGCCCACAGCAGTGCCTGCGACTCCTTAGACAAAGACATCCGAGCCGCTCTTTACACCAAGTCAGAATCAGGTGGGAAATGGTTTGATCGAAATGGTTAAAGACCCACGGATAAAAAAATAGTGTTTTTAACACTTTTTTGTAGCATTTTTCTGATAATAGATAACATATGCTAAGAAAATTAAGCTTGAAATGATCTTTGAATATTTCTTTATTCAAATCCCTGTTAATCAGGAGCAGATGAAAAAATATTGTTTGAAAAATTGCATAAAAAGGAAAAAAAAAAGACTTGTGCGTTTTCAGGCTAAATACATAGTGTTTTCTTTTTGTCTTTGTCAGCAGAGGATAAAAAGGCAAACATTCGATTTCACTCCTACAATCGTAAGGAGTCCATTCCTGAGGATGAGCTGGTGTTGAGAGAGCGCAGTTTTGATTACAAGCACAGATACTGTGGCCACTGTAACACTACCACCGACATCAAAGAGGCCAACTTCTTTGGAAGGTCAGTGGCATTCTGTTCCGGCACCACTAGGAGGCAGTGACGAGCTATGTGGCAGAAAGTGATCTGATATCCTTTCTAGCCACAAGTCTAGCCTTTTGTGTCTTTGCTGAAAATGCCCACGAAGCATTTTCAGTTCGGTGGGAAAAGTCAGTAAACTCATTGATTTAGTTGTACTTTGAGGCAGAATTAACCTCAAACAGCCTTTAGTTTAACTGAAGAACAAGTGGCACAGCGTCTTCAGCTTTTCTTTGTGTTGCTCTTGTCTTTTGAGTTGAGTTTCTACGATGTTATTCCTCTAGGTTTTGGCGTCATGGTTTGCATTTAAGTTAAATATATTCACAAATATTTCTCACCAATCATTTAGACTGGATTTTATTTTATTCCTGAAATATTTACACAATTTACTAACATCTCACATGGAAAACTAGCTGTACCTGAGCCCATAAAAGGCAATAGGCTCACTTTGCTCACATTTCTGTGAAGTTTCGCCATTTCTATTTGTATGTCACAGTATTAGCAGTGTCTCTATGTTTAGGTAGAAAAACGAAGCAACAGTTTTGTCTGTCGGGCCTTCCTGCCGTGCACGTTTAACCCGTTTCACTTCTCCAGGACCCTCTTTTTAGTCAAAGCCCTTGATTCACCTCTGCAGAAGCCTTGACAATGAGATAATGACTGTCGTTTGCATCCGGTTCGCTGCAGCAGGAAAACAAGTAAAACATGCACAGCAGGGAGGCCTCAGAAATGTTGATGTAATGAAAGCGTCTGAATCAGCTTTCTTGTTACCTGGAAAAGAGCTGTGAAGCAAACACGCTTTTAGTGGAATCACTGCGGTTTCACCTACCCATGTGCAGGTGTTGACATTCTCAGTAGATTGTTTCCTTGTCTCTGCAGCAAAGGTCAGTACATCGTCAGCGGCTCTGACGACGGCTCGTTCTTCATCTGGGAAAAGGAAACGACTAATCTGGTGAGGATCCTGCAGGGGGACGAGTCCATAGTCAATTGCTTACAGCCGCACCCCAGCTACTGCTTCCTGGCGACTAGCGGTATTGACCCTGTGGTTCGGTTATGGACCCCAAGGCCAGAGGTGACTTTGAGTCCACTGTTGTCCACCAGAAACAACCTCACTCTTAATTCAGGGATCATCTATGAACCCATTTTCTCTGTTTTGTCGCTTGACAGACTGACAGTGAGAACGGGCGTGTGGTGGAGGACATGGAGGGAGCTGCGCAGGCCAACCAGCGGCGCATGAACGCCGATCCTCTCGAAGTGATGCTGCTTAACATGGGCTATCGCATCACGGGCCTACGTGGCGTGGGCCCGGACGGCTCGGACGATGAGGACAGTTCAGAAGGACAGGTGCAGTGCAGGCCGAGCTAAACCAGTCCATTGGATGGATTTAGGTAACAAGCCGTCCTCCCGGCTCCTGTCTGTCCCCTCTCCCCGCCCGCCTGACAGAGCGCTGAGTGAATCTCTGCACTATGCATCACTCTCTCCTGTCTAAAGCCAGGACTTGTGTAGACCAGGTTAGGGAGAGGAATTCACGCAGGATGACTTTAACATCCTCCATCCTTTGAAGGCACAGACGAAAACCTCAGCTTCACTCTCCAGCCTCTGCTGGCCGGGGAGCTTCTTTGAGGAGAGCACCTTCCGCGTCCGTCTGTACCTGCTACTCCTCAGGTTTAGGGTGGAGGAACGCTTAGAAGCAGCAGAAGCGCTGGCCAGATGACCCATTTTCAGGGAAGCATGGCTACTTGTCACATCCCCACCCTAAGGAGGATCAGTTCACTAAACAGAAAATGCTGCTTTGCTGCTGTTTCCCTTCCTGTCCTCTTGAGGAAGCAGCATGTCCCGGTGCCCACCCCTCCCCATCCCTGCACATTCAAGTCACTGCTTCAGATTTTGTCTGTTTTCTGTTGGCTTTGGTCGCAGGAAACCGTGACTTAATTGCATTTATAAACTTTGTTTAGTTTACAGCTGTGAGAAGACGTTCTTTTCTCCTCTCCCAAAGGTTTCCATCTGATCATTACAACTGCCAAGGATGTTGATGCAGGTTTCTCTGTTTCTCTAAATCTGACTGTGGCACCTTTTGGTTTGGATGACTGACTCGTAATAAAGAACATTTCTAACATGTATTACTTGCTTTTGTCCAGCTGTTTGCACATATTTGTGGTTAAGTTTAATTATAATTTGCAATACATAGTGATTTGGTGCAAAGCTTCTGTAAGGTTCCTGGCAACTGGGCTCTGTGTGAGTCCTTTGCTGCTGTCAGGTGTTCAGTTTGCACAAAGCTTTTGTCTGTGGCTGGCTGAGAGGATTAAAAATAAAATGCAGAGAACTCATCAACACTTCTTTTCTCTCAGTGTTTGGGTTCTCAGCTTCAAGCATCACTTAGCTTTGTTTACTCAATTCATTTGTTCTTGATTTGAGAAACCCTGCAATAACTTTGTTTCAGTAAAATAATAAAATAGTTAAACAAAATGTAGTGTTCGTTCCTCTTTTCTTCTCGCAGTGGTATAAATATGTTTTTTTTAGGTTAGGAAACATGAATCCAGCTATGGTACACTCGTTTATCAGTAGCCGCTTTTCTCTGAGAGTCTCTGTACAAATGTGAGCACAGTTTATCATAAGCAGGAGTTTTTAGCAGAGCATCCCATGGCCCACATGCCTATGTAGTGAGGTCACCCAGCTTTAACAAAGTAAAGGTTAAACTAATTCTGCATCTCATTAAAGAAAAGTATCAAAGCTGGAGAGTTCAGTCATCTTTCATTCTCCAGGTAAAAAAAAAAATTGTCTGAGTTAAGAACAAGTATTTTACTGGTTAGCAGAACATTTTCACTTTGTTCTGCCAATGTAAGGTAAAAATAATCTGTAAATGATGGTGTTTTTTCTCAAATGAATGCCTTTTAAAAATGTTTATCTAAATATAAGTGTGATTAAAATTGTATGTTTTTCTCTTTAACAAAACAGAAACACTAAAACTAAACAAAATGGCACTGAAATAACTAATTCAATAATTCCTGAAATTAAAATCCTTTTTGAGTCTGCAGTTAAAATGACTGCACTGTTGGGTCTCACTATTGCAAAAGAACATGTTGCAAAGCTATTATAAAACAAGAAATTCAACACCAAAGATGGCAAAAGATGATGTTTGTTCCATTCAACCATGAACATCAAAGCAAGTACGAGCAAGAAAGAATACAGGCACGTAGAGGAAGACACTGAAGTGTCAGAACAAAAAACTCGAACCAAGCTGACTTAAAACTGGCACCAAAACAACAATAAAGGTTGAATTTGTTGTTGGAAGTTTGACAGAAAAAGACACAAATGTTAACTATTAACTATTTAAATAAAATCAAAATCTGGACTTTTACGAGCAAATAAGAAAAGATGTGTTTTGATTATTGATATTACACCATTTCAATGGGAGGAAGACTTTTTTTTTTGTGTAGCTCTAATGACAAGTTTAACAATAAAGATGATATATATACATATATTGTTGCAGGTATACCTGAGTGGGGAAAATTAATATCAAACCATAGAAACTAACTGTAAGTGAAGTTGCTAATTTTGTTTGTGTGTTTTTGCACAAAATTGCTTTTATTGGAAACTTTCTATTATTTTGTCAAAGAATGTACAATCTACATCCTTTCTTTCTTCTAGAAAACGAATATATTTAATATATAAAATAACTTAATTATAAACTTGAAAAAAAAACACGTTAAATAAAAAAAATCCACATTGATTAATAAGAGTTTTGGCAGTTTCTTGGTCGAAAGTCTCTGCGTGTTTTCAATCTGTGCCATTGACCGTGAAGCCAACACCGCAGTCTCCGTTGCAATTACAGTGTTGCGTTCACGGACTGTCCGTTTTCTGCCCCACGTCTTTCCGCTTGCTCCATTCCTGCCTAGCGCGGTTGGTACGTCACTGCCGCGTCCTCCCGTCACTGCAGGCTGAGATGGCGGAGGTGGACGAAACCGACACAATGATGGAATACCACGGCGATTTCCTAAAAACGGGCAAGAAAAACAACCGCTACCCTTTCTGCATCGTTTGGACCCCCATCCCCCTGCTGTCGTAAGATGCGCACACATTAGCGTTCCTGCTCACGTGACGGATTACAGACAGTTCAACAGTTCGCTGTAATCAGCGAATGGAAGCAGATTGAAGTCACTTTGATGCTTTCCTTTGTTAAAATGCGGTACAGGTACAACAGTCTCGGTTCTGTTCTGCCAGACACTGACGGAGGCTTCTCTCCTGCAGGTGGGTTCTCCCCTTCATTGGTCACATGGGCATCTGCACCTCCTCTGGAGTCATCCGAGACTTTGCAGGATCATATTTTGTGTCTGTGAGTTTTCCTCATTTTTGCTGGCAGCCTTTAAAGACAGAATTGAACGCAACATTGCAACATAATTCTTGTGCATAAATAATTATGTTAATTTAGGTTTTTTTGTGTGCATCTTTATTGACAAAATATGTTACCATCTTTATGAATTAAAATGTTCTTTCTAGGAGGATAACATGGGCTTCGGCCGCCCAACAAAGTAAGTTTATCTACAGAAAATGCAGACATTTGTATAGGCTTGGATCATAGCTTTATACTTGGATATACTTGGATATTTCAGGTACTGGAAGCTGGATGTGGACAAAGTGTGTGGTAATGGTGCAGCCACATGGGACAAAGCCGTGCACGATGCATCCGAGGAGTACAAATGCAGGCCGGTAAGGAAACATTCAGTCACTCACATGTTAACACATGTTGCTGCATGATTACTCATATAGGAACTATGTTTTTTCTCTCTTCCCTTCTCTCACTAAAGCACAATCTGTGCTTCGATAACTGCCATTCTCATGTTGCCTTGGCCCTCAACCTCATGCGATATGACAACAGCACATCTTGGAACATGGTGAACTTGTGTGCCCTGTCTCTCATTTATGGAAAACATGTAAGGTTGGTATTTGACACCTATTTACGCTGCATTGTAGGAGGACTTAAGTAGACTTTGAGTCTATTTTAGTCTCACTGGAGGTAATGTGACACAATAATGCAACAAAAGACAGAGTAAACTGATAAATAGCTGAAGAAAGTGCTTGTTTAGTCTGGTGCAGAACTTATATCTTTCCTCCAAGCCGTTCGACTTTATCCAGCAATATTTATAAATATTTGTTTCTAAACCTATTAGAGTTATAAAAAAAACCTCCCAGAAACCAACAAGTTTGTTCACTCTTCCACTAATTGACACTATATGAAAACTGGACTGAGTGGCCCCTCCCACCTCACGTTCCAAAAAGGAAGCACCTACTGGTTCCAAGAAGTCAAAATCCCTTTTGTTGAGAAATGAACAGCTATTACTCAGTCATTCTATCTGTCCAAATAATCTACCACTTTTTTTTAAGTCCCTCTTTAATCATCTTTTGATTTATTGTAAAAGTGTTTCCCAGTTGTTTTCAAATTGTCATTATGATTTAAGCCAAAATCAAAAATCCTATGTCGTTTTCTGTGACACAGTTTCTGCAGGTTCATCAAAAATTCAACTCTGATTTGTGGGTTGTTCTGTTGGCATAGAGCAAGCCCGTCTCTACTTCCCGTCATCCGTCCCTTTACTTGCTCTCTTGTTAGCTTACAGCTCCTGAAATCCTCAACCTAAGATTACTGGTCGAACAAAATGGCGATCAATATTGGAGCCATCCATCCAAATAATTTTGAGCCAGATGGCAGCTCAGATGAGAAAAACAAAAATGTACTGCACGTGGATCTAGTCGATACAAGTGTACGCTTGTGAATGGAGTGTTTTTTAATCTGCTCCTGACTCACAACAATTTGAATAAAGAAACACATAAATGTAATTTTAGGCTTCATTTTCTTTATATATATATATATATATATATGTCCTCCATCATAAGAAAAATGCCAGAACATTTTAAAAACACCAGGAACACAATTTCTATCAAAGTGGGTATTCAACATGTTCTCCCTAATCTCATTTTTATTCATTATATTCTTTTAGTGCAAGTTATAAACTGGCCAATCAGATGCTTAAAAAAAATAGGTGGTCTCATGTTCGAAACGTTTGATTGACAGATTATACGGGCCTGCTTTCAAGTGGTAGGGGTGTGGTCTTCCAACAAGCTCACTCCTGATTGGGGAGAGTGGTTGCCATGGAAAAGTTACTCAGACCGACTTCGACCAGTCATTGCTTTCTGATAACTTCTGGTTCCAACATGGCAACATCTGTATCACAAAAAAATGGCGACTGAAGTGATTTCATTTTGCTGGAGCTGGAAGTAAACCTATTTCTATGAGGATGTCGCACTCACTCAGTCCAGTTCTCATAGACAGTCAATGCTAAGCACACAGCATTGTGACCTAACTCATGGGGTTAAATCATGGAGTATTAACTGAAAATTCAATTAAAAAGTAGTATTTCTGTTGTTTCCTTGTTTGTTTGATGCCTAAATCCCTTATTGATTTTATAAATCATGGAACAACATGATACATGCCATCCTAATACACAAAAGTGAAACATGATGCTCAGACACACAGTGCAGAGGTTCATGTTCAGGTGAAGCCTCTTCATTAAACATGTCTGGTTGAAGGGAAAAAAATCTGCTGCTGGATTTCAGTTTCATTGTGAGGCATGTGGCTCCCTCATTATTCTCCACTGACCCACATAGAGGACGCTGGCGTCACCGAGTGGGCCGCCTCTGCTCACATGCTCCCGCAGCACAGGGGTCTTTTTAGCAGATGCGCGGTCATGTAATTCATCACTGAAGGCAGCACTCCCCCCGTGCCATGGCTGGAGTCACCTCACTGCCGCGGCTGTATCGACTCTGAAGGAAGAAGAAGATGTGGAATGATTGGGGGGGGGGTGTTCATTCCTCTAAAATATTCCTCTTTCTGTCCCTCAGCTGGGCCGCGTTCCTGAAGACTTGGCTGCCCTTCGTCATGCTCAGTGGAGTCCTGGCCACCTTCATCCTCACCTTCCATTTACAGTAGTGTGGCGGGCTCTGGTTGTGCTTCAATATTTCCTTTCCCCTTCAGGGATTAATAAACTACCTTTGTCTTCACACACCATGTAATGTCACTGATATGTCTTGTTAACATTGATTGTACAAAAGCCAAAAGGAAAAACAGAACTTTTACATGATGTGATGTGTGGTGATTTAGTTTTACAGAGAAAACCTTGCTTTGTGTTTGCAGTTTTGAAATAATTTCAAAATAAATTAGCTGTTACTTTTTATTTCCGTATTTTTCTGTAATAATTTTAAGAAGTCCACATCTCTGTTTTTAAAGTTTATCATTTTACCTGCAGCTTCGTCCTTTTAATCCCTGAAAACAATACCATTAAGGAATTGTCGTCCTATTACACCACATTTTGGATTTGCTGAGGTCTATTTTTCATGAGACGCCCTGATAAATGTCTTTTCAGACTGGCTACGGTTGATTTCTGTGATGGATCCCAGCGAAATGGATCTAGGAATCCTAATGTTGAAAGTCCTCATCAATTATTTGTCCAATAGATACGAGCCGTTACCAAAGATAGAATGATGGAAGGTCCACACATGAGGAATTATGGGACATTTTTATGCTCAGCAGGAATACATAACATTTCACCTTTATTTTCTATAGAGGAAAACTGGTTTACAAATGTGCAGCTTCACATTGAAATTTGATTTTTTTGTGCTTAAATATGCATAATTTTTCAATCACTATCAATATTGGATTTATATATTTTTTTTCTTCGTCTTTGCTGGGAGACGGTGGTGTAGGTCACAGGCTGTGCACGCCCTAATCATTCCCTGTACCTTTAAGGGAGCCGTGCATCTTTTTCGTCCAGCAGATTCAGAGAGATATGAACTACCATCATTTTACAGGAGCCCTTATTCCCACAGTGGAGCAGATGAGGAGACACCGATGTCGACCTTGTCGCCTTGTTAGATTAGTCTGTAAACTCAGAAAGTCTAATTTTTTCCCCCATTCTTTTTTGTCGTCATTTGCTTTAGTCTGAAGATGTGTGTTATTGCAGTCTTTGTGTTTTGGGGGATTCTTTTTTTTGCACCCCACCAGCTCTTGGGGTGTCCTTTATCGTGCGAGTGTTTTGCCGTCACCAGCACAGTGAAATGTGTATCCAAGTCTCTGCTCACAGTGCCGAAAAACATTCCAGGATATGCCAGGACTCTCATCCTCACAGGGAATCATTTACACCAAATCGGACCAGACTCTTTTAAAGAGCTGAAGAATGTAACTAACATCATTTTAAGCAACAACAGGTGAGAATGTCAGCATGTTAGTTCTCTTTCACTTCTGTATTTTCTGCCTTTTTTCTTGAGACTTTCTTTGTGCAAAATAAATTATTCATATCCTCATTTGTGAATGTGTGTTTTTTTAAGAGATGCTTTACTTGTTTCTGAGACCATCCTGAACTGTCAGAGTAGGTCTTACAGTGATGCTCATCTTCTCAGAATCACAGAGTTGGCGTCCCACACCTTCTCTGCCCTCACCAGCCTGCGCTTCCTGGACCTCAGTGCCAACCAGCTGGCTCTCATTCACCCGGAGGCTCTCAGCATACCCGACAGTCCCCTTCAGGAGCTCAACCTGAGCCGGGCTCTCCACAACTTCACTGCGCTGACAGACCTCACCACTGCTCTGCGCTGGGGTGGCCTTTGGGGTCTTCTCTGCCTGGACCTCTCTGGAAACCACCTGGCCCTTTTGCCTCCTGGAATGTTCTCCTACGTTCCCAGTCTGCAGCAGCTCCTTCTCTCCAACAACTCTCTGCTGGCTGTGTACAGCGGGACCTTTTCTGGCATGGCTCATTTGGAGCTACTGGATCTGACCCACAATGCCTTCAAGACTTTCAGGGCAGATGGTCTAATAGAGCTGGACAGACTTGGAAACATAAAAATCCTCCTAGGAAACAACCCGTACACCTGCACCTGTGAGATCCACGAGTTTGTCACTTGGCTCAACAAATCGAGAGCTCAGTTGGATGTGGAAGCTGTTAGATGTAGTTCACCTGAAGACTTAAACAACACCCTTCTGAGAGGTCTCACAGTTCAGGCTGTTGGTTGTGTTGATCCAGTCCTTTCAGAGGTGGCTGACATCACCCTACCGACATCCTACGTCTTCCTGGGGTTGGTGTTGGGCCTTGTGGGCATGGTGTTTCTGTTTGTGCTCTACCTGAATCGCAATGGCATGAAGAAGTGGATCACCGACACACGAGATGCATGCCGGGACGTTTTGGAGGGGTATCACTACCGGTACGAGATTGACTCAGACCCTCGGCTGGGCCACATCACAGCAGGTGGGAGCAGGTCGCAAAGGCACGTGGGAACAGCATTGTCCCGACAGCAGCTCAGTGACACCCAGATCGTCCCGAGTCCCACACAAACATTAGCCAAACAGGTGAAAATCTCCCCTGCTGCAAACTCATGAATGACCCTGACCTGAACTGCTGTTTACAGCTTCCAGTGCATGTGGCAGAACGAACCTCGAAAAATGAACTTTAAAGTGCCTTCCTGTTCTTGAGGCACTGAAACTGCATCTGCAACTATCATCTGCTCTCTGTATGAACCTGATGCGTCTGCATGCGCGTGTACCTGCATGTGCAAATGCATTCAAAGTGTGTATATTTATATATGCATTTAACAAAATAGCCTAAATAATGACTTTCAGCTGATATGAATAACTTTATTTGAGACCTGTAGAGAAGAATTGATTAGTCTTCACTTTTCTCTTTGACAACTATGTTAATATTTCATTTTTACTACATGTTTGAATGAAACAAATACATCGACATATTTAGTGTGGTAGGATAGATCTTAAAAACCAGCCTGAAACTATTTTTACGTAGTATATTTTAGAATATAACGCTCAGTATGATTTAGTAAAATGCAAAAAAGTAAATTATTAAGTTGTACTATCTACTGCCAAGAATTGTGTATAATAAAGCTATTGTGTTATAGTAAATGTGTATGTACATTAATTCTGAATAAAATATTTTGCCTTTTATTTCTTTTATGAGTATTTTTGTGTTTTTTTTTTTTTTTTGTTTTGTTTTTTTTCAATTACGGGTCCACATGGACCCACGTTTTCCTGCAGGTGAGTTTACTATTTTAATTCAAAGAGGGCGTGATGAAGTGACTGTGTTCAGAGAAAATAGGGCAGAATGAAAGATGCTGTTTGGAAGCACACCTGCAGCTGTGTGTTTACGTGTGGAGTTCATTCGTCATGGTCTCACGTGGAACATGTTGCTTCAGTTATTTAACCAAAAAAATGGGGTTGTTGCACATTTTCAAATTCTGACAGAACTGCTTTATTCTGACACCCCCTCCTTCCTGTGACTTGAAACCCGCCCTCCGGTGACGTCACCGCTCACCTGTGGGATTAGCCGTAGCCGCAGGTAATAGCCAAACATTGGGAGTCAACACACAAAGGGAGAGGAGGACGACACGAACGAGCCGGGCTGCGTGGTTCGGTCGCGGAACCGGACTCCGGGCTTCACACGAACAGAGACTGGTTCCTCAGAACCACCTGGAAGTTGACGTCCGACCGCCGATGCTCGAAGCGCTGTCAGCGGGCTTTTGCCGTTGAGACTTCCGCGGTGCTGCTCGCAGAACAAGTTGTCTGGGAGTAAACGCGACTGCCGCCGTCTCTTCTTATGCTGTAAGTGGTCAACTTTGAAAGGGGTTGATGCTTAAACGAGGTGTCCTCTGAACTGCACATTTCCTGCACGTCTAAACGGACCCACAAGTCTGTAGACTCTTTTATTTTCATGTATTTCTCTCTGAAGTAGAAGCAGAACATCAGGCCTATCCATTTAGACTGAAGTCTTTGAATTGTTTTGTGTGTAGGTGCTGTAAGTGTTTGTCAACTGATTTGTCCTCACATTCCTGTCCCACACAAGGTCTCGGGCATTTTGAGCCATGCCTGGCCGCAGCACAGGGGCCCCACAGCCGTCCCACCGTGACAGAAACCACACCTCAAGTTCCAGGCCGGACAAGTACAGACAAACTCGAACCATATCCAGGGAGAGCACGGCAAGCCAAGACTCCTACAAGGATCCCCAGCATCTACGTGAGCACCACACACACCACCCCCGCTACCCAGAGACCAGGAGCAGTCGGAGCAAAAGCCAACCTCGAAATGGGACGGGCCGAAGCTGCCAGAGTATCGGATTTATACCAGGGTCAGCAGACAACACTCCGGCGAACAGGCCGTCTTGTGGCTCCTGCACCTCTATGGGATGGAGCAGCTGCAAGGCTCTCATCTGTTGTGTTTTGACTTGTGGATTTTATGGTAGCCGAGAGCCATGCCTTCCTGTTAATGAGAGCTCCACAGACCATATCCCCAAAGCACACAATGCTCCCCATCCTTCCAATGGGATGGCTCTCGCCAACCCCACGTGCGGCCTGCCTTTGGAGTCGGGCAATGCCTCCAAAAGCTGCAAGGTGCCACCAGGGGAAAGCTTCCGTTACAGAGACGTACGCATTGGAGGAAAGACAGTCCACTATCCAGCTTCCAGTGTCACCAAACGGACCCACGTACCCGACAAGAAGGAGAGCCCTCGACCAGACAGCTACACCAGTCTGTTAGCCAACGATTACTACGACATAGATGACCCGAGTGACAGTACAGACATTGACTCTCTAATCACCAAAAAGCTGCTAGAACTTTATGCCCTGCACCAGATTGACCAGCTAGCCAAGTGCACCTCCGACTCCTCGTTCTCACGCAAGACTAATGAGATCAGCGAGCTCATCTACAGCATTGCTCAAGACTATAACTTGGAGGAGCAAGAAGCCGAGTGCAAGCTGGTTCACGGAGTGATCCGCATCAGCACGCGAAAGGGCAAGAAGAACAAGAGCCATCAGTCAGGGCAGCGTCCTAATGGCCGGAGCGACCGGACCCTCCCAGACAGCGGGAACGAGACCATGACAAACACCTTTGAGAGCAGCGATTGTAAGCAAATCAATAAATCGTTCACCACCTGTGATCAAAATTAACATGATGCACTCAGGACATTTCCACTGCAATCTGTCAAATATTCCAATCATCTGACTTGTTTTCTCCTAATGACTCACTACTTCTTTTGGAACGTTGCTGCTATTGTTAGACTCCCAGTTGTGAGCTTAATGTGCCACACATTTCAAAGGCAATGATGATTGCCTAATCTCAGACAAGCTGGCACGGGCTCACCGTGTCGACCCAAACATTTTCAAATGACACAGACGACCAAACTCATTTGATCATACTTGTTAGTCGGGGTGCTTGGCTTGTGCTCATGTCTGTTCTTCCTTTTGTTTTTTGTTTTTTTTCCTCTGCCGCAGTCCCAGAGGTCAAAGTGTCTGAGCAGACGCCATCGGATGAGCTTGCAAGAAAAATGAGGCCTTACAGCGGAAGAAGTGAGTGCATGCTGGGAATTTTCCATTGCAGCCAGGCAGACCCTTTTTGCTTGAGAGCATTTAAAGTATCCTGTCATTGACCTCTTCCTTGGAAGCTATTGCCCTGACATGGGGTAGTATAATTACCGTTGGGGTGTATGAGTCGGTGTGTGTACCTGCTGCACCTTTAGTCATTTTCAGACCTTCCAGTAACAGCATTTTTTTAACAGTAGGAGACAGCATTATTTTTCTGACATATTACAATCCCTTGGCTCATTAACCCGTTCAGACCTGAGGCGCTCCATTATGATACTGCATCAACTTGCTTACATTACCCCATCAGGTCTAAATAGGTTAAAAGCCTCTTCCCCGCCTCTGCCACCTAACACCTACCCATCCATTCACCTCTTTCTGTCCCTTCTGCCCAGCAGTCATGCTGCACCACCTGCTAAAGCTGCAGATCGGGTCGCATTAGATATATGCTTGTTAATGTCCCCTGATTTACTGTGTAATTTTAGAAAACAACTTTGGTTACAGATGGATTTACAGAGCAGTAAATCCCCCCTCCTCCCTTGTTGCTGTTTTGTAAGGAGGCGGTGTAAAACCACGCCGTGTCCTGTTACATGGTTTTGAATGTGGGTTCACCGCATTGTTTTTGCACAAACTCGTACACCGAGGCCTGGGAATGTCTTTGTAACAGTTGTGCCATTTTGCTTTTGACGATGCATTTTCACATCAAAACCTGCGTTCTGCTCTGTGTCTACAAACTAAATCTGTTTTTGTTCTTGCCCATAGCATGTTCGTCCAGTATGAGCGCAGGCTACCACCATGACACCGGAACGAACTCCTCCGCTGCTCCTCTGCTCATTTAAAGACTGCTGAAAAGGAAAAGATACAAAAAAAATGACCTGTTTTTACCAAGCATGTAGTTAATTTGACCATTTCACCCCTCTGTCTGCATTTATGCTGTTACCAATTGGAGCACCTTTTCCCCTGGAGGGTCATGCTTCTCCTCCTGTTGGTCAAAGTTGTTTTGTGTTTTTACTTTATATTTCAAGGATCTCTTTCACTCTAATTCATGACCAATGGGAGAAAAATGTGTGTCCATAAAGGCTGTGTTTCCTTTATTTGTCTGTAGTGTTTTAAGAAACACATCAATGAAATTAGTTTCCAGGAATCCAGAGGGTGGAGGCCAGTAGTTGAACACAACCATTCACATTTTTGTACTGTTTTTTTTGTTTATACAAGCTGTTAAGTGTGTGCAAGTGATCGCCGTGTTGTCTTTTACCATTTGTTTAGGCTCCAGGGATCCATTTCTGAATTGTAATAAGCCATATTCCAATGTAAATATTTGTAGGTAACTGTTACTTTTGTGCCATTACGCCTCATTTTTTTAAAGTATTTAACAAGTTGCGTTTTTAATAAAACAAGTCTATGGATTTTTATGTCTTTTTATTTTGAGGGGTTTTATAATGTGTTTTTCAGCCTCTCGCCGTGACTCACACACATGATGCAACTTGCTGTTAAGTCTTTTCAATTTTTCTGAAAGGCTGAAATACTTGAGTTCTGCACATACATTTTCTAAAATACGCTTCATTAAAAAATAAAATGTCCCTGTTTAAACGGTTCTTTTCTTGGGGTTTAGTCTTTAGACTAGTTTCCCTGCTAATGTTCGGGATCATTATTGTCAGTCTCGTCTCCCTGAGGTCACTGTTGCAGCAGGCAGGCTTCTTCAGCCCTCAGCGATGGGAAGAACTTGTTGGACTGGTTCTTACAGAAAAGGAAATAAAATCCTGGCATTTGCTTTAAGTCTTTTATTACGAATGGAATGGTGCAGAAAACGATCTTTATTCCAAGAAACTGTTCTTAGAATATGTTCGGCCAAACAAATATTTATCTGTGAACGTAGATTGCAAAAGACTGCTACGTGGCTTTGCTTTGAGTCTTTTTTTTTGGGTGTTAACCCAATAGTCACTTCGACAGAATAATCAATTCTTGTTCTGTTTGAGCCTCAGGGTTTGGAAACTACCATAAAAAAAGCAACATTAACATTAAAAAATGCCTCTTGCATGTTTTTAAAATGATACAAACTTAATGAAAAGACAAAAGTAGAAAAATTAAGAGTGAAGATTTGAACTGTAGTCTCTCTCTTTTTTGTTTGTTTGTGTTTCGTTACCCCACTTCCCCTGGCTCACTGCCCCCACCAGCAGGATTCCTGTTTTACCGGTATGAGGTGTCGAGTCAAGAGAGACTGTTTCACAACCATCATACCACAGAATGGATGAGTGTGCACAGCTTCTTCTGTGGGGATTTTTGCATGCAGATTGTTCAGACAGCACTGCTTTGTTGGCCTAAATTTAACCTTTTTTTTTTTTTAAGCTAGGATTTTGTATCAAAAGATTGTAAAATGAACTTTTTTATGGGAAAGAGGATCTTTTTTGTTATTTGCTTGTGGATGTGTTTTCCAATAGAGGGAGACAAAGCATATGAATAATACAAAAAAAAAACACTGTAAGAAATATTTTTTTATGACCAAAACAGCCATGAAAATCCATAATTTTCCGTGTTCACCCCCAAGATCCAGCTGTATTTCTGCATTCAGAAATCTGCCTTAATTCTTTCTCAATCAAAGTTTAGCAACATCTGAGTTCAACACTGAATCGGCCAGATTAAGTGTGACTGTGGCGTTGGCTTTGTGAGTCGAGAGCATGTGCCATTTGTGTACAAAAATATATTTATTTGAGGTTTTCTGTAAAAGCACAAAACACTTATTTACAACAATGAAATAACAGAAAAGACGGACAAAATCAAGTATTCAAATAGTAAAGTAGTCTGTACTTGTGTGAAAATCATCTTTTCCTACTTAAGTGAAGGAAATCTGTTGACACAGAGATAAAGTGACCTCAGCTTTGCATGAATATGAGCAAATCCTGGTGGCATGTTCATCAAATCTACATTTTTCTGTGTGGTTTTATAATCTGCCTCACATCAGCAGTAGCCGCCTGACATTCCTTTCCCAGCCGGGGTGTCGTGTAGTTTGAATTCCCTCAGCTGAGGCCCACAGCTCTCATCTGTAAAAGAGCATGTCAACCAGCAGCTCTAGCAGGTCAGCCTGGCCTATGACGGGCCGGAAGAAGAGCTCAGTGACGAGGGTGGGTGTGATTCCCTGCAGCATGGAAGCAGTGAGCAGGATTCGTGCGAAGCGCTCCTCGTGACCCGGGTGAAGGAGCTGTACCACCTCCTTCAGAGCGTGCTGAGCTTCCTGCTGCAAGCCCTCCACAAACAATCCAGCCTTTAATTCTGGAACATCTGTGGATGAGGAGAACACGGAAAGTCAGTTTGCACACACGTACTTCAACCTCCTTTTACTGAATCCCACATCTTCATACCTGGGTTGAATATCGTGGTTCCCTTCAGGTATGCATACTCCTTTGGGCTTAAATCCAAACTCCAAAACTTTTTGAGGCAAGACTTGAGTTTGCTGACGCCTGCCATGGAAGGCTGCTCCCTTTCAGCCTCGGGGCTCTCCTGGCGGTTCAGAAGGATCTTTTTCAGCATGCTTTCAGCAGGAACATCCGTAACCTCAAAGTCCACCCGTTCTTGAGCCAGACCCAGAATAAAGAGGGGGGCCCAGCAGCTTTTCAGCAGGGCAAACTGGTCACCCGGTGGCAGCTGGTTGAAGGCAGGCAGGCTCTTTATGAAGTGGATGGTTTTGACCAGAACCGCTGAAGCTTCTTTGCAGATCTCACTTGGACTTTTCAAGCATAGTGTCCGTCGCACCTCGCAGTTGCACCTGTGAGGCACTGAGCTGTAGTTGAGCCAGTCTTGGCTTGGTTTGCTGCTGTCCATTTGGCTCAGGATGTTGTAGAGGATGGGATTCAAAACCCGATCATTGTTGGTTGAACAATGACATGTGCCATCCATCCTTGCTTTTCCTGAGAACGTATAACGGTGATAAATGCGTGTTTCCTCTCACAGATGGACTCCTCATGAGCTTCTGAGAGCTGCTGCTGCCTCCTCTGCATTTATAGGGCCAACCCCCCTCTGTTCAGCGGACCTTGAAATGTCAATACACTTGATGTGAAAAACAACTGTGCGCTTTGCCAGGTGACTGCTGGAACAACCCTGGGAAACTGATAAGATTTTCTCAATGAAAGTAGCTGCTGGAGTAACACATATCAAAAGGGATGGGCCTTATCTGCCAGCAAGTGTCATTAACCCAGGCAGTACCAAGCTACCAAGGACTGCAGCAATAATCAGCCCCACACTGTGTCACTGCACCTGCCAGGTCACACCTGTGGAGCTGGAACTAGGCCAAAGCACAAAGAGGCCATTGACCTCTGACTTAGGTCCTCAAAAGTACAGTGTTATTTCAGTCAGGGGTGAAACCAGCTAATTCTTTCATTTTGAGGAAGGTCTTCATATTGGATCTTGAATTTAAGCAGTAAATTAAAAGATAAGCCACTCTTAACTCCATTTAAAATTACATAAATAAATTGGACTTGTGAAAAAAATGACAAACACTTGAAATGAAGTTTCCCAAAATCTCACATTTTTACTTGCTTTTGGTCAACAGGTTCAATACTCGTCTGACAAATCTTGGACAGATTCTATAAAAGTGCTGTGTTCTGTGAGTCATTCAAGGGGATTTTTCTACCATCTATCCATCTTCTAAACCTTTCAAGTCCCTTTCAAGGTCATGAAGCTGCTGGAGCCTATCCCAACTGCTGTTAGGTGAAGGTGGGTTCATCATGAATAGCCTGCAAGTCTGCCGCAGGGTCTCACAATCCCACATATTTATGGATTCATCCATTAAACTGTGGTTCTTGTGGGAGGAAAGCGGAGAATACGTGGGGAGAAATGCAAACTCTACTTAGAAAGGTCACAACTGGATTGAATCCAGGGTTACTGTGTGGCAAAAGTGCTAACCACTACACCACTGTGCCAGCCTGTAATTTTTCTAGTGAAAAAACAAAGACATTTAAAGTTCCACACTTAAATATCTGTACATTTTTAATCTTCAAATTTCCCAGATCTGACATATTTTACATCTTAAGTTCTTCCTTCTTGTACAAACAGTTTTCTATAGTATTTGTCACTGTAGCAGATGAAAATATGGGATAGACAATTGGAGCCTTGGTGTCTAGTAAACAAAGAAAAAGAGAGCTCCCTCTATTGATCAAATACGTTAAAGTGCATTACTTTTTTTAGGTTTTTGTCATGCTTAGAAGCCATTGAAAATATATTTGTAGCGGACGCGAAATCCATTTTAAAAGGTATTTTATATATATGTATATATATATGTATATTATTTTAGCTCACTTAGATTAAAACAAGCTGCTGAAATGTCCTTTCTCCGTAGACTTTTAAAAGAGTCGTGAATGAAATATAGTTAATTTGGTTGGAAAGTGTCTGCAGACAAACAGATGAACGTCATCAGATGATTTCGACTGTTGTACTAAAATATGTACTAAAAAATTAAGCACAAAGTCTCCACCTCTGAATCGTGGTTTCATTCAGCAGATTCTGTCTAACATATTTTTTTGTGGATTCAAGTTGTTTGTCAGATTTTCTATATTTCAGTTAACCACAAAGAAGAACAAATAACTCCTGTTATTTGCTATACAAATGAAAACAAGTAAACCGTCGAGGGTTCTTTAACAGCCTTTGTTAGAATAGCAGAGAATTCTTCTAGTCTGTGCTACAACTTTATTTAAAAGCATATCGTTAGAGCCAAAAGGTGATTCCACTCCATCAAATTGATTGTATAATCCTATAATGTAACATTAGTAAGGCAGAAAAAGTTTACTGTCAGTTTCACTTCAACTAAAAGGTTTTCTAGAGAAGGAATGTTTTGGATTTGAATCAAAAAACCTTTTACCAGACATCATATGAAGAAAAAATATCTGTTCAACTTTTGTAAAATATTTACTTCTGTAAGTAAATAACCAAAAATAACCAATAAAAAACCAAGAGAATTTGGTTTCGTAACAAGTAAAAACCTGTAACATCATATGTTCCACAATCCTAATTTATCTTTTCTGTGCCAGGCACCGAGGTTTGAAAGCGATAAGCAAATGACTTTACTACTGTTGCAAATAAGCAAAGTAGCACGTTGTGGTTTCGACCAACAATTTCATTAATAATGATCATCAAAAGTTGTTTTAACATATTCTGGAAAAGCAGGAGAAACAATAAAAGAACAATAGGATTTTTATTTTTATTTTTATTTTTGACAGTATACACTCCTAGAAGCTTTTAAATTTTACAGACGGGAAGCCCTGGGAAAAGGCACAAATCATTAAGTTATGGAGTCAAGGTCAGTCACAACGTTTATGACCCCAATCGAGATAGACGGCAGACACAACTGGCAGCATCAGTCACTGAATGTTGTTTTTTCCATCACTCTGTGATCACATTCCCCCAACGAATATGGAATGTGCTTGTTCTTCTCTGAAATAATCTGATAATGATAGTCTGTGATATCTTATACAAGACGTGATGTCCATAGAGGAATAATCGCTCCACGATAAAATAAATGCTTATCGTGAACACTTTTCCAGTGCCTTACAATACACCCAGCAGCGTTCATGGAGCATGTAGGCCGCTGTAAAAGCACGCGATAAGAACTGTGTTTATAGAGGTTAGGAGCAGGCAGAGACGGGCACGGAGGACAGACTCTTATCTCTTCCAGAACAGTAAGAATTATATGTCCTTTATTGAATAAGTGGAACCACCGTATGAGATCAAGAAAAACAATCTGTACATGTCATAAGAGCATTACGTAATCCTCTGAAAAATGTCCAAATTTGTTTTCTTTTTCCATCGTTTCAAACAAGCAAAAGCATCATTTCATCAGTTTAGATATAATCCTAGTCTCTTAAAACAAGTCTTTGGACCTGGAAGTCCTTCATCGGTGACAGGAAGGTAATGTGTCTTAAAGTTGTTCACCTCTTTAACAAGTGAGCTTTCTTATGGTGTGCCACAAGGCTCCATCCTAGATCCTATTTTATTCTCACTCTATGTCAGTGGTTTCTGACGTAAATTTGCAAGATACAACTCTGCATTTTCCTTTACAAGCTCCCTGTTCCGCTCCATTCTGATGAATCCACTTGCAGACGACTGGATCCATGTTTGCTGGCATCTGGCTCAAAACTGTACAGCCGGATAGCTCCAATAATAGTCACCATTTTTGTTGCATTGATAATGTCAGGTTGGGGGCGTGAGGGGCCGTAAGGTAGCTGGAGAGCACGTTGGTGCATGGATGATGGAGCTTACTCAGACCAGATAATATTGTGATCAAAACCCTTTCAAACAAACTCAGCCTAATGAACTGACAGCTTTTTTTTGGAAGATACAGTGGATTAGGCAAAAACGAAATTTAATCTAATACTTAAGAGGTTCAAGGGTCATGATGGGACTAGTGGTGATGGGATGTCAGATCTTTGTCTCCATCTCTTCCATTAAATGTTAGAGGGAGTTGGGGGTTCCTCACAGAATCCCATTCATCCTGTGACAGAGTGTTTTTGACCCCAGAGCACAGTTTGTTTGGCTGCTGCGATCACTCATGTTTCATTGTTGGACTCCAAACGTGTGACTTGCTTTCAAAATGATGGTGCAGCAGCTCTCCCTGACATCAAGAACGGGTTACCTGTGGAAGGTGAGGCTGGTTTATTTCTAAAGCAAAACTCAAAAATAAGACAGCTCAAAATGTTTTACAGGACAGGTAAATAAAATGTACGTTTATGTTTATAAATGGACATCAAAACAGTAAAATCCATCTTCATAACCTGCTGAATTTCTTTCAGGGTCAAAGGGCTACCCAGTTACTTTCGGCTGAAGGTACGGCACATTCTTAACAAGTCACCAGTCTACTCACAGGCCTAGGAGCAATTTAGAACCACCATTAAACCAATTAAGTAAGTTTTTGGGCTGTGCTCCAAGAAAACCATGCATGCACCGAAAGAACATGAAAACGCCACACAGAAACGACCAAATGGGAAGTGAACCAGGGCCTTCCCACAAAAAGCCAAGAAGGCCACAATGCAGCCCACATTCGAGTCATAAACAAGAAAAATGTGCAGATTAATTCTATTCAGCCAGCCATCCTTTTTCTTAACCTGTTTCCTCCCTTTCGGGGTCACAGGGCTGCCGGAGTCTAACCTGGGCACTCGTGGGCAAAGGCAGGAGACACCCTGGACAGGTCGCCATTCTGTCGCAGGGCCTTAGTTCAATTCAATTCAATGATAAATAAATGAGTGAATGAGTAAGTGAGGATGATAAATAAATGACGACATTGCTTTTGTTCCCTCCCAATATGAGCTGCTTCATATTCAGGATTTGGGTTCTTTTTTTATTTTAAAAAATTTAGAGCAGTTTTTCATTCATTCATTCATTCATTCATTCATTCATTCATTAGGCCAAGGAATCTTTTTTCTTGATAAAAATCACAAGGAACACCACTAAATACAAAACATAAAACCAAATAAAACTACAGCCGATATTTACAATATACACTATTCACTCTTAAGGAATTTTTCAAAAAGTCTTTTTTAATTTCTCATGTTTCTAATTCAAACGTTTGTTTTGCTGAGTGTAAAACCTGGGCCTATTTAGATGAACACAGAGCTGATATCCTGGCAATGGTAAATGTTTTTTAGACCAATTAGGTGAAATTGAATAATCTCTCAGCACACCTGACCACTGGTCCTTTAGCTTCACTCCCTTTACTTTCTGTTGACCTTCCTACTCGTTAGTTTTCCCATTGTGTCAGTGAACTCCCATCATATCTGTGTGCGTGTAGAACATGCCGTCTGGATCATGGTTTTTGACCTCAGTCATGGCGCTAAGGCAGAAAAATGGTTGTCCCGATCTGATGCAACAAAATAGTGAACACATTCTAATTAAGAAAATCTCGTCAGAATTTTTATTTCTGTAACTATTTGCCGTTTTTTGATTTTTGATTAACATTTGTGAAGTGATTCTTACAGATGTGGAATGTAGTCAACAACCATCACACTACAAAAACAAGCAGAAAGAGCAGGTTTTCATATAACAGCTGATGAAAAGGATTTGTCTTATTTCTGCAAAAGTGTATGAATTGTTGACTTTAACCCCATAAGTCCCTCTCCTCATTTTCAGGCTGTCCAATCACAGATCCAAGTTTCTTCATGTATTCATTCTTTGTTTGTTTGTTTTTATTTTCACAGTGTTCTCAAAGGAACTTGTATTTTTTGCCTAAAAACTATGAATCTTTCCTCGTATTTACTGCATTAATTGTTCAATTCATTCGAAATCATTTTAAGAACTAAAACATTTGCAAAAGCTGCTGCAAAAGTTTCTTTGATTCGTCCCTTGTACTTCACAAAGGTTGCCTCAGATTTAAACTTTTTCCGCAAAGAATTTTAAAAACTACAAATTTGCAATTTCCATCAAGAGTTGAATAATTTTGTTTTATCACCAAAATGCGTATTTCTGTCTGTCTTGATCAGAAATGTGATTAATAAATAACCAGTCTCACTGTGACTAAGGCAAAAAGCGTGTGATATGACATGTGTAAAATGATGTCAGGGTCCAGACAACTGCTGTCAGTTTTACTGCCATTACAAACAAAATACAATGATAAAAGTTGAGGTGAAGGCCAAAGCAGGAGTTGTCCTCTGGGTTAATGAACTTGAACATGTATTCATCATCAAACGGTGGGGAGGGGGATTCAAACTCACTTGTTTTGAAATCTTTTTTTAACAGTTTATTGTCGAGATTGACCTGAATCATAAGATGTCTGAAAATATATGAACTTTGGCAAAGGTGAAATGAGGACAGAAAAAAAAACTAAGTTAACTTTTTCTTTTTAAACAAGCCTTTGAGAAATGGTCAAAACCGTACAGATTTTTGTCAACTGAGTGGACAAAAATCTGTACTTTTATAGTTATGGAGGTCCAGAGAGATAGTTTCCAAATGCAGAAAGTGAAGGGAAATCTCTGTGGATTGATTACCGAATTTTGACATACTTTTGTGTACAAAAAAAAGTTAAGCAAATGACTACCGACTTTTTTTCAAATAATCTTAACGAGTTCAGTTCTTTTATTTTCTTGTTTTAACAGTTCTCTATTAGTATATGTGCAATATGTTGTTAAATATCCACTTGATGAGAATTCTAAGTGAAAAAAATAAAGTTCTGGGTCCGCTCAACAATAAAACATTGTTTGAAAATGAAAAAAAAAAAAGTATTTTTTTCACACAAATGTGCAAAATACGCCAATTGTGCCTGTACACGTGCTTTTTTAATAACCAACACATGGGTGATGCAGTTAAAGAAAAGGAAAGCATAGCAGACAAAAGCACCTCTGTCATTCTATCTGACCGTACTAGAATGGAAGTAACTTGTTATGAAGCACAGGTTTTCTTTATGAAGTACAACACCTTTTTTGAGTAATTTGTGTTTTAATTTGTGTAACTAGGGGCTAAAAATATAATGCTAAATTTAGTCATGAATTCTCCAACATTAGGATCTGTTCTAGAAATAAGTTCCCTTTCAAATATAGCCCTTCTTGAGTGAGAGGTCCGGTCAGGTTGGTACGTATTCTGTCTTACAGGCAAAATAATAATAATAATAAATGTTAATTCATTGAAGTGTTTCTGAGTATCACTAAATAAAGCATTGATTTTGAAAAAAAGTTATTGTTGTTTATCCTACAGTAATTCAAACACAAACAAACTGTAACCATATTTTAAAAAAAAGGAACAAAAAAAAAAAGACTCGTTTTTAATTAGTTACTTGTAAGGCCAAAGAATTCACTTCTATATTTATCAGCGCAAATTATCTGTCAAATAATGTTTATATTCTAATAGTAAAGTGGGCTGATTCTTTTTTTTTTTGTAAAAAGAAAATTAAGATGGTTGTACATGTTTTCTGTCCATCTTTAGCTCTTGTTTATCTGTTTAGAATCACAAGCAATAGTACTCAACCCAATCCTTAAGAGTTGAAGCCAACAAAGTATTTTTATACGAAATAACTTTATTTTAAGTATTCCAAAAATACTTGGCAAATATTTCAATGACAAATGCATGCTAACAAATCCCTTATTGTTGGATAAAAAATTATGAGATATGCTATAAAAAACTCTCTGGAATTTACAATCATAGAAAGGTTTTAAATTGATATTAAAATGAAAGTTTAAATGCCATGATTGAAACAATATTTGTTATTATTTGCTCAATGTCCTATTACTTTTTGCAGCACCTTAACTTGCTTGACATCTTCATTTAATCTTAAAAGGTTATTTTATTTTATTTTATTTTATTTTATTTTATTTTATTTTATTTTATTTTATTTTATTTTATTTTATTTTATTTTATTTTATTTTATTTTATTTTATTTTATTTTATTTTATTCACGGAAGGTCCCGGATGCGGATGTGACGAACGTTTCTGTGACGTCTACGGTTCTAGAACGTAAACAGTCATGGCGGACTCCGAGTCAGTGTTCTTTGCGGTCAGCAACATCCCTGGGATTTTCCGCTCCGCAGATTTAAGAAACTATTTCAGCCAATTCATAGAAAGCGGCGGTTTTCAGTGTTTTCACTACAGACATCGTCCAGAGGTTCTGAAAGATCCGGACGGACCCAGAACCACACCGAAAGAAGACACCGACGAGAGCGGGTTCAAACCCTCCTCAGAACCTGACCCGACACCACAGAGCGATTCTGCATCCAAACCCCCAGCAAAGACCTGCTGCTGCGTCGTGTCAGTCCGTCCCAAGGACGCGGACCGGTTCGTGAAGATGTACGCGGGAAACCACTGGATCGACTCGAAGGGAAACTGGCTGTCGAGGCGCTGCGTTGTCCGAAGAATCAAAGTTTCACAACAGAATGGTACTTTTATATCAATCAACCAAGGCTCTTAGCATTAGCAAAAAATTAAAATATATATATTTAAAGATTTTTTGTTTTCTTCACCTATACATCTTAGAATTTCATACAGGGTTTCAGTGTCAATTATACTTTGAGTAGATCTTTTAAAGACCCACTCCAGTGAAAATCGTGTTTTTAACACGTTCTTGTAGCATATTTTTCATGATGGAGAACACGTTTGTTGAGAAAAACAAGCTATAAATTCCACTTCTGAGTATTTCAAATTGCTGTGAAACAGAAGCAAACGAAAAAATGCTGCTGGGAAAAGCTTGTATATGTGACGCAGGACCTAATACAGCAAGCCACAAGCTCTGCTCCATTCTGATACATCCACTTGGAATTGTGTACGTCTTTATTTGCTTCGTCTGAGCTGGCCTCTGGTTTCAAACTGTGTGACTGGATACTTCCTTTATTTTTTGAACCGCTAATGTAGGGGTTGTGAGGGGCTGTAAGCTGGCAGGAGAGAGTAGAAAGAGATGGATGATAGGAAATGAGGGCAGGCTTACTATGCACCAACAATTCTGTCCACAACTCAGAGGCGAATTTCGAATAAACTACTGCTGCCCAGCAGAAACTGTACATCATAGAAAACGACAGGTATTTTCATTTTGGCTACAAACAACATAATCATAATTAAAAGACTACTGGGGACAGTGTTTGCAGCATCTTTTGCGATACATCTATTGCACAGGCTGATTGCGACGACGATACATTTTTTTTTTTTTTAATATATATTTTTTGTGCAGGCCTACAACCAGGCATGATCTTCAATCAAAGATGATTCTTAATGAAGGGCTAGTTCTGTTCTGAGTTATTCTTTGGGAAGCCCAGAGCTGATTGTTCAGAGACGGATACTTCTCTTTTATGGAAAACCTTCAGTTACCATAGTAACTCATCAACAGTCTTTCCAGATCCGATCACAGAGTGAGATCCTTCCAGTTCTTACCTGCAACAATCTGCTATGATTCTCTGGAGAATGTCAGAAAATCAGCTGCAGCGCCTTTAATTTCCTTTTGGGGATTGATACAGGTTTTTGGAATTAAAGTAAATTTGAAAAAAATGGCATGTAGTTTTGGTGATTTTAATAATGAATATTTTAGTTTACTCCTGTTTAATAGCAATGAGAAAAAAAACCTCTTGAGATTTTTTTGGCACAAAAAAGTTGTTTTCAGAGTTTAGATGGAGCCGCCGTGTCCACCTTATGTCGAGAAAGTGGTTCACAGCTAGGATGGCATAAATGCTGGAGGCAGAAGTCAAAAGTGGTTCATCAGTTTCAGCCCTGCGGATGGATATTAGGTGTGTAAATGTGAGTTAATGCACTAGTGATAATTTGATGTTTCCATCAGGACGATCAGATATACTGAGCATCAAAAACGTCCCCAAAATAAAAGATGTTTTTCATCTGTAAACAATAAGTAGAGATGTCATTTTTTGTTTCCTTGAGGAAAATGTCATTTTTTTACCCATGCTGCTTTTCTGTCCCATTTTTTTTAATTAAAACACCTCCGTTGATGAAATTTACCATCCATCTTGATACAGTTGCAGCTTTGTGTCTATTGCGTAATTGCAACATTTTCTTTCTACTTCTGCTCTTTTTCCTTCAGAGGAGGAGTCCTTTCCTTATAAAACTAAACTGGAGCAGCGTCGCCGCGTGGCTTTATCAGAACGCTTCACGGAAGCGGACCTCAGAGGTTTGCCTGAGCTGAACCCACCCGCTCTAATGCAGCATGGGAACGTGGGTACGCCGCTCAAAGTTTTCCTTCAGCTCATCCAGTCCTGCCGCCTCCCCCCACGACTCATTCGAAAGCTGGGCCTCACGTTCCCAAAAACCAGCTCCAGTCGTCGCTACGGAAACGTACCTTTCCATTATTACAACACGTGCACCCTCCCAGCCACAGAAGAGACTGTATTAACAGCTGCTGGACATGAAATAACAGGGCCTGGTGCTTTGGCTGGTGCTCCTTCATCACGATGGAGCCAGGTGACTGAGCACATGCAAACCACAGATGCTGAGGAGACCCAAGAGGAAGAGGAGGACAGGAAGTCAAACGCAGATGATGTGAGTAAAGGTCATCGTCAGCAGCGTGTTTCAGTCATAAATCCGTCTGTTCCTGTTTGGTGCTTTCTTAATGACTCCTGTTTGCAGGATGAAGATTACTGTGAGGAGTGGGAGCGCCACGAGGCTCTGCATGAGGATGTCACCAGCCAGGAGCGAAGCAAAGAAAGACTGTTTGAAGAAGAGATTGAGCTGAAGTGGGAGAAAGGAGGTTCAGGTCTGGTGTTCTACACTGACGCTCAGTACTGGCAAGAAGAGGAAGGAGGTACAAAAACTTCAAACTTGCATCTGACATTTATAGTAACCGTTTGACTCATGACTCAAAAGCACTTCCTGTAAAGTAAGTATTCTTAAAAAAAACAACAACAACAACAACCCTGTTTTTATGTTTTGGGGACTTTTCTCTTTCAGACTTTGATGAGCAAACATCAGACGACTGGGATGTTGACATGAGTATTTACTACGATAAAGGTATCCAGCACTCGCCTTTCAACAGTAACAAGGTTAACTTTTTTTTATAACCAAGTTTGTGCTTCCACAGATGGGGGGGACATGGACGCTCGTGACTACGTCAGAATGCGATATGAGAAGAGGCTAAGAGAAGGGACTGAAGATGGATCAGGACACAACCAGTCTATTGGCAGCTTTGAGAAGTTCACCAAGGTAAGGAGACCGGCTCAAATAACAGGAGGTGATCATTTAATCAGCTAAGCTCTTGATTCGACTGACCACTCTTACGTGTATTTAGGGTATTGGTCGACGAGTGATGGAAAAGCAAGGCTGGAGGGATGGGGAAGGATTAGGAAACAGCCAGGTTGGGATTGCGGATGCTCTCGAGAACGAAGGTCAACATCCCAACTGCAAAAGGGGCTTCGGGTGAGCGTAAACACTGAAGTACAAGTAATGCAGCACTAGAAAAACATGAAACACGTCTTGTTGCACGACTGAGTGATCCTGACTGATGTGTTTTCTGCAGGTATCACGGAGAAAAGCTGGTTACACATTCTGCTAAAAAAGTCAAAACTGACCATCTAATATCAACGGTGTATGATAAACCACGAGACATAGATGAAGGGGACACTTTACTCAGACGCCAGCCGAGCACCAGCATGAAGTACAGAGGATGGCAGCCAGGAGGCAGTATTGGACTAAAAAGATGACAGTTGTCATTTCCTGTGTGTTTTTTTTGCATAAATTTTTTTAAGCCTGTCCAACCTGAGTTTTTTCTTTGTTCCCTATAGAACTATTTATTCATTTAGGAATATTTAACATGCACACAAGATCTACAAAAACTGATACATGATAATGGTGCCGGTGGCAGCCGGACCGCTGGCCGGCAGCAGCTCTGACTGGATGATGTGTAAATGTGTCTCAGTCACTTGGTAGCCTGAAAGTGTATTCAAAGCGGGCCGTTCTGCACGCTTGACGGCTGCCTGACTGCCACCATCTACTTTCTCCAAATATCAGGCGATGGCATGAAATCTTGAAGAGTCCTTCCCATTGCATGGTGACAGTTGTATTTGTGACCGTGGCATTAACATGGTGGAGGGGTGTGAGAGCTCGAGTGATCCATAGAACTAAGCTGTCTGGGTAGGTACTTCCATAGTGTGAGCCAGACAAATAGCGATTCAGAACCCTTTTATGAGAATAAAAATCCAAGATCCGATTGGCATCTCTAGAGCCGGGCCAGGCCTGGGGTTGGGTGTGAGCTCCTGGTGGCTGGGGCTCTTCCTTCGGGCCCCGCTCAGGTCCAGCCCGAAATAATAACGTGAGACCATTCCCCTGTGGGCCAACCACCTGCATGTGAGCTAAAAGGGTGCTGGTACAAAGGGGTTTTGGTGGCAGTCAATGGCCGGTTCCGAAGTGGCCCAACCCCCAGTCATAGAAGTTTAGCTTTTGGGATTTAGAATGTCATCTCTCTGGGAGGGAAAGAGCCTGAACTTGTGCTGGAAGCTGAGAAGTACTGGCTAGATTTAGTTGGGTTTTCATCCACACAGTCTGGGCTCTGAAACTCACCATTCTGGTAGCTTGTGGCTTTCTTGACCTGGAACTGAGTGCTCTTCTGTTGCTGGACTTCTGTGCTCATCATAGATCATAACAAACACCATGTTTGTCCATCAGTCCAAATATGACACCACAGCGCCCTAGACAGGAGATCCGTGATTGACTTTAGTCGTCTCAGGCGACCAGGCGCTGTCCCCCCATTACTACCTGGCGGGGAGTTGGATTTGCTGATGGGGATGGAGTCTGGAAAGACTTTCAGAGCCAATTGTACTGTGAGGGTTTGCTGGGAATGTCTGGCTTAGCCCTTCGTCAGGGAGGTCTTCAATTTCCACATCTGGGGGAGCTTCAAACAGGTACCAAGGGAGGGTGGAGACGTTGAGTTCGAGTGAACCATGTCCTCCACCTCTATTTCTTCTACAGTTGTTTGTGGCTTCTACTTATCTCATGCCTATCCATGTAGCGATCCCCAAACCCAGTGGTGGACATAGGAAATAAGGGATCCTGTCATACTGACTGGATTGCAGGACTCCTGAGGCAGCTGGTACTCGCAGTCCATTCAAGCTGTAACCTGGGATGTTGTGGAGGCAGAAACTAAGTCCTGGAAGGAGTTTGGTTAGGAATTGGAAGGAGGAGGATTTGGATGTGAAGTTGGAAAAGGCGTTCGGCCGCATGCTCTGGGGTGTTCTGTGAGTATGAGGTCCGGGGAGCCTCGTACTCCCATGATGAAAAAGGACCTGAGCCTGACAGTGAAGCTTTTAATTTATTGGTCAATATTTGCTTCAATTTTGATCCGTTGTCATGAGCTGAAAGAATTATGTTCAGGCAAATAAAGTTTAGTCTGGAAGGTAGCTGGGCACTCCCTTGGAGATAAGGTGAAGAGCTTGGTCATCCAAAAAAGCTTGGAGTCGAGCTGCTGCTCCACTACATTGAGCGCAGTCTGTTGAAGTGACTCGGACATCTGGTCAAGATACCTCTTTAACGCCTCCTCAGAGAGGTGTTCCAGGAATGTCCCACAGGGAAGACCTAGAACATGCTGGAGAGACTACTCTCGAATGGTCTGGGAATGTCTCAGATCTGGAGGAAGTGGCTGGGACAAAGACAATCTGAGCATCTTTGCTTAGACCTTGTGACCCGGATAAAAGAGATGGATGGATGGATGGATGGATGGATGGATGATTTTGATAAAATAAGTGAAACTAAGTGAAAATGTTACTTTTTAAAATTACAATAAAGTTGTGTTTATGACATGACTATTTTAATGCTTCAAGCACCATGGATAAAATCAATGAAATATCAATAAAGTCAAAGCACGAAGGTTTAATTTGATATTCATTAGACGTTTTGTGTTTTTCATTTAAAAAAATCAGATTTTTTTAAGCAATAGATGTAGCAAAAAGATGATTTTCTGTTTCATTATTTTATGTTCAATTGTTACTGTCCCTTTTAAATGATCAAGAGTATTTTTTACATAAATAAAAAACGTTTTTAGAATTTATTTGAGCTTGAGTTGGGGAAAAATTAAATGTCAGGTTTTTTTTTGTCTAATGGGATTTATTGACAAATGTTTTTTAATTGCATTTCTCATCTTTTTCGCTTTAAGAATCAGTATATCAAGGACTCAATATAAATATTTGAGATTATTTTGACAAGTTTTTGTTAAATGTGTAACAAATTCTTAAAAAAAAACTATTGGTTCTCTCAATCCAAGAAAATCGTGTAAAGTGTAGATAAACTCAATAATTCCGTTTTGATAAAGAGAAGCTTTTATTTTGGTAGAGGAGATACGTCACGTAACCCGGATGTTAAATTTAGTAGCATTGGTGTTCAGATTAGCAGTTGTTGTACACATGCTAATTTAAGTTGATTTATGGCAATTACATGCTAATATTTAGGTTTTTGGTGTTAATAATTTAAAAATTAAGGATTTAATTAATATATAATATTTTATATAAAGTCTCGGCGGATGTTTTTGAAAATTCGTGAACCTGCGGGATAACTGAATTAGTGGAAACTGCACCGCTTGTTGTTTTCCTCTCGCCGCTTCCTGAAACCATGAGCACAAACACGGAGGTCAAACCGTCTTTGCGCTTTGGCCAGGTGGTCATCGGACCTCCTGGCTCAGGGAAAACCACGTACTGCCAAGGAATGCGAGAGTTCTTGACCGCCATGGGACGCAAGGTGGTGGTGGTGAACATGGACCCAGCTAATGAGGGCATCCCGTATCCGTGCGCGGTGGACGTCTCTGAACTGATCACTCTGGATGATGTGATGGACAGTTTGAAGCTTGGACCTAACGGTGGTCTTCTGTACTGCATGCAATACCTGGAGACCAATTTGGACTGGCTGGAGACCAAGCTGAAGCAACACAGTGACTGTTACTTCCTCTTTGACTGTCCTGGTCAGGTGGAGCTTTACACTCACCAGAGTTCAGTCAAGAACATTTTCACACAGCTGGGAAAGTGGAACTTCCGGGTGAGATTTCTCTATATCCAGATGTTTTTAATCGAAAACCAGCTTTTTTTTTACCTGACTTTTGATCTAAATACTGTAAAATGGGTGTATATTCTTGCAGCTGACAGCAGTCCACATTGTAGACTCTCACTACTGCGCTGACCCTGCTAAGTTCATCTCAGTGCTGTGCACCTCTCTGTCCACCATGCTGCATGTGGAGCTCCCCCACGTCAACGTGCTCTCAAAGATGGACCTGATCGAGCAGTATGGCAAACTTGGTACGTGTTCCGTTGATTTATTTGCTTAAATAATTGATCCACAGTTCTAACACATCCTTGTGTTTGTCCAGCCTTCAATCTAGACTTCTACACCGAGGTGATGGACCTGACCTACCTTCTGGATCACTTGGCCGCTGACCCGTTCTTTAAAAAATTCCGTCATTTGAATGAAAAGTTGGCGGAGGTGATCCAGGACTACAGCCTCGTCTCCTTTGTGCCTTTGAATGTGCAGGTATTTGCTGCTGTTTGTGATTTTTTTTTCATCTAAATGTGACTAAAGTTTATGTATTTCTCTCAAATGATTTAAAATGAGGTAGTGATATTTTGACATTTTGAAAACCAAAAAAAAAAAAAAATTTTCTTTAATTTAGGAGGGTATGCTAATAATTGTGTGTAGCACAATGGCTGGTAATTATAGGCTTACCGAACACATAAATACATTATTATTAAGTGGGAAGAACAAGCTTTTGTTTTTGTTTTTCAGCTTTGGTAAAGACTTTCTTTTGTACATTTTTTAATTGTTTTGTTTAAAAAAAATGCCACTAAACCTAAAGGTTGAGTAAAAGTGATCTCACGGTTGAACTTTGACCTTTGCAGAGTGATGTACCACATCTTTCTTTGCTCAAATAAGTTAATATGACAACAATTTTATTGCCTGGATCTGAAAACGGGGAGAATTTTCTGCAGATGGATCTCAGTACTGAAGTGTGTGGGCATTTGTTCCCTCACATTCCTCCTAGATAAACAATCATTCTAAGCTGTGCGCGTCCACAGACCACAGTCTGTGTGCCAGCACTTCAAATGGGACTGTTATTTTCCTTCAGAAGACGTGATGGCTCTCGATCAAACATGGTGTGAATGGTGAAGCGTTTCCAGTTTTCTCAGCCGATTGTAACCTTGGTTACGTTCAACATCGACTTATTTAAAAAGAATTACCATCTGGGAGAGGGTAGAAATTAGGATTTTGTTGCTTTGTGAGTTTGTATGGTTATCTCACAGAGCCAAACTTTGATAAAACAGAAGGCCAAGGAAGCTGTGTTTTCCAGGATTGCTTTGAAGGTCACTTCATGCAGAAGATATCTGTGTTGAAAGGTAAACAGGTGATAAAGATAGTGTTTTTAAAAACCATATTGATTTTAATTGCTTTTATTATTAATATTATTATTATTATTAAGGATGCAGAAAATACTCTAGGCTGCATCTTCTCCAGGTTTCTCTATTTCAGCTGTTCTGAGTGTCTCCAGGGGAAAACCCCTGATCAGATGTTTTCTTCCTTCTTTCTGGAGGACAAAGAGAGCATGATTCAGGTCTTACGAGCGGTGGACAAGGCCAACGGCTACTGTTTCGGAGATTTGGAAGAGAGAAATCTACAGGCTATGATGTCAGCTGCGGTGGGGGCAGACTTCCAGTTCAACTCGTATCCTTCCCAGATCACTGCACTGACTCACCGTGACTCATTTGCTTCAAGATAAACTCCAGACTTCAAGAAGCACTCCAGACTTTATAGTGGCCCTTTTATAAATTCTACTGTTAGAAAAATCAAATGTTATTCTTAAAAAGTAAGTACATTGTTGCTACTTTTCCTTAAGTGTTATCCCGCAGCACACTTGGAGTTCAAGAGAGGTATGTTGAAAGCGGTGGAAGGAGCGTGGAGGAGGAAACGATGGAGCTGTAAAATGAAGAATCAAAATAAAAGGACTATATTTGAAGACTCTTATTCCAATGTCACTGAGCTCATTGCTTCTACCAAAAAAATAAAAAGGAAAGCCACTGAGAAATGGAGAGTTAACGTTGCTGTGAATTATGTCTTCAAATAAACCACAATGGAGAACATTCAGATCTTCTAATAAAAAGCTGTTTGGTTCTTTATGTTTCAGAAAAAAAATATTTGAGTTATTTTAGTGCTTTTGTTTTAAAATTTGTATTTTTTTTTAATGGTGTGATTTCAAAAGTTGTATCACATCCAGAGCTGCCATTTTATTTTATTAATCTGACATTAAAAATGCATTTTCTTCTTTTTTTAAAATTGATGGTGCAAAATAAGTGTGTGACTTTTTACATTTTTTGTTAATGGTAAAAATTGTCCAGAGGTCCTTCACCATGGTTGTCATCCTGCATCTAGACTGTGAGAAAAATGTCTCCAAGAAAGCGACAGAAACCTGCATGTTCCCTCCTCCTCTGCTCCTGTGAGCATGATGGAACTTGACATCACGTTGCTCCTCACACGTTTCTCTGCGTTTGCAGAACTTGTTGCTTTTAGCATCGAGAAGGTTCAGGATCAACGTGTGTGAGAGATTTGAAGTTACAGCTGCCTGTTTTTGGACAAACATCTGCACATTTTCTGTTTTCTCACAGAAAAAACCCTGACCAGCAGAGGGCGCATGCGCGTGGAGATCCTCCTCCCTCCCTCCCTCCCAGATCCGCAGAAATCTGCTCCGATTCTTTCCAGCATCCGGAGCAGAAAAATTAAGTCAGGCGGGGAGAGGAAGCCACATTAAATCTGTGTTTCTGCACAACTGGCCCTGTGTCTGCTCTTTGGGATCTTCTGTCTTTGTGAATGCAGCTCAAACTCTGCTGTATTTCTGCTTCATTGTGACCCACTTAAACCAATCCAATTTTAATGTTTTAACGTCCCCAAATAAACCCCATCCTAAACGCGCTAAGGCTTTTTCCGTGCACTTCTGCTGGGCTGCAGTTGGACTGAAATAAAAGAGTGATCCACTTTGAGGACCCAAGCCGTAGTGGGAAATCACATTAACCCTGTATGGTGTGATGCGGCTGCAAATGATTGCTTCCTGCCTGCTAAGCTGTGTGTGCATTAGGGGGGTGTGTCAGGAAGAATGTTAAATTGTGTTTCGATGTTTGTACATGTGATCAACTATGCCCCCTCATTGCTACTTCCTGCTTTTTTTTCTCTCTCCTAAAAGCCCCCTAGAGGTAGATGTGTGCGTAAAGGGAAGCAAAGAGAGCGCGTGAGAGCGCGCGCGCGCCTGTTTGTGTGTCGAGTGAGAATGTAAAACCGAAAGGCAGCGGTGTTGTCCCACTTACATGCCAAATGTGAATGTTAACCAATTGGATAAGAAGTGGGGGGAAAAAAACTCCAATAAAGATTTTTAGCTTTTTATTCGAAACATTTCCACCAAATAAACAGTCCCTTGGACACGCGCACGCACTTTTTCATTGCCATCCCGCCACTGCCCAATGCAGCGCGCGTTGGGCACCTGTGTGCCAAACACGTCCGCGTTATTTGTCCTCCTTTAGAGGAGGCGCCGTGCGTGGTGGTGGCGGGGGACACACACACACACACAACTCTGGTGTAAATGTTGTAATTGCTGCGAGACTTTGGAGGGAAAAGCTCAAACACTCTGACAAACAGAAGATGCACGGGAAATGTGAGTTTACTTCAGCCTGCGCGCCCATCCCCCCACGCTCAGCACACTGTGTTTCTGCTGGAGCGAGATACAGAGAGGAGAGGGGGTGGCAGCAGAGCAGAGCCGAGCCGAGCCGAGCCGTGCAGAGCAGAGCAGAGCAGAGCAGAGCAGGGGAGGGAATGAGAGGGAATGTGCATTGGTAGTCTCTTGCTGCAAGGCTTCCTCCTTCTGCTCTGGAAAAACCTGTGTTGCTATCCATGTCTTAATGAAACTGTGAAAGGCAAGAGTGCAGCAAAGCAGGCCTGAAAGTAGAAAAATAACGTTTATTCTTATTTGTTGGAGCTGTTGATATGCATGATCTTAAATATGTATATGTGCACACTTAAAATAAACACGGATTGTGACAGTAAATGGCTTCAAAGAGGGACTGAGTGGTCAGAAATATAAGAATAACTGAAACTAAATATAAAAGATCAGCAGCAACTCCTATAGCAATTGTTTGACCCTTAATACAAACAAAAATTTAATAAATATGACAAATAAAAAAGCCTGCAAGGACACCTCAAATTCAATGAATGTGTCATTAAACAGTGATTTTTGTCTCCAAAGAGGTGTGACACTACCAAGAGAATAAATTGAGCTAAAATCTGAATGAAAGACAAGCCAGGAGTGTCGTAGTACAGTGAAATGAGACAGTAGATGTCTCAAATTAAAAAAAAATGAAGATGCAAATTTGATTTAAAAAATGAGCAACATTGTGTAGAATAAGGCTGAGGAGGAAATTTTTATACCAAAGACTGATTTTACTTTTAATATCTTTCAAAACATAATTGATGCATACTATTTTTGCAGGTATATGAAGTCTATTAGTCTGTTGCAGGAACTTGTTTGCAGAGACTTGCAAAACGGCCAAGCAATTCTTTCTTATTTTATTTTTCTCTTCCTGGTTCCTTTGGAAAGGTTTTTGTATCATAATGCTTGTATTTTTTGCTTAAACGCTTAAAAGTTTCTAAAAATATGAAAAAAATATCCGTAATATTGTAATTTGTGCAAGTAAAAGTAGATCCGTGAGCTAAAAAGTGATGTTTTGAAGGCTAAAAAGGAGAGCGTGGTCCAGTCCGCGCAGGCGCAGCTCCGCTCCGTGTTTTGCGGCCGCCCCCGCGCCTCGGTAAAATGGCTGTATGTAGCGGAGCCTCGTGTTGGTTGGGTTAGCTCCCTGCCTCTACCCGGACTCAGTAACACAACTCCCACAACAATTTCTGTCGCTTCCTCACGCATTGTATGGATCTTCCATCACCTCTTTAACCCGTTTGCGGAGCCGGAACCAAAGGATGGCAGCCGGATTCGGCTAGAATAAGTGTTGGGAATGAATCGACACAAGGATTAATGGTTCTGAAGAATTATTTATATTCAATGCTAGCGTTTGATTGTGACTGACTCGCCGAGAGAGGGAGAGAGAGGTGGCGGGGGGGTATATCATGGCCGCTCAGGTCGCCAGCGCCGCCACTCTTAACACTAGCCCGCCTTCTGAACTAAAAAAGCCGGATCGAGACCAAAAGGAAGAGACGGGGGATAAACAGTCCGATAAAAAGCAGCCGGGTTTGGACAGCGGATCGCCGGGCCGTGGGGATCTGCAGGACGGGGCCGACGGTGGAAATGCTGGGGGAGGAGGGGAGCCTGAGATGAAGAACGGGAATGGGAACCCGCCCAGAGCCATCAGTAATAACCAGAATGACTCCGTCGGACCAGAGGGAAACAACCACCCTGGACTGGTGCATCATCACGGCCCCACTTTTCCTCCACCTTCGTACGCGTACAGTCAGCATTACGGTCGGGCCCCTTTTCATCAACATGGCGGACAACAAAGCCCTGGCATGGCAGCTGCTGCGGGTCCAGTCGTGCAGTCGAGCAACATGATGGACCCATATCAACCCAATTCACACGAGCATGGCTTTTCGAACCACCAGTTCAACAATTACAACCCATTCCCGAACAGAACTCCGTACACAGGCCAAGGATACGCCATGAACTCTCCTCGCAGCGCTCAGGCGCCGACAGCTGGGGGGCAGCCAGCTAAGCAGCAGCCTACACCGGGAGGACCCACGGTAATGCCTGGATCTTACAGTAATCAGAGATATAATATCGGTAACCCGCAGCCTACATCCACACCGACACTCAACAAACTCCTGACATCGCCGAGTTCAACGCGGGGATATCCAAACTACCCTTCAAGCGACTACGGTAGCCAAGAAGGAGCTAATAAGGGACCAGCAGACATGAGCAGTAGCGGTCAATACGGAGGCAGCAATCCGGCTTGGCAACAAAGAAGCCTTCACCCGTCGCCTTTGAGCCCGGGGAGTGCTGGACAACCGCTAGCGAGAAACCAGGTAAATGAATTTTGTTCTGAAACGAGTGCTTTAGCACACCTCTGCTTCTCTAAGCTAGTTCACAACGAAGCAGGCCAGCCATTGTCTGATACTAGTTCGCAAAGACTCTAAAATGGCTGCCTCGTGTGTATTTTTTTTCTGCCTTTACACCACACCGTTAAAAAAGTGTTGCTGTCTCCGTTTTTATCTCGCAGACACACGGTAAAACCGAGTGGGACATGACTGAGGTGGAAGTTTGTGAAAAGATGATGGGGGAGCAAAGAAGGCCCGACTTTAAAACGGGTTTTAAAAAAGCCACTGTGTTGCAACGGCTTGGTTTTTTTTCGCCCCTGAGTGTTGCTACTCCCTTTTTTTTAAAACGCAGAATTCACGACATTTCCCCCATTAATTCAAATCTCAAATACGTGAAATGTCGCGTTTTGACAAAGTCTGATGATATTGTTTCGTGTAGGAGAACGTTTTATACTTTTATAACCGTCGAAGCGCAATTTTGCGCTAGCAAGCGGAAAAAGACGCCGCGTGCGGATTGCGACCTTCAAGTGTACTTTTTTAACGGCGCGTGCAGCCCGTGTTTAAAACGTCTGTTTGTCCCCATAAAATGACAATAGGGCACCCCCAAAAAAGAAAACGTTATGGTGTATTGATTAAACCCGTTTCCCTTCGCCGAGAGGCGGTTGGGCTCGTCGGGCGTGCTTGTTGCAAATAGTCAGCCCTGCCTAGTGAGTGACCGAGCGCAGCCCGCAGATTGAAGTTTGCAATGGGATTTGAATTGTGGAGGTAAAATCCTGCTGTCAAAGCCAGGAGATAGTTGGTCTTGGGTTGACATGCTAGCTGAAATCTGATTGGCTACTCATCCGCTGCTCATGGCCATTTATAATTACATGTGATGCAAGGCAACAGTTACTGATAAGAGCACACAGCATTGGCTCACCACAGGTCATCAGAGGTATTACTGCTTCACTTCCCCTATTTAACTCCACTCTTTTAGTTAAGAAAAAACATATTACATACAAATGATGGTGTGTTTTAGTACATTTTAATTGCTAAATTTTTATGCTGCCTCCTAGTGTACACCACACTTTTATATAAGATCAAAGAAGTCCGTTTTATTTTTTATAGTATAAAAATTCTGTATTCTTTAATTTTCATTCAGTGAGAAGCAAAAATTCCCCCTGATCTTAGTAAGTGCATTATAGACATTTCCCTCCCAAAATCTTCATTTCAGTTTGCATATTTCGCTTCCACAATGTGTTGGTGTTGCTGCTGTGTCTGGCATGCCATGCAAGTTTGGCACCACGACTGCAAAGAATTTTCCCCAACCCCCCTGAGGCCAATCAGAATGCAGTCCACCATCTCTCACCCACCAAAGGAGTTTCCTCTCCATCTTATGCAGATTAGCCATGTGCTGCTCTTATTTATTCCTCATTATCTTGGATCTGTAGCATGTCAAACACAAGCCGTTCCAATACTGAGGAGCTGTTGCATTGTGGGTACTTATTTAACAAAGAAGACCATGTAGAGAAAGCTGGGACATTTTTACTTTTGGAAGTATTTGTGTATGGTGTCCTTTTCTTAAACCTTTAACTTTAATATTTGTGCACAATTTGTGTTTGCATGCACGCAATAACAAATGGCTCACACTCTCTGCTTGTTTTTAGACTTACTTCCCTATTTTCTGGTGTCACTAAACTAAAGTGAAACTGCTTTCTCCGAGGGGAAGGAAAAAAAGTTTCTTGGATCCGGCTCAAAACAGGAGCACAGCTGGGATATGTTTAAGATTGGGCAGAGTGCCCTTCATTTGAAAGTAGATATAAATAGCTCTGTTGACTTCCGAAACTATGGCAAAGTGAGATGAAAAAAAAATTCAGGGTAATAACCGTGGGAAGTAGGGTGGGAAAAACGTGGATGTTTGCTTTCATAGTCAAGTTCTGAAATCCTCACATGCTACTTTATTTTAAGGTTGTAATGTGATAAGTTAATACATGACACATTTTCAAAAATGAAGAATCTTTTTGTTGTTGAAAAGTGATAACTGGTTCTCTCATGTTTTTTTAATCTCTAGCCACCTGGTCCTATGGATCCTATGGGAAAAATGAGAGGTCAGGCATATGGAGCAGGCAGTCCGTACAGTCAACAGTCACAGCAGGCTCATCCAACAGGTACTCAGCCTGGGCCGGGGTATTCTGGCCAAGGTTATGGGCCACCAGGCCCCCAGCGATACCCAGTTGGGATGCAAGGGCGTACCACAGGTGGCATGGGCACCATGCCTTATGGTCCACAGGTATTTGATTTAATTCATTTATGTTCTTTTTATGCCAGTGTTTTCTACAGTGTTTCTGAAGTTGAGTGTTTTGTTTATCTTTAGATGGGTTCCTATGGACAGCAGGGGCCTGGAGGATATGGTTCTCAGGGCCAGGCACCATATTACAGTCAGCCAGGCCAGACTTCCCACCCAAGTCAGCAACAAACCCCGTACGCCCAGCCAACACCCGGACAACCTGGCGGACAGTCACCGTACCCAGGGCAGCCCCATCCTCAGCCAACTTCTGTTCCACACAGCCAAGGGGGCTCTCCCTATCAGCAACCACACATGCCCCAGCAGTCCCAGGGGCCACTGCCAGGCCAATCCCAAGGAATCCCACAGTCTCAGCCACCATATTCTCAAGGTTCAGCACCACAGTCTAGCCAGTCTCCTTATGCTCAGCAACAAGGGCCACCCACTCAGACCCCCCAGCAGCCAAGCTCCAAGGGTACCCCTGGATCGCAAACCCAACCAAACTATCCAGGATCCACGCCGGGCACCCAGCAAACCTCCCAGCAGCAACAGCAGTCACAGTCTCATCCACAGCAGGCTCCAGGACACGGCCAACATCCACAGGGGCAGCCTGCTGCTTACCCACAGAACACTCAGCAGCAAGCACAGCAGTCACCTTATCAACGGTTTCCTCCTTCTCAACAACAGGTACTTTTCAGCATTTAGCTTTACTTAAGAGTTTGTTGCCCAAAGTTAATTATACTCGTCTTTGTGTTCGTCAGGATGTATCGCAGGACTCCTTTCAGTCCAGTGCTCCTCCATCCACGCAGCCCAAATCTGGTCAGGAGGACAGTCAAGGCCGACCTTCCAGTCTCCCAGTCAGTAACAACACCGAGACAAAAACTCTTCTTTAAAAAACATTTTGACTATAATGCATGATTCAATTCAAAATACATGAATAATTCAAAGGTAAACAGGTAGACATTCTTTATATAGTTTTTTCATTGTTTATTTGTTTTTATTGAAACTGAAATAAAAATTGATATAGAAGCAAAAACAGCTTAACACTTTATCCATCTGTAAGTTTAAAAAAAAAATTCCCCCCACTCAAATGAACATAAATTGTTTTTTATATTGATTACTTTATTTTTTCTTCCTTTTGTGTTGATGTCGTTTGTCAATATCTAACTGATATAATCTCTGTGCTGTAAATAGCAAAACCCAACAAGTAATATTCCTTGGCACTTGTTCTTTATGGTCTGTCTGCCATAACAGAACATGAGCACAGAGTTTTGAACTATACACTAACCTAGAATCATCAAACTTTGACCTGCAGTCTGGGCGAACAGGGATTACATCACAGAAACACATGAATCAATGCTAGACTGAATGATTTTACTCTTCACTGACCTGTCTGTGAAAAGTGAGTCGGAATCATAGCTAATTCTTAATGAAAAACTAGAGTTCACTGTTTTTGTTTAAATTAGCAATCTTATTTTAAAACAGATCTCATCTGAACTGATTTTATAAGTCCAAAGACTTCAGTTTACATCCTCACTGCAACTTTTGAATCTTAGTGACTGTCACAGCCCATTGTACTTTTCTGTAAAAATAGAAAAAGGACAAAAGCTGTGGTGGGATTGTACACACACATCTAGTTTTTAAATCTTTTCGTCCGCAGGGAAGTTGTGTTGATGCTATTGTTAACCTGTCAGTCAAAATCACAGGTGGAGCTTTTCTTCAGTGTAGTTTGACTTGAACTCTGCATGTTGTTTTTCAGGATCTGGCGGGGTCCATCGATGACCTGCCAACAGGTACAGAGGGTGCACTGAGTCCTGGCATGAGTACATCTGGTGTATCAAGCAGTCAGGGTGAGCAAAGCAACCCTGCCCAGTCGCCCTTTTCGCCTCATACGTCTCCACACTTGCCAGGGATTCGAGGGCCCTCGCCTTCCCCGGCTGGCTCCCCCGCTAGCGCTAGCACGCCGCGCACAGGCCCACTGTCACCCGCCAACATGCCAGGTGAGCCAATACCTCACACACCCAAGACAGTTGAACTGCTTACATGTTGTTTTATAATTATTTTAGTTTATTCTCAAATGTTAATCTTTGAATTGAAAAATAACCCAGAAATCATAAAAGCTACGTTTCTAATTCACTGCAATGTTCCCTTCAAAAATAATGTTTTTTGCTAATAACACCTAAACAGCCATCTTAAATTTGGCCTTAGAATTATCGTTTTATAATCTGCGTATGTGTTCTTCCAAAATGTAAATATATCACCGTGTTCTATAGTGCATAAATACCTAAAAATATTTTTACAATTTATCGTGATTTTTTTTGTCCCGCTGATCTTGAAAAATCAATCTTTCCTTTTATTTCCATTCCTAAGTGTAGATTTGTTTCTGTTTTCTGCTCACAAACTTGTATTTTTTGGCTGGTTTGTTGTTAAATGTTATGAGTTAAAGTTCAAAGTTAAATGACTTTGAAAGGACATCAAAATGTTGAAGAAAGCAACAAAACTTTTGGCTTATCTCAAAAATTGTCAATAGCAAGTAAAATTATTTAAAAGTGGTGATTAAGTTTAGTATCTGAAATAAGGAGAGACAACACAGACCATGTCATGGCCAAATCAAACCTTAAAATGTGTGAGTGATGAAAAGAAGAAGAGTAGCGTTTGTCAGACTTTGATTTTGTTTTAAAAATCTTCAGTCATTGCCAAAATTCTTTGATCTCAACAAACGAAAGGCTATTGTCCTTTATGCACTTGGATAAAAATAAAAAAATTCTCCTTGTAAAATTCCCATTTTTTTAAATGCACTCACACATATGAAGTTTAATGAAGTTTAAAATATTTTAAAAGAAGTTTCTTTATCTGTAATACCCCTTCGTTTCTCACCAGAGCTAAACCTGTTTTATCTGCGTCTTTCTGTAGGACCCCAGATGCCTCCCAGACCATCGAGCGTGCAGTCGGATGGGAACCTACATCCTGGCATGAGCCAGTCCCCTATGGCCCAAGACAGAGGTATGTGTTTCTGTTCTAATGAGTTAAGCTGCTAATTCTTAGTGTGTAAGGCTAAAAGTAAGCCTGTCTTCTCTGCTCTTTTGTTTCAGGATTCATGCAGAGAAACCCTCAGATGCCCCCTTATGGCTCCCCTCAATCTACCTCTGCACTGTCACCTCGCCAGTCGTCTGGAGGACAGATGCATCCTGGGATGGCTCCATATCAGCAGAATAACTCTATGGGTGGCTATGGCCAGCAGGGAGGACAGTATGGGCCCCAAGGTTTGTACTTACAAGTGATCTTTGTTCGAGTTATATGGAAGAAACAAGGAAGTTTTTCCAAAAACTCTCATACCACTCTGTGCTTTCTGAACTATTCCTACTTAATATTCAATCTATTTCCTACATTTCCCATTGGACTAACCTATGGATCCCATCTCCCTGCTTCATGCAAACATTGTAATATTGTTGGTTCCTCTCTGCGACTCTGTTGCAGCTATTTATAGCTGTGAAGCAGAGAGTCAGCTGACGTAGCAGAGCCTCCTGTCAGTAGAGCTGAAACTGTGACAAAGGCTTGTTGCTCAGTCTGGCTGCAAAGACTCTAGAAAAGTCTGTTTGTTAGGAAAATGTTTTTGCTTTTAAAATTATCCTCTTCAAGACAACGACTAAAATAATCTCACAGCTCAGAATTATGTTGTTGCTCTTTCATAACTCGCTGAAAGATCGCGTTGTTGTTCGTCTGTAGGATATCCTCGGCCTGGGTATGGAAACATGCCTAATGCCAACTACCCAGGACCAGGTATGGGCTCCATGAACCCCATGGCAGGACAGGGCGGAGGGCCGCAGTATGCCGGCATTCCCCGGGAAGGATGCCGTCTAATCAGATGGGAGCACGTCCTTATGGCCCCAATATGGGTCCAAATATGGGTCCTGGCATGGGTCCAAATATGCCTCATAACATGGGCAACATGCCACCGCAGGTAGGCTCAGGAATGTGCCCTCCACCAGGAATGAACAGAAAGCCCCAGGATCCCACAGCCATGTCGCACCCTGCCGCTAACTCCATGCACAACAGGTGAGTCCCACCATCAGCTTTTGTTGGAGGACACATTCTTTCTGCTCGCTTTAAGCACTTCGCTGGTTTCAGGATGCCCAGTTACCCTAACATGAGCCAGGGCATGATGGGCTCTGGTCCTCCCTATGCCCCTCAAATGAACAACATGCCTGGAATGATGAACACTCCCGGTGGATCTCCTTATCCTATGGGGCCAAACATGGTCAATAATGCTAGTGGTAAGTTTCACACCAGGAAACAACATGCAGCTTTTTGTGTTTATTACTGTGGAAACTTTAAAGCAACTCTTTTGTTCAGGAATGGCTGCTAGTCCAGAGATGAATAACAAGATGAACAATAAAGTGGATGGGAGTGGAACCCCCAAACCAGACTCCAAGTCAAAGGTAAAAACCTAAAACTTAAGGAAATATTTTTGAAACGCTTCTCCGCTTTTTAAGACTATCTTACACTCTTTTCCCTCTGTTTCCAACAGAAGTCCAACTCCTCCACGACAACCAGTGAAAACATAACCCGCTTGTATGAACTGGGACCAGAGCCAGACAGAAAAATTTGGGTCGACCGCTATTTGGCTTTTGTAGAAGAAAAAGCAATGGGCATGAGTAACCTGCCCGCCGTGGGACGCAAACCCCTCGACCTTTTTCGGCTGTACATGTCCGTTAAAGAGATTGGAGGAATGACACAGGTTAACACCTCTCTAACTTCCTCCACGGGTTTGTGTTTGTGTTTCTGTTGTCTGTTTTTTCTGATGTGATCTCTTATTGTTCTTTACAGGTGAACAAGAGTAAGAAATGGCGAGATCTTGCCACTGCGTTAAACGTGGGGACATCCAGCAGTGCTGCCAGCTCCTTGAAAAAACAGTACATCCAGTGTCTTTATGCTTTCGAGTGCAAAATTGAACGCGGTGAAGATCCTCCTCCTGAGATCTTTACAGACACCAAAAAGAGTCAAGCTGCGAAGGTCCAGCCCCCGTCTCCAGGTTTGAGTCTTTCTGCTCTTCTCAGTGACCCTCATACATAAACTCATTCACCCTCATACATGAACTCAATTCCTGCTTTGCTGTTATGTTATTAAAGTTTTGCACCATATCTGTCTGCTCCTCTCTTATTTCAAACTGAAGCGTCCCTCTGCTCCACAGCTGGATCGGGCTCCCTTCAGGGCCCTCAGACGCCACAGTCTACCAGCAGCTCCATGGCTGAAGGGGGAGATCTAAAACCCCCCACCCCGGTTTCTACTCCTCTTGCCCAGATGAGCGCCATACCTCCTGGATCGAGGTGAGAATTGTTCCTCGTGTGAATAATACTGAATGGAGGTCATCTCTTTAGCTTTTTCTTATACGACCTTCGCTTTCCTAGGAGCAGTGTTAATCTCCAAGACCCTTTCTCTGATGGAAGTGACCCCACCTTCCCCAGGAAGAACATGATGCCCAACTCCACCTATCAGTCTGGCATGAATACCCCAGATATGCAAGCTCGCATGGGCTCCTATGAACCCAACAAAGACCCTTTCAGCAACATGCGGAAAGGTGAGAGAACCTAATGTTACTGTAGAGCTGAAACGGATAACCAGCTCTCACCATCAATACTGATTTTCCTTTTATTTTTGCTGCAATTGTCATCAGTCGGGGAGCAGTTTCTACCTGCCAGTCAGGGCCCGAACAGCGTTGTGGGTGATCAGCATCAGCAGCCCCCACAGCAGCAGCCTCCATTCAACCGGGGGCCGCCTGGGAACATGGGCGGAATGCCAATGGGGCCCCGACAGCAGTATCCTTATGGACCAGGATATGACAGGAGGTAAGAACTGTCTATCTAAAAGACAACCATTTGGCAAAAACTGAATTATGTGTATTTTATAGCCAATCAGAAATGTACTTATTTAAACCAAAAGAAAAACAGGCTTGGGTTTTGACATTTTAAAGTAAAAAGAAAAAAAAGACATTTCAGTTTTAATTTTGTCACTCAAAACTTAGATGAAAAAGCTTGTCACTTACCTTTTAAAGCAGTGCTGTCAATCGTAGAAAAGAATATCAGATTAATTACTTCTTTTGGATTTGGGTTAATCATGATTAAGACTTTAATGTCTACAGTACCCCCTGTGACAGACTGGCGACCAGTCCAGGAGTGTCCCCTGCCTTCGCCCATGAGTAGCCGGGTTAGGCTCCGGCAGCCCCGTGACCCCGAAAGGGATAAAGCGGTTCAGAAAATGAATGAATGAATGAATGTCTACAGCATTAACACATAAACAGCCATAAGAAGCAAACATTGTGTTTTTTAATATTCTGGGTGATTGGCTGCTGACGCACACTTAAAAAAGTAGTCCCAGTCACATAGCCCAAATGTTCTATATCACTGCGCAGGGTTCTTTGAAACAAAGTTTTTGCTTGATCTTCTGAACAAAAACAAGCAATAAGAGGTGAACTTGCTCTCTGAACTGATGCGTCATTGAATCTATCATGACAATCGGCACATGTATTGCTTTCCTCTGCCGTTGCGGTCTGCTGTCCCAGCGACGCTATCTCGTATTACCCTGACAACGTGCCACACCTTGTGTGAAATAGTCCGCTTTTTGTGAAAAAATAACAAGAATAAAGCACTTAAAATTGATTGAATTTTTATTTCTTTTGTAAGTGACCATGTCATAAGTGCCCAATGAGAAGTGGAAGACCATCGCTTCTGACGTGTAATAAATCTGTGTTAATAAGTAAACACGCATTAATTTTTAAAAATTAATTGCGTTGACAGCTCCACTTTAAAGTAAAAAATATTGCAAGACATATTATAAACAACAATAACCATTTTAAAGTGGAATTGCTTGATCACTGATGTAAAAGTTCTGTTTACTGAGGAAACCTCAACTAGTAAAATTCAAATGTTTTTTTTATCTTTAGAGTTTTGCTTAAATCTGTGATGTTTAAAGTAGAAGATTCCTGAACTGCAGGATCATCAGTTTCTCCTTTCAGATGGAATTGTTTCCGAACTAGTTTACATTCCAGGGTAAAATTCAGCTTTTTGCTGCTGCAGCATAGCATTTCTCTGTTTTCCGACTGGTAAAACTTCCCGTGTTTCTTTACCAACTCCTCTCCAGAACTGGTGCTCGGTTCTTTTGTAAAATCTTTCTTTCTTTTTTGTTCCCTTTTTTTTTTTTTTTTTTTTTTTTAGACGTGTCACAAAAACATATAGAAAATATACAAACAGCTGACATTTGTTCTGCTTCTTCTCAGATCGGAACAAGGATTGGGCCCAGAGGGAAGCATGGGATCCGGAGCCCCTCAGCCAAACCCAATGATGCCTGCCAACGCAGACACGGGGATGTATTCGCCAAATCGCTTCCCGCCACAGCAGCCACGGTCGGTTCCCACAACACTTTCATTGGCAGTGTTAAAAACAGCAATTCTTCTGTGTTTTAACAATATCAGTGAAACCTAAAACGTTGCAGTAATCGTGACTGAAACTTGAGTATTCTAAATTTGAATAAATGCTTCCAGGTTTGATTATATCTGCATGTGGTGTAAGCTATTATTTTAGCCTGAGGCTTCTGTTACTAATTAATAAGCAAACCGAAAGAGTTAGATATCTATTGTTAACAATGTTTGTTTTTATTTCTGATGTGTGATTTACTTTTAAAGAAAGGGTTATGCCTTTTTAAACTGAGGATTTAGCAGATTTTAAAATGTTAAGCAAAAGCAGTTTTAATATTTTGCCTGTGAGTTAAATTAATGTTTTTTTTAAACTGAGTGGGAGGTGTGTAACACTTGAATAACCAAACTGACCAGGCATCATTCCTGCAGGCATGATTCCTATGGTAATCAGTATCCAGGACAGGGAACGCCCTCTACTGGCTCCTACCCAAACCAGCAGCCTGGAATGTACCCACAACAGGTAAATCATTTATTGTCTGCAGTCTATTTGACTGGATTTCTATAAAGTGAGGTTTTAAAAGGTTTTATAGGTGTGTAGATGGTCCGTAACACCTTTGCACTTCATCTGCAGGGCTATAAGCGTCCTGTGGAGGGAGGTTACCCTCCATCGAAACGTCACGAGGCAGATTACAGCGGGCCCTTCCCTGGAGGACAGCAAGCAGCGCAGCAACAGCAGCAAGGAGGTGCCCCGGCACCCCCTTCAGGACAGCAAGAGTCGTACAATCAATATGGGGGCAGCGGGCCCTATCCCGGCCCTGACCGCCGCCCACCTCCCACCAGTAATCAGTTCCCGTTTCCTTTTGGCCGGGACCGGATGCAGGGAGCCGCTGGGCCCAACGCTCAGCCCAACATGCCGCCCCAGATGATGCCGTCGGGCCCGGAAGGTCCTCAGGGTGGCATGTGGCAGGGACCTCGAGATCTCAATTATCAGAACTACCCCAACCGACAGGGTGGTCCTGGGGGCCCACCGCAGGGCCCCGGTTACCCTGGCATAAACCGCTCGGAGGACATGATGCCTTCAGAGCAGCGGATGAATAATGACGGGCAGTGGGGCGGTCAAATGGGCCCTCGGCAGCCTCCCTACGGTCCGGCCGGGCCGGGGCAGCCTATGCCACGGTCGGTGCAGTCCAATTATCAACCCCCTCAGGGAGTGCAGAACCACATTCCACAGGTGTCCAACCAGGCCTCCATGCCGAGGCCCATCGAGAACCGGACGTCACCCAGTAAATCTCCCTACATGCACGGAGGGATGAAGATGCACAAGGCTGGCCCCCGGTGCCTGCATCCCACATAGTTCCCCCTGCAGTGCAGTCGCCTCTCATAAGACGGGACATGCCTTTCCCGCCCGGCTCGGTAGAAGCTTCACATCCGGTCCTGAAACCACGACGGAGACTCACCATGAAGGAAATCGGTAAGATCTGATAAAATAAATGTTCCTGTGAGGCTGCAGTTTTCAGGTTTCCAGAAATGACGGGTTTGGTTTCTCCTTCAGGAACCCCCGAGGCCTGGAGAGTGATGATGTCCTTAAAGTCTGGCTTACTGGCTGAAAGCACGTGGGCCTTAGATACCATCAACATTCTCCTGTACGACGACAACAGTATTTCCACCTTCGATCTGAACACGGTAAGACTCAATTTCCGCCCTTTAATCGCTGGTTTTGAGCAGATTTGGTGGATCCGGTTCCTAATATTTATCCAAATGTTCCTTCTTCCCCAGTTGCCTGGCTTGTTGGAGTTGGTGGTCGAGTATTATAGACGCTGCCTCATTGAAATCTTTGGCATTCTGCGGGAGTATGAAGTTGGAGAGCCCGGCCAAAGGACACTGCTCGATCCTGATGCCTTAAAAACAGACTTGGACAACACGGAAAAAGAACTCCAGGAGGAGCACATGGAACATGAGGTGGGAGAGGAAGAGGATGAGGAGATGACAGAAACAGACCGACCCGCTCAAGTAAAAGAAGAAGATCAAAAGCACTGCTCTCAAGAAGACAAGATGGAAGATCAGGAGAAGAAGAGCAAAAGTTTTTTGCAGTCTTTATCTGCTCACGAGAGACCCAAGCAGTCCAGTAAGTTCGATAAGTTTCCTCTTAAAGTGGTACGAAGAAAAGACCCATTTGTAGCAGCTCAGTCCAATAATCACGGCAAAGTGCAGGAGTTTGACAGCGGCTTACTTCACTGGAGCGCCGGAGGAGGGGACTCAACAGAACACATCCAGACCCACTTTGAGCCTCGCAAGCAGTTCCTGGAACAACGCCAGCGGTTTCCTGTACCCCAAGTTTTACTGAAACGCCGGCTGTTGGATGAGGGGATACGGGAAAACGGGTTGCCCGCTGAAGAGGATGACGAGAAGCAGCAGGAAGAGGAAGAAAGTGAGAAACCCGAGTCTTTGTCTGAGAAATCAACGGTTTTGGAGAAGTCGGAAAGCTGTGAGGAGGACGGGAAAACGAATCCAGAAGAAAAAGCTGTTGAGAAATGCGCGAGGAGTCAGCAGGAAAATCACAGACCCATTCTGCCCCCTGAAAGTATTTTAACCCAACGCTCAAAGCAGACTGTCACTATCTTGGAGGATGAGCCTCACAGTAAAGATGAGGGGCCCCTCATCGCGCTGGCCGACTGGCAGGATTCGTTGGCCCGCCGCTGCGTCTGTGTCTCCAACATTGTCCGCAGCCTCTCTTTTGTACCGGGAAACGACCACGAGATGTCCAAACACCCGGGCTTGCTGCTGATTCTCGGGCGCCTCATCCTGCTCCACCATCGGCACCCGGAGCGCAAGCAGGCCCCGCTCACCTACGAGAAAGATGAGGATTTGGACGAGGGGGTGGGCCAGAGGGACGAGTGGTGGTGGGACTGTTTAGAACTCCTTCGGGAGAACACATTGGTCACCTTGGCAAACATTTCAGGTCAGCTCGATCTCTCCATTTACCCCGAGAGTATCTGCTTGCCCCTGCTGGATGGTCTTCTCCACTGGGCAGTGTGCCCGTCGGCGGAGGCCCAGGATCCCTTCCCCACCCTGGGCCCCCACAGTGCTTTGTCTCCTCAGAGACTGGTCCTGGAGACCCTAAGCAAACTCAGCATCCAGGATAACAACGTGGACCTAATCTTGGCCACTCCGCCATTCAGCCGGTTGGAAAAGCTATTCGGGAACTTGGTTCGGTTAATCGGAGACAGGAAGATCGCAGTCTGCAGAGAGATGGCCGTGGTCCTGCTAGCCAACCTGGCCCAGGGTGACACAATGGCAGCACGAGCGGTCGCTGTGCAGAAAGGCAGCGTGGGTAACCTTCTGGGATTCCTGGAGGACAGTCTGGCTGCCACGCAGCTCCAGCACAGCCAGAGTTCTCTGCTGCACCTGCAGGGGATGCACTTCGAGCCCACGAGCCCGGACATGATGCGGCGAGCTGCCCGGGCGCTGCACGCCTTAGCCAAGGTGGAGGAGAACCACTCAGAGTTCACACTACACGAGTCCAGACTCCTCGACCTTTCCGTGTCCCCCTCATGAACTCACTGGTTTCTCATGTTATCTGTGATGTACTCTTTTTGATCGGCCAGTCATGACAGCTGTAGGGAGCCGTGGCTCCACTTTTTATGGTGGGGGGGGTGTGGGCCCCAACCCCTCCTCTTGGCTTACATGTGGTAAAAGGACACTGAGAGTTCACGAGACTTTCTTTAATTTATGAGAATTCTTCAGAAAATCCTGTGAGCGCCCCCCCCCCAAGAGGCCTGCCTAATCAAAGAGCTGTGCTGTCGAGCAAACCAGAGGGATGTCGGCAAAGTGACACTACTTGTAACGTGAACGCCCACAGGAAGACCGAGGAGAGCACCACGGTCGGGGGGAGACTGTTCTGCTCTTTTTTGGGGGGGTGAAGGGAGTGTGTGTGTGGGGGGAGTTACCTTTTAATAAAGATAAATAAATAAATGAATAGCTGAAAAACAAAAACTGTAACCAAAGTTGCTGTCTCGTTTACAGTGAGTTTGGGAGACACAGCGTGCCCGAGGCCCCCTCGAGGGCACAGTGAGTTCATAACTTGACGTTCAGAGGTGAGGCGGGCGGCAGAAGCGCAGCCCGCCAGTTTCTAGCTGTTACAGCCGGACCCTCACCAGTCGGCCCGACAGTGTTCTGTCAATAAACACCTTCACCGGGGAGGCCTGTGCAGTGTGCAGTAGATTGTAGGACATTTTCTGTACCGTACTGCTCTTGAGTGTAAGCATTCTGTAACGCATCTTTCACACAGAAGCAGATTTTTAGTATGGTGTTGGACGGAAATGGCTTTCTTCCCCAAAGTATCAAGAACCTACAACACCCTTACCTCCTCCTATCCCTTGATTGTACGGACACCCCTACCCCCCCCTATGAAAAGAAAATCACCTCTTAGGATTGGTTTTAACTTCAAATACAGCTTTGCTGTGGTGTATATATAATGCTGTACATTATACTTCCTTTCTGTGTCTGTCTCTGTCTGTGTCACGTTCTCACACTTCTTCTGAGTGTGGGGTTGGTGGTTGATGTGAGTTTGACTTCCACTCCCCACCGGTCAGACCCACTCCTCTGGTCTCTCCACAGCTCTGTAGTCACGGCAGACACGGCTCAAACCTTATCTCCTGGTATACAAAGAAAAAAAAATAAAGCAAGATGAAGTACACATTTGACAAATTTTCCCCACTCATGGATTCTGCATATTTGTATTTCAGACTATGTAGCTAAGATGACATGTAAATTTCTCCCTTTTTTTGTTTTTGTTTTTTTTTGTTTTGTTTTTTTTTTTTTTGGCTCAAGGAATATCATTTATTCAGTATGAAATCTTTATACTATATGTTCCACGTGGTAAGAATAAATGTACATCAAATCTTCGTAAGCTGTTTTGATGGTTTCATTTTTGGGTTTTTGAAAAAGATGAAATAGACTGAAACCGACTTTCACGTTTCAATTCGGGAAAGTCACTGTCAAAAATAATTGGAGAAATAAGTCATGTTTGAGTCAGACTTATTCTTGTAAATCCTTTGGGCTTCTATTGCACAGAGTCTTTTTATTTTTTGTTAGAAAGACTTCATTTTGTTATATTATTAGCACAATTGTGTCATTGAAGCTTCTTCCGCCTCCCACTGGAGAGAACATAAATTACACATGATAAATATGTGTTTATCGTCTGTTGGCTAAAAGACACATTAATTAAATCATTAATTAATAAAAATTAATTAAATTAAATCAAAAATTGAATACTTGTTAAAAAATGGGAGGGGATTTGTCTAGAATAAATAGATTTTTTAAACGTATCATACTTCTATTTTAGAAAGCACAATATTTATTTCCGTCATCTAAAAGGAAATTGTCTTAAATTTGCCATAAACGGAACACTTGGTTTGAAGAAAATGAGGCGACTTGTATAGTAATAGATATTTTCAAAAGTTCTCTTTTATTTTGAAAGCAAAATAATGCACCGGAAGTAAAAGTTCCTTACCGGAGAGTGAAGTAGAATGATACATATACGAAGAAAGCGATCTTAACCTATTTCTAATTAAGGTCCGTTTAAAAAAAAATGTGTTTTTCTTTTATTAACAGGGGAGGGGGGAATTGAAATTATTTGGCAAAAATGTACCAACCCGATATGGTTGTTCTTGTAAAGAAAATCGTAAACCTAGTAGCAGTCTTCCTTGTAGCAGCTACAATGCTAATGGCTGTAACGACCGGCTTTCCACCGTTTGATCCGTTCCATCACTGACCATGGATGCCAGGGCAGTCCTCGAGTTTGCTACAGTCACACGAGGCCTCTCTTTGCTTCTGCAGGTAATCTTTTTGGCTGTTATTACTGATTACAAAGCTAATCGCTGCGCACAGGTTAGCGGTTGTGTTCAGACGGAACGTTTGTTGAATTTATGACATAGTTTATCTTTTTGTGTTTTGCTTTTTAAGCATTTTTTTGTGTTTTTTTTTTTAAAGTTTCTTTAAACGTTTTTTTTTCTCTGAAAGGCTGTCCTGAATGCTGCCATTCCTGACCACGAAGCTGATGCGTTCAGGCCGCCTCGGACAGAAGAGCCTCTGTATCTGGACTCACTGGTGGATTGGCTGTTTGGTGGTCTCTCCCACTGGGATGCTGAGCATTTCCTCTTCATCGCGGAGAGGGGATACCTCTACGAGCACAACTTTGCCTTCTTCCCACTCTTCCCCGTCATCATCCGTGGCCTGGCGGAGACTTTGCTGTGGCCCCTGAGCAGCTGGCTGAGCGTGCGGGGCCGGCTGCTGCTGGCTGTTGCTCTGGGAAACACTGCTCTGTTCTTACTCAGTGTGGTATCCCAGCATGCCCTCAGCAGATTCGTCCTGCAGGACAGGCGCCTGGCCCTGCTCTCCAGCTTGCTGTACTGCATCACTCCTGCCAATGTTTTCATGACGGCCGGTTACTCCGAAAGCCTGTTTGCTGCTCTCACATTTGGAGGTCTGTTCCTCCTGGAGAAAGGGTTCACGTTCAGAGCCTGCCTTGCCCTCAGCATCGCCACGGCAGCACGGTCTAATGGCCTTGTTAACATGGGCTTTTTACTGTATCTCCCAGCTTTGTATGCCATTTCCCAGATCCGGGTATACCGCGCCACATCTAAAGGCCGCAGTAAAGTCCTCCATTACATTTGGGTGATCACTCGTCTCCTCCTCACCTCACTATTTGGGTGCACATTAATAGCCCTCCCCTTTTGTGCTTTCCAGTATTATGGGTACAGGACTTTTTGCACCCCCTCCACCTCTCCAGAGCAGGTCCACCCCGCCCTCCTGTCCCTGGCGGAGCGCAAAGGTTACCGCATTCCAGATGAAAACGGTCCGCCGCCCCTCTGGTGCATGAGACCCCTCCCTCTGCTGTACTCTCACATCCAGGATGTGTACTGGGATGTGGGATTCCTCCGTTACTTTGAGCTGAAGCAGATACCAAACTTTATCCTAGCCCTGCCAATGGCCACGCTTGGCATAATAGCTGCTTATGCATATTACCAGGCTAATCCAGAACTCTGCGTAAGACTTGGACTTTGGAGAGCAGGTCCAAAAGAAGGGTTTGACAAACCAATGCCAGGCTTTTTTAACCCACGGGTGTTTGTGTATGTCGTCCACTCAACAGTTCTCCTGGTCTTTGGAACACTGTGTATGCACGTGCAGGTAAGAAAACTTCCACATTCCCAGACCGTCTGATTGCGATTTACAGGATTTCTCATCTTCTTTTTCTTCACTTTTTTAGGTTCTAACACGATTCATGGCCTCTTCCACCCCCGTGCCCTTCTGGATAAGCGCTCACCTGCTCCTCCTCAACGAGCCACTCCTCCACCGAAGGAGAACGTCGAAGCCCAACGTGCAGCTGCAGTCCAGAAATGGCTGCAGTCACACGCCTCAGAACCCCATCGTTGCGCTGCTGACACACTTCAGAAGCTGTTCTCTGACCACGCAGAGCCTGCTGGGATACTTTGTCTCCTATTGGCTCGTGGGGCTTGCTCTGCACTGCAACTTTTTGCCTTGGACTTGACTTTAGATTTTACTTGGATGTTTTTCTATGTAGGACTGGGCTGTATCTACAGCTTTGCAACATTATGAACACCGGAGTGTTGCATAACACCCCACAATAGTGAAAAGTACATGTTAAATGCAGTAATGTGCATGCAAAGAATTCATATACCTCAAACAGTCTCATTTCTTCATAAAAGAAAAACGTGGGTTGCCTGGTCTTGTATAGATTTTTTTGAATGTGATTTATGTATTTTTTGGTGTTTCATTTTTATGTTTAATGTTGTCAAAGACGACGTTAAAAACTATTGCATGACGTCATTTAAGGGTTAAGGATGGAGGGGATTTCTTGTTTTACCTTTAAAAACTTGAATTATTTATCTCATCTGCTGCACTGCATGTCCAAAAGAACTGCTCCAAGTCAAAGCTGGAAAGGTTTTTAGCAAATGAAAAGGGAAAAAAAGGCAATTTTTTAAAATTGTATTTTTATTCACACTTGACAGTAAATAATGAAACAATAAAGCGCTACTCTAACTTTATGAAATGAGTTGTGGGTTTATTTGGTTTTTTTTTGCAGTTCTTTCATTGAACTTAGATAAAGCTTATAATCTGCAACCTGGACCTCAGTGTCTGAGCAGAAAATGACTGAAACACACCGTTAAAGCGACACAAGTGAAAAGTGAAGGCCCAAGACCATAAAATAATAAATAATTCAACAAACCTTAAAATCATGTCCCTAAGTAGTCTTCATTTTAAATGTCTTGTTTTTTTTTAAATCTTTATTTAGCCGTCTCTTTTTTCTCTTCAAGCTGTGCGTGAATGGTCAATACATATGCATTTGTGCTCTGCGCGCCTGCAGACAGGCAGGGGTTGTGCTGAGCGCGTAGCAGCAAAGCAAAATATGAACCGAGTATGGAAACAAATGCCTGGCAGCTCTGGACTCTGCATCCTTTTACCAATATATTCACTGTCTCTTCTCTGGACATGACCGAACTATCTCAGTCTGGCCTCTCTGACTTTAACTCCAAAGCTCTCCATCATGTGCTGTCCCTCTGATGTGCTCATTCCTGATCCTATCTATCCAGGTCACTCCCAAAGAGAACCTCAGCATCTGCATCTCTGCTACCTCTGTCTTTTCCTCAGTGCCACTGTCTCTAGGCCAAACTCATGGTTTTGGTGTGCTACCCCAAGATTTAGAGATCTAAAGGTGGAAACCTCACGACCTCAGTGACTTTTGAGTGACCTTTTCCATCAACAGGGCAATCACATGGAAGGTAACAGGTCACAGCAACAACGTTTTGTTGGATACTTTAAGGTGGGTGAGGCTTGTGGTAGATTCAGCGTCTTAACAACAGAAAAGCCTCAGTGGCCAAAAAGTCTTATTACATGCATCTTTCCTGCTCATCCATGAGGGAGCTGGGTTTCCCGATTGAACTGGAGATTCTAAACTCCCAGATCAAAAACAGAAACATCACTACTGAGCATCCCAGCTGCCACTTTTCTCTGCAGTCATCAATCTCCAAGCCAGGAAGGCAACCCAAGACTCTAATCAAAGTTGGAGACCAACTTGACTCTGAAGCTGCTTAGACAATTGTGGAAAACTCTAACAGACTCCCAGAGACAAAAACTTCCATCATGTTGGAAAAGAGCTGGACACTTCTCCTGAAAAGGTCACCAGTAAAGAAGTTCCCATCCAAAACATCAGTCTGCATTTCTGTCATTGTTAAGTCCGTTTTTTAAAGTATTTTTTCTTTTTTTTATAGGTCAATAATGTTAAGGGATGTTTTCTGTGTTTTAATAGATTAAAAAGAACAGGCAGAAGAGTAGACGGAAAAACTACAAAGTTCTTACTGCAGAAGAAATATTGACAAGATGACAAACTCCAAGAGGCAAAGGAGGATTCCATAAAATGTATATTAAATATACATGTTTATATAAAAATTGAGTCAGCTTCAGTGAGTTTCTGTCCATGATAATGGTGTGGTGTTAACCTTTGTATGGTTCTTTGTCCACTTTGTGGGCTCAGACCACAGCATTGCTTTCTGTGAATAATAAGAGCTCAGTTATTTGTATAACTTAGGTCTCACTTGAAAATTTTAGGTATAATATTGAGGTCTTTACCTATTAATATATTGAAAAGAACATTCATGCTTTCAGCCTTTTCAAACAAATGTTCATTTTTGTAAAAGGTTGTCCCTGCCTATGCGCATGCACACATCTATTAGATTTTTCCTGTAAAAACGCATCGAGCAATAAAGTTTTTATTTAAAAAAATCTGAAATTTGTAGAAAAAAAAACAAACAAGGAACCTGCGTCACACGTCACCGTACGTAATGACGTACATGAGTCAAAAGCAAAAGAAAGGGAGTACGAGGAATATGGTCCGTGAACCTGTCCAGTCGACGCTGAATTCCTCTAGTAAGTCGAGTCGTTTTGTTTAAATTTGTGTTGAAATTCCAAAGCGCGTTTGATTTAACCGCCAAATATGGTGGTCATTTTCGAGTCAGCTCGGCTCGGAAAACCGACCGACGAAAAATACCTATACGCCAGTTAGCTCGAGCTAGCTTCAGGATGGGCGACTGAAAGCAGACACAAGCAGCAACGTTTAAATGTACCGTAAGTGAAACCCGAGAGCCCAGCAAAGTGGACAGAGATATTTTACTGGTGCCTTTAGCTACCTCTGGAGCACGTCGGCCATGAAAAACTGCGAGTATCAGCAGATTGACCCGAGGGCGCTGTCGGTGTCGCCGCTGTCGGCGCAGAGCCACGCCGAGAAGAAGGAACAGCGGCCGCGGAGGAAGTGGGAAGTGTTCCCGGGGAAAAACCGATTCTTCTGCGATGGACGTCTCATTCTAGCTCGTCAGAGCGGCGTCCTTCCTTTGACACTAGGCCTTATTGTTGTCACTTGTGGCCTTTTCTTTGCATTCGAGTAAGTACTTTGATGTCAACCTTTTTGTTTCTGATTTTAACACCCTCCAACACATACAAACATGTGTCACGTTTTTTTTTTACTTTTAACCCTTTTATTGTGAAAGTACATTCTAATCAAAGGAAACTTCCTTCGCAGTTGCCCATTCCTGGTGACGCATCTGACCGTCTTCATACCTGTGATAGGAGGAGCGCTGTTTGTGTTTGTAGTCATTTCTCTGCTGAGGACGAGCTTTACTGACCCGGGAATTCTCCCCAGAGCGACTCCAGATGAAGCTGCAGACATAGAGAGGCAGATAGGTGAGACCCATTGCTCGCTGGAGGACATCTGGGGGGGAAGAGCTTTGCCATATGGGCGACATGTTGTTTGTTGTTACTGCAGACTCTGGTCTAAGCTGCTTAATCTCTGTTGGTGCAGAGGGACACCTGCACGAACACCTTCACATCATTTCACGTGATGCCTTTGTCTAAGAACTTTGGCTCTTACATCTAGAATGAAACGATCAAACTGAAAGTTTAATGACGTGTCATTTTCTGATTTTTTTTTTCTTTTCTTCTGTAGATACCTCAGGCTCCTCTACATATCGCCCTCCTCCACGTACCAAGGAGATCCTCATCAACCAGCAGGTGGTTAAATTAAAGTACTGCTTCACTTGTAAGATGTTCCGGCCTCCTCGGACCTCCCACTGCAGTCTGTGTGATAACTGTGTTGGTAAGGAATGAGTCGTATCACAGCTTTTTTAACAAACAATGACTACAAATAACCATTTTGTTTTAAGAGGGTGACTAATATTGATGTAAAATAAAGAACTAACTCTCATTCAATTTCAACAAACCATTTATTTGTTAGATTCACAATTTTCAAGATTTGTTTAATATTTAACCAGCTTGTCTTTCAGCATTTCAGTTCAAGTTCTCTTGTCATTAGTGTCATCAGCTCCTCGTGTTGGTATATTGCTTTTAAAACCTCAATGTTACAAACATGTTTGAATAATAACTGATATTTAAAAAAACTTCCGACCTGTGTTAGTTTGAGCTGTCTTAGCTATTGCTATTGGCTTTGAAATGTACAACGTGACATTTTCTAATAGTCTTGAGTTTGGTTTAAAACATTAGTTAGAATTTATATTTACCTTCAGTATTTATCCATGAAATCAAGTAGATATGTTCTTTTAGTAAGATTCTGTTTTTTGTTTATGTTTTAAGGAAAAGATAAATGGTTTCTTCTTAGTTTTTAATGGAATAATATATTGTAAACCAAAAATCCAACTTTGTTTGAAACACGATTGATGTAAAATCTGTCTTTATAGCAAAGGAAAACAAGGATCAGAATGAAAATAGGAAAAATGTAATAATGCAAAATTATTTTGCTACCAAAAAAGTCTTTTTTAATATTAGAGCCTTAATATCATCATTGTTCAGCTGTAGGTCTGCAGTTTTATTCTCTGGATAAAACCTCTCTTTGGATTATTTTGAAAATATTAACAGGTAGATATTTAGAAAATCGAGCTTTCCTCAGGCTGCACGGTGGAGCAGTGGTTAGCACTCTTGCCTCACAGCAAGAAGGTTCCTGGTTCAAGTCCTGGGATTTTGAAACAGTGTCACCTTTCTGTGTGGAGTTTGCATGCGTCCCACCATCCAAAAACATGCTTCATAGATTAATTGGTCACTCTAAATTATCCATAGGTGTGGATGTGAGTGTGTGTGTGGGTGTGTCTGCGACAGACTGGCGACCAGTCCAGGGGTGTCTCCTGCCTTCGCCCATGAGTCGCCGGGTTAGTGTCCGGCAGCCCCGTGACCCCAAAAGGGATTAAGCGCTTCAGAAAATGAATGAATAAATGAATGAGCTTCCCTCAGCTTGTCTTGACTTTGCTCCAATTTACCTAAACTGATCTGCTGACATACAGCTTGAAGTCCTTTTTGTTTTACGCATAGGTGTTGTTTTAAGAGCAGCTTGGCATCTAAGTTGCAAATGATAGATTTTTATGTTTTCATTCATGAAATATCTTTTAAATAAACAGAGATTATTTGAGGGAAAAATAACAGAAGTTGTAATTTCGTTTTGGGAATGTTTATAACTCTTTTCTCTATTGTGTGTGGCTCTTTTTTTTTGTCTGATCAGAGCGCTTTGATCACCACTGCCCATGGGTGGGAAACTGTGTGGGGAAACGAAACTACCGCTTTTTCTACAGCTTTATCATCTCTCTGTCTTTTCTAACCTCTTTCATATTTGGCTGTGTCATCGCACACATCACCCTGCGTAAGTTTACGTCACAAGTTCTCTGCAATGAAGATGTCAGTTTCTCCAGGAAACGTTATAACAATGGTGTCTTTACAGGTTCTCAAGCTGGTAAAAGCCTTGTTCAAGCCATTCAGGAAAGTCCTGCTAGATATCCTTTGTCTGATTTTTAATTATTATTGTTTTTTGTTGTATTTGCAACAAGCAGATCTTTTTTTTTTAATTTTGCAGTTTTTACTAAGAATACAAACTTAATTTTGAAGGATCTTTTTTGTGTCTATAATGAAAAAAGTGAATTTGTTCCTTAACTCTTCCTCCTTCACTGTGGTGGAGTTGGTGATTTGTTTCTTCTCCATCTGGTCTATTCTGGGCCTCTCAGGCTTCCATACTTACTTAGTAGCCTCAAATCTTACTACAAATGAAGATGTAAGTAGTTTTGTTCTGCCCTGAAGTTAATTGTATAAAACAGCAACAAATTAGTCCCCATTTACTTACTAGTGCTTTTTTTGTTCCCTCGTTGACAGATTAAAGGTTCCTGGTCTGGTAAAAGAGGTGCAGAGGAGTCTGGGAATCCATACACTTACAATAACATTATAACCAACTGCTGTGTCACACTATGCGGCCCTGTGCCCCCAAGGTAAGCAGGAGGCCGGGAGCTTTGATTTCTAATTCTGACAATGCTTGGACTCCCTCGCCCAATATTAAAACTTTGATGGACCGTCTTTAGTTTTGGCTACAACACTTGTGGCTTTGTTTTGCTGTGATTTTACAATGTCACCACATAGGTTCCTGTTTATTGGCATTCATTTTTCATCACAGTCTTGTTTTAATGATCGAAGTCAGAAATACACAATCTATGATGTATCAGTATAGTTTAAATCTGGACTCTGTGGTGGCCATTCAATGTTTGCGGACATCTAGGAATGTGTACTAGTCATCAGGGAAATAATACCTCATTCAATCAGCTGACCTCATTCTTTGGGAAAACACCACAGAACAACCTAAACTTGATCAACTTCAACCCCAGACCATAATACTGCTTCCACAGACTGACAAACGATAACCAGTAAGCACGGCGAGTGCAAAACACCCTCTGCCCCTGTTTCCCTGATTCACCCATCAGCTGCACTTTAGGACGCACAGTCGTCAGGTCCTGTTCCCTGATTTTCTTTCACATTTTCCAGTTGGAGAAGCCTTCCCTTTACTGTTAAACAGAGCAGTAAGTTTACTTAATAGTTAAACTATGTAAGTGATCTGTGATCACCATCATTCAGGATTTTTACTTCAATCACATGTGGAATGTGTCCATTTTTAACCTGATTTAAGTAGTTTCAAGTATCTTTGTCTTTACTTGATTCTGGTGAAACAGGTGAACACACAGTTGTTTCTTTAGACCGTGGGTTTGCAGCCTTTCACAATAAAAGAGTCGTTTGGTCCAGTTTCCTACAGACCAAAATCCTGCTAGAACTGCAACGACTCTCCTCAGTTTTAGAAAAATATATATTGTTTTTTTGTACCATTCATTTAAAAGATGTAGCTTTTTAATATATACAATCATTTAATTATGCTTAATACGTTTAGCAAAGAAGTAATATATTTCTGTTTATAACAATTTTTTTTACTTTTGACAGCAGCACAATTTCCTTTCAAAATAAAACACACCTTGAGTCAACCAAGACAGATTTGCTGTAGCATATTTACAGGTTATAAAGTTAAAACTGCCAGAAAGTCAAACATAACATTTTCTATCATTTTAAATTGTCTACAATTCCTTTTTTAATCTATATATGTAAATCAAAGTTTACACTTGAAGAACTTTGTTTCCGAAAAGCATCTAGAAGCTGTTGCTCTGCAGAAGATCAGAGGATGAGCTTTATGTGTGTCATTTTGCTCAGTTATTTGACTTGATACAAATCTAAACATAAAGAACAACTTTACTGAAACGAATAACCAAAACTACATACCCATTCTTTGTGCAATTTTCTTTAAAGCCATAGAGCCACAATGGAGGGAGAAAAGATCCACATGTGGCTGTAGAACCTCAGGTTGCAAACCACTGCTTAAATGATGTAGGCCACAAAATTCAGTCTCAGTACGTCTGCAGTATTACCAATGGACACGTTTCATGTAAATGTGACTCAGGAAACCTTTGCTTTGTCCTCTAGTTTGATTGACAGAAGAGGTTTTGTTCCTCCTGAGGAGGTGATACCTGCAGCTTCTTCTGCCTCTGAGATGGAACTGCCTCACTTTTCAGCCAAGAATGACGTCAACATGGTAGGATGAAACGGCTCCAAGTCCCCTCCCAAGAATGACTGTCCTGTTCGTTGTGTTTGGTGTTAGCCTGCCCCTTGTGTGCCTTTTCCACCTCAGATGTCCCAAACCTGAGGCCTTGAGGTCAGCTTATCAAATGTGTGAATGTATCCTCAAAGCTTTTCACTTTTTTTTTTTTTTTTGTTACAGTGAAGACTGGAAACATTTTAAAACTTCTACAAAACAGTAGAAATGTGCAGAAACCTTTTTATACACACAGTTCATATTTATTTGTTGAGGTCAACTGCTACAGATGTGTAACTTTGTGTTTTCTGACTCAATGAACTACATTTTTATGATTTTCTCTTTTGTTTACTTAGACTTTGTGGATTTGTGTTACTGGTGGGATTTATTTTTGTCTTTGTTTTTTTTTTTTTTGGGTCAAACTGGTACTTTTGATTTGATTCTTAATCAGGACACACAAAGGAACATGTGTTTGAATTGCAGCACTTTATAAAAATCTTTTGTCTCATATTTCAAACATATTTGTCTCGTTATTGCCAAGCTATTACTTTCCTGAAGTGTGTAACATATTTTATTTTTATGTAAATGCACAGCAGTTGGTTTGTTGATTTGAATAAAATGCGTTGTTTTCTGAGAATTTTCTCTGTTTCTAGTTGACTTAATTTTACTGTAATTGCATATCTCAAAAGAGTAAATTTTGAATATTTAAAGTAAAGTTTATTTGTAATAGATTTGATGTTCGGCTTTGTATTTATTCGTTTTTATTAGGAGGAGAACTGTCAGGATTTTTCTTTGTCCTGCACAGCCTGAAGGCCTCTGTCAAATGTTGACAGTTGATGGTAAGAGTAAGGCTGGTAAACGATGATCACAGTGCCTTGTCTTTCACTGCATCCTCTCATCTTGAGCCCTTTTGCAGCTGCTGTGAACTCATTACTAATGTGTTTTTTACCTTTTGTGTGCACATCTTTACCAGTTCTTGCACATGTTGTGATTGGGTGATGTGGTTTGATGCATGCCTCTCTTTACCTTCCACTCATTCTCCAGAGCTTGTTGTGTCTGAATCTTGATGTGAAGGGCTTTTCTTAAATTGGATTATCTTGTGTTGCATCCAGTTTTTCCGTGTGGATGTGTTTGAGGAGAATCTGCTTTTTCCGAGCCAGATGGAAACGAAACCACTTTTTAACACCGTCTGGTCTTGTCATTTGAGAACAAAAGTAGACCTTAAAAAAATAGACATTTGTCTCCAGACTTAACATAGAAGTGATTTGTGGTTGTAAAAAGTCCTAATGATTAACCTGTTACCGCTGTGCTACACAGGTTTTTGTTTTATATTTAAAAAAGTCTGTAACAAACTTCTCACATAGTTGGCGTCTACTTTTGACCTCTGCCTTCAGCTCGTGAACGTCACTCTCCATTTGAATCTTCTTGCTGTGATGTGCTCCAGTTTGTCTTACAATCCTCTCAGTTGGATGTCTCTACGCCATTTTGCAGCTTCATCTTTTTGAAGCTTTGTTTTTCTTCTCATCATCTTTCTTCCTCCTTCCTTCAGTGCACTCGGAGCACCAAGGATGTTCTGGAGAGGATGGTCAACTCTGGATCCCAGACCCTGTGCTCTCCAGGAACCCCAAAGACCACCCCTTTGGTGCAGGAGCCTCCCAGCACTGCGGCGCCGTCCCCAGAGCGTCCCCCGTCCACTGGCTGCTCGGGACAGCTCGCCCGGCAACCCGTGAATCCCAGCTGCCCGTTCTTTAGCAGAAGCAGCGAGAAGGACTCGCTGCACTCCATCAACCCCGCTTTCCGCCTGGCTTCTCCATCGCCATCGCTGACTCGCACCGCCGTGACTCTGCACGGCGCCGCTGACGTCAGCTTCATGGCGCTGCATCCGGGGAGCGTGAGGGACGAAGCGCCATAAGCATCGTGCCTTTGCCTTTAATACCTGGCAATGGTTTTTTAACACAAACTTTACCACAGCTGGATCTACCACACATACTGAACATTAGTTTCTCTACATAATTGTGGGGCATTTGTCACTGCGAGTCCCTCAGATCTCTGTGTGTGTGTGTGTGTGGGGGGTGTCTCAGTGAACATAGGAAGCACAATTTATTTTTGTTTTTTGAAGACACTCAGATCATGCCTCCAGTCTTATAGCAGAACCTCAGTGTTTTAGCTCCAGATAACTTTATGCAAACATTGAAATCTGGGAAAACTTGTCATTAGACTGTGAATGCAGCGGCACCGAAAAACTGCTTGGTTCAGTGGGCATGCTCTGGAACAGTAGCCATCATAGGATTACCAAGTGATCTAGCTTTTTTATATTGTGTCGTCTCCTCATCTAAATTCCTCTGGGCTGGTTTGGCTTAACAGTTTGGAAGTAAATCCATTTAGACTGCTGCATATCTTTGTGATTTGTGTAATTTTAGAAAAGTAACTGGAAAAAAATCCTAACATTTAGTATGGAGTCAATGGAAAGCATTTCAGAGGTTTGTGTTTAAAAATGGCAGGTTTTTTTTGTTGTGTGCGACATCCAGATTATTACTTTTTGCTCAGTGATGCATTATTTACTTTTAAAATGGTCTGGAGTTCTACATTAGCTTTTTTTAATTTATTCTCTTTCTTGTACAGCACAGGCTTTTCCTGCTGTCATGGATTAGTTTGGCCTCTAGGGGGCAGGATGTGAATATCAGTTCTTGATTAAGGGGGAAGAATGCATTTTATGTTATTTATTTTTGGAACAGTTGAAACTGTACATAGGTGAGGAAGAGTCACTGGTTTGTTGCAGTAGGACGTGTCGGTTGTGTCAAACAAAAAGAGCTCGTACGAACAAACTCGTTTATATTTTGATGTGTAACGATGGAGCATAAAAATAAATAATTTTAAAAAAAAGATTTCCTCTTCCTGTTTATATATACTTAAAATGCTTCTTTCTTTTCAGTTTATTTTCATTTATTGCTTATTATTTCTAAAACTCTAGTTTATAATCCAATAATCCTCATTAATCTTTATATAAAAGTTGTGTTTTCAGATAAAAATCTCAGCAAACCTGTACCACCAAATTTCACCTTTTTTTTTTCCACTAAAAGATAATTATTTTCTAAAAACATTGCCATGTCTCTGGATTTATGATTTCCTGGTGTTTTATACTTATTGGACATTCTGAAGATGAACTTTTACAGTTTTTTTGTGAAATTAATAAAATGGAACAAAGTCAGTGTTGCTGATGAATGAGCTGCAGCAGCTAAAGCTCTAACAAAGTACAAATATATATCAGAAAACTGAGAAAAATGCCTGCTGAAGACATACTAGGGTTAATTCACAAGACACAGCAACATATTTGCTTTGAGGACCAATAACCTTGACAGATTGTTTCCACATTTCTGCATATGACCTTGTTTGACTTCAAAAGAGTGATGCACGTCTGTACGGCAGCTTAGATCACCAGGCAAACTTGACCCAGATGGTCAGACATATGATCCAGCGCCTCACTGACAGAATGAGTCAAAGACTCACTTCCTCAGCAGATATGGTGGATTTAGAGCTCTGGAGAACTAAAAGTCTTTTTAAAATATCTTTAAAAAATCTAAAGTTTGAAGGCTGTTTTTGTAAATACCTGAAAGGTACAGGTTGATTTTGCACTGTGGTATTGAATCCTCTCTCCAGGCTGTCCCTAAATATGTGCAGATGATTGGCAGATACCATACAAAAGTTCAGGGAGTACAAAGAATGTTTGTGCTTGGCTGAACTTGAAGCCAGTCAAACGATCACAATTTACCAACTTGGATATGCTTTGAATTTTCACAGTGCAGTCTTTTCTGTATAGTAAATTCTCACATTATTTTACAGAAATTTTAATGATTCAAAATGTTCTCAAATGCAGTCCGTGTTGTCCACTTAACAAATTAAAATGAGGTCCAAACCACTGTATGTAACAAATGTTATGCAGGTAGTTGTCAAATGCAGCTCCACATGACAAGTTAATGAAAAATACTTTTTTCAAAATGGCGACTTTTCTTTTGGTTCATCTCCATAGCAACCTTTTTATTATATGGTCGCTTGAGGGTGACAAACAGATCTATGAAATTTGTAGACGAATCAGCAAAAATAGACTTTTGGATTTCCTTGGCAACTGAGGTTTTTTTTATTTATTTTTTATTTTTTTAACCACATTTGATAGCCAGCTTGAGCCAGGCGTTCCTGTTAAAGATGTGTGAGCAGCAGGAGCATTCCACTTGTGCGAGCTCGTTAATCTAATGCTGTTAAAAATCTATAACTTCCAAACAAAAGTTTTTGCTTCCCGTATGAAAAAAATGAAAATCGCAATATAGCACACTTTGCCACAAAATAGCTGTCAAGACGTAGACTGTGCAGCCATCCTTTATGTCTCCAATGTGTGTTTTGGTTTTGTTAGTGAATTCAGAGGTATTTATATCTATCCATTTGCTCAAAGGTGCAGTAAGACAGAAGAATTGCAACAACAATCTGGCCCTTGCAGCCCAGGGCTGCTGTGGGACATAAAAATAAAAATCTTCTGATAACCATTTCTTCTCATTTTCAATAATCTGTTTATTTCTTTAGTGTAATTTCTTCATAATTTCAAACTGAAGACCAGTGCTGTTTAGCATTGGAATACTATTTCAGAAGGTAATTAATCATTAGAACTTTGCAGGCGAAAAAGACAGAGAAAAGAACATTACAAAAGAGTTTTAATAAAATGCATCCATTCACTTGGAAAAAGCCGCTAACTCCAAATTTAAGCAGAAATTCCTTGTAATTTGAATAAAAATCCCTGGTCTAGTTTTCCGATTTTCTTTTCCCCACATATGCCTGACTGTCTGCAGTGACTCAAGGTGATTGTTGCTGCCAAAACGTAACCACACATCCAGCTGACATGCTCTGAATTAACATTTGGGCCTTTTCCAACCACGCCAGAGCTCATAATGTTTGGGGTAAATGTGCTTCAAACGGCACAAACTGATACCCAGATAAGGCTTGGGGCAAATCTACACACAACTCGTCCAACTTTGCTCAGATTTTTCTAAAATTCTGTCACAAATAAACTTGACAGCAGCTCCTGACTAAACCTGTCCTATTCATTTTGCTGAGTGTCACACTTTCACAGGTCTTTCCCAGGCTGGTCTGAGTTGAAGCACCTTTGTGAGGAAAACAGGTGACTCAGTCAGAGCTGCTGTCAGCATCGCCGTCTCGGCTGGGCAGCGAGCTCGGATATAATTAACCCCTGAGCAGAACAAACCCGCCTGCAGGAGACTGCAGCTGTCTTTGAGCAAGTTTGTTGCCTCTTCCAGTGAAACAGAAACCTACAGAGGGCCATCGGTTGCACGCACACTGAAGATCAGATTTCACAGTTCTGGAACTGGAATGGAGCAAGTGCTATTTGCAGATGCATTTCTGCTTAAAATAAAAGTTTTAGAAATGATTAAAATCTAAAGCAGCTAAAGAAAAAATCGCTTCCTTTTGATTTTGTTTGATCCTAAAACGCAGTGAAGAAGTCCTGGTACGAAGCGGGAAGTTTGTTCAGAGAGGATCTATTTGTGTGCTACTTTTCTAGGAGTTTGGGCGTAACAAGGGTGGATCGGATTATCCGCGTGTTTGTACATGGTGCCTTGTTTCTTCTGTACCTAAAAGCTTTGTATAAAAACGAGTCAAACAATGTGCTGTTACACCACACGGTTTACTGTTCACACTTTTCCCAAGTTCAAAAGGTGAGTCCCCACATGATGCATGCTTGCACCCCTTCTTGATCAATGTGCCAAAATCCTTGTGATTCTAACCTTCTTCCTCTAAAGAACTCATCAAAATCACTTCCACCTTTTCACAAAATCAGTTGCAGCAACAATTCATGTTTTCCTGGGCAGATCGGAATATTTAGACAAGATGAGGGACACTGGTGGTTCTTGCGGTGGAAAAGACATGAGCCCAGTGTGGCGAAGTGGAAAGAGCTCGCCATGGAAACCTGAATATTTACCATGGAGTTGGATTAGTGTACCACAGGGTCGGACTTTTTCACAGCAGCTATTATCAAGGAGCCTGTTTGATATGGCCTCAATCACAGACTGGAAAATGCTTTGGTTGCTCATGAGTCATTTCATTTTTCCTCTGTAGGGCTTGAACGTCAGTGAACGGGCTTACATAACGGACAAAAGCGTTTTTATAACTCTTCATATCAACTTTGAATTTGATATCTTTCTGTTTGTTGATCCACTGATGAAACTGAATATCTGAAAATCCCTTTTTTTTAATATTTTTAATCCCTGAACAGCTTCAGATAAAGGTAAGTGGGTTAAAGTGTCAGCTGGATGTTTGTTATTCTGATAAAACCCAACAAGATGAGCGCTTTTACTTTTTCTTGTGACATCTACTTTCTATACAAACGGTGGTTGTGCAAGTTGTGTAAAGGCCACTGAACTTTGTGTACATGGTCACAGCACAAGTTTGTGTAATAAAGGCAATAAAGCCTGGCTCAGATAATAAATGGCGAGTTACTGTAAGGGCATGTCGAGACGCACTGCTGTCAAAGATAAAAATCAGCGCACATGAAAGTGCAAGCTGCTTTGGGGAGATGGGATAAGGGCAGAAGTTCACAGCTATTCCGGTTCTGTAGTAGAGGGATCCTGCGGTTGGTTTTTGGGGTTTAGTGATCTGAAACAATGCGGTTTTGGCCGACCCAGTGTGTAACTCAGAGCAGCTTTTGGCCATCTGTGCGCCATCACTGCCTTCATGTTTTTGATCACAGCACCACATAAATCTCATCCCTGCAGCCAGAAACCCTCATATGGATCTTTTCAATTACAGCAAACAAGCCAAGTTTGTTTTGGTTTAAAAGGCGGTTTTGTAAAAAAATCCCATAAACATCTATTAATCTAGGTTTTCCCCATCAACCACTGAGAAACTCTGGATAATTTTGTATATACTCCAGCAGAATGAAACTTGAGACAAGTGGTGTTCCCCTGCAGGTGTTAATTCTCGAAGAACCGATTGAGATCTGCTGAAGATTCTGTAAATGTTTGTAGGAGTTGCATAATGCTGTCATAACCAAAATCTTCCTTTTTTCTTATCTGGGAGATCTTTGATTCTCCTATTTTTCTTATTTGTCTAGTTCAGTGCCTCTTTCAGCTACTTGCTGGCAGGATTTTTGGGAATCAAATCAGAGCTGGCAGCTAAAAAAAGACTCCCCTCTAACTTTGGCGAGAGTAGGAGAGCTGCCAACACTTTTCTCTGGTAGCTTTTGATATCAAATGCCTCCACCAGGAACATGGGTTGAGAAAATTACAGAACACGTTTGTTTTTATGTGCTTTTAAGGCTGGATTTGGTGACTCAGCTGGATCTGCACATTGTAGACAGCTGTCGGCTCTTTTCTGTGCAAAACTTTTGGTGAGTTTTGATCGGAAACGATTGATCAGCACCTAACAAGATTAAAAAAAATGGTTTTGTTATCTATTAAGAAGGCTGTAGAGGAAGCTTGATTTAAGATTAAACGAAGCAGAAGCAGAAGGCGTTTTATTACCGACACTATAGGCTCTACCTTAAACACAGGCCTCAAACAAGTATCTATACGTCATGTGTTGTAAGCTTTATGACCCAAAAAGGAAGAACATACGGAAGAAAACGTACAAGAGAAAAAAAACTCTTCTTTTTATGTATTTAAAATAGAGATTTCAGCTGAAGAATGTTTCTGTTAAACAGATCGGTTTGGTTTGGTGTTGATGTTCACAGCTGAAGTGACTCAGTCTTTTCTTTCCCACGAACCTTACATAATTGCAAAGTTAAAGAATATGCTTGACCATTAAGCCTTGAAGAATTCCAACCGTGCAGCATTCCACAACCGACTTCTGACGTTGCAGCACTTACGGAAATGTGGCCTGTTATGCCACACACACAAAAACAAACACAAAGCGACACATATGAAATAAAAATCCAACATTTAACAGTGATGCATTTGAAAAGGTTACAACTTTTTCGTAATTTGATTTTGTAGCAGTTTGTTATTGATTTTTGTTTTACTACATTGTTATTTACAGAAAATGAGATAATTTTCCTTTGGGACTGCTTAATTCAGATGGATTGGGGATTAGCACAAAGCTGGGAGTCTCTACGTCCTACTTCTGTCTCAACTTCTGCTGCATTTGAATGATTTCCCCCAGTAGCTCACTTATCTGATCTCCATGCTCTTCTGTAATCAATCAAGCAGGCAGCGCAGGGACTCTGACGTCAGCAGCTCCGCTGCTTGCGTAATCACATCCCATAGATTTGTCACGTGGAGCAATTCTGGAAAAGTAAACGCTGTCTTATCACGCTTTACCCCTGGTGCGTCCTGGCAGGCCCGCGCATTTCTGCTGACTGGTCATCTCAACCTGGCGTTGTGGGTTAAAAAACAAAAATGAACTCATGTCAAGTCACCCACTAAATCAATAAAAGGTTTGAAGCGGGAAAAGCTGCATGATCGTTCTGTCAATAGAAACTCTGCAAGTGTTGGGGTACATCCTGACTTTGGATAGATAAAGTTTATTCAAGGCAATAAATCACAAGGATTACATGAGATTTGACAGATGAATCCAAAAATGAGCTTCCCATCTCATCTGGGGCAACAGAGGAAGTGTTTTTCAGGTTCTTGTTTGGAAGGATCCATTTCTGTTGATGTCTGATCATGTCTCAGTACCTGAGAGGAGTCTGCTGCTCCTCTTCACAATGTCTATGAGGCGAAAACAGACATACAACAACAAACACACAGCTCACTGCATAAAACAATTGTCTAAAAACGTGTTTTTTAAAAGGTTCTCAAAACGAATGTGGAGAAACTCGCGACGCATAACCTTGTTTTGTTTTGTTTGTGTATAGACGGAAATGTATCATTTGTTTAAGGTGTGTTTAGACACTTGCTAGCTCGCCACACCTGTAAGGCTCACAGTCTCTGTTGTCATAGCTGCAGCAGGAAGCCAACCCCAGGATAAACAAAGAGGCTTGAATTAACCAAGCAGAAAAGAAGGAGGTGAAGCACAAAGCTGCCGTTGAGACGGGAACCATAAATCTTTTGACTGCTTCATTCCTGTCCGAGTATGTCTTATTCACACAGCCTCCGTTTAGGGTTGCTGCTGAGATTCAATGCTGCTCTGAAGATGCATCGTTGAGTGGGTTATTTATGGTCGCAGGTATCTTATGTGTCCTGAGCTGAACCCTCAGCTGGAGACAGCACTGCCTGGATGCTCAACAACTGTGGATGCTGTTGCCACAGAAACGGAGCTGCTCTCACATTAAGAAACTTCGAGTTGTCCTGTGGAAAGCAGCAGAAATCGGTGAGCCATCATCAACTGTCAGCCGTGGGTTTGTTTGCATCGGCTGAAGTGTTTGGAATAAATCACTCACGTGCAGATGTTTGGGAGAGGCTTCACGGTGTTTGATGGGAGTTTCCATGGAGAGCTGCACAAGTCAATCATAAAATGAACTATGCTCTCTTGTAAGCATTTTACAGGTGCACAAACATGCAATGTGAACAGGCATGACAACTGTGGGATTCAAGAAATGATAAATCTAAAAAGAGGAAATGACTCCCGAACAACAAGTGGGCCATGAAATCACCCAAGAAGTAATGTCTGCTATTGTGAGTAATGTCTGTAATTGTGTGAAGCCCCTCATTAAAGGATTCTTGGTGCGTAATTGGCTGCAGGAAAATGGACGTGTGACCACAGCACTTTGTTTTAACCACAGGAAGATTTTACAAATCCTGAGTCCAGACAGTGTAAAGAACTCAAATTCAAGAATCCAAATCCCATACGGTCAGAGTAAAGCTGGGTGTTACCCCCTTGGTTTCCACATGATGCATTTTTAACAGAAGTAAAATTGTGTTCCATTTGAAAAGCTAGATCCAAATTTAAAGAACATTTTTCATTAAGGCCTGCTTGAAACATTTAGCAGTATGAATGCACAACTTTTTAATAAATTCACAGGAACAATCATTAAAAAATCAAACTATGACTTTTCCAATGACTTAAAAACACTTTTCCCAACCCTGATCTACACTAGAATGAGTACATTGGGATCGGACAGATGTGGTGCTGTATTGTGGATTATAATATGATATAGCATAAACTGTGTGATACCAAAACAAATGTATATACAGTTTAATAAAATGCAGTTTGATGCAATGCTTTACTTTTTTTAAAGGAATAAGAAACAATGTGGCACAAAACAATTTGATTTATGAATTTATGAACTCAGTATCATTGGATTTGACAACATACGGTCTGATAGTGCCCCATAAAAACATTTAATACGATATCTAGTAAAAGTAATAAGTAGAACTGAGGTGTTTTCGATTGTTTAGGATGTTGATTTTTCTGTTCCATGTGTGGAACCTGAATTTGGAATGATGTGTCAGAGCTTTAAGGTCGAGATAAGGGAATGTGAATACTCTTAGGGAAATTTATTTTTTTCAAAACAATAAAAAGATTTTAATTACACGACAGTGAGAGGACTGAAGGCTGGAAAATACCTCAACAAGAAAAAACAGGGATGAGAAGCCACAGAGAGTGCTCTGAGTTGACTACCATAAACCGTGTTTCCTTTTTAGTAAACAAATATTTGCAGGTTGGATACCCTGCTATCAGTGTTTACTCAATGACAAGCAGCTTCTTGATTTCAGCAAAAGAGATTAACCATCTCCAGGATGCTTTATGGTGTCAGTTTTAGATGCTGCATTCAATAAAACAGTCACGTTTGAATGGAGTAGGTACGGAACCCTGGACATGACAAAAAAAAAAAAAGAAAACGTTCCCTCAAATTTACATTTTAAGTGCACAGATTAGCATTTTTGGCCACAATTTAGTTTTTTGTGTTCACAAATTAGAATTTTATTAGCATTTTGTATGCAAAAATTATGTTTTTGTGCACACAGATTAGTATTTTGTGCACACAAGGTTTTTGTAATTTTATAATTTTATGGACTCAAATTGGTATTTTGTGAACACAAGTTTGTATTTTGTTTGCACCAGTTAGCATTTTGTATGCACAAAGTAGCATTTCACAGCCACAATTTAGTATTTTGTTTGCACAAATGAATATCTTATGACCACACAATAGAATTCTGTACGCACATTGGCATTTTGTATCCACAAATTGTCCTTTAGTGGCCACAATTTAGTATATTGTGTCCGAAAATTTTTCTATAATGCTGATAAATACCAGTAAAATGTTTGTTTGTGGGGACAAAAAAATAAATTGTGCCCATGAAAGAATCATTTGTATGCACAAAATTATTGACCAAAAAAAGCTCCTTTGTTACTATTTAAAGCCTAAAGTGACAACAGTCTCCTTTTTTTGTCATTTTTCAGTAAAACTCAGACATATCTGCTCATTTTTAAAAGTTGAGGCATGTAAAGACAAACTGCAGCTGAAGGGGAGCAGAAAACCATCAATGACGTCAAGCGAAGGTGTTTCCTGGGGGCGGGGCGTCCGCGGTCAATGACCAAACACAGTAACCAATTAGAGCGCTCATGCTAATGAGAAGGCTTTAAACCCTCCGGACCTTCCTGATGAATCGGCGCTTTGCAGACTGACCGGAATTCCGCGGCTCTCCCGGGAGGAAACTGCAGATCCAGATCCAGAAGAGACTCTTCATCTCAGTCAGACCCGAGGCCGCCGCGCACGCGCTCAGGAATACCTTTTAAAAACAGGACATCCAGAGAGGAGGAAAACGCCGCTTTCTTTTCTTTTCTTTTCAAAACGTCATTTTTTTCTGATTCTTGGAAGAAGTTTCCATGGCCATGTCCGCTGCTTCGGATCAGAGTCGGCGTTTCTGCGTGTTGTCCTGGGATCAGGTGCGGCGCTTGGACTCGATTCTGGCGGAGACCGTCCCCATCCACGGCCGGGGGAACTTCCCCACTCTGTCGGTGCAGCCGCGGCAGATCGTGCAGGTAACAGAGGCGCAACTTCAATCCCACTCAGATTGTATTTCAAAATGGCTCTACACACGATTTCAGCTAGAAAATCTCCCCAAACAATCTCTCATGTATATAGAAAGTTATAATTTACTATTTTCTGAATGGCATTTGAACTCAACCGCTCCCAGTGGTCTGCTGTCCTTCATGCAGCCTCAAAGGATCCTTTGATCCCTCCTTGGAAAAAATGTTCTGACCACTTTCCTCCAGCTCTGGTTTTTGTGTTCTCCAGATAAATCAGAACTTTAGTCATTTAAGCTTAAAGTCTTGATCTCAAAGGAAGAATACTCAGACTATGTGGTATTTTTAATGGATTTTACAGCCAGCAGAGAGAATGAAGTCATGCTGGAACACCACGGCGTTACCTGGCTGTCTATATTTTGTTTAGTCTGGCTGAAGAAGTAGTTTCAGAAACTAAAATCATTTAGAAAAATAAAAGGGATCATTGTGTTGTAAAGGATTACTTCTTCTGAAACCTAATCCTGGGTCTAAATGCAGTCAATCCAGACCAAAAAAACCCAAAGAACAACAAAAAACTGCAACAACACAATACAGGAACACAATAGAGTCCAAACAAAACCGCACATAACATCAACAGCCTGTTTTCTTTGGTTCGATCTCCCTCCTCGTGTCAGCTTCTTCAGCTGGACCTCCTGATCCAGTCCCATGCAGGGTCCCCTCGCTCCTGCGCTGGGGCTGGATCTGGTTTCACCTCCCCCGCTTCCTCCCTTGATGGCCAGCTTTGCATTAAAGGCCAGAGTTAACGTTTCAGAACCCTAAAGCCATTACAGGATCCTCTGCGCCAGCTCATTTTCTCCTTTACACACAGACACATTCAGGGGCCAGCTTAATGCAAAGAAGCCCCTGCAGGCCCTTGTGGACAACGAAGGATGAATAGGAACTTTAAATGAGGAGGATTTCTACTTAAGGACTCCCTATGGACTTTGGGAATCTCCATCTGCTACATGGATCTATAGTTTTAGGCTGAGGACTGAACTTGAACCCTTTTTTTTCCTGCTTTCAGAGTAAGAGTTTCCAGCTTTAGTGGTTGTGTCTCCTCAGCCAGGCATCACTGACTCATGAGTGAATGTGGACTTATGATGGGCACTCTGCTACCATCAGCATCCTGAAACCTCTGAGTAGCAGTTTATGAACTTCACTTTGATAAATATATACGTCACAGATTCCGCTATCCTCCATTATTGTTATTATTTCTTTTCTGACATGGGCAGACAGACGTCGCTGGAATGCAAAGTCTTGTTTTGGAGCAGCTCTGACGTCAGGAGGCTTAACTCACCTGCGTTCAAGCATGCATGACTGAGGAGTGAGGCATGAACACTACGCCTGACTTAGGTGTTTGCTCTGTCTTCCCTGACATAAAAAAAGCCTGGTTATCATTGCTCCTAATTGGAGTTTGAACCCTATAACTGCTCGTCTTTACAGCCCGACGATTACCAACGTCTCACTGTGAAGGACCACCATTACTGATTTGGTTCTTCCCCTTCAGCTGCGCTGGAGGGGGGAGGGGGGGATGCAGTGTCTTGAAATGCTTGTCTGCAGGCTGACCTGCTGCATATAAATAGAGCCGTCATGTTATCTGATCACCATGAGAGAGAGTTAGCGCTCTAAGCTGACAGGTCAGTGCCAGTCAGGGGATTTAAGGTTGAGTGTGACAGTGTAAAGACAAACTCTCCTGCAGGTGTTAATGTTTGAAAACGCAGCACAATACCTGTATCCAGTAGCTCCCGATCAGATTGAATTTCATCTCTTTTTATTTATTTTACCCTGAAGTTCATTTTTTGATCTGAAAACTCTTCAAACTAGCATGAATCTGATCTTTTTAAGGTAATTTTGAAGAGTTCTTGTCATATTTGTGACACGTAAAAACGTCTTTAAACTGGAGTTTTCTTTTATTTTTGTGGAGGACTTCCCACCATTCACCCTAAAGTCGCTCGCCTGGAGCTCTTTCTACTCTTAAATTTCCTGAGGTGTGAAGGTCGCTCAAAGAGTGCTGTTCTTGTAAGATCACAAGAGATATCCAGTGTTGTTATGGACAAGGCCAGCATTTTCCAGTTCTTCGAATGATGAAACTTTTCCAAAAATATAGTGTTGCAGAAACTCTGAAAACTTCAAATAGAAAAAAGGCAAAGAAAAAAACATTTAAAGTGTTTGTTTTTATTATAGTATTATCGTCTGTTTTTCTCATCATATTTGCGTGTATGTGATAGATTTGTCCTTGATTTCTTTTTCCAGGTGTTAGAAGTTATCTTGGTGCCAACTTCTATTGAAGTCTCAGCTTGGATATAATATACACTTTCAGGGAGGTCGGTGGTTAGCTGACCTTCTTCTTCATGTTCTTCTGTTCATTATTTGAGATCATGAAATGAAAAGCTTTAAGCAAAGAGCTGCTTTTTTTGACAAACCATTTCTAGGAGCTTTTATTTTGGATGTCTCGTTGACTTCTGGAGGAAACGTTCCCCTTCAGAACCAAACCGGGCACGAAACCCTCGAGTTGACGGAGAATCTTTTTCTGTCTAAACTTTCTTTTTAGATGAGGATTCCTAACATTTGATGAATGCCTTTTCACTTCTATTTTTATTTTCATAATTGTTTGCTTCCAGAAGGAAGGATGAGTTTTTACCAGAGGATTAGTCTGTGGATTTGGCTGCTTCTCGCTCTCGTTCCTGTGACATCAGGGCTTCAACAAGATGAATGTGCATAAATTACTCTCCATAGCAACACATAGGAACTTAAGGCTTTAGAAAGGTTGCTGTCAGTGTCAATTCTGGCTGCTTCAGTTATAAATTTGTCCAAATTGAACCCTTGAAGAGACAGACGGTTACATTTTTAGAGTAAGACTGATGGTAAAGGTGAGGAATTGGACTTTTGTGAGTCCAGTTTTCACTGCTAGGTCTCTTTTTTTTCTACCAGTGTTTACATTTCTTCATCAACTAAAGGAAACAGTTTTCTAAGAGCGACCCAGTCGAGTTTAATGAATGATGTGCTGTCCGTGTCTGTCCAGGTGGTGCGAGCTCGGCTGCAGGAGCGAGGTGTTTGCGTGAAGGACGTGAGGCTGAACGGCTCAGCTGCCAGCCACGTTCTTCACCAGGAGAACGGATTGGGCTACAAGGACCTGGACCTGATCTTTGGGGTTTCTCTAAAAGACGACCAGGCCTTCCGTCTGGTCAAGGATGTGGTCCTGGACTGCCTGCTGGACTTTCTGCCCGCTGGTGTCTCGAAGGAGCGCATCACGGCGCTGACGCTCAAAGAGGCCTACGTGCAGAAACTGGTGAAGGTCTGTAACGACACGGACCGCTGGAGCCTCATCTCGCTGTCCAACAACACAGGGAAGAACGTGGAGCTTAAGTTTGTGGACTCTCTGAGGCGGCAGTTTGAATTTAGCGTGGACTCCTTCCAGATCTGCCTGGACTCTCTGCTCTTATTTGACCGTTGCTCTGAGACGCCCATGTCTGAGAGCTTCCACCCCACGGTGATCGGGGAGAGCGTGTACGGGGACTTCAAGGAGGCTCTGGACCACCTTTGTCAGAGGACCATTGCAACACGCAGCCCTGAAGAAATCCGAGGTGGTGGATTATTGAAGTACTGCCACCTGCTTGTGCGGGGTTTCACGCCCTCCTCGGAGGCGGACATGAAGCAGATGCAGCGCTACATGTGCTCACGCTTCTTCATTGACTTCCCCGACATTGGTGAGCAGCAGAGGAAGCTGGAGGCTTACCTGCAGAACCACTTTGTTGGGATGGAGCACAAACGCTATGAGTGCCTGATGACCTTGCACCAAGTGGTGAACGAAAGCACCGTGTGTCTGATGGGGCACGAGCGACGCCAGACGCTCAGCCTCATCTCCATGTTGGCGCTGAAGGTGCTGGCCGAGCAGAACGCCATCCCCACCGTCACGAATGTAACGTGTTACTACCAGCCGGCGCCTTACGTGCAGGACATCAACTTCAGCAACTATTACATCGCGCAGGTGCAGCCGCCGCAGATCCCTCACTGCTGTAATCTGTATCCAACGTGGCTCCCCTGCAGCTGAGTCGAGGTCGCTGCGTTTCCACCTCCTCCTTCAGAGGCGGAGACCCAAGAACTCCTCTTTGCCAAATGTGACTAAAACAATCCTGTACTGCTGTGCACCAGATTGAGCCGACCGTTCTTCTCATTTATGTTCTTTCAGAACTTTTATAAGATTGCTGGTCATGTCTAAGATGTAGCTATATCTTATTTAAATATGCAAAAAAAGGTTTTCAGAAATGCTTCTTTTTTTTAAAGAAACAAATGTTGAATCTTATGGTATTTTCATATTTTTTTTAATGACCAACTGGACCAAAGATGTATTTGTTTATAAAGAGATGGTATGATTCCTAGTGCCTAAAAACAACCCAAAAAAAACACATCTATAAAGTGAGACGTGTGCATGTGGTATTTTCTAGATTACTCTGTCTCCCTGCTGGAACAGAAACATTCATTTATGTGAGATTCTGGGGAAAAAAAAAGTTTTTTCTTTTCCCTCCGTTTGTTGTGTTTATTCTATCTTAATTCTGTTCTGTAATGATTGTCATTTGGATCTTTGGTTCTGAGGGCTGTTGTTAGCTTAAAGTGCTCATTATCTGAGCTGCTTCACCAGTCAGGTTGTACCTTGTCATGCTTCCATTAAATGTGAGAAGCTTTGGCTGAAAACTAAACCAAAAAAAAACGGACTCCAGTTTTTCCTTCACCTCGATGAATGGGATGGATGGATGAAGTTGATGGCTTATAGCGTGCTGGTTCAATTCCAGGAAGCCGGCCCATTGAAACGCATGTTCTGTTGACTGGAGTGTGTTGTATTTGTCAAACGGGAGCCGAGCTTCAATTACAATCTGAGGACACGAACCATAAGGAGGCTTTTCTTAAAGCACAATGGCTTCTCTTTCCTCCGTGACACCAAAGCTTGTTCACAAAGGCTGGCTTGTTCTCACATCCATTTCACCATTAGAAATACAACCCCAGTTGCCTGACTGATACTATATCCATGTCATTTCCAATGAGTCAAAATCAGAAATCTGTGCAGACAAAAGAAGACACGACAGAAACAGGGATTCAAACGGTTTATTCCCAAACCCTGAGGTCTGAAATCTGAGAGTGGGATATTCGTCTGCCTCTAGCATGTGTGACTTCTGTGCCAAAATAAAGAAAAACTAAGTTTGTAGAGGACCAATAAAAATTAAGTATTAACCCAGAGTTCCCTATAGCCTTCAAAACTGTACGAAACCTTTGGAATTCTCATTTTAGTGTCTAAACGCACCACAAGCCATTATTTTGAAAGTTTGAAACAGGGTATTAATGTTAAAAATGAACCCCTTAGACAATTACTCTCCTCTAAGGCTCACAAGCAGCAGTTTGAGATAAAAACAAATCCGTAATTGATCTGTTTTTGTCAAATTTGAATGTCCTGTCAGTCTGTTTTCAGAAAAACAAATTATGTGGATAATAAATGGGATTTTTTTTTAAATTTGAACCGTATCCTCTGGTGTTTGTAATCACTTTTACCACGAACCTATAGATGAAATTTCTGCATATAAGACGTTTTTGACTTTTGTCTCATCATTTCTTAAGTTCTCTTTTATTGGATTGTTTGACCTGCACTTTGGCCAGTTTCAGGTTTGAACTTTGAGCAGTAGAGATGCTCACAATCAGCTTTTGCAACTCAGAGTCACATTTCATGGTTATAAAAAGGGTTTATTATGGAAACTTATGATCACAACAATATTAAGATTATCTTTGGAAAGAACAAAGGCTGTAGATTTATGTTCAGTCTCTGTATTTATTCTCAAGGTGGTTTGAAGAAGAAGACAATTTAAAAAGTGATAAGCTAACGATGAAAACATTTGAGAGATAAAAGACAGGACACACATGGTGCCGTTGTGGTGGAAGCAGCCTTTTTTGCAGCTGTGCGATCTCTTAAGACGTTCAACGGCATCTATCAAAATAAACCTCTGTGAACGGCTTGATTATTTGGATCACAAGGCCACATTTACAGATTTCCAAGCTGGACATTCATCTGTGAGTGTTATTTCCTGAAAATAAAAGCTTTGAATTTCAACAACTGCCATAAAGAGGAGGACCTGTTCATATGAGGAGTGCGGACAACTCTAAACTTCCCCATTTGAAGAGGCCAGAACTCAGATTTTTGTTCATCTTTACTTTTAACATTTGGGTGACCAGTGTTGTGAAGGATGTTTTCAAAAGTGTTCAAAGACAACTTACAGGACACATGTCATGTTTCAATCAAAGTGTTGTATCTTATATATTTTGTATACCTCTCTATAACAATGCAATTGATGCATCTGTCTAATAAACAGCTTTTCTGGTGATGTTGTTTTTTGGTGGCAAAATGCAGTCTTTAAACGTAAGAGGAATACAGAATACTATTTATATATATCATATACATATTACATATTACATATTACATATTCATATATATATATATGTATATGCTTTTCTAAAAGAAGGGATCCTAAGGTACATCCATGCCAAATTTTGTGCTTGTACCACAATATACAGGATTTTTTTAATGACCGGCTCTGCTATGCATCACCAGGACGGTTTCTTTAACCTTTTCTAATTAATTTAAAGAGCAAAATTCATGTGTAAAACAAAAAAGTATTGGATTGTTATACTTTCTCTTAGCAAACAGTAGTTGTTTTCCCTTAGCGGTCCAGTCTGGTCTGATTTTTTAAGCATTTCCATTAGAAAATGGACCCATTGTGCTGTTCTACTCTATTCCAATTTAGTTTGAAGAAGTATTTTTTTAGTACACTTCCTACACTACATATAAATGGTCTATTGTATACTTAATAAAATAAACTTCAGGTGTATTTTGTTTTTCCTATGGTTTATTCAAACTTAATGTCCATGTTATAAATTCCATATACAGAAATTTGACCACACCAGAACAAACGTAATCCTAATTTCTATTCTATATCCGTACCAGTGATTCCTTTATTCTGTTACTTCTAAACACTGAAGGTCACAGGATGCAGTCAGACATTTCCAGAAAATCTTGGTGCCTATTTCAGTCTCTCATATCACAGTTTGTGTTTGAAACCTGTGTGATAACAGGACAGAAGTGCAGGAACTTTCACAAATTTTTGCTAGAACACAAATCAGACCAAAAGTTATTCAGAAACACTTTTGATTCAATGCTACCATCAGACCTTAGGTTTCTGGTTGGGTTGTAGCTGTTGTCATACTTTTGCAGTGTTGTCAAAAACTCCAGTAATCCAGGCCACACTGGGCTGAGTCAGGATGCTGGAGGAGCACATGACTCTGTGGATGTGACATCATCGTCAGGAGACAGCAGACAACACGAGTCTTGATCTGCCAGATGAGGGTAAGCCGGAAGCCCCAGTCAGTGAAGTGTCTTTCTGTTTACATGTTGCTGGGGTACAGAGCTCTGGAATGTCTGCAAGTCCATCCCAATTTCTCCATGTTGGGGGAAAGTCTCCAACAAGCTGTGGCACAACAACCTCCCTGATGGACTTTATGAGTGCAGTAAAACCTGCTATGAGTCTAAATCACGAGTTATTACTCTCACACAGAAACCTGGTATTTCCTAAACGTTCGCTTAAGGCGTTCAGACAACATCCTCTAAGGTTTAAAAAGGTTTTATGAGCATCTGAGCTCCTGCTTAATCCCTAGAGATTTGGATACATTTGAGGTAAAAGCAGGGAAGTGTCGGCCGGAGCTCAGCCATCAGGGCTGTGCTGGCCTGCAGACATTCAGAGAAGCACTGCAGGACTCAGATACAACTTGACACTTGCTTGACAAAAGCTGTGAATCATTAGAGAGGCACGCCTGATCTTGATGTCACGATGGGGAACATGCTGGAAAATGCTGGACCCCAGAATGGGCTGCGCTTGGGAAGAGGGTGAGGTCATCTCAAGTAGCCTGCCTGTGACCAAGATAGCTAGCAGGAGGGAATCTGTGACTTTGCTTCAGTGCAGGGTGTCACAGCCGCCTCAAATTATTTCTGGACAGGCAAATTTGTGAGAGACACTGACACACAGCTCTGAGCATTCCTGGCATTACAGCGCGCTGACAAACAATCCTAACTTTATCCAGCGAGCAGAGCTAACTGAATGGTTGCAGTGTGTGGAGTTTACCCACTGAGGGGGCCCACAGCCAGCACAGTCCTCCCCTCTGCCCCCTTCAGACACCCTTAATGTCTGAGGAAGGACTTGTCAGCTAAGTTTATCACCCACACTCAAAGACTGCATCTGAAGTACATCCTTTCCTTAAATATTAAAGCTGCAAAAACAAACAAAAAAAGATTCTTATTCTGGTTACACAAGCAGGGCATTAATGGGTCCAGATTTTCATAAAAACACATGATGGGAGATTCTGGTTAAGGGTAGAACGAACTTTGTTGACTGGAATTAAGCACATTCAAATGCACAAATCATCACGCCCCTCATTTGACTGTGAAAACTGATTTCATGAGGACAGAGTCGCTCCAAACCACAGCAAGAACCAAACCTTTACAACCTCTTTTTGCATCTGAAGGTACATGTTAAAAGTCTGAATGATGACCACTCTAAAGACAGCTGGATTAAACTTCATATAAATTAGGAAATGTACGAAGGAATTAGAAGAAAACAAAATAAAGACATAAAACGGATATTATTCTGCTTAACGGAGAGCCATAAAGAAATACAAGTATTTTGTAAAAAAAATTTTTTTACCTACTTTGTTTTGAAGTTAGAATTTTATTTATTTCTTCTGTCATCCACTCACTTTTTAATGACAGAAAATGTATTTATTGTATGTTTTTGACAGAAATTCTTTTCTTTTTGATGTCTTAAGATTTATTGTGTACGCAGCCCTTAAAGGGACATAAAAGTTAAAAAAATTACTTCTCTGTCCCTTTTGGGCAGGAGTATCAAACTCCAGGCCCTCAAACTTCCCTACATTTTTTTTCCAACCAACCTTCCATTGAAGAACCTAATTAGCTAAACACACCTGACCTGATCCAGGTAATCAGTAGCAGAGAAGGCAGGATATCTGGAAAACGAACAGGAGGATGGCCCTCGAGGCCTGGAGTTTGACACCCCTGCTTTAGGGGCTCTGTAGTTGTTTCGAGAGGTTTAGGCAAAGACAAGAACATTTTGAAAATGACAACTTAGTTACTTTTTCTTTTTTAAATTCAGATAACATGAAAGTTCACGCTGTGAGTTTGCAGCTACTTTAACCTGAAGAAATGGTAAAGGAGCAGCTCCAAAGTTACAGTTACTAACTCAGAATAACAACAAAAAGTTTGAAAAGTACCTAAATAGTTGAAGCTTTGGTGTCTTCAGAAAGGCCATACCTTCAGTAAGTTAATTTAATTATGATCTTGTTAAGAAGATAATCGTAGTGTTGAAATTTGATCATAAAGTCAAAAACCCCAGAGATGGAAAACATTTGAAATGGCGTATACGTATATAGCGTTTTATTACCTTCTTAGAAGGCACAAAGTGCGTTACAGTCACAGTACCGTTCACCCATACACACCTTGGAAATTGGTTTGTTTCAAGCAATCAAAGCAGAAACAACACAAAGACAAAACAAAGAACAGAAACTTATATCTATGCAAAGATAAATCAAAAGTAGAATCATCATTTGTAAAGAATTTATTGGAAAATATGCACATACATTCACATACACTAGTAGATAATTCAATTATTACTCTTCAACATAAATAAACATATTTGCATATAATTCACGACACAATGAAACTATTCAATACTTAGATTGTTAAAAGGAATTCAAAAGATTGCTTGAAAGGGAATTTTTATAATCCCAACCCAGCTTACTGATGGCGGCTCCACTGCAAAGCACTGGTGCCAACCTGTAACCACCAGGAGCAATGTGGGGTTCAGTGTCTTGCCCAAGGACACATGGGAACCAAACCTGCGATCTACTGTTCAGAGGTTTACTGCTCTGCCTCTGCACCACAGCCATCCCGTTTTAAGCAGAGATTTTAATCCGTTGTGCAGGATCACCCGTGGTCACCTGTGCTTGTCCGAGTTCAGCATGTTTGCTGTTTACGTTCGATTTGGCAGGACATTTGCAGCAGGTCCAGTTTCCTCTTTTGGCACTTTTCGATGAAGTTCATGCGACAGCTCTCTTAGGACTCTCAGCTGTCTCATACCACAAGCCCATAAAGACAAAGAGGCGGATGAGAGACTACAAGAGAAAGAAAAATCTCTCAAGTACTCGTAAATTCTGTGTGGAACGAGTACTTCTGTCTACTGGGAGTTAAGATGGAGAAGGGCCTGACCAGGATCGTGAACACCTCCGAGCTGATGAAAAAGGCCCATCAGGGAATCCACTTCCTCAGTGACCTTCTCCATTGACAGCATTCTAACATACTGCGTTGGCGTTTGGTTCACCAGCTGCACAGTGGCTCAGAGGAAGAAGCTCCAGAAAGTTGTTGGCTGCTCTTTCTTAACACTGGAAAGCCTACACAGTTCCCACAGCATCAAAAAAGCCCAAAACTTCCTTAAGTACTCTCAGCAGAAAGTACTTTATTTAGTGTACTAAAAGTAGACTCAGTCTAAAGTGAGGCAGGATGCTTGACGTTTACTTTTTATGTGCTATCTATATATTGTAAATTGAAAATGTTCCAATTTAGACTGAAAAGTGTTAAGTTGGTATACTTCCTACTCTACACACATATGATGTATAGTATACTTGCTATACTTACATTTAAGGATACTTCAAGTGTACTACTTTTTGCTGAAGAGACAGATCACAGCCTGACACATCTGGTTGAAATGCTGCTGTTGGGTTGATGGTAAAGACACATAAGTTTGTATTCAGACTGAACACATTTGATTCGCCTAAAGTGAACCAGAGTTTGTTTCCCCCGATAATCCAGAACTAGTTTTCAATCTGAGTACACCCAAAGTGTACCCTGGTCCGGTACCAGGAACCACTCGCAGACCCATCTTTCAATGTTGTCTCGGTTCGTTTCCAGTCAGCTTGAGCTCCAGTTTGCTCTGAGTTTCCTCAGCCTGAATAGACTGAGCCGAACAACTGGACCAAACAGCCACTGTAGCCGGGCATTATGGGATGTAAACCGTGTAACGGAGCAACAATGAGACACAGCAACTTGTTAAAATGTGGTGGGATGAATGCAGGCTCATTAGAACAACTTTTCTTGTGATACACATTGCTTTACCAACAATTCATGTGTCATAAACACTTCTTAGCCATCGTCTCCTTAGCAACCGGCTTGCAGCATGTCTCTGCCATGCCAAAGTAGCAGTAAAAAGTGTTGTACCTAATCATGATACAGACGTCCAAAATTGGTGAGCGAAAAATAAAGTTTAAATAAGTGAACTTTCCCAACAAGAAAGCAAACTGTAGGACCTCCACCCCAACCTTGGAATTCCCAGCCAATGACTAAAGAGATCTTTAGTCACATGGTTTTGTTTACAAAATTTAGTCCACACTTTAAGATCTTCTTGAACATGTAACATGTCAGAATAAACATCCTCATAAGAAGGGTCTGGTCTGTAAAGATTTAACAAAAATCCAGGTCATGTTCACTTGATACAAACAAGCCTGACATCAAAAGTCATCGAAAAAGATGATAACCATGTTTACAATGTTATGAGTTTACAAGGAAATCTGTGTGAGCTTCTGTTCAGAGTTTAAATCAACACCCCAGCATAGAGGAGCTGTTTTTTTAGGAGGGATTGATGGTTTTGTTGCTGTTACTGATTGAACATTTTCTCGGTGGAATCCAAACAAAACAGACATAAAAACCATGTGACTCTGCTGTTTAAGCAATAAGCAATGTGGTGGACTGAATTTATGATGGGTCAAAGTGAGGCTCCCCTGCGCCCTTTTGTGCTCACTCTCCAGCTTTTGTGGAACAGGACAGGAAGTGTGAGATTGAGAAAGAGCTCTGTGTGCAGTCAACGCCGATAAAAAACGCACATTCTATTTTGTTTTCCTGACGGGGATGTCTCATAGAGATGTGATCTGATGCGATCTTCTTTCCTCAGCTCGAACGCTTAGCGCTTTGAGGTTTCTTTCTGTCTCGAAGCAGCTCTTTAGACTTCACACGCACTTCACCGTGGGGGTGTTCAGCCCCCACAAACCGCTCCGGCTGGGCTCAGACGCTGTGGGTTTTCCAATCTTCACATCTCCAGAGTCAATGAAGAACTTTTGAAGATGGAATGTTTCGCACGAGGAACCAAAAACCTCATTCCTTCAATGTCTCAAGCTGACACTGACTGAAAAATAACTCATAAATCTCTAAGTTGTTTGGTTTCTATTTTTGAAAGGAGTTTTTTTGTTATTATAAGCTGGAATCATTGTCTGTTCTTCAGTTTGTTTCAGTATCTCTCACACACTCCAACTGAAACCTGTTCTTTCCTATAATTTATCTGCTCATGTTTCCCTTTGTTTATTCACTCTAGGTCAAGGTAGGTTGACCTGCAGTGCTGACAAAGACACTCATGACAGATGTCTCATTTTGTTGGGTCGTTCCACTAAAAACACAGTTTTTCATGTGTAGCCTGTTTGAAGAGAAAGAAACAACAGAGAAAGCTGTTCATGTTGTTTGTCGTTCTGAACATACCGCTGTTAACACAAAAGCATTGAGCAGAATAATATTAAGTAAATGTTGTTTTGGAAAAAATAAAATGTATCATTACTTGTTTAAATGTTGGTCCTTCATTAATATGCTAATTTTGAGTGATGTGTTGTAATTTCATTTCTCTATTTTGACCATGTGTTCATATAAGGGTCATGAATAAAAATGGCTGAAAACCTTGTTGTGTCAAATTGATTGACACAAGTAATTTGCTTTTAGAAGTAAAATGAGTGAAATATTTACAAACTCACAAAGTATCATATACCTTCTGCTGAAAATGTGTTCAATTAAAAGAGAACATCAGCAAACAATTGAAGAACAATTAGATATTAAGGCACATTACAATAAGAATTGTACACTTTTAAGATTTAAACATGTTATTCAAGTTTAGTTGAAATGCAATACCTAGTAAACTTGAAATTCTGGTACCATCACGACAACCGACAACATAATACATATAAAATGGATTCAAAATATATAAAACCTCAAGCATTTTTCAAAACTACTAACACTAGTTCTAACCATTTAATTAGTTGTTTATATGTAATCTGTTTTGACTGTTTGCCTGGATTCAAGTCATGAGAACTTCTTTATAAAGAATTGATGGAGTTATATGAGATATTTGATTAACCGTTTTTAGCTCTCAGAAGACCTTTTTGGATTCCAGGTAGTGTTGACATGTGTTTGGAAATGATAGAAAAAATAAACATCCATTAAACCTAAGTCCTTCCAGTTTATGTGGGGGGGAGTCCAGAGTGGTGATTGGCCACTCCTCTTGCATGGGTAGGTGGTTGGTGGGGCATGTGGCTGGGCTGGGGCGTGTGCTCTCGCCCTTTTGACTAACATTTACACATGACAGTAATGATGATAAACCTGCAGCGACGTATGGCCTCTTTTGGCGGTTCTACTCCTCCAGTTTTTTTCTTCTGTGTTTGTACCCTGATCCTCCATCTCTAATATTTCTCTCTCTCTTTCTCTCTTCCGCTTGGTCTGGCAAAAAATGCAAACAAACATAATTTATTTAGACAAAGTTAAGTCTGAAATACAAAAGGGGTTTATACAAATATACTTATCGTGTGTCAAAAGATTCATAACTCCCTATCGCAACAGTAACAACAGTCACTGTTTAAGAATAAAAGACTGAATTATCATGGAGCCACTTAGACATTGTTTTTTTTTTATAGAAGTGTTGCTGACTTGAGTTGCTCATTTTTAAGCAGGCAACTTTCAAAATAAAAGCTGAATCTGAACTTGCATCCAGAAAATGTAACTGTTTTAGTTCAGTCAAATATTGATGGACAGTGTTGTACGTAGCTCAGTGGAGGTGGAGCTGCAGAACAGTGATGAGGCGTATCAAGGCCAACCCTGACCTTTGGCACTCAGCCACATGATGTAACAGTAACCTGGTTTCCACAGAAGAAGACACTGCAGCATTAATGAATTGATTGGATGACTTTGCTTTTCCTTTTAATCTTTTTGTTTTCCTTCTTGCTTTTGGTTTGTTCTTCTCTGAGGTCTCAAAAGAGTCCTGGAGCCATCAAAAACAAGGAGTCTTCTGATTTCAGGAGGCTTGTTTCAAAATGAGGTGAAGACATCTCCACTCCTGGTATACAAACTAAAACGTGCAAATCTCATATCAAACTATTTCTTTCTTAAACTCATAAACGCACACTAAGAGGCAGCGGTAATATCCTGAAATCACTGCAGACAACTTGATGATCGTCTTCTCTTCTTCCCTCTAAAGCACTGAGACATAATTTCCTTTTTCTTCAGAGTATTCAAGAATCATGAGGGGGAGAGAAATCCGATTTGAAGTTGAAATTCAAAAAGCTAAAAGAAATTTGGATAGCGGTTGAATCAAATCATAAAACCCACATGTTGGAGCTAATCTCAGATGTCATGAGTACATGACAGGATAAAACTGAGCCATAAAAAATCTCACTGTCACGCCGAGAACGGAGCAGAAGGTAGGGCTGATCGACCCACTACGCTCTGTGGGTCTGGAGAAGGACCTAGCACTGCTCGCTATAACCGTAACAGGGAGCCAGAGCTCAGGAAGGAGCTAAATGCCAAAGGCACTGGCAGAGAAAGCACAGAGAGTGATGAGAATAGAGAAACTTTACTGCTGAGTGTTTTAAAAACACAGATTTAAACTTTTTTATACTAAATGAAAGAGCAGATTTGCATAAGAATGTGGGAAAATGTCAAGTTTTCTCCAGATACTATTCACAATCTAAGTTCAACTGCCTGATAAGAAAGCTTTGATGACCCAGCATTCTAGGAGAATTTAAACGCATCATTTACACACAAATCTTAGAGATGGGAAAATAGTCTCACATCTGATTTGTATGTAAATGCGGTTTGTGTGTGTGTATCAGCTAATTGTTTTGTGCTATTTAAAGATTTGTATGTGCAGTTGGTTTTAAGCTGCTGTAATTTAAAGTTGTGGGTGTGTAAATTTAGTATTTTTTCCATATTTTGTACGCTTATTACATGTGAAAACACAATTGCAGGTGGACACAGTTACGCATAAATGCATTGTATGAGTTACAAATCAAGATTTACGCACACATAAATCGGGTGAGTCTATTTAGGCTCCGTAGGCTAAATCCTGGATAATCAAAGAATCTTGAGCATTGTGCAACATTTTCTGCTCTTTGTAGTCTCACTTCAATCAACGGCCGATCAATTTTAAATTAGTTTTTCCCAAAGATCTTTTAAATATAATTCTGCCGTTTTTAGCCAAAATCAAAAACCTGTTTTCTGGAACATAGTTTCTGCAGAGTGGCAGTAGTTAATCAGAAATTCATCTTCGAATAGTGGAGAGGACTGTTGGCGCGGAGTAAGCCTTCCCTCATTTCCCATCATCCCTTTGTTTACACTGTCCCGCTAGATCACAGCCCCTAACAATGGCAACTTAACATTGCCAGCACAACAACAATGGTGAGCAATGTTGGAGCTTTCCAGCCGTACAGTTTTGAGCCAGATACCAGATCGGATGAGGAGAATGGCATCTATATAGCCTGTTGCATCTATAACTCAGCTACATGCTTTTTCCAACTGTACTTTTTCGTTTGCTCCTGATTCACAACGATTAGAGAAAAGAAATACTCAGAAACACAATTTAATTTTCATTCATTCATTTTCTGAACAGCTTAATCCGGCTACTCATGGGCGAAGGCATGAGGGGACACCCCTGGACTGGTCGCCAGTCTGTCGCAGGGGCCACAGTCACACACCCACGCACAGTCACATCCACACCTAGGGACAGTTTAGAGTAACCAATTAACCTATGAAGCATGTTTTTGGACAGTGGGAGGAAGCCGGAGTCCCCGGTGAAAACCCACACATGAACAGGGAGATCATGCAAACTCCACATAGAAAGGTCCCCCATTGGTGACACTGTTTTTCAAGTTCCCCGAGCCAGGACTTGAACCAGGAACCTTCTTGCTGTGAGGCAAGGGTGCTAACCACCGCGCCACCTTGCAGCCTATTTTAATTTTAATTTTCATTGTATATATCTCCCATCAGGATGAAAATACTACAAGAACACGTCAAAAACATCATTTTTCATTGGATTTTGTAAAGTTACAAAGCACAACAGTCATAAACTTTCATACCTACTTTTCTGTCATCACATAAATCTTCTTTTTTTTTCCAGAAACTGTCTCCGCCTTTATCAAAGAAACATTTGCCAGTGTTTTTCTTTTTTTTTTTTAGATTTCACAAAGCTCCTTCATCCATAAATGTTTTCACAAGGTGTTGCTGTCCTCAAACATCCGCTTCAAGGTAAATCAAAGTGAAGTGTTTCTTTTGAAGGGGGTGAGTTAGAAACAGGACTGAATCTATTTCATTGTGAAGTTTATCACAAAACACATAAAGCTGCAAGGGCTGATGGGAAAAGGGTTGAAGTGTTGTTGACTATTCTTGAAAAATTGAAACAAACTAAGTGCAAGTTAGTGCCACCATAGGAACGATAAACGATGCCGATAAGGGATGTTTACGAGCTACCTCGATCATTCTCGCCGTTCCCATGTGAAGTCTTCATTTTGAGCTAAAACATAGACATGGCTGTGGGTTAAGGTACTAGTTAACTGTAAACCACTGCGTATGGCGTCTCTTTAATTAGAGCGCTGCTGAAGCTGCTCACTCAGGAGGGGAAAGGTGCCGGACTTGTCTCCGGTTTTGAACTGTAGTGCACTCTGTGGATTAGTGAGCAGTTGAAAAGGAAATCAGACTAAGAGGGGATTTACACACTAACACATTTTAGCCTGTTAACCCGGGAGCTCCGCTTTGAGAATTAGCAGAGTTTCACCTGATGGGCCTGAGCTGAGAAATGTTTTTGTTGGAAAGCTGCAGATTTAGGGTGAAGAGTTTTTTGAAAGTGACTAACTTTATTCTTCAGTTTGTAACTTGCTGTTTGATGCTTTATTCATTAACTTGGAGCCAAAGCTCCAGCAAGTCAAAAGGGTTTGAATGAAAATTAAAACCTCAGCCTGCAGGAAGAAGACTTTAATGTTCCTGTAACTGACAGCTGAGATGAGTGATTTCACAGCTTGAATTCTCTCATCACATTTTCCATTTAAAAGTACCATTTGCCTTCGACTGCTGCTGCGAGCGACACTTTTCCCGTCTCGCCTGTGATAATCTGCAGTTTGGGTGACACGTGAAAACGACACTTTTGTTTTCAGAACGGGGTTAAACATCTCCTGCTTGGGGCGTAATTCAGACTGAGTTCGGTTAGTCATTTGCCTTTTTTTAGTTGGACTATGTCTAACAGAAGCACCACCGCTTATTTCGGTCAAACGTAGCCAAATGCTGTGGCACCACCAAAATAGTTCTGGATGTGGCGGGTTTGGTGTGTGTGGCAGTAAATAGAGATTTAGACCCAGCTGAAGGTACAAAGATGTTCTTAAAGTCTTTGGGTGGTCCTACTTCTTTAGTGAACTCTTTCTACTAACATCACACAGTGGTCATTATTAACAGACAAACCACGCCAGGCTGGTTGCAGATGTTTAAACGGATCAGATCTGTTTTGACATGCTCTAGTATATGCCCATGAGCCAAAAAAAAATTGACAACAAAATGAAATCATTCATTTGCTCGTCTGATTCATCCAAAAATTGCCATAATTGTCCGAGTCTGGCGTCTTTGGTCTGGGACTGGCAGCGACAGCAGAGCAGGGTGAGGTCCACATAGAGAGAAATACTTTCTGCTGGATACGGTTCATAAAAAGACAAAAGGAAAAGCGAGGATCACTTTCCCTACCTGCTTGACCAACACCTGAACGTAGTGCTACATGTAATAAAAAAAGCAAAACAGAAAAAAATGACAAGACGGTACTTGATGTATCCACATTCTGGAGGCCAATAATGTCTCTCAGATCTGCCAGCAGCAGCAGCTTTACGTATAACTTCACTACAGCTCAGGGGTATGTAAGTTATGCAGTTATGGAACTATGTGTGTCTGATAGCTATAAATCTGATAGGGGGGCATAAAGAATGTTTAGCTCAAATCTTGCATAATCTGTTTTAGACAGCAAAGAAAATCCCTTAGCAAGTGTTTTATTTTCAAGGATGAAACAAAAAAATGTTGTTTTCAACTAATTCAACCTGAATTTGTCATATCGTCGAGGAGCACAGACTGTTTTCACTTTTTCTCGATATGCCAAACTCTTTAGCTCCAAAAAGCAGCAGCACCTTTAAATGGACGTGTTGCCTGCCCGAAACAGGAGTGTAATGCTTCTCCTCTTGTTTGAAGGAACCCTGTCTGCCACAGCCACACCCTCCTGCCCTTTTTTCTACCTGAATACCCATCTCCTCCTGCCCTCTGCTCTAGTACCTTCTCATCCGTCTAACCTGTCTTAAATACCATCTCAGAATGGTACTGATTTTAGGCTAAACAAACACTCAGCAGTGATGCGGGAGTCTGAAAACATAAAAGCAGGCTAAGATTTACTCCTGGGTTTGTGCCAGCTTTCTATTGTCTGGTTTTGTTTAATTCTCTGAATGTCTACTGTCTTTCTGCTGGTATTTGCTACTTAGTTTTCCAGAAAAAAAAAAACATGTTGCATTTTTAAAACAAGAACAAAAGAACTGAACAGGGTCCACCACCACAGAGACAGTGTAATAATCCAGATTACAGGGGGCACCAACCAACCTGATTTGTATTCAGATGTGAAATCTTAGAGGATCTTTTTACTGAGGTTTATGAAAATGTCAACATTTTTTCACTTTATTGCACATTTGCATGGGAAAATGTATAGAAATGAATGATGTGGTTTCAGTTTCTTGAGAATATCTGTTGTTGTTTTTGCTCAAACTCTGTATCAGATACAACTGCTGGGGATCATCTCTGTTTTTCCGTAGCTTGTGAGAACATGATACTTGCAGGGGAAAAATTTACCACAAAAAGTCTATTTTTTTAAAGTTTCTTTTTAAATTCATAATAAAATATTTATGGTTCATTTTTAATTTATTTTAAAATTCATTATAACATTTTTTATGGTTCATTTTTAATTTTATTTTTTCATTTACGTTTTTTTTAAATAAAAAAAAATGTTCATTTTTTTCATTTGTTTAGTTTTTTCTTTCTAAACTTTTAAAAATTAACTTTTTAAAAAATGATGTTTTATTTTATATTTTTAAAGGCCGATGTTATTCAATCATATTTTAAATGCAATCAGGCACAAAAACTGATGGAAACTCATGTTAGCGTAACCCTAACCCCACCCTACATGTGAATTGTCACTTTACCACAAAGACTGTGGTACTCAGGGGCCTCCCTGTTACAGAGGACCAGGGGCCTTTCGTACAAGTTCTCTGAGATTGTGACCCTCGTGGAAAATGTGGACTGTAATGCATATTTCTGTCAAACTGCTGAAGAGTAATGAGTTCATGAGAAAATATCTATTTATCCTCAAGTAAAATGTTATAAATCAGTTAAGGATCTGTTTCAAGGATCTGAGCGGTATGGGACGGTCCGGTTTAGAAGGGTCCAGGCAGATACAGGTGAGCGTTTGCGCTCAAAGTTGGACTGTCATGGCACATGCGGGGTGCAGACAGCTTGCGTAGCTTTGCGTCATAGCAGTGTGATTATGGCAAAAGCAAAACTAACAACAACAATAATGGAGGTCATCCAGCATCTCATTTTTTTCTTTGTGGCTGTTGGTGCTTCGTATACAGAAAGCATTTAAAAATGTTTGAGAGAAGATTGCAGGTGGCGAAGAGGAATAGAGCCACTTTCTTTTGTTGTAATGACCTATGACCTTCCACTAATCAACGGGTTTCAACAGTAGCTTCGCCTTGATCAGTCTGTTCCATTTTTCCACGGACCTACAACCAATGGGAGTCCAACAATGGCACGGTTCGGTCCGGCATAATGGTTCAATTTTATAATGGAAACGCTCAAAACACTGGACTGGGACTGTACTGCTCAGTGGAAATGAGGCTGTAGCTTCTGTCTCCTGGTCCAAACAGAAATGCTGAATTTTTAGTTACATTTTAAGCAGAATTTCACTTCAGGGATGAAGGAAAAATCTATCCATCAGATTGTCCAGTTTGAGTGTCTGGCATAGAGGTCATTAGCCAGTGCAGTGGAGCTTGTGTGGCATCTAGGTTTACTACATGGAGTTAAGGGATGTTGTGGGTTGACCTTGATCACTGGTTCTTCTTTTTAGCTGCTTCCTCTCTTACCTCACAGTGATCTGTCCCACATCCCATGTTTTCCAGGACTGTATACATCCCAGACAGGGGTGGGTGGGGCTCATAGCCTGTTGTGTAAGAGCTGTTGCACAGAGGTAATATGCTTTGCTCGAGACAAGCTCTAAGTCTGTACTTTCACCTGCGGTCATTAACACAGTTATCTAGAAATCCCTGCAGCGTAGATACAGTCACAGCTTCCATTCAGATGAACAGGCTGCCTTTTGAAAGCGTGTGTTGTTTAAAAGTATCAAATGTTTTTCCCTGGTATTTAATACCAGATTGAGAGAATAATGTTTAAGAAAAGCTTTTAAACTAAAACTTCAACATCTTGTAAATGAGACAGGGAATCAAAACCAGTTCTGACAAAAAGCAAAATATGAAATAACGTTTAATTTTTTCTTTTGAATGTTACCTTTTTTAAGTTGTTCATATTTGTCATTTTGGAAAGGAATTGTGTTTGTATTGGATGCCTGGAAAACAGTCCTAAATGTCCAAGTGTTTCTACATTTCTTTCTTTGAGCATCGTTACGTTTTAAGCTGCATTTATGGAGTTAATCAATGTGATTGCCAGATGTTCTCAGAGTGACCTCTTGGTCAGGAGGTTTCGGGAACCACACATTTTGCTGCACCTCCATCTCAAATCTGAAAAGTCCAGATCTGAATTTTTATCCTTCAAGACTTTAAAAAAACATGCAAAGCATATTTAAATTCCAATGAGAAATGTTACTGTTTAAATATATTTGCCATTCTTTTAGACCTTCAATTGTTATGAAGGCTCCTCCCCTTTGGAGGCGGGTCATTCCTAATCTTAGGGGGTTGAGGTTGGGATCATCGGCTGGGCAGTCTGCTGCCAAAGAGGTTCTATAGGCTTGTCCACCTCTTTCCTCTGAGATGATCCACCACATCATTGCAATGGCAAACATGGACATGGAGAAGCTTTGGAAGTTGTCAAATAGACTATTCTGACGTTCTCACCTAGACCTTCTTTAGGTTTTCCAGATCCTTCCAGCATTTTCTGCGATCGGCGATTTCTTGAAACTTTTCCCAGATTTGATGTTGACAAAATGTTTTTTTTTTTCTAGAATGACTTTTTCTTTATTTTGTTTCTGGTCTTTAAATCCAAAAATCACAGTAATTTGAGCAAAAAATGTATTTAGATATTACCCGAAGAAATGAGAAGTACCGGGTTGGAAAGAAAAAAATCATACAAAAGTTCATTTGCATTTAATGTTGTCATCAAAGACTGCTCTCTGAATGTTTGGCCCTCACACATTTCCACCCATCAAATCTGACCCTCTTTAGGAAAAGTGTGGACACTCCTGAGCTAAATCGTCCTGACTTAATAAGTAATGCATTTGTTTTTATTCCTAACTGGCAACTCTAAAGCATCCCTATTTGTGTGGGAGTGATTGTGTAGACTGGCGAGCTGTCCAGCGTGTACCCCAACAGTAGCTGGGACAGGCTCCAGCAACCCTGTGACCCCAAAAGAAAATAGATAGATGGATTCACTTTTTATTGCTATTATTTGAACAGCTCTCTTCTGCAGTAAACACAACAGCAAATACCATCCATCCATCCATCTTCTTCCGCTTATCCGGGACCGGGTCACGGGGGCAGCAGTCTAAGCAGAGATGCCCAGACTTCCCGCTCCCCGGCCACTTCCCCCAGATCCTCTGGGGGGACCCCGAGTCGTTCCCAGGCCAGCCGAGAGACATAGTCTCTCCAGGGTGTCCTGGGTCTTCCCCGGGGCCTCCTCCCAGTGGGACATGCCCGGAACACCTCCCTAGGGAAGCGTCCAGGGGGCATCCGAACCAAATGCCCGAGCCACCTCAACTGGCTCCTCTCGATGTGGAGGAGAAGCGGCTCTACTCTGAGCTCCTCCCGGGTGACCGAGCTTCTCACCCGATCTCTAAGTGAGTATCCAGCCACCCCACGGAGGAAGCTCATTTCAGCCGCTTGTATCCGGGACCTTGTTCTTTCGGTCATAACCCAGAGCTCATGACCATAGGTGAGTATTGGGGCGTAGATCGACCGGTAAATTGAGAGCCTTGCTTTCTGGCTTAGCTCTCTCTTTACCATGACGGACCGGTACAGCGACCGCATGACGGTGGACGCAGCACCAATCCGTCTGTCGATCTCACGCTCCGATCTTCCCTCACTCGTAAACAAGACCCCAAGATACTTAAACTCCTCCACCTGGGGAAGGAGCACTCCACCCACCCAAAGAGGGCAAACCACCTTTCTCCGGTCGAGAACCATGGCCTCAGACTTAGCGGTGCTGACCCTCATCCCAGCCGCTTCTCACTTGGCTGCAAACCATTCCAATGCATGCTGGAGGTCCTGGCTTGATGAAGCCAACAGGACAACATCATCTGCAAAGAGCAGAGAGGAATTCCTGTGGTTCCCAAACCAGACCCCCTCTGGACCCTGGCTACACCTAGAAATTCCGGTGACAAAGGGCAGCCCTGCCGGAGTCCAACATGCACTGGGAACAGGTCTGACTTAGTGCCAGCTATGCGGACCAAGCTCCTGCTCTGGTTATACAGAGACCGGACAGCCCTGAGTAAGGCTCCCTGGACCCCATACTCCCAAAGTACCCTCCACAGGACACCTCGGGGCACACGGTCGAACGCCTTCTCCAAATCCACAAAACACATATGGACAGGATGAGCGAACTCCCACGAACCCTCCAGTACCCTAGACAGGGTGTAGAGCTGATCCACAGTTCCACGGCCAGGACGGAAACCGCATTGCTGTTCTTGAATCTGAGGTTCGACTATTGGCCGGACTCTCCTCTCCAGTACCCTGGTATAGACTTTCCCAGGGAGGCTGAGCAGTGTGATTCCCCGGTAATTGGAACACACCCTCCGGTCCCCCTTCTTGAAAAGGGGGACAACCACCCCTGTCTGCCAGTCCAGTGGTACTGTTCCCGACTGCCACTCAATGCTGCAGAGATGTGTCAGGACACTCCCACAGCATCCAGAGACTTGAGGTACAGCAAATACATTGTTTTATATTTGAATTTCAATTTCAGTCATGTAAAGATTAAAATGTATGAACCAAAAGAAATTGACAGGTCTGCTGCTGCCCTCTACAGGTGAAAGCGTGTTTGTGCAGTCAGAGTGGAAGGAACGTCACTAAACACTGGCCAGTTGATTGACATGGTGACAGCGCCACCTGGTGGCAACACAGTAGAAAACAAACCCTTTCCTTCTGTTATTTTCTTTGGGAAACTGCCATTCACCTCACGTCTTTGTTTATGAGTTGGACAGACAGACAGAAGAACATCTGGTGGGTCAGCGCGCTCTTTGGCACAGCAATTCGTCCTGAAGTACAAATAAGTGGAGTCCACGCTGCGCCCGGCCTCACACTCATACAGATTAATTATTAGACATTGACCCCGTTTAAGATTTTACGCACAAGTCTCCCAGTGAGATCTGTTTACGCAAACAAAACCTCCAAATGTCCCGTGTTCTGTCTGAAATATGGAAGGTTTTTCTTCTTCCTCTCAATTTTAACGATCAAACTAACTGCTTAGTACACCAGATTCACCTTGATATCTGCGCGGACTCCTTCCCCGTCTATATTTAGTTGTCATATGTCGCGCCTGTCAGCTGGGACCCCGCTGCAGGACACGCCTCTGGGCTGAATGGAGCGCGCCGTGCGTAACGCCAGACCTGCAGCGGATCCAAACTTCCCCATTAATTTGTTGTTTCGCTGAGGATTTGTTCGACATTTGTCTGGTTCGTTGTCTTCTGAAGGCAGCGATGACTCCAGAGGAAGACCTCGTTCGAATCGCAAAAAAACTCGACAAGATGGTGTCTAGAAATAACACGGTGAGACTGGGTTTTTGACACGCGCAGGTGGTGCCGCCGTCCCCGCGCGCTGCGCCGTAAGGCCCGCGCGAGAACGCTTTCCTCTGAGCTGGAATTTGACTTTAAAGTCGTGTTCGACGCGCACGCAAACTCTGCACAAGCTCAGCGACCGGCCAGCTGTCCGGTAACAAACGATCAACAGGTGTTGGGCAAACAGAGTTCATCTCGCAGAGCATTTCCAGCACGCTGCCAGCTCCTCTAGCTGCTGTTTTGGAGCAGTTTTCCGCAAAAAAATGTGCGTATTTTGAAAGGCGCAAGCGAAAGTAAACAGCGCGGCCTGCTCACGCGAGTGTTGTGTCTGCCCCTGGAAACAGGACATGCTTTTGCGTGGCGCTCCTGCTGTGAAACCAGAGCGCTGCAGCAACTTCTGACTTTTGCATTCTGGTTAAAGCAAGTCGAATCCACGCGCTCATGCTTTATAGTAAACCACCGCACAACCAAACACAAGTGAAAGGTTTGGTTCAAGAATTGAGTGGTCGAGGTTGTTATTACATTGTTATGACATGTGTTGAACCAAAAACATAAACTAATCCCCTCCTAACACGCAGGAAGGTGCTCTGGACCTTCTGAAGGAGCTGAGGAGCGTTAAAATGACACTGAAGCTCCTCCAGGTGAGCTCTAGAGGAAACGTGCAGCCCTCCTTTCCTATTGAGATCATCAAAGCTTCCAATCTACTTTCTGTGTTTCAGGAAACAAGAATTGGAATGTCTGTGAACAGCATCAGGAAGCACTGCACGGATGAAGAAGCCATTTCTTTGGCAAAACTCCTCATTAAAGACTGGAAGAGACTTCTGGGTAGACTTATTGTTGTCTCTCAGAGCAGTGGAGGTTTGTTTGTGCCATACTCAACTGTTGGCGGATGTTCTCCTTGCAGACTCTGGTCGAACTCAGTCTGGGAAAGCGTCCGAAGTGGAGAATGGTGTGGAATCCAGCAAAAAGTCTTCCGGATCCAACAGTCTCTCCTCTGAGACACAAGAAAGGTTAGTTGTTCTGCTGCAACATCTTCCAGTTGTGTGGAGCCTGCTGGGATCAGTTAGTTCACTACTAAATAATAGGAAATACGGTGAAATAACGACGATTAATATTAACATTTATATGTTTTTCTAAAGTGAAAGTATAGGAATAACAACTGTAAGTTTTAATGACTCAATCTAGTCTTTAACAGAAATTTAGTTCTGTAATTTAAGTTTATGTAAATAAACACCAATTTTAAAATAAGATACCCCAACGGAACAGCAAAAATCTTTAATTAAAGTCTTTAATTGATTTTTAAAGGTAACTGCTGTTAAACGCCCTCATAAAATTCATATATGAACCTTGTAATTGTGAGTCTGTGTGAACAAAGACACCAACAAAAAATAACGAAAAATAACGTTTTTCCACAGTGAGCTGCGTGAATGAGCAATTCTTGTTACATTGAGACTTTAAATTCAGATAGAGGGATGTATTTAGCTGGATTAAAAGAAGTCATCTGTGAGACATTTCTCAAATTTTCTGTTACACTTTAAATTTACTTTATTGATTTAAAAAAAGCATTTTTTTCTCTTGCATTTTCCTGTTTTAAACTCACATTTACCTTTATTTAATTGGAGTATCTATAAAAACAAACTTGAGAAAAACCCACTTGTGAATGGGGAGACACTCTGCAGCTGCATCCTTGGACTTTGCTGATAAGGCTTCCTCAATAGAACAAGTTTGGCTTCAGGAAAAGCTGACATTTTCTCTTCTGTTTTAGCATCAATTCAGATCAGGAACTCCTTTTTGATACTTAGAAAGACGTGTCAGTGTGTTTCTACTGCAGCCTGTCCTCCTGCAGGAGTCTAGTGTGCTGCAGGAGTGAAAATACTTCAGTTAAGTTCCAGTACAAAGAACTCAGGGTGATTTGGTGCCTCTGTGAGTCACAGGTGGTTTGATGTCAAAATGAAGTCAGATCCGGACAGAAAGCCCTTTGAGAAAAACAGTGAGGAAAAGCAGAAAGACCACCACACGCACAGAAGGGAACCTGAGGATAAAAAGGAGGAAAACGGGAAACATCTTCAAGAAACCAGAGAAAAGAAACTCAAACTGGTGCGAGGAGACGAGAAACCGGAGCGTGGTGCCGACCAGCGGATCCAAAAGCACAAGTTAGACCCAGTGAAGGATGAACCGCAAGAAGATCCAAAAAGAACGAGACACGTGGAGGAAGTGAGGAAAGAAAAACAACCTGAAGAGACGAAGAAGACTGCAGCGGATGTGAGGAAGGACAAACACAGAGAGGACAGCCGGCCGGTCCACACGCCTGACAGGCCGCCGGTGAAACCCCAGAAACCTGCAGATGTTCATAAGCTGCTCTTTGAAAGGTGAGGAGCAGTGAAATAGTGGACATGGAGGTCCAGCAGAGCTTCAGGTGTCCCTCTTTTTTCAGACGAGGGGTTCTGGACAGCAGTGTGCTGTACCCCACCAGCTCCCCCTCTCCTCCCCGACCTGCTCGCCCTCCAAACCCCAAACGTGCTGTTATGGATGTGAAAAAGGACAGGTCTGAGCTGTTTGCTGCCGACTGCATGACTGCAAATGCATGCATTTAACATCTGGACGTGTGCTGAGCTCCGTTTCTGCAGCACCACTCTCATTTGTGCTGTTGTGACGTTCAGAAAGGAAGACTCCGCCTCCAGAAACCATCGCCCACCTCAACCGAGCTCCCCCCCAGCTAAGAGACCCGCAGCAGAAGTAAAGAAAGAGAGGTCAGGCCTGCTTCGATGCATGCTCCTTAACCTTAACTGGTTTCACCTCTAATAAAAGAGACGTAAACCATGTCTGGTTTTTAGGAAAATTCCACCAGACCCAAATGCTCCTATAGCTCCTCTTCCTCTTCATCTTCATCCTCCTACACAAAGGTGAGGCCCCGCATGCCCACCTGTGCTGCATTCCAGTGCGTTTTTACTGATCTGACTCACCCTGGATGTAAAGTGATTCATCTGAGCTGAGAGGTTTTTCTGCCACTTAGAAAAGAGCCTCCTGACCCCAACGCTCCTCTTCCTCCCCTTCCCCTTCACCTTCACCCGCCTCCTCTGGCTCTGAAGCATCCCCCTGTGGATGGGAAGAAGGAAAAAGACAGGTGTGGATTAGATGAGTTCATCCTAACGGCGTGCATGCAGTCTCACAGATGATGGGGAGAAAACCCAGACATTTTTATTTTGTTTAGAAAATTCTTCCTTTGTTGTTCGTAGGCGGAAACTGTCCACAGACCTGAAGCCGCCTCAGCAGAAACATGAGAAAAGAGAAAGGTCTGATTATTAATCAGAAGAAAATCAATAATTTTTTAAAATTAAACATACTGTGTTTGAAGCAGTGGTACTGTGTGGCAGAAGACTAAAAGAAAGAGGAGAAACAACTAAATTTAGGCTTCATTAAAAATACAACACTTCACATATGCCGCATGATAAGACAGAAAAAGCTCCACTTGAATTAGATATGACACCAAATAAGACACCAAATCTGCCTTAAAGCCTTGGGCCACTTGTTGATTTATGTATTTTTAACCCTAAAGTGAGGCCAGGAAAGAACATTTGATGATAAACGTGTTTTATTTGTGTGCCGCTGGCATCAAGGTATCTCTCTTTTCTCAGAAAAGATTCAGTGGAAGGCAAAATATCTAAAAACCTCTCAGGTGAAGCAAAGAAAGAAAGGTATTTCAGCATGCTTTTAGTGTGTGTGCAGCGTGTGGGTTTCATCCCAGTTATGAACAGTTGTTCTCTTCTGTCAGGAAAGATTCATCTGAGTCTAAACCGCATCTTCCTAAAGAACCGTGTGTTGAGGTCAAAAAAGACAAACACAGGTGTGCCGGAGTGTGGAAATGAATCCCCTGCCATCAGCTTGACATTTTTACTGATAAATATCCTAAACTCTGTCTGCAGGAAGGATTCCTGTGACTCTAAACCTGGCCAGCTTGCAAGATCCCATTCATCTGATTCTAAACTAGAAAGGTGGACGTTCCATTTACCTGTAACTTTAATAAAACCAAGAAATGATTAAAAAAAAGAAAAACTTTGCTTTACTGTGTCTTCTCTCTCAGACAGGAATCCAATGATTCAAAGCGAAGCAGCTCACCGCCAGCAAAGAAGCTGACAGCTGACAGGTGAATGAAGGAGACAAGAAAAGCAGAAATTTAGTGAAACAATTATTTTGTTTCATTAAAAGGATTTGTGTTCCAGGAGAGAATCTCTCGGTTCCAAACCTTCTCAGCCTGGACCGGCAAAGAGGAAGCCCTCCACTGACAGCACTGAGCGGTATTCATATGAACAAGATTTATTCTCTTTTATTCAACACTGACTTGTGTTCATGCCCTTTGTGTGGTTCTGTGGGTAAAAAGTGACCCATGTTTAGATGTAATGTCTCTTTTCCAATTTGAAATTGTTACCAAGTGGGGTGATACTTTGTTTTTTAATGTTTACAAGTGGGATGTACATTACTAGAGTACTAAGATTGTCTTATGGGTCATTTTTGACCCGTGAGTCATAAAAGCACAAGAAATACATTCAAAGAAAGGCTAAAAACAAACTATAATTTACAGACATGCACGTACACACATACCCTCACAACTGATGATTGACAGTTTTTTCCCTTTCTTTATAAATAATTCTAAATAAATACTTCACATTTATTTAAAAGCAAGAATAAATCTTTATAGTTTGCTTGTGTTCCAAAAAGGTTAGTAAAGTTCAGTTGTGATAGTTTTTTATTGTGTAGCAGAAAAAAAATGAAAAAAAAGAATTAAATTGAGTTAATAAGCAACAAGTTTTGTGTTTCATCATGCACAACCGATTTTAAATTAAAAATGCAATTAGCCTGCTTTATTTTAGTGCTTTGGTAGGCTGGGTATTTTTGACCCACAGGACAAGGGGAGTAAACAAAACGTGAGCGATACTTTGGCAAAATTCCAAATGTGTTTTGTAATTTTTTAAAAACAAGAAAATGATGATCTTTAAAAAGTTTTTTTTTTTTTGGCAGAAAAGGCAAAGCAGAAGCACCCAGGACCCCCACCACCCCAACCAGCCCCATGTCCCCCAGCTTCAGCTCTGCTGGGGGTCCACTGCCCCCTCACCTGGCCACCGGAGACTCCATCAGGGACAAATGCATCGAGATGCTGGCAGCTGCCCTGCGCACAGACAGTGAGGCTTCAATGCTGCTGCACTGCAGCATTTAACCCAAAAGATGATTGTCTTGATGCTCTGGTGTTTGCAGATGATCACAAGGATTTTGGAGTAAACTGTGAAAGCATGGCAGCAGAGATTGAAGATCATATCCTCCAAGTTTGCGCTACGAGCCATGTCATTTTCCCAAGTAATGCCTTTTACTTTAAGATGGTAAAACAGTTTCCTCCTTGACAGCAGTGCTGCACATATCTACCAGGAGATAAAGGCCACTGACATGAAGTACAAGAACAGAGTGCGGAGTCGCATCAGTAACTTGAAGGACCCCAAGAACCCGGGGCTGCGCAGAAATGTCCTGGCAGGTAGCATCGAGTTAAGCCGCATCGCCAGCATGTCTGCGGAGGTATAGATCGCTGAGATCCCTGAGTTTGGTCATGGGGCTAGCCTACTGTCTCACCGTGCACTTTCTGTTTAAGGAAATGGCCAGCGACGAGCTGAAGCAGCTGAGGAACGTTCTCACCCAGGAGGCCATCAGGGAGCACCAGATGGCCAAAACCGGCGGTACCACTACGGACCTGCTGCAGTGCGGAAAATGCAAGAAGAAAAACTGCACCTATAACCAGGTATACCAGGTTAACACACTCACACCCCCAACCTAACAATAACAGTGCAGCTAAAATGGCGAGCCACATTGGAGCTATCCAGCCGTTCAGTTTTGAGCCAGATCCCAGCTCAGACGAGGAACATGAAGACGTACGGGGATCTAGTCGTCTACCAGTTTATGCATCAGAATGGAGCGGAATGCATTTTCTACACCGTAAATACGATCTTTTTCTTTTGTCTGCTCCTGATTCACAACGATTTAAATAAAGAAATTCTCTAAAAATATAATTTTTATTTTAATTTTCTTCAATTATACCTATTATCAAAACAATGTCACATGAACATGTTAATAACATAAAAAACCCACAATTTTCATCACAGTGGGTTTTTAAAGATTTGTCTGGAAGGTCTTCTTGTTCAGTATTTACTATCAAAACAACTTAAATTATATTTGATTGAAATGGATTGGTACTTTTAGCTTTGGCTTGATGTTTTTTTCAGATTTATTGTATTTTTTTCTGTAATAAATGTGCCTCTCCGACTGGTAAACATGTTAGTGTGAATCCTGAAATGTCCTTGCATTCAGTGAACAATGTGGAGCCGCTCCTTCTGGTTTTCTGCTCAGCTGTTTATTTGCCTTCTTACTTTCTGCGTGTTTCAGGTTCAAACACGCAGTGCTGACGAGCCCATGACCACATTTGTTCTGTGTAACGAGTGCGGTAACCGCTGGAAGGTAAGCCTTTACACCGGAAAAATTCTGCTTCATCTACTTAAAATTAGTTTGAAAATATGTTTCTTTCTCTAAATTACAGTTTTGCTGATCCCAGCAAAGAGAAGCCAGATATTTTTCTGAGCCTTTTTGGATTTCCTTTTTTTATTTTCTATGACAGAGGAGTGGGAGGGAGCTTGTGAATTGTTGCATCTGCTCATTAAAAAACAATATTCTTACAATTTCTACTTTAATTGAAATGATTTTTAAGCATGCAACAGTAATAAAAGGTTTGCTTCATGTGGGTTGGATTGTGTTAGTAAATCAACTCAGTTGAAAAACAAAAACTGGTCGATGGTGCTGTCATAGTAAAAACGAACATCGTGCATTTAATGTGTCATGCCACTTTGTAGCTGTTCATTTTGTATATATGCAGTTTTAATAAAGCCTCATAAATCATAGTGTTCTTGTTCTTTTTTAGATTTTAAGTTGACTGGGATTTTTTTTAAATAAATGCAGAACTAAAAGCTGGCAGTAGGTGGCGACATTTCCTCACAACACGTTTGAACTTGTTTCTTTTTGGTGTTTTTTTTTTTAATAGCATTACAAGGAATTAGCAATTACAGACAATACTGTAAACATTTTTACAGTAACTCTTTTTTTAATCTTGGTCACAAAAAAGTTAAATCAACACATTTTGACGTACCCAGTTTTAATCAGTTTGTACATTTTGCAGAACAATTCCCGTGTCTTAATATTCTGACAGCTGCACTGGAGTCTGACCTCTGTGCTCTGGAAACGGCCAATCCTGATTACAAATGTATTAATGTGACAAAAAAAAATCTACGTTAATTAAGAGGATGACATCATGATTATAGTGAAGAAAACCAAATAATGAAAAACGTATGTATATGATGGATATTAGGGATGCAACTATAATTTGTGTATTACAAAACAACAACAAAAATTCAGAAAAATCTTTTGTCAAACATGCTGAAAAGCGAGTAAAAATGAAGAAAAACCTTTCAGTTGGCTTTTACTAAGTCTGGTGTACTAAAACAATGAATGATAAATCCTTAAGGCTCCACTTGATATTGCAAACCATCCACAGAACTTACTGAATAGAAACAGAGAATGGGTTCAAACATCATTCATTTGCTCAAAGAAAAAAAACACATCCTTCAACCACACTTCATTCATCTCCTCCAGAGATGAGAGAGGCTGCCAAAAGCCTTTATGGTGCTACATCTGTGCTGAAGCCGTTCAGTCTCAACTCTCTCGACAGCACACTTGAAAATATGTACAATATCATTTGACCCCGTCTTGGGAGGATGAGGAAAACCATCATGGAACCAGACCTCTAAGCAGGATCTGTACCAGACATCTGCTGGTGACATGCTGATGGCTTCCTCACTGAGACAACAGGACCATTCTGTGGGTTGTTCAAACGTTCTGGAGCACGTCGGATGCAGAGCTGATGTTACTTTTTTCAGGGGCCTTTTGCAAAACCCAAAAGAGGGCTGTGTGTGACTGCATTCCTTCTTAAATGTAAAGTAGTAAATGTAAATGGAAGTAATAATAAAAAACTTACAGGAAAAATAGACATTTCAACGAACAGAAGATAAACAATTAAAACTTCTTATGAAAGAATGTTTTCTTTCAAGAATGACATTTAAATAATACAGCATGCAATGTTTAAAGTAAACACTATTGTAACATGTAGGGTGATTTGTGTGTGCAAAAAAATAAATTAAACTTCTGCTAAAAAGGCGTAGTTTTGAAGTGCTGTGATTCAAGTTAGTCATTAGGGGAGCCCTGAGCTTTTGTTGCACCTCTAATTTTAGTTTTGGGTTTTCACAAGAAGGAAAGGCGCTGTACAAATAAATAAAGTTTGAAGTTTGAAGTTTACAGGATCCTTACTAGTGAACTACTAGAAAATTTGAATATAACTCTTTAACTTGAGGCCTCTTTAGATTGACACTAGTTCACTAGTGACTAATCCTCCTCTAGTGACTCGACCGCCGCCTGTGATGATACTTTGGAGGACTTGGAAAGTTTGCATCGAAGACAATTAAATGCCCCCCGCGCGCTCCTTCCCCTCCTCCTCCTCTGTCCTCCTTGAGCATGCAGTCCACAATGTTGGAGGAGACTTTGGAGGACATGGCAAGTTTACATCTAGGACAATTGATTGACTCCTCCTCGTGCTCCCCCATCTCCTCCTCCAACTCTAGTGACTCGACCGCTGCATGTGATAATACTTTAAAGGACTTGGAAAGTTTACATCGAAGACAATTGAATGACTCCTCTTCTTCTTCGTGCCTCCTCGTCCCCCCCTAGTGAGAGGGCGGGAGCATGGAAGACCCTGGAGGACTTGGACAGTTTACTGCCAGGACAATTTACTGACTTGTCTGAGCTGGCTTAAAACTGTACAGCTGAATGGCTCTGATAACATTTTTGTTGCTTCGCTAACATTAGGTTCGGGTTGTGAGGGGGTGTTAGTTAGCAGTAGAAAGTGTAAACAAAAGGGATGATGGGAAATGAGGGCAGGTTTACTCTGCGCCAACAGTCTTGCGCACAACTAAGAGGTTTCTAACTTCGAACTTCTGCCGCTCTGCAGAAACTATGACCTAGAAAACAGGTTTTCTGATTTTGTTTAAAAACAGCATAATCATAATTAAAATACCACTGGGAACGCTTTTAAAATAGATCAAAATATAATTAGCGTTGGACTGTAATGGCAAACTCAATTGTATTTTGTGCAAACTAATGTCCTGTGTTTGTGCCAGCTGTTTTTAAAGGAAGTCCTCCATTTTCAGAGCGCAGCAGAACACATCTGCTCCTCCAGCTTTCCTCAAACTGTAACTCTTAACCCCAGTGCCACCAGGGTCACAGGCTGTATCTGTTTTTTCCCCTTCATTGTTTTACATTTTAAATCCGTTCAGAGAACATTTTCCTCAAAAATCTTAAAAACTTGTCTTACAAAACAAGCAGCTTAAATGTTCCTTTTTTCATTAAATGCCTTGTTGCAGTCTTGATGCTTCATGTTGTCCTCATTTTCAATGTTTTGGTTGAACTTAGCCATTGTCCACATGCTGACCTTCAGACAGAGGTCTCGTTTGAGATTTACTGTGCTGAATTCCCCTCTGCTTTGAAAATCCGGTCGTTTCACTAAAACTATGACAGCTTTCCCCCCCCAGCCTCCTGTGAAACTATAAAACTGTGATGGCTCTGTCAACAAGAGCAAGTTTGTACCAAAGCATAAACTATCCTGGATTCGCTGACATTTTCATTTTAAATGTTTATATGACTGTTTTCATTTTACCTTACGGTTTATGAGCACATCAATCACACTCTAGAACCCACAGACATATAAGATTTGTTTTATCTGTGTGTATTAGTTTTAAAAAAATCTGATTTTAGACATTGAGTCACACCTCTATTTCCACTTTCATTGCCAGTTGTGGACTTGACAAAAATAAACAGCTTTGCCACTCCACCTCTGGTGTCAATCAAACAAATACAAATAAGGAAAAGGAGGTTTGAGGTGTGATGGCGAGGGGGGCGGCTAATGTACCAGCGGCTTGTTGTCCCAGCAAAGTGGACTATTCACTCAACAGTATGCCAACTGTGCCAACGTGTGTTAAAAGTGTAGTGGTGCACTAAGACACCTATTTCCCAAAAATTATTAAACTTATAGCTACACGGTTGCCCATTGCACACCTAACAATCAAACATTAGCGTTCTACTTACATCTGCATTAGCCTAGCTAACAATGTACAGCTTAGCTGGGCTAGAGACCACAAACTTACCGCTGGTTGTGGCTCTGTGGTGGAGGCTGTTGCTGTTGATCCAGTCCCAAATGTCTGTACAGCCATTAGAACATCTCATCCAATGTTTTTGGCCAGATGGTTGGCGATGTCTTGAATCAGTATAAGAACACGGACGGGTACTCTAGCACAAATCAGTACAGAGATAGAGAAAAATCAACTTTTATTTTGGTATTCCACTTCCGCTTGTCAGAAAGTTAATTTGCATATAAACTAAACATGTAGCTCCAACCTAAATATTTAGCTCCAAACTAAACAGGCCCCTGCCTTCGCCCATGAGTAGCCGGGTTAGGCTCCGGCAACCCCGTGACCCCGAAAGGGATAAAAGCGGTTTGGAAAATGAATGAATGAATGAAAGATTTATGAACGGCACCCCATAAAAACTTTAATAAATTCCTGAGTTTTTTTAGATGAGGAGTTGTGCTTTCATATTCTCTCTATGCCGCAAAAAAAGATCACAAAAGTTCCGGTCACTGAAGCCTCCTTAATAAGGTTTAGAACAGGCCAGAGAAATGAAGTACGGATGATCTGAGTTAGCGTATTTATTGTATAATGTCCCTAGATTGACGATACAGACTCTCATTCATTATATCTTTATCAAATATATGTAAATATTATTTTTATTAGGTTTTCCGACATAAGTATTGCACTTTAGGGTCGTTCTTATTAACTGATAACTATTTTTTTAATCTACTATTGGAATAATTTGTACTAAAAAATGATGTTACTTGTATAGACTGCTTTGTGTGGGATAAAATTATTTTTCTAGGCAAGTTTATTTGTATGGCACATTTCATGTACAAAGACAATTCAAAGTGCTTTACATAAAACATGACAGAAATAAAACAATCAAAAACAATCTAAAACATCAAAAGGACTAAAAGAATGCACATGGATTCTAAAAGGCCTGCCTATAGCTGTGATTTCATCCTGATCTGTAACCCCAATAACTTATCGGGCTTCCCGATCACCCAGCTGATGCAAATCAAATTCAAAACTCTCAAATGTTGCAAATGTTGACTGAATAGAAGAAGCGACATAATCTTTCTGTGAGTGATTTACGAAAACGGATCGGGGTGTGACAATACTACTGATAATCCCGCCAAGAACTCAGAGGCGAATCTCTGATGAGCTATTGCCACTCTGCAGAAACGATGCCATTTTTTATTTTGGCTAAAAACGGCATAATCATAATGAAACTGGAAACACTTTGAAAATGGTTTAAAAGATGATCGGAGTGAGACTATAAGCTTTAAGGTTGAAGAGGAAAGGAACTTCTTCAAAGAGGATCCCTCTAAGAGAACATTAGGAGTTTGAAAAAGTCTTGTTCTCTTAGTAAGAGCTTTAATCCTTTGTAATGAGTCTTTGTAATGAGTGGTACTTACATGATTTTCAAATCAAAGGTAAATTGAGAAAATTCTCCTGGTTTATTGAAGGTTTCAGGTCTAGACAGCATCCAGCCAAAACTAAAGCTCCCAACATTAAGCCCAACAGAGCCATGAGTATCCACTGTAGCAGTGAATCAGACTCAGGTGTGTCAACTGAGCATACATGCAGCAGTGTATCATGGGAGCATGGTTGTCTGTCCCTGACAGCCACGTGAGCTCATCATGGCACGGTTGAATAAGTCCGTGTGCTTCAAAACAAAGAGCTCAGGAGTCAACGTGGTCAGAATGAATCATTTTGCTGCAGGACATTTGAGCATGCACATCGTCAGATGGAATTACTGCAGAGCATCAGATCTGCTGTTTCAGTTACATCGCAATGGCAGCTCATAACCAGCACAATAAAGCCTGATTAGAATCAGAACCAAAGGCTTTTCCAGGAGGTTCCCATAATCTGCTCACAGTTCTTGTAATCAGATTTGAGTGTGGTTTGTCTTTATGATGTTCTGTAGGTTTGTAGGAGTTCTCTCTGCAGTGTTTGTGTTTGTCTCCTCTTGCTGCACTCAGCTTCTCCATGAACTGAAATAAATCAGGATTTGTAACTAAGCTGTGGCCCCACACAACCAGCCGAACCAGATCAAATCCTGAAATCAATATGTGTCACAAAGTTTTCCTTCCTGCGATGGTGAAGCACATTGAGCAGGTCAAGCATACTGCACTGGACTGGAATGAGGACGAATATGGAAGCCTTAGTTCTCCTTGACAACGATTTCAGGACATTCCAGGCTAAAGGTGAATAGAAACAACTTCATGGTTGGAGACAGCTTTCTGACTGAAATCATAGGCACTCGGGAAGTGAAAGCCTTAAGTTGTAGCCCTGTAATCACTTTCTTTTGCCCCCTGCATCTGCAAAGCATCCTAAAAGCACTGCCATTCCAAAGCATGCTGGGATAAAACATTATCTCCCTGTGAAACTTTGTTGTGGAGTGTTTGGTAGCATCTTCTGCTGGTGTATTTTATACATTTATTGTCATTGAACAGGCTTCATGAATATCAGAGTACATTGGACACGGATGCATTCATTTATAAAATACATGCTTGATGGGTATTGGTTCTAACAATGTTTAAATGTGCAGAACGAAATGCAAAAACAAAACTGCTCAGAGTCCCCCCATGCTTTTATCTATGTGAGAGCAGTAAAACTCAGGAGGATGATGAAAATGCATTGTGAAATTACTGTGCATTTCCAGCTTACAGTTTAAACATTTATTTTGAGAACTCAAAAGACCAAGAAACTGCAGAGATCCTCAGCTTCCGACAGCATCTTTGCACTTTGGCGGAAAATAAAAAGCTGTCGATTTCTAAAAAAAAACCTAGAAAAATATGAAGATTTTTTTTTCTAAATAGACCTAATATACTGGAGTTCAAGTCAGTGCAGCAAATCTGGCCCTTTCCAGCTTCTTTGATGTATAGAGGTCATCTCTGGGTTAAACAGTAGTATGTTATTCATACATTTCCACATATGAAAAGCATGGCAGCATAACAGGTTTTTGTCTGTTGAAAAGCGTTTTTTGTTTCTTACTGCATCTGAGTCTTGTAAGATGGATTGTGAGCAGAATCTGATTTAAATTTGCCCTTGAAGGCTGCAGAGCCCACTTGATATCTGTCACATTCAGTGGGATGATGGGAAACTTTGATCAAGCTCTCATTGAGCTGACCTGAAGTGGTATTATTGGTATAAAATAGAATTCAGACCAAAAACCATTACCATGCAGATGTAAAAGACTGATGCTCAAAACATAATTTCCATTATGGCCCACCTCAATTTATTGTCATGGTGATTATTCTATTCAATCATCTATTCAAGATGACTTCTGTGGTCCCTGTGGAGGTTAAAGAGGACCAGAGATGACATTTAATCTAAGTAGTTCCATTTAAGTAACCTTGCTTTTATTTATTCATAGGCTGTTTTCAAGCTAAAAATACAATAAAAAAAGAGGATCTATGCTCAGCTTGGCCAAGAATAAAATAACATTTTGGAACATTGAGTTGCAAGGTTTTAACCCAAAAGTGTGCATACTCATCTCCAGAGGCTCCAAAACTAAACTCAACCCTTACTGGTTGTAAAAAAAGATAGATAAGAAAATAAATAAAAACTAAGCAGATAACTTCCATTCAAACAAAGTGAATGTTGAGAGTTTGGTTCAAGTTTTAAAAGGAAACAGACCATCTACAGTTACCAAATTTAGTCTGTTTCTATCAATCTAAAATACTGCATGCAATGAACTTTGAATGAAAATACAGTGGAGGAAATCAGTACTTGATCCCTTGCTGATTTTGTATGTTTGCTCTCTTGGTAACTCTGATCTTCAGCTCTCCCCATTGGTTTTCTGATTTCTCGCTGTTCCCATGATCATAGAAACCCCACCAGGTCAGATGTTGTATGGAGCCCCAGACCTAAAGATGGATTGATGGTCTTGTTCTTTTATTTTGGCACAGTTGAACTAACAGTTGTCTCCTTAACCCCGAACTTCTTGCTGATGGTTTTGTAGTCCATTCTGGTCTTGCACAGGTCTATTCTCCCTGAAATCCACTGAAAACTCTTTAGTCTTTCCATGTTGGAGAGTTTGGAGTCTGACTGACGGAGTGATTCTGTAGACAGTTGTCTTTTCTACAGGTGATTAGTTCAAACAGGGGTCTTCAATTCAGGTGACAGGATTATTAGTAGAGTCTAACTGGTCTGTATGGACCTGAACTCTTGGTTGGTTACTAGAGGGTCAAATACTTTTTCCTTTAATGAATGCAAACTAATTTATATAATTTATATAAGGGCGATCGTCCTCTGATCAGAAGATTGCAAGTTACCTTGCCCACCCATGTGTCCTTGGGCAAGACACTGAACGCCAAATTGCCTCTGGTGGAAGATTGATACCAGTGTTCAGCAGAGAAGCCCCCATCAGTGTGTGATTGTGTGTGTGAATGGGTGAATGGAACTGTAAAGCGCTTTGGGCCTTCAAGGAAGGTAGAAAAGCACTATACAATTATAAGCCATTTACCATTCTTCTAAGTGGATTGCTTGATTTTCTTTGTGATTTTCTGCCTGTTCAAACAAGTCTACCATTAGGTTGACAGACTGTCAATTTCTTTTTAAGAGGGCAAACCTACAAAATCAGCAAAGGATCAGATACGTGTTCCCTCCGCTGTATCTCACTGACATTCAGCACAAAGACTACATGGCTGCATCTTAGATCCTGGACTGAAATGAAGTTCAATGATGGAACTGTGTCACTTGGCATAGATGTTCCATTTAGACAAGAGATAAACCCTTAGAGATGAGTAAACTATTATTTTTTCTGCCAGGAACACTCAGGAATACAGGTTAACAACATAAATAATTCATTTAGAAAAGCCCATTAGTACTGTTACTTTTGGAGCTGTGTGGTCTCAAAATAATCCCTTAAAATGTCAAATGTTTCAGACCAAACCCACATAAAACTCCTAAACAACAGAAGAAAAATGTAAAGGGAATATTTAACATTTCTTTCATGCTTGATCTATAACAATTTTTACTAATTGTAACAAAAAATCTAAATGCATTTTCCTTTATTGTGTTCTCTAAAAAAATGACAAACGAGACAAAGCCTCTTTTGTTAGCAGAATGGCAGATATTTGTATGTTTTACACATGAGATTAACAGTTGTAAAAAAAAATCAATGCCCACATTAAAATCGTCTTGAAACACGAACAAATTTTCAGACTGTGCTGAACTTAAGCAGCGCTGGAGGGTTTTGTTAAATCCTTCTTAAATCATTAAAAAAAAAAAAACAACTTTTTCCAACATTTCTGCTTGTTTATCTGCATTTATCCCTTATCTCACCAGATTTCCAGGAGCCGCCTCACAAAAGAGGATTTGTCACAAACGGCATCTTTCTGCATGAAAAGTCAAGGCCTGAATGAGAGCTTCTCTGAAATTGATTTCCATTTTGAAACAAGGTTAAAGCTCTTTCCTTTCTCTCATCTGTGAGAGTTTAAGCTCATCGATTCCTGTGTTGTCTTGATGTCCCTCACCTTTAAGTGAGGTCCTGGTGAGCTGAGATTCCTGCTGTCTCTTTGGCTCAGTGGTTCTCATTAGTTATAGCTATAAGAGGTGAATGCATTTCAGCCCTGTTTTCTTTGGTTTTTGAGCTCTTGTTCTGGAAACTGTCCTTTTACATGCCCCTTGGTATTAAATATGTTTAGATATTCTGTTAGATAAACTTGCCATCTTCTAATTTACATTTGTATCATTATATCTATCTATTTTCAGAACCTGCGTAAGCCCTTTTGGGGTTGAAAGGGATTCAGCATGGAACTGCTGGAGCCAACCATTGACTATATGTGGAGAACTGGACAGAGCAAGTGAGAGATTAAAGAGTAAATGACTCACTTATAGTTCCAACCAAATGAAGTCAATTCAGTCGCCAATTTTCCTCAAGAGGTTTGTAGCCATGTTGAAATCAGAGCTCCTCAGTTAGCTTTGATTGGTCTGTGTCGGTCTTAGTTTACATTTCTAAGTCAACCACTCTCTCCAGTCAATATCTAGCATTCTAGAAGGCCACACCCCTTCCACTGAAAGCGGCCGCATGGGAATCTGTCAATCAAAAGCTTCAAACGTTCAACGTGACGCCACTTACTTTTATTGAGGCATCTGATTGGTCAATTTAAAACTTGAGCAACTTGCTCTATAGCAAAAACATTATGAAAACAAAAAAGGATTAGCAAGAACATGTTTAAAACATGTAGCAGAACAAGAACGATTATTCTGGCAAATAAAACGACTGAGCTGTTTATTTCTTAATAAAAGTTTTGGGGATTTTGGCTTCTTGGGACCAGTGGGCATTTCCTATCGTCCTATTTGAAGCGCGAGAGGAGATGGTGTCACTAAATCCAGTTCTCATTTACAGTCAACGGTCTGTTTCAGGGACCAACATGCAGACAGCCACTGGTTTCCATGTTCTGTGGGTATACATTTTATAAATCAAGAAGTTAGTTCCAGGGACCACCCTTTCCTGAAGTAATAGAACAATGAAAAAATCAGGTGGTCTCAGCAGAAATGCACACACTGGCATAAGGACATGAGGATATAAGAACAATTCAGAGCAGGGGTGCCCAGATCCAGGCCTCTAGGGCTGATGTCCTACAGGTTTTCCAACCAACCTGCAATTGAAGCTCATTACACACCTGATCCAACTAATTCCCACCAGATACGCCAGGGTCTCTCTTAAATTAGAAGGAGGCTGGCCGTCAGGGCCTGGATATGGGGACCCCTGATTTAGAGACACTAATTAATTCAGTAAGCATGCTTTTGGACCATGGTCGGAAGAAAACCCACCCTTGCAAGAAGAGAACATGCAAACCCCAAACAGAAAGGTCCCAGCTGGGGTTTGAACCATGGCCTTCTGTGAGGTAAGAGTACTAACCACTAGACCATCTTGTAGCCTGGTGCTTTACAACAGTGCCTTAATAATGTTTACAATCACACCTTTTCAAAAAAGGTCACGATATGGGATTAAATTAAAATGAGATTTTTTCCTTTTTTTAATTAACAATTTTGTTTATTTTAAAAAAGATTACAATATTTTAAAATCAAATACCAGGTACTTTTTGGGATTTGGCATTTTTGGGGTTACAGAAAGGCACAGCAGGGGTTTGACAGGGTTTGCAACTTGGAAATGCTCATAATTAGTGTTTTTAGAAGTGTGAAGATACAAATAGTATAACCAGCTCACATTTTTATATTGGTCTATCTGCATAATCATGGAGTATTAACACTGCTTCTAGGTTGCCGTTCAGATTAGAGGGAAAATGCCCAAATGGACCAGCAAACTTTCATGAAGGAATTCTAAAACGTTGGTACCAAAATACTCCAAAGATTACTAACTATAATTGTTAATATGAATCAATACCCAGTTCTTGAGTTGTGATGGAATTCATCTGTCATTCACTTTGTTGGATTTTTTTGTGAAGTAAACCATTACCTCAAGTTTTATTCTTTCAGTCTCCAGGTTCCAGCTGGATACACTTTGGGTCTCTGTCACCGGGTTCAGGATGACTGGGAAAAACAGAAAGAGCACACATGCTCTGTGTTAATCTCTCAGGGACTTTTCATATGCAAATGAGTACCGTTTCCTTGACAACCACATTTCACCAACTTTTGCTTGTTCAGCTAGGTTTCATGAAGCTGAAATGGTCATACATGTTTGATAACCAATTTCCCTTGGGTTCAATAAAGTGTATATCATTTGTTGCTGCTGGTTGCAAGTTTCAGTATAAACTGTACTTTTTCTGGACATCATTCCTTCATCCTTTGGCTGTGCTATTCTTCACCCATTGTTAAGTCGAAAGTTAATCAGAATTTGAACTCAGTCACTTGAAGAAGGATAATCTCCCTCAGGATGAGGTTCTACTCGTGTGGAAAAAGTATAAAAATTGACTCAAACCCGTCAACTTTCATGTCAAAAGATGTTCTCCCCCTTCAAGAGGCATGCGTGCTTTTTGTTAACCAAGACCTTCCATGCAGCCATTGTTTTCTCACGTGAGGAATTATTTTTAATTGTGGGTTTTGATAATGATGATGTTCATGTTAGAGTGTTCTTTGTGTGTCAGAGAGTCAGCAGCCGGGGTTTATCGGTTATGCCGTGATCTCTTCGTCTAATTTTACACCTACCTGATTTCCACTCTGCACCTTCACTTTGAATTAGTGCCTGTCTTCTCTGAGCCTGAAGGAGGCTGTGTGCACGGACACTGTCACTGCTAGTATTGCATTGATAAAAGCTTTTATGATCAACACTAACAGGCTGGAAAGACTGACAGAACTGTCATACAGATTTACTCTTCTATTAAAAACAAAAAACCCAGCACATTTATGAACATTTTTGATGGATGGTTGGATTAAAAAAAAGCAGCTCTTTAAAAAAATAGAAAGCTATGAATTCAATTGTTTCCTCATTTTATTTTTATTGCAATGTTGTGTTGGTTCCTTGACTCCCCCTCCGACCTCCACCCACAATCCTTGCTGCCTCCAGCTGTGTCACTAATGTTTTGATGTTTTGCTGTGATTTGTTTTGCTCCATATAATTGGCCATAATGTTTTCATTTAGTTGTTTCTCTTGCCAATTGTGCTTGTTTGCGTCTTTTTACATTTAGCAAAATGCTCATTTGGTCTATTTCCCAGCATATTAATTGCTTTGTGTCGCAAAAAAGTTCTGCAAACTATTTAAGCTAATTTTACAATGAATTGATGCCGTCATTTTTTGTTTGTTTCTTTCATGCTACATTTTAGTGTTTTTGCAAAAAGAAAAAAAAACTTATTTTGTTAAAAATGCTAAAAAGTGAACTTTTATTTTTAGACCTGATGGCAATGTCCTGCAGATGGAAAATAAGAATAAACAAATGAACCTGAACACAATCTGCCTGTGAGACGTGAGTGTGACTAACGTCTGATTCTCAAGTCCAAGTCTCCATCTCTGGTTTGTAATGTATAACAAATGTTAGCATTTCAATTGATATTGAAGCTAATAAAAATGTCATTGTGACACATTATCATCTTACATAGGTGTCACATAAGCTAAAAGCTGACATGAAGCCAACACTTCCTCATATTCTCTAAACAACTTATAAAGGTTTTCTTTCTTTTTTCTTCTTTGTTTGAAACAAAGAATCTTGTACTTTCCAAAATGACCATAAATAATAATATACAATTCATGTCTGTTCTTCTTAGTTCTTGTGGTATTTATTTCCAGTCTCAGCCCTATAGTAAGTCAATCAAGACTATATTGCTGCTATATTGAGTCTATTGTTGTGTTGAGGAAAATTCCACTGCAGCCCAAAACTGGATTTGAAGCATCTGTTGACGTCATTAAATAAAGCTAGAAACACCCACAGCTTTCTTTTATCCTTGAAAGTCGCATTTTCATCCAGCACTTTTATTCGTTTGCACTCGTCCCTATTGCATAACTTAATTAGGTGAAACCCACATGAATAAGTTCTGGAAGAATTACAGCGAAGGCCACCTTTGCTCTCTGAGCGGAAGAGTTGATTTAAAAAGACGTTTTTCAAAGGAACTTGCATGATTCACTCTCGTCTGAAGGCCATTTCAGTCTCTGCTCTGCTTACCTTGGTTGCCTACATGCAGTCCTCATCACTGACAATTCTTGCCCTTTCGACACACTTTACCTGCACGCTTTAAACAAAACAGTAAAACTTTGGTTTTGACAAGTGGAAATCTCATACAGGTGCTGACTTTTTTTAATTAATGTGTGCTGCCACTGGCTTCTCCTGGTGATTATCATGGATATCAGCAAACCAATCAAATCATGAGCTTGCGCAATCATCAACTGCTGCATAACTAATTGTAATCAAGTGGATGTTATTGCAGAACAGAGGAGATGGAAAAACAAGAGAAAACAGGAAATCAACTCCTTTAAGATTCTGATCTAGCAGCTTTGGTGGATGAGAGTGACCAAAATCAGTCACAGATGTCACACCATATGTGGGTCTTTGTGTATTCAGGTTACAAAGAAATCATCTATGGAAAGACAACAGGAAAAAAAAAACACTCACATTTGAATTTTATAATCAACAGAAAGTTTGTAGAGCTGCTGATGGAACCAAAACTGTCAGAAGAAAGGAGACAGAAGCACAGATAAATTCAGTCCTCTTCTGTTTTTCTTCATTAAGATAATGAAGCACTCTAATCAGTTCTGTCGGACTACAATAAAAGCTGAGTGCATCAAATTGTGTGTGTCAACCTTTATTGGATTTCAATGTTTGGGCAAAAATGGAGGACTTTTCCTAAACTTCCTGTTTTCAAAGAATCACTCTGCCTGTCCTCGGCTCAGCCTCATCAGGTCCAACACACTGCAAGCTATTTGATTATTGCAAAGATCTAAAAAGTTTAAAGTTGTTTTTACTTCTCTTTGCTCTCACCTTTTAGAGCTTTTCTCAAACTCAGTCAATACATTTTGTCTAATTAAGAGCTAGGATTTAGTAATAAATACATTATTGAAATGAGTCCAAATCCTTTTTTCTCTATACTCGTGATGAAATAAACATTTGATTTGAGACTCAAAACTCTCAAATTTCAGTGTAATTTCTAATTCACATTCAAGGATGTTTTTTTTAAAAAGTTAAAAAATGTTGACAAGTTAGCCTGACTTTCTTTTATTGTTTTGGAAGCAACAATTTAGATTTATCGTCCAAGAATATGCTGTTTTAGATTTTATGAGGATTTATCGAGATGGGCGAACTTGTGCTAAAATTTTTACAGCTGGTAGTCAGAGAGAAAATCCAGGAGCAGGAAGGACTCGAATCCGGGAGACGTTCAATAGCGAAAGAGAAAAACTGAAACAGAGACTTGAAAACCTATTCTGGTCCAGTATGCTGCCTCAATGTGTCCATCAACAATCATAACAGCAAAAGCAAATGTTGTGGATTTACAAGCAGTTAGCTCTGTCTTTGACTTTAAACATGAGTTTATCTATGTTTGAGCATTTTTGTTAGCCTTGCATGATTGCATAAAATATCGCATCAATTGTTTCCATAGAAACCAAATCTCCTCATTAGAATAGAAATAGGTCTTGTTTGCTTTCCCTCCTGCATGCAAGTCACGCCTGCAGTGAGTTACTTATCTCAGCTGCTCCTCCTTGTAACCTGCCTCTGCTTTTAGCTAATGCACAGAAGTGTGTTTGAAATTTTCCATTATTAAGTTGGGTCACATCAGTTCACTGAGTATCTTCTAGGTTTTTAGTTATTTTAGACTTTAAGGTCAACTGGTCCAACTCAGCATCACAAACTTGCATCTTGGTCCAAAAAGCCTTTCTTCACTTCTGTGATCAGGTCATTTCAGGGGGTGAGTTCTGATGAAATGTCATTATTTCCTTCTATGTTGTGGTTTTAAAGGCACATTTGTTTGAACAGCACATTTCATAAGTACAGTAATTCAACATGTTTTGCTGAAAAAAGGCTCACTAGAATCACATACAAATAACAATTTAAAAATGTTCACCTTTCAGCACATCCCGTCAGGAGTCGCCGCAGCCAATCAGCTTTCACAGGTTTCTGACACAACCCTGTAGTTTATCTGGGCTAGGGACTGGTACAGGGAGACCCAGACCCGGGCCTCATAGTTAGGCAGTAGCACGAAGGGCCCACACTGCAGTAAACATTGCACATCCTGAGAAGCAAACCCTGGTTTTTAGTTTGCACTTAAACACTCTTAGAGAAGGAGCTTGTTTGACATCATCTGGAAGACTTATTCAGATTTTACCTGCATGAAACTGAAAATCTGCTTCTGAGTCTAGTTCTGACTCTGAGCATCAGCAAAAGGTCTGCCGTTAAATATCTCAGTCCCAGGTGGTTCATTAAAGACCAACATATCAGAATATCTTTTAAAGACCCACTCCAATGAAAATTGTGTTTTTGGTGTGTTAACATGTTCTGATGATGGAGGACATACATTAAGAAAATTCACATTAAGAAAAATCATAATTATAAGACCACTGGGAACACTTTTAAAATGGATAAAAAGATGATTGGAGTGGGACTTTAATGTTAATCCAAGGAGAGACTTGAAGACAAACAAAACTGAGCAACAGGAAGCAGAGACCTGACAACAGAACCGATGTGGTCGTACTCCCAGGAACTGAGCTGCAGCATTTCTGGATAATCTACAGCACATTTACTGAGCTCAGTGAGGATAGCACTGCTGCATTCTAACCTGCTGGTGACAAATGAGTGAACAAGTATCTGAGGGAAACTGTAGTTAAATCATTGCGTCTCAATATATTTTGAAGGTGACAAAACGCCTAATGTGAATATTATTATAAATTCAAGTCATTGCCCATGATCACACCTAGATCTCTCATTAGATTTGTGGGTTTGTGAGAGACTGAAGGTGACTGTGAAACACTTTCAGTCGGTTTTTATTATCTCCATTTTGTCTGTTCCATGGCTGAAATGTGTTCTGCATCAGTGATTTTGGATGCAGAGACACCTGCTGTGAGGAAAAAGCAGATCTGTGTGTCATCTGCATGATTGTGGTAGGATTTATTATTACAGACCAAAAGGAATAATGTTTAGGATGAATAAAAAGGGATCCAGCATTGACCCCTGTGGAACACCATAGGTCAAAGCTGTTTTGATAGATGCACAGTTACTGGTTACAACAAAACACTTTCTGTCTCCAACAGCATTCTGAAGCAATACTGGTAAAGCCTACGGATTCTTCTAGTCTCTGTGGTGGGATCACACAGTGCACAGACCGGAGTGTGACACTTTGACAGGAAATAATCAGAGGCTCATCCAGAGAACAACCACATTAGATGTACATACGAATTACCATTTTCCAACAGGTCAAGGTTTTCAGATTTTAAATTCAGCCAAACCTGCAAGCCAAGAAACTGGACTGACCCCATGATCCTTCCATCACTGGTAGATAGATAATCACTCTGCTTTTGTTGTTATTGAATTGAGTGTCTTTTTCTTAGTTTTGCCTCAAAAACTGTAATTTTTGTGGGTTTCATTGTTCAGTGTTCATCTATTTTTATTATTACACTCAACACATTGGTACTGACACAGCTCTTTACTGAGAAACAGCATAAATGACCTCGATACAAACAGAAACATTCATTTCCACGTTTTCATCACCAAGAGAAAACTGCTACAATAGAAAAAAAATATTCCAAGTCATTGTTTTTTTAAATGCTTTTTGTTTTTTCAATTGCCCACCTTATCCCCATTTTTTGCTTTGTTCCATTTTACCTGCTGATTTACTTTTCTGCTCGCGATTTTAACATCTTATTAAAATGTTCTGTAAATTTAAAATGTCTGGATTCAATCCAAAGAAACAAGAGAAAACATGTTTTATTCATAAATCCATGCAGACAACAAGGATAAGACTTTTGATTCATTTTTTTAGATTTATCACAAAAAACATTGTAAAATAACCTGTCTATTTCCTGTCTATTTCCTGTCTATTTCCCTCCAATGACAGAAAAGATTTTCTTCCTTAAATACAGAAAACTTCTCTGTGTTTTTGTGTCCATTAAGCCTGTTGGTGTCACAGAGAAGGAAAAGTGTCGTGTCCCATCTTTCACCTGACCGCCAGCCTTTGTGTTCACCATCACACTCCCAGTGTTTGCTGAAGGTGAGAAAAAAAAAGTATGACGTTTGAACATCATGTGTTTCTCGTTTTCAGACCTTTTAATAGGTAAAAAAACAAACAAACAGCCAAATTGAAGCAGTTGAAAACAGTTGCTGTGTTTAATGGATTACAGCCTAACAGCTCAGTCCCAATGATAGCAACATGAGAAACACCTCATCTCAGTTAAATCTAATTTGTTTTGTTAATACCAGCTCTCAGAAGCCGTCTATTTGTTTGGTGTTTTGTGCTAGAACGACAAATTCCCTTCAGATCCTGTGCGGTGCAGAGTGACATGAGCCAGCATGATGCTTCCCAGGGTTTCCATTGGGCTGCTGACTGATGTGGGTAATCATGGTGCTTGTTCATACAATAATGAGTGATTCTCCCTTGGGGAAGCAGAGAAAATATAAACACCACGTTTGTTGCTGCTTGTAGTGCGCCTCATTTCTCTTTGTTTTATTTCATTTTTTCCAGCAGTCCTTTAAAAATCACGCAGGGAAAAAGATGAAGCTCAGAGCATACACTTTAGCCCTAACAAAGAGCACCTGCCCACACTCCTCTATTACTGTATTTTTAGCATTTCTTGTTTGTGAAATGGATGGTTCTCTGAAGGAGGGCTGTGTGCAGCAGGAACAATAGGTGGTCAGCGTTCTGACAAACAGTTGTGTTTGAAATGAAAGTCGGTGAACTGCTGTGTGAATCATTTTACTGCAGCTTGGTGGGTGAGCTGCCCCACTTCACAGATGTGATTGGAGTGAAAGCAGCATGAATTTGACTAAAGAGTTGCAGAAGTCACTGCAAAAAACCTCGGATAGTTTTAAATTCGGTCAAGCTTTATTCCTTCCACCGCCTCACAAGAGCCTCTGGAACATTGATCGTTCAGAAAATGCTTTTTTTTTACAAGATCAATTGTTTCATTAAAAGGTTTAATCATTGGTAAGTGGGCGCTCCAGGCTCTCGTCTGACTGAACTGAAAAATTTAAAGCTGCTTGAATTAGCAAGTGTTGAAGGAGAAAAGCAGAATATTTTCCAATCCTCCTGCAGTTTGACCCCTTTCGTGCAAGTTTTTTTTAATCACCTTTGTGCAAAAAAAGTGTTTTACAATCTCATCATTTATTGCTGTGATACACTAACGTTCCAGTCCTTTTATGTTATTTATTTAATATGGTACCCTATATTTGCAATTCCAACACTTTGTCCACAAGTGACTTGTACAAAGTGCAACTAATAGAGGCTTTTCTTAAAGTGCTCTGACCTTAAAACAACAAAAAAACATCATGACTTTATGACGGCAGTCACTGTCCATTCACTATTTTCTAACATGATATACGTCATTGACAGTACAAGAGAAATGGACTGAGTGACTCCATCCCTTCACTTTCCAATCAGGAATTACCTGCTGGCTCCAAGAAACCAATGTTCCATAGAGTTCTATAAAGAAATATTACTATATATTACTATAAAGAGCTATTAGTCATTTTGTTTGTCAGGACAAACCATTGTTGCTCTGATACCTGATAAGTTTTTGCGAATCCATTTTTAACGATATTTTTTTCTTTATTGCCAGTTATTCAAGTTCTAAAATGACCAATCAGATGTCTCAGTAAAAGCATGTGATCTTGCACTGAAAATTTGAAACCTTTGATTTTGTGGAGCCGGCTTTCTCTTAGTAGAGGGAGGATTTCCAACATGCTCTCTCCTGATTGACAAGAGTGGTTGCCATAGAAATGATGACTCAGACCAATAGGAAAGGATCACTACTCACTGCTGATTTCTGGATCCAACACGGCGTTGAAAAAAGGCAAATGAATTGACTTCATTTTATTAGAGCTGGAAGTAAGCCATTTTCTATCGGTGACATCACACTCACTCAGTCCAGTTCTCATTTACAGTCATTGGCAGGCCAGACCCTGGGCAGCATGGCACCCTGGTGAAAAATGATCTCTGCTCAGTGGTTTACATACAAAACACAGATATACACAGCTGTATTGACCACCCAAAAACATAGGTATATGTATGAAGATGCATTGATCCCATTAAGTTAAGTAAATAAGGAAAATATTTCTTATTGTAGAAAAACTTTGTACCAACAGAGAAACCTTTTTTGCTAGTCATTTTATCAGGAACACAGTGTTTTCTATCCCTTTTAATCAAAGCAGTTGATAAATGACTACATCTCATCTTAATGAATGCATTTGAAAACATTGAAATGTGTTGTGACTGGGACAATGAAAAAGCAAAGAAGTAAATGAATCAGAAAATTGAAAGAGTGCTTGTTTGCTCTAAATAAACTATAAAAAGCTAAAATGTTAGACTTTTAAACCTGTGCTCATTTTGCAGACGGTTTTCTGTAAACAGGTGTCTTAAAACCTAAAGAAGCTCTGTTTCCTGCTGATAGCTGCGCAATTCATGAGGATAGTTTACAATGTTCAGCATCCCATTTATATTGTTCACCATGACAACACAATCCCAGAGTGCAGCAGTTAAAATGACTGATGTTCACAAATGTAAAGTATGAACATTGCTGAGTTGTTGTCAGATTAAGGATAAAGCCATATTGAGGAAACATGTTGCAGCATTCATTCTGGAGTATTCTGCAAACATGACAAACACTGGGAGAAAGCTGGACCTTCACTTCATGAAGGACAGGATGTGAAAGCTCTTGTATGTTGGAGGACATCTGGCTGCCGTGCCCCCTCCCCCTGGAAAGGTCACGGCTGGGGACAACTCTGAATGATTCAATTTTTACCTATAATAAAAGATTAGTGAGAGGGAATGAGAGGGTCCATATTCAGCATTTCCTCCACCCACAGGGCACAACAGGAGCTGCGTGATTTGATGTGACTCATGCCTCATGGCCTTCAAAGATGCATCACAACTGGGCTAAATAGTATTTGAAGATGACAGTTTTCAAGTTCATTAACATTTTTTTCATATTTTTTCATACTTCTGTAAAAACAGCATATCTTTACAAAGAAAAACAAAAGTTTATTCAAGCCAACTAGATTTACAGCAACTTGTTACTTAAAACTACAAAATTTTGCTTTTCAAAAGAAAACCATAAAGAAAAATACCAACATATTGAGAGAATTTATTTTGACTAAACCTTAAGAAAATAAGGTTTTACTTCAGAATTTGTTTTCCAAAATGTATTAGCATGAGCTACAATTTTTGAAAATAATTAGTTGTTTACATAGAAAAAACAAAATACAGTTTTGTTTGACAAACTGTCTTAATTAATTTAAACAAATCAAACAGTGTATTGACTAACCCAAATCCAACATGGAGGATGGATCTGTTCGTTCCAGTCCTAAACTTCCATCCATCCATTTTCTTAACCTGCGATATTCTTATTGGGGTCACGGGGTTGTTGGAGCCTATCTCGGCTCCTGTTGGGGTGAAGGTAGGATACACCCTGGACAGTTAGCCAGCTGGTCACAGACACAGGGCCCATGGGGCTGGTATGATGGTGCCCGGGAGCCCCGCTGGCGGGTAGCTGGGAGAGCAGCTCGGGAGAGCGTATGAATGATCACATGAACCAGCCACAGAGTCTTGATTACTGATGTTTTTGTAGAGTTTTTTAAATGAATAAATCTGATCTCTTAACACCAGTCCTATGAAGACATTTTTGGACAGGCGTCGAGTGCGTTGAAAGGGAGGCGGCTGATGCAAATTTGGCACACGAATCGTAAACGTAGCTTCATAACAGCAGGAAGATTATTAGATTCAGTAGAAATAAGCTGGAGAAGTTGCACTGAATTTACAACAGTCTTCATATTTACACGTTAGACGTTTTGACTAAAAATAATAAAGAAGAAAATTGAAGAAATCAGTCTTGCAGTAGAATCATTGATATGTTGTGGTCAAGTTCCTCAGTAAATTTACAGCAAGCCTGGAGGTACCACATGGTGCAGTTCATCAAATGACCACCAGAGGCTGGTTCCAAAAGGGAGCAGTGTCCCATTGACTTCCATGTTACATTTCATCATGTTCACCATAACTGGACACATCCCTAGCCTAATTTCAAAAACCTTTTGACTGTTAACCATAACAGGAGGTCTTAGTTTAGACTTAGTTTTTGCTATTCAACCTCTTTTGGGGACATTAGAGATTGTTGTTCCAAATGAAGGGTTAATTATAAAACCTATATCCTGAGGATTTTTAATAAACTATTGTCCATCTTCTGAAAGAATACCCAGTTACATTAAGACTGACCTCTTTCTGACCATTCTTCCTCTCTTGCTGCTTTAAATGACGATAGCTGCATGAAAGGGAGTACTGCAAAGGTCAGCTTGCAGAGTGAATAAAAACCTTTGCAGATCCACAGAGACACGCGAGCCTGGAACCCTTCAGAAACCCTCGTACATGCCGCTCACAGGCACGTGTATAGCCTGTTCACCAGCTCCAGCAGACTCATCCCCGTTTCTCCCTCTGATGTTCCCCATTATGATATATAGACAAAAAACACACCTGCCTGGCATTTTAATTCACTCATTTGTGCAATTAAGAACTTAATGACATCTGGAAGCTTCTGGTTAATAGTTTGCTAATACAAATATTGACGTGTTTTTCTCAGTATTCATTTTTTTTTCTCAGTACAAAGTTTTTTTTTTTTTGCACAAAAATGACATTTGATACAGAATTTATACTTTGATGTTTAAGCTGGTCTAAGACAACAACAAACATGGAGGTCTCAGAGTGCTTTTGCATCACCGCTTGCTCACAGCACTGTAAATGATGACTGCAATACCCCAACCAGACAGCACATGTACAGACAACTGCACACACATGACCAGTGATGCACAGGCTATCAAATCCACCCTAAATATTTGAACAACCTTCATACTTGGAAGTAATTGCCTCTGTCCTGTGGTTTAGTATGGTTATTTCAAGAGCTTCTCACAGTCGGGGGAGAACAGGCAGCTTCGTCTGAAACTCTCCTGAATGCAGGCCACAGGCCATGAAAAGTGTAAGTGTTATGAACAAGCAGCAATAAGAGGAATCAAGAGACATCTAATTGACTTATGAAGCTACAAGAGAGAGAAATGTTAATGGCTGTTCATCTAAGAAGATGCTGCAGGCTGGAAGGAGAAGGGAGACGGATTTTCTGAGTAAATAAAAATGATGAAATGAGGCAGAAAAGGCACACGAATTAAAACGAGTATATGCAAAAAGAGAAAGCACTGACGTGATCCAGACTAAATAACTGAAAACTGTGGAAGGACAGGTTTAATCACAGACCGGCAACAAAATGCAACCAACAAAAATGTAATCTTTGCAATAACAACATACAAACTAAGAACAATTTAAGGAAAACGTTAGTCTTTTACATCCAGACACAGAATAAAATAAAATAAAATGGGATTCTTGCAAGAACAATTTCACTAAGATTTTGCTGGTTAATGTTTGACATTCTTTTGACAAACTTAATGTTTAATGTGTACAGTAGTCAATAAGTGGCAAAAGGTTTATTTATGAGAATTAATATATAATATATATATATTATATATTATATATATAATATTATATATATAATATAATAATATATAGAATTAATATATAATATAATATATTAATATATAAGTTTGATATATCTGTGTGTGTGTATATATATATATATATATATATATATATATATATATATATATATATATATATATATATATATATATATATATATATATATATATATATATATATATATATATTTCTGTTGTTTGTCTTCTTTAGTTTTAGTTTTGTTATGATTGCTTGAAATAAACTGATTCCAAATCCAATCCATTCTGATGAAAATGTTGTTGGTGGTGTTTTCAACATCCTCTTGTGGCATTTTTTTTCTCATAATGGAGGACAAATATAAATAAAATACATCTAAAAATAAAATGCCATTAGCACTATCACTTCCTTTCCACCGCCCCACAGTGCAGCCAATATAAGGAAAACAAATCTTAAAATTGCATTTGTGAGCATTCACGCTGTTGCAAAATGCTTGTGTGACATGGAAACTACAATGAGCAGGCCTTATGCTCCCTACTCCACTCCATTCATCCACTTACAGTGAATTCTAGCTCAGAACTGTAAGGCTGAACTGACTGGAGAGTGTTAACAGGGGGATGATGGGAAATGAGGGTTGGCTTACTTAAAACAGTCCAAATTATTAATGAATGACACTCTGCAGAAACTATGTCCTAAAACAACCCAGGTTTTTAGATTTTGGCTAGAAACAGCTTATCTTAATTAAAAGACCACATGGGATCACTTTTACAATAGATCTATAGATGCTTGGATTGGGACTTTGAAGACCATTAACTATGTTTTAGCATAGCGGCAAATGTCTAGCAGGACATGATCTGAAATCATAAACACATTTGATCAAAACAATGGATAAAATAAAAGAAATCTGTTTTCTGGCCCTTGGAATAAAAAGTAATACAATAAACACATTGAGAGAAAAATTGACAAGATAATTATGCAGATAAAATTAAATAGGTTCATCTTGTTAAACTTGCAGCATTTTTAAACCGTCTCTAAAGCAAATAGAGAAAGGTGTCCTCACACCTCGCGTTGCGCAGCAGCGCGCTTGTCCAAACGGAGCGCGCAGAGAGGAGCGCGCCTGCTCGGATGGATTCAGGAGAGGGAGAGCTCAGGCAGCCTCAGCGCGCCTCGCGACTAATTCCACTTTCCCGACGCTCCTCACTTCTTTTCTTTGGGAAACCTATGAAATCCTGCTAGCTATGGAGTTCCCCTCTCCTCCCACGGAAGACTTCAGCGAGCGCTCCCCGGTGTCCATGACTCCTTCCAATGTGACATGCTTGGAGGACCTGCTGCTTGCGCCCTCCAGGAATAACGGAACCAGCGGGGCTCCGGCCAGAGACACCGCGCGCCTCATCATCGCAGTCTGCATCACTGCCCTGTACTCCCTCATCTGCGTGGTGGGGCTGCTGGGAAACGTGCTGGTGATGTACGGCGTGGTCAGGTAAGAGGTGCATGGTCACCACCAATTATTTATTGGAAGAAAACAAAGAAAGTTGAATGTTTTTTTGATTGGTGCTTCACAGCAGGGTTGTGAGGGTTAGTTGTAATCATTTATAAAGTAATATATTTTTAATTTTTAAAAAAATCACATGAGTAGATGGATAAAGGACGTTGTGAGTGTGTCTGAGCCTCCCACAAACACACACACATACACACACCTCCCACACATATCCTCTGTTCAATGCCAGGAGGACTTTTCTGTGACACCTGCATCCTGATGTGCCCAGAAAACGATGTACAAATGTTAGTTTGATTTGCTGTGTTTCATTCTCTGAAAGGGATGTGTTGACAACAAGTGTTGGGGATTTGGTTTCTGAGCAACCAAACAAAAGCAATTACAGAAAAATATGACTTGGGAGCCCCAAGAAATCAATTACACGAACAGAAACATTACTCTGCAGAGCTTTGTGTGAAACCTTCATCACCAGAGAGGGTGAAAATTGAGGCAGCCCCTCGTTCTTTCTGAAGCTGTTCAAGAGCAACAAGCGTAGATGAAGAATACTTTAAGGGATCATGTGTATTAGTAACAGAATTTTTAAGAAGAGCCTTTTCAAGCAATAAAAAATATCGATTCTCTGCTCCTTTACATTAGATGTTCGTGGGTTTCTTGGTTGGTAAATAGATCTACTTTTTTTCTGCCTGAAAATCCCACTCCAATGAAAATGGTGTTTTGAACATGTTCTCGTGGCAATAGTCTCATATGGGAGGACATATATAAAGAAAATTAAGCTTAAAATTGTCTTTCTGAGTATTTCTTTATTTAAATTTTGTGTCAGAAAATAAAATGTCATGGTTTGATCTATTTCAGTTATTCCAACACTCCAATGACAGAAAAAAAAAGTTGTCTTCCTTAAAATGATGACTTAGAAAATATTTCTCTGCTTTCTGTTGTCCATTAACACACGTGTAGGCTGTCAAGGCCTAAAGCTGAACTACTAACTAAATCCTTTTAACTCTGAAGCTCCCTGCTCTACTCCATTCTGATGCATTGACATCTAGGTCCATGTACGTCTTCACGTTCTTGTCTGAGCTGTCATCTGGCTGCAAACTGTGCAGCTGGATAGCTCCAGTATGGCTCTATACTTTCGTTGCAGTGGGAACGACAGGTTAGCCTTCACTGCTTCGCACTGGTGGTTTGGCAGAGATTTTGTTCACCGGTTCTCCTGTCATAAGTTCTGCAAGGTCATTGTCAGTCAACATTTCATTATGATTGAAATCAAATCAAAATGTTTTTTATGAAGAATCTAACGACCCTTTAGTGTTGACTGATGACTCAGAGGTTGAAATCATGTTTCCTTGTGGGGGTCACAAACTGTGACCCCTGTATTTAAAGCTAATAACCAACCAATGGTACCCACTGTAAAAGTTCAGAAAAAATATCAGCAGATGGTTTTATCATGTTTTTGCCAGTTTTTCTGCATTTCTATTATAGGTGACCTATGTTTTTTTTCTCTCTTTTTAATGTTTTTTGCTGCTTCTTGTTGACAGCATTCTTATTTCCAGAGAAACAACAGGACAAGTCCAGAAATGTCAGCTATCATGCATTATTTTTTCACATTTCCAGAATTTTTCCTCTTTTTATTTTGTTTCTTGTTATGCCTCTTTTTCTAATTGTTGCCTCTTTTATGTTGAGGTTTTTTAGGTTTCATTTAGTGTGAGTTTTCTATATAGAACTGAATATTTAAGTGAGAAATGGATCCAACAGTCTGTGTCTGTTTTACTTGGGTATATCAAGTTTTGCCACATGGACAAGAAAGAAACATTGTTTTGTTGGTATAAGCGGAGGTGAGAAGTGAGTGTTTGTGAACAGCTTGGTTTCATGCCTAAGAAGGAGCTTCAGATGAAATATCAGCTTTGAGGATTCTCATGGAGATTTACAAAGAGGTCAAAATGAGCCGCAAGGATCAGCTTTGAGCTCCTGCTTGTTTGCTGTGATAATGGACAGACTGACAGATGAGGTTAGACAGGAATCTTCATGATGTTTACAGATGACATTCATCTGTAGTCTTCCATCCGAAAGCAGATGGAGGAACATCTAGTAGCTTATGTCAAAAAAAAAAAAAAAAAAAGGAATGAAATCAAGATGGGATTTTTGAGGTTATAAAAAGCAGGAGGGAAATAATGGAGACATTTTGTCAACAGTCTAGAGAAGAGAGTTTGGAAACAAGGTTTGAAGGGAGTGAAAGCACGTTAGAACATGTGCGATGTGTCAGTATGATGGACATGAAAGGTGTACAAGTGAACGGCGAGACCACAGAGTCTTAAAGACTTCTGTACTAAAGGAACATGTTAAGGCACAACTGAAGTCCATTTGAAAGATGGATCACATCACGATTGTTTGAAGGACAGATAATATATGTTGTGAAAGTTACTTTTAAGTAGTAATATATGACAAATGACTTGTTAATATAATTTAAAGTATTCTTTTACGTAACTATCTCAAGTTTGTAATACTTTATACAGTTTCTAGGGGTGGAACAATTCATTTTAACAACGATTTGATTGATATAATTTGTGGTTGATAATACGTTTCATAGTCAATCTTGGTTCAATTTGAACAATCCAATTCACTGACCCAAAATCACTCCAGGACATCTTTAGCCAAAACTTGAACCAGTTCCTCACGTCCTCCATCACCAGAAAAATGCTACAAGAACATGTTAAAAACACAATTTTTATCAAAGCAGGTTTTTAAGATAGCTGTAGACTTAGAGTGGCAACATTAACAAGCATGGGGCGATGTGTTTTCCAAGTGATTGACTCAAAGAGAGTCAGCAAAGTGTGGGCTTTTGGATTCTCAGCTTTACATAATGTGTTCTGGGACTCAGTCAATCAAAAAGCTTTTTGGCGAGTGGATGGGGGTGTACCACCATATACTGTGGTTACTTATGCTTTCTCAAGATAAATAGAGAAACCATCTGCAGCCTGAAAAAAGGAAGACATGTAAATCAAAGTTTCCGCAGGAAAAGAAAGAACAGACTCCAGATGTTTGTTGGAGAACCAACAGCTTTCATCAAGAGTCCTTGAGAGACAAATCCACGTCCTTGAAATCATTTACAGAACTGTGGAAGCTGATGATGAAAACGATTTGATGGATGAGTTAAGCTTTTTTTTTAATTGAAGGTTGATGGAATTTTGATTAACTGTGTTAACAGTTGCAGGGAAAAACAGTGACACGCCGGGGTTTGATAACTATAAGCACTTTTTTGTATTTTTGGGATTTAAAAAGAGTGATAATCTCTTCTCACGATGATCTTTGTTCCCTCATGGCGTCATAAGGAAAGGGTCCGCTGTCACTCATATACCGTCCACCCATATAAACACTGCAACTTTTTTTCAATAAAACTTTATAGTTTCACACAAAGTACATTACTTTCAGACTTTATGACCAGGCAATTTCCATTATTGTGCACCATAGAAAAAAAAAAACAACTAAATTTGCTCAGGTGAAATTAAAACATAATAATTTCTGTGCTTTAAAACTATCGCAACTGAGATGACAGGTGTGGCGATATGAGTGCAAGACAATAATATATATCATATTATAATAATATATATGATAAAAATAATATATGATAATAATATGGTGATGGTTTCAATTTTGATGTTGACCAAAACATAAGACGAAATAACTTAAAACTGAAGCAGAGATGTTTTGCAAAAAGAGATGAATTACAACTTCTTCTTTCTTCAGGTTGCATTTTAAGAATCTCTTTTATGTTGTAATTTTTCTATTATAAAATGTTTTGAATTTTTGTTTTGAAAGTTGTGTGTCCGGTGAGTACTTGCATGTCAATGCCACAATTCGGGATACATTTGGACTTGTTGGGTCACATGGTTTGGAAGCCTTTGAAAACAAACTTCACATGCAAGCCTCTAGGATTTTAATCTAAAAATTAATAATTAAATCAGTGAAAGCTGATTCACTGTGACGATCCCTGGCAGGACAAGCAGAAAGGTTAATGATAACAGAGTTTGCATTTAGTTGGTTAAGGCACAGTATTTTTGAAATGGCACTTCATGTCATAAACGTTGCTGACCCCTGTTCTAGAGTTACTGTGAATGGAGTCAATAAAGTCTGACTGACAGTATTATCTCTGATTGTTTTGTCTCGCTTAATACACCTTAAATATGACATAAGACATATAATAGAGTTATAAATCATGGCATCCTATAGTGCAGGAAAAACGATAATTAGGTCTTTAAAACCCAGCCCCAGCAGATTTTTCCATTTCACTGCTGTAGCAAAGAGAAACAGGGTTTGATCTGGTCTTACATGCTCATTTGTGAGGTGTGGACATAAAAATGTAGTTAAATTTGGTTGGCATTTGAGGGAAAATTAAGAGTGCAAACTATTAAAAGGGCTTCTAACCTTGAAACTTTTAATAGCCGAGTGATAGAAATGACCTTTGTAAAGTTCTTGTTCTCCTGAGGCCTGTATAATTGAAAATGAGCCTTTCTTGCTTGTAATTAGGTACACTAAGCTGAAGACTGCGACCAACATCTACATCTTCAACTTGGCTCTGGCTGATTCTCTGGCCACGAGCACCCTCCCCTTCCAGAGTGCAAAGTATCTGATGAGCACATGGCCCTTTGGAGAGCTGTTGTGTAAAGTGGTGATCGCCATTGACTACTACAACATGTTCACCAGCATCTTCACGCTCACCATGATGAGTGTTGACCGTTACATCGCGGTGTGTCATCCCGTGAAGGCTTTGGACTTCCGAACGCCAGCCAAAGCCAAACTCATCAACGTTTGCATCTGGATCCTCTCCTCCGCTGTGGGGGTGCCAGTGATGATCGCGGCAGTTACCAAGGTGACTGATAATGGTGAGAGGAATTTAATTGTTGTCGCATTAAAGCTAAAAGTCTCTTCATTGTATAAAATGCTACAGCATCAGCTTTTTTCTTTTTGTTAGAGTGAAACAATGAACTGGAGCCGGGTTGTTAACTTAGATTAGATTCTGCACATTAAACAGCTAATTGTTTTCCCTCTTCAGGAAGCACCGCCTGCACACTCACCTTTCCGGAGCCTGAATGGTACTGGGACACAGTGACAAAAGTCTGCGTCTTCATCTTTGCTTTTTTGGGGCCGGTTCTAATCATCACCATCTGCTACGGTCTGATGATCCTGCGACTGAAGAGCGTCCGCCTTCTTTCCGGTTCCAAGGAGAAGGACAGAAACCTGAGGCGGATAACCCGCATGGTTCTGGTGGTAGTGGCAGCTTTCATCATCTGCTGGACCCCCATTCATATCTTCATCATCGTGAAGACTATGGTGCATATTGACCGCAAGAACCTCCTGGTGATGGCGAGCTGGCATCTGTCCATTGCTCTGGGCTACATCAACAGCAGTCTGAACCCGGTTCTCTACGCCTTTTTGGATGAGAACTTCAAGAGGTGCTTCAGGGATTTCTGCCTGCCCGGGCGCTCCAGCTCGGAGCAGAGCAGCTTTTCCAGGGCGCGTCACAGTGCGAGGGAGCCAGCATACGTCTGTGCACCTGCGGATCCACAGGAAGCGCCCACCTGACTAAGGCTGGATCAGTCAGAGGGGAGTGCAGTCCAGAATGAGTTCCAGACTAGTGTCACACAAGTGTCCACCACAGGAGTCTGACGGTCTGACGGTCCCGGATAAACAACAGACTCAACTAAACGTAATTCATTTTACTTTTAGCATCATGTAAGTTTTTGAGTACAATCACAAACCTGTGTGCTTCAGGATCCAGACATTAAACATGTACACAAGGCACTCCAGGCAAGGCAGAAGAGCTGCAGGCTCGATGCCGCTCATGACTTCCTTGCAGAAATGCAGTTTCAAAGCCAAACTTCAAGACTGACCCTTTGCTCTTGTTCAGAAAATGCCTTTTCAAGCCTCCGGCTTAAAGGAATGCACAGACAACAGCTGTTCACCTGAAACAATAAGCATTCCTCCCACAAACAACACGGACATTTCATAACGGTTGAAGAATTTAATGAGACAACAAGAAGTTTAATCCAAAACACCTTCAGAGGTACCATTACATTTATATATTTGTGTATTCTTGTGTTAAATTTAACAAATTCATTAAAATCTTTGAATTAACAGTGAAAATTTCAATTTTTAGTAAAAATATGCCCGACCTAAAAGAAGTGAGTCACAGTAAATAAATAAAAAAATTAGATTTACACATAAAATAGACAAACAATTTCACATGTTCCCTGATCCTATAACGTTAATATGAGTGCCTCACCGGTTGATCCTCATGATATCAAATGTATATATGCTTGTAGTCTTTTACTTAGTTTTATTTATTTTATAGAAATTATTTTTATTATCCAGCTTTTGGTTTAAGATTTATTTTCTTATTAAATTAAGTTAAAAATATTAATAAATTATAGAAAATAGTAGTTGGTATTGTTGCACAATGCTTTATATACATACAGTTAAGGTAAATAAAATACTCTTTAATGTAAATTTTTATATATTGGTATATTAACTCAATTTAATTAACTTTAATTTACTGGTTACCTATAGAACTGAAGTTACTATTTATCACACTGTTGTTGTTCTTTGGAGTTTTTCCAGGTTTACGCTTGATTTACTGAGAGGAAGGATGTAAAAAATCAATTGTTTGTGGATAAATAAAAACATGGTATATATTATGCAGAAGATGTTTGTAGAAATGACCAAACAGAGCTGTCTTCATGGCTGTGGCTGCTTCTTGCCGATGCTCTGGCTGTAAACTTCCTCTGTTTTGTGGAGAATTCTGCTCCCTGAAAGACTGATGACTTGAAACCAGGAGCAGCGGGACTCTTCGCCCCCATCGAAGGAAGAAAATAGACATTTCCCTTCACTTTGTGGATAAACAGAAAGCTGGTACTTATTTGCTAGCTTATATATTTGCTGCCACATTTTCATTGAAATAAACGTCCCGTGTGCAGCATGTATATTTTGAAATATTGCTCTGATTATAACTGTCTGTGCTATATTTTTTCTGATGATGTGATTTGCTGCAAAGCATTTAGTAAAATCCAGTGTTTCTGATTTAAATGTACTATAAGAATGTTGGGAAAACAAGTTGGATGGAAGTTTAATTTGCTTGACTGAGACATTTTCTGATCATCTTCGCTGTTAGAGGAACACAGTTGTTCCAGAGACATGGTGTGGATTAAAAGAAAAAACCAACATGCCTTATTTAGCTGTGCTTTTAGATGATTTTAGATAGACGTTCTATATCAAAATAATTGCGCTGTAGGTTTGACTGAATATTTAACATATTTTTTCAAATAAAAATGCATTTTTTGCCATTTTTTTCCTAACGCATACAGGATGTATCCAATATGATATATAAGTGATGTGACAAATACAAACAGCAAAGATCTAATATTGATTAGAAATGTGCTGATCATTTAGCCGTGCAGTGATTGCAGTTGGTGTTTAAAAGTTCAGCATAAAGTTATTTTTGATCACTACGACAGAGTTTCTGATCAAAATATTCCCTCCTGTTTTAAATCAGCAATGACTGTATTCTTTAATAAAAGAAATCTCATTTTCTCAACTATCAGCTGAGATGATCGATGGCAAGAACTTCTTTTGCACTGAATTGTTTAGTTGGTAAAAGAAGAAATGGATGTAGAGGCTGTGAGGATGCAGGTAACACACTGACATCAGTGAGACTTGATACAGATTTGTGGAGAACTCCAAACTCCATGGTCTTTGTTTTCTCATCATGGTACATAGAATTTCTTGCACACTTCAAACTAATGCAATCACTTTCTGCTCTAAATGGCTGATGCTTTCTCCAGGAATAGCAGGGATGTGAATCTTTTCTTCAGTTCTCTGTCAGACTCTTGTGATGTTTGAATTGGGTCGCTCAAGAGATCATCCAACCAAAGATCAGTGTCATTTCACGTGAATTTAACTCATTTAAGTAACAGAAGCTTCAGCTATAGGTGGGCATCCATATTGAGATAAATTGATAAATAACCCACTTATGTGGCTGTTGAACTGTGTGAAGAGAAATAGAGTGGAAATGGCATCCCTGTTGGATTGTTTAGTTAAATACTCGCTTACTTTAAAATAATAATACTCAAACAAAAGTAAAGTCATTTAATTAATTACATGAGTGAGAGGAATAACATAAGAGAAATGTACTTAGGTAAGAATGAACATATCAGATTTATGCTTTAAGAATATGATTGTATGTCCCAAAATGCAAATGCACGTCTGACTGCCATCTGACTGCTGCCTGACTGCCGCCTGACTGCCGCCCATCACTAGCTCTGCAGAGAAAATTAGTGTGTGTTAGCCTGGGGGCGGTGCTGACAGTGCAGACACGCACACATGCACGTATACATAGATTTTTCATTGGACGTGGTCGCTTGAATGCGTAGAGTCAGATTTCTGAGCCAACGTATAAATGTGTGGCCCCGCAACAGACTGGCATTCTGCCCAAAGTGCACCTCTCCTCTGGCCAACAGTAGTGGGGATGGACTCAAGCTACCCAATGATCCCTAAAAAGATTCTGAAGATGGATGGATGGATAGATGGATTAGTGGACATATGTTTAAAATCGTTTTGGCAGCAAAAAGTTGTCACAAATGTCTTTGATAAATGGTCTAATTGCTTAATGTGAAAAAAAAGGATGAAAAAATATTGTCTGTTGTAGCTCCTGTGAAAATAATGGTGCAGCATAACTTCTCGTAGGATTTATTTGTGTTAATTACTTTGGTAAATATTGGCCTGTCCTCCACAGGTGCAGTCAAAGTAGATGTTATCTCAGTATCCTTCTGGCTTTTAAATCCGTCTACAGATATGATTTACTATTTGATTTAAAAAGAAAAGAAGTGGAAAATGTTCCCAGCAGTCTGTGACACTGCTGACTGCTTGGGTACAGAGAATGTGGAAGCTTTGCAGGGAGGTGCCAGCTCTCCACTGTGGATCCCTGGCAGGGGACTGAGATAAAGAGATTAATGGGCTTTACATCTGATTTTGGAGCTGATTACCAAAGCAAACCAAGATGGACAGAACTTCAGATTTGGTTTTTTAGCTTTGCTGGACAGATGGCCGTTGAAGCTGAGATCAGACCATCAGAATGAGCCTGAAAAGCAAAAATGATGAGCACCTAACCGGTTCAAATGCTTACATTTCTTTGCTAACCACTCTAACAGGTTGATTTGCCTGAATCACTGCAAACCAAAGGGAAAATTAACCCTATTTCTCTAGAATTGCACTTTAAAATGTAAAAGCAATAGTTGGACAATTTTAAAAGAAAGAAAGTCTCCACATACATTTAGTCTGGATTACCTCAGTGCAGAAGATACGAGATTCTCTGTCGCAGAACTCCTCAGAAATATATAAACGAGGTTTGGGAGTTTCTGTAATCAAAATGTTACATAACATTTACAGACTGCAAATGAAAATTACATTAGGATGAGAACAGAATCTAACTTTGATCTCCTCACAACCCCTCAAAAGTTTCACAGAACTTGTAAGTGCTATTTTTGGTTTCCATAGAAACACACTAAACTGGACACGGTGATAAACCAACAGAGAAAAAGGCACACTCACAGACAAAAAGTAAGATTTACGTGAAATATTACCTAAAATTAGGAACTTTGCTTTAAAAATGTTTTTCTTTAGTTTAATTTTCCTGGACGCTTCTCGTGTCTTTGTTTTAAACTGTTTTGGATCATGTGAAGCTTGACTTTGGACCCATAGGCTTTGCAGTAAATGTATGAAATAAAAGGAAATATGCTGCACAGAATCCATCAAGGATCTCTGGGAACAAGGCAGAAGTGAAGGTCAGGCAGCTATCCTTTTTTCCCGCTGCTGCTTCAGCCTCCAGCCCACTGGGTGAACAGTCCAGTCTATCACATGAATCATCCATAATTGCCTCTGTAGTGTGCAGGCATTGAGGTAACAGCTGCTTAACAGAAAGCGACATTCAATTGTTAATAACACCTTATTTGGTTCGCTGGGCTTCTCACTAGAGAAATTCTGTGGAAACTGTCCATCCTACGGTACCATGGCAACAGTGCAGCACTTCATGTTTTTAATACATTACCCAAAGCATCATCTCAGCAGGGATGCTTGTTGCTTTGATACTATGTTGGCATGCACTGACTCAAGGGGATCACAACCCTCACACTTCGCTATTTTTGTGGAAAGGAGCAAATGTTTTCATTTTAATAAAGCATGAGCTGAGACTTTTTCACTCAAGCGAAGATCAAGAACTTCTGATTTCTGAATTGCTTTGAAGCTTATGCATTTTTTGACCATATTAATTTCTGCCTGCACATAAAGCCAGAAAAATCGATTCCAAAGCCTGAGTTTGAGTTTATTTCTAAAGCTTTCCTCTAACACAGATGCCACTAAAAGTGATGCAGCAAAAACCCACTAAACCAGCAGTTTCTGTTTGTTCGAAAAGGAAGGATGTACTTTTTTTGTGTAGGATTATGTATAAGGCAGTTTGCATGTTCTCCCTGTGCATGCGTGGGTTTGCTCCGGACGCTCCAGCTTCCTCCCACAGTACAAAAAAACATGCTTAACATAGGTGAATTTATTATTCTAAATGGTCTCTTTGTGGACTTGAGTGTGTGGCCCTGCAGCAGACCTGTCCAGGGAGCACCAAGATGTCACCAGCATGGATAGAGTTCAGTGACACTGAAAGGAACGCAGCGGATGAAGAAGATGGATGGATGAACGGATGGATGAATGGATGAATGGATGGCTTTCTTCATTAACTGATTGTCAGGTGCTGTGTGACTCTAAAGCAGCTTTATGGAGTCGTTCTTTGGTAAGTTTTGGGTTGTATTAATGTCCCAAAGCAAAACCTGAAAAATAGTTATTTTCTTTAGGGCTGTCAAGCGATTAACTTTTTTGTCTGATTAATTAATTGTGGCCTGTAATTAATTTATCTAATTAATTAGTTTTAATCTAAAATATTAAAAAAATATATAAAAAAATATAAACATCATTTTGGGGTATTTTAATTTGTGATATTGTGGTGCACTAAAAGATAACAATAAAACAAAAACGTGTCTTTATGACGTTTTTTTTTTTATTTTTTTTTAGTAGTAGTATTATAACAGACTTCTAACTTTACTTTAACACCACCAAGAGGGATTTTTTTCAATCTTGAACAATTTAAAAGTATATATAAATCAGGTGCAGAGTGGTCTAATAAAAACATCAAAAACAATACGAACACTTCTGAGCAATAAAAAAAGATATTGACCACAAATCTGTAATTAATACCATAATTCACAACAGCAAGACGATGGAAAAGGCCAGAGCGTGATTTTATAATTTCTTTTAACCTCTTTCTTCCAGGTGCGCATTTCAGACGTAAACAGACGTCACGGAAGCAAGAGATTAACGTGATTTTAAAAAATTAGGCGTTCAAATCTCTTATATTAATTAATGGTGATTAGGATAATTCCTTTAGTAAGTGAGGCTCTTAAAGTTCTAGTAAAAGCAGACTGTGCCTCAGAACAGTTGCACTAAAATCAGTGTGCACTTGCACTGCCCTTTTTAACAGACATGGTTTTATATAGTCAATTGTTCTTGTACTCACTATTTTGATGCTTGTGTCATTTTAATGTTATCACAGTAATGTTCTCTGTGCTTTATGCTTAAATGTATTAGATTAAAAAATCTTGAATCTTAAAGAATCTTGGTTTTAAAAACTGCAATTTGCAACTATTTTTAATTTCGTATTTTTCTGTAAAACCACTAAATCCTCAAGTGTCCAACTAGTTCTGAATTCCCTTTGCTCCTTTTCATCTTGTTTTTCTTTCCTAACCTTCTTTTGGCATTCATTTCCTCCGTGCCTGCTTGTTTGTTGCTGGTTTTAGGGGTCTGGTCATGTTTCGTTTGTGTTCGGTGGGATAATTGGGTTCCTGTGACTCACTTTGTGCTGCAAAGCTTGCATATACTGTAAAGTGCTACAGAAAAAAAGGCTGACAGCTTAACTGATTGAATATCAACATAAAGCTGCTGTCAGGTGCAGTGAGTCATTGTTAACCTGTGCTCTGTCAGTGACTGAAACCTTTCAAACAAACCTTTATTCTGTAAAATGACGTGTTATTAGACAAGACACTTAGCAACATAATGCTATTGTTATAATGAATACAAATCATTTTAAAGACCAAAAGTATAAACATTATCTATAACATTTAAAAGGGAAAATTAGCCTTATGGTGAAAATCCTTTTAAGCAGTCAAATAAAGCTTTTTTCCCCTTTGTTGAACTCTTTCTTATCATACATTTAATCCAGAGAATGCACATTTTGTGTCTGCATGAATGACAAGTTGGAAGTGCTTCAGAAAAAAGCAGCAGAGATGCTCGCCACTTAAATAATGAAAAGACAGCGGTTAATTAAAAACCCAGCAGTGATTCAGGAGCTGGCACGCTTCTTTCAAGACAAACCAATGCTAAAATCATCAGGCTGCGATTTTTCAAATAGGTGGATGTTGCTGCTAATGGGATCCTGTGAAGAGGCTGCTCACACACACACTAGTCCACGTGTGAGAGCTCAATCGATCTGCTGCTTGTGATTTGTTTGCCTCTTTCTCTTGCCAGAGTAAACGTGCAGCAGAGCAGGTGTCTCTTCTTATCCTCCCATATGATTAGTTTGACTGAACATCAGAGCGCACTCGCTTCATCACTCCCCAAGAGTGAAAGGAACTAATGGCAGGAAGTCAGACTTTCCAGCTCTGTCAGACACTGAATGCTCAACCATGAGGAGGGCTTAAAACACCTCCACACCTGTGGACACAGCATCTTTCCTTAAAGTTTTCCTTGAATTTTTCCCTAGAATTTGAAATTTGTCAAACTTTACACATAAAAAAATAGGTGTGCACTGTAAAAACACACCCCTCAGAAATACGTTAAGAATTCTTACCCCAATGGCAGGTTGGATTTAAACAGGCAAAAAAATCTACCAATGCAAAGACTTCTTAAGAAAACAATTCTAGACATTGTTTTCTCAAACTAGGGTTCTCAAACCTTAGTTTTGATCAATGACACGCAGCAACACTTAATAACATGTGAACACTTCACATTATTGATGGAGTTCGTAGCAAATATAGGTTGATAAATTTATAGATAAACAACTTTTTTGTTCATTAAAATAAACCAGTCTTTATTGTTCACAGTAACACTTGATTGTCTTTGTTTTACCTACAGTCAGTAAAATAGCAGTCATGAAGCACAGAGGCTGTAGGTCAGGATAGGAAATCTCAATGGTCTCCTTTCCAAACACATTTCAGCAGCTTCTTCATCACCTTTGTGATTTGGTGTCTGTAAAAACAATCAGCTCTGAGCGATGGCGGCTCAGCGATGTCTCATAGCGTCAGGGGTAAGAGCTCTGTCTCCCCTCTGGTCTCCCACGGGAGCCGTCATCAGAGTACTGACTGCACTCAATGTCCCATCAACCCCTGCACACAGTGTCTGGATGCCGCCCACCTCACTCTCATCTGCTAATCAGCCACAGGACTCTTAAGCACTGCTCAGTGAGAGGTATTGTTCGTGCCTTTCAGCCTGCATGCCGAGCGTTTCGTCCTGATCTAAACACCTGACCCTGCTTTGTATCTGACTCTGCCTCTTGGCCGCCTGGCCCGACCTTTGCCTGGACTCTGACCCTGATTTAGCTTTGTGGACTTTTAGCTGAGCTTTGCTCCTGTCAGAGTTAATAAATAAAAGCTACTGCACGAGAAACCAGCAGTCTGCTTGTTTGTGACATATACATTTTCCGGTTTCTTATTGTTTCATTTTTTAACATTTCATTTTGATTTCTAGAAATTACTTTGTTTCCTGAAGTGTTTGGTTTTTATTTCTTTTTATTTTCTGTAATTGTGTTTTGGTTTCTGGAATTTAGGATTTGATCTCTAAAATGTAACCTTGTTACTTATTCTTTGTTTAGCATTTCTAATTGTCGTGGTGATCTTTTTTAATGTTTTTGCATTTTTTGATTTGTTGGTTGATTTGGACTTCAGGGCCACCGTAATAATCAACTCAATTAACAAACAGTGAGGGAAGAAAAAAACAAACAAAACATTTGTGTTGAGGCTTTTTCAGTAATTTTTCTGTAATTGATCTTTTACTGAGCCACAATGTCACACATTTAAATGAAAGGAGCAAAAAAAGACGTTTTTCAAAGCAATTATTATGCTTCATTTAAAAAAAAAGGCTAGATTATTTAGATTAATCACTGGTCACAATTAATTAATCACACACAAAATGAATGGCATTGGCATGAATGACAACACATTTCTTACCAGTAAAGTCAGCAAAAATTGTCCCACCAAAAGCATTTTTGAGTTTTTACAGAAAATGAGCAGGAAAAGCTATATTGCCCCTAGTGGATGGATGATGAACTACAGGACAGAACATTTGGACCAAGTTATAAACTTTTTAAGAAAAGTTTTGATTCTGATAATTAGATAGAGTTCTCAGAAAATATGTATCAAATACGATACAACTTAAATATTTCAAAAATGCTCAAATTTAGGAATCAGTGGGGATGACTTGTGTAAAATCTCCAAAATTCCAGATCAGGTTCTGTAATGTTTTTCTACATTTAACTAGAACCTGTGACTTTTACATCAAATAAAATAGGAAAGTACAAGAGGAGCTGAGAAATTTATAAATCAATGCATAAAAATAAATCTGAAAATGTATTATTTTCTTTCTCGTCATGTCACATTTAATTGATTCTTTATGCATTGACTGCATACTTTATTAATGTTGGAGCATGTACGCCTTAATAGGCTTGCAGTTTCATTGACTTTTATCATTCCACCAGTGAGTATCTCTGATGCAAGAACCTGTACAGTCATTTGCATCCCAGAGTGATTGAGCTGATTGAAATTCTCTGCAGCGTTGGTATGAAATGTGATATTTGCATCTATAATACACACAAAGGAGGTCAGGTGAATCTGGAAAGCATTCAAGCAATAACCCCTTTTTTTTCCTGTTTCAGTGTCGTGACCTTCATTCTGATGTTGAGCTGAGGAACATTTAGAGTCAATCTACAAAGTTTAAGAACAGGTTGCTTCCAATTGCATATGGGTTTTTGAAACTTTGATTTAAATAATCCAGATTTTTAACTAAACTTTACATCTTAAAAATGACAGGAAAGTGTAACTGTACCTGAGGTCCTCAGGTAAGTTGGATAGACTGCAATGTTTTTCTTTTGGTTACACTACATGTGAAAGTCATTCGGAGTACCTCAGGGTTCATTCCTGGGACCTTTTCGTAGCTCTGTCACCAAACAACCACTCTGCTGCAGCTCAAAGCAGCTGGACGGCTGCATTCAAACTTTCGTCATGTAAACAATTAAGACAGAAGCTGCTTTAGAAAAGAATAGGAGTTAAAGTTACTGAAGAGCTTTTTTATGGAAGGATAAATGTAAAAAAATAATTGGTGTCAAAATAGAACCAGGCTCACATCAAAACCAGCTTTTTACCATTTCAATGAACACAACCTTAGCAGAACTGGAAGACCTGAAGGAAACCTCTGACTCCAGGTGAAACCGCTACTGTTGCATTTCCTTATGGAGTCTGTGGGTGGAAAAAGCAGGATACAAATTAAGCTGCCTTTTCTATAATTATTTACCATTAAGAGTTTGTTTCTCTAGCAGTTTATTTAAAAAAAAGCTTTATGAAATTCAAACTCGCAAAGGAACTGTTACTGTATATTAAAAAAAATCTCAAATGCTGCAAATTAAGCAAAGACTTTCACTAATGGGAAAAAATAAATTTATTTCAGACAGAAAACAACGTTGATGAATCCAATCATGTTTTATCAAATGTTCAGAACAATTTGCGTACATGTGGAAAAATGAGCCAAAAAAAAAAAAAACCTCAATAAAGTTGTGGTAGAAAACCTACGTCTGAACCAGATTTAATCAAATTATTGCTTAAAGAAAATATTTAAAACACATTTGTCCAAAGGAGTCATTACAGTGTTTCTGTACATGCAGCCACATTCACAAACATTCAAAATATCACCATACAGCCATTCAATGATTTTATAAAGAGAAGAAACATAAAAAAAAAACAGTTTAAAAAAAATACTTATGTCACAATCTACCAAAAACATCCATCAACATTTCCTCCCAAGTTAAGAACAGCAGTTCTCATAAAAAGATCTATCTAACCCTCATCCTGATCTCACATTCCCTCAGAGAAAATCACGTACAGATCAGTCTAGATCAAAGCACCCTGAGCAACGGCGGTGAAGATCCAAACACTCCTCTTCCTCTCAGCGAGACATCAGCTCTCTTGCTTGTCCTTGACCAGTAAGACTGTGTGCTGCCCTCCGCTGGACGCCATCAGTACTTCACGGTTCTCCAGCTGTTTGCCCGTCATCTTCACGGGGCTCCACTCGTCATCCTCCTCCCCTGTGCCAAGCTGCAGGTTGGTTCCCATTCCCCAGGCATACACGGATCCTGGAGTGTGCAGAAGCAAACCCACAAAGTAAAGAGTGAGAAATGAAATAAAACAGATAAAACATCTCAAGAAAGGAAGATTTACTGTGGTGATGCCTAAAGACAGAAACCAAAGGCAAAAAACCGCAAGAAAAAATGCTGCTGCGTTTAGGTAAAAAGCATGAAATTATAACCCTGCTATTTAAGAACACCCTGGATGGTGAAGTAATTTGTGTTCTCTAACACACATGATTACAAGAACACTCTTAAGGACTTTTTGGAGCTGAATCAGAAGAGGGAAATAAAGAAAACATACAGCAGAAGCACAGCTGAGTCATAAATTCTCTGCTAATAAACACAATCTTTAATGCTGATTTTTAAATGACACTGCAGTGCAGTCTGTATTAAAAACTGAGTTGAAATAAAAGATCCTCTCTGATGAAAATCATGTTTTTAACATGATTTTGCTGCGTTTTTCTCACAACGGAGACCATATTAAGAACAAAAGCTCAAAATTGCATTTCTTTAAATAAGTGACTTTTGTTATTCAAAACAAAAGAGATTGTTGGTGTAAAATTAAAGATTAGCATTACAATATATCTTTTCATCAATACAGTGTTGCCTTGTTTGTTGTGGGAGTTACAGTCAAAAAATAACTCACAAAGTAAGATTTCAGATGTTTTAAGGCTATAAAACCCCTCACTAAAAGATTGATTTTTTTTCAGACAAAACATGAACATTTTCATACTTTTCTCTCTTGTTTAAAGTCTCCAAGTTCAAACATTTACAGAAAAATAAGTCCAGTTTTTTAGAAATAAAACAAAGATCGACTCACGATCAGAGATTTATGTAAATGTGGCAAACTGAACGCATTCTGTGCAGCAGACACAGAAAGGAAGAGATTGATTGACAACGTCAGCAGCCAATTAGAACTCAGCACACAATGCGCTGGGGGAAAAAAAGCATGCAACATTGCACTGAAAAAAAATCCCAAACTGTAAAAGGTGAACAACAAAATAACAAGGGACCACTGTCACTGGCTTACTGTGAGACTGTTTATCTCTGAGGACATTTTTCTGACCTTCTCTGGTGACAGCATAGCTGACCGACGCTCCGCAGGACACTCCTTTGGCCGGCTCCACCCCTGTGACAGGTGTGGGTTCGCTCTTCTCCTCCGCTCCCTGACCCAAACCCAGACGGCCGTACTCTGCTCTGCCCAGGCTGTATACCTGTCCTGCAAGACGGTGATCAGGTGAGACGTCAGGTGAATCGCACCAAATTAAACTCACGTTAAAACAACACTCACAACTATATGTAAAGAAATAATGTCAAAAAAATGAAACACAAAAAAATAAAATTCTCAATTGTGTAGAATATTAAAAAGATGTGGATTCATGTGTTGTTTACCTTCAGAGTCCAGACACAGCGTATGATGTTGACCTCCAGAAAAGTCCACCCAGGAGGTGGTGGAGTTCTTGAAGCACGTCAGTTTTATAGGAACAAAACACATCTTAGTGCTTTTGGTGCCTGAGCAGAAGATTCAGAAACGATCAAATGTAACCTCGGAGTTCAAGCAAACACTTTGTCTCCTAATGTTGACGTTGCTTTTAGAAGTATGAGAAGTATGGCATCACTAATCATAGCTAAACTCTCTTATGAGTCAAACTCACCAAGTTGGTGATAGTTTGAGAGACCAAATCCATAAACGTGTCCTTCTTTTGACACAACAAAGGTAAAGTAGGCCCCACAGAAGGCATCGGTAAAGTGAACCTTCCCCTTTAGCTTCACCATCTGTGGCACCAGGAGTCGCTCTAAACACCACAGCAAGGTGGAGGAGAAAAAAACAAGGTTAAACTCAACCAGAATCATCTTTTTTGTTTTTCTTCTGTAACGGTTTCACCTACCGAGACCTTTTCTGCCACCTCTGTTTGAAAAATGCTCAGGTACTCTTCCCAGCTGCCCCTGCTCTGCACAGCCTGATGTGTAAAGATTCCCTTCCTGTGTCACCAACACCAAGTGGTCGTTTCCTGTCAAAGCATCAGTGAAGATAATGGAGACAAAAATCTGACATTTACCACAGGATGACGCAGACTTCATGCTTTCTTACAGGGACTTCTACTGCAATTTGTTTAAAAGTTTTATCTCATTGCTTTAGACTGTGGAGCAGTTTTACCAAAAAGAAGAAGAAAACCTTACAATCTTTGATCAAAACTTCAAGCAAAGGTTTTACTCACCTGAGGCGATTTTCACAGCAGGTTCTGGGATGGGGATCTTCACTGGGACTGGACATGTTTTCATGGGCTCCAGAAGACCAATTACACCATTATTATCCTGTTTAAAAACAGCAAAGTTCAGCTGAAAATACTCTGAAAACAACAACTACAGGAAGAAGCAAACACAGACAAACAAAACTATTATGAATATGGGAAATATTTGGATAAAATAAAAAGAAAATAAACAACAAACTTTTAATCCAAATTAAAAAGAAAGATTCTGTCAATAAGTTATAAGAGATCTCAGCTACTTATAAGGTGAACAGGAATGACTGTATTAACTAATTCCAAGAGATTTAAGCTCTTGATATCTTATAAATATAGAAATTAAATAAAATCTTAAAAATTATAGTAATACCTGAAGTCCACATTTTAGAATAACCTTAAATGATTTTGTCTGAGATTGACTGAAGGAGTTTACAAACCCTGAAGGAGCCCCAGATATAAACAGATCCATCCTCTGTAAGAGCAGCTGTGTGGCTGTCCCCTGCAGACACCTGAACCACCTTCTCATCCAGCGTCACCTTTCCTGGAACCATCTCGGACCCCTCTTCTGCTGTGTCACGACCGAGAGCCCCCTCATCATTACAGCCGAAAGTGTACACCTAAACGCAAAATAAATACAATGACTAGAGCGTTTTTTAACTTAAAAAAATAAGTAAACAGGGCCAGTGTTCACGTACGTGTCCAGTTTCACTGAGACACACAGTGTGCATGCCTCCTGCTGTCACTTGAACTACTTTCTCTGGTAAGGACAGGAGAGCTGGCTTCTTCCTCTGAGCGATGTCCTCACCCAAACCCAGCTGACCGACATCACCCTGGCCCAGGACCAAAACATGGCCCGGCTCCTTGCAGTGACTCCTGTGTGAAACTGCAAACACATGGCACTTCAAAAATCAGCTGATCTCATGGAAACATGGAATTTAGCAGCTTTAGAACATTAATTATGCCGTCAACATGTTTAAAGCCGAATTTATATTTGGTTCCAGATGCTTTTCTCCAATAAAAAAATGCTTATGATGGCATCTGAATTATTTAGCACATATTTTTTATGGATAACCTCCAGTAAATGAATATATAAAGCAAACTTAAATAATGTGTTGTACCTTTTACTTTCTTGGGGTCATTAGCATCTTCAGCAGCTGCAGACTTCCTCTTGGGAGCAGTCTTTTTAGTGGGCATGGTGACACTTTTAAATAATAATAAAAAAAAAGTTGTGTTTTTCTGAGAAACAAAAAGGCCTTAATTATTTACATAATACAATCTTTGCTTGAAGACTTTTCAACCAACTAAAATCTAACTGAGAAACTGGATCAGACAGACATGGAAGGCCTGTGTTTGAACCAGCAGCTGCTGGGTCTCAGCAGCTGCCTGAGAGTCTTTACAGAGGCTGGTTCTTCACTCCAGAAACAGCTGGGCTTCCTCTGCTCCCACCCGAGCTCCTGAACACCAGTGTCATCACGAGTGCAAACATAGCTCCAAGTCAAAGTCTACTATTGTAAACCCGATCTCCTCTAAGGTGTAGGGTCAGTCAGTTTACACTGAGCCTGCAGTTTAAATCGAGGTGTATGATCTAAGGCTGCTAGCCACGGCCATGTGTCCATGAACACACAGGGTCAACAAATGCGCTCTTTTGTTTTAGGTCCTTCTAATAACGTGAAAGACTAAATATAACATATAATATGAATATTAACTATACAAACAGGCCGAGAAAAATAATTATCTCAGAAGGACGTTTAGTGAAACAGCATTTCTTTTAGCTAGCTAGCTAGCTAAAGCGTTAGCGTCTCACCCAGACATTAACGAATTACGAAAACAAAACAAGTTGTTGTTTTTTTAATGAAAAATCCTCAGGAAGGTTGCTGTTAGTTGTTTGGAAGTACCTTCAGAAACAGATGATCTACTAACCTGCTATCTGTAGAAGTTAGTTGACTTAGTAGAAGTGGACGAGCGCTGCTTGCTCCCGGTTTTCATGCGTGCGGCACGTGCGCGACGTGTCCAATGAGGAAAAAAGAGAGGACGTGACGCACAGATTGTTTGAACGCTCGGAACGCCCCCTTCGTTAAAGAGACAGGAACTACGGTAACATAAATACGTATATATATAAATATATATATGAACAAAGCTGTAAAAACTTTTATAATCCATCACAAAATAAAAGAAATAAGGTACAGTAGCAATCCAAACTTTGTAGAGAATTCATTTTATTAAATATTTTATTTTAACAATAATAAAAGTACACATTATCTCAGTTTAATCTAAACACATGTATACAACATTATAAGTAGCCTAAAAGAAAGTGGTTGGTAATAGTTTATGAAGTCAGACAGAATGTGTTTAAATTTTAATATTTTAATAAATATTAATGTGGGCCAGCAGGGTTTTCAGAAGCATCCCATAATTATCTTATGAGCATCACTGCTTCAGTATTAAAAAAGTGAACAACTATAAAAAATTTACTCTAAAAATTTTCTTTTCAATTATGTGATGCAAAAAGAGGTCAGTATTTATTGTAAATCTACCCCAAAAAATTGCAAAATAAAATGGAAACTTGTCAAATAAACCTTATTTTGCCAGCAAAAAATCAAAACAGTTCTCTAAAATATGACGCAGTACTCATTTAATACTTACTATATTTTGTAAAACTGCTGTTAAGTGATTTAATAATTTCTGCACAAGTTCTTCACCAATAAATCTTATTTTTAAGGTTGTTGTTTTGACTGAACCTGTTTAAATCAAACTGCAAAACACTATCTAAACACTGTATTTTATTTATGATCCTAAAATTTAAAGTTTGGCTTTTTAAGGATATTAAACTCCACCTGATGGCCTTTCACATTTTTTTAGACTTGCTCAAATATGGAAAAAAAATGTTAGTGTTGTTCCATTTTAGGGCTTCACAATGAGAAACCTAGAACTGCCACTAGGTGCTGCTCTGACACTCATTCATCTACTTCAGTAGAAAACTCCCAAAGAATAAAACATGGTACAAGAAGAAGAAAGCAAAGGAGACTTTCAAGTCGTGTGGAAAAAACAAGCATATCAAAAACAAAAAGAAAGCACAAGCAGCTCCATTCTGAAGGTATTTCAAGATTTTCTTTAATTAATTTGAACTAGAACCAGAAGTTGCTATTTACAGTTAAAAACAGTCAGTTCATACATATCCACATTCAATTTAAAATTAACAGCTGTAACAGAAAACGTACACTTTCATCTTCCAACATTTTAGCATTTCATCATAAACCAATGTTTTGCAATTAAAAAAATAGCAACCTATAATGCTTTTATATTTATAGTTTCTTCTCAAACGAAAGGAAGACAGATATACAGAAGCATCAATTAAACCTAACTTGCACACAGTATTGAGAACCCTGTAAGCTACTGGCCAGACGAGATAAACACATCTGCAGATTCAGCCAAAATGACTCCTGTAGACCGATAATACATGTTCTGATTTCAATAAATCCCTGATCTACAGCAACTTACATGTTAATATAGACACTCTTAGCAGAACTTTATTCAAAATGGCTACAGAATGCATTGCATGTGCGATCTTTAAAGGGAAGTACAAAACTCATAAAAAAAGCGTATAACTGAAGAGAGATCATCCAAATCCAATGGCACTGGATTTAGGTGTTGGCTCATGCAGTGGATTGCAGAAATTAGTGTCCTATAGTCTGTCAGGCATCGGTTATGTTGGCACAGAAACACAAATAGCGTCCTGACCTGCATCTGTCTCTGCAGCTAAGTTTGACGCATTACTGGCCACCTTACAGCACAACCACAATCACAGGCGAAGCTAAATAAAAAAATAAAATAAAATAAAAAAACGCAGTCCCTACTTGTGATCAGAATCACATTCCGAAATATTTTGTGCAGAATATTTTGACGTTAAATCTTTCGTTCTTTTAACAGTCTGTACACAATAGAAAACACAAGGTCCCAGAGATGTCCAGTTCTAAAGCAGTCTTCACCCCCATGTCCACTCATGACACAGCAGATTGTCCGTATGATGCATTCTTACTGTATATTTTGGGCGACTGTCATTATTAGCGGTTTTCTTGTAAGCTTTTATATCAACAAGACGAGCTGGCGTTTCCATATACAGTAAAGAAGAGAAAAGGCAACACAGAACGAGGCCGCACTAAATGTAACTAGATCTGAGTCCCTGAGGGGAACTGCACAGCAGCAGCAGCAGCAGAGCGAGGTCAGCCGCGTTACTCTAGGTCCTCTGCCACCCTCCTCTTCTCTGGCACGTGGCTCCCCCATCGCATGGAGAAATACTGCATCCCATCCTCACTCGCTATGGTTTCAGTTCAGCAAAAGCAATGTAGTTAAGAGGGTAATGGTGAGCAAGCGGCATGCTCTGTCCTCCTGAGTCCAGGCTTTCCCTGATGAACGGTGAAGAACATTCTGGAAAGGGCGACCACTGCCAATGGAGCAGCTGCTTTTCACACAAATCCTAAGTGCTTTGATGGTGGACGCTAAGGCCGATGAAACCTGTGGACAAATAAAAGCTCATAAAGCAGGAAATACAATGGAGTAACTGCTTACAACATCCCTCAACCTGAAACACAATGTTGGTTCTTTTTGTTGCTTATTTTTGTCTTAGTAAACAGACCTATGCCTAATAAATGTATGACTTTATAACTTTAGAATTCTAACTTTGTTTTTCATTAACTATTGACTCTTTTACTCCTAATCCTACAAGTTTATTCTTGTGATTTAAAAAAAAACTTTTTTTCATAATTGTACAACTTAATTTAAGAGAATAAATTCATACGTTTATGAGAAAAAAGTCAACATTTACAAAAATAACGTTTTTTGTTTTTATGATACTCCATCTAAGGAAGAAGTTAGATTTTGTCACCTTTCTTCATTCTGTAATTTTTGTATAGTTTTCATTTTAAGAGGCAGAGTTGTCTATGAAAGACTAAAAGCTTAGAAACGGCAAAAACAAAAATAAAGTTAACAACATTTTAAGTGTTTTTATCACATGAATGATAATATCAATGCAAATTAAAAAAAATAACTAAGTAAATTGATAAATGTTGGGATAATCTGACAAAAAACAGTTGTCATTTGATCAAAAAATAATCAATTTTTACATCTTAGCCTGATCACTTAGTAATAATTGACAAAAAAGTCATTTATTTCTAAATAGAAATGTTGAAAATATCACTAGCTTTGGGGTGCTGTGCTGCAGCCATAGAACGCGAAGAGTTGACACAAGCTTACGTCAGTTGAAGCAATTCTCCATAAACTTATGGGTTAAGTTACAATTTACAAAAATGAAAATTTTTGGAGTTACTTCAAAATTACAAAAGTAAGTGAGTTTCATGAGTCCATCTATGCATCTTTGTGCATTTTCAGCACAAATCAGTTCTTTCCATTGCTGATCATCTGGATGCTGCACTGTGCCGGCCTACAGAACTCTGTCGGGTCGATAACAACAACTGCATTTGCTGATGCACACTTCTGGTAAGCCTTCTTTTTTCCTGTGCCTGCCATTACTCTCAAGATATTACTTTAGTCTGATCCTCCAAGGTTTGCAGTTGTGTGTAAATCCACATATTTGCAATGCTCACAACCAGAGATGGTCACACTGGAAACAGACATACATGGAGACGAAGGATCAAATGGAGTTGTTTACTGTTCACTGAGTAAATGGTCAGAGCTGGCAGGCCTCTTTTGGGTCATTGAAGCTACAAATATGACCACATGTGTATTTACAGCAGTTTATATTCATGCATCTTATTGCACCATTTCACGCATCCTCTGTGTTATTTGGTGCTGAGTCTCACATTGGAGCAGAGCCTTCTCACGCTGGACACAGTCTTTCTGAGACGTTCTCCTCAGGAAGGAGGATGAGGTCCATCTGGACTAGGACTTCCTGCCACAAGAATACTGTCTTTCCCTCAGCCATTGGACTCAAACACCAGATAACCTGCTAAACTCTGGCTCTGTAATGGTAGATCCTGCTGATAACGTTTCATTCAAAGGGGATTCATGTCTGTTATTGTATTTAGAAAATACAGCTTTAATGAATGTTCCATGAATTAAGTTTGTTTTTATCTTCGATGTCTTAAATTCCACTCTGTAGAAATATTCTAAGTTTAAAGCAGTTTGTGGTCACAAACTGGCGACACGCTGACCAGCTTGCTAGCATAGCATAGTAGTAGTATCAGTGTGTAACAACATCGCTGTCTCCAAATCAACCCTTTTTTTATTAAACTTCCCGTTGCTGCTGTGACCCCAGGTCCTCATCATACTCCGTGTCTGTTCGGATCCGGTTAAAAACCGCCACATCCTGCTGCTCCATCAGCCTAAGATAAACGCTACAGAGAAGTGTACAGAAGCTACCAGAGTGGGGGCGCTTTGCGTGTCACTTGCATGTGTAAATATTACAAGTTTTTTCTTCTTCTCTGACTTGCGGAAGAAGCTTCTCTGCTTGCTGCCGTTTTCATGTCTGCTTGCTGTGAGAGTCAGACGGGCTGACTTTACTCTGAACAATGGAAGCCCAAGAAAGCAGAGCTGGGAAAATAAAATCTCTATTTCCCAAAAATAAATCGTCTGAACAAATAAAATTGGAATTAACCGATTAAATTGATTAATTGGCCCTACCTCAACCCTAACTGAAGTCTTGAGATGGTCAAGCATTCAAGTGTGAGAGGCAGTTTACATTAAAGCTGCCGCTGTGGGACATGATGCAAAGCAACTTGAGACTGCAAGAGTTGTGCAGGTTATGATGATGAAGGGTTTCTATGTTGACAAGAATCCTGGTCTATTAGGATGTTTGGGATTGAAAACATTGCACTAAAAAATAACCAGATTTGTTAAATGAAATTAAGGTTTTACTGATGACTTGAAACAAGAGTGAATAAGAAATGAATACAATTTGCATGGTTGTTTGGAACCTATTAACTGGATTTAACTGATAAAAGCTCACCGTGTGTAGATTTTGCTTTCTTCATGAACCTCCATTTCAGTGCTCTTATAGTCATTAAGCTCCTTACGGATGGCCGCCTGCATGAATCAATAGTATGTGTTAAATGTGAACTTCAGAGGAAAATAAGTATTTATTACACTTAGGGTTAATAATAAGGCATGTTTACATCTAACAATAAGTGTAATGCTCACCTTATCAGCTGGAGTCAGCTTGGTCCACGGCTTGTCCGCCCTCCGGTCGTAGTCCTGGGCATCTGTGACTTCCACATATTCATGGAATCTTAAGATTTTTCTTGCCTGCAGTTCTGCAACTGTGGGCCTTTGACTCAGCTAGGACAGAAAATGTTGGTTTGTTCTACGTTTAATGCTTCACAAACCAAAGAATAACACTCAGGTGCTTTTATTTCACCTTTCGGGTCAACCTCCGCTTGATTTCTCGGACTTCCGCCTGCCTGTCAGCCTGGTTTTTGGCTGAAGAAATGATGAAGATGCGAAAAAAGTGACAGAACCAAATTTAGATTTCAACATGAAAGCTTTTTTGACATGAAAAGCAGAGAACGAAACATTTCCAAAATTAGATCCTTGGTTTACAGTCACACTTCAGATAACTGTTTCAAATGTAAATTCTGGGAGTGGCTGCAGGCGTGTTCAGCTTTATGGCAAAAAAAAGGGAACAATAAACAACACAATGTGGCTTTTTACACCTGATTATTTAAAAAAAAAAAAAGCAATTTGATAAAGAAGTGCAGCTTCACTTTAAAGGCCCCGCCTCTTATTGTTAAGATACGTAAATATGTGAAGAGTGAATACTGACGCTGAAGGATGTTTCTTTGCTCCAGCTCCTCAGCAGTGGGTCTCTGGCTGAGTCGCCTAAAGCAAAAAAAAGAAGAAAAGAAGCTGCTATTTTTACAGACTTTCATCACTTAATCAGACAGGTGATAAGTAGGACATGGATCTTTGAAATCAGCCGCTCTTTCATTTACAAAGTGTCTTCATATGAAGGTGTGGAAACGCTAATGCGATAAACTGGGATTTTACCGTGTGAGTGCTGTGCCGATCTGTGTGCGGATAGCCTCCCACTGCTCCCTGCTCTGCCAGGTGAGCCCCGTGTGTCCAGGAGGCTGCTCGTCCCTGCTGCTCCTGTCCTGGACGAACCTGTCCCTGTCAGGCACACATGGACGGCTGCCGAGCTTCAGAGCCAGAGTGTCCTTCCTCTTCACTCTGTTGGCCAGGGCACCTGCACATGAGATGAAGATGTGCATGTGCATGTGAGATGAAGGCCGGCGTGAAGACGCTCTACATCACGCTCAGCCTCTTAGGAGAACAGTTAGGCTTACTTGGTGGGGGCTCATCCTCCTCATCCTCATCTGAGTCTTCGTCTTTATGAGGCACTGGACCATCTGAGTCACTGTCATGTCCGTGCATGGGATGCTCCCCTTCTTCCTCTTCTTCATCATCTTCTTCCTCTTCCTCACCTTCGCTCCCATTTTCTCCTGGGAGGAAGCAGACTCCGGCATCTCCAATCAGGCACCGCCGACTCCGAGGCTCCAGCTCTGGCTGGGGGATCTCGCCGTCATACTCCTCTTCCTCTTCATCATCTTCCTCCTCAGAGTAATCATCTTCAGATCTATTGGAAACAAATAAAACGATCAACAATCAATGCAGAAAAAAGGGGATTTAGGTCCTGGAAGCAGTGAAACACTCAGGCAGGAGGAACTCCAGGTTTTTTCTTCTATTCCATTCACAGTACAGAACGCTTTTTAAAGAGACGTCTCAACTGGGAGCTGAGTGGCATTTACCAAAACATAGATGCAAAATCTGTCTTCTGTTGTAGAAACATGTCTGTGAAAGCTCACATACGTATTGGTCGATTATAGATGAATTCATTACAAAGAGAGATACATTTTTGCATCATCTACATACATTCTGATCAACAATACTTCCTTTGACACTAATACCGCGTGCAGTTCTTTAAACTGTCTGAACTTGGCTTTTAAATAAATGTTTACGATTAATGTTCAAACTAAAAAATAGTCTAAATCACTTTACAAAGATACAGAATCACTGACCGACCCACATTTGTGACATTTGTTTTGATCGACAAACGGAGAAACTCACAGTTTTAGAGGTTGGATGCTGACGGGCAGCGGACGGCCACGCTCTCCTTGGTACTCTGGAGGGGTTTCAAACAGCAGAGCGTGTGCCCGCTGCAACCCATCTGGTGTGGCTGGGCCGGCCCAGGACTGGAAAGGGCTCGCTGGATCATGATGTGCAGCGGGACAGGAGCCGGGCGCTGGGGGACTCGTTGGTGGGGCTCGGTGGGTCGAACAGCATAGGGATGGGTTGGGGCAGCGGGTGCGGGTAGGAGTGCTGATGGTGAAGGTGGTGAGAGTGTATATGCTGGCGGGGTGGGGAGGGGGGTTTGTGAGTTGGCAGAGGTGGGGAGGGAGGAGGCGGCAGCTGGAAGCCCACAGATAGGCTGCTGTGGTCTTCTAGAGAGTGCGGGGAAGGGCTTAAAGCAGAGTCCTCTATGCTGCGCTTGGTGACCGGGGTGGTCCTTTTAGGAGGCATGGGGGCGATGGCTTGGCGACAACATGACTGGCGCCCCCTGTAGTCTGAGTGAAGTCACCTGCAAATAAAACACACCTTATCCAGTCATTCACAGTGAGAGATGGAGCTGATGCTTAGAGGGAGCTAACGGCAAGTTCTTTTATCTTCACAGGCCATTTGCCTCTGTGATGTGAGGCACCAGTCAGGAGAGATCGAACACACCTGACTGAGCGCTACAGCACATGTACAGAGAGGGGAATCACAGAGCCGCACTAGAAATGAAGCATGTGCAGCACCAGCCCTCACATCACAGATCCAGAGATGCAAACATGCTCAACCTCAAAGCTTTGTTCTGTGCAAAAGCTTCTAAGTTGAAGAAAACTTCTGCTTATTTCATGCACATTATCTACATTTGCCATGTAGTCTTTGAAAACCATGTAGAGCACGTAAAAGCAGAGCAGTGCTACAGAGGCACAGTGTGAGTTACAACATGCAGTTGACTGCACTGCGATGGATCACATTCCCCCTTCCCACACTTCTTTTTGGCCCTCCGTGTTCCCACCCTTTCATCCGTCCATCCCTCTGAGTAGAGAGCGAGTGAAATCGTTCTTCCAACATGGATGCCTTGTACAGCTGGAGCTCGCTGGAGGCTGCTCCTCATTCACATGTCAAGCCTCAAAAACAGTCAACTGCACTCACGCAGGCTGTCCTCCATAAAAAGCGCACTCATTATCAGCTCGTTATATGCATGCGGCTCCTAATAATCTCATCTGAAGAAAAGCATTAAGAGCTGATTAGCAAGACACGTTGGCAGTTTGAAAGACGCGACATGGTGAAGGAAGCAGACTCTGGAGGGGGCATTGCAGACAGAAGCACCCAGGCTGAGACTCCCGGGGCCGTCCTTTTACCTGAGCGCAGGCCTCCGGCCCGCCGGCACAGGTACACCGGGAGGGACAGGTAGACATCATAGTCGCACTCTCGCTTCCAGCAGGACCAGTAGAGAGGAAGCTGAGCATTTTCTCCCCCCTGCAGGGCGGAGACTAACAAGGAGGAGACGGGGGCCTTCAGCTGGGGCTTTTAAAGAACTCAGCTACATGGAGGTTTTGAGTCCCACTCCAATCATCTTTTGACCCATTTTAAAGAGCTTTCCTGGTGGTCTTTTAGGTAACATTGTCGTTTTTTGCCTAAATTAAAAAACCTGTGTTGTTTACAAGGTCATAGTTTCTGCAGAGTGGCAATCACTGATTAGAGTTGTGGGCGGGACTGATGGCGTAGATTAAGCCAGCAGCAAAATCCATCCGTTAACACTCTCTCTTGCTGTCTTAAGGTGCGTTCACACCAAACGCAATTCGCGCGGCCAATTCGCGCATCCCGCCCCTCTTTCGATGCCAGTAAAACATGCTGCTCGCCACATAAATGTGACATACACAAAAATATGTTCCCTAAGCTTGCCGCCTCGGCTGCCTGTGGGAGAAGCTAGCAGCTAATGTTTTTTAGGTTGATTGCTACATGCAAAAAGTCAAAAAAATTGATAAAGAAATACTCAGAAATGAAATTTTAATATTAATTTTCTTCATATACATCCTCCACGAACATGTAACACCAAAAAAGAAAATCACCAAAAACACAATTTTCATCTGAGTGAGTGTTTAAGTAATGCTAACGGTGGGGAATGAATGCTCCTGTCCTTTAAAGTAAACTAAAATGGATAAATTCATTTATTCTTATTATCAGAGTTTAAAAAAACAAAAATTCTCATTTGATTTATTCCAAACAGGAAAAGAGTGTATAGATCAATCCTGCTCCACTCTTCTTTCCCACAGCTTTTATGAGCTTGTGTCTCATTAATCTAATTATAGCTGAAACTGATGTGTTTCCAGACTTAATCATGGTTGGAGCATCTCATACTGCCAGAGGGGAAACTATTTTTTACAATGTCTTGTCGTCACGTAGAGATAGAATTTTCATTCTTGTGTTTAGCGTCACCAACAAAAGCCGAGATTAATTTATGAATCAAAGTAGGTCATTTTATTATATAGATTACTGGTTTCACTGAATCAATATTCATTTAACACAAGGTGGAGTCATTTATCGTTCTATTTAGTCCACTCTTTAACCTTAAACATAGAAAATTTTAAAGACCACCTCCAATGAAAATCATATTTTTGGTGTTTTTAACATGTTCTTGTAGCATTTTTCTCATGATGGATGACATTTATTGATAAAATGAATATGTAAACATAGCTTCTAAGTATTTCTTTATTTCAAATCGTAATGAATCAGGAGCAGGCAAAAAATCCAGTTTGAAAAAGCTTGTAGTTGTTAGATACAAACTACAATGGAACAAGCTTCCTGCTCTGCTCTACTTTGAAGCATCCACCTGTAGACAAATAGATCCATGTATGTCTTTGTTTTTCCCGTCTGAGCTAGAGTTTGGATCAAAACTGTAAGACTGGATAACTCTGATCCTGTTCACTATTTTTGTTGCATTGTTTATGTTAGCTTGGTGTTGTGAGGGATTGTAAGCTAGCGGGAGAAAGTGTAAAAACAAAGGAATCATGGGAAATTGGCTGTGGCTTACTCCGCACCAAAAGCCCCGCCCCCAACTCAAGAGTCTAATTTCTTTTGAAATGATAATCAGAGTGGGACCTAAACACTCGAAGAGGAGATTTGAAATAAATTGAAAATTCCCAGAAATTTGGCTTCTTTTTTGCATCTTTGATTTAAAGGAGACTTAATGTTCTTTGAGTACAGTCAGCTGTGGTTGTTCAGAGTCCCTAAAAGCCACTTCATACCTTAAATGTGTTTGTTGCATTTCATCTTTTCAGGAAGCCTTTATTTGTGCTCTGTTAGTGTGTTGCTGTGCTGTTCAAGTCTAAATATTTTGCTCACAAAACCTCTTGACCTTAATAATCAGTGGAGCTCCATGATGGAGTTTTCATTTATTCTAAGAATGCTTGATTAATGAAATTCAAAGGTCTTGCGCACCTCAACAGCTTTTCCTTCAAGCTTTGAACATGAACATGTAGTATTTATTAAAAAAACAATCATTCTTTATTCCTGCTAAATTTGATTTTTAAAAATTAGAATAAAAAATTAAATTCACCAAATAATTATAAAAAGTAGAGGGAATTATTTTATTTGCATAGAACATTTTTGTTTAAATCAGACTGATTTGAATTCTCAGTTTTGAGACTTTATTAGTAATGTCAAAAAGATCATTTTTTCTTAAAGCTCCTATTTTTTATTTGTTTATATAAAAGTATGAAGTTGAAGAGGAAACATCAGTTTAAACAGACTGAATGAACATTTTTTCTTTAACAGCTTCAGAAAACTCCATAGCAGCATGTAGGACTTGAAGAGAGCGAACAAACACAAAGGTACAAAACCCACCAGATGTGCTGGATGGAAATAAATAATTCAAATCAGGAAACCTTGAAGAAATGTGAACTCAAGTGCGCTGCCAAACGAGACAAATGTACAGTAAACAACCTGAAGCATCAGCCTAAACCACAAGTGTCTGTAATCCTCAGGATGTAAAACCCTAGAAAAGTCTTCCAGGCGTAGCATTTAAACTAGCTGGGGAGAAGCTGCTCAAGCTGTCCAGATAACATCATTACTGGGATATGTGAGTGAGTGTGAATCGTTCTCTACCATCAATTGTGCACTAAATTGTAAGTACTTCCTGTGGTGGACGTTCCCGAAGTCATAATTCACATTTGTGGCAGCACTTACCCAGCATGCCTGTGTTGCCTCGGTTCATGGGCTTGGGTGGAGGCAGGGGGGGCTGCTTGACGACCTGAGAGGTGGAGGTCAAAGCTGCAGCCGGCTGAGTGCTGGTCCCTGCAGAAGACACCGACCGAACAGGTTTGGAGGTCACAGCCGACAAAGACGAGTACTGAGTGGTGAGGTGGTTGGACGGTGTTCTAGTTGAACCCTCACTTCCAGGTTCTGGGGTGGAGCTTATGAGCCATTTTGGAGGCATGACTGATTGCTTAGGTGGCAAAGGTTCTCGCAAAGTGTCCTGAAGAGCCTCTGGGTCAGGCACAAAATGGCTGTCTGATTCTAGGGAAAAAAAGACCAACAAGAACCTTTTTAAAAACTACAAAGACTCATGAATACAGCTGTGACAAATACATCTGTTTAAGGAAGGATAATTTGATTATCGCATCATAGATTTTTAGACACCTTTATCCAGAAGTATTTTAGAATTATTTCCATTGAAATGATAAAGTGAGAGGAACTGAGATCTCAAACTTTTATCACAATAAGTATACTGAACACCAAAAAATGCAGTTTGAAAAAGATCATATTTGTTACGTAGAAAATACAATGTGCGGAATACAAGCTCCCCGCTCAGCTCCATTCTGAGACATCTGCTTACAGACAAAGAGATCCACATACATCTTTGTTTTCCTCGTCTGAGGTGGCATCTGGCGCATAACCTTATGGCTGGATGGCTTCAATATGGATCGCCATTTTTGTGGCACTACTAATGTTAGGGTGGGGTGTGAGGGGGTTTAAGGCAGGAGGAGAGTGCATAAACAGAGAGCTCTCAGCAACTGGTGGGGTGTTTTCTCTGCACTAATAGTCCCGAAGGTGAATTTCGAATGAACTACTGCCGCTCTGCAGAAACTAAGTCACTCAGTATCTAAACATTTTTTCTGAAATTAAAAAAACTAGAACTTTTGTCAAATATACATTATACATACGTCCAACGCTACGCCACATTCTTTGCAAAAGCTTTTAGTTTGATTAACTGAAAAAAAAGACAAAACAGCGATATTTTGAAACAAACCATGTATGAACTGATCTCCATTAGTTTTCTGAGTTTATAAAAATAAGTAAAGCACACAAGCCACAAAGACAAGACAAGATAATTCCTCTCCATACGGAAAATTAAGCAGTCCTTTCCTACAGTCTTTTCAACAATCATCAAAAATGTATTCCTAATACTAAACATGGCTGCATTCACTCATACCACAGAGAATGAATAGAAGTCAGTATATTCTGCTCCTCATTAAAAACAGATGGAGTTGTCTGGAGACCTTTATGTACGCGTTGTTCTTCACCAGCTGCCACCAACAGTCAAAAACACTGAACTTGAGGCAAACTTATATGCGATTTTGCTGTTCATTCTATATTGTTCAAACATCATTACAGACTGCCTGCTGGTGGAGTTGGTTTGATTTTTGACCCAAAGAAACAGCTGGCCTCTTAAAATAAAATTGTGTCTGTAATGAACACTTTAATACGGCTAGGCTCAGAGAGGTTGACATCAGGTTTCTTCTGTTATTTGTAACCCTCAAATTTAACATCGTCACATACAAACACCTTGTGTTTCAAGTATCACTTCATGCAGTGATAGACACAAACCAGAACTATTAGTAAACTGTTATGTATTATCATCAGTCTTTCTAAACAGCTATTTATTTATCTCTAATGTTCACATTTATTAACAAGCTGCAGGTTCTTTGTTTTTCAGAGACAAACCAATTCTCCAATCTGATTTAAAAATCACAAAAACCAGACGAGCACGGCTTTATTGTGACGATGTGATGTCTTTGATTCAGCAGACATTGATTTGACATTATCTGGTTAAAACCCTCCTCTAATTGCTTCAGCAAAGCAGCTGCAGAGCAGTGAAGCGTTCTCTGCTTCAGCATCTATTCTGCTCCAAGCCCTCTCTGTGGAGGCACTCGTTTGAAATTCGCACTATCTAGGGATCAGCTCTGAAGACAAACAGAGTGGGCGGCCGCAATTACCACTCAAAATCAACCTCCCTCTACTCAAGCTCAAACAACCCACAGCGGCACCCCCCCCCCCCACTTCTCCCACGCAGATGCTCAAAACCAGAAGTTTAGCATCAGTTTATTTACAGAGGAATTCATATCGCTGCCACGTCATCTGTCAGAAAGGGAAGTATTGTGGAAAAGACCAGGAAGTTAGATTAGGGAGAGAGACAAAAATGAGGGCAGAAACGAGAGATCTGATAAAGATAGAAAGAGAGTAGGAGAGAGAAAGAACAAGGTGATATGGAGGAGCGGAACAGGCAGGAACACAGGAGGAAAAAGCAGCTCTAGAACAAACCTGTCGACTGAAACAGGTTTTTTTGGGGGGGGGTTGTGGATCTTTCACTTTCAAGCACTGAACTATCTACATTATTCTGTGTTATGTCATATCATCTCCACGCTGTTTTCACCCAGCACCCTGTGAACATGAAGGATCACTGCACAAATGTGGTTTGAAACATTACAAATCTGTTCTCATGCATAACTTTCTTTGAAACCCATTAGTTGTGGCTCCTTACAATTATCACTGAGCTAACGAAGGTGTGAGCATTCAGTGGAAACAATAGACGAGGTGATCTTGACACATTAATAAGAAGCAAAGAGGAGAGGGCCAGCTATTCCCTCATGCTCCTGAATAAGAAGCATAGCTAGAGCAGGTCGCCTGGGAGCCGACTGGAGCCTGTCTATATCTGGGAGGACAGCACATGAGCTGCAAAGTGACGGCAAGAGGGAGGGAGGACATGCTCAGACTGAAGGATCCCCTGCTATTTTCAAAAACGTACAACGAACAAAGTCAAACATTGAAGATTCTTGAGAAAGGTCCTCACCTCGGCGGGCCCTTCCCTCCTCTGCAGAGGCATGTCGAGGAAGCGTCGGCTTCCAGTCTCCTTCTGTGGGCCGACTCCTCCTGCCGTCTTCTGATGGAGCCTTCTGCAGCCCGGGTCTCTTCTGACCGTCCTCAGGGTGCAGCCTGCCCCTCGTCTGCCCTCCTCCATCTGCCCGTGCATCTGACCCTGCCAGGCTAGGTTGGATTTCCACTCCCCCTCTGCATGAGAGCGTGGCCCCATACCCCCTAGCCTCCGTCCATCCTCGTGAAGTCCGGTGCCTCTGGAGGCCAAAGCCCCACGGCGGTCTCCGTCCGAGGGAGAGCGGCCTTTGCGGTCATCTGGTTGGCTGAGCCAGGCAGGGCTCTTCCTGTAGTCGGGTTCTGGAGGGGGTTTGCTTGGACTCTTGCCACTGCTGACAACTTCTCCACCGACCCCAACTGGTAGAGTGTGGCCATTCTTCACATAAGACTGTTTCACGTTTGGAGCATCTCCTCCTGTAGGAGGTAAATAAGTAAGATTAATTTAAAAAAATAAAATGAGTGCGATTAAAATACTCCTGCTAAATTTCTTCATTGTGTTTCATCTATGGAGTCAAATCAGAATCATTTTCTAGTGAATGAAAAACCAGATTGTGAATTTGAAAAATAGATATTGTATTGTATATGTCATATATCATGAGAAAAATGCCACTAGATCATGTTAAAAACACAACTTTTGTTGGAGTGGGTCTTTAAAGACTCGTGCAGCATTTACTGTCGTCATGCAAGAGCAGCTGCAGCTCTAATAAACGGGCAACAGCAGGGCAAGCAGAACGCTCGCACACACCCCTCCACGAGCTATTGTGCTGCGGGGCACAATTCGTTCCACTTTTCCTCAGCTCTGTGGAGTGACATGTCATTTTAAACAGACGCTGCATTAGTATGACAACAACAAGTAAATGGGGCTTTTAGGATGTTTTAGGCACCTGCTGCTCTAACTTTAGTGTCTGTGAAAGGGAGGGGGTGATGGCTTCAGGGCCACAGTTATCAGAGGAAGCAACCACAGCGCAAAGAGATCAGATGAATCTCACCGTTGTCTGGAACCTCTTTGAGCACGCCCTGTTCTATCAGCTCCTGTCGCGTTCGCCTAGTTGACATCTTCCTCTCCAGCTCTGCCATGAGCAAACGCAATTCACACAAATAAATGACATCATAAAGCACATTTTCTTTCTTTCTTTTTAGAGAAAACACCAGGAGTAACTAAATGGATTGTTGCATTTAGACAAAGAGGCCTTGAGTCTCACCAAAGTGACTAGAGCTATGACGAGTATTATAATAATCTGATGTTTGTGATTTGTTCTCAAAAAAGGAGTACAAATATTTTTGGCGTCTGAAATCGCTGATTTGCGATCTTTGTAACCATATGGTAGCAAAGTAAAAAAATATACTTCAGGAAATGTAGCTATTGCTCTAAAATTGCAGGTTAATAATGGATTTTAAGTGTACAAGCAACTATTTTAAGTTTATAAACTAAAAAAGCCATGTAAAGGGATGGTGACGGTTCTTATTTTCAAAGTAAAACTATCAGGCGTTTTGCAGATTAAAAAAATGAGACTGAAGTTCAGTTTACTGAAATAAAGTCTGAAAAACTGATTTGTTTAAAATATCTGGTGTTCCTTCATTCATCGCGGAGGTTACGTTCTAAAGATAATATGCAACAGGTGAAATCTCTGAGGTACAATGTCAGATATTTACAGCTATGAAACTCCTCAGTACACACTTTATATAGTTTTCTCAGACAGACATGAACATTTTCACTTTTCTCTCTTGTTTAAACCCTCAAAGGTCAAACCTTCACAGAAAAGTAGGTCCAGTGTTATGTAATGAAAATAAAGATCTGGTTGCAATTGAAGATTTATGTAGATTTGGTAATGCCTTCTCTACAGGAGACATGACATGAAGGAGATTGAGTGACAGGATCTACAGCCAATTAGGACGCAGGACACAGTGCACTATTGGAAAAAATGCAAAAAGCATCTAATATTAGAATGAAAAAAACTCTGCAGACCAGTAAAACCAAAATAAGTAAACCAGCGAAGGGCCACTGTAGTTGACAATTAATTTAAAAAATAATGAATACTTAATTAAGGACATTACAAAAATATCTACAGCAAGTGTGCTAATTTATATGACTTTCTGTGAGGATGGCGGACAAACCAGAACACGTCTGCAAAATATCCAACTTGAGTGTGAGTCTTTTGGTATTTCCAATTAGCATGTAAAAAGTCATTTAGAAAACAAGTCTGTTGGAAACACTGTTGTCAGTTTAGATGAAAGGACTGAGTGTTTTCTAGTTGTTCAAGAGTCAGTTTTATTTAGGAGTTGCTGTGTCTTCATTTACCATCTTCTTGTCATTTATCTATTGGAACAGTTTTATTGTTGAAGTTAACCACGAAGTTGACAAAAAAACTTTTGAGTGTGACATTACTGAAATGATAAAAACTTTCTTTAAAAATCTTTGTGTTGTTGATTAAATGTTCTTACATCCAGTAAAAAGACGGACATAAAGCAACCAATCACAAATTCACATATTGAATGGTAAGAATTGTTATTTGATCTGTGAATCGTTCGTGAATCAAATCTAATTGCCACCCAAGTTCACGAACAGTTCTTCAAGAGACCTGCATTGACCTCTGTAAACGCAACAAACCTTCAGAGGTTTCCTTGAATCTCTCGCTGCTTTTCTTCTTCCGCCACTTCCATGGTTTAAAGATCTTGCCAAGGGTAGAAAATTTGCTGCCTTTATGCTTGGATGGAGGGTGCTGTCCCCCACGCCGCCCCCCTCTCCCACCATTGTGCCACGGTGCTGGTCAGCTTCATCATCTGGAAGGAAGAAAGCAAAATTCAGCAGGAATAAAGATTTAAAGAAACATTTCTCGCATCGGGACCTGGAAAACGAGCACACCTCTCCATCAGTGGGCAGCAAATTCTGACAACAAAGATTTCCTTTCAAACGGAGCGCCGCTGCGGTTGAAAAACGGCCCGGCTCATTACGCCTGGTATTATCTTGAACTGTTAATTCTCGGGGACTGAGTGTGCTTTGGCAGGAGGATGCTGAGAGCTCATTGAGCCCTTTGCACAGTTAACAGCAGAGGTCTGACACTGGCATTCAGCCAGAGTATCTCACTGTCAAGCGCTCACATTCCTTAGCTGGATGGAGACTAGTGCCTTATCAGCCTTTCAGCCAGCCCTCTGAGGGGCGCGCACGGAGGCAGTAGCAGACAAACCGCTGTCATTCAGGATGCATACACGCAGCTAACAGTCAGGAAGCGAGACCTTCTAAAGAACGCTGATCATTACGAGCTGTCGCAGACGCTGGAAGCGTTCTGTCAAAGGCTTTCTGCAGTAAAGGCTAAATGCTGCGAGGTGTGTGATTGACAGGCAGACAGAGTGCTGAGCGCGGAGGGCGCTGCAAACGTTAACCCTCTGTAGAGGCAGCAGGTGCTGCATTCAGCAGACATAATATTTACCACTGGTAAGAGAACAGAGTCTGATTTAAAACAGACACGTGCTCACACAGGATGTCTTGGCATCAGCAAGTACCTTGCAGTCCGATTCCCACAACAATATACTTGATGTGGTTTGTCTGGCAGAGCAATAAAGAACGGAAGGAGGAAAACAACCATATTGTTATAGGAAATAAACTTTAGTCAAACAAAACAAGTAGAAGTTTGGTTGGACCTTTTCTCTGCAGCTGGCAGACTTGCAGTCTTTCTAGGAGGCCTTTATCGAGGATGGCTACAGATACTGAACTCAAACCATTAAGTGGGAAATTATGGCAGGGTAAAATCAGAGTATTTACAGAGTTTAAAGGCTAACTTTTCTTTTTTTTTCACTCCAAAATGCTATTTTTAAAAGCAGGTACCTGGAAGAGGGGTGTTTAGAGTCCAGCTTCCATAGTGGCGGAACCTGAAGCAGCATGCCATGCGGAGGCAGGATACTTTCAGCAACACCACTGTTTTACTTTTCTGTGTATACTCCAGCAATCAAAAACAAAGACAGGAGGGAAGGGAAGCAGACTGACTGTCAGGGTTCACAAACAACTCCTCAACATGGAAATTCAGCATATCTCTAAGATAGGGATCAGAGGATTGAGAGCAGCTTCTTCCCTGTGATCCAAACCTGATGTTCTTATGCGCAGCGGAAAGAAACGCCTGTAAGAAATTCCTCTGATACAGTGGCTCAGCTGAGCCAGTGGAGCAGGATAAGAGCTGGCTGTGTCAGGCCTGGAAATACAAAGCGTCGCTGAGAAGACGATCTCGGAGGGCTGAGCCCTTGCACATGAAAAAGATGCACTCAAGACCCAGCAGCAGAAAAACAAGCAAAAATCGTCCAACGGATGAGGAAAGTTTGAGAAAAACAAACTCAACCATCACACTCAAGGAGACGTGGATCCAGTCCAAAGCATTCCTGGCAGAGAAAAATGGCCCGACATGTCATTGTTTCAGCTGCAGTGAGAGGAGGTCTGGTGTGTGGTCGCACTACAGCTGTGTGTTTCTGTGGCTTTGAGATGGGAGTAAAGAGGAAAAAAAAGCTACAAAGGGAGAAAAAGTACAGACAGTCATGGAGAGGGGGGCGCTGGAAACACAGTCACACAATCAGGGTGGAGTGCTGTTTCCTCCCCAAGAACAAAGACAGCCCCTTCCCTTTAAACTCATAACACAGCACAAGCTGCAGCAACATTTGAAATGAGACATTACGGTGAGAAACTAAAACAAAAAATACAGGAAACACCAAACGTTTCCTGTCATCGCAAAGCCAAATACGGATCCTCTGTCACAATCAGCAGCTTGGCTGAGATAAGGCCTCCCCGTCAGGAAAAATGGGGGCGTGGAGCAGCGCTGGTGTCCCTTTGACGTAGTGCTGTCCTGCTGAAACCACACCTACCACCCAGCATCTCCCAGAGAAACCACATCACCCCCTCAACCTGATGATTCAGTGAGTCACAGGAGGCCTGGCAGGGGGACCACGTGGTTATAGTAGTCCTGACTTCAGAGAGCCTAATACCACCCTGATCCCTTTCAAAAAGACACCGCCTACCACCTGAAAAAACCTCCATTGATTCCAAACTTCATCAAAATCCCCTAAAGCCGCCACGGCACATTATGAAACTTTATCGACTTAATTCAGACACAGGGTATTAGCGCTGCGCCCGCTTCTTGCAGAAACTTGTGCTCCCTTAAACCATTTTTGCACTTAGCATAAATGCAATTAAGAACTGCTTTCCTATCTGCTATCAGCATTCAAGCAGCATCTGAGCGTCTCAGAGAGAACTGTTGATACTGAGCAAAAAGAATGTTTGTGAAGCTAAAGAGGGGAAATGCAGCAGCACATGGATGCCTGTGTGAAAAAAACAGTTGTGATTCGTCCACGTGATCCAACTGACTTAACATACTTGTGGTGGAAGTGAAGGAGGGGAAGACAGACTGTACAGAGGTGATTACACAATCATCAGCTCTCCTTTCTGCCACAAGCACAAGTCTCCGATGTAAAATAATGTTTGAGCGTTGAGAAAAACTCAACACTAAGAGCGTAAACTCACCGCCATCGTTAAGCTGCTGTGGGTCCTGAGCCGGGATCTCCACACGAAGACTCTGTCCCATGATCCAGCCCCTGAGGGCCCCTACCTGTCCTACACCCAGCAACGTGTGCGCTACACTGGGCAGATCAGAACAACACCTGCCCTCACTCATCAAAACAAAACCAAAAAGAGCACACTGTATCCTCAGATCCTTCCTCCTCCTGTGTTTTTCTCTTCTCTGCCTTTCACTTCAGTCCGTCCCTTGTCCCTCCCTCTCACAATCTCCTTAAGACCTTCCCTCCCTGGAGGAGCTGGACTCCCCTCACTCAGTGACCCTCCCTCCTTGGCTCAAAGCACAGGTCAGCATTCACTGAGGGATGCCAGCCATTCCTGGGAGAAAGACGAGTTATGTTTTAAATTTGAAGTGTGTGCTGTGGTATGTTGAGCTGCACAAAAAGTAGGAAAAAAAAGTGACATAAGATGTTCAACCAGCACAAACTAAACAACGTTTTTTTCTCAAGCACATGAATTCAAAACCAATCACAGCTTTGTGGAACTGAGATGAGCGTAGATCTTAGATGTATGAGCATTCCAAAACATCTGATTCAATTATGGGGCTGGAGTGCTGGAGGAAATGAAGGGATTTCTGTGGCTGAAGGGACACAGCGCTCCGGGTCACATTGTTTGAATGCTAGCTTGTGTGTCAATCACACTTAAAATGAACTCTTGAAGGACCAATGACAAGTCCAAGTTATCACCCTGAAGGGAGATAATAGAAAGGTCTGATGACAGAGACATGCTTCTGATCCTGTATTCCATAAGCATGCTAATATCTGACTGCTGCTGCTGAGGGTGTTTATCATGCTAATCAGCACTCCCTATGCCTCCAGACACCTCTTGATACACAACTCAAAGTCTCTTATTGGAATTTGAACAAAGCTGGAGACATTAGTTTGACTTGAGCCTGAATGTACTGAAAGCAGAAATAGAAATCTCTAAAGGAGAAGAAGAAGGGAGGGTGTGTGAACTGGAGCGCCACAAACGAATACTTTAATTCCTTTTTAACTTTGAGTGCTGTTAAAAACACTGTCTGCCTCACAGGAGTCCTGCGTCATTATGCTTGGAAAGATCAGATTTTTTGTCTTTAGAGTGTTTGGCTACATCTCAAGATGGAGAGCCAGTGTGTTCAGTTATGTTCTCTGTGCCCCACATACAGCTTCACACCGGGCCGGCTTCCAGAAAGAACTGAGCCAATACCGATGAGCCCAGAACCTGTTGGCCTGACCTGGATAACAGACTAGGCTGGGCAACTTCAGCAGGCGGGCAAAATGCGTCAGGTGCAGACATATGTATGCTCTTCCACCAGGAGAGTTTGGGAAGTTCAGCCCTGACTGTCCAAGGTGTGATCACAGGAACCGGCAGCTTTCTATGCAGACCAGAAAGACCTTTGAATGTCACACTACAATAGCGAGCTAAAGCTAAACTCAGCATGAAGCCAAAGCATTGAAGACCTACTCCGAAGTAAATTGTGATTTTGGTGTTTTTAACATGTTCTTGTAGCATTCTTCGGATAATGGAGGAAATATATAAAGAGAATTAAGCTTAAAATTGCATTTCTGGGTATGTCTTTATTTAAATCGTAGTGAATCAGAGGCAGATAAAAAAAATGCCATTTGAAAAAGATTGTAGGTGTGATGTAGAAGCTACAATCAGCTGGCCACAGCTGCATAGGATGGGCTCAATGTAAACCCATAAAGATTCAAAACTGCAACTGCATGTTTGAACATAAATGAAGTTTCATCATATGACAAAATAAATCTGCACCAAAAGATGTAGGTTTATAAATGTGTAAAAACGGATCTGTATGCCCGTAAAAAAGATTTGCATTTGTGAGATAATTTCTCCTTTTAAATTTCTAATAATTTTCTAACAAATGGAAGAAGAATGCTATGTCCATACAATAACTCTTCTAAGAACATTTAACACCCAACACCCAAACAGATAAGACGTCTGCAGATAAGAAAAATGACAAAGCTCATAGGAAATAAAGCCGAAGCAAAAATGTGAAGTCTTATTTGATTTATACAACTGAATTTCTCCATAAATATCAATAAACTCAGCTGTATTTGTAGTGTTATTAGTTTTTCCAGCAACAAAACCAAGAACTAAGAATAAATACAGCAGCATGTGAAGCACACATCACCACTGTAGAACATTAATTCGTGTCGGTATGCTGCAATGCCCCTGATCCTGCAATTCTTTGGTAATTAACAAAAACCAGACGGAGGCAGGTCAGAGCTTGAACTTTGAAGTGGAATAGCTGGCAGCAGAGGTGTTGACACTTGTGTTAGCTCAGCCTCTAACGCACAGCAATTGGTTTCTTTATCAGAGGCTTATTACCATCAACCCACATTCTGTCTGTATTTACACAAAGTTTGCAGATAGACAAAAAGAAAAAGAAGCATCCATTTGTGTTATTAAACAAAGATGGCTTAACAAGGACATCTTGTTTGCATCAACATGAACACAATCTGCAAAGGCTACAGAGAAGCTTTGGTTAATCCCAGTACTCACTGGGCTTTTTGAATCTAAAAGTTAAGAAAATGTACATTTACTTAAAAAGTAAACTTTTGAACCTCTTTATTAAAACGTTTCTAAATCCCCTCAGACTGCAACGACTGCCATGAAAAGAAACAACATGGTCATTTTTTCTGTAAACAAACAGCAGCAGTTTAAAATATTACACTTCTGCTAGTGTGCAATAAATACCAATACATAAACTAGACTAGCAAGAAGAACTAATCCGAGAAGGTGGGCACACAGCTGGTTCACAATGTAACATGCTTGTAGAGCATGTCACCCCTTATTGTTACCATGGTTACCAGACTCAATTGGGACTAACAGTAATTGTATAGTTCTCAGATACTGTACAAAAAAATAACTATGATAAAGACTCAAATCTACAAGAGACAGAGATATTTTTTATTTAAAAAATATTAAAACATATTTACAAGCGCTAATGGCAGCTGGTTTAATGCATGAACACCGATTTAAAACACATTTCATCCATTACTGAGCACAAGTTAAAGCTAGACCTACCTTCACCTCCTATTTACAAAAGTATTTGTACATGTGCCGGGAAGTAATCATTGATGAATAATCTAGAATGCTGTCTGGTTTTTATTCTGATTATAAAAAAATTATTTGCTTCTAAGGTTCTTTGACGTGCACATTCCAAAAGATACTGTTGTGTTAATCATCGTAACAAAAGCATTTCAATATTACAAAGTTGTTGAAAACCATGTTTTTCCACTGTTTTTTTTTTGGTAAAGAAACTTTTTAACATAGAAGTGGGAATTTGCTTTCTTCTGAATCAGCTTCTAGTGGTCTTTAAAGGCCCTTAAATGTGGCAAAATTTTTAAAATAAATATCCTGATATGAGTTTATCACTAATGCTGTGCAACTTCTTTTTGTTTTTTTTAAAAATTGATTTTTACCTGAAGTAAAAAAGAGGAAAGCTTCTGTAAATTGAACAACCTCATAAACAGTAATGTGCAACAAGATGAGCAACTTTTTCACTTAACAAGCCACGTTTCAATGCTACTCACCGCGATTTTCCATTACACGGTTCAAGGCAGGCCAATCACCAGTTCCTGAAAATAATTAAATAAATAAATACAATCAACACCGGCTTTACATTTGGAATTAGACAGTTTTTTTCCCCTAATACTTTGCCACATTCATACCACACAAACAAAACGGTTGTTTAGAAAGAAAAAAAGTCAGAATTCTGTCATTAAATTCAGAATTTGCCCTTTTTTCCCCCCTCTTTCTCCATAGCTTTAATCCTCTTCCACATCAAAACAATAAAAAGTCATAAAACACAAAAGATTAAAAGCAACAACCATAAAACATTTCATTTCATTCCCTTCCATTATGAAATGGAAGGGAACACTGTGGCTAATACTTTGAGCGATGACTGGATAGATTATAAGAGAGAAAAAACAGGTAAACACATACAAATGATAAACCACAAAATACTAAAAGCCGAATAAATAAATAAGCTGATTAAATTAGTTATTTAAATGCCAAGTTAAAAAGATGTGTCTTTAATTTAAATTTAAAAATCTTGGCAGATCTAGAAACTCTCAGATCCTCAGGTAAGTTATGCCACAAACGCAGACCAAGAAGATAGAATAGAAAGAAGACTAGAATAGGAAAGTCCCATCTATTACGACTTTAAAAACTCAAAGGAAAATCTTATAATCAACAATAAAAATAATATAATACATGTATAATGTAATAAAAGATAAAGACCTACACTAGAAAAAGTCATGGATGGGGTGGTGGTGGCGAAGGTTCCAGGCAGCTCCACCCATCTTAACCACTCTAGAAATAAACACAAAAATAAGACATCAATGTGTTTTGTTACGATCAAAGGAAAAAGATCAAAAAGGGCCTTAAAAATTCCAAAATGATAAACCAAAACAAAAACTTTTTTATCTTTCATTCATGGGGTAGTGTTAAGTGAAGCAAATTTTTTATAATAACGAACCAAAAATACAGGAAAGTCTTTAAGTATTTGGATTAACAATATGGACATGCTGACAAACTGGTATTACAAAAACGCCTGAAAAAAAATCTATCTGGTTAGAAAACACATGAAAAGATGAAACATAAAAGGATCATTCTTTTCCATGGGCTTTTGTATTTAATACATAAAAAATAAAACTTAAAAATGTCAAACAACAAAAATTCTAAACAACAAAAATTCTGTTTGAATTTTTAATGATCTCTGCTGTTTCATCCTGATTTACAGCTTTTCATGCAGATTTCTTTTAGTTCTCTTTAATAATTGTATTCGTCACAAATAAAAGGAGATTCCAAAGTTTTTATATGAAAACTTCACTTGAAATTCAATTCTCTGGTGTTGACCTCTCACATGCTAGCGGGTTACTACAATGTTAAACAAGGACAGCCAAAAATAAGTGCAATAAGGACACAGATAATTTAGACTTTATTAGCACTACACTAAGTAATTTTTAAGTACATTTCAGGCTGGCCTATATACTTTTTAGAAGCAAGGAACATTTCTACATTCAGTATTTCTTAAATACATTTTTTCCATTCCTAGCATTACACAATTGAAAGCAAAACTTTTTCCTTAGACCTCTTTCACATATTTTTATGTAAATCTTATTTTGAAGTAGAGCTGGGCGATATGGCCAAAAAATAAAATCTTTTCACACCAAATTTAATTTTAAATTTTACTTTCATTAAAAAAAAATTACAAATAAACAGAATATGTTCAACAAAAACAACTTAATTTTAACATCTCCTTTGGAAATATGCTCAAACACAAATATGTATTTATGTGAACTTTGTTCAACTAAATACAAGCTGTAAACATGTTTGTAGATCAATGCAGACGGTGTTTTGTGAGCTTCTACTAGTATCTCAAAAAGAGAAACACTTCTCGCACTTTACAGACTGTATGTTTCAGCTGTTGAAACAAAATTTGTCGTACTCCCACTTTGCCAGCTACAACCTTCAAACAGATTTTTCTGCATGTGGTTTGATGCTTAAAGTCACAACCCCACTGGTTGACGTTTCCTTTTTTACTCACCAGCCAAGTTGGCCGGTGGATGAAAAAAATCTACCAGTCAGGCACATTTTTCAGCAGACAAATTATTACATTATTTTACAGAGAAAAACTATAGGTGTTATTTTAAAAAATCATATTATATTGAATGCAGAGGGAAGAAGTAACAACATAAAGAAACATAGGATAAAAACAACTGTTTGACTAATTTCTAATCAGCCTTGGCTCTCTGGTTTTGGCATTTTCACAGGCTATGAATTGTTTTATTTTCTATAACAAATGTGTCGTTTCTTCTCTTTAGAACAGCTTAAAAGTCCCCCTGCGACCCCTTTGAGAAGAGCTGTCAGTCATCTGAACCACTGACATTAATAGAATGAAAATGAAATCGCATAAAAGTCATATATAAAAAGTATTAACACATCTTTAATGTCTTCTAACAGTCATTTCAAATTCAAACATGCTGAGAAAACAAGTTTTTGCATTGCATTGGTCGTTGCATGATAGCATCAATGTGCAACAACACCACTGTCTCCAAATCTTTTATTCAGTTACTGTTGCTGCTGCGATTCTAGCCGGTTTATCTTCCATTTCTGTTCGATTCCCGTTAAAAACCACCACGTCCTGCTGCTCCATGACCCTAAGCTAAACGCTACGCAGAAGTGAACAGAAATTATGGAGTGAGTGTGGGGGGGCGCTTTAGCGTGCGCTTGTAAATATTGCGCAAGCTTTTTTTCTTCTTCTTTTTTTTCTTGCTCCGCTTTGCTTGCTGCCGTTTTCATGTCTGGAAGCCCAAAAAAGCAGAGAGCTAGGAAAATAAAATCTTGATTTTTCTAAAAATAAATCGTCTAAAACAACAAAAATGAATTAATCGATTACATCAATCTCCACCCCTATTTTAAAGTTTGATTTTTTAACTGTTTTTAGTGAAGGAAATTCAACATAAAAAAGCTTTTTGTGAAGGAAAAGAGCATAAAGACAGAAAAGCCTTATGTGCATTTAGGTGAAATGTTATATATAAGGATAATAATACTTAAGAATTACTCTTAGCAAACTTAAATCAACATGCTGCATTGTAAAAACAAAAAAGAGGGCTTGACAGAAAATAAGGATATCATTATGTAATGCATCTAAAATGTGGGCCAAGCCTGTCCTTACAATGTGTTAGCTGTTTCTTTGAGTAATGTAGCATCTGCTGCAGCCAAACAAACCAAAGCGTCAACATCACTCTGTGCTAATTAAAGCAGTTTATTTTCTTCAGGCCATTGAATTAGGAAAAGCAAATATTAACTCACATGCACACATACCACTGATGCAACACTGAAGTATTCTCGCATATTTTTTAAAGAATGTTTGTGTTTTTTGTTTGCTAGCTTTTAGACTTTAACTTTGATTTAGTTTGTACAGTTTGTTGTTTTTGTTCTTTTAGCTTTTATTAAAAAAATATTAGACTTTATCATTTGATACATGAACTGAGTAGACTTGATTGTTTCAATGTATTGAAAGAACTTTTATGTGTATGAGGGCTGGACGTTCAGACACATTCAGTGGCGTTTTATCACCTGCTGAAAAACCTTGGGTTGTCCAAGTTATTCAGAGTTTTCAGAGTTTCTATTTAAATCCTGTATGTGATATTTAATGGACATGGAAAGAATGACAACTTAAAAAGATTAAACGTGTAATTTTAAAAAATCTAATTAAATAGAAATTTGAGATTATTTGAGGTCTTAATTTTGTTTATTAAAAAAGGATGCTTTTAGTTATTTAAAATATTTATATATATATTGTATTTTTCAATATTTCCTTTCATTTCTGCTCTAATTTTGGATATAACAACCATTAGATCAACAGTACAATTAAAAACAGAGACTAAAGAAACCACAGCTCAAAAGGAGCTGTATTGAAGTCTTAATGTGTACGCACAGTTTAAAGAAAAACGTAATAAAGGCAAAATAAAAAACTCTGAAGAAAAGTTCATGTTATGAGTGTTTAAGAAGGAAGAAGAGCTGAAACTGAAATGATTACACTGCTAGGAATACAAGAGAGGATGTGGTGTATTGCTGAGTTTACTACCCTGTTTTTCTTGCTGCTAAATGTGGTTACAGCTAATAAAAGTTAAACAGCCAAGTGTATAAAGTTGTTAACATTTCCCTATTTCTGGATTCACCACCCATTCCAAATAAAAACTGCTTTTAATGACAAACACAATTCTGCACAGCATTTATCAACATGACAGGTGTTTAAATACTTTTTTTAAAGTAATTTCTGATTTTTTTTATTACCAGCTTCCATACTTTCCTTGTTTAGTCACAGTTGTAAATGTAAGCGTAGAGATTATTTGAAAAACTTGGTTTTAAGTTAACTAGTCGTTCAAAAGCCAAATATCTTGACAAATAAATGGTTTGAAAGCATAAAAGTAAAATAAATAAATAAATATAATAAAAAGGTTTGGCATTATCATTGTTATTTAGACATGATCTTTTTAATGGATGTAGGTTGTATGACTAATCCCTAGTAAACACTTTGATCCAACCATCCTGCTCGCCAGCGTCTGTAAAATCCACCGAGATTTTTCCCATGTAAGTGTTACTGATAGTTTCCTTCCAGCATTTTTGTGTGCATCTCTTAATTCCTTCATCTGATATTCTACACTTTAATCATAGTACTTTCTGTTTTGGCTTTTCTTGTTTTCATTCTGTTGCATGTTGTACATACCAGCTGTCTCGTTGGACCATGTTTCATTTAAATCTAGCTGTAAAACCTCCAAAACCTTTTTTTTTATTTCTTGCAGGGACAAAATACTCTAAGGTATTGAATTTTAAAGATTATTTTAAGTACTGGACTTCTGAACAAGTTCTAACGTGCATCCAGAGGATGAAGCTCCTAAAACATTATACAGTGGAAAGAATTGGCCTCACATGACTTCTACTCAGGTCCTCTCCTTAACCTGGAGGGTCTGGAAACTTGACCTGTTTTTTGTGAAAACTGTTAGCTTGCTTTAATTTGTTTTTAACTTTAGAACATTACATTTAAAGTCTCTCAAAGTTTTTTTTTTTAAATATTTGACACAAAGAAAGTTGGGATTTGACTAAGGATCCTTTCAGACCAGAATAGCTTTTGTGCTTTACTCAAATGGATAGCCACTGCTAAATGGTTTTACACTTTCAGATTATCTACTTTCACATTGCACTTATAAGAGAGGATCAAACCACCTGAAGTTATGTAATTCCAACAACTAGGAAGACAAAGCATAGAAAACATACACATAGAAAAACACTGTTCTGACCATTGACAGTTTATAGAGAAGGACAAGACGCCTGTGACATCACCCATAGAAAATGCCTTACCACCGAATCCAAAGAAATTAAGTCAATTCAGTCAACATTTTTTCGCAATACAAACGTCACCATGTTGTAACCAGAAGACGTTAGTAAGCGGTGATTGGTTCGAGTCGGACTGAGTCATCATTTCTATGGCAACCACTTACACTAATCAGGAGGGAGCTTGTTGGAAAGCTTGTTTACAAAACTCAACCTTCCTGTGATTCTTATTGTTGGTTGTTCTGTTTCCAACTTGAAATACACAGCATGTTATTTGTTCTGTTTTTGTTCCATTCTTTGGATCAGGGGTTGACGTGATGTTAAACCAAACTCTCGTGGTACAGCTCTACTTGTTTCTGGCTGCTGTTCAGATTTTCTCTTTTCATTTGCCAAATGAAGTGGCTTCTCTATGTGAAGAACCTTTACTGAACCACAATGCAGAACTGTCTCAACACCTCTAGAACTTTGAGTCCGAAGACTTGAACTTGGACAGGATTTATGAGAACGTGATGATCCTGAACAGAACCGCTTTCTGACTATTATGAGACAAGCCCATATCAAATGTGTAATCTGTAAAATAACAGATCCTTGTCTACAGTCAGAAAGGAATTTTTTGGATCTCATTGTTTAAAAAGAAGCTCTTTAGTTTGTACTTTGAAGTTTTTCATGTTTATGGCAACATGCTGAGCGCCGACGGTCAAATGCTTTGGATTGAGAAAAGGAATTTTGAAAATAAGATAATACATACGTGCATGCAGTTAGCCAATCCCGGAGAAACATTTTACAGACGTTTAGCTAATATTAAGATTCTAAAAATGAAGTGTGAAAAAGTGCATTTTGTTTTAAATCTTATACAAGTTTATACCCTTTTTCATGCACTACAGGGCACACTGGATTACAAGGTGCATCGCCAATGAATTGACTTTTCTCAAACATTTGCCATAAAAAGTGCACCAATCTATAAGATGTGTTAAAAGGCATATCATGCAAAATCAACTTTAGTTTTTAAGTGTTTTATAATGTTAAATCCTCGCAAACTACAACCCCAAAGCGGTATTTTGCTCCATTCATGCATCTCTGAGTATTCCTTTAAAACTGCACACTGAGCACCAGCCCCTCCTGATCAACAAAAATTAGTGAGTCCTCACATTGTGATGTCACAAAGTGGAGAACAGTTCATGCTCCCAACCGTGTGAGTAACATGTAAAAACACAGTCCGACAACATTTTACGTTAGCCAAGTTAGCACATTCACAACTCATAAAAAACTTTCTTTGAGTTCTTTGACATTTTGCCAGAGGTCGTGTACTTCTCAAAATCACTTCATCCCTATAAACAGAACCAAAATTCACCAAATAAGGTTCTCCAGATTATAAGACACCTGGTTGCTTTTAAAAAAAAAAAAAAAAAAAAAATCAAGGCTTTTAAGTGCGGCTTACAGTGTAGAAAATACAAAATGCAAAAACCCAATAAATGAGATCAAGGCTTTAACATTCACCAGTTTTCAGTTTACCAATAAAATACAGTAAATAACTCGACAAGCACTCTCTGGTATTGTTTTCTTGTCATATATAGTGATTTTACTCCTTTCGCTTAGTTAAAATGTTGTATGACTTTTGCCAATTCAGGCTATTCTTTGATCAAGCATGAACCCACATCTAGTAACTTTATCACTTGGACTTTGAGAAGAAAAAGAGAAAAAAAAGACAAAAGGCTGTGATGTTTGACACTGAATTTTTTGAGAGATAATACATTTAAATCTGATTTGCTCAATGGCTTGTATAAAAAAAATAATCAAAAACTTTTCAACATTAATAAGGGCTTTGGAGTGCAACCATATTGGTTGAACATACAACCATATTTCTCAATGATACGATCAAAAAAAAAATCTGTGGAAAAAATAAAACACCTCTGCACCATTAAAAGTATTCTTGTGATTGAACAACAGACACACATCAAGCTCATATTGTGATCTAAACCAATCAAAGATGAGGAAGGGTGCCGGCCCACCTCTGATTGGTCAGGGTCCAGATATTTCTGTATGTGTGTGTGGGCTACATTCAGAGGGGGGTGTCCAACAAATGTGCCACTTCAGAAGCATAGACAGCTGTTTTCCTTTATTACTGCGTAGACAATAATAATACTTTTATTATGAAAATGTGGTCATTACATTTGGGCAATCATAAAACCGAGGGTCTATTTATTTCACACTAAACAGTGAGCTTGATGAGTGAATTCAATTATTTTTTTGAACAAACCTGTTTTCCTTAAAAGATTTTTCTTTTGTTTTTTTTTGCAAAAACAGGTCTAGAAGAAAAAGACAGACAAATTTCAATAATATAACAAGTGCTTTAGGGGGTTATTTTACATTTAGATACATTTCTGCATTTTGACAGCACAGGGAGGACATTAATATTAGAAAGAGAAAAGAATGAAGCGGATAAGAATTTGGTTCCAAGGTCTGAAAAATGTAGTTTTGGACGTAATAAATACTGTATTTGCCCTATTTTACAGCCATTAAATCATTTATAACATATTTCAGAGCGGAGAGTGAGGGAAGAAGATAGTAAAGATGGAAGATAGAAAGCTAAGGGCAAAAAAAGGCAGATTCAGACTTTAAAGAAAAAAAAAACAAAATAATTGTGAGGCTGATTTTTAAACATCAATCTGTTCCTGTTTGGATCACATATTGCTTTGAGGTTTGTTTTGTGTGCATTTCAGTTTGGTCCAATGGGCCTTTATTTCAGTCACCACTAGTGGTGTTGTGGAGTCTATAATGGTGAACAGGTTGCCATGCACTGGTGGTTTTTGAGAAATGGATGGTCGCATGGTTTTTTTTTCCACTTTTGTTTTGTTTCCCTGAATTGCTAAAAATTTGCCATGATCATTTTCAAAACCTTTATAAATCATAATAACCTAATAAAAACCACACTAGGTTTTGCCCCAGTGATCATCGTCATCACCATCTTCAATAACTAAAAGCACAAATTCAAGTGGCTGTTTCGCTTGGACGACAATGTTTCCTCACCATATACAGTAAACCTTCTTATTTGTCAGATTGCTTCAGTACAACTCTCCATACCTTTTTTTAAACAGTGAACTGTGTTCTGCATCCTGATTGGCTGGTGACAATCTGCTATTTGCCGTATCTCCTGTACAACTTCGATCGCAAGCAGGTTTTTGTTTAAACTGTTTAAACTCTTGTAATACGAAGGTTTGTACAAGAGTTTGAACATTTAAAATGCTGATGTCTCAGTAAAATGTTTAAAGTGTTTGGTGCAGTTAGGGGATTTGACCTATCACATGTTATTTTTAGAATGTAACTCCCGTGTTAATGAGAGACGACAGTACACCTCATTGCTGATAATTTAGTAAACTCTATGGCAGCATTAAAGGGCTGAGGGAGGGGCTTCTCTGGTGTATACATGATCAAGGGAATGGCTTGACCAGTTTCCTGGCTCAGATGCAGTAAGGCCCATAATATATTGCACTCTTTATAGTAAAGACTCTAGGAAGACAATGGCTGGCAGAAGTGGATTTGTGACCTAGTTACAAATTGTGACTAGGTCACAAATCCACTGTGACTAGACAGCAGTTTAAGAAATTAACACTCGCCGCATTTTCCCCTCTTTGGCAAGAAAGTTAGAGGGTTCGTCACCAATGGCGAGTAAATGTTTGTGTAAACGTAGTCATGTTTATTAGCTCTTCTTCTGGTGAATTTCTTTTGTACTCTTTTTCTCTACCGCCTGCACGCAAGGTAAACAAAACAAACGCAACACAAGATCCCACCACTGCGATCACTTCACGTGTGCAGCGTTTAGTTTGGCTGAACATGTGGCGATTTATAACAGGATCAAGTCAGAAATGAAGGACAGAGCTGCTTCACTTAAAGCAACAACAGACAAACTAATAAAATGTGTTGATTTGGAGACATGGCTGTTGTTAGACACTAATGCTGTGATGCTAGCTTGTTAGCCGCTAATGCTATGGTGCTAACGAGCCGTTCTGTGCGTCCTGTGTGATCACAGACCAGTTTAAATCCCGACAGTATTTTCATGGACATTCATAAAAACATTATTTTCTAAATAATAACCAAACTGTTTTAGCAGCGTCGGTGTAGCATAACAGTCTGTTTTACACTGAAAGATGTGACTTGTCAGATGTTGTGCTCAATCTTTCCGCCTCCTTAAAGCTGCAGCTTTACTTTCAATATTGACATACCATGATGACAATAACCCAAAACATTATACTGCTTTCAGGTGTTTTTTTGTTAAGGTTAGCAATAAAATGTGATCAACTGGAGGTAGAATTAGGAAATCTGTACTAAATCTGTCCTTGTTTTCTCAGTATCTTTGAATTGAGTTTACTGTTGGATGACAATAAAGACGCGTTCATATGTTTTGTAAAATACTTGTAAACAATTTCATTTTCTTTAAAAGAAAAAAAAAACATTTTTAAAAAATTTAAATTCCTAAGGTATTTCAGTGTAAAATAGTGTTAGAATTTAGCTGATAAAATATATGTTTGGTGGATAGATTTTTTTCTTTTTAATCAACCAGCCAACTTGGCCAATGTCTCGAAAATTAAAATTTGGCCCCTGTGTGGAGGTATTTCAGTTATTTACAATCCAACAAAAAACAGTGTACTATGCACTGCAAATTGTGTAGAAGTTCCTTCTAAAACTGGAAATATCACCAACTCCTTTATCACCTGAAGCAGTGCCACCAAGCATGCTCAATCTCAGACTGAAATAAATGAGAATTGTCCAGCAAAAACAAATAGGTAAGATCTTCGCAGCAGCAACAGTCTAAACTATGAGAAGTTCAGAGAATTAGCTTTAAGTTCGTAACTTGTTCACAGGATGTTGATAAAAAAGTCTGTCAATTTTATGTTTGTTCTGTAAAACTTGAAAACATTACAATGTATTTATAGAATGAATGCTTTGTTTTTAAATTGAACTGATCGAGCATTTTAGTGTTCCATTTTACTTGTGTTCTCTTTTAAAACTTCAAAGCTTTTGCTTTAATTTTCAGTTTAGTTTGTAATATTTATGCCTTTTTTAATTTTCGAGGGAAATAAATTGTTTCATCATGTTCCTTCAGTGCATCTGTTATGTTTAAAGTATGATAGGAAGTAAATTTTTAAATCTGAACAACCTGCTGATGATTACACGTCTAATGAGCCAAAAAGCGTTCATATTAAACAAATATAGATGTTTCATTTATATTGTGATATATATTTTAACGCCTGAAATGAAGAAAAAAAAGAAAAAGAAAGAAAACAGTATCGTGATTTAAAAAAACAAAAAACAAAATCACAATCGCCCAGCCCTACCAAGAATTAATGGGAGGATTCATGTTTGGGGAAAGTTCAGCTGTTTTGCAGTTTGCTTCATCATAGAGGTTTGCCAAAGCCCCAACAGGAACCTAGTCAACGTTAGTTTTATATATTACACCTGGATTGTTCTTGCCGTGATATGTTATGAAGACAATCTGTGAAACTACTACATTTTATTTGAACACCCTGAAGTGAGGAACTTTTCTCTTCCTCTTCTGACACTAATAGGGAGTTTGTTGTCATAGACACTTCAATTATGTCCATTTAGTCCAACTGCTGTCCTTGTGTCAGTGTAAAACTCTTGAGGATAGTTTATAAAATAACCATGTAACTAACCAGCATGTCTTTCCCAGTAGGATTTGTGGTGATATGCTCACTTTATTTGGACACTACAAGTCTTTGTTTAATTATCCTATTACCCATTCAATACAATTAAATATAATTAGTTTAGGACCAATTATATTAAATTAATTATATTAATTTAGGTTAAATTTTGCTGTCACCAATGTTCCTACGTAGACCTGAGTTGTTTCAAGATCAATACTGAGTTCATAAATTACAGAACATCCTCAGGCAGTTGAACAAAAAAGTCTTTTTTTCAGTCGCTGATTCTCCAAGTTGACCCACTCCAATGAAAATTGTGTTTTTGGTTTCCAACCTGTACTTGTGGGCTTTTTCTTAAGATGGAGAACAAATATAATCACATGGGCAACCTAAGAGTGGCTACGAATAAGGAATTTCAGGGTTCTGGAGTGCTCTAGCCAGTCATTACACCTCAATCTGTGGAGAGAGTTGAAAGATTGTGTTGCAACAACCTCAAAACATCACAGCTCTTAAGAAGATCTGCATGGGAGGATAGACCAAAAGAGCAGCTACAGTACAAACCTGGTGAAGACCTTCAAGAACCCTTTAACCTGTGTCATTAACAACTAGGGTTACATTCTGAAGTATTGAGGAGAACTTTGGTTATTGAACAAATACTTATTTTCTGCACCTTTAAACAAATACATTCTTTAAAAATCATACAATGTGATTTCTTGTATTATTTTTACATTCTGTCTCTTACAGTTGAAGTGTATCTATGATGAACAGGACAGAGCAAACTCATCTGTTTAACTGGGACAATTTGCAGTATCTGTGACTAACAAACAATTTTCCCCCCACAGTGACAACCAGACCAGATGGAGCATATTAATGTAAGAAACCTTTATAGCTAAACTTCGATATCTAAATGTTATAGTTTAACTATAAGAAGCAGGATTTAGTTAATTGTTTGACCTTATTACATGTTCTATATTTAAAAGGTCTCATCTCAGTCAGACCAGCTCAATGATTGTATTTCTGTTCTGTCGTAAGTCAATTCATTAAGGAGACTTAGAATGCTCTGGTCCATGCTCAGGCATGATGAGGCAAACCGTTATGAGGCTGGCCAGAGACAGATCTGTGGACTCAGAGCAGTACACATCTGTTTCGATCACTAAATATGCCTGAACAATAATCCCAAAAAGATATGGAGTTAATTCATGACACCTAGTGTTGCATTACAATGACTAGACATAGCTTCTACTCTACAAGATCAACCAAAACAACTAGACTAAGATATGTAATTTCCTGAATGAGACTTTATTCTCCACGTACTATGGTTTTCATTTCCATATGTGGAAATTTACAAAGAAATGACAGCATTTCACTGTAAAGGAATTCCTTAAACCTAAAACCCCCAAAATTGCTTTACAACCACAACGTCACAGGGATTTTTATTGCTACAACTCCAGCAGTTATCAACTGAGAAGTGGAGCCAAAACACTTAATCATAGTCGCAAAAGTAGATGTAGCAATATAAATGCACAGTGGGTTGTGTATTTATTGGAGTGAACCTGGGTCCCTCGACAGACCCTTAGTCATCCATTAATTGTAATAACAGTTCAAATGATACGTACTTTATCCTTTTGGAGGTCTTATGGAGCCCTTTGTCAGGTTGCATTTCTATCAATTCTTGGTTTAACTAAATTCCAGTCTTGTGGTCTAATGGTATTTCCTATGTAGAAATAAGAGAAAGTCTCCTTAGATAATGTTTGGTTGATGGCACGAGGCCCTCTCATGAGCTGTAATGCAATAACAGGTTCATAGAGAAACGCTACATCTGTCAAAGAAATGTATACGTTCTTACACTTCCACATTTATGGAATAAAGCACTTTAAACAAACTATTTTTATAGCAGCATACCAGTAGGGTGAAAGGTGAACTTCCTAATCAAAAAGAAGAACTTTGGTTTAATGAAGCTCAGGTGTGAAACGGCGAAACAGGTCTTTAATCTTGCCTGACAGCACAAAGAGCAGTGAGAATGTTTAAGGTTTCAGTCTTCAGAACCCAAACAAATTGACTACACAACCACCTATACCTGCCACAGGCTCCTCTTGATGACTCAAAATAGTCAAGTGGAGTGGTGACAGTTCCAAAGGAAGCGAAAACATCTTTAGAATGAAACTAAGAGTGGATTAAAGGCAGTGGTGTGTCAGAAACACTGTGACTATTTTTTCTCATGATCTATTGCCACATAAACAGTATCTACTGCATGTACTATTCCATGATCCGTCACTACAATCATTGATGTTTAAAGCAAATAAATTTGATGGTCTTATTGTGTTACACATGGAGTCACGATCATAGCCACTCAAAGAATGTCCACCTATTAGAAAAGGGATGTTGATGGCCCAGTTCCTTTTTGTGGTGTTAACCCTTTCATTGCTAGCCATCGTACACAACAGGCTTAAAAACGGTGGCAACGGTGGAAGTTGATGGCGATAGAAACAAAATTAAGATAAAATCTCCCAAATTAAGAAAAAAGGTTTCCGTGAGTCAGTCAAACTAAGCTACTCATCGATCACCATCTCTGTGCTGCAACTACAGTCAACATCATATTATAACCATTAAAACATCTAGTTTGAAAGCTGACATGCTTAACTCAAAACTTATCCCTGCATGACAGGGTTCTTTGAGAATTGAAGCCACAAATCTGGTAAAGTAAGTTTCAATGCTGCCTAAACGTCCCGACTGTGTAACCTTCTGCAGAGAGCAAACACCCTCTATAGCAAGGTCTACTAGCACTGATGTAGTTATGAAGGGAAACAACTGCAGCTGGCTGGGTTATGCTATCTTTAAATAGGTGTCTGTGACTTCCTCCAGGGGTTGGTATTTAGGAGGAAAAAGTCACAAAGTCAGAGGTAGACATTCATCAAAAAATTATTATCCACCACAGTTGAGGATCTTTGTCTATGTACTTCAATAGCGTCTTCTTAAAAATGAAATAAATGAGAAAATAAACCAGGTGCACGGAGTTGAAAGACCATGCCGGTCAGTGACAGGAAGCAGTATCTGCAGACATTCGAGGCACTAAGTGGAAGTCACAGTGAACACTGCAGAATGTGTGCAGTCTCAACACCTCTCTCTGAAATGGAAGGATGAGGGCATCTGTTCCCAATCCGTGCTGGGTGAGCGCCACTACTAAGCTTGCCCCAGAAAAACGCCATTCACCACAGGGACTAGTGGCCCACTTTTACAAGGAGTCCAAAAAGCTTTTTCAAGTTTTTTTCTCCTCATTGTCCCTCCAATCTGTGTGCCGGCTGTCCTGCAACAGAGGTAACATAACTTCTAACCACGCCACCACAAAACAGAGGCTCGCTGACCATCGACATTGTACAGTTCTGCTGCTGCACAAGCTGAAGGCCTCATGTCTCTTCTTATGGTCGCTGACTGACGTAGGGGAGACATTTAGCCAAATGCTTCCAAAGAATCTCAAGCCCAGATCTGCCTCATATGTGGTGTGGATGAAATCAATCAAGCTGAGATGACAGCTTAACTGTCGTGGTTGTCTTTCAATGACCCATTAAAAACACATTTCGCCAATAGGAAGTGGGATGAGATGAAGCACAAGGCAGTTATTCTTTTTTTTAACCCTTAGAAAAGCTAATTGAGTTCAGGGGCTATTAGGCAACAGGCAAATGAAACCCATGGACCAGAGAAGGGGATCTGTCCATTAGAATGGCTTCAAAGATCTCGCATTTGCATTGAATTCACTGTGGAGTGAATGCGCCAGACAGAAATGTACGAAAGATTTACTCGGTTTTATGCTTTCTTATAGGAGGCATGTCTGTCTGTCAATGGATTAGCACTTCTGCATGATTTCTACATGCCAATTTCCCCTCATGTCCTTGAAGGTATAAAGAAGATGATGCACACTGGATGGAGACGGGAAGGAATTTTTTGCAGCTTAGGAACAACTTACCATGTTTACTCACACACTACACAGTTTTTGATGTAAAAATCACCTGTCAGGTTTATCTAGTCTTCCATGTTTGCTACGACAACCTAGGAGGTACTTTGACACACAAACGCAGCGACTAATTAACGGTTCCCGCGATTGTAGACGGTTACTCAACTGCATTTATTTTTTGAAGGTGAAATATAAATTACCTGACAGTCTGGGACGGTTTCTCTGCTGAAATGAATCATATTCGACTTCTGGCGGGAGGTGGAAACAGAGCCGCGTGCCGAGGCTTACAGCACCGACCTGCCTCGCGCTCCCTGTCCGCGAGCGGATCTCGCGCCGGTGGAATAGAGATGCTGCTGAGTGGAGTGTGTGAAGTCCGCCAGAACGAGCAAAACGCAGTTTCCGGTCAGATACTTCAAAATAAAAGGCACTACCGGTGCAACGTAATCTCAGACTTTTCATGCAAACACACAAAATATAGGTGAAATTCCGCTTGGAGATTCTCATGGATATTTTAACTCATCACAACTACATTAAATATACAGCGGATTTGCTTTGTGCGTCTTTGATTTTAATGAAAGTTATAACTAGAGTTTTAAATATGTACGTTGGTATCTTTTTCTCCTAGTCTTTTTGTTTATTTTTTTCTGCATTGAAAACAATTTACATTTGTTTTTTTTAAGATAAACGATAAGTTTATTAATAAGTTTGGTGAGTCGGTATACTACTACTACTACTGTTCTTTTCATGAAGGCCTATGCATAAGTATAGAAAGTACACATTTAAAACCATTGATGTAAAGGTTCCTAGCACAATCTACATCCTGTCGACCACACACCTTCTTTGTCATGCACCCACGCCTGAGCGGTGAACAAGGGGTTTCTATTGGGAGAAACAGTAAAAAGGCATCGTGCAAACAACAGTAACCATGCAGGATAAGCAGCAGTGCAGCATCTACACGCACCTCGCGGCAAACCTTCACTTTACTCCTCGATTCTGCTGCCCGCGAACCGGCCAAGTTGCGGTGCAGCAGCAGGTTTTTTTTTTTTTTTGTCTGCAGAAACACGTTCCTTCCAAACAATACTCACTAAGCTCGTTTGTGCCTCCGAGGCGCTTTCATCGCCCCTGACTCACTGCTCTCCGCAGCCTCCTCCTCTGCAATCAGTTCCAGCCAACTTAAAAGTAGCAGCCCGCTCCTTTCCTTACCTCACACTTTTCCCCTCGTCCAGATCCTGGTCCAAACATTTCACGAGCCGACCGGAAGCCATCCTTGGCTGGGCATCATGGTCCGGGTAGTTCTGTGATGTGGCTGCATTTCCGTTGTCGGCGTTGAAAAAGCGGCTGCGCTCTGTACAGTGAAGACTCCAGTACCCAGCAGGCTTTGCGGTGCTGCTATCTGGAGAGGGAAGAGAATGGAGGAGCAAACCGTTATGTTCATCCTCTCGTTTCTGCAAGAAGAAATACTAAATACGAAATAGTTATCTCTTGTTTTGTGCGGAATAACTAGCACGACTATATAGCTTTAATATGAGTTTAATAAAACAAACACTGTAAATGTTTTAACTCTGTTTTGTGTTTTACTCACGCTGTGAAATGCTGCTCAAGTCAGTTAAATAATGCAAACCACATCTAGAAGATGGAACTTGAGGGGAAAAGATCAAAAATGAAAACATATAAATACACAAACAACACGTGTTTGTGCTCGGTCTATTTCATCAGCTGATTTTTGTTCTAAACATGTTTTCATGTGAATCAAATCTTTCAATTTAGGTTTTTTTTTTTTTTGGGTCACATGCCAATGCTCGTGATGCTTTAAGTCTTTTGTTCAGTGTTTTGGCATCAAGGTTGCACACTGGACCACTGCACCCTCCTGTGGCAGAACCTGACGCCTCCTTTACAGTTAGATGAGGGTTATGCATAATCTACACTGGCATTATTATAGCCTTTCACTGATCAAAGTAACAAACGAACATACTCAGCTTCATGAGACACTACATCTTCATGATTTCACAAAAAAGTACAAATCAGACTGGGTTTAGAGATGTCCATTGTGTTTCACAGGACTTGCTGACATGTCTGTTTGTGGCAATAAATGTCCTTAACAAAAATGTGCTTTGTTACTTTATCATCATTTACACCGTGGTCTGGCTAAATACTCGGTTCTGATTGGCTGCATGACCTTCGAGGGGTTCAATATTAGAAAATGGTGGACTTCACGGGAGCACCAGTACTGCGATTCTCGTCGGGCACTATCCCTTACATAACCAATATTCACCTGGCTGAATCTCAACACTGGGTTTCTCACAGTAGTCCCAAAAGGTAAAGGATGCTTTCTGAGCTGCTCCAGACGGGCTGATGACTTCTTATTAAAACTTGGTTGTATTGGGTGAAAGAAAGTCATTGTCATTTGGTGATAACATTTCAGTTTGTGATATTGTGCAGCACCGTAACTCACACATTAATCTGAGTAAATGTTCCACTTTTTCTTTCTTTTTCTGAACTCAGTACTGTAGAACAGATGTACATATTTTCTGGTGAAAATGTTTAGAAGTACAGATAAAACTGAGGCAAAACTCATCACATGAAATGTTCTAAGAATAGAAGCGAGCATGATGAAGGACGACAGATGTTTGGCTGATCACCTGGACAGAAGCTTGGGTGGGGAAAAAAAGTGTTCACAGGAATTGACAGAAAGGCTGTACATGTCAAAAAAGTTTCAGGTTCTTTGTTATTCTGGAGTAGAACTGCTCAGAGAATTAAACTTTATCATTCAAAAATAATCTACTTGTTTCTTGTCAGGATTGTGGGGTTGCTGGAGCCTATCCAAGCTACTAGTCCATTATTGGGACACATAGAGACAAACAACCACTCACAATCACACCTAAAGGACCATTTAGTTGCGCGTTAATCTGTGAATCATCTGCCAGAGTGGCTGGAGAAAGCCCAGGCATGCTTTAGGAGAACATGAAAACTCCACACAGAAAGGACCCAGCTGGGATTTGAACCAGGACCTTTTCACTATGAGGCAAAGTGCTAACAGCTATTCCACTGTGCCGCCCTCTTCTAATTCAGTCTCAATCTAATTTAGCTTTCGGCACCCAGAGGCCATCTGCTGGCTGGATGCAGCGATTTTAGTCTCACTACTAATTACAGATTTGCATCGATAATAAATGATCAAGGATACTCAAGTTTAACAATGCTTTATTGAGTGTATTTTCATAATTAATGATTTATACCTTGAGCTACATCAACTTTTACTGTAATACAAAGTCGATGTTATTTAAAGTCTTCATCGATGCATGAGTGCAGACACAAGGGAGCGTTTAAATCCACAAGGAAACACCAAAACAAATTTAAAATCCTTTTTCCTTTCAATCCTGGCGAATGTTTGTTGTGGTTACAGTGTGTGTGAACTGTTCCAGGTTCCATAGTCCAACAGCATACAGGTAATATTTCAGATTTAAAAATACTTTCAGACAAGTTATTTTATGCACTTCATTTAGAAGTTAATAATCTTCAAAGATGACAAATATTGCTCCACTTTAAAATGACATCATTGATTTTCTGTCATTGATGCGTTTCAGAGAACTTTTTTTTTTCCGTCAGAATCTGCAGTGTTTGTGATGGTTCCTGCCGTCAGCATGACAAAGTCAGACATCTTTCTTGTTTGATCTTGAGGAAACATGAAACCAGAAAAACAGACAGGATCTGCAAAGCAAACCTGTTTATCAAACAATGACTTTAGGCCACTGAATTACAAGGAACGGTTAATGCATAACTTCCAGACACAATGAAAAAAATGGATTTGGAAATGTGTTAGGTAAGAAATCACATTTTGTGTTTACACTTGTTACCCTTTTATGTGTACACAGGGTATTTTAGGTTTTTCACACTATCCTTAAGAGGAGAATTGCAGCTTCTGTTACTGCTTTACTAAAAAAAGATCGGAAAACGTTCCCAGTCAGTTTGAGTAACTTCAAGCAAGTTTTTAATAGTTTAATTGTTCTTTTGTGGTCAAAATTAGTCAAATTAGATTAAATAATACTTTTGTTTCAGTTAAATCGGAAAAATAAAGGATTTATTTGGATAATTCTAGTTACTAGTCCATTAATCTTGACAGATCACACAATGCTGGTCTTTTCTTTTTCAGTGGCATTAGTGCTTACACAGTTTCCACAGATTAAACAGAGAATGAATGGAAATGAAACGTTCACATATTAATGAAAGTTGCTCGTACAGCAAACTCTGACTGCATATCTGCATTAAAAAAGGATATCAACACTGGAAAATGGTTTATTGGTACAATATGAAAATCGCTGCACCATGTGTATGTACACTGTTTGATTAGGTGATACGAGTGAAGCCAGGGTGGTGTCTCTGGGGCTGTGATAGTGAGTGATAAGACCACCATAAATTGAATGACTGATTGGCCTCCCAGATCGGGAGTTCTTGTAACACTTTCTCAAGAGGGTGCAAACCTAAGGTAAATATTTACTCACGCTGGATTGTAATTTTTCCCATGGGTTGTCTGACCCCTGACATAACTTTATTCCGAGAGTGCTTAGCTTGTTGTAGCAAAATTTTATTTGGGCAAGTTCTGAACATTTTGAATGTACATTTCCAAAGAAAAGGTTTGGTTTAAGACACAATTACTGCTAAACTAAATGCTGCAAAAATATCGTCTTCTTCACAGTCATGGAAATATTCCTCAACAACTTAGTAAAATTGAATTTCGTGGGATTAAGCAGCTGAAATGCTAACAGGAACAGGAGCATAGACCCAGACCATGCACTCTGGCAGAGATTGATTGCAATGATATGTCACTTTTAATTATATGTAAGGTCTCCAGGTTAAATTTTTTTGAGGGAAAATCCGCAAAAGGTTAAAAAATACGTTTTTGTGTTAAAGGGCTTTGGTCTAACTAGGAAAAATAGTTTTTCCTTTTCAAAAAGTGAGTGTATCGTGAAGGATTTAAATTTTATTCTTCAGAGTGGTATTTTTGAAGTTGCTGTTCAAAAATCCTGGAAAAAATCCTGTAACCCCCAGATTTACAGACTGCTCAGTAGAAAGGGAAAGAATTCACTCTCTGAAACCCAAAGAGTGACGCAAGGGGATTCTTGCAGAGTCAGTTTGACCTGGGAGTGTCACAAGCTAGGCCGACACCAGGAACACCCACCCAGAGTCTCCTAAAGGTAGTAAGCAGAATTAGAAACTTTAGACTTCAAGTCCAGGAAACTCACAAAAAAAAGTAACAAAAATCTCTCTTACCAAAGGATCCACCAAAGGCAAATAGGAGAAAACAACTCCATTATCAGGAGGCAGCAAGGTCAAAATGAATGGATAAGCCAAGAGCAGAAGCCAGAATGAACGCTTTGGTGAGGTGGGTGAAGCTTGCCCCGACAGAGCAGCAAAAAAGGCGGAGAGCATGAAGTAGGCTACCTGGTGAGGGGTGAGATTAGGTCACGCTGAAATTCAAATGTCAGTCAAATTTAAAATTGTGTGCATGGATCCAACAAGCTGAGATTCCCATAAACATTCTGAAAGGCATCCAGTCAGGATGTTTTCTTTACCTAACTGGACTAAAACAGCATTTCAGTCAGAGATTTGGTTGCCATTTTATCTTCTTTTTTAATAAAAATCTTTTTTTTTTTTTTTGCTGTACTCAAACCTAAAAACAGGACAGTGACTTTTTTAGTTTATTCATATTTTTAAAACGTATTCATGTTTTTCATTTTAACTGTTTGTCTTCACAGCAGGGCATCGCTTGATATTTTCTTATTACTTTTGTTTATCAAGAGTTGTTTGCATTTTTGGATTTATTTTCTGATCTAAATGATGCAGAAAAATGTGATTTTTTTTCAGTCAACAGCTAATTCAGAAACAGGAAAACTTTATATATCCATACTAGAAGACATGCACAATAAGACTGCTTGCATGGCTGCTGTTCCAGCACCATGGACAGAGGTTTACCTCGTCCATAAGTTTATGTTTCATCAAACTACTTCTTTTTTTTCAATGCACTTTTACACACACCACATTTGATCATATGAGAGTTCTGTAAGTCATTTTTACCAACTGGATTTCTGTGGAGAAACAAACAAATAGGTCGAACAGCCTTCAGACATATACTTTCAGTTTAATTGAGTCTTTTAGTATTATGCTGAAACATGAATAAAATAACAACAAATGACAACATCAGCCTACGATGCAACAGATGAAGTGAAAACATGAGTCTGTCAATGAGAAATTTAATAACTGACTGTAGTCGTTTGGAAAGAGTGAGTATTTTTCAATAAGCATAGACATTAAAAATGCAAGTAAAGACTTATGGTGCAACAGAAAAATGTGCATGAAATAAGTTCATAACCTTATGCAGTTGGGCTCTGGGCTGAGGACATCTTTCATGCTTGGGATGAACACGGGACAAAGATTTGTAAACCCCAGAGACTTGACTCTGATGCTCTGATGGTGTGTCAGACCATTCCAAAGCATTGCTGCAGGTGGAGAACGTAGTGGAGGAGGGTAGAAAACCATCTAGAATTCAGATTTCAGCAACAAAATTGGAAACACACAAAAACAGTCAAACAAATGCACAAAGTTTTAAAGACTCATGTAACTGTTTTCATCCTGAACCAGGTCCGCTCCCCTGTTGTTTTTTGTTCATCTGGCTTGTCATACTTTTCAGTCTTTTCTAGTGCTGCTTACTGATTGCAGCTCATCGGACTCCAACATCTCGCCAGCTGCATTTGGTATACTTTTTTTCAAGTCTCTTCTTTGTCTCTGCCAGTATTTTAAACCATTCAGCTCATGGTACGGTTCTTCCTTCTTGAGCACATGTACAACCATGTTTATTGGACCAAGTTGTGAGGGTTTTTACCTCTGCTGCGTATGTGTGATCTAAACATGTGAATTTCTGACCTACTTTCATCTCTGCAGCAACTACTTGCATGGCGTCTATTGGTTTGTATATTTCTTTTAGATGTTGGATTTACTTCTCCTGTATGAAACAGAAGAATCAAAGTTTCATGTCCAACAGCAACTATCTCTCCCCTGGAGCCATCACTGTCCATCGCATTGACTGTACATGAGAACTGGACTTAGTGAATGTGATCTCACCCATACAAAATGTTTCCAGCTCCAACAAAATAAAGCACATTTTTTGCATTAAGGATGTCACCATGTTGGAACCAGAAATAGTCAGTAAGCAGCAATTGGTCAAATTCAGTTTGAGTCAACATTTCTATAGCAACCCTGTTGCCAATCAGGAGTGAGCTTGCTTGAAGGCCACACCCCTACCACTTGAAAGCAGGCTCAGGAGAATTTGTCAGTCAAATTGACCAAAAAAAACCCAACCGACCACACTAGTCCAGTCCTCAGCTCTTTGATTTCTGTTGCTTACAGAATAGACTTTAACAACTCTGTCTATGTCAGTCTCTGCACGGCTTAACAGTAAAGTTTGTCTAACGTTTCGGTCTCAAATTAACCACCTGGCACTCTGAGAAGCTCAGGGACAAACCTTTTCCTGTTGTTCAAAGTCAGGAGTAAATAAGGTGAAGCAGAGTTTCATTTTCATGAAGCAAAAATCTGCAATAGTCTTCTTGAAGATGTTAGCCAAGCTTCTGCTCTGGCAATAAACATCTAGAGAAAGCATGTTTCACCATTTGAAAGTGTTTTAACTGCACTTTTGTTATTGTTTTAAAGAGATTCGAAACATAACTTTTTGTGTCATTTGTGTTTCTGCTTTCAAGATTGTGTTTTTTTTTTTCTGTAAAAATTAGTTTAAAAGTGTTTTCAAGCTTACTGTGTCTCCAATTCTGAATATTGGTCCCAAAGTGTCATTCAAAACAAAGAAATCTAATCCATTTTATTAAAAAGAATCATTTATTTTTTAATAGTGAGGCTATTTTCAAAGCAGAATGGTATTAGGGGCTTTTCTTTAAAGTATTTTTAAAACGTCCAACTATGATCAGAAAAAATTAAATGCAGTCAAGGAGGAAAACCTAAACTTGGAGTCAGGCTCAAGCCAACTCTTCTTTTGACATTTACTTGTGTGTGCTTCTGAATGTGACCGTAAAAGCGCTTCAGTTAGCCGCAGATTAAGTCATCAAACAACAAATAAATCCTCTCCCAGCTGTTCCTCTCAGCTCTAACCCTCGCAGGTGTGCTTGGACGGTGGGCTCTGTGTAGCGCGAGCACTCAGAGAAACATGGGGCGACAGGCTGTTTTGTGCTTCTTTTGCAGCTCCTGACGGACAAAAATCCCTGAATTCTTTCCACAGATCCTTAGCATAATACTGGCCGAGCTGCCTTCGAGTAGCAGGTGCATTTATTTTTGATGCCAAGCCATGAATTCCTGAACCATTCATCCATGCCAGGCCTCCTTTTGAACTGCTCACACCACTGAATCGCACGCACACTGCTTCATATGATTACTGTTTCCTGGAATCACAAACTAATACAAACTGAAAGGTTTAAAAGCTTAGGAGACACACACACAAAAAAACTGGAGGGGACACATATTTTATCTCTACTTCCAATTTTCACACATTAAAAGTAATCAAACTGGATCATTTGATTTGAGTTATTGGTTTATTTCAAGCATTAATTATAGACAATAAAAAAAAAGCAAAGATATAACAAAGAAATTTTAGAAATAAGAAACACATCGATTAAAAAACAAAGATAACAAAAATGTAAGAAAAAGATGCCATGCATATGTGTATATATATACATATATTTTTGACATGCAATGGCACAACATATTAATTAAACTGGACTTTAAAAATGTAAAACCCCTTCACCTATTACAATATTAGACTAATAATATATTAGATGTTATAGAAGAAACACGAATACCTTAAAAATTTGTACAACAAACATACATTAACTGAGTATAAACACAGTGCATGCCAAAAATTCCTACACAATCTTTGTCTTGCCTGGATGACATACACAGTGACACACACTTCAGCTCTAGTAAGCCAGAGTCAAGCATCGTCTACCATCATCTTTTGTCAGCTCTGATCCTCCATATCTGTCTTCAATATGCGCCTACAGACCTTCGCCGTGCTTTCCATCACCTGTTTCTGGCTAAAAACGGACGCTTTGTGGTTCTGTTGGCCCTCTGGGTCAGACACACTTTAAGCAACCTTTTCTTTCCCTCCTCTCTTCCATTGGAGTGTCATTTGTTCAGGTGCTCATTTTGCCGCCCTCTTTCCCTTTTCACTCTCCCTGCTCCTGCAGTCGAGGTGTTGGTCAAGCGATCTCGCTCTCAGAGAGCTGCTCTCTGTCTGAACTGCGAGCATCTCCAGCCCTGTTTGACTTGTCAGCAGCAGCTCTGCAGGACAGAAGGTCAATCAGTAACTTCATTGTGAGAAAAAATGTCTTCTTTTTTTGGTAAACTTACCGGAGGATGCTGAGTATGTTGAGTTGGGAGCTCCTTAAAGATTTGATGTCTGAGCTGCAGGCAGGAACACAAAACAGTTAGCAAAAAAAAAAAAAAGGCCCATAAACATGGTTAACTGAACATTACAGTTTATTACTTTGTTTTATCAAAGCTCAGTGAAAGAATCACATGCTATTTATCTCTGCAAACTAAAAATCTTATCTTTATAGGCTCTGTAAATATTTTATGTCACAACAAAGCCATCAGAATCTGAATAAGTCATTCAGAATGAAAAAGAAAGCATGCCTTTCTGGGTCTCCAAGCTGTCGCTCACTGGATTTTGTTTTTTTGGTTTCCATGAAGACACAGCAAAGGACTGTCGTTTTTAAAGAATACAAGTTCCTGGGGAATGGATCTTTTTGATTCTGACAGTCCTCAGGTCCAATCAAAACAAACTGCCTGCCTCCCTCAAGGCACAGGTGGGCTGTTTTGATGATCACACCCTCAGTAGAGAAGGAGTTGTGAGGCACATTTAGCCTCATAATAGCTTCTGATTTTCCCTCACACCCTGGCACTCCCTTTTCTTCTCAAAGGTTATTGACATCTTACAAACCGAGTCCCTCAGCTCACAAGTCTGTAGGCGCTGCTCTGCGTTAAATTTGGGACTCAAACTCACTAGAAACGGCAGAAGTTGGAGCAGGCTTCGTCCCCCACATCAACACAGGCGCAGCGGCCGGTGGACCGGCGTCGCCGCAGCAAAGCACCACCCAGGCCGTAAACTGTTGTCTTACTGCAGAGGTGAAGAAAAACCCATGATCCACACATCGATCAGACTTTGCTCTTTGGAACGCTGCAATATCACATTTAATAATGCAGCAACAGTCGAGTTATTTAACCATTTCAATGCTCAGTCTAAAAAGAAAATCTCAGTTTTTGACAAAAAGTACTCTTCCTTCTGTGAATCTGAGACAGAGTCCTGTCTTACTCACCTGGGTGTGTTGACCCAGATAATATCCAGGTGACAGAAGTAGTGGCACTCATAGTCGTCCTGGGTGCTGCAGGCACAGCGCCTGGTCCTCACATGGTGTGTTGGGGTTCCATCACCCACATCTACATCTGAGTCCTGCATGACTGGAAAACCCAAACCTGCAGAAACAAACAAAAAAAAAAGCTTTGTAGCAGCGGCTGAACGGAGCATCACCTCCACCAACAGAAAACATGTCTCATCATCTCCACCTTTCACTTTTTTACCATTTACATAAAGATAATACATTACCATTTATAGACAGCTGAAATACCAATTTGTGAACTAAAACATTTAAAATTTCTTTTTGGAAAGTTTGCACTATGGCGTGAAAAAAATATCTCCACGATTTTCCATTAGAAAAACAAATTTTCATCACACTTATTTGATTTTCCAGTCCAGAATTGATGGTACATTCAGCAAATTATTGAAGTTGGTGCACCAGGATGCAGAGATGAGTGTTCAGGATGATGTGCTGCCAGATATTACAAATGTTACTTTAAAGGTTCCTAGTAAATTTTGTAAAAGTAACCCAGTCTTACCATCCTGAAAGGAAGCCCAAAGCGTGACAAGAAGAAGAAGGCTGCTGTGCGTAGACATCCTGTGGTGGATGGAGTTGGACAGAGGCTTAAGTGGTAATGTGCTGCTGTGGATTCTCCTGCCAAAGGTGTGAACTTTATGCCTCTCCTCCTCTGTGATGTCACAGCAGAAGCCCCCCCCACTCCTGCCTGCAACGGCGTGGGACCCCACGCCGCTCAACCCAGTAACAGATTCCAGGAATATCTGCTGTTCTTTAGCCTCTCTGTGGCAGTGATAAATGTCACTTGCTGAATGAGGGTTTTGTCCTCCGCTTTCCTCCGAATGAGGAACTGAGATCCCTGTGATTGCTGGAAACACATGAGGTAAAGAGATCGCTTTGAGATGAATCAACTGAGGCATGTTTTTCAGTTTGAGCAGATAATAAACTACTAACAATTAATCCCTAATATCTAGATTACAGTTTTGAATTGTGCCTTAAAATAGGTATTCAAGTCCTACATTAAAAACAAGCACAGTGGGGCAAAAACGTATGTAGTCAGCAACCAATTGAGCAAGTTCTCCCATTCGAAAAAATGAGAGATGCAATTTTCAAAGATACGCCTCAACCATGACAGACAAAATGAGAAAAACATTTCCCTCTGATTTGTGGGCGGGATCATCAGCGTGCATTAAGGGCGCTGCCCTTTCCCATTATCCATCTGTTTTCACTCTCTCCTGCTAGCCCATAGCCCCTCACAAATCCAACCTCACATGACCGATGCAACAGAAGCTTTTTCCAACTGCATTTTTCTTTCATCTGCTCCTGATTCACAACAAATTCTATAACGAAATACACAGACATGCAATTTTGAGTTTAATTTTCTTTAAAATATGTCTTCCATCATGAGAAAAAATGCAACAAGAAGATGTTACAAACCCAAAAACCCAATTTTCATCAGAGTGGGTCTTTGATCATAATGGCATAATTTACATGTTTGTGGAGAGGCGTTATATAAAAGTGTATCTTCTTTTACTCATATTTGTTTTATTTTTCCAATGCATTCACAACTAATCATCCAAAATTTAAATGTCTATTTATAGATAAGTACTTTGTCTTGAAATAAACCAAATCCAAAACATGTGAAGTTGAATGACAATAACACCCCAATGTGTTTGTGAAAAAAAAGGACATATTTTTTTAAATATTTAAGTGGCAAAGATTTTCTTAATAAAAATTCCCTCTCATGTTTTTGCGGTGAAACAATGCATTCATTTGAAGGCCTGCCATGGAGTTCATGTTCAAATTGATTTATTCCCACTTCAGTAAGAGTTGTTGAATCTTAGTCTCCATCATTCCACATGAATGTGTGATCCACAGGTACATGGAAAGATTATATATCTCAGTAATGTTTAACTTAATGCTGAGTCATTCTCAATAGTTAGGCTGATCTCAGGGTTTGTGGATGTTGAAGAAGTCCAGGTAAAGATACTGGAGGAAAGGTGAAAATGCCACCTTATCTAAAAAAAAAATGATTACATAAACTGAAACACAGATGTGTAAATAGAAATCAAACTGAACTGGAAACAAAAGCAAAGCCAATAAATTCTACTTTCTGTTGCAGTTCAGTTGAAGACGTTTCATTTCCTGGTGTGGGATCAATAATTCTATTGATCAATTCTGATCGGTTCTAAAAAATTACTTGCCATCTGTTAAAGAAACTAATGGGAGAACCTTAAGTTCCTCATTAGTTTAACCTGTTTAACTTTTTTTGTCAATATGCCTGATATCATCAGCTGAAAAACTGAGAAAAAAAAACAAAAAAACAAAAAAAACAAAACTCTGCATTTTAGGCCTTACTGTGAAAATGTTTCCTCATCAGTTTATTTAAAAAATAAGTGTCACAGAGTGGTGGAAGACCCCAAAAGCAGGAGACCAGCCTAGGTGGCAGAAAAGTTAAGCATTTCACAAATAAACTGATACGAGACAAAAACCCATGGAGCCACAAAGGAGTGACAAAGCAGAACAGATGACCTAACAATGGTGAACTGAAAACCAGACACTTAAATACACTGAGTTTGATTAACTAGATGAGGACAGCTGTGGATGATTAACCTAAACCTAGTGAGTCTAACGAGGAGAACAGAACAAGAAAAAGAAAAAAGTATCACAAAACCTAAGAACAGAATCCTCACAGTGAGACGTGTAAAAAAAAAACATAAAGTTGGATTCCAATCTGTCAACCCTGATTCAGCAGCTGCTTGTCACTGTATTAGTTAATGGATTTATAAATACTTAACCTAAAAATTGATTCTGCATCTCACAGGCTGTCCTCACAGGTCACAATAAATGCAGTTTAACAATCAAACCTGCTAAATATAAAACCTTTTTTTTTAAATCAAAGTTGTATTTAATTTATTTTTTTGTTTTTATTGTTTAAGTTTGTGGGAGGTATTACATTTAATTTAAAACAAATTTGTTAAACAAGTGAAACATTTCTTCTTCACAAAATTGATGTTGTGAAGATCTTCCTTCAGTGGCTCGATCTCTATGTAATGTTGGACTTTCTGAATGGAATCTGTTATTCTGTGACCTTTGACTAAAGTGATCTGTCCATCCATGACAGCAGAGACTGATAATGAAGCTGGTCCCTACCCACAGGCATTAGGAATCCCTGTCATCGTATCACACCCACATGACCTGCCAAGGCAGGTCAGCCGTGCTGGAGTCGTTCAGATAGCCAAATGCCAAACATCAAGTATGTAAATGCAGAAAACACTGCGTTCAGATGTGCAGATACATCTCCCAGTGCTGTCAGGACACTTCCACGGGATTTTCTGACTGAAACTATTGTTCAAAAATTGAAAGGAACTTTGACATATTTAGACTTCCTGCTTCCGTCGGCATCTTTTATCCCAGGCAAGTGATGCTCTGTTATCATCACAAGTGAACACAGCTAGTTCTTATTCTTTCACCCAAAGTTCAAGTCCTGTAAAGTCTCAATGTGAGCCCCTCTCCATCCAGCAGATCATCACTTTTAGCAGATCATAAGTCAATGTCAGTTCATAGACGGATAGGTAAAAACAAGGAAAAAATGTGCTTCAATTTAAAATTAAAGTACATGTTTTTACATTTTCTGAAATGTGATTAAATATGTAAACCGTTTGTTTTCCACCTTAAAAAATCTCATCCGTTTCCCAAAGATTTTATGTAATTACGCCGTCTTTTGGCATCCATCCAGAAACCTGCAACAATGTGCTTGTGTAAGATTTATATAACGATTGATTTGTTTCGTCAGTAAATATTGTTTTGCCCATTTGTGTGATTCAAAAACACAGTAAGGATGGGAACGACGCTCTTGTGAGAGCAGGACCTGCATTGTACAGCGCATCTACGGGGTGTGTTTCTATGTTAAAAAAAAACACACACACACAACTCTGAAAATTATTTACAGAAGCAGCTGGCCCACATAGACAACAATGCTTCCTGGAATTTATTGCCTGCTATATGACTCTTTTAAAAAAGGTGTGTGACCTGTGTTTCACAATGGGTGCAAAATCCAATGCAGCCCTGATGCATAACATTAAAAAACCTCTGAGATTTCATTGATAAAACAGGTGTAAAATGCTTCACATTTGATCATTTTAATGAAACTGTGCACAAATGCCTATAAGGCACCTTTTCTTGTATTTACAGACATTGCACTGAAAGCTAAGTTATGAAACAGCATTTGGCACACATGCTGACCTGCGGTCAAAAACACATTCCTCTTCACAGTTTAGTGCGAACATAAATGCTTCTGGTAGCTTGGAGTTCTTTGAGTGTGAAATCATCCATAAATGACAAATTTTGTGAATGAATCTGGATGTTAGATTGGCTAATTAAAAATAAATAAATGGTTGCAGTTGTTAACATATATTTTAAACTGTGAGGTTGTTCACCCTCAGTCAGCATCTACTGAAGCCTAAACCAGCTCTGCTTCGATGATTGCTGAGCCGCCTTCATGGAGTCCGCATCTTTTGAGAAATGTATCAAAACGAGGATGAAATTTTATTGAAACAAAATCTTTGGAATCCGACTCAAATGATTTGTGGATAAAAAGCAAAGCAAACATGAGAGCTGGTTTGGTGGGATTTCTCCTGTTTTGGACATCACTTGTTCTGTTTTCTTTTACCTGGGTAACAAAATCCAGGCCTTTTTGCATTTTTTTAAATGAATTAAACAATTTCTTTATTTTTTTTGTCACTTTCCTTCATTTTTTCCTTTTTTTTGTTCTGATATTATGCAGTAAACTCACTTTTTGCACTGAATACTTTAAACTGGAAAGTGAGTACAGTACACAGTAATTCTACCACAGCAACACCAGAGTGTGCCAAACATTCATCATCAGAACATTTGCATTTGATACTCATAGCATGTATGGGTTGGATAGCTGCAGATTTGAGAATGCAATTCAAATTTCTCAGTTTTTGATAAACTTTCGGACGTGTTCATCTCAGTAACCTGAGACCAACCATAGATTTGGATTCCCCACAAGTGGGTGACAGTACCAGGCACGATCTATGGAACTAATACAAAATCTTACAGTTCTACGATGCGTGGCTCCTCATCAGCCTATTTCAGTGTTCTGTTTTAGCTGAGTTTGTGTTATGATTTAAATAAATGAATAATGCCATCTAAAGGCAGCACAGGAGAACTGCAGGTGCTCTGTGGCCAAAAACAATCATGAACACAACGTTTTATAGATAAAGAGTTAGGTTAGATAGGAGATAAAGGGATAGGTTTACATAAGTTTGGGATTTGACCTCTCTATTTTTCAAACTTGTTTTTTTAGATCAGTCTAACGAAGACTTTTCTTTTTTTTTCAAATTTTGAAGATGATCATATTAAGTATTTTGTTTTGGCTTTATGTTTGAAATAAAGAAATGAATGGAAAACATATTCCCACTATTTGTCAGGGAAAAAGAGGCTGGAAATTCAGTAGGAAATGTTTATATTAATTTGATGTTCCTTTAAAAGTCTAAAATTGCCTACAGTGGCAGAAACATAAGGGTAAATAGGAAAATTAGAGGGATTTGAATGTAGCTTTTTGATGTTTTGATGTTTCTTACCTTGTTTTCTAGTCTTGCTGAGAGTCTGGGAAAGCCACAGAGAGACTCTGACACATTCTTGACTTGCGCCACTTCCTCTCTGCGGCTTTCAATAGGCTCTGTTGTCAATCAAGAATCAGATGCTGAAGGTCAGAAGGCCCTGAAAGACAGGTGGCAGAGGGATTTCATAAAAGGACACCACAGAAAAAAATTCAAAACAGCCTTTTATTTAGGTGCAACGACTCACATTCCTCACAATTTAGTTCAAACCTTGATTTTTGGATCACAGCATTGTTTTGCTTTAATAAATGATTTGTGTATTAAATAATCAACAGCAAAAACTAAAAATACTGTAAAAACCTTTTTTTAATTTGCTAATAAGCGAGTAATATTGAAGAAAACCTGTTGCATGGGAATGATCAAAACATATGAATGTCGTAGGAATCTGAATTCTGTCCCTGAAGCAACAAAAACAAATAAAAAAACACACCTTAAATAAAAATAAAAATAAAAAAAAACCTAAAGTACACTGCTCAAAAGAGTGAAGGGAATATTGCGAAACCGCACCCTACTCCTGAATGAATGAAATATTGTTTTTAAACGTTTTATTCTTTACATAGTTAAATGTGCTGACAGCACAACCATTCAAAAATGATTAATGGAAATTCCATGTTTTAGCCTATGGAGGTCTGGATTTGGAATCACACTCAAGGTTAAAGTGGAAAAACACTACAGGCTGATCCAACTTTGGTGTAAAGCCTTGTAAACAAGTCAACATGAGGCTCAGTTGTGGGTGTGGCCTCCATGTGTCAGAACGACTTCCCTGCAACGCCTCTGTGGTGCAACCTGGGGTTAATGGATGGACTGAGACATGATGTCCCGGATGTACGCAATTGGATTCAGGTCTGGGGAACAGCAATACCTTCATCCAGCAGAAACTGCTGACACACTCCGGCCACAGGAGGTCTAGCACTGTTTTGCATTAGGAGGAACCCAGGGCCAATCGCACCAGCATATGGTCTCACAAGGGGGTCTGAGAGTCTCATCAGGGTACCTAATGGCAGTCAGGCTGCCTCTGGTGAGCACATGAAGAGCTGTGTGGCCCTCCAAAGAAATGCCACCCCAAACTATTACTGACCCACTGCCAAACCGGTTATGTTAGACGATGTTGCAGGTAGCAGAGCGTTCTCCATGGCGTCTCTAGACTCTGTCACATGTGCTCACTGTGAACCTGCTTTCATCTGTACAGAGCACAGGGCGGCAGTAGTGAATTTGCCAGTCTTGGTGTTCTCCAGCAAATGCGTCTTGCACGGTGTTGGACTGTAAGCACAAGTCCCACCTGTGGAAGTTGGGCCGTCATACCACCTTCATGGCGTCTGTTTCTAACAGTTTGAGCAGACATGCACATTTGTGGCCTGCTGGAGGTCATCTTGCAGGGCTCTGGCAGGGATCCTCCTGTTTCTTCTTGCACAAGGGAGGAGGTAGTGGTGTATGATGCAGGGTTGTTGCTGTCCTACAGTCTCCTCCACATCTCCTGATGCACTGACCTGTCCCCTGGTGGCACCTCCATGCTCTGGACCCTACGTTGATAGACGCAACAAACCTTCTTTGATGTACTGTCCTGGAATAGTTTCACTACTTGGGTGGATTGTAGACGCCATCTCATGGTGCCGCTGGAGTTACAACACTGTCAGCATTCAAAAGCCACCGAAACATCAGCCAGAAAACATAAAGGCGGAGAAGTTGTCTGTGGTCACCCCTTGCAGAACCACTTTTTTTGGTGGTGTGTTGCTCATTGGCTGTTATTTCCACCTGTTGTCTATTCCACTTGCACAAAATCATGTGACACTGATTGCCAGTCACTGTTACTGTCTAATTGGACAGTTTGATCACACAGAAGTGGGATTGACTTGGAGTAACATTGAGTTGCTTAGGTGTTCTGTTTATTTTTTTTTTGAGCAGTGTAGTTTATCATACGTTTAAATCTATCCTAAATTTTAACAAGATTTTTGTGCTTTCACCTTAATTTACTAACTGTTAGGGCAGTTAAAACCAAGCTGTGAAAAAGACTGTTCATTATGCACAAAGAATTGAAACATCTCCACATCTTCTTCAAAGAATTACAACCAAAAAGCAGAAGAAAGGTACGAGCTCAGAGATGTCTGATGCTTTGATTTTTATTTCTTTCAATGACTAGAAGTTTCGCTGTGTGAAATCTGCGGGGCACTTGATCCTCTGGTACCAGCCAAACTCAATTCCTCCATTTTTTCTTTTTTTTTTTTTTCAAACCAATTCAAGTTACAAGAACATCATAAAAAAGACACACAGATGTAACAGAAAAGATTTTTTTTCCTCAAAACAAAAAGTCAAAAAGAAAAAGATCAGAATAATTTTCATTATCAAATAACAATAAATAAGGAGCACATTCCCTGTACAGACAAATTTTCTAATCTAGATTCTTTGTAATAAAAATAGAACTTCAGTGCAATTCCTTTGACTTTCTCGGTCACTCTTTCTATATACCCATAATGCAACTCTCAGTTAACCTTGAAAAAAAAATTAAAAAAATGAAAACATTGCTCTTCAGAGAAGAAGCAATCAGAACACCAAATATTAACCCTCATTTAGATGTAAAAAGAATTGTGTAAGAATTTAACAACTTTTCTTTGTCTTTCCGTGCATTACATCTTAAAAACATAAACAGTAAAAAACAATACAAGTTTATTTAAAATCGGATGAATAGAAATGGAATTTTTTTTTAGGTTTTGGTCATTTACAAATTTATTTATATTGTTTTAGTCCTTTGACAAATGTTCAGACATTAAGATTACCAGTACCAGTAAAGATACAGAAGAGTGTGTATACATGTACACACACAAATTTATATATTTATATATTTATATATGAGATTTACAGAAACTTTTTTCACACAAAAAAGAGTGCATTATATAACAAACCTGAATATTGCCAAAGAGCCAACATTTAAGTTAACAATGGTATTGAAAACTGTATAAAAACAAAGGAATAAAAAACAAAACAAAACAAGACTAGTGTAGCAACCAATAAGCAAAGTGGGATGCAAGATGCATCAAGGTGTCACACTGTTAAGTGCTCTGGTCTTCTCTACCCGAGTGTCCTTTTGTTCCTCCCTCCGTCCCACCTCCACTGGAAGGTAGCTCCTTCTTCTCAGACTGCTGTCTAATGGCACGCGAGGCTACAGGAGCTGCTAAGCTGAGTCGAGGCGCTCTGGATGGACTGTCTGTGGCGCTGCCTTGGCTGTGGGTCTGGACGGAGCTTTGTAAGCTGCCATATTGCTTCAAATCTGTCGTCTCCAAATCTGGTTTAGAATATGCTTTTGCTGTGGTGAAACCGTGCTGCACTGACTGACTGGTTCCTAGCATATGGTGTCCTGACCAGTGGTCTCCAGGAGTGCTAAGCCCTTGAGTCCTGGGGGTCCCGCCCCAGTATGGTTCAAAGCAGGCCACTGACGGCCCCTCCAGCGGGGGAGATGTTGGGGATGAAGGTGTTGTGGGGTGGCTCCTTGGCCTTGCTTGTACCATTTGAATCCCACCAATTGGTATCATCAGGTAGTTGACTTTGGCTTGTTGGGAGTGCATGGGGAGATGGCTGAAGGTGGTGTCCAAAGTTTGGAGGCCGGGATGAGCTTCACACGTTGAAAGCCGAAAAGCAGACGAAAACAAGCTGGTCTCCTCTGCTGCTGTACCGCCTTTCTCCTGTAGGGAGAGCAAACAGTTTAGTTTTGTGGTCCACGTGTGCACAGATGTTGAGAGGACACAAACAGTGAGGACTGGGGGTCAAACCTGTGCGTGATAGTAGCGACTGACCGTATTGGCATGGCCTCCTTTTGTGCTGGGACTCTCCCAAGGCAGGAGTCCAGTGGCTCTGTGCTGTAATCTCAATGAGGGAGGGGTCCAAACTTGACATGGTTGGTAGCAACTTGGCGAAATGGGACGAAGAGGAGACAGGGGTCTGATGGGGGAAGGCCCCCTCTCAGGGGAGGGTGAGATGTGTCGGGTGGGTGTGGAGAGCTCGGCCCTGGGGGAGAGGCTGCGGATCGGCGAGGACAAATCCAGACGTGGGGAAAGGCTGCGGCTGGGGGAGCAGCTCTCACTGCTGGGGGAGAAGGCTCTCGTGGACGCCTTCCAGCCTCGCCGGGAGAATAGTACCCTCCTGCTGCCCGGGGACGCCGCTCTCCTGCTGGGCCACACTCCTCGAGGAGGGGGCTCCAGATCAAGGCTGGGACTTGGCTCGGGGTCAGGAGTACCCCGTTGTGAGTGCCGACTGGAGCTGGAGCGCCCCCCCGATGACGGGTGGGTATCCGACGAGCAGGAGGATAACAAATCTTCATGGGAGGCAGACTCCTCCTCTTCTTCCTCCTCTTCCTCCTCCTCCTCATCATTATCAGACTCCTCCACATCTGAAAACTGATGCTCCTCCTGCTCCTCTGAGCCACAGACACGACCCTCACTTCCTGCTTCTGTGCAGACACAAAAAAGGAATAAAGTTCACTTCCCTTCATATTTTCACACTATAAACTTTCAAAGCTCTGCAGAAAGTCGTGCGGCATCCATAAATATAAACACAAAAAACAGAGCAGAACATTGTCCGGGTACAAGGACATGAGTTGGCAACTGAACACCTCATCTTCCTCCCATCAAATGCATGTTATAAATAGACCCAGAATGAAAGGACTGGAATTTAATTGAAAAGCAGCGTGCCTCTATTCACAAACTATCTCTGCAGCCTTGTGAATGGTGTAAAATGGCTCGTCCTTGGCTAGAATGAGAGCAACTCGTCAGGAAGAAAGACAGCTGGCACAGAGCGGCACAGCAAGGTAGAGAATCGTGACGCGCCGGCTTTGAGACTCTCTTGTGGCTTCATTTGGGGCAGATGGAAGCGTTCATCTGTGCTCTGTTTTACCCCAGAGGATCATCCTCGAGTTCAGGGGACAGTGGCCGTGCCCCATCCACTGCATCAGGACAAGCTTTGCTCTGTTTTCTTAATTTATTTATTTCCTACTTTTTCATATTTCTTATGCAAGGCCATGGGGATGAGAATAGAAAATGGTGTTGCATAAGCTGTCAGTGCTGAGCAGAAGTTCTTCTTCACAAGCAGAAGTTCATCCAGCTGTGCACCAATACTTCCACGCACAGAGCAAAGTAGGTCGAAAGCATCCCCACTCCCCGATGTACCTGTTTCCTCGCTTTCTGGCTCGTCCAGTGATGACTCAGAGACTCCCATGGCCTGGAATTTCTTCCCATGAGCCTTCGACTTCATGTGTTTTGTAAGGTTTCCTAGAAAGAAACAGAAACACCCGTTAAGAATAAGGAAAATGTGGGAATAAAATAAAAAACAATAATGCAGGTAAAATCCACTTTGAAGGTAACTTGTCATTTTACCTTTGGTTTTGAAGGCAAAATTGCAGTGTTGGCAAATGTACGGGCGCACATCAGTGTGTGTTCTGATGTGCTTTTTCAGCATGCTCGGCTTCTTGCAGCGAATGCCACACTCTCCACATATGTACTTCCCTCTGCCGCGGCCTCTAACGTAGATGTACTCCTCGTTGGACTTGTACCTGATGAGGACACAGGAGAAAAATTCAGATCTCTTTCCTGCCTTCATTTAAGCCCAAAGCACTTCACAGTCACGACTCCCATCCACACATGCACACAAACACTGATGTGTGCAGGCAAGGCATTATACAGACCACAAGCAGCAATGTGGAGTTTAATATCTTGCCCAAGGACACTTTGAAATATAGGCAGCAAAATGGGCATCAAACTTGCAATCTTCTGATCAGAGATTGATTGCTCTACCCCTCTACCACACCCTCATGACATTATAAAAAAAGACTATTTGTTTCAAAACAATTTCTCATAAGTTTGGTATTAAGTATTAGCTATGGTGGAGTATAAAACCACCTAAAAACAATAATAAATAATATTATGAAAATAAAGTAATACAATCATGAATAGAAAGTGAAAAATCTTATAAGAATAAAGTTGTAAAATGCAAGAAAAAAGTCAAAATTTGCATAAGAACAAAGTCATAAAATTATAAGGAAAAAATACAACATTTTTTAGAGGATAGCTGTGTAATTCGGAGGAATAACTTAAAATTTGATGAGGAGAAAAAATCTTAAAACTATTAGAAAAAAGGGTCACTTTTATGGGTAAAAGGCAATACATTAAGAGAAAATGTTAACATTTTATGAGAAAAAAAAGGCCAGAATTACAGGGAAAAAAGCCAAAGCTTTATAAGAATAAAGACAGAAAATTATTAGAAAAAGTCCAAATTTTAAGATCGAAAATCTGTAAAATGATGAGAAAAATTTTCGAGCATTGTGATGTCAATCCGATTTCTCTGCAACACAAATTAAACAGGTTATGTTTGATTGTGTTTGTTGAAACATTTTAAAACCTGAATGTAACATTCCATTTAGAAACCTTTAAAACGTTTTTGAAACCTTTCCTTTAAAACTACAATATTTAGAAGTGTCATTTTATTTTTACTTTATTCTTGAATTCTTTTTTCAAATGTTTCCATTTTTTTCTTATAAAATAACTGTAATGATATACTCAACAAGAACAAGCCAAAGTCAATTATACGCTTTATTTTTTATTAATTCTTTCTTGTAATTTTATATCTTTATTCTCATATATTTGTTCATTTTTCTTCTTTTATGCTGGCTCTAATACTCCGTCATAATTGTCAGGGAATGTCATCTACTGGTTCATGTGGGGTTTGTGAACTTTGTACGGTATAATTTCAATAAAAAATGAGTCAGTCAAGTTAGTTTTTGTGTGCTTACTTTGGCTAACATGAAACCCAGATAAGCTTATCCTTGACTTCTTTATCCTGCTGCCTGTCTGTCATCTGACAACTCTAACACGAAACAATAATCAAGTTTTTGTCTGAAACAGCAGAAACTGCTAAGAAAAAAAACATTTTATATTTGATGAAATAATATGACATTTTAAAAATGTAGATAGATACAATTTAGTTAGACCTTTATGTTATACCATGTCCATATACTTGGTAAAAACTTTCATCAATTAAAAAATCTTTATTCCATTAAAGATCAGGAACTTGAGACAAGAGAAATTCACAGAGAGACGGGGAGGAGGGAACAACAGAAAACATGAGCTGATCTGTTACAAACAATTAAAAATAGATGTCAAGTCAACACCTTGTGGCATATCAATCGATTGACAACAGTCTATCTTCTATTCCCACTTATTCCTGTGCATGGTTACAGGGGTTGCTGGAGCCAATCCCACTTACTTGACAGTGAAGATGGGGTACGCCCAGACAGTTCACTAGTCCAGCACAGGGCCTCAAATAGACATACTCCTGAGGGAGAATTTATAGTCACCAATCAATCTATGAAGCATGCTTTTGGACTGTGGCAGGAAGCCGAAGCGCCCGCAGAAAACCCACAAAGGGAACAAGCAACTCCACACACCAAGGACCCAGGCAGGACTCAAACCACAGTCTTCTCACTGTGAGGCAACTGTGCTAACCATCCCAAACAAGTACTGTGACTGACACATGGTTGCCTCTGAAGCGTGGTTTGCTTTACAAGTTCTAATAATGAAGTTTCAGCTGGACTCTTGCAGGGATTTTATCGTTTGGCTTGCTGGCGTAATGGAGGGGCGTGGAAGGAGGTCCACCATGAAACTGGAACGTTGTGGGTTTGAATCTCCAGTCGGTCGTACAAATGAAATTCAATCCATCCCCTCTGGACAATTGGCATGAAGGGTCAGATTGGGGAGGAACCACTAAATGGTTCATCAAAAGGTGGCTGTGATTGCACTTCAGTCCTCCCTCAGAAAAGAAAAATCCACAAAACAAACTTCCTACAGTCATACGTGTGACATTTTACCTTCATTAGTTTGACCACATGCCGCTGTCTGAACAATGAATTTAAAACAAATGTTCCAAAATTGTGAAAACATCAGTATGTATTATAGATTTCGTTTAAGGACACCTCAAGGTGGAAGGTGCAGTAGCACCAACCTGTTTGTTTTAGTGCTTTTGTACATGTAGAAAAACAGAAAACATCTGGATTCAGTCTCCCGTTCTTTCAAAATCTCTTGAATCTCATTTCAGTGTTGACTGATTGTGGTATCTGCTGGTCTGCTAGAAATACCTCCAAAAGCCAAAAAAAGAAAGAAAAAAACCAGCGACCGTTGACCAAAAGAAGCAGCTGCTGGAAACAATGACGATGTGATTTTTTTCAGACCGCAAACACAAACCAGTGTGGTCACAGAGGTTCTGAGGGCAATGAGTGTATCTGCGCAGCAAGCTGAATGCATTTCGTGGCAACTAGTGACACCCATTAGCCTGCCACTCAACCCATTGCTCTAATGAAAATATTGATCAGAATAAATGTCCCTGGAAAAAGGCTGGTCTACAAAGAAAAAGTGGAGAGACAAGACTTCCTTTATGAGGGAGGGCTGGGGATGCCCCACCAAGAAGCCTGGCAGCTCAGAGCCCCTTGGCCGTATGTTTCCACTACACCCTAAGTGCATAAAGAATACTAGCTATTCTGTTGGGATGCAGCAGCTCTGCCAACAACAGCAGCGAAAGAGAGGGAAGGGAAGCCTGACTGTGGTCAACAAGCTAAAATAGACATAACATGTAAAGAAAACGAGCTTCATATTTAGGCTTGGTCTATAAAAACATTGTTTATGAGCAAATTTGATGTTTACCGACAGACTATTTAGGGCTAAAGTGGACCACAGATGCTTTATTTCTACGTGAACTGTCATCTGTGAAAAATTGCTCTCCTCTTGCTGCCCAAAAAGAAATGTACTCTTCATTCCAAGTGGTAGACAGCCAATGGGTGCTGTTTAATTACAGTACATGTACCACATCGACAATACTCCCTGTTGTATGACAGCCTGAGCAAGAGCAAATCACAACAAATTGTTATGCGAGTCTAACCCAGTCTCAGCATTGAGATTATGCATTCATTCAGAAGCAGGCTGCCGCTTATCTTGCATTTATTTATTTTTTGTCACGACTAAAAATATCCACATGTCTGGAAAAAAGAAAACTCTCCAGAAGTTGCTTATACTAGCAGCACGCCAATCTCATTTTGAATCTTTACAAATGCCATGTCATGTTGATGGATGGTTTCTACAAGTCAACTAGGAAAAAAAAACTGTTATCTGTAGGAAGGAACAATGCTTATGTTCTCCACAACAGAAAAATCTGTTGCTTAATTGCTAAGATGCCTGTGATTAAGGAGAAAAACATCCGGATCAAAGCATATTATTATTATTATCATTCTGAATCTGCTGTCCGTCCATCCATCCATTTATGTTGCCCTCTGTTGGGCGAAGGTGGGTTACACCCTGGACAGGTGGCCAGTCTGTTGCCACACAATCATACACCTACACACACTCACAGTCACACTTGGGGACCATTTAGAGTCATTTACCAGCCTATTAAGCATGTTTTTGGACTGTGGGAGGAAACCGGAGAGCTCGGAGAAAACACGTAAAATTAGCATAAAATTCCATATATAACAACCAAGACAGCCAATCTCTGCTTGAAAACTTGCTGCATTTTTTTTTTAAATAATTTCTTTTCAAGGGTCGCACAGCGGAGCTGTTGTTTGTGCTCTAGGTCCTGGTTCGAATCCCATCGGAGTCCTTTTTGTGTGGAGTTTGAATGTTCTCCCTATGTGTGGGTTTTTTCCGGGCACTCCGTCAGTCCAAAAACATGCCTTATAGGTTTATTAGTGACTCTAAATTTTCCTTTAGATGTGAGTCTGTGTGAGTGTGCAGCCCCGCAACAGACTAGGAACTTTTTTCAGGTTGATCCCTGCCTTCTCCTAACAGTAGGTAGGTTGACTCCAGCAACTCAGTGACCCCAAAGGAGAAAAAACAGGTTCTGTAAATAGATGGATGAAATTTATTTTTAGATTTGTTTTTGCAATTTTCTTTTTTGACTCAGAACTATCCTTTTTTTCCTCATTTGAACCTGTTTTTGGTTTTAAAGTAAAAACTTATTTATACATGCTAATCGCTGTTAGGTGTCCAAATTAACACGTCTCGTACACAGAAGTGCATGCCAGCAGTAAGTGGAAAAAGCTTGGCTACAGGTACAGTTGAAGTCCCTGTGGGCAGCACTGCCTCCCATCTGCTACTCTAATTCTCTATGATCTCTTCTCAGCTCTCCATTGTGGTTGTTTTGCTGTCATCAGTCAGACGAACGTGTATAATGAGGCACTCATTAAATAAGAAACTTGATTGTTTTTTAAAAAAGTCTTACTCTTACCCTCCTTCAAAGATGTGAACTCGAGAAGAAGGCCCGCTCTGTTTGGAAGTGGAGGCTGCCTTGTCCTCTTTTGAGTCCTTACTTTCCTCTTTTTCAGGCTTTTGTTGGGTTTTTACTTCGACAAGGGTGCTGGGTGGGGTGGCAGGTACCTGCACTCAAGAAAAATGTAAAACAACTTCAAATAAGTGTTAATTGCTCTGGTTTAATTAATATTTTTTAAATCCAGCTTTTCATACCTATAATGTCATTCCCACACTACAATCTTGGAGACAGTGCTATGTGAAACCCGGACCTGATTGTGTGTATGTATTAATATTTAAAAACTAAACATGTTAACGATTTCCTCTAAGAGTGTTACTTGGTGGTTATTTGTAAAATCTACAGATTCAGTATAAGTTTTGAAGTTGTTTACCTCTGACACAGAGAGTGATGTCTTCTGGCTTGCAGGGGACAGTTGTACTTTGGCTGGTGTTGGGGTAGTTGCCATGGTGTATGTTTCAGAGCAGTGCTTTTGTTTGGAGCACAACAGAGACAGGGCCACCTTTGTGCTGAGACCTGGTAAGTTTGGATTGTGGGCACTGATGCTCCATGTAGAATAAACTGAGGTACTAGGGTCCCTCTGGGTGCATGGGTTGGGTTTGACGTACTTCAAGTAGCACCAGTTGACTGAGGTGGAGGTGTGGAGGCTGGATACCGAGGGTTGCTTGGTTTTTCAAACCCCGCTTCCAGAGTTGGTACTTCTTCAATTTTTGGACTTGTCTTCTCAGCCATTTTGCTCTCTCCCTTCTTTTCGTCCCTTTTATATTTTCTTTGTACTTGTTCTTGCATGCCCTCTTTTTTCACCAATGTGTCTTCAACTCTGTCAGTTGTTTTTCTGTCTTCTTCCTCCAGACTTTCCACAGAAGCTTTAACTTTTTCATCTTGTCCTCCCTCAAGCTCCACGTTGTCAGTCTTCTCGACACCCTTACATTGCTCCTCTTCTTCCTCTTTCACCCTTTTCTGGTGACGCTGAGCTTCTGTACTAAGCTCTAGACTAGCAGCAGGAGAAAGCATGCGTTTACTTCCTCCAGCTCCCAGTTGACCACATCCCTCACCAGAGCTCGATGCCATTTCTGTTGGTAAAGACAAGGAAAGGAGGTTCTTGATGTCTTGCGAGGGGATCTTTAGATAGGCTCTTTGCAGCTTGTCCTGATTCACCTGGCCCATAATGACCATAGCTGTGCAAGAAACTGGTTCCTGTGATTGAGTGGAAGCCAGAATTTGGGATAAAGTAGTATACATTGCACTAGCAAAGGTAGGTCTATGAGCCTGGAGGCGCACTGGCACTACAAGGGAAACTACTGGTGTGAGCTGTGCAAGCATGTGGCAATGACTGGTCGTGAATGGTGGTAAGAGAAGGTCACAACAGACTGTTGTGTTTGCGTAGCAGATATAGACGATATAGAAGGTCTACTCTCTGTTGAGGATAGTGAGGGAACATTTCTGCCAAGCCCCGGAGTGACAGAAAAGTACAGAGCTCTATTCCTGGAGGATAAGGGCATGGGAACTAAAGGAGGAAGCTGATGCAATGGTATTCTCATAGTATCCGACACGTGGATCTGTGGTGAATGTATCCGAATGGGTGGAACACCTGTTTGCGTATGTAAGAAAGCTCGGCGGAGGACCTGGGTGGGCAGGTTTTCAGAGCAAGCTGTAGTAACGGGGAGAAGTTGTGACACGGATCCAGGGGGTAAAGAATAGTGGCCTCCATGTCGTAAAACTGGCAATCCTGAGAGGCTGGGAAGAGTTGAGGTGGTAGCAGCTGTAAGGCCTTTCCTGTTACCTCAGTGGAGAACACAGAAGGGTGGGGAGAGTGGGAAGGACCGGATTTAGGACTTTCTGCCCTGGACAATTGTATAATGTTGGTCCCTATAAGATCAGGTTCATGTGGAGAAGGCTTCTTAAGTAGACATTTTCGTCTTTCTGTCCAAGAGGATGTAGACTGCTGAGGGGTCAGGGATCCATAGTCAAATGACTTACTTCTGGTCTCTGAGATCTCTTTTGTTTGTTGAGAGCTAGCTGGTGCCTGCTCTGAGGCTGAGCGCCTCATTTCTTTGTGGCTCTGTTGGTGAGAAGCAGGTGGTACCATTAACATCTGAGAATTTTGGTTGCTAGAGGCCCAAACGGAGGGTTCGGATCGCACTGTGTCCTCAAATGATGCAGAATGGCTTGAGATGTTGCCTTCCTGACTGGGGCTGCGAGGCATTGACAGAGATTCAAAGCTAGACCTCCAGAGGACTGGGCAGCTTCTGCCAGGCGCAGTCTTTTCTTCTTTGGTGGCAACTTCTCTGCAGGGAGCTGTGCCAGAGTCTGGCTTCGCTGAGGCCAGTGGAACTCCTCAGGTTTTCTAACTCCTAACCAGACAACAAGTTTTTCTAGATTAGCTTCTTATATAAAAACAAGTATATAATGAGTTTTCACCTGGTCAAAACTGTTGAGTAGAAGAGATGCAATTCTTTTGCAAAATAAAAAAGTGGACAACCAATCTTTGAAAAGTCACATACCTTGGATGATGATGCCGTGACTCCAGAAGACACGGATGGTATGTCGGGATCAAGCTCCACTGTAACAAGGATCTCTGGAACCTGTATGTTTGGCTGGCGGATGAGGCGCGATGTAGACGGTGTTGGTTTTGGTTCAGGTCGTTGTGTTTGCTTGTTCTCTCTGAGGTCTGGTTCTTGGCTTTCCATAGAAATGCTCTCCTGCTTTTCAAAAGAGCTTGTATGCTGGATGACAGACACGCCCTTTCTCTCTTGCTGCTGCTGTTTATTTGGCTCAGACTGTAAAGTAACACCTAAATACAAACACCAGGAGCAGAGGTTTTACCACAAGTCATTAGTACAAATACTGTTCGCCTTCTTATTCCTGATAATCAATAAACATATGAATACTATTCCTACTAAAAGAAAAATGGACAAACCTGAATGTGAGTGGCTGTGCTCAGATCTGCTTGGCACAGAGACAATGCTTGTGGTGCTGCCTGACACCGGTACAGGCCCAGGGCTGGGAGGATCCTCTTCCAAACTCTCCTCTTTTCTTCTTTTCCTCACAGCTATTGCTAGTGCTCGAAACTTATAGTGCATCATCAGGGGCCGTTCCTCCTTGCATGTTTTACTTGCATCTCCACCCTCTTGTTCTTGTCCTGGACAGATGCTTCTGTGACCCTCAAAGGCTTCACTGCTTTGAAAGTAGGCTCCACACGCTTCACATTCAAATCCACTGGGACTCTTTCTATCTTGATGTTGTTGCTGTGGCTGCTTGACTGATTCTGTGCCTCTAGAGGTGGAGGACATAGAGGTTGAACTGGCTTCTTCCAACATCAATTCGGCTCCGATGGGAACCTCGATTGCGGGCTGACGTTTGAGCATGCGCTGAGCACCCCTCATCTCTGCAACCACTGCTTGCTGCTCATCAAATGATTGGCAAAGGCGGTGACCTCTAGGAGATACAGTCCCAGAAGTGAAGGGCTCAGCTTGGCTGGTAGACGATGGCATTGAGTGGCTTCTAAAAAAGGCACTGCTGAGGAGTCTAGTGTGTCCAAGGGGTCTGCTTCAGGGTTTTGGGGGTGCCTCAAACCACTTGGGCCTGCTGCTTCCCCTTTGGAATCAAATGTGTTTGCATCTCTCGGGACAATAAATTTGGGTGACTCCATGCTGCTCTTCCTGGACAGGGAGGAGCGACGCGGCTTAACACTGTCTATTTCACTGGTGTCCACCACTGCTTCATTAATGGTGATGAGCTTGGTTATGTGTTCTATCACTTGAGTTTTGGGCACAGCAAAAGAAATGTTTTTCTCCTCGGCTCCTGAGGATGAAGAATGTGAACAATGAGGCTGCTGTTGGTGGGGCTGCGTTGCTGCCCTCCCATTCTTCCATACTTTCCTAAAATGATTTCTGCATATGTTTTGGCACTGGAACTTGGGGGACTAACCTGGGAAAGTTCTGTACTACCTGATCCAGAGTAATATCCAGACTCTGTGCTCCCCTTACTACCAGGACCCAGAGAAGAAGAGGAGGTGGAGAGAGAGGAAGTAGCATCATCGGGAGAAACCATTGGGCCACGTTTCCTTTCACTTAGCCTCAGTGCTAGTCTTTGCTTGACAGCCTGTGAGTCTTCAGGCCTTTGGCTCTCTTCCAAACCTCCATGGTGCTCCTTGTCACTTCTCCTCTGCTGCCTGAGCATCTCCTTTGAGGTGAGTTTTCTATGCTGACCTGTCTCTTCTTCAGACTCTGTGCTTTCTCCATCTGTATTTTCCTCAGGGTCTTCCCCAACACCACTACCTTCTGGACCACTTAAACCTGGCTCATCCCGACTGGAAGCCAGGTCAGCTTTAATGCGGTGGGCATGTGATTTACGGTGTTTGTACAGGTTGCTTTTGGTCTTAAAGGAAAAGCCACAAGGGACACAAGGGTAGGGTCTTTCTCCTGTATGGGAGCGGATATGTTTTTGAAGAACACTTGGTTTGGCACATGGACGGCCACAATAAGTGCACACATATTTCCCGGGTTTTTGTGGTTTCTTTTCCCCCTTTCTGGGTGAGCTGACATTTTCAAGGCCTTCTTGGCTGGAGTGCGATGGCACCCCATGAGGGTGCTCAGCCTGGGTAGAGGATGTAGAGGGGAGGGATGAAGCAGCTGGGGATGCTGTAGATAAGAAGCTGCCTCCTAAGGGACCAAGAGAGTCTGAATGCTGCCATTCTGCAGCTTGTCGTTGCTGTAACCGAAGAAGGTCAGAACGTCTGGACTGGCGGTTTTGTGAGCGGCCCAAACCTCTAAGTACAGAACGATGGCCAGGAGGCTGCCTGGGCTGCTGAGGTGGACACGACTCCAGTGAAGATACAGCTGCCTCGTGCGGTTGCCCCTGCCTTTCAGAGCACTCCCTATCAGCCCGACGGCTGGGCTCAGCCTCCATAGAGTGGAGAGGAGACCTCACAGACTGAAGATGAAGTGCTCTATGAGCCTCATTGAGGCCAACAGCAGGTTGGTCATTGGCAGCAAAGAGGTCAAAGACAGGAAACCATCGACAGACTAAATCGCAAAAGAAAGTGTGGGATATTTTTTATATCAGGTAAAGAGTTATTCAAGAAGAGCAGATGGGACATCATTAAAATGTGCCCTGGAACTGCATAAACGCAGGTAAACATGGATATTCTTGCTGAGCAAAGCCGATCAGTTCTCTTGATTCAGCCATTTGAACGGTCCTCCAAGGTTTTCTCTGCATCTCTTTTATTCCTTGTCAAGATCGTCAGGGTTTCCACTGTTGTATGGATCTAAAGAAACACAGAAGCACAAAAAAGTACAAAGTCACTATAAAGGGAACATACAATTGCTCTCTAACTAAAGCAGAAGAAAAGTAATTGCTAAGTGTTGCAAAAATGATTCCTTGGGTTCCAGCTTTTTACAACTTTGGTTAAGAAACTAATAAATCTTCTTTTTCTACGAAAGCAACAACAAACAGGCAAAAAAAACCATTAATACTAAAAGGACAATGTTGTCTTTTGGCAAAGTCAAACCTAGACTGTAATAATTAAATTATTACCATATTAATGAAAAGAAACAGGTAAAATAAATGCTGCAGATTTTGCCCAGAGAACTAAACGTTTTGTATTTTTCTCAGCAAATACAAAACTATCCTCCAATAAGGATTGTGGAGGATCCAGAGGCGGAGCTTTGCCTCCCCAACTTTTGAGTTAACATAAGTGACATTATTGACAAAGATTAAAAAATCATCAATACAAGTTTCTTTCGGCATTTGTAAATTCAGCTAAAATAATCACCGTTTTAATATTAATAAAAATTAATAAAACAGTTTAAAATACACATTTTTTTATTCTTTCATTTGTAATGACCTTCCACTCGCTGTTCTCATCAGCCACCCATCCAAAGTCCTCTGCCCCCCATATAAAACGATCTAGCTCTGCCACTAGCAGGATCAGACCACGAGAACAGTTTTTAGCTCAGATTTAGACAAATATGAAAATATAAATGAGAAAAAAAAGGCTCAGACTAAAAACAAATATTTTTGACCTATGACTGTTTTACTCTTCGGGGCCAAGATCAGCTCAGGCCAGCCAGGCGATGTCCTCAGCACGGGCGCTGACAGATGAGATCCCTGTGTCAGGGCACAAAGTCAAAACAAATGTTGGAAATACTGCTTCAGCTTATCTGATCTGGCACTGAGGCTGAGGAGGAATACATGGAAGGGGCAGTTTTCTAGTATCACAGCAGTGTTTCTGCGCACATGCTTCACACTATCCTGCCTCTAGGGTGCAAAGCTTATGAGAAGCCAAGACAAAAAAATCAAAGAGTCTCAGATCAGAATCCCTATGAACCCCTTTATGGAGAAGGATCTACTGTAATATTTCTCACTTACACACAACTAGAAAGCAGTCCTTATGAAGAACAAGGAATCGCAAAAAACTTAGAGATGAAGCAACACTGAAATCTCATTCTTTATCAAGATGTATGCTCTGCAATACTTTCCACTTATTACAAAGCCTGCTCTTAGTCTCAGCCCAAGACACGGGATTCTTGTACTGCATCCAATCAAAGCACATTCAGCCAAAGCACAGGGCCAATCATAACATTTTTAGTGAGCAGCCATTCCTGACTGCTGACGGTCCCTGCACATGCTCGCCCAGAGAATCATTCAAAAACTTAATACCATTTGCAGCTCTCTCAGTCCCTGGAGACAAATGTTCATTGAAGTAAAACATCATGTGTGTTCCCTCTACAGCTGCAGATCTCTGCAACACTGATCAAGAACACGAGCCCACAGAAAAAAGTTAAAGATTTTCAAATAGATGTGGACAAAAATAGAAAATTCAATAAGTGTGATAGTCTTTCTAGTCAAACTAATTTATCTTATTCAAATCCTCAGTAAAAAAAAGTTTTTTGAAACAAAAAGAATGTGCCAAAAGAACAAGACAGTGGCTGATTAAGTCACCTAATTGAGTTGTCATTGTGTCGAGTAAAAAAAGACATTTTTAAAGAAATTAGACAAATAATCAGATTTAGAACTTTTGCAGGGCAATGTAAGAAAAAGTGAAGAGTAATTGATTAAGTATAAAAGAAGAATAAGGCTAACAGTGCCAGTAAAGGGATGTGGTATTGACATACGTTTTCCTAAAATGAGCCACACTTTTAGTGTCTGTTCATCCATTCATTTTTAGAAGCCACTGAATCCCTTTCGTGGTCAGGGGGCTGCTGGAGCCTATCCCAGCAACTGTTGGGCGAAGGCAGGTTACACCCTGTACAAGTCACCGCTCTGTTTTCAGGCCACACACTTACTCACAGGCACTCCTTGAGACAATTTAGAGTCACCAATTACCCTATGAAGCATGTTTTTGGACTGTGGGAGGATGCTGGAGAAAACCCACACGTGCACGAGAGAACATGTAAACTCCACACAGAAAGGACCCAGCCAGGATTTGAACCATAGCAATAACCACTGAGCCACCATGCAGCCCATCATTTAGTTCCATACATCCTAAATAAAGAAAAAAGGATGGATTTAATGTTACAGCATAAAAAAGAGCAAAAAATCCCTGATTGTTTTTGAATAGACCTCAATCTTTTCCAACTCCATCGCCACACTTCCCCAAGACCTGCTGAAGAACCATCATCAAAAGGGAGAATTCAGCAATGCAGCAATGAAGGTGGAGAAAAGGGGAGATTAGGATCGAGGAAATGCCAAAAGCAAAGTCGTCTCTCCTTCATACCAGACATCAAGAGCCTTCGTTTGGTTGTCAGAGTTTAGGCTTAATGAACTCCAGCACATCTGTTGATGCAGTTGAAGCAGTTGTAGGGTTTGGGAAGAGCGTTTCTTCCATTATTCATCACAGTCTAGACTGGTAGGTCTGAGTGAGGAAGCGCACAGTCAGGTCTGTGCCAGGAAGGTGAGGGGCTGGAATGCCATACTCCTTCCATAAAGCTAAAGCCCACACACATGCAATAACCTCCACTCTGCAACAAAGGAGGTAACCGTCTGAACATCTGCAGTACCCTGGAGTGACCTACCCTGGTTTCACGGAGGGGCTTTCCTCCCACAGTCCTCATTCCACAGGAATGGCATTTTAACAATGGTGCCTCTCATATACAAAAACACTATGATGCACCAACGATTCCTCTCCAGATCCTGGAGGGTGAAAACGATCCCACAATAAGATCTCTGATGAAACACACAGTTATGTAAATGCAGTGAGAGTTGGACAAGGGAGCTCTTTATTCTATTTTTAGGCTGAGGTGTGTGCAGAAAGACACCGACGCAGCTTCAAACTCCCTCCATTGCTGGGAGCAGATCCTAACCTGCAAGCTGTCAACACTTTGCATGTCCTGAGCCATATTGTTAACATTCCCAGAACTGTCATTAAGTGATTTGTTGTAAAAACGTATTTCTGGTGTGTCTGCTTAAAATGTGACTAATGACTCCTCATAGAGATTGGAAGACAGGATGAGTGAGGGGACGGGTGCAGAGAGGAGGCTCTGTCAGCACAAATAGGTTCTGATGCAGGAACCCATGGGAGCCCTGACACACGGAAGAGCTCGCCTCCCATCTTCTTCACACACACGTGCCGCAACACGCTGTCTCCTTTCATCACCTTAGCCAGGAAGTCCAGCGCTTCGAAAATCATAAATCCCATAAAACATTCAGCGGGGCTGCAGGTTCACGAGTCAGACTTTTATCAGCAGCTCTTTGCATTTTAATTCTTTTTGATTGTGGTTAAAATATACTCAGAGGACCTCCTTAGCTGTTTTCAAAAAGTGCCATCACATCACCACCCTCGCTCTCCAAACCAAAAACACACACACACACACACACAAACAAACAAACATCTCCCTCTTCCCCATTGTGTCTTTCTGGCGATAGCCTGGTACATGTTCCCATGGCAACCATCCTACTCTGAGCAACGGCAGATGGAGAGGGAGCTGGAGGTCTAAATTTATCTCCCAGCATCCTCTCCGACTATATACACTCACTGGCAGCAGGAAGTGAGAAGTGGTACTGCTTGGCCCCTTCTTGCGTTGACAAACTGGCATGACCTTTGACATTGAACCACACGGCACCATCGCATCCCGGACACGGAAAGTTTAATGCGAGTCCCTCCAAAGACTGTTAGTCAAATTTAGCCCCCCCAAATTCTGCACAGTAACACAAACCGATCACAGAGGCGTCGGAGGAAAAAGAAGCAGACAGAAAGTAAAAAAAAACTCTCAAAGGCTGAGACTCACACTCATACTCACACTCAGGGATAGTGCTGCTAAGCAGGATGCTGTCTGGCAAAACAGGGCATACCGGAGCCCTCAGTTACTCTCAGAGCTCTGTGAGAGGATGCACCATCACACCTCTGAAGCAGGAGCAGGGAGGAGAGGGGTTTCACAGAGCTGTGGTAAGACTGGCAGATCGCTGCTACCACATTTTCATCATACATAAACCAGACACAGATCGGCGTGGATCTTTACATCCAACAGGACAGAGTACACTGGAGTGATGCAGACGCACCGACAGCAGGTGAGATCCAAGGTTTTAATGTCATTCTGCAGGAACAGTCAGGAAAAGTGGAAAAATCATTCTCAGAAAAACAAAGCAGAAATGCGGCTAATTTTTAACAGGATTTCAAAGAAAACTCAAAAAAGATGACCAAGTTTTGATTTAGGGATGTCTGCAACAAATGAGCTTTAATATTTCCATCAAGTACAAGTGATAAATAATTCTAAAGCTCAAACCACTCCAATGACTGCTAAAATAACAGAAAAATAAACTTTCAAATTTGAATAATAAATGACAAAGCTTCAGTCATCCTGCAGCACTTGCATTTGGAAGATGGATAGCTCATAATAGCAGAGAAAAACAGTCAGCGAATGAGTGGGGAGCAGAGAGAGGCAGAGTTTAGATTACCTGACAGAGCAGTCTGGTCTTCCCCCTCAGAGACGCTTCACAGGCACTGTGAGACGAGCAGGGAGAGCCAGAGACTGAGAGCGGATATGACTGTTTGAGTGGGTGTGTTGCTGAGAGAGAGAGAAGCAAAAAAGAAGTGATGGAGAAAGAGTGAGAGACGAAGACACTGAATGAATGTTTCCACTGTATAAATGTGCAGGGAGGAGGAGGAGATGAGGTGGGGAGAAGGGTCTTCCAAAATGAGTTTGAGGAAAGCAATCTCACTCATATTTTAGGATATGTTCTAGAAGATGTTTTGCTTTTTAAATTGAGAAGTGTTTTCTGCTCTGACTAGAAGGTGTTGATACTTTTGCTGATTCACTCAGCTGTGGTAAACTTCCAGAAATCCACAGAGTCAGTGCTGCATTTTTAGAGGACAGATGTTTTCACCATCTGTCTCGCCAGTCCAGACTGTGAGCATCCCCATGACCAGCCTCAACCTTCGTCCTTAACTCCAATAAAGACTGTGTTTTTGGTCTTTTAACGTGCTCTTGTGGCGTTTTTCTGATGATGAAGGGCATTGCTGGTGGAGAAAATTATGATTAAAATTGCATTTCTGAGTGTTTCTTTATTCAAATCATTGTAAATCAGTAACAGACGAAAAAATACAGTTTGAAAAAGTTTGTAGGTGTGATGTTGAAGCTACTACGGCAAGCCACAAGCTCCCTGCTCTGCTCTATTCCAAAATATCTAGTTGCATTCGACTAGATCCATGCACGTTTTTGTTATGTGAGCTGGCATCTGGCTCAAAACTGGATAGCTAGTGTAAACAAAGGGATGATGGGACATGGAGGCAGGCTTACTTCGCACCAATGGTCCTGCCCACAACTCAGAAGGGAATTTCTAATGAGCTACACTAAAATCTTTATTGCTTTAGGCTAAAAACGTCATAATCGCTATTAAAAGAAAGCTTTGAAAATAGATCAAAAGATGATTGGAGTAGGACTGCAAAAGTTCTGAGTACTCCTGGAATGTTTTTTTTTTTACGTTAACCACACCTCCAAAGCTGAAGTCATCTCTACACACCCTGAAAAAAAGTCACATGCTGCAGTTTCTGTAACTGGAGCACATTTAACAGCAGAGGCACGCTGCCAACAGACAAGATTACAAACAAGTCTTACATGGGGTTTTCCTCTGCAGCTCAGAGCCCTGGAGGTGCATCCTCACAATCACCACTTCCTTATTGCCAAAGCTTCCCTATTAAAGTGTTCTATGAAGGAGAAGCTCAGTGGCCCTCTTCTAACGTGACAAAAAATTCACAGACCTGAACATGTCAGGTTCGAGTAAATCTTCCAGTTGCAGTCTGAGTGCAGCATCTGTAAATGAATTCCAGAGTGTCATCCATTCAAGCAAGCCCCCGCATTACGCAGAGCCGGGGCTGGGCCTATCAGCAATGCAACGGAGAGGCAGAGAAAGACAAACAGAAAGAGAGAATTGAGCACGAGCGGGCGTCCTGCTGTTCCATAGAGCCTTGCCTCACTGGCAGAGCACAGGAAGTGTGAGTCACACTCTCTAAAATAAACACGCTCACACAGCGGCGAGCCGGCTCCCAGAATGAACGGATGGCTGGGCCACCGATCAGAAGGCAGGCAGAGGGAATGTGGATCTGTGCAGACCATCAACACGTGGTGGGACCAACAGCCAGAGGATGAGATGAGTCAGAGGCAAAACGTGGTTCTCCCTTGTTCAAATTTCTCTTGTTTTTTTAATATCACCTCTGGTTCATGTGTTGTCCCTGGATTATCCACATGTCCAGCAATCGTTGTCCTCCCCCTCCGTTTTTCCCCTTTCCAGCCAATGGAAGGTGGTGGTCACCCTTTGCTCTGTGCAGTCAGCGTTCTGGCCCACAAACAGGCTGCAGTCTTTGCAGGCCGAGGCCCAGTATTGTGTCTGCCTGAATGTGGTCATTGTCACCCATTTCAGCGCACACCTTCCATACTGTACTTCCCTGTCGGGGATCTTCTCCCCTCCGTCACTGCTTTGTCCACTGTTCCTCACACTGTGACAGGAAGGTGTGTGTGTGTGTGTGTGTGTTGGGGAACAAAACTGCCACTATGGGGATGATTGACAGGAAAGTTCCTCGACGCAGATCGGCCACGCCAAGGACCAGGCGGCGCATAAACAGAACTGGCTCAAAAACAGATGTGGCAAATATGTTGAGGGCTGGAATCAGACTGAGAAGTGCAGCGATTGTAAAAGTGTGAAAGGCAGCTTTCATGATGCTGTAATAACCGGTAACAGAATGCTACCCACTGGCCCAGAGCGCAGTCAGACTTACAGTATATGCAAAGCTGCTCTTCTTTACAGCAAATGAAAACAACGGCTCCCCTGTGTATAGTGCGCACCCTATATGTTGTTACGAGGAGACCATCAACACCTAAAATACAGTCGCCTTGCTTTTTAAGAAAGTTCCTACTGCGTTGGGGTGACCACAAGCCATCATTTAGACCAAATAAGTGGTTGGAGAACCATACAGATGACATATTTTTGGACTTTCACCCCACAAACAGCAGACAGAAGCAGGGAAGTAGGAAAATACTGGAGCTTTCTGAAAGACTTCGCTCTGTTCCGAGGGGAGATTATTTCAGACGTGCGGTTTTTCCATAAACTGACACATTCTACCCATACGACCGGGGTGTGAGGATAGAAACAAAATCCACGAGTCCAATATTACTCCACCTGTTTGTGTTCATCTGGAAGTCAAATCTGGGTTGTGTTGCTTTAGTGGGAACAGGATGTCCAACCACATCTGGTCATTACCCGAGTGAAGACGTATTAGCTGTGTCATCGTTTTGTTTTCATCTTTCTTTTAAGAGAGAAAGTTTGGGGAATTACGAGCACGTCTCGAACGCCAGACGATAAAGTTAGCCCCCCGCTGTTTTCTAAAAACAGAAAACAAAAGATCTGATCAAAACCTCTGCAGGACAGAGCGTTGCATGAAAGTCTGAGTGCTTTCAAACACAGCTAGATTAGTGGAACCGCTTAATATTCACCTTAAAATGCAAACTGCAAAAGACGCAAACAAAAAAGAAAGAATTGTAAAAACTGGCAGTACTAAAGAGGAAGTAAACTTTGCAGGTTGACCTGATTTTCATGCATTTTTGCGTCTTTTTGTTGTTCTGGGTTTAAACTAAGTTGCAACAGCTTGTGACTGCTAACAAATATAAACATATTAACAGTAACACTTGAATCTCACGGTAGTGGTGTACCCTAAGTCTCAGAAAAATTCACTGCAAAGTTTTGTTGATTGACAAAATATTTCCAGTTAAACGTATTCGCACCTGTGTCATTTACTCTATTTGGTCCACAGGATGGTTCACTTGCATTCACACCGTTAATCAAACCGTACCAGAGTTTACTTGCCCACAAACTTTTGTTTTCAGGCCAAACAGCCCAAGTTGTTTATCTTTGTCTACTGAGTTGATTGCACAAAACACATTTTTCTTTTATTGTTTTTTGACAATAATTTTGTTTTTTAGTAGGTTCTTTTGTTTGAGAACTCAGGGTATTTACATTATCCACGATTTAACTAACAAGATTGGTGGTACAGAGGTTAGTTAGCACTCTTGCCTCATGGTTTAAATCCTAGCTGGGTCCTTTCTGTTTGCATGTTCTCTTAGTGCATCTGTGGGTTTTCTCAGAGCAGTCCAGCTTCATCCCACAGTCTACAAACATGCATTGTAGGTCAGTAGGACTCTCTAAACTCTAGCTGTTATTGTGTGTGATTGAGCGGCCCTGCAATAGACTGGCAACCTGTTCAGAATCTACTCCAGCTTCGCCTAACAGTGGATGGGTTAGGCTCCAGCAACCCGGTGACCCCGAAAGGGATATAGCGGGTTTAGAAAATGAATGTATGGATGGAAGTTTGGTGATCAGGTTCCACTGGGACCAATTGTTGAAATAAGCAAAACGTTTGGGCTTAAATTAAATAACGACTTTTCAACCGAAATGCTGCAGAACCTTTCCAGCGCAGATGAGATTTTTTTTATTCGGACACAAAAAGTTGGGAAAAAACTGGAATTAAAAACTCAGATCTCACAATACTTTAGCTTCAACTTATAAAATATTTTAAAAAATGATTTGTTTTGTTTGAACTAGAAACCAGCTGGATTGTTAAAGCAAATCAATATGTGCTCCCGCAAATGGGACACCTGATCCTGTGAAACACTGACGGACTGGCCACCTCATTTCCAAGGTTCTCCCTTCACTTCCCTCTTCTCAGTTTTTCAAAACAGAAAAAAAAATGCATCATTCTCTCCTCAGTTTAACCCACTGACCTATTGTGTTTTCCAAAGGGGTGAATTATTAATGAGCACCACTTGATGTATGTGGAAAAGTCAACTCTGAGCTCTACAGCTGTGTTCACACACGGCAGCACACGTTCAAGCAACCACTTTCAGTGAAAAACAAACATGCGTAAATGTACGTTTCAGGCGTTCAAAAGTCTCATGCATCGCTATGCAAGTTCTCAAGTCGGTTTTTGAGCTCTAGGAACAAAATTTGCAGCCATTGAACAGGTGTTGAAAGTTAAAGCGGTGAAACTTTGACCAACCAGGGAATCGGATCAGGTACTTACACACGGATGGTGTCTCTTTTAATTCACTGAGGTACAAACGGTTTGAACATTGAAGGAGAAATTCATAATTGCGGTTTGTGCCCGACAGGAATTCTATGACACCAAGTCTTTCATACATCTGAATAGTGCGATGAAAAACAAAGCCTAGAGCAAGATTCACAAGATTTGCACCGCTTCTACATTTCACATCAAGCTTTTTCTCACCGTAGGTGCATGTATCTGGTAACGACAGTCCAGTGTGAACAATGTACGCTAAAAGCGCATTCAGCTGGTTCTTGATCACACAACCCATGCCTACTGTGCACGTGCATAGCATTAAAACGTTGATGGAAATGAGATCTGAGAAGCTGAGAAGTGAATATGCAAAGTAGCATGCTAAATGATTAGGGATGCATTTCGAGGTAAGCTGTCATTAGCAATCTGTGTGGATACAAACGCAGTGATAACTTAGAAAAAAGTTTAAAAATAGAATGATCCTGTGCTAAAATTGTATAAAAAAACAATCTTTTGGCTTGAAACAGTTTCTGCAAGAGCAAACGTGACTCCATCTGCCTTTCATGAGCTGCAGGAGTGATGCACACATTTAAACCAAACAGTGACACAGCATAGGTTTGGTGAGGAGAGGTAAATATAGAAAAAGGAACTGACATTTTCAGAAGTCGTCCTCCCCGTGCCCACTAGCTTCACTGATGCGTGGATGTCAAGATCACAGCCCGTTCTCACACGCAGCTCGCTGATCCCTTCGCTCACAGTCAGTGGCGTTACAGAGATCCCTCAAAAGAACAAAACGAGGGATCTCTGTAACCCTGTGACGAAGATTTGTCAGCTAGTACAGCAGAAGAAGGACTCGTGTGATTAAAACACTGATAAGCTTTCAACAAGCAAATTCACTTTTTACATTTTAATGCTAACTTCAGGAAAGGTCAAAGTTGTGTCAGTCATGATTAGAGGAATCTGTCGTCCTGAAGCAAGTCCATCTCATGAAGCGGGCATTTTTGTTTTGATTGAAGTTATAGGTTTTTCTATGAAGTCCTGCGCGGTGAAAGTCAGTGCAGGTTCCTCTTTTTGCAGCTGTTACTGCATCCTTGCATGAAAGCCTCATGGCGAGCATTGCCTCTGCGCAGGCCCGGCGCCATGCCTTATCTGCACATCGCAGTAACCTGCTGCTATGTTAATTTGACCTGTTGAGCTGGAGCAGCCAGTGCTTTTACTGTTGCCTGCACAAACACAGACACGAGGACAGAGTCAACAGGTGGAGGCTTAGGCTGAGTGTGCTCAAACATGAGGACCGGGCCACAGAACGGATCAGCGTGGCCTCTTCCTCGCCTGGCAGGAGGGGTATCTTTCTGATCAGGGAGTTTACTCAAAATCTGGCGAGTCCAAGTAATTGCTACCCACAGTGACAAACACGTCTATTCAGCCTAAGCTTACAGTTTACTCTCCTGCTTCTGCTGCTCCAGCTCCTGCTGCCTATACTGCTTGGTGCCATGTCACATTAGTGGCCTGTCAACAGGGACTCTTCTGGCACATCAGCGCCCTGTCAGCCGGCCGTCAAACCTGAGTCACACGCAGTATCCGAACGTCACGTGCCACCATCTGTCTGCTCATGCGTGTTTCCTGGAAAGTGGAGGTATGTGAGTACATGCCAGATGGAGGATAACAGGACAGAGGAGACAAGCACATAGGAGAAAGGCAGACGCAGAAAGACGTGTGTGTACGACACCAGATCGCTGTTCTCATTTCAGACTTTCTTAAAAAAAAAAACAAATAAACAAAGCAGGAACCAGTTAAAGAACCACTCCAAGGAAACTCATGTTTTTGGTGTTTTCAACATGTTTTTATGCTTTATTTTTCTGACGATGGAGGAAATGTCTAAAGAAAACTAAGCTTAAAATAGATTTTCAGAGTATTTCTTTGTTCAAATTCAAAAACGCCAACGCACACCACTCAGAGATGAATTTCTAATGAATCACCGATACTCTGCAGAAAATATGTTGTTTTCATTTGTTTATTTCATTTATCTATGTATTTAATTTTCACAGCATACAACAATAAATCATACAACATTCTTGCCTTCGGTGAAAAAAAAGGGGACAGACAGAAGAAAACTTATTATCTCTGCCCCATTTAGTTAAACCATGAAACTAATTAACTAATTGAACCAAAGATATCTCTTTGTAAAACAAGATAAAAAAGCAGCAAAAGGAAATGCATCAAACGGCAGACATTTTTATCATTATAACCTCAACATCCTTTAAGTTCAGATGGTCTGAACATTTTATTAACTGTTTTTTAAATGTATTCATTGAATTAGACTCTTTTATTGATTTCTCTTTTATTACTCTGCTCTGAGACACTTTTCTTCCTTCAGTTTTGTTCTGAATTTATTTTTTGAAATCCCACGTCCTTTTAGGTTATAGTTACTCTGCCTTTTTTTAAACTTTTTTTGTATGCTAGATGGCAGACTGTACATTAGTTTTAAAATGGAATGATCTGTCTTTAAATTGTAATGTTTTCAACATTCTAAATAGGGGTGCAGTAACTTCCTGTGATTATTCTTATTGCTTGTTTCTGTGGTATAAATATAGAGTTTACAGATTTCTTATTTGCTTTTCCTCAAATTTCTATACAATAGATCAAATATGAAATAATCAAAGAGTTATATATGAAGTATAATGATTTTTCCTCTAACAGTTTAACCTTATACAATAAAGCTATTGTTTTGCTGTCTTTGATTTAATGTCGTTGATGTGTGATTTCCAGTGTAATTTTTCATCTATAACTCCTAAAAACTCGGTTCCTTCACTTTAATTTGAATGCCTGCTATTTCAAATGAGATATTAGTATTTATCTTGTGATTGAGAAATATCATGTTTTTTCACAGTTTATTGATAGTTTGTTTGATTCAAACCATTGTTTAGAAGACATAATAATAAAAGTTGTAATTAAAAGGCCACTAAACGCTTTCAAAAGAGATCAAAAGACGATTGGAGTGGGTCTTTAGGCCTTGTAAGATCACTTAAGACAAAAAAAGTCTCAGTAAACCTGTGAAAATGATTCAGTAAATTGTCTATAAATGATAAAGCTCACTGCATATAAATATAAAGATGACATCTTGATTACTCCAGATATTTGTCATGTCATTTCTATATGTGAAGTCAATCCCTCTCCTGCAGAACAGCTATGAATAATCAGAAGAGCGAGCTAAAACAATTCATGCCTTACTGTCCTTTTGGCCTTTAGTAGAATATTATTATTATTAGAGTATTGTTTTTGGCTTATTACCTTTTGGTACATACAAGTCACATTTTGGAAAAACTTTCAAAGCTTTTCCTTGCTTTTCCTAATCTATTAGGATCTATACATGAATTAAAGCAAAAAAAAATAAAGAGTTACAGTTTTATTACAGTTTTATGAATGATTGTACCTTTGAATCAACTGAGCCAAATGATAGTAATTACACTATAATATGGTACATTTGGTACATTTAAAATCAAAGGTTGGTTTTGCACAAATACAGACAACTTTTTTATTTAAGGGAAAAATGCTTTTAAAAAGTATTTTTGTCTGGAAAATCTAAATCTTTACAGAAAAGTTTTTATTTTTATATAATTATTTTAATGTATATAATTTATATATGAAGGATTTCCTTCTTTTTTAGCTGACGTCCTGAATTCAAATTCACATGTAGTTTATAGAGGAAATTTCAAAGTAAAAGCTGATCTCCTTCACTGTGAGAACAATCAGTTCTCAATACAATCTGAGTTGGTAAAAACTATCATTTTTTTAGCAGGTCTGATGGATCTTACTCATATTTGTATCAGTTGAGGTAAAACACAGTAAAATGAAGCAGAACATCTGCTGTCATGCCGCTTCACTGACGTGGTAGAACTTGCAAAATCGTTCAGTTTTGCAAATATAATCATTAAAAACTGTGTAGCTGCAGATTTACAACATTAGCCAAAGCTAATCAACCTAACAAGAAAAACAAAAAGGGAAGCTCACATTTAGTATCTTTCCAACTCCAGAGTTCACTCAGATTTAAGGCTCAAATGAATCTTTGGTTTCAATAAAAGGGCTCATAAAGCTCAAAGCATAAGACATCATAAACTGACCCTATTGTTAACAGTGCAGGACGCGTTATGAATGTGTTAACTTTAATAAAGCCACAATAAAATGAGACATGTTCTCGTGCAAATCTAAGCTCTGTCCAGTTTCTCTTTTCCTTTCCGTTTCTCCAAGTTCCCTTTGACAGCAACTGTTTCCCCACTCTTAACAAAAACAACACGTGGGAACAAAGTGCTGAACTTTTAGACTAAACAGCCAATCAGAGAGGAGAAGATGAAAAATATTGATGTTGAAAAGCCAAGATGATGAGAGCAGAGCAGCGCTGAAAGCATGTTGGAAGTACATGCGTGTACTCGCACACGTGCACAGCGAGGGCCGGCTCTGTCACAGGCAAACCTCGCTGGATCTTCACAGGGATCTGAAGACTCTCTCTTCTGTGTGGTCTTTCAGACCTCCAACCACAGCAGCAAGTGTCAGAAGCATTGATCTTAGTGTAAACGCAAAAACGGCTGGAAACTAATGTTGAGCAAAATGGACTGCATGATGTCCAGTTGGGTCACCAAATTCTCCGAAGTTTCTCTTTAGTGGAGTCTGCTTTTACACAAGCACCAAATGCATGGAAAACCCCAACAAGCCGGCACTTAACCAAAACTTTAGTCCAACCTATTGCAAACCAGCTGACCCACTTTGGATCAGGAGAAGAGCAGAAATGTGTCAGCAGCTGCTCCCATTGTCACAGGGAGGTCCAGTCTAACCTGACCACAAGGGAAGGCCACCCTCCACCACAACGACTGAATCTAGTGAACGGAACAATAATAGCATCAACTCTCTCTGCTTCTACTGCAGCGAAAACACGACACTCTCATCGCAGAGATTTCTCTCCACTGACCACCCAAATCGACCATTAACGCCGGCCTCCAGCAGATTCAAGCCCAAAGGTCACGGGAGCTGAGTAAAGGGAATTAGGGGGCGCGCTCCTCCAGCTGTCATCGCCTCCAAACCATCAGCTTTAAAAGAAATCTGACTCCGCAACGCCAGCACGGCCTCTCCAGTGTCCTCTACGGACATCCCACAAGCATCCCTGCAATCCCGATCCTTTACATGAGATGCAGAGAAACAATTTTCCAAAACACAATAATGCCTGAAAAGAACCAACAGAGACAGAAAAGGAAAATAAACAGTAAGCTGGATCAATTTAAGCAGAAGATTCAAGACTCCATGAAAAAAAGGGAAACGGGAAGGGATCCTTCTGGTTGCCTGTTTGCGTGGAAGTGATTTGTCATTCAGTAGAGGCAGAGGAGCTCTTTCAACACCAACGAGGATTTTCCAGCTCCTCTGTATCAAAGTACACATGCAATCACCATGCCTCACCTCTGGGAATGGTTTTTCCACTGGACATGTTTATGAGAGGATCTTTATGTACTGCCAGCTCAGCAGATGTTTTAACAATCCGACTGGAACTTCAGGTAACTTCTGCATCGCACCACAGTCCAGCAGGAAACATTTGAGCAAACAGGTTACAGCAAATCCCGTTGGCTAAAACTCCACCTTGATGAATATTGTTGTTTCGTGATTATTGCACAGCTTATAACATTAAATAAAAACAGCTAAAAACTATCATCACTAGGATTCTGCATCATTGCCAAAAAAGAAAATAGTTTAGATTTCCTTTCATTAATATTCAGACATATTTCCTTAAATAGTTATTCATAGTCAAAACTAAATGTGTATGGTCAAAAAAGACCTGTCTTGATCCTAATATTTACATAGATCAAAAAACTCAATCAAAAAAATAAAAAAACAAAAAAAATAAAATAAATTCATATTTTGAATTACTAAAATAATTATGTTAAGAATAAAGTAGCGAAATCAAGACTTGCAGCATCACTTTATGATCTGCAGCCTAATGCAACAAATTCACAATCTAAGGCAGCAACTTTTGACATAATCTGGATTTCATGCTACAAGAGATGGAAGTGTGTTAAAGTCACACTCCAATTATCCTTTGATCCATTGTAAAAGCGTTTCAAGGTGTCTAAATTTTAATTAAAACTAACATATGTTGCATAGAGCAAAAAGCCAAAAGTTGTCAACCAAAGGTGAAGCTGCAAGTGGGGACATGTATTTTGTTTCAGAGCTACAAGCATGGAAAAAATTAACACTAACATTTTTCTAATTTGGCTTTGACTGGTTTAAACCAGCTTCACCTGAGGAAAAAAACAGCGTTAAACTGATCCACTGCCGCTAAAGTCCAGAAGAGAAGTACAGACTCGGAGCTGCTTTATTAACAGCAGATATTCTAATTTTGCAAAACATGATATTTAAATCAATTGTAATTAGTTGAGAAGTTTGCTTTGCATTGCTGACTTCTCTTCCACAGCGGGGTTTGGTTCTGTGTCAACATTACGTAAAACTTTCAATTCCCACCAATGATGACACTGCATCCTATTTCTTCAATATATTTCTTGTTTATGGGAGTTTTTTGTTTGTTTTGATTTAAGCTGCTGAACTAATGTAAGATCAGCTGAACAGAGGTCTTTTGTAGTCTCTGCCACACCTCAGCAGTTCCCAGATATGACAGCGACATCAATCTTCCCCCTTCACCTATTCACAAAAATAAGAGTCCATTACAGATAAAGCAAACCCAGAGTTTTTGGCAGACGACACACAACATCATCCTGCGCCCTCACGCAACATGTGCCAGCAAACCCGTGTTTTCATATGTCAGCGGATAAGAATTTGAATGGTGATGATAATCACAACAGGAATTCCCTTCCAGCGAGTCTTTGCCGCTAAAAAACGTTTGGATCGCTGTGTTTTCATTGGCCAGCAGACCTCCGCTCTCCCACATCCAAGCAGGACATGAAGCCTCTCTCACAGATCTCCAGATAGGGCCGGAATAATCTTTCTATGTTAATGGATGGTAACAAAATATTCCCCTTTTTGACCAGTTGGAATATAAGAAAAATAAAAAAACAACAAAAGGAAAAAAATGGATTTTTATTTCATTTCTTAATGGCTCGACAGATCTTTTGCAATTAGACAATTTGTGCACTCTCACTGCACAGGCACTTAGAAAAATGAAAGCAGCGTTCATTTCCTAGACAGCTGAGTAGTACATGAAACCCCACAGATGAGTGTGGTTATGAAGTTTAAGATCTGAGATTTCTGTGGTCACTAACGTTTGATTCAGCCGCTCTGATGAAGAGCGAAAATGTTGATCTCTACACAGAGTACGGCAACGACATATGGTCAGGTTTTGCAGGTCGGAGCTAGTAAAGTCCAAAAAGATGAACAAACGGCATAAAAACATTGTAAAACACTGTTTTCTTTTGTGTTGAAGCTAATATAACAGACAGGCAAAAAAGGAATAAAAAGATTTTTGAAAAAGAAAACAAAATAAATATTTGCAAAGAATACTAAACAATGAACTTGGTGTTTCATAGGGGTCACACTGCACTACTGCCTGCAACTTTTAGGAGGAGATTGAATCATTTTGCAAGAGTACATCTATTCCACAGCGCCAGAATCCCAAGGTGAATTTGAAAGAAAAAGCATGGCGATGTTTTCCTGCAAGATATTTTTCATCACTGACAACACACTGCAGACATCTGGCTATGCAAAATTAATTTGAGGAGAGAAACACAAGGTCAGCTACTTTTGGCCAACTCTAATTTTCAACAGATGGACTGACAACAGAATTTTCCAGCAGGGTAGGAATTTATTTAGAGATCACAAAGCCGGAAGGGAATTTATAAACCTGAACTCACAAAATGTAAGCAGATTCAAAGTAGCGCCTTCCAGTGAACGACTAAACTGCGAGTGTAAATCCAATCTGTGGATGGGGAAAATCTAATCTGGTGGCTCACAAGTGGGATAACTTTCATTTCTGACACAAAACGCTCACCGCTAATGTTCTAACTGCTCAGGAAAATACAGGAAACACGACAAAGTGGCAAGGAAACAATGTGCAGGGGGAGAACGCAGAGAAAGTTTACGGTCAGGCAAACACAGAGGTATTTGAAACATGGTGGGTCATTTAAGAAGCAAAATCCCAGCCCTCTGGTCTTGGCGAGCATTGTCTCGTCTGCCCTCGCTTTTCACTCTGCTCATTGTGGTCTGGCAAGTCTCAGTCAGTGGAAAACTGTGCAAAAGGATGATTAACTGGTCTTACTTTCTCAGACTTCGACATGAACCATTTTTCTGGTAAAGTATTTACCCCTGATGTAAAAACATTAAGAAAATCCTTAAAGCAGACCTTCTGGATTCACTTCTTTGCTGTAATTTATCAGATCCTCTATGAGAGCAGCCTCCTTCATGACCATAGAAAACATTTGGAAAAGACACCGTCAAGTTAAACTTTAGTGCAAAAACTCTGGAAGTCAGTTTTGTCAACAAATTCATCAACAGGATGATTGAAATACAGACAACTTTATTTAAAATTGTTTTCATCTGTCTTAACAATAAAGTTTTTTTGTTTGTTTTTTTAAAGGAAACTGGATACTTTCAACAATCACAAGTCCAATTTCCCGCCTATGTTTAACAGGAAGGTTTTTTTAGAAATCGGTTCAGTTCCTGCTGAACTTCTTCAAACAGAAGCAGTCTCTGCTACAATTTTGAGTCATCAGACAACATTATCGCTTCCTAAAATGCTGAATGACTTCCATCCCAACAATGAAAAAAACATCTGATTTAGTTCTGCTTGTTCTGAGAGCAGATATTGTTACAGTAAAATCCCTTATTTGACTGGACTGTAAAGTGGTTATCAGGTAGAGTCCATAGTTGGGTTATGTCTTATATTGGAGACAGGGGTTATTTTATTTATAGACATAACAGTCTCCATGCTCTGTGAAGTACCTCAGGGTTCATTCCCTGTGCCTCTGTAGTTCAACCTCTTCATGCGGTTTATGCAGGTGACCCTTAACCTTACTTATCTCTGACACCAAACAACCACGGTTCATGAAATTCTGATGCCGCTAGGAGCAGCTGAAGGCCTGGGTACAGTTAAACTTCCATCAGTTCAACAATGAAGAGGCGGAAGTTTGTCATACGAAAAGCAAAGAGTAAAGTTCACTGCAGAGATCATTTCAAGAAAAACTGAGTGAAGCAGGGAGCTTGTGGCTTTCCGTAGTAGCTTCTACATCATACCTACAAGCTTTTTCCAACTGCGTTATTTCATCTGCTCCTGATTCACAATGATTTGAATAAAGAAATACTTAGAAATGCAATTTTAGGCTTAATTTTCTTTATTTATGTTAAAACACCGAAAAACATTTCTATTGGAGTGGATTTTCCTACGTAAAATTAATTCAGCCCTTTTACCATCTCAATAAATGAGTGAAACTCAGAGATCTCAAGTCCAAACAAGGTTTAGAGAAGTTTATTTATGACTTTACCTGCTGCAGGCTGGACGACTGTATCAGCCTTCTTTTTTAAAAAAAAAAAAAAGACTGTTGGAAAGCTGCATCTCATTCAGAACGCCACTGCCAGATATTTAACCAGAACCAGAAGAACCGACCATATCACTCCAGTCCTTAAGTCCTTACACTACTAGTTACATATAGAATTGAGTTTATAGATTACTTACTGATGGGGGACTTAAGTTATTCTCAGAAATATTGTGGTTAACAAACCCCACAGAGCTCTATGATCTACAGGAAGCTATGAGCTGGAAAAACCCAGAGTCAGAACCAAACAGGATGAAGCTGCGAGTAGCTGTTATGCTGGCCACAGACTGAACCAACTTCCTGATAAACTCAGATGTGCCTCAACTGTGGTCAAATAATTGAAGCCACCCTCTGTTTTTCATTTTAAAGTGATCAGTTATTTGATCGTTTCCACAAACCTGAAAGGCTGGTTGCATGTTAACATTACTTCACTGTTTTGATCAATGCTGCTCTGTCAGCTATCAAACAAGCAAGTATCTGCATATTTTTGTGGCGCAGACTTGATGATTCACACCTAGCTGAATGTACGCTTACTTCATTCTAGGGATACAACTGTCACGATCCATTTCATCAACGATTCGACTTGCATCTCAATTTGTGGTCGTCGATCTGATTCATAGTTGATGGTGGTTCATTTTGAACATTTCAATTTGATCCGATTCACTGACCTCAAATGGATCCAGAACATCTTTAATCAAAACTTTTACAACTTGCTTCAGACAGATCAGTTTGTTTGGATCGTAGGAATACGATTCATCTACATGCATCCACCTGCAAACCAAATGATCCATGTAAGTCTTTGTTTTCCTCGTCAGAGCCGGCATCTGTGATGCTCGCCATTTTTGTTGCACCAGTAATGTTAGCTTGGTGTTGTGAGGGCCTGTAAGTTAGCGGGAGAGAGTGTAAACAAAGATGATGGGAAATGAGGGAAGGCTTACTTTGCACCAACAGTACCGCCCACAACTCAGAGGTGAATTTCTAATGAACTATTACACAAACTGTCTGAAAACAATACAGATTTTTCGATTTTGCCTAAAAACAATCAAATCTTAAGAAAAAAACCATTGGAAACATTTTAATATACTTTTGCAGATCAAAAGATGATCAACGAGGGTCTTTAAGTCAGTGTGATATTTTTTCTGTGTTGGGCATTTTTGCAGAATTGCAAAATTGTAAGAAAAAAACAAAATGCACATGCATTTTCTTTACAGTAAATGTAACTTTGGCTTCAACAATAGTCTCAAACTTACAACCTGCAGAGTTTACATGCACCTACTGTAAAAGAACAGAGAACATGTAGAAATACTGAAAAACAAACATACCGATAATACTTTTGAAAATATTTGGCAAGTGAGAGACAGGATTCAATGTACGACTCTATAAACCATGAAAAAAGCCACATGCAGGATAATCAGATAACACTGGAGCTACACCGAAAAGCAATAAACAGCACATTACACAGACTGATGGCAGGAAACACTGAAACTCTGCAAAAGGAACGGCAGCTTCAGAGGTTCGGCTCGCATTTCTTTTGCAAAGACAACAGTGTTTGATTAAAAAAAGGTCAGACAAACAATAACTAACCAGTGACTTACAGCTTTATGAGCCGCTAACAGCCTAACCTGCTTTACAACTGTAACCGATGAGAAAAAGACTGACAGCGGAGACGACTCACTCACACAGCAGAGAGGTGCACTTGATTCACAGACAAGCTGCTGGTCATAAAGTTAATTTTGAAATCAGGCACTCACACACCTCTGCAAAAACCTCTTTATGTGTTATTTGCTGAGTGATAGATTGATTTCTTCACTCCCCCCCCTCTGCCCTTCATCCTCTTCCTTGGCAGCTCTCACCAGGGCTACTCCTCATCTCCCTCCTTTATGCAATGTGGGTACTCCCACTGTAAAGGACACCCTGCTCAGGGGCACTAAATAGGAATTCAGCTCCGTCACTCCAGCTACTCACATAGAATCCAAATGAGCCTCTCCACATACCACCAGCGCATGGAGACTCTCTGGAGACAGACAGGGAGAGTCCTGGAGCAGAGAGCCGCAAAAGCCAAGGAAACCTTCTGTGTCTTCACGTGTTACCAGCTATGCGCTGCCTGGTGTCCCAGTGGGTGTGAGTGTCAGCGTGAAATATAGCAGTCCGGCCACAGCCAGGGATGAGCACCATGTGTCCTCCTCTCTCCTTCAACACCCTCGCGGCCCAGCAGCCTGTCAATCAGCTGACACCGGGGCAAGAGCGGGGTCCGCAGAGGACAAAGGCACCGCCGTTAAGCATATTAGGAGTGTGGAGCGTTGATGACAAATCAAAGTGTGCAGTCACTAAGCTGGGGTTGCTCCCTGGTTCTGTGCTGATGATGTAAACAAAGGGAGGAGATGGTTGACTACCTATATGCAGACTTCTGGCTGAGGCCAGCAGGATTACATAAGAAAACTGCTCTGACTCCTCAGTCTACGTTTTCTACAGCTTTACCCCCAAACATGCGCTCTCTTGTCTTCTGAAGACCCCCGCCTTCGCAGCATCTGTGACTCCTTAAATAATGACATGAGTCATGCCCATTTCATTTCATTTTGCAGTCATCCACCTCCAGCTGGAATTATAAAAAATCCTTTGCACTCGTGCAAACGTTAGTGAAAGCAGGGTGGAAAGCTCTTTCGGGGTTACAAGAACCTATTTTTGCTTCCCAGACGGTGTCAAAAAGCCCCGCTTCATCATGCAGCAGCACGGGCAAACATGAGGCCTATGATGAGCGGCACGCTCTTTTTTCATCACCTGTTTATTTTCTCAATTACGCTGGGTGAGACTGTGTCAGCAGCTCTGGGGTTTTGCTCTTGCAAGAGGCGGGAGGCAGAGAAGGGAGGATTGTCTCCTGGGGTACGGAGCTTTCTGGAGGAGGCACTCCAAACCTCTGTGTGTGTGTGTGTGTGTGCACTTAGAAAATGCTGTGTTTTGTTAAAAGTGTAATTACTTTAATAAAAAAAAAAAAAAAAACAGGAAACACTGCATGAAAAAAACAAATCAACACACAAAAATCTGTCATTTCAAGAAGTTCTGATGAGCAGCTGTGTCACATGACTTGTCATCTTTGACCCTTAATCCACCCCAACCAAGCGGAAAGACTTGACTTCACTAAGGCCTCCATGCAGAGTTAGAACAGTTCACCCGATGTCGAGCCTTTTGTTTGACTGTGACACGGCTGTTTTATCAGGGATTAAGGCTTCCAGACACCCAACAACACAAATGTAGTTCCGTCTTTGAGAAACAAACCCAGAAAACTATTATGACTTTTCTGAGAATGCCTTCAATCACACTGGATGGGCAGTGAAATCCATCCCAATGTTTTGTTTCTCAACCCAACACTTGTTTGTATAGAATGGGAAAGATTCAGAGATGATAACATTGATTTTCTTTTTTGCACGATCAGAATTATTATTTTGACTTCATTCTCATTTATCTAAGTTTTATCTGGACTAAACCAACAGCTCGGAGTCGCTCTGATTGATGGGCTTATTGTCTGCATTCTCACCTAAGGCTCTTATTGACGCTCTTATCGACATGCACCTGCAGACAGGCTTGACTTTTTAAAAGATATTTGTATTACAGACAATAGCAACATAACAGATCCATGCTTAAAACATTCTACTTTAAAGATCCACTCCAATGAAAATCATATATACAATATATGATTTCATAAATAAGAAATATAGAAAATAATTTACAATTAAAGCTGCGCTTCTGAGTATTTCTTTATTTAAATCGTGTTGGATCTGGGGCAGCAATGACCATTAGTGTGTGAATTTGTGTGTGCATGAGTGAATGTGCAATGAGCCTTTGAAAAAGGTAGAAAAGTGCCATTCAAGTATAAGCTATTTACCATAATAATAATAATAATATGTCTGATAATGACATTCACAAGATCATTATAATTCATCTATTCTCTTTAAAAAAGGTAAAAAATAGGTGTGAAATCGCATCCATTTTCTGCAAATAATTCAAAAGCATCCGAAGACTTTTCTGTCAGTAATCAAGCTGATCATATTGCACTATCTGTTTTGGCTAGCCACTTACAAGAGTCAGTTTGGGGAATTTTTAACATTTTTTTGGGGGTGGGCAGCCGTTGGTAATCATTTCTTCTTCCCAAACCAAATAATACCCCAACATTCTCAGTAATGACTTGCATAAGTCAAGCGTATCTCCACCCCGAAACCGATGCATCAATACAGTGATGATAGTTATGCTATTTTTAAAATGGAAAATTTACAGCAAATGATACAAAACAGCCAGATAAATTCTTGATGAAGGTATATTTATATGTTTTGATTGAAGATTTCAGCTCTAAACCCAGACAAATTGGTGAAACCTAAATTGCTGACTGGTTTTTGTTCCTTTTCCAGCTGTTTTTTCTGTTTACAAAGTGACTCAGTAGACAGCAGGGTTTCAAAATAAAAGCCAGGACATTTCCACTCCTTCAGTAAATTTAATTGCTCTTGTTTAATTTGTTTCTACGAATCAATTCCCAACTGGGACGTTCAGTCTGCCGAGCAAATTAAGGGAAAACACTAAGTTTCCGAGCGTGATCACATGACTACTAATAATTGCACATTGTGAAAGGACTCCTCTACTGTACGGTAGGAACAGGTGTAGCAGTGTCAGGGTTAGGTACAACAGGCACTCTGATTTTACTACAGCACACTGGCAGCCTGTCTTCTCTTCAGTCCGGCCTTCTGCAGGAAAGTTGTCTGTAGGAATGCTCATGCAAATATTGACCTTCAATTAGATGAAACAGACTCCCTTGCTGAGAGGCTGCAATATGGAGCCATCAGCAAAAACCAGTGCAGATATTAACAGCTGCAGAAAACTTGTAGAGAGCGTATACATTCAGATTGTGCGTAAAGAAACCGGTGTTTGTCATGGGAACATGTCTAAAATAAAAGGGTAGATGCCGTTTAAGGCATGCATTTCAAGCAGGATGTCAGCGTCTGCATCAGCTGCAGAGCACAACCACAAAAAAAATGAACATTTCTGTGTTGACGCCAAACGATTTCTGTCAGGTTTTGGGCCCTTTCATGTGGCGACGAGTAAATAACCTTCCGAACTGATGGTAGTCGACCCCACTCTTGCATAACTAGCAGCATATATAAACATAAGTTCTTTGCATGACCTTACCTGACAATGCTTGGATGCAAATACCTACAAAGACTGTGCGGAAAAATAATAAATGCACATATGATAACACAAGCTTTCTAGATGATTCTTCATGAACTAGACCACCATTACAAACACAAAGAGAAACTCCCCGCACGCCACCGCACTTCTTAGCATTAAGGCGCTACAGGAGAGACAGAACGTGGAACACAGCAGACAAGTCAAAGCTGGGTTCAAATGAAGGCTGCCTCTAAGATTTCAACAGTGCAAGAGGGAGGCGGTGTGCGGGTTTCTTTGGCCTCTCTGCTTCGGTGACAGCAGTGAGGATGGAGAGGATTGGGCTTGAAAATCGCCTGCTGCCTTGATTTGCTCGGCAGATCTGCAGCAGGGCTGCTCCCTTGCCCTCCCACAGAGCAGAAATCCCCTCCAATCCTCACTTGCAATGACTTCAGGGATTTCTTGCACACTAAGACAAAGGACTCCATAGAAAAAGATAAGTAGATGGAGCTTTTAAGAGTTGAGAAAAGAAAAATATTTAAGGGGACAAATGCTTGATTAAAAAAAGTACCCTCCTCTCTCTATTTGTCAAAAACTCTGCCTTTGTCCACGCACACCTTTATCTGACACCATCTAACAAAGATGATCCTCGCAGGAAAAGGATTTTGGAGGAGTTAAACCTGAAGTAAACAGCAGTAATCTCTGCAGGTGTTTGGTTGATGAGCACAGATTAGTGAGTTGAAGAGACATCTGCAGGCTGTGATCCACGCAGATGCTCTGCACGCTCAAGGGTGTGGTCGGGGGAGTGCCTGTGGGGGAACAGAGATTTTCTAGGAGGTACTGATATCTGCTTCTGAAAAAGGATCCGCCTCCTTGAGTCACAGATCGATGCAAACCCTGCTGGTTTTTTTCAGTTCGCCCAAACGCAGCTGACCTCCAAAGACTGAGATCTGATTCTTGCATCTCTTTATCTGGATATCCGCAAATAAAACGATTCCAAATGTAATGGCATGTTCTGTTTTTCCTCTTCCACGTTACAGAAAAGTCAGCGGAGGTATGGTGACCCAGCCCTCTCCAGACATACCTGTGGTGTGAAGCACAGAGGCTTACAGCAACAATAGCTGTTGCACAATGTTGGCCAATATAAAAAGTAAATGCACACCACATGCCCTCAGTTTTGATGCAGAGGGCACAGGGCGCTTGCTAGATTTACGTTTGGAAACGTGAATCCATATGTGGCCTGATGTGAACCTGCTGGCTCTGCTGTGATGTCACAAACCTGTGGCCTATTTTAAAGCAGGATTGCCATCACAAGAGGCAGACCTGCAAACACTTGAAAATGCAGCTGTGGGTAATAATTAACTCGTTCGATAAGCGTGTTTGAGTGAGTAACCCCTCTTTTGTGTGCTCTCTTCCTGCATGACCGGCACTGTGTATCTGACTGTACATCATCGACATTACATAACCTGAGCTAACATGCGTGTGAGAGGCCGTGAAGCCACACACATAAGGAAACGTATCTGTGCTGGAAGGACCAGCCAACACACTGCAAAAGGGCAATCGGAGGCCAGACAAGGATAGAAAGCTGAATTCCCTTTCTAGAGGCATGCAAGCTCACGCCGTGACCCACATAACGTGAATGCAAAAGAAGATGAGCAGGTTTTTTCTAAAAGTATATCCACATGACAGAGGACTGCAACTGAAGGCAAGGAGTAAAATTATTAGGCTAGTGGGGCATTTGCTGCCAGGGAAGCACTCCTGCTCTCCAGTTTTGCTTTGCATGATTTTTTCCAAGAGTGCATCAAAGGTCCTTGTTGTGGCTTTAGACCTTCGGTCCTCCATTCCCTCCATGATGCCCAGGAGAAAAAAAGAAGAATGCCCAGCAGCAGTGTCATGGTTGGGTTTCTGCAGCCTGTGTACATCCAGCTAAAGCGCCATACTTGTAAAACATTTGCTTCTAAGTTGAGGGCTGAACTGTTGGTGCGGACTGTTAAAGCTGCCCTCATTTCCCATCATCCCGTTTGTTTACACTCTCTCCTGCAAGCTTACAGCCCCAAACGAGGTAAACAAAGACATACATGGATCAATGTGTCTGCAAGTAGATGCATCAGGATGCAGCAGGGAGCTTGTGGGCTGCTGGCTGTAGTATCTACATACCTGCTAAGAGGTTTTTCAAACAGCATTTTTTCCCTCTTCTCCTGATTCACAAATATTTGGATTAAGAAACACCCAGAAATGCAATTTTAGGCCTAATTTTCTTTAGACACGTCCTACAACACCAGAAAAAATACCACAAGAACATGTTAAAAGTCAAGCATGAGGAACATTACTGAACATGCAACACTTTCAATTAAATACCCTTTCTCAAACATCAGTAGTTGGGACAAATTTTCACTCCTTTCACAGTGAAACAGAAAGTAAGCTGTTGATTCTTGTCATGGGCGTTGCCGTGGTTACCAACTCTTCCCTTCAAACAAGTTAATCCTGTCCTAAAAACAAAATTTGAGGAGTTCTACCAGGTCCTCTTTTAAATCAAGCAGTTCTCAACCAAAAAGCAGTTCTCAAGATGACTCAAGTTGGAGCTCACAACTTTTATAGCTTTTGTGGTGAAACGCTGATAATCTACCTGAATGAAGCCTTGGACAAGTCTGCAGCTACAGCAAATGCCAAAGATGTTGTAATCTCCTGGCAATGCGCATGTGTTGCTTGGTCAGGACTAGAAACAGGTTCTCTCTGATAAACACTTTCACTTCGAAATAATGTTTTTGGAAAGATTTGGTGGTTTTTCATCCTCCAATTCCACCATAGGTTTGCTGTTGAACATTCATCCAAAACTCCTCAATTTGCATCAAATCTTTCTGATTCAATTAGAGACTCTTTGAGCACAGACTCAGTTAAAAGTCACATCTGCATCCATTTCTTCCTTAACGTTTGCTGTGATTATGGAGGTTCCTCCCCAAATAAGGATTCCAATGAGTTTACTTCATTTTACATTTTGGTCTGTTCATACTGGTTTCTAACAAATCATAAATAACAAATTGTGCAAAAGAATTTTCTTTAAGAAGGGATTTTTTTATAGCAATGGGTAAAAATCAGAGGATTCCTAAAAAAGTAATGTTTGATCATCTTAACCCATTTATCAATACACCAGCAGAGCAACAGAGCACAAAAGCATGATGTAATGCTCCGCAAGTGGAGGCGCAGCGTTAAACTACAGCCCAGACTGGATTCTGGTGAATTTTGGTGCGTAAATTGTCTCCATGACGCACCCGCGCGCCCCCAAAGTCTGATGATGGGGACACGCAGGGTGAATGAAGGTACACGATGAGGCTGTCAGCTGTCTGAGCAGCGCCCCCCCGCTCCAACTCCACTGTACTTTGTGCCCGGAATCTCTCTAAGACGTCCCCGCGCGTCTTTCATCAGCGCGGGACCGGATCCACGCAAGACAACTTCTGCCAACTCCTGTTCCTCCTCCCTCCCCCACTGAAACCAAGCCGAAACCAAAGTCGCAAAACAAGCAGCAAGAGTTAATATTTACAAGCCTGCTATGGTATGCGCGCTGCAGCCATCTATCCCGAAGCGAAACGGCCAGAAGTCCGCATTTCCTGGACTGAGATGCGCCGCGGACGGCGGGCGCGCGGCCGCGCTGGTGTGCAGGCGGAGCCGCGGAGGCTGCTGGTGCTTCCCGCTGCGGTGTCAGAGCCGACGGTGATGCCACATGCAGCTGATCGCCACAACAAAACAACATCTCGTCCTACGCCGAGCGCACTCCGCGTCCCCGCGCCGCCCCGCACGGCAGCTCCGGTGGGCGCCGCCCCTCCTGTCAGCCTCCGCCAGTGGGCTGGAGCCGCTCATGAATATTCATGAGCGCGCGCGGGCCGCCATTGGCTGGAACGCCTGTTTCCTGCTTTCGTACTACAAATGCAATTCAGGTGCGTGAACGCATGCAGCCGGGCGGTGAGTGGAGGTCTGCCGGGCTGTTCTGGCCTCAGGGGTGACCCTCCCCCCTGTGGTACTTCCGGGATGAACGGTCCACCTGAAAACTGATGCCAGCAGTATTATCTGAGTCCACAGATGACAGTTTTCATTTTGGGCCTTTGCAAGGTTCACCCTCCCCTGCTCATCTCAACCAACACTGTTGGACCATGGGGGGCGAGGGGGGGCAGCATCAGTCAAAGGTCACGAATAGTTGCAGCCTGGCTTCAGATCAAACAGACTTGATCATCTTCTGATGATGCACAAAAAGCACTTGAACACAGACCGATGCGTGAAAACGGAATGGGATGCTCAGCAGGAGGACAGGCACATGCAGAATAAACGGTGCAAGCTCCCCAGCGTCTCCCCGCCGAGCATCTGCATCCAGCACTTGGACCCTTTGTTCTGGGTGTTGAGAGCAGAGCAGCAGCAGAGAGGAAAATGGAAGGAAAGGAGAAGGAAAAGCGGGAGGGGAAAGGTGTTAGAAAAAAAAAGAGGAGGAGAAAAGGGAAGATGGTAGGAGGAAGTGATAGACGGAGCAGGAGACGCTGCTGCGCAGGCTGCTGCGCTGGCTGCTGCTACAATATGACTCTGACGGGCTTATGTAACCAGACTGGCCTGGCATTTGGCTCACAGCAGACACCGGCTGCACTGCCTGTTATATAACTGCATTAACTGCTCCTCTGAGCAGACGGAGAGCATGCGCACAGCGCAGCTCCTCACACACTTTTACACTTCCAGCCTATTGGAGCGAGTGTCTGCTTTTCTGCAGCCTGAGCTCTAAAATCAGAAGCTCAGGGGTTGGTGTAAAAACCAAAAGCTCAGTCAATCTGTTAGGCAGCTTCACTTCCCATCATTCAGTAATATGTTTCCCATCATGAAAAGCCTAATTGGGCCCTAATGTTGGGTAAATGTTTCCACTGCACGTGCAGCGTGCCAGCAGGGCCCAATTGACTCCCCTTCATGCTGACTATAATTCAATGGGTCTGGATTAGACTCTTACAACTTGATTACAACACAGACAGGCTCAATCATTCCACCAAAGAGGGGGTCAGTCAAAAACCAGCATCACTTCAGCAGCAACAAACGCAGATTTGAGGGATTGTACTAAAGACAGTTCAGCTCTTCAGACAATCTGCAGAACTGAAATAAAGATTTGAGTTAGGGCTACAATAACAAACTTGTCAGTCGATCTGCAATTACAAATCCCAGGATGGCCATGCGTGGCTGCAAAGCAGCTCATGATCTTATTGCAGCAACAATTTGTTTGTGATATCATCAAAATAAATGAAGGTGGGATTAATATCACTGAAGCTGGTAACCAGAGGTGGAAAATCTTTCCTTTGAGAAATAAAAGTATGATTTACAACTCTTCACAACTGCATTCTTTCAGAAGATGGAAGAGGAGCCAAGCTGCTCTTCATAAGTCTGTTCTTTTGAACTGCAAATCATTTTTATAGTTTAGGAAATGAGGACGTTGGTTTTGCAGAAGCGGCAGAAGGTTTAAAGATCAGCTGAAGGAGTTTGGACACACCACCACTGGCCGCACTGAGTTCATGACAAACGCCTGGAGGCGTGGTGTCCACGGAGACGGCACAGCGATCAACAGGCATGCTGTTCTGCAACCGTAACCCATGAAGGGAAAGCATGCGTCAGGCTGGTGAGAGGCACATTGTTACTGAGAGTCAACACAGGTCATTGGCACTACAATAAAAGAGGTGTGCAATCTGCAGCCTTTCTGTGTCAGGAGAAAGGATGCTTTTATTCAAAGAGTCAGCTCAATGTTTTGGCGACATTCATGTGTATTTAGCTGTTTATTTCTCAGAATTTCTTCTTTTTTTTTCTTTTCAATTTAAAAGCATACTGTAAGGATCTGAACTTTTAATATCATGTCATTCAAAATCAGACACATTAAAACATTTCTGTTCCTCACTGTCAGGAAATGCAGCATTTAGGGAACAACATCACACGACACACCGATCACTTTTTGTTCCCTTTCAGATGTCATTTTAATGCATTTTTATTTTTTTTTTACTTTATTACAATTCAGTTTTTTGTTCAGTAGGTGATCAAAATCTGTATTTTTCCTGTGTATTTTCCTGTGTGTGTATTTTTCCTAAAATCTGGACAGCAGCAAAAAAAAAGCTTTTTTTTTTCTAAAATACCATAGCAGGGAACCTTTTAGGGGAAAAAGCCCCTATTTTATTTATTTTTTTAAATAGATCTAATCTTCACATTTCAAAACAAGCACTTAAGCTTTGTAATGTATGTTAAGATGTGTAGATTGTGGTCATAATGGGATGAGCTCAGTCAGGAAAGATACTCAGGCAGGCTGGGATGCTGAAATTCATCTCATTTAGTTCTGAGGAGGCTATTGTATGCAAAAAAATAAATAAATAAATAAACATGAACACAACAAAGCCCATTGACTTGAACTGTTCATAAAAAGTTAGAACCATGTCATTGCTTTAATGCTGCAGCAGACTCATCAGATGAAGGGGTTCTGTTTTTTGCAGACTTCATTTAAGAATCACAGCTATTGTTTAAAGGTTGATTAAAACAGATGAATTCATAAATGTGATACACGCGTTTACGGAACTAGTATTTTAAACCTATTTGGCTCTTGTCGTCCGAGAGCTCATCTAAGAAGACTTTTTACTTTTATTGAAGCCACAAAGTCCCTAAAGGAGTTAAAAATATTTAAAAAAAAACACATATCCACTCTGTGCTGCTGCATTTAGATATGTTTGGACTAGATTAGTAGACTGTGAAAATAATCAGTTTTTTTTATTTTATTTTATATTTTACATCCCTTTTCTCCATTGTTAAGCTGCATTGCAATGAGCTGTCAATTAGCTTCTGTTTACTTTCAGTTTAGTTTAGGTATTGGTCACAGAAAAATATGTAATGAGCATCATTGACCCCAGAGTGTGACTGATGAAGCTCTGCTGCAGCGTAGACGAAAGAATCGATGAGTCAACTGAATGGGTTTTTTGTGATGCTCACATGATGCAGCCCTGAGAGTCCAGAACATCCTGTGATACAGCCAACAGCTCCTTCACAGGAGACACTGTGACAAGACAGTTTCTTCCTTTAAAAAAAAAAGAAGCGTTTATTGATTAATTGCAACATTTACTCTTTCAAAGGCCAGCGCCTTTTGGCATGCAAACAGCAGACAATGTAAGGAAAAGCATGTAAACACGCCAGCATTTGTGAAATCACCTTTCTAAAATGCAGGACCACAAAAAGGCACTTATTATTCCAATGAAATGTGACCAACACGGTCCATTCAGCATACATACTACCCACAGGAACCAAATGTGTAACATTTCAGTTCACTACAAGGTTCTTAAAAAACTCCATTCATATGTAACCATAGCAACAGGATATCTGGTTTCTGGAGTGTTTCAGGGTTAAAAAAAAAAAACATTGTACTTCACTTTTGGAGGTAATCAAGATGATGTATTAAATAAAGGTATCGTCACAACTTATACATTCTTCTGAAAGAATTGATGCTAAAGCATCATCCTTTTTTATTCTTCATTCAGAAATCCCTTCTTTGCATCAACTGATCTGAGTTGGAGCTGCTTGTTACTGCTCTGCTGCAGCTCACTTTAGGCTTCCCTGCTGCAAACATTAAGGTAAAGATTGTTCTTTCTGGCTGACTGATCCAAAACACAGCCAGATATAGAAAAATATAGCACCAGATATGAAATGTCTGGAATTGAAACGAACCACGAAGAGCTGAGATGAGACTATCCGTTTGTTGCAGTACGGGGAAAAATAAATGTGACTCCCATTTGTGCGCGAGTAATTCTTGACTTGTAACTCATACAATACATTTTGAGCATAAGTACAACATTAACAAAATTCAAAAAAATACAATGTACACATGCACAACTTTAAATTAAAACAGCTTGAAACTAGCTACACACACAAATCTTTAAACATTATGCATGAATCTCTTGTTTACCACACATAAACCAGATTTACACACAAATCTGAATGACACTCTTTTCACGTCTCCCAGAGTGGTGCGTGAGTGATGCGTTTAAATGCTGCAGGAATGCTGGGTTATCAGAGTTTTCATATAAGTTGCTCTGAACTACGATTGTGAATAATATCTGATGAAACTTGACATTTTCCAACTGTCTTAAACAGATATACCAGCTAATTAATACAAAAAAGTCTAAATAAGAATTTTTAAAACACTTGTCCTTTCAAAATAAAATACTTTTCAGAATTGAAAAGACCACAAGGTGCTCTTTCCCGACCGCTGGTCACCAGTCACGGGGATAGCAGGTGCCGCTTCCCGCTGGACCACTCTAAAAAGTCAGAGATCGGAGGGGCCGGGGGGCTGATCAACCATCTCCGCTCTGTGGGTTTGCGTTCGCCGCGGGTAATCTCCGTGGGCAGACCAGAGCAGAGCGAGGAGGTCTTCCCACAGGGAGGGTTACCTGCTCGGGAAAGAACCCATTTCTAAGGAGTTTTTAAGGGAGGAATGTTAGGTTCTGGAAAATATTTATATTTTTAAAGGGACAAGTGTTTAAAAAATCCTTATTTAGACTTTTTTGTATGAATTAGTAACATATCTGTTTAAGAAAGTTGGAAAATGTCAAGTTTCCTCAGATATTATTCACAATCCTAGTTCAGAGTGGCTGATATGAAAACTCTGATGACCCAGCATTCCAGCAGCATTTAAATCCATCATTTATGCACCACTCTGGGAGACGTGAAAAGAGTCCAATTCAGATTTGTGTGTAAATCTGGTTTTGTGTATGGTAAACAAGCGATTCGTGCATAATTTTTAAAGATTTGTGCGTGTAAATAGTTTCAAGCTGTTGTAATTTTCAGTTGTGCATGTGTTAAATGTTATTTTTTGTAATTTTGTAATTTTTATACTTATGCACAAAATGTACTGTATGAGTTACAAGTCACAAATGGGAGTGATACTTATTTCTCTCCGCAGTGCAGTGACTTCATTATGCATATGTCCTCGCACCACCAGGGAAGCCCTGTCATGCTCTACAGGGCGTGCCCTATTAGTCTTATCTGGCTCTCACACTCAGCTCACCGTGAGGCTCCTGAACGGGGCTCCCCTCAATGCCCCCCACCCCTCGAGGTCAGGAAAACGTCTGGCCAATCAGTAATCTGATCATAAAGTTCTTTAAAGGGGAATCTGGAAATGTAACATCTGACGTATTAAAAAAAATGCTTTGTTGCTTCGTCCTGTAACTTTAAATGCAGCACAAACAAAGTCAGATCATGTAACATAAACATAGATGACGTGATGAAAAAAACAAAAATCAATTCCACGCAAATTAAAACGATCAGCATCTTAATTAAAATGACTAAAATCCCTTTAACAAAAGTCACTGATTTTGATGAAATAACTACAAATAATAAAAGAAAATTGTGATTATTTCAGATCAATACTTCTTTAGATCCCTTTGCATCACCTTCAGGTAGTCAAACAAACAAGAAGAATACTAAGATTTGATTGAAGAGTCAGAAATGAACAATATGTAGTGCTCAGCTAAAATCCCGGTCAGGGAAGATGAGAGGAGCGATGAGAGTCCAGAGGTAGAGGCCAAGACCCAGCCAGCTGGAGCTCATCTTGACCCACACAGCTGGCATGCTGCTCTGCATGGCCTTTGTGGTTGTGTCTGGTCTGGAGGGGGAGGCAGAAGAAAGGATAACATGAAGTTGAACTACCAAGGACACTGTATTTTAATACAACTTCAATGGAAACCAAATCTTTATGTGAAGCAGTGCACCCTCTGGTGGTCACACAGAAGACTGAGCAAAAAGAGTTTCTGAGACCCTTCAATTTTAAACACTTATGACTCAGATCAATTGAACAAATGTATCTTATGTACTTCCTTTTTTTTATTTACATAATGTATTTTCAAAACCAGTGAAAGGGTTCCTTTGCATTTGCATGCATCTGGTGGACAGTATGTTCATTTTGAACATTTGCTTATTATTTAAATAGAGCTATTAACCATCGAGACTTCACAGTAACTGAGCCTCCTAACAGACAGCTGAACAGGTATAACTCACTGAGGCAAATTCTGAACTTTAACTTCCTGACAACGATTTTCCCAAGCTGACAGCTCTGGAAATATCCAACCACAGCACATCAAATGGGTGGTAACAAACAGAGACGTACTGGTACCAGTTGGTGAGCGTCATCATGATGTACAAGGAGGCCAGAGTCAGATGGAAGTGGAAAAAGGAGTAGCTGTAAGTGACTCCCTCCTCCTCATTGTCGACTGATCTCCGGACGCCGTCCTCTCCCACGTTCTCTTCCACAGACGCCCCTGTGCCTTCCTCCGTCTGCATCAGCTTGTTCACCTGAGTGTTGCTGGATGAGCGGATGCTACAAGACAGGATCAGGGAGTTCAAAAAAAGATTAAGAGCAAAATTCTATTCCTACTGTTTCAATGATTGTGGCTCAGCTTAAAAAAACCTACCTGGCATAGAGAGTGCAGAAGAGGAAGATGACCAAACCCACAATTCCCTGAGCATCCCACCACTGCACCTGTCCCGGGCTTTCCTGACCCGACTGATCACTGGTGCTGACGTTTGAGACAAGGCCCAGCAAGCTGGGATTACACTTGCGATCTATTACAGAAAGTGTGAACAAAAAAGTCAAATGTACACTGGAAATAAAATACGTTTGAGTTAGAGGGTGTTTCTTAAAGGGTGTGTTACGGGTATCTCCAAATATCATTTTTTATTCCTTGAACAAACTAAACACATACAAAATTACAAACTAATCTCAAAACTGTTTGCTATTTAATCTATGAAGGAGTTTACAAATATAAGATAACCTAATGTATTTTTCAGACAATAAGGTGCATTGGATTATAAAACACATTTTTGAAAAAATAAATAATCTTAAATGCACTTTATGGTCCAAATAACATGTCAACTAAATGATCTGCTCACCTATTTGATCATAAAACTGCCACCTGTTCAAAACAAACTAAAAAAAATGAAAGAAAACCTTCAGTCAAATGTAAACCAAGAGGTTAAAGCCCAACAAATAGACTCACTTGGATTGTTGGTCATTGCAGACCAGGTTACATACATGGTGTAGAGGGAGATTAATGAAGCCTGGAGTAGACCTGAGTGTGGCTGAACTTCCTGTTTCCAGAAAAACAAGAACCCACAATTTACAAGGCCAGTCAGGAGGAAACTGAACTCATTTCTTTATATTTTTTAAAGAAGGAATGAGCATTTTCTACACCTTAAGGCACACTTAAAAGCCTTCATTTTTTTCAAAAACCAACTGTGATTTATAATCTAGAGCGCTTTATATATGGATTAATTCCTGGTTGTGCTTACTACTGTTGAAGTGATTTTGAGAGCTACACAGCGCTCTGTCATAATGTCAGTCAGTTTCTCACACGATTTTCAAACAAGATTAGCCATTAGTGTAAATGCGCTAACATGTAGCACTGTCGAACTGTGATTTATTTAAGTGTTACTAACAAGGTTGAGAGTTAGCGCAGTCACAGTAATGTTTGTTTCAGCGCCATGAGCCTATTTTTAATGCGTTGCAAAGAAGGTTAAAAGTTACAGGTGTTGTGAATATGCTAACATGTATCATGTTACAAACAAGTTCCAGAGTTACTGTGAACACAGTTAATAAAGTCTGATGGAAGGACTTAACTCCGACTCTTTTGTCGCTTTATGCTCCTTTTAGTTCCATGTGCCTTTATATATGGCATAAGTTGGAAAACAGACCATTCATTGGCCTTACAGTCCAGTGTGCTCCATAGTGCAGAAAATACATGATTTAAACATTGAGTAATGATGATGAAAACTCATGCTTTAGTGACCAAACAATAATCCTGAACTGAATCTCATGGTTTACCTGAATCTTGGGTAAAATGGAGACAACAGAGATGATGATGCAGAAGATGAGGTTGAGGCTGATGAAGACCTTGTGCTCCGTGCAGTCATCAGGCTGAGTGTAGTAAATATAGAAGAGAACCACAGCGGCCAAAGCCAGAGCATAGTGGAGCACAGTGAAAGACAGCAACCCTGTAGTTAACAAGAACATCCAGTTACCCAGCTGGCATTGCAGTGAAAAAAACCTGGTTCATAACCTACAGATGAACACATGCTGGGATTCATTTATACTATCATCTCACTACAGCTTTGTTGACTATTGATTACAGAGCTTTTATTTAAATAGATATAAAACATATAAATGTCAATGGCTACAATGGTGGGGCTTTTTTTATTTTACAAATGTGTAAAGCCATATGTCTTTTCAACGGCTTAAAGGGCCTATACCATGATTTTCTTTAGTCTTTTATAGTAACAATATCCATGAATATGATCATATATTATCTTTGGAAAACTAAAGAACATTTAGTTTCTGAAACATGAGTTATTTTTATGGACTCTTTTTCTACCTGGAAGTAAAACGATTGGATCTCTGAGGAACCGCCTTTCGCTCCTTGAGGGTGACACCCAAATCATGACGATAGAGTCCGCTCATGAAAACAAACAACGCTGAACTTTTTCAAAGATGGATGTGCATGTTGTGGATGAGGAATGGTGCCAGCTCTGAGGATCAGTCTCCCAGACAATCCACTTTGATACAGGTTAACAATACAGTCATCTGTGAAGTGGCGGTCACAGACAAAAAGTTGTTGGCAGGTGTGGTGCCCAGGTAGGTATCCTCTGCCAGAATGTGTTTTCCCTGTCACTGGAGCGCGCAAAAGCCCCGTCAACGCTGGTTTGTGTCTTTAAAGCATACAAACGCGGTGGACCTTAGTACCACAACGGTCTGTCACACGCTCCCGAAGATCAACTCCAACCATTTCTGATGAGCAGGCTATTCTTTGGGAAGGCTGAACAAACACCAAAATCTCTCACAGCCAAAAATACATTTTCTCCACCTAAAGACATCGCATTGCAAAAAAAGCTAGCCGTTTTCTCTGCAGATCAAGAGGAACCACTTGTTTTATGAGTCGTTTTGCTGATTACCGCTAGCTCTGCAGGGAAAGTGAGTGTGTTAGCCTGGGGGCGGGGCTTGAAGCGCATACTCTTCCTGGTAGGGGTGTTCTCACTGGGTCTGACTGGTCTACGTCACGCGGTGAGGACCTGCTCGTTTTTGTGGGTATGGGAGGGGCTGCGGCTAAGAGCGGTGGTTTTCGGAGGATTACTCAAAAATGTGTGAATGGATCAAAATACCACTTTGGGGTTTTAATAGTAAAGAATGAACAGTAGAATACACTTAAAAGCTCAAAAAGTTGATTCTTCATGGTATACGCCCTTTTATAAGGGTGTTTTGGTCTCAAGATTCCAAATAACTTACATTTAGTCATTGTAACGTTGAATCTCCTCCTGTGGGGAAAAACACATTACCTGCAAACCAGCATTTGTTGTCAGTTTCTTCCCCATTTTCTACCCAAATCTTGTTCCAGGAGTGAGCAAAGTCAATGAGGAGGATGAGCTGAATCAGAATAAAGATGAAGGACCCAACAGCTCCAAAGTAAAACCACACTGTAAAATGCAAAGACAATAGGGCACAGGAGTAAGGAGCAGTCGTACTTTTAACTCTGTTTATAGTTAAAAAATAAGTAAATGGTATATAGAGCCTGGAAAGATACAATGCAGTTGTTCATTGCTAAAAAAGGTGAAGTGTTTTTCCCATTGTTAGGGTATGAATAGAAACGGCACTCTTTTGAAGTGATGTGACGATAAAATCAACTACTTGACTGGAGTTTGTATTTTAGTCCACTAATTATTTTATGATTCTGTTCCACTATGAGCAAGTGATAAAAGATTAAATCAAATCTGTTTTCCTGTCAGTATGCAGAGAAAGAATAACTTATTTTGAAGCTTCACGCCACGGTGGCGCTGTTTCATTAAGCACTGAAACTTTACCAAGCTCCACTGCAGCTGGGTCTGACTCAGACTTATTACCAGAGTGAAATGTTCCATCGGGGATGAAAAAAGCTCCCACTGTAATCCCAATCAGGATCAGAAATTTAAAGAACCAGAATCTGTAAATGTGAACATACACAAATAGTTAGACAAAGGATAAACCGCTTGGGAGTTTCTGGACCAATTACTAGAGAAAGAGCGCTCTTACCCATTCTGAACAGATGCACGCGGATCTTTGCTGTTACGAACACCAATCATTATAGCAGAAAAGAGAAAGAAAAAGCAGGTCATGGCGAAGCACATTCGATACACAGATTTGTAGCCCACAATCACATCACAGTTAACCTGGTTTTCAACACCAGGTATGATAGAGGATCCTCCCTGGCAAAATCCTGGAATCTATGAAAAAGAAAAAGAAACGGGATTTTAAATAAAATTATTTATTTTCTATATGAATATAGAGAAGAAAAAATAAAAAAATAGTGCATTTTAGAAGATTTTACATTATAGCACTAGTAATGCAATTCTGATGCTCTCCTGTTCTTTTTAACATAACAGAGGGATGATGAGCTCACTTTGCGGAGCTGTGTTTCCATTCCAGGAAGGATCATGATGACAGACACAAAGGTTCCCAGAAGGAGAAAGAAAGAGAAAACCAGCCGCGTGATGGTGGAGTTATTGGAGGAGGGACAGCAGCCGCACAAAAGGCATGGAGCCGAGCCACACAGACAGGAGGCCTGAAGGAAAAATGCAGAAACTAAAAGTTCATATTTGTTACAAAACATCTGGCATGTGGTTTATTAAAGCGCACAGGTTATTGACTGCAACTATAACATAAAGAATAATAAAAATACACAAAAATAAATTCACAAATGTTAAAAAAGGCTGATGTTAGCCGCATGTAATTACAGAGCTCAGCATGAGTACACCCCACTACATTTTTCAGGAAACCTTTGGTGTCCTTTCAGAATCAACATTTTCTATGACATTATACTACAAAATACTCCCAGAAATGTGAGTCATTGATTGCAAACAAGATTTGATAATGTGCACACACGAAAAAGTGGTATTCCCAACTAATTCACTCAAGCCCATGAGTACACCTCAAGAAAATAGAAAATATAGTCTTAAGAGAAAAGCTACACTTAAGACAACACAATTCTAATGAACAGGTATTCAACCACAGGTGAACCTTATGATTGATTTAAGATGTGTCCAGGACACAAGTGACTATAAAAGAGCATTTCTTAACACAGAAAAGCCCTTCACATTTCATGCTGTCAAAAATGGCTCCTTATGGAAGAGAAATGTCACAAAATCTGAGAAAATAAATAATTTCTTTACACAAAAAAGGTGAGGGATACAAGAAGATCAGCAAAGCTTTACATATAGGTCAAAATACTGCAGCAAAAGTGATGCAAAAATTTAAGAAAGATGGAAGTGCAACCATCTTACAGAAACGTTCAGGCTGTCCACGGAAGTTAACATCTCGACATGAGCGTCTTCTTATTAGATGGGTTGAAGAAAATCACCATGCAAGTTCACTGCAGTTATCTAAGGCAGTACAAAGCCAAACTGGAGTGACTGTTTACCGTAACACCATACGGTGCAGTCTGCAGAGGAATTGTATGCATGGGTATTGTCCACGAAGGAAGCCTCTCCTAAAGCCCTTGCATAGAAAAGCATGCCTAGAATTTGCTAGGGCCCATGCTGAAAAAGAGGAAGACTGCTGGGACTCTGGAGTGATGAGACAAAGATCACAGTTTTTGGAACTAATGGTTTTAAAACTGTTCAGAGTCGCAACAGTAGGAATTTCAAAGAAAAAAATGCATGGTGCCTACAGTGAAACATGGAGGTGGAAGTGTCCTTATGTGGGGCTGCATTTCATTGACGGCATCATGAACTCAATAATGTACTGCTCTACACTGAATGTACTGTACACATTGAAAGCTACTGTTGCATTTCTGAAGAAGAACAGGGTGAAGGTGATTGAATGGCCAAGTATGTCTCCTGATCTGAATCCAATCGAACACCTGTTGGGAATTCTAAAGCAACAAGTTGAGCATCACTGTCAGCCAGCATCAAGGTCGCAAAAGAGGTTATTCTTGAAGAATGGAAAACGATAGATGTTGCAATGTCGCCAACTTGTTTAATCCATGCCTAGAAGACTTGGTGCTTCAAAATCATGGTGCTCATCCAAAATACTAAATGTAGTAGTTTTTGATGCAGGGTGTATTCATTTTTGCTTCAACCAATTTGAGTAAAACTGAAGACTTTGTGATCTAGGTGACATTATGCACCTTCATTTCATGTATTGGAGTTAAACAAGTGTTCAATAAAACTCATTCTTGTGGAAAGTTTGGAAACTATCCTTTTGTTCATCGAGCTCCTGAATAAATTAGAACTTTTTAAAGAGGGTGTAGTCCTTTATGCTGAGCACTGTATGTTCAAACAAGCACAAAAAAAAATGGAAATTCACGTAACATGCGGCCAAAATGCACATGGCTACATTGCCCGTATTTATTTTAACCTTAACTATAACCCTTACCCCGCCCGTGTGAATATTCACTTCCCATTATAAATTATATGTAAAACAGGAACACAAACATCTTAACACATGCATAAAAGTACAAATACAAATAAATTACACTGTACAATTCAATTCAAATCATAAATGGATGTATATGTGTAATATCATGTTTGGCACCTGGATCAGCACCTTGAAACAAACACAACATGCATTTATGGATCTGCTGAGCTGAAGAAGTGAGAGCTTTCTTTGAACCCCACAACAGCATACAAGCCTAATGGTGTAAAAACATGTTCAGAAATGCAAAATCTATGTTTCTTGTGACAAAACTGCTTTTATACATTAGATTGACCAAAGAAATAATGCTCAGCTCCGTAAAAAAATATTCAGGGAACATGAATCAAAAGTATTAGTTTCCTTTATAACCTGAATTCAAAAAATGATTTTAAATTTACAAAAAATGATTGTGTACACTTGCCTGTTCAAATGTACATGCAAATTTTTAAAACCTGAGGCCTGTCCTATGATAATAACAACAGTGAGGCACAATGTGTCAAAAAAAGAAGAAAGAAAGACAGACAGAAAGAAAGAAAACATGAAGAGTTTGGTTTTCTCTCTCTCCCTATGTTTAGATAAAGTGTGTAAAGATGGATCCTCACTGAATAAACAGCTGAGTTAACCAGTTAAACAAGATGGAATAGTCATTGCGGAATAATGTACTAGCCCTGTTCTGTGTAGAACAAATGTGACAATGAATATATAGGTTAAATGTGACGTGATAGATAGATAGATAGATAGATAGATAGATAGATAGATAGATAGATAGATAGATAGATAGATAGATAGATAGATAGATAGTACTTTAAGAACATAATTCTAACTTGGGTTACATCTATCGTTGGGTTGTAAAGTGAAATAAATGACGGAAAATAAGTCCTTATCAACCTTAGCTAAAATATTACATGCTCGTCAGTAGCTATTTCAAGCTTTCAGTTCACCATGCTACATTAAAAAAACATTCTAATTGACATATAAGATCATAATGTGATTAATAAGAGATACTTACGCAGCTAGCTAAAGAGCACAAGGCTAGACAGGCCCCCATTTCGGCGTTAACAGTCCGTGTTTGTCTGTTTACCTCTTCCTTTAGTCTTGCTAGCGCAGCAACTGGAGGGCATGGCCGCGCCCACAAGGAGTAGGAAGTTGGCTGACAGATTTTCCAAATAAAGGTCTCTCCAAGATCTATGGTCTTCGTTTGGTCATTTAGCGGTTCGTTTAATACATTTGACAGATAAATCTACCTCTTTCTCAACCCATTCTCTTTGCATTACGGCAGAACGTTAAAACTATGCTAAATAAAGTGCAATTCAGTAAAAAAAAAATTGTTTGGAATAATGCAATGCTTTTATATTGAAGGTCATGACTGCTGCTAAAGGGCATCCATTTTTTCAAGTATTTATGTATTTATTTGTTCGTTTGTTTAACTGTATTTTGTTTGTCGCACCGGGTAAATTACATATTTCAGCTGTCACTTTTATTTTTTAATGAAAACAAACGTAGTTATGGTTTATTTTTTAACTTAAAGATATTTTTATGTATACATGTCGGTGGGTAAAATTGTTTTTCAATTTTTCTTTATCCTTCTTATTTATTTATTTATTTATTTATTTATTTATTTATTCATGTTTTTACATACAATATCCATGTTTTAAATTTGCAAAATGGCTTTTCATTCACTTTCAGCTGATCCTGGTTTGACCTCATGTTTGTTTTTAAAAAAAACTTTATGTCTGCTGTCAATCCACAACACATTCTAAAATGATTATTAAAGCTGAGCATTTTTACAGAGGCCACCGTGCGCTATGTTTGACAGCAAATAAACATGCGTTGCACGTGCATTATCACTTTTTAAAGTTGATGAAAAGATTTAATTAAGTTACGACGGCAGCAACTTGGACTTAAGTTTTAATTTGTTTGTTTTTATTTTGTCATCAGATGTAAATTTCGGTCTTCTCACTCAGGTCTCACTATTCCCATTTGCCTCCATGTTTGACGTCTGTTTGGCGCGTGCAGTTCCAACGCTCCCTGTGATTGGTCAACTTGAACCAACGGCTGCATGGAACGCCAGTGACGTCAGGTAAAGTGTTTTGTGCGCGAAGGTGCAGATGTTGGCGGTCTGAGCATAGAAAAGGAGCAGCCAGAGGCCTTTTCATCAAGCTGAACTGCACTTGACGGTGAGAACAATACCCGAATCCAAACATGTATCCAGCTTTCCATATCTCAGAAGAACACCTGTTTTTATTGAACTAGTTTCTCAATACCTGTAAAACCTTAAAGTAGGTTTTTGGAATTCCAAAAGTTACTAATGACTTTAATTGAGCTGCGTGGAAAAGCTAGTTACGACATTAAAAATGGGCAGGAAGCTCATAAAAATCAACAAAAACGGCTTTGCTATTATCTCTACTGTTATTAATAATGCATTTTTGTCCAAATTTGGTCACCTTTTTGAATTGTTTAAAGAATTATGCAAAAGTTATCAGACTTTCTATGTTTTTGTAATGGGCTTTTGGGGTCAAACTTTCATTATATATGTTTAAACAATATATCCTGCTCTTATGGGGTCGTTTTTTGGCTTTGTAATTATGCTTTCTGCTTTTGAAACTGTTTCGTGCCCCTCCCCCAGCGTTTGTGCAAAAGCTGCATCGACTTTTACCCCAGGGGTAACTCGCTTTGTGGCAGAGCGCCCTGCTTTTTGTGGGTTTGCGAATGTTGTTGTTGCATAAAAGAGTGAGAAACGCGTTTTACCTGGCGTGTCATGTCATGTTGTGACTAGTAACGACTTTTTACTATTTTTGTGTTGAAGTACAAGAGCCCACGTGAGGCTGTTGTGGGAGGGAATGTTGTTTTATAGTGACAGTAAAAATAAGTCATAACTACTTTATTAATCTATCAAACTTGACTTTTCTTGTTCTCTGTTGTGTTTTTTTAAGGAGTACAATCAAACTGATTTCCTGCTAAAATGGCAAACCCAAACGGTGAGTGGGAACCTTTAAATACTGTATGATTACAATTAAACATGTGTAATTATACTGTTTGTTGTGGGTTTTACGTTTTTACCATTTAAATGTTTCATTGAAATCAACAAAATGCAGAGGGCAAAATGTAAAAGAAAGTCATAAACAGCTTCAAACACAAAAAAATGGTCGGAGTTCATCAGAAGTTTTGATCATCAACGAAAGGACAACATATGTTCTTATGATAAAAGGTCCAAAATCACTTTTGGTTGAATGTTCCACTTCATAGACATTCAAGTGAAGGAGCTGAACAAGCGGGCATCGGGTCAAGCTTTTGAAGTCATCCTGAGCCCCTCAACCCCAGACGCTAAGGTTGACTTCCCTTTGTCCCCCAATAAGAAAAAGGGAACATCGCTGGATGAGATTAAGAAGAAACTGGAAGCTGCAGAGGAAAGACGCAAGGTATCTTAGAGAAACTATATGAACTCACTGCAAAAAGCAACTGAAGATTTGCTTGTAAATCTTTACTGTCAACATCATGAAGTTTCTCTTTTGTGTCTCCACAGAGCCATGAGGCAGAAGTGCTGAAACATTTGGCGGAGAAACGTGAGCATGAGAAGGAGGTCATCCAAAAAGCTATGGAAGAGAACTCCAACTTCAGCAAGCTGGCACAGGAGAAACTCACTCAGAAGATGGAGGCAAACAAAGAGAACCGCTCCGCTCGGATGGCGGCTCTCAACGAGAAGTTCAAAGAGAAGGTAAGCTCGCAGCAGCATGCTTTTGTGACTGATGGTAAAGCAGTTAAAGGATTCTGATGATCTAATTGCTGCACTCATTAATCCCGGAACAGGACAAAAAGCTCCAAGAGGTGAGGAAGAACAAAGATGCAATGAAAGAACCGGAGAATTGACATATTCATCATCTTGACTGCATGTCCAAAGGCAAGCTATGTTTTTGAAGAAATCCTTTCCTTAAACTGTTGCTGTAATTGGAATTATACCAGTAAAGGATAGATGTACATTTGTATTTCTCCTTATTTCTCTTTGGCAGCTGGCTATACTGTGTCCTATTATTTTTATAGAGGCATTTGCTGGAAGTAATTATGGTCATTTTACTGTTTGTAATGCTGGAAGTACAGACTGTTGTTTTTTTGTTTTTCCAAATTTTCAGGATTCCTATGAAACTGTTGAACACATCTGTAAACATACATAACAGCAAACATACATTACAATACTTTATTTCAGGAAAAATGTTACAGTTATATCTGACCCTATGTTTCAATCCTCACTGCTGCATGTCTGTTAATAAATATTTTTGATACTCCTGACACCTAGTGGCTGTTTTGTATACTGCATCAGTAGGCTCAAACGGTAGATTTAAGAATTTTCCTGAAAAACTGAAGAAAACATTTTTACTGCATTTGTAGCTCTTATAATTAATTCACCTTCAAAGTAGTTGTTTTAAATGGTGTAACAACATTTAACATCCACAATAAGCCCTTAGCTCTATATCTGCAGACATGTCTAACTCAGAAAGTCAGTTAAATACAAAAAACAATGCCTGTGCAGTGCAAAATGGCTCTATCAGGTTTGATTTCGAGGTCAGCACTTCCACCAGTCAGAGTCAGCTGATTCATGCACGTCACCTCATTCATTTTTTAGCTAATGTCGCATTCTGAAAAAGAAAATCCACAAAATCAATATTTCAAGTCTTTAAAATCAACACTTTAATTTTTAGGAGTGAACATTTTTTGTGGCCTAAAAACTAAGAAATTATGTCATGAACTGCTTGAAATATACTTGACAGACAGACATGGAGTTGAGAAAAACATAGCCTCAGTGAAAGTAACAGTAAGAGCAGAGTCAAAACCTTTTTGTGGGTTTCTTGATAGACGTTTGCAATACGAAACAGCACAGGAGTTCTCCAGAGAAACAGCAACATGTGCTAACATACTGTTACTCATTATCATAGTCGCTCTACAGTCTCAACATCTCAATGGATTTTTAATCTTAGAAATCTGACAATTTATGTTCATCACTGAATATTATATGGATTTTCTTGGTTCTTTCAGATGTAGCATTACATTTGTTGTCCCAGTTCTTATCTTTTATCATATTTAACATGTAAAGCTTTAAAAATGTTTGACAACATGATATCAATCACATTAAATAATATAATTTTTGTCAGGTACAACAGTAAAAGACATACATTTAAAAACCATATGAAAAAAAAACTTTTGAGCTGTTGACTATAAAAAACATAAAATGGAGCAAAAAAATCTGACACTTAGAATCGAAGATACAAAGAAAAGGGTAAAAAAAGCAACGTTTTGTAGTTTTTGTTTTTAATCTTAAACTACTTTACCAAAAAAAGTGTTTTCTAAATGCCAAAAAAAGGGAAGTTGGCAATACAGGTTTGGGGGGAAATCTCCAAAAGGAAACCTCTTGCATGTCTGTGGGAGAAAAGCAAATAGGGAAAAAAGAAACAAAAATCAGAACAAACAACAAATAAAAAAAAAAAGGTTTAGTCAGAAACTCCAGTTTCAAAACAGAAGGACAACCATTTTTGGTGTTAAAAGCATGTTATTTTTTCATGTAAACAAATAAATTCAGCAACCACGACATGTATGCATGTTTTAAGGGAACTGCACATTCAAGATATGTATCAATTGAAAAAAAGAACCATTCTGCATTTTGCAACCACTGGAAAAAGTGGCAAAATGAAAGTAAATGTATTTTTCATTAAAATAGGATGTTTGCCATGTTAAAAGCTTGCTGAAAAGAGTAAAAAGAGCTGCGTTAAAGGGTTTTAGTTTACATAGTAAGCAATAAACTCCCAACAGTCTGACAATATGTCATTGTTTTGAAAAAGATTGCAGAAGTTGTGTTGCTTCACAAACAAAACCACAACACCAAGTGTTACACAGTCATCCTTTCATTGTGTGTTTGGAGGAAACTGCTGGACTCGTCGCCCTGTTTGGTTCCCTGGAGCTGCATTCCTCGCCTGCCGGACCACACATGCCACAAAACCTGACACAACATCAGCTGTCTTTATTAGCAGATATAACATACACAATATTGACAGCTCATTTTCACCACAGCTGATGCTTTCTCAGTCAAGGAAGCCGATCTTTCTAGAATGGATGAACACCTCGGAGCATGAAAGCATTGTTTTCACGGACACGCCCTGAACTTGTTTCTGTGAGGAAGATAGTTTGAGCAGGATGGATGGAGTCAACAGACAATGGAGGTCTTTCAAAAACCCAAAGACCAACAACGGAAACTTTGTTAGCAAAACAAGGCAGAGTTGTGTGGGTCATCAAACTGACCACAGTGGCCAAGCAGCAACATTACTGTTTAGGCCTTTACATAACATCCAGATGCTCTCAGTGGGATTTTTAAAAAGGAACTTCCTGATGTGAATGTTGCTGCTATTTTACATCTTGTAATGCTTTAAAGTCCTGCTCCGATCAACTTTTGATCTATATTAAAATCATAAAATGTTAAATGTTAAATCAATTCCCGGCATTAGGTTGTTTTTAGTCAAAATCCCAAAAACCTGGGTTGTTTTCAAAGACATAGTTTCTGCAGAGCAGCAGTAGTTCATGAGAATTTCACCAATGAGTTGTGGGAGGAACCATTAGAGCGGAGTAAGCCTGCCTTTACTTCCCCACATCCATTTGTTTACACTCTCTCCTGCTAGCTTACAGCCCCTCACAACCACCAGCCTAACATTAGCTGTGAAACACAAAATGACGAGCAATAGAGACCTATCTAGCCGTACAGTTTTGAGCCAGATGGCAGCTCACAGGATGAAAATAAAGACGTACATGAATCTATTTGTCTATAGGTGGATGAATCAGAATGGAGCAGAGCAGGGAGCTTGTGGCCCGCCCAGCGTATTTTATGTCACAAATATGTTCTTTTTTACAGAATTTGAATAAACAAATACTCAGAAATGCAATTTAATCTCATGTCCTCTATAATCAGAAAAATGCCACGAGAACGTATTAAAAACACAATTTACATCAGGGTGAATCTTTAAAGTGTCTGAGTGCAAGACTTATACGGGTTAGTATGACTTTAAAAGAAAATTGCCGTTAAAACTGTTCATTTTGTTGTTCACAGGGGGGGTCAGACGTACAATCCGGACATTTAAAATGCAAAACTGTGTTTCAAAGAACAGGATGGTGCATTTGCTGAACCTAATAGCCCGTAGCCGTTGTCTGCTTCCAGCAGACATGCACACAGGTGAGATGTGCTGCACGTGGGAGCAGGAACAATGCCATGTGAAGAGGTCAGCCATTATACAACATGCCTGTGAAGGCCCTGTCAGCTCAAGTAAAGCACACATTTAACCCCTCAGCACTGGAGGATTAAGACACAGTGAACACAATTAGCTTAATTTAACGCCCACGCTTGAAGTCACTTCTCAAACTCATTCTGACATCGGGGGTAGTAATTTTAACAGCTAAATGCCCTCAAAACCGCACTTCATCAACCAATTGAGACCTCATCTGACAGAAACCCCGTGGAAGAATTTCTGTTGAGAATGAGCGGGGTTTTCTGCTGAATGGAGGCTCTCATTTGTCTAAAACTGCACTGAGATAGCGCGGAAGGAAAGCTACGCCGCCGCTGATTGGTCAGAGGACCTGTCTGTCAAACTACCGAGCGGTCTGCCAGCGGCTGCGCCGTGAGATCCACCAGGCTGCCTCCCCAGTCAGTCTCAGTCATCCTTTTTCTGTGTAGACCGTTAAATAATGTCATCCACGCTCTCTACGGCTCTGAGTAATTCATCGACTACAACATATAACATTTTGGGCTGATTCCACCATCTACAGGTAAGTCCGTTTTGTTAGCGCGGAGGTTTTAATTAGCATTCTTAGCATTTTTGGTTTAAATCGCTGTAATGTTAAGATGGCAGAAGCTCCTCGAACGCGAAACCCAACGGGTTAGTAATATTTTGTATTATTATTTATCAGAGCGAAGCAGCATCTCTGGGACTATTATTTTTTTTTTACCTCAGACTAGCTGTTGACCACGGCTAGCTGTTTCAGAAAGAGCTGAATGCAAATATAATTCGAGAAAGTGCAATTGGAATTTTCCTGCGGATCAGGTGCAGCTCGGCTTCTGACGGGGCCCGTTCGGATACGCAGAAGGCGGGTCAAACGCCCAACGCTGGCCGAGCGTTTACGGAAATACAATAAAAAGCCCACATTTAAAGGAGTTCTTGAGGAGCAGCCGAGGGTGTGGACACGGGATGGAGTTATGTCATTCACCTCTCACGCTTCTCCTCCTCGTCCTCGGCACATGCTCATCCCACGCTGCCTGATCTCTGAGGCTGCAGCCGCAGCTCTGTCCTCCACACTCCACAGGGAACGGAAAGGCAACAGATCAGGAACAATGTTTGAATTATTCACATATTTTCAGGAGGTTAAGATGGCTGGAAGACCGATGAGGAAAAAAAAAAAAAAAAGGCGTGTGGTTAAATTCACAAGACACCGCCATCAAACTGGAAAAGGAAATACTTCAGAGAAATGTATTTAAATGGATCAATTTTCAAATAATGAATCCAAAAACTTTTAGAGTTGGATTTTGTTTCCCCCCTGCTTAACAAAACAAGTTCTAAAATATAATGATGCTAAGATTAATTCCTTTCAGATCCAAGTTAAACCGGTTGAGAGCAAATTTCTTTCTATGGGTATGCTGCGGGTAACAGGTCGTAGCGAACACTCGAACAGCACGCACGGATAAAGTTAGTGAGATTTTTTTTTCACACCCCCAACTCTGCACACCGCACAAGGTCCCATTAGTGCTGTTCAAGTGATAAGTGAGCCTCCTTATGTGCTAGGAAATTAGACAATCAAAGCATAGTTTCTGTGGTCATCCACGGGAGTCGTATGGACACTTGCGAATCATCTGCACACTGCGTGTGTGCTGCATTTTTGCTTGGAAAATGAATAGCTGCTACTCGCACCCGACCAACGACTAGGGTTTGGCTTAAAGGGCCTATATCATGCTATCTGTAGACTTTCAAAGTTTGCTATATTCATATAAATGATCATTTTGCACACTAAAGAACGATTTTTAAAAATTGAATATTTTATATAATATAGTTATTTTCATGAGCTCCTTTTCCTACCCAGAAGTAAGGCGACCCGATCTCTGAGGCACCGCCTTTCGTGCTTTACTTGGTGCTTTACTTCAGTATGAATGCACATGGCTGCCATTTACTTCCATTGATACAGGAAGGAAGGAACAAATAAAGGCAACTGAATTTTGAAGACACTTAAAAGCATCAACATAACTTGTTTTTAAGCAACCTTGCAAAATAGGTATTAATCAGGTGTCTGTGATCAAATGCTCATCTTTAACTGCTAATCTGAAAAGGTTATTAGCATTGAGGTATGTTTTAAAGACCCACTTTGATGGAAATCATCATTTTAGTGTTTTTAACATGTTCTTGTGGCATTTTTCTCATGATGGCAGGCATATATAAAGAAAATTATGATTAAAATATATTTCTGAGCATTTATTTATTCAAATTATTGTGAACCAGGAGCAGATGAGAGTATGCCACTGGGAAAACCTTTACATTAGATCGAAAGATGATCAGAGACTTTAACGTCCTTCCAGTGTGTATGCATTGTAAGTCAATTTATTGATCTATTATTGCATAGAACATTCTTTAGACTTTTGTGATCTAAAAGTGTTTTAGCAAGGGGCTGGTGTTATCAGGATGGAACGAATTCAGTGTCAACGTAACAACATGCCATCGCGACATCTCACAACCCCACGTCAATTACGACAGTGGGAGGGTGGCGGGGCATGGGCGCCTAGGAGTTGTTTAATAATTGCTCCGCTGACTTCATCTCATCCTGGAAATATAAGATCATAGCAAAAATTACTGAAGTGCAAATCTAGTGGGATGCACATGGAGATTTATAGAAACCATAGAACCAATATACAGAGTGATGGGAAGAAAGGAAACAAGTTTTTTAAAAGCAACAATAATAAATCTACTAAGTTCTTATGGATCAGTGACACTTTAAACAACTTCTGGACTGTAAATCAGCTAAAAGCTGTAAAACGTAATGCTCCTGTTCATTTGAAATAGCCAAATTTGCAAAGCATTAAAATGTTATTCATGTAATGTTTTGCTTGTAAACCAATGTGCATCATATACCTGCTGCTTAATGTATCAAGAAGTTACAGTTGCTGTTGCACTAAGCCAGATTTCTAGATTTAATCTGTAACAGGAAGTGGATTTTAGCAGCAGTTTTCTTTTGAATCTACTTTTAGATGCATTTGAAGCAGAAAAACTGCAAAATCATGACAGTGCAATTTTGTTTTTGTTGTGGCCACAGAGAGAGAGAACAGCTTTAGCTTTTCTGTAATGTTTGTGTTCTTAAATTACCATCTCTTTCTGAGAAAGGGTGTTGTCAATGAGCAGGTTGGTCATTATTAATGGATGACAGATGTCAGAGGCTGCCATCTCTAGCCCGGAAAGCCTGTTGTCATTCAGGATGTAGTAAATGGATGTGTAAACGCCTGCTTTCTTTGGAAAGCTGTTTTTTAAAAACGTTTTTTAAAATCATCTTAAGAGTTTTACTATCAGATCTGCTACAAAAGCATTTATTTCCCAAAGCACTAATGAAAGGAGAGGACAAGCAAATCAGAACCTCAGGATCACTCATTTTCAAAATAAGAGCACTTGCTGTTACAGCTGTCCTTTTTTTATTTTTTTAAATCACGTGTGGATCAAGTTACTTGAAAGGGTTTCCACTTAACGCAGCTCACTTCCACATTTGATGTTTACTTCATCAGCATGTGGATTTGCATAACAGCGTTTTCAACAAGTATGTTTGACTTCAGTGTTTTTACTTACAGCTGGTTTTCATTCACAGTTAAAAGCAAATGGTGGAACGTTAAAATTTTGTGTAAAAGATTATTACTGTATGTTTTGGTAAGCCACTGAATATTGGTGTACCAGTTTTGACCAGTGCACGCTTCTGCCTTAAACAGTTTAAAAAATGAAGTATCCAAAGCCAGGTCAGTACACCTGGTAACCACTAGATGTCTGGTTACACGAACAGACTCCATTCGTTGCAGTTTTCTACTGAAATAGATATACTTGCTCCCTGTTTCCCTCTTTCTTCAGCACTTCTTGGTGGATACCTAAAAAATATTATTCATTCATTCTAGTTTAAATTTATAGAAAACTAATAGCAAAATTCAACTTGTATGAACATTAAAACCTTTTAATCACCAAAATACAGCCATATTTTTAGCAGGTGATTTTTAAAAAATATTTACTGCAATGAAAAAACAGGAAAAATATGAGTAAACAAATCAGACTATTCTAATCAAACACAAGTGGTTTAACAACCAATCAGAAGAACAAAGCATTCTGATCCCCAATTAATTTATTTACAGCCCGTCCCAAAAGGATACTTAATCAAAGTCTCTCCTAACATGTCGTTTTTTTCCGTAAAATAAGTATTTTATTAAAGAACAATTTTTGCAATCAAAATTTAGATGAACGTCTCTATAAATGCATTCCCAAAAAGCAAGATCAAACTTTATCCTAAAAATTATGTAAGGAATAATCAGATTGTATCTCTCTGAAATGAAAACTGATTCCCAGTAGATCAATCTCAAAGGTAAAGAAGTCATGGTATTCCACTAGTAACAAAAGAAACAGAAAAGTAAATAGAACAATTTGCCCTCAAAACCCCAAAGTAAAATTAGCACTGCAATAATGGAGCTTTCAAGTCATGCAGTTTTGAACCAGATGCCAGTTCAGACGTGGAAAACGAAGACATACATGGATTTAGTCGTCTACAAGCGGATGCATCAGAATGAAGCAGAGCAGTGATGATGTAGCTTGCAGTTGAAGGTCCTATGTCACGTCTACAAGCTTTTTCCATGAGTAGTTTTTTTTGTCTGCTCCTGATTTAAAATTACGCGAATAAAGAAATCCAATTTTAAGCTTAATTTTCTTTATATATGTCCTAAAATGCCACAAGAACATGTTAAAAACACGATAAACACAATTTTTATTGGAATGAGTCTTTTATTGTGATGCTAAATAGCCATAAAGACCTTTTGTAACAGTTTTGTAAACTTGGTCTTTTAAGTTGTTCAAAATAAATTGCTCACAAACCATTTAATATTTAACAGCTAATGTTAAATAATAAATATGTAGGAAGCAAAGTATCTCGAAGTGTCTAACTTTATGAAGTCCAAAAAATCACCCAAAGCAATTGAATGAAGTTGACATAAATGCTCTAAAACAGGGCTGGCCCACCCTGATCATCAAGAGTGACGATCATGCCTTTTTTCCTGTTCTCCGTGACCAGTGTGCTGCTGATTTTCTAAGTCAAGCGATTCCACATCCTGATTAACTGAACACACCTGACTTAGGTCTGCATCAAGCACTCCAGGGAGAGCTTAAAATCAGGCAGTTTTGTGGCTCTTGAGGGCCAGGGTTGGCCAGCCCTGCTCTAAAAGCCAGAAAAAATATATGCCCTATACTCTTGATATGACAAAAAAAATGACCTGACAAATGTTTGTTCAAATGTCTACTTTTAGATGTTTGCTGATGATGCTGTGGTTTTTACACTCGCCAGCAGGAAGTGCCTTCAGGCCTTGCAGCAGCACTGAAACACTTTCAGTTTATATTTATAGTTCAGTTTTTATTTCAGTTTAACGGTGGATGGTTAATTCATGTCTGCTACCAAACTAAAGGTTGTGATTATTTACAGACAAAACTGGATTTTTAGAGTTTTCTGTAAAGGTCAAGGAACTAGACCTTCTAAAAGAATTCAAGTTTCTTGTGGTTGAACAATCCAACTCTCATTTACAAAACATGCCAAATATTCAACCAACAAAAGACAAAAACAATAGACAGAACCTTAAAAAATACAATAATCAATGACAGCAGCAGCAGTTATAACATTCTTACATTTTATGATATTCTTTCACGTTGACTGTTGCATCACTTCCTGATTTTCTAGAAAAGATTTGACTAGAAAACCTTTTGAAAAGCTTTTTAATCAAAGACTTGGCTCAAAAACATTTACATTTTACCAAAGTACTACTTTAGAAAAACAAAATTAGCAACATTTGAATAACCTTATTGATTTTGAAAATTGCTGTATAATATACAAACCTCAGTGCAGCCTTGCTCCACTTCCCCTTTGTCAACATATCAAACCAAAAACAGATGGAGGCCACAGTACCAGAGCCTGTTATCAAAAGGAGACAGAGTTTTCTTACAGGAGAACGTTATTTGGAGAAGCTTTACTTTTCAGGTGAATTGAAATTCAATAGTAGCCCTGGCGTTTATTCCAAAAATTTGGCAGCTGACCCGGTGTTCATTAGAGACAAGCATCTACTGGAGACCGGCATTTATTCCATTACAGCCAGAATAGTAATGGCTAACGGTTTCATTTTGCGTTAAAGTTCTGTCACAAAATGCAGACAATAACACCAGATGAACGTTTCAGGATTTATTGAAATGAGAAGAACAGTGTATTCTGTTCTGATTAGCACTGGCTGTGAACGGTTATTTTCTCTTTGAAGCATCAAATTCCTTATCAAAAATCATCTTTGCTTTCATACCTATCATTTTCCTGGAAATGTGTACCTTTCCGTCTTTGCTCAATAGCCCATGTTCAAACCAGTTCTTCTAATTCGTCGCTCGCTTTCTTTGCACCTTCATAAGGCAATCATTTGGTTGTTGCTCCTTTTTCTACATCCGTCTTCTCATCACCTGCCTGCTTGTGGCTTTCTCTGATACGTTTAGGATCCACCCAAAGTGTCGTGCAGAATGTCCTTTGGCGTATGCCACCGCGCGTAGTTTAAATGCTAAATCAAATGAGCGTTTCTTGGCCATTGCTACACTGACTCACAACACAAATTCCACAGAGACGTGGCGTTTGCATGACCTGGAGAAGATGGACAGATCTTAAAGGAGCCCAGCCACTGTTGGAGACTGGTGTCTAACATTAACAAAGACCTGTTAGACCCGGCAGTTTTTGGAGACCGGCGTCAATTAGAGACGGAACACAAAGAAACAGGGTTAAGTGGAGCTAATGTTTTTGTCAGCAATGCATAACATAAAGTTTCCTTGGCCGAACACAGCATCCATGATCCTTAGCATTTATGTATGCTTCTTTATAAGAGCGTTGAAATCTTTTCCTTACTGATGCAGTAGAACTACCTTGTGTCTATTTGTCTTGTCATGACATAAAACTGTATTTAACAACCTGACCTTATTAGCAGTTTAGTTGTTACTCACCCAGTTTGAAGCTTCCTACACAAACCTTCCTATTTCACTTCATGACTATTTCAGCTCTGTGTGACATAAATAATCCTCCGCATTAGTTTGGTTGAATTGCCTGTTTATAATCCTACAAAATCTTTGATTTTATTCAAGTTTATCAATAAGAATTGATACTGGTTTTAAGTAACACCAATTTTGTATTTAGATTTTTCTTTTGTTTTCTCACTTGACATTTTGTTAAAACTTATATAAATAGACCATCGTTTTAAATTTATATTTCTAAAGCAATTTTTCGTTTACAGTATTTTTCACACCTGCCTAGAATATTTGCACAGTGCTATATGCGATGTGTGTGTTCATGGTCCTAAATAAATAAAATATATGATAATAGTTTTACTGAAATTACATTTTCAATAACTTTAATGTTATTTCTATTTGACAAATAATGCACAGATGGTTGCATGGACTTACGATTTTTGACAGCTTTACTGACTGTGTTCCAACAACCCACAGGCTCGAGTATTCTGTTTATTTTACCATATTGGAGAAGTCGAGGTGGGATAAAAATAACAGCCTAAAGAATATTTAATGAATCACACAATGTGAAACTGGTTTTTCAGCAGGTCAAACCATACAGCTGTTGCGGAACGACAAAATGCACTACACAACAAATGTATTCTCTTAGCCAGAAAAAGACAGGCCAAACAGGAAATACATTTAAATGGGTAAATACAGCCAAAACAAAAATGCCAGGGGGAAAAAATAAAATAATAAAATTGCAGCAAGACTACAAGAGTCCAAATTATCCCTGTATTAAAAAAAACCAAAATAAATAGGTAAAAGTACATGGGAAAAACAGACCAAATTTTATCAGCAGAGATCAGGCTAATCACTCGCTTAAAAATTAAAAATTTTATTCCATCCATCCTGCTCAGCAAAGTACAACAAAAAGAAAACCAGCCAAGATTTCATCCTTATATCAGGCTTATTTCTCCTGAGGCCTTCACAGTTCTAAGAAAAACATATTGACTTGGCTTTTTAAAAAAAAAAAAGAAAATTTTTGTTAGCTTTTCAGTTTACCATCTCGTTGGTGGCTATGATATTTGGAAAGTGAAAAGTGTTATACATTATCAGTTATTAGGATGATTTGTTCCAAAATAGGTCACCATTTTTTTTTCTGACATTCAGCTTCAAGGAATTTGAGCCGTATAGAGGTGTAACAATTCATCCTAGCGATTTGATTCACATCATAATTTGTTGTTGGCGATCCAATTCAGTTGTTATTGGTTCATTGGAATAATCCGATTCCATCTCATTCACTGACCTAAAATCAACCCTGGAACATATTTAGCCAAATCTTTAACCAGTGTGACTCAGAGATAAATACCTGGTACTGAAAACGAAGGTGAAGTTTTCCAGATTCTTTGTATTTCTCACAAGATAATCAAGTGTAAATTAAATGTGTACAAACAAACAAGAATTTTTGGCAAATCTATTCATATTTTCATAAAGTTCATCAAACTGTTGTTTTTCTACATTAGATTAGATTAGAAATGGTTTATTTCAAGCAGGCAAGAATAACACCATCAATCATCATAGATTTACATCAATAAGAAAAATAACTTGTCAAGCATGAGATAACTAGCCATCAAAAGATACACTGCTGTAAAGGGAGTGGGATGAGATTTATAGCGTACCCACATTGAATCAGGTGATTAAACATCCTTAAGTAACAATAAGTCACATTGCTATGTATGTAGATACTATTTTAAACTTGATTGTAGCATATAGAAAATATAAAAATCAAAGATATGCAGATTATTTTTTATCAGCAAAGCCATTTACTTAAATTTAGGAATAAAAAGTCAAGGATAAGTGCGGATTATTTTCATTTAAGATCATTGGTCATGAATCACTCCTTAAGGAATCAAGTCAAGTGATTTGATTAAAGCTTTTGTCCAAGACAGTATTCCATCTTCAGCTTCCTGAAAAACAGCCTTCCTTCTGGTTTGAACAGAGTTTATAAAGTTCTCCTCGTTGTTATGACTGCAGACTTTTTCAGGTCTGTTGTCCTTCAGCTGATATCACAGTAAGTAAGCTGAGCTCGAGTTGTCTGCAAGGCAGAAATCGCTGCTGAAAATCAGGGTCAAAGTTGACCTAAGAGACAGTGGTAGATCCCAGGCGCCGTATTTTTTTAAAATCATTTTTGACTCTTATTTCGCATCAAATAAAGGCTCAGACGTCCGTGACCACACACTTCTCAAAGTCATTCATGTTGGTGATTACCATTGCCTTGGTCAAGTCCAGTGGACCAAGTGGTTTAACGTGGATCCTGGAATTCACCACTCATGTGCTCTGGATCTGCTTTTTCCGCTTCAGGAGCCTGGCATGCTTTGCCAGTGCAGCATTATCTTTGCCGAGATGATCATTAAGATAAGCAGCGGTCTCTTTCAACAACTTCTTTGCTTCATCAGAGGTATTTTGTGCTTTTGGTTCACAAACCTGATAAGGATCGGTTGGTTTATCTGACTCCTCTCTCCTGGGAGAGCAGGTGGCAGATCTCGATGCTATTCAGATCCAAAGAAATCCCTCTAGAAGTAAGATATGATCCAACTTGACTCTCCACGCTCTCAGCTGTTGCAGCTGCAGCCCCGCTAACTTCTGTGCTAACATTAGCTGCGCCTGGCCTAGCCCGGGGTTTGAGTTGAAGTCCCGTGAGAATAATTTTATTAATTCTTACTTGTTGATCCAAGTCATTCGTTCTTCTATCCAGGAGGTCTAGCCTCCTGTTGTTCATTTCTCGCTCTTTCTTGTTGGAAATCTTCCGCAAGTTCCATCAGAGGTGTTAGCTTAGCTTCTAGTTTAGCATCTAAGCTTAGCATCTTAGCTTGGATGTCGTCGAGTACAGTTTTAAGCTCTGCAATTTCAGATGTTTCTTGGTTCTTCTTCGGTACCATGTTCAGCTCTCTATTTTGGAGAATTACTGCTCAATTTGCAGTAATTGTGAGGTCATTAAAGATTAAAGTAGGTTATATCAGGAGAACTGTGGACACGTCTTCTCGAGATTGGAAATAAAATGATATAAGAGAACATTATTAAAGCATTATTCCATACTGTGTGGTCACATGTTTTTGTAAAACATTGCACAACATCACGTGTGTTGTTGTGTGATGGCATTTGGTCGTTTTTATGTTCAAGTGAAATAAACCTACCATGCCTCAATCCATATGGTATGGTCAATTTAAAAAACAGAAATTGATACAGTGTGGTTAAAGGTCTCCAAGTGTAGATCTAAACTGCCTCCAGAAGGGCAACCAAATAATTGTCTGTCCAACTCTGGTCTAAAAATACCATTGCCTCTAATTTGAAAGGATAAAAATACATCTCAAATGTTTTGTTTAATTTGAGCAAATTGACAAACATAAATTAAAAGTCTTATGGGGCCAAATATGTCAATTGTTTTATTTACATTTAAAGCTTTTTTGATAAACTTCTTTTAATTTTTGTTCACAATAAAAGTTTTGTACCAATAATTAACCAAATATGCCCCTCCAGTACTTTTGATGCATTTTGTATTGTGCTCTGACAGACATTGATATGCTTATCCTTTTTCTCCATCCTCCCCTGTAGTCTCTAATTTGCCATGGCAACGGTTGTGATGGAGCAAATCGGCCGGCTGTTCATCAACGCGCAGCAACTGCGGCAGATCCCCCAGCTGCTGGAGTCGGCCTTTCCCACACTGCCTTGCACCGTGAAGTTGGCTGACGTCCCCAAAGTGTTCCAGGAGCGCCACATCCACACCGGCTACAGGCAGACAGACCAGAGCTGGCGCTACTACTTCCTCACGCTCTTCCAGAGGCACAATGAGACCATCAACGTGTGGACGCACCTGCTGGCAGCCCTCATCATCTTGGTGAAATGGCAGGAGATCTCAGAGACTGTGGACTTTCTGCGTGACCCCCATGCCCAGCCCCTCTTCATCGTGCTCCTGGCAGCTTTCACTTACCTCTCCTTCAGCGCCCTTGCTCATCTCCTCTCTGCCAAGTCAGAGCTGTCCTACTACACCTTCTACTTCCTTGACTATGTAGGGGTTGCAGTCTACCAGTATGGGAGTGCTCTGGCGCACTACTATTATGCGGTAGAAAAAGAGTTGCACACCATGGTGCGTGGCTTCTTTTTGCCTTCGGCAGCATTTCTGGCATGGCTCACCTGCTTCGGTTGCTGCTACGGGAAGTACGCCGGTCCTGAGCTGCCCAAGTTCGCCCACAAGCTCTTCCAAGTGGTGCCGTCAGCCTTAGCCTACTGTTTGGACATAAGCCCCGTGGTGCACCGCATTTACAGCTGCTACAGAGATGGCTGCTCTGACCCCATGGTGGCGTACCACGCGTACCACGTGATCTTTTTCCTGGTCAGCGCCTATTTCTTCTGCTGCCCCCACCCGGAGAGCTTGTTCCCCGGGAAGTGCGACTTCATTGGGCAGGGCCACCAGATCTTTCACGTGTTTGTGGTGGTGTGCACCGTGATGCAGATCGAAGCCCTGCGAACAGACTTCACGGTGCGCCGGCCCCTGTACGAGCGTCTCCACGGAGACTTGGCGCATGATGCCGTGGCGCTCTTCATCTTTACCACCTGCTGTTGTGCTCTTACTGCTTTTTATGTGCGTAAGCGTGTACGGTCCTCACTCCACGACAAGGAGGAGTGAGGATCCATTCATTTTACCCTGTAGTGACGGTTTTAAGAATATTGAAGTGTTTTTGTCGATGAAAATAATCAGTGTGTGACAGTGATTTCTGAAATATGTGATCTGCCAAACAACAGTGATGAAGAAGTGATTGAGGATGTGTTTTGTGACTCACAGCAGAGGAAAAGGGAATCTGTAGCACTGCATTGAGTATAAGTCTCCACTGTGGTTTGTTTTGCTTTTTTTTACTCTGGTTTATCAACAGCGTTACTCTTAGTCATGGTTGCGAAGGAAAGTTTTTCTCTGATATACAGAAAACGGTCATCTTCCCCTAAAGAAATCCAGACGTTTTCGCATAACGCCTACGTTTTGTTAGAAAAATCCAACTGTAGCATTTAAGCTTATGCATGCACTTATTTCAAAAGGATGTCACTTAAGACTTTTACTCCATTTATTTTATTTCCCAGAATAGATTTGCACCAAGAGCTCTGAACTATAGCTTTTTTTTTTTTTGGATACGACAGTACCATTCTGTTGAGAATTATGGGTAAAAGAACAAAACCGCACCATAGATTTCTCTTTTTTTCCACAAAGGGCTGAAACTTCAGCTTCTGTCTTTCCCACATCCCATGATGTCAGAACTTCGGAGAGCATGTTTCGTTTTGCAGTCGATCAGAATTGAGTCACAGAAGCAGAGTCTCATGTGTTCAGCTTTTCTATAATGAATATTTATGTGCCTCGACGCATGTCCTTTTGGTATATACTGTGGATGTTAAGTGTGTGAATGTCTACAGAAGCTTAGCCTTGCACTTTGTCCTGACCCTGTAAATAAGCAGTTTCCTCAGAAAGAGTCATCTTTTTTTTTTTTTTTTTAATTCTTAGCCGTTTGTTTTTCGGTGCATCTTCTCTGAGCATATGTTGTGTTCAGGGCCTGGAGGAATTGGCAGGACTTTTTAATGGGTATGAATTCATTATGTGGTACTGTCACTCTGAGGAGGTGCTTTTTGTTTCTTTTTGTTAACTTTTTTAGGAAAAATTGAGTCATTTAAAAATATTGCTTACATTTTAGCGTATACTCTGAAATGGCCATTACCTCACTCTCTGTTCATGATGATTAATGTGCCAATGAATCTGTTTTTTTTGTTTGTTTCTTCAGTGATGGTGCAGCTAAGAGGCGAATGCAGACCGTCAGGTCAGTTTGAATGTTGTTGGTCTGAATGCAAACGCGTGAACCGCAGCACTACTTCAAAGTTATCTCAAACTCGTCCTCATTATGCACTGCCTGGATCAACACTGTATTTACAGAGGCTGGCAGCACTGGCTGTGTCTAATGCACTGAAACGATAATGTCATTGTGTTTGGATCTGCTGAAATGTGATGCCGAGTAAATCTGTTATTCAGTTCAGAGGAGCCTTTCATCTCGGAGAAACGTTCTCTTTTTGTTCTTTTTCAATGTTCGGTGCATGCAAGTTAAAGTTAAACGGTTTTGTTTTTCAATTTTAAAGACACCAAAAAAAAAAAAAGAAAAAAAAACTCTCACCAGCCTAACCTGTACAGTAACAGAAGGTGTTGTCTCGGCCATTAGAGAAAATAAATCCAACATGTTTGACTGCTAAAATGGACACTTAATCATGATCTTGATTATGTCACATGGCTTTGAAGAATTACAAGTTCTTGACTGGAACGTACCTAGAACTCTGTGTATGCGTGCGTTTGTGGATGTGAGGCTCCTCCTATGAAAAACGGGGTTTGATGGACCAGAACTACTTCTGCCTCTAATGTAAAAAAAAAAAAAAAGGAATTGACTGTACTAATATTCTGTGTTATTTAAGAAAATAAAGTGTTACAATAACTTAAACTACTAGCAGTTTTTGTATTTTGTGTGATTTATTACTTTTTTTTAATTACTTTTTTAAGACAAAAGCAGAAAAGGAAGTGAAGGTCTTGCAAATGTACTCATGTTATATTTACAACATGAGATGCAAATGTAACAGGGTTTTATGGTCAAATAAAAGCCATAAGATAAGTCGTCCATTGTGTGTCTTGCGTTCCATTCAAGCTTAGAGCTACACTTGTGTGGACGTAACACAAATGGGGGCTTGTCTGTGGTCATAACAATTTACATAATTAAGTATTATAAATTCTTTATCTTTACAAAAACTGTTTTGTTTTGGTTCTGCAGAAGGAGAAGTGAGGTTTTTTTTGCATATTATAATATTCAGAGGTGCTACGTGCCAATAAGTAGGGATGGGAGAGGAGCCCTTCATATCTATAATGCATGTATTAAACAACCAGTTACGTACAGAAAAATCAGAGATGGGTGGAAAGAAACCTCTTTATTTTAACATTTTGAAAATGGAAAAAAGCTATACTCATACTTAAAATTTGCTTTAGCTTTTGATAGTTTACTTGATTATTAAAGAATGCCCCATTAGTCTTTACCAATGAAAATACTATTCTTCCTGAAATTCACTTTTAAAAATACATACATTATTACAAGACACAATACATTCATTTTCTTCAGTTATTCAAAATTCAAAGAAACAAAAGGGGTAAAAAGATAAATCAGTTATGTAATGTTTTCATTATGAATTATTGACTTCTTAAGATTAGCTTCAGAATTTCAATGACTACCATTTCCAGAAGAAGCATGTTCCAGTAAAAAATCGTTTTACGTATGGCTGTTGAGAACATTAGAGGCTCTTGTGTCAAAAGCATGTCTATTACAAGTGGGCAGTAACTGAAAACTAGCTGAAGGGTCTGTAATATTTTATGTCCAGACTGAATCCGACTACACGCATGCCTGTCATTGACTTTCATCCTCATCAGACTTCGATGGATCCAGTTATCAGTCATGGAATAGTGTTGCACTGGATCACCCCGATATTGGGTGGGGGTGGGTGGGTTTTTAATTGATTTAATGAGACTTTCTGATCAGAGGAGACGGTAAAGGTCAGTATATGACATTTGTTTGGAAGTACATCGTTCAGTAAAGAAGTGCCAAAGAGGTGGTTGGAGGTATGAAACTGAACAGGACAGCCTCAGAAAGGAATGACTGACGAGGAGTGTAGACGCTGATGACAGTCATGGAAGTGATGATGAATGGTGAAGGTTAGGAGACAGAATATCAATTAACACACAGAGTGTATGTGGCGTGTTCAAGAACGGGCTGTATGTTGGGTTTGTGGACACGCTTTTTTTCACATCTTTATTCCAATATATGAAGACTTGGTGTCATATAATTCCGGCCAGGCACAAAAAGCAACTATGAAAACAAAAGAACGTCAAAATGGAAAGTGACAGGGAGAGCAGACTGAGATATTTGTAAAGGTAGAACCAGATGATCTTATAGCTTTTACTACAAGAATTCACAAATGTATATAAGTTGGGAATTATGGGATTGAAGAAATCACCTAAATGAGCCCTTAGACAAACTGAACTAATTGAAAAGTTGTTTAAATGATGGAAGACAGTTACAAAGGCAAGTATTGTTTTGATGTACAATGGACAGCACATCTGGAATAACAATACATGTAAAACCAATAATTAAAAATGATCTTTTTTATTAGTTGTTTACATTGACTTTTACATTAGAATCTTACGTGCTTAAACTCAGAGATCAAACACTGTTTGGATTTGAATTTAGTAATGTAGCAAAAGTTTTCATCTAATGCGATCAATTACCAGGTCAGAGTCAAATGCTGTAAGAAAAAGGTCTTAGCCGGGACCAAAAGATTTGTGTTTGAAAAGTTGCAAAAAAATTTGATTTTCAACCTTTTCTTGAAGATTGCAAATGAGGTTACCATGCGAGTTGAGACGGGCAGGTTATTCTACCGCTGTGGGATCAGAGAGCTGGGAGGTTTAGTTTCTGATCTGCTGCCATGTTGTGCAGAAGCCACCAGACATCCCTCCTTTGCAGAGCGTAGCTGTAGAGTGTAATGTCGGAGCTTTGGATGTGTCAGCTGCTGGAAAGCAATGCAATGACTTAAAAAGTGGAATGACTTGAGTTCTTTGTGGCGGCAATTTTGGATCCTCTTCAGAAGCCTGAGTTTGTAGGCTGGTATCCCTTTAAGAAGAACGGTAGAGATAACAAACATGCACCAGAAGTTGAGAGGCATCTTAATGAGGCAGTGTGAGATCAGGTCTGATCTTCCAAATGTTATACAGAGAAAGTCTTCAAGCACAAAAAATGGAAGACAGGCTTTCTTTGACGCTCAGAAGGTCATCTTTGCGTAGGCTATTGTTAAAGATCCCAAAGTGAAGGTAAAGTTGATCCGGATGGACGGACGGACAGGAAAAACCAGAACTTTTGTATGGAGATGTTAACCTGAGAATGACCACTGACTTTACTTTTTCAGTTCATCATTGAGCCTCATCTATTTACTCCTAAACACAAGTTTTTACAAATTGTTGTTATTCTGTAATGTCCAATGGGTTCTTCCTATACTTGTGGACAGAGCATAATAATGACTGAGTGCTTTACACATGGTAGCAGCAACAATTACAAAACGCTGTCGGGCTTGATTCAACAAAAAGTGGATTTGTTATTGCATAAACCGGTTTGGTCATTAATTCTGTTTCCTTATAAGGAGAAGTTTTGACTTTATGTTAAATTTGTAACATTTTTTTCATATTTACTTAAAGTAACTTGCAGATTAACAATAAAATATGTATCTATCTTTGATTTTTTTGTAGTTTCCAGTTTCATTTATTACTCATCAAAAGTAGCAATTTTAATCATAATCAACACGAGCATATTTTTTGTTTGTTGTTTGTTATTTTGTTTGAACCAAAAATTATTTATTATGTTTTACTTTTTTTTCTTAACAAACACAATAATTTTGAGTTTTTAGTAAATAAGAATATCTTATTTAAACGCATGTTTATAGAACTATTGACATTCCCTGTGAATGAATAAAAACTAAGTTTACATTAAAATAGTTTGAGACAGAAAAATAACCCAACAAAAATTACAGTTTTTTTCATGAAATTTCAAAATTCTCTTGAATTGTTGTGAAACCAAAGTGTATATAAAACCATACAGAAATTAGCTTAGCTCGAAATTACTCTTAGCTTAGTATTTTGTTGTGCAACCTTTGTGCCTCCCATGTTGTAATGTGCACTTCAAAAACTGGCTGGGTCCTGGTATAGAACCTTGCGGGACTCCATCATAAATTCTGTTTAAACATTGATCCCAGCATGCCAGTTATTTGCCATTTCTGAATAAAAATTCAGCAAAATGCTGCTGAATTTCTTTTTTTGGTTCTGCTGATTTTGTTTAACAGGCCATCTAAAGTAAACTGAACTAAAAAAAATAAAGTGTCCTCTGACCTTCTCTGACAAAAGCAAACTTCTGAATACAAATAAGCTGTTCACACATCTGTACTTGAGCCAGTCAGTGTTCTCTTTTAAAATATATTCTTTTTATTTTATTTTTTTTACAGAATAGCGAAATTTCTATATAAAGTGCATCTGTCACTATTGACTGATACTTTTATTTAGGCCATTGGTAACAGCCATCTGTGAGATATTCTGCAATTTTTACACCTCTCGTTAAAGAGCGATGTGAAAAGGTATTTAAAAGTGTCTATAAAACCAGAAAAATCCTGAGCCTGATGTTGCAAAGAAGAAGCATTTTTTATTTTTTCAGAAGGTGGAGCAAACTTCAGATGTTCATACATTCAAGAGCCACTTTAAAAACATTCTTGACTGACTTTATTTTTGCAATTATTATCAATGTTTTGACATGCTGTGTGAGAAAGGTTCAGTAAGCAGGAAAAGATAGTGGCAGAAATGATGTAATGCTTTGTTCAAATGGGCTATTGTCTACTCAGACAGTTGTTCGTATGAAGAATTGAGCTATTTTTCCATGACAGAATGCTGTAGTGAGAATCCTCATGCATAATGTGTTTTTCAGTCAAGCCTGTGCACAAATTTAGATTGTGTACCAATTTTTGCATGCGCTGCATAAAGACTGTCACTGAATGCTGTCATCTTGTTTCATCTATGTTTGGGTGTAATTCTGCAGAAGTACTGTTTTACGGAAAATCTTATGCACTCCTTCAGTTCTTCAAATAACTGTTAAAATACAACACAAAGTGAATTAACTTGAGGATTTTAAAAATCCTTTTGTTTTTCAGACAAAACTTTTAAATCAAATTTTAGTCTCTAGCTGTGCCTTTTTAGTTTTTTAATTTTTCTCTATTTAAAGTTGTTAATCGTGCTCAAGTAGGGAGAGATATGTTTTGTGGATGTTGGATCCAAACACTTCAGTGGGAAGCTGAATATCACAAAAGAACGGAAGACATATCACACAGCAGAGTCGACGCACCTTTGTCTCCAGCCAAAAGGAGGAAAGTCAGCTGTGAAAATGACAACCAAAACACAGCTGTGACCTCTCAGGGTGGGCAGGATACACCTGATTTTAAAAGCCTTTTTAGCAGTCCACTAACATTTGTGACAGAAATCCAGTCTGAGAAGATTGAAGCAAACACCACAGGCTCCCCTGACTGAGGCTTCTCAGCTGACAGCTCACCTGTGGAAACAGACATTGTCACGAGACCACCTGATGTCTGGATCGTGGGGTCAAATGATATTTCCCAGGCGCAGTCTGCAGCTAAACATATTTTTGGGAGAAACCTTAATCTGGACGTCAATGTGAAGTGGATTGCAATTAAAGATATGGGCTGGACGGGTGTTGTTGATGTACTTCATCAAACCATCTCCAAAGAAGTCCCCCTGAGGTTTTGGTTATCCACGTTGGAGGTAATGAATTGGGACGGATGTCTCCAAAAGAGTTTGTCAAAATGATATCACAAGACCTGAGGCTGCTGGAAGAAAGGTACCCTCAAATGAGAATAGCTTTGTCCCTCATTCTTCCAAGGAAAAGCTGCAAATTTGAGAGTACTTTTCAATTGGAAAAATGCCGGACATTTTTTAATTACATTATGAAGCGGCGTACCGACTTGTTTCATGTAGTGCTCGAGCATCAAGATCTGTCCTCTGATGAGACGAGCATGTATAGGCTTTAACCATGGAAGGAAATCAAGTCTTTTTGAACAACATCCGCACTGCCATTCAGGAATGTCTAAAAGAAAAAGAAGTATGGAAAACTTTTTCTCTTAACGCTCCTTTTAATGTGCAGGATTTTTTGAATTGGCTAAAATAATCAACCGCCACAAACCCAAAAAATGCATCAACAGTCGGTTAGGGATTTTGAAATGGATGTTTAGGAGTCTGTTGTTGTCTTTCAAAAAGTGTGTCAAGGAAAAAAAAAATCCTAAAGTCGTCATGCTCTGCATATGACAATGAAAACAGCAAACAAGAAAGACAACATACAGCGAGACAAAAAAAACACAGCACACACACACACACACAACAAAACAAAAGAAAACAAAACAGAAAAAAGTTAAAAAAAATAAATTGAAAAAGTAAAAAAAAAGAAAATAAAACAGAAGAAAGTAAAAAAATAAATTAAAAAAACAAAAGAAAACAAAACAGAAAAAAGTAAAAAAAAAAAAAAGAAAAAAAAAAAAGAAAACAGAAGAAAGTAAAAAAAGGAAATAAAAAAACAAAAGAAAACAAAACAGAAAAAAGTTAAAAAAAGAAGTTAAAAAAAGAAAAAAAAGAAAAGAAAACAGAAGAAAGTAAAAAAAGGAAATAAAAAAACAAAAGAAAACAAAACAGAAAAAAGTTTAAAAAAGAAATTAAAAAAAGAAAAGAAAACACAAGAAAGTAAAAAAAAAAAATCCTAAAGTCGTCATGCTCTACATATGACAATGAAAACAGCAAACAAGAAAGACAACATACAGCGAGACAAAAAAACACAGCACACACACACACACACACACAAAACAAAAGAAAACAAAACAGAAAAAAGTTAAAAAAAGAAATAAAAAAAAGAAAAAAAAAGAAAAGAAAACAGAAGAAAGTAAAAAAAATAAATAAAAAAAAAGAAAAGAAAACAGAAAAACAAACAAAAAAAAACTAAACAAAAAAAAAAAAAACCTTTCTGTGAATCGCCACCTTGTCGTGGTGGAGAGGCTTGAGTGCTCATGTGATCCTAGCAGCTAAGCTGTCTGGGGCTAATGACCCTGTTAGGGTCTCCTATGGCAGACAGGTTCTAGGTGATGAGTCAGACCAAGAGCGATTCAGAACCCCAAAACAAAAAACACAAAACAACACAGAAAAAACAAAACAAAACCATTTAAAAAAGATCAGGAATCTAGAACTTTGAACAAAGAAGAAATGAACAACCAACCAAGTGTAACCACTTGTCTGCTACAGTGTCATAAAAAAAAGATTAAATCATTATTAATCCCAAAGGAAATTCAAAAGCGGCCAACTGCTTTCATTAGCATATCTGAAAAAACAAACAAACAAACAATAAGACCATATAAATGTTCAAAGATAAAAATAATAAAATAAAAATAAAATAAAAAAAACCCCCAAAAACAAACAAACAATAAAATATTGAAACATTAAAATTTAAAGAGTTTTCCTTTGATGCTCAGTTTGGGAGTTGTGCTGTCTTACAGGGACAAAAGACTTCCTCAGTCTGTCTGTGGAATCAATTTAAAAACATTTTCTAAATATTAACCAAAATAATAATTATTATGATACATAGGTAATAATTTGTATATGTAAAATATATATACATCTTGCTTTTAACTCATATGCTACCTTGTATGTTCTATAATCAATGTAGACTGTTAATTTAAACACATCAAAAAAAACCTGAGAAACACAGCTTTTCCCAGCGTTTTCATCTTACCACCACTAGATGTCAGCCTTGCTACTTCAAAAAACCAACTTTTTTCACAGCAGTGGCAAATGCAGCCCTCCCACAAAAATACTGTGCTGCAAGTGAAGAGGCATTTTGAGGTAATCTTAACAAAACAATAGTAAAGCATGCAGCTCACTACAAGATGTCTGACATTATTAAACAGCACTAGAAGCAACTGACGGATGTCCCTCTTAAAAATAAGGGAGAGGCCAGATGTACTCCCAAAAGGACAACTGCTTAGAACCATACTGAATAAATAGTCTGAAATAAATAAAGTAATTATGACATTACTAATTAAAAGATATTTTGCTGGTCTTATAGTAGTGAAAAAATGAACCAAATAGAGCATCTCTGTTAGTTTATTCAACAATGTGGGTCGTATGTCGTTTTTAAACAAGTGTGCGCTTCTTTTGACCTCAGGCAAAGAGTTTGAAATGCATGTAAGAAGAAAAATGAGGTTTTTTGTTATAAGATTTATTTGATCACAAAAAATAGACTTTTACAAGAAATGAAGACTACGACACTAATAATCATCAGGTTCATTTTGATATTTTTGATCAATTCTTTTCTGAACGCAGAGTGTGCAAAACAAATCCGCATCTGCAGCCTCGAGAAGTAGAGTGGTTCTCATTCTTTTTAATGCAAATGAATTACCAGAAGTTATGTTATTTTTTTAGGACGTTAAACAGTTGATGATCACCATGCAAAGACTCATCTTAGAACAGTAGTGTGAGCAGCATCCTGCCCACACTGTGACTAGTGGGCGGTACATGCAGATCAGGGTAAATACATATGTTCTGCTCACGTGGCCGACGTGCATTTGTTGTTGACATTATTTTTTCCATTTGACAAAAGTGCTTATTTTTCACAGATTTGTTGACACTTGTGTGGGCTCACATTATAGCATGTGCTTGTATTTGCGATCTGACCTTTGCAATCGTGTGAGGTAACTCTCACTTCAGCATTTTTCCCCTGAGTGGAATTTGATATTCTGCTCTAATTAGAACATCTCCGCAGAACATTTCCTGGTGATGAAAAGGAATCGTTGAAATTTGAGGCTGAAATGGGCTTTTGATATATCTACTTTGGATGTGATTAATTTAGTGTTACACACTCAGACGGGCCTAAATCAAATGGCAGAGATGGTGATAATTGCCTTACAGCCTGCTTCCTGTCCTCTATCAATTGCTTCCCAGACTCCATCAATTTTTCTTACGCCTGCTTTTCGAGCGGCTGAGCGTCCGTCTCCTCCCTCTTTCACACATCTCTGCTCGTTTCTGGTGTTTCTGCCTGTTAGTAGTTTTACAAAGACGTCCATTCCTTTTTCTAAACGCTTCATTTGCTTTGAATCAAGGTTACTGAGGAGGTAATATTGGCTGGTCCTGCTCTTGTATCTTGTTTTGTACTTAAAGGTTTGACTTGCTCGAGGGAATGGCTTTGTTCAGTCTTATTTAATCACTTTCTATTTTTTTTGCCAGGGCACAGACAGCAAGCAAGCTTGTTTTCCATGTTTTTCTTTCTTTTTTCCTTATATTTTGGCCCCTTTACTTGTTCTTTTTGTTGCATTTCTATATAAGAAAATCTTTGGGAAATCTTACAGCCATGAAGAATGTAATTATTTAAAGGGTGAGACAATCCAAAATCAAACTGTTCAAAGACTTCACAAAACAAATCTGACTCCTGCTCTAGTTTCTGCAATGTACCCAAAATTAATCCAGTCTAAAGCAGACACAGTTTTGTACTATTTTTCTTTTGAATCCAGTGGACAGGATTGTCTGCACAAATATTAAAGAAGTTAAACTAGAAAGTTTTGATTTTAGCGTCAGCAAAGCAAGTTAAAAAGACATTAAAAATTTTCATTTGCTATCAAATAAAAATAAATAAAGAGATATTGTGATATTTATACATTCTAAACCTTAGAAAAGTAAGATATTTAGAGTCAGCTTTGTGTCATCTTGTGTGTTCTGACTCTAACCAAATGGAGCTTCTCACTCACCCAGATGTGCATGCAATCAGCCAGGCCATCATTACATTTTCCTCTTGAGGTTTTGATGTGGTGCACATGAGGAAAAAGAAATAAAAGAAGACTTTGGAAACCAATGCCAAAAGTAACACGTTAAAGTCATTGTATCATTATAGAGCCAGAAAATACCATTCATACCATAGGTTGACCCTCTGAGCTAAAACTTAACCCCTTTTTTAATTGGAAAAAGCAATGACTGTATATAGAGAACTGGACAGAGTGACCCCTCCCTCTTGGTGTTCCAAACAGGAAATACCTACCTGTCCCAAATACCAAAAACTCATAGATCTTTATTGAGAAATAAACAGCTACTACTTATTTTCATGATAGTTTTTCTTTATTGCAAGTTATTCAAGTTATAATCTGACCGATCAGATTGCCTCAAAAAAGTATATCGTCTCATGTGGAACATTTGATTGGCAGATTCTTCTGAGCTCGCTTTCCTGAGGTAGTAGTGTGGGCTTCCAACAAGCTCACTCCTGTTGGCAAGAGTGGGTGCCATAGAAACGATGACTCAGACTGGCTTGGACCAATCACTGCTTACTGGCGTTGTCTGGCTCCAACATAGCGACATGCAGATCGTGAAAAAATGGCAACTGAGTTGACTTCCTTTTTTTAGGAACCAGAAGCAAATGTTTTTTTTGTGTGACATAACACTGACCCTGTCCAGTTCTCATATACAGTCAATAGTATACAGAGTATACAGCGATGCAGCTCTTTTTGTCTTGGACTTTTTTCTTTATGTAAGGATAGAAAAGTTCCAGAGGTGCTTTGCCCCATAAGTGCAGTAAGGTTTGCAAAAATACTTAAATGACCAAGAACTTTAATTGGTCCACCTTTAATACACTTTTATTATCTATCCATCCATGATTTATACTTTCTTGGTCTTAATTAGGGTTGTTGAAGATGCTGGACACTGTTCAGATAAAACAGGGTTTAAGTCCCACTCTGATCATCTTTTGATCTATTTTAAAAGTGTTCCCAGTGGTCTTTCAATTATAACAATACTGCTTTTAGCCCAAATCAAAAAAACCTGCAGCGCTTTCTGGGACATAGTTTCTGCAGAGTGGTAGGATTTACTTAGAATTTCACCTCTGAGTTGTGGACGGGAGCGTTGGCACAGAGTAAGCCTGTCCTTATTTACCATCATCCAAGTTGTTTAGACTCTCTCCCGCTAGCTTACAGACCCTCACAACCCCAACTTGACATTAGCGGTGCAACAAAAATGACAAGCAATTTCAGAGCCGTCCAGCTGTGCAGTTTTGATCCAGATCCCAGCTCAGACAAGACGTACATGGATCTAGTTGTCTGGAAGTGGATGCATCAGAATGGAGCAGAGCAGCGAGCTTTCTAAAATAATTCTGTTTGCCAGCGGAATACATTTTTGGAGTATAGAGGAACACTGAGAAGAAGCTAACTCTTCCACAGGGAGAGCATGCAAATTCCACACTGTCCAGGATTTGAACCAGTTGTTCAGCTCTTGTGAAGGTTAACCAAAGGCTGTAAAAAGTAATCCTCTGAAATGGTGGGATTTCAATTCAGTTTTACATGGAATCTGTTTAAATGAGTTCCCTTTTTTCCAGCTAAATTTAGTTTTCATTCATTTTAAAGGCTTGAGTAGCCCAAAAAGATGTCACGTGAAGGGCATCAAGATTATTGCAAAACTATTTTTTGTACTAAAATAGTATTTCTACAGCGTTTCTTGACCTTAGGCCACATTCACTCTTCTCTTTTTTAGTCTATGCAGCGTTTCTGTACTGGGGGACAAAATGCTGATTTATCAGATTACCATAAATGCATCAGGGGCCGTGTGGGGTTACATTTAGCCTAAAACTACACTGTGACAGGATTTCTGCCCTTCACAAAAACATTATTTTAAAGGCTCATTTTGAAGAAATCTTTTCTACTGTGTGGTCAACTTTGTAAATTCAAATCAGCGAGTGTTTTTGAACAATCTTCTCAACGAATTGTTTTATTTTTTTCTTTGGTTGGGATGCAACCCACGTGAACATGTTTGTCACTCAGCTGTGCTTCTTTTCTTGCTCGGCGCTGAAAGTCATTGTTACCAAAGAATACTATTTTGCAAGTCAAATGAATATTGTACGTTACTGTGTTTATTCTGGTCCACATCCTTGGAGTGCCTCTCATCAGCCACTGAGCGTGTTTTCTGAAGCCGCAGTGTGAGAAACACAAATGCAAATGGAGCTACAAGCATGGAATATAGACAACTTTAGACATTTGTGTGGCTGAGGATGACTGCACAGACGAGAAGCCGGGTCTGCAGCTTAAGTGACTTATAATAAAGTTAAAAATGAGGTACAGTTTTCAGGTTTTCACTGATATAAATGTTGCTGGATGCTTTGCATCGCTGTCAACATGCAGTATAATCCTTAAATGTTCTGGAGGGAGCAGCCCTTAACTCCTCTTCATCTTTAGCGCTGGTGCTTTTCGCTTTGCCAGTCAGCTACCCACAGATCCGACCCATTCATCATGAGCTGGTTGAGGAGATGCTGGGGTCTGGCAGAGGTGAGGAGGCAGCTCACATGTCCTATCTGAAGGTCCTCGCTATCTTTCCGAAGCCCCAAACCACTCAAGGATAAAGAATTCCGTCCCTTTTTCCTTTAACCTATCTGTATCAGTGTCTTCTGCGCTCCGATCACATTATTCCAGACTTTGTTCGGCCTAACGGTGTGAGTTCGTCACAGCTCAGGGGGCAAACCGTCTTGTTTTTGCAGATCAGAGATGAAACTGCATCTTCTCTGCTGCGATCCAGACCTCTGTTACTTTCTCGCCGTGCGATGCTTGCAATAACACGGCTTTGTGCCACTTTGAAGAATTTTACAGCTTGATGGGGGATGTTAGGAACACTGATTCTGCCACATCTACCTGGAAGTGGAAAAGTCATTGGCATCTCTTTTTTAAACCTGAGATAAAATATGCATTTATGTGTTTACGTGGTTCATCTCATCTTCCTGTCTCCAAGTGCTTCATATCTCCAAATTTATTAAACTCCTTCACCTGCCAAATAGTCCTATCTTCCCTTTTCCTCCACCTCCTCCTTTTGCTGTGAGCTTTTTTCAAAGGACTCCAGATGGCTCAGGCTGCTTTTATTTAGGCCCATCTGCGTGCTTCCTCTGCTGATCTCTGTTCGTCGCTGCACACTATCTGATTACCCGCGCACCTGCAGTGCTGGTTTCAGCTCTCAGAAAGGAGGGCTTGAGCAAGCTTTTACGCTTTTTCATGCAGAAATAAGAAGCCATTTCAAATCTGTCACACACTCAGATGCTTCAAGTTTTCTGCACAGGAAGTCGGTTCTTATAAAACTGATGTGGCAATCTCACAGATCAGTGTTCTCGCCGGGATGTTTTTGGTGTCACTTACAGCTTTGAATGTAAAGCTCGGACGGACCAATTACTGTTGGGACTTTTTCAGGGATTACATTCAATCTGAGGATTAGAGCAGAAACACTGGTTGAATTTTGGCACAGAGCAGGGACGATAAAAGGATGTGCTGCAGCAGTTTGTTGCTCTGGTTTTGCTTGATAAAAATGCTCCTCATCAAAAGGCAGAAAATTGAAGAGCTAGTTAAAACTGTTATCAGTGATCCCGCCTTTAGTGTGAATTTGCACGTTCAGCAAAACCATCTGACTTCCGCGGTGCTTCAAGTGTTTCACTAAATCTGTGCTGCACTATTTAAGGCAAATGGTTTTAAAATAATGAAAAAGTTGAGAAAATTCAATGACAGGATGCGCTTGCTTTGAGTGTTTGAGAAGCAGGCAGACTCTTGTTCTGGTTTTGTGCCATTTTTGTAAATGAAACTTAATTAAAACATGCACTAACACTGAGTGGAGAAGACTCACCCAACAAACACACATCAGGACGCTGCACAAACATAAATAACATACAGTTTTTTCATCAGTTTAGATCCATTTAACATTATTATGAAGATGTTTAACATTTTTTTTTGTTTTTTGGTTGCAGACCCTCAGTTATGGAATAACTGTTTTAAACGTCAACAAAAAATCGAGTTTTTAGAATGTCTTTTAATACTTTTTAGTTGGAGGCATCTTATTTTCTTCACTCTTTTTAATAAATTCTTCTCTTTTATTTTATTTTTGTTTTTTGCAATTGTATGCTTTTGTTTTTAAATTTTAATATTTACAATTTGAAAAGTGCTATAGAATTACAGTTTCAATCATTCATTCAAGTTTTATCAACTTTTTCTGTCCTGCTGTTATTCATTTTTTTCCTGTAATGCTTTTATTTTGGTGATTTCTGAGTTTGACCTCCCGTCTATTGCTTCCTCTCCAGTAAATGTCCTCCTTGGTTTATTTTGATTACTTCCAAAGCATTAGTGTTGCTAAATAAAAAAATATATATTCTCAACATTTTGACTCCTAACTTGTCTTTGAGTTTATGAAAACCTCCTTTGACACCATCTTCACCTCTCTTGCGTTTAACAGCCGCCTCCCTCCATCCCGCTTTTTCCAAATTAACACATTGAGGTTGTTGAATATTTATTGTTACAAATATGTTTCTCTGTACATGTTCCAGCTTTGTTATTATTATTTAAAAAGTATTTAATTCCAAATAATAATAATAGGTTCCTTTATCTTAATTTTTTTCCCCTACAACACGAGAAACGTGCATCACAGAAGAAATCTACAGAACAAACAAACAACAAGAAAAATAACTTCTGTCTGATTCAGGAATGTGATTCCTTTATTTTGGTTCTTTTTATTATAAATACTCCATACAATATATTTTATAAATTATAGTAAATGATAATAATGGACAATTCCAAGAAGAAGTTCAGAATTCGTTTCAGAATCAGTGCTGTAATTGTCCAGGATGCAGACATGTAAACTTAACAGACACATTCTCTTTAAAGGAAATGGGAAGAACTTCATCAATAAATATGTCCGGAAAAACCAAAGGTAAAGACCCCCATGCCTGTCACGCTAAAGCATCACATGTGTGAGGACTGTATCTTGACAAAATCTAAATCGAAGTGTCTCAGGGAAAACAAGGGAAAGTTGGTGGCAGCTGCTGCTTGTGGAATGGACTCAGGCTGATGGATGGAGCTCAGTCTGACTATAAAGCCACAGTGACTACATTAGAGGGAGAGCGTAGATAACTTTTTCTGATAAAGGCTTCCCCTTCCTTTTTACTGTGTATGGCAAAACTTATTTGGTTTCCAGGAAGAAAATAAAACTAAATGTCATTTTGACCTTAACCTGAATGTTTTGAATGACTACAAATAAGCTACACATGAACCTGTTCTTCCTATTCAAAAACATATTCCAAACAATGTAATGCTTGTGAAGTATTTACACTGCAAAAACAAGCCTCTTAGACATAAACCAATGTGAGCAGTTGGGCTCACGTTTGACATATGGCTAAGAAAAGTTTACACATATGTAGGCTAGTCTTGTAAATGATCTTATTGGTGGATTGAATCCCTGTTCTTCTGCCGTCCTCGTATATAATGTAATCAATGGCTCAGTTGCAATGCACTTCCACTGGAACCATGCAACTGGAGGAAGCTGGAGCTGCAAGCCGCAAATTTGGGCTATTACGGACAAGTGTTCAATTGCAGATGATGGTTTTGAAGTCAATATGCACCAGGAATTAGCCAGGTGCCAAGTGAGAGCATCAATGGTGAGCTACAGAACTTCAAGCTCTTTGTTGTCACAAAGCAACTCTACGTTTCTCCTTTTTGACAAATATAGAGCAACTCTATACAGTACTATACACATATATACAGTACTTGTTATTATTTTAAACATCCGAGCAGCAGTATCTACCGCTTCTTTCTGCACACCAGTGGAAGCCTTTCAAACTTTAGTGGCTGTAATTATTAAGCTTTCAGACCTAGCTAGCAGCTCTTTCCTTAAGAGGCACAAAAAGAAAAAGATAACTTTCAATGGTTATCAGAGAATTACAGAGACTCTGGTGTGAAGCAAGTTTTTTGTGTTTTTTTTTACTAACCCACCAAAACCATCAGCTGATGCTGCCGGCAGCTGCCTCTCCCAAAGCTGAATCAGGCTCAGTGAAAGATGTCTGCAGTCGTTCTTGCAACTTCTGGCAAATGAGAAAGAAGTTTACTCCTCCTTTAAACTCACTTGTTTGTCCTGAATGTTTAAACAAATTAAAATCACGTTTAATAAAATGTTACATAAAAAAAAAAACAAAAAAGACAACAAATCTTTCTTGTTTTGCTTCAAATTGGTGCCACTTGGTTCTATATGTTCACAGGACAGACGGTTTTCTTTCTGTGTGGTCTCCTGATGGACTTACGGTCTGTTGTAACTGGCCTCTGGCCCAGAAAAGGACTCCAACCTCTCATCCCCCCAACCCTGAACAGTAGGTAGTGTGTAAGGCAAATGGATGAATGGATTTTACACAGATGAACAGTAATGTCTTTGTGTATCTAATATTTTTATAGGCTCGACAACCTCATTTAAGCTGTAGTTATTGCTCACAGACTTAATCACCCAGAAGATATGTTGTACATAATTGCTCTCCAAATTCATGAGCTGCAGGATTGGATGAGCTCCACTTCGAGTTACGTCCAAAGATGAGCTGTGTTGCTGTCTGGATCCTTTCTGCTTTTTCTTGTCCAACTGCAGTTTGTTTGAGCTGAGGAAGTTCAATGTGATCCGTGCAGGTAAAGATTTAAAAGTCTCTTCACTTTGATTTCTGGAAATTGTATTTTTTTTTTTTTTAGGATTTTTTTTTAAATATAATGTTTTACAGAAATTAGTAAAGGTATGAGACATCACTGATAAAATGAAACAATTATTTTGCATTAAGCAATACTGGATGTGATCTGTACTGATCATTAAACTTTTCAACTTTGAAAAATCATCGTTGTGATCTTAAACATTCTTTCACCTTAAGTGGTTTGTTGTTGTGATTTGGACTTCAGGGCCACCGTAGTGAACCCCTTAGACGGATTGCAAAACTCCTGGTCTTGCTTAGTAATGATGAAAATCACAACATTCTGAACACTTTTGAGAATTTCTTGAAGGGAAAAAGCTGAACTCTCAGTTTTACGTCCATATATGTTCAACAGCAGCCGCTGTCTGGTTTGTGCTTTCAGAACAGCAGAGAAAACTCACAGTTCAGTCTGTGTCCTTACACGGCTGCACATCCCAGCATAACAGAAGACTTTTGAGCTATAGTTCAAAGTGTTTCTGTGTTATTCTCCTTTTTTCACAAGTTGGCACTGTTTTCTTTAAGAAGTCTTAATGAAATGTGTGTGAGATTCTTTGATCTAAGTATCGTGGGATTGGGGGAACACAGAACTCTCAACAATGCCTCCAAGACTGCAAAATGCTGCTGGACATCCTCTGTCACACAATTATTTTTTATGTCATGTTTTACTTTCTGCCTTTTATGTAAAAAAGCAAATGTTGTCTTTGATCAAGTTTATATAAAAGCAAACAGCAACTGTTAGGAAGGAAGAAAAGGCAGCTTTATTAGATTTTCATAAAATATGAATTATAATTGTCTAAGTTAAAGTAATTTGTCTAATTACACCCATGTGATTTACACAGCGTGCATTATTGAATTAAAGAGGCTCAGAAAGCGTAATCAGCTTTATGTGCTCACGTTCTGCAACAGAAAATCAGCTCCAGAGACTGCAAAGCATTCTGGGAGAAGAGAGTAGTTGAAAACTATTCATTTTTTGGTTTTGGTCCACCCTAAACATGATCTTTGTGTCCCCTAAATGTTCTTTCTGTTCTTGACAAACAAAAATGGGCAAAAATGTGAAACATTAGAACTGCTGAAGCTGGCAGTAACATATTTTTAATGATTGCTGAATGACTGGTTGAACTTTTGAGAGGATTCAAGGTGGTATGGAATGCACAGGATAAACTATTAAGCAGTGTGCTTCAACCTTATCCTGTTTTTGTCAGTCATAACAAGAAAACAGTATTTTCTGCAGTGGATTACAGAGCGCACCCGCAATGACTGGTCTAATAGTGGCTGAATAGCTCAGTTGGCTGAATGCAGAACTGGCACATGGAAAACCAGGGTTTGTTTCCCAGGGAACACAATGAGCTTATTCCAGTGTGGACCCTTAGGCAAAACCTTTCACACTGCTGCCTATCAAACCACCGGGAAGCTCCGAGTCTCCCTGTGCCGGTCCCCAGCCCGGAAAAATAAAAGGGTCAGAAGGGGGAATCTGGCGTAAGAATCTTTGCCAAACCAAATGTGTGGTTCAATGAAAGCTGATTCGCTGTGGCAACCCCCGACAGGATATGCCTTCACAGTAACCGTAGCACTTGTTTGTAGCATGCTACACACTAACACGTTAGAAGAATTAGCAGCATTCGAATATTCACAGTACCTGTAACTCCCAATCTTGTTCGCAGAACATACAAAATGGACTGATCGGCTAAAACAAACATCACTGTGACTATTCTAATGCTCAACATTGTTTGTAACACTTAAAAAAAATAGAATGCCGCCACAAGTTAGCCAGATTAGCTATTCACAATAACTCTAAATTTTTTTAGCAACTCATAATTAAAACAGACTGATATTTTGACAGAGTGCAGTGAACTCAGAATTAATCCATAAACAAGGCTCTCTGGATTACAAGGTGCACTGCTGTATTTTGAAAAAAACAAGGCTTTAAAGTGCGCCTAGTAGTGCGGACAACATAGTAAATACGTTTAGAGAGCACAAGTTGCTTTTTCCTATTAATTATCACTATTTCTTTACTTACCTTTGCATTTGGAGCAATGAAAGCATTTTTAGGAGTGTGTATATCTGTGTTAGTTTCAAACTAAAATTGGCTAAATGAAGATTACTAATGCACAGAGACAGAAGTGAAATGACGAATGTCATCCATCAATCTGTTTGTAGCAAACTGTTATTACTTGGGATTAAATGATTTATTTTAATTCAGAATGAAACTGCTGTAAAGCAGTTTTTTTCCATTACTGCTCATACATGCTTACGCATGCTGCACCACCTCAGGACGAGCTGCCTCCTGCTGATGTTTTGTCCTCTAAGCTGATTTAAACATGAATAAATAAATGAGTTTTTAAGAGCAGCAGGTATTCTGGCAGGAAAACAAAAGTAAACAGCTTTCACATGCTGCGGTGGAGTTAAAACGCAGGGCGGCAGAGATAAGAAACAGAACTTATAACGCTGGATCATACTACTTAGCTTCTTCAGGGCTCTGGAGAGCAGAACTAGGCAGATAGCCGCATCCCCCTGATTCAGGAGGAACAGTGCAGTTTTTGTACCAGTGCGCCCGTTGTGGGACAGCAGATCAGCTCTACACTTTGCAAAGAGGGCTTGAGAATCACCCACCCGGAAGCGTTGGAGCCTCTCCTTTCCAATGTTGTGGGGGTCCAGCACTCCGTAACCAAGACAGGAGTTTGGTTCATTTTGCCAGCAGTAAGTCAAACCTTTTCCTGATGAACTTCATTTTTTTATGGGCATAATATCTGGGTACAGCCAGGAGTCTAGCTTGGGGACCACAGGGTTTCATCTCTGCTGTCTGAGGTCTTTGAATGGGCACTGCTTTACAGTTTGAAGTTTGAATTTTTATCTCCATGTTGGACGCTACGGTTCTTGACCACAAAAGGTAGTTTTTTCCCTCTTGGTAAATGAAAAGCTCAAGCTCTAAATTGAAAATTTAAATATTTTGGGGTTTATTCACTAGTGGTGAAGTAGAGTGTGAGATTGACAGATAGGTGCAGCGGTTTTATCCATTGTAGTGAAGAAAGAGCTGACCTTCTGGTTATTCTGTAAAGCTGCGTTCACACCGGCCTTAGCAACATGCTTTCAAGCGACCCCTTCTATTAAAAAGTCTAAGTAAACGCATGTTAATACTCGTTTCAGGCTTCCATGTTCAGACCTCTTGCATTCATGCGTAGCTATGCAAGTATTTACAACAGTTTTTGGGCATCTCTTTTAGATACCTCCTGGCTGCCCTACTGTGGGGGTTTGTAGACATGTCCCTTGGGAGGAAGACCCTGACGAAGACCCAAGACAAATCCATGTTCAACTCATGAGGGTGAAACGGGAATCTTGAAAGAAATACAAATATATAAAAATATATAGAAAAGAGCTGTATTTTTAAGAAAAATAAAAACATAAACTAAGCAAGACATTTACCACCAACTGTTCTTTATTACTCCTTCAACTCCTTTAAGAATTATTAATGACTTCCTGTTTGTAGAAAAATTATGCTGTTGTTAACAATAGTCATCTGAGGTGCAAACTGTACTTTCATGGGTTTTCAGAAACATCAGTTATTCTGACTATTCAGCTTAATTTACAAACACACAGAAATCGTTGCAGCAAAAATGCTTGTTCCACAAGAAGAAAAACAAAACAAAAAAAAACATTGTGTTACTGTGAGAAAAAACACGTAGAGCATCTTAGACACTCCTGGTTCTCCATTTGTTGTTTGTGGATTTTTTTCTTTATTTTACAAATGTAGCTGAATTTCTCCCTAAAAAGTTGTTTAACTTTAATTTTTTTTTTTTTTTTGCAAAAAATATGTAACTGAAAAAACATTATTTCTCTGAAAAAAAAAAATACTTTTTTTCAGTCATCTCTACTGGGTTTTTTTCAGTTCTCTGCAATCCAAAAATGTTGTTTTTTTCCTCTGAAGGGGACATCATAAACAGATAGAGTTTTTAAAAAATATTTCATTTCCTGATAAGAGTATCTAGAGTCGTTTTGTCTGTGAGTCACATCACAGCCTCCACCTGAAAGCTTAAATGATTGAACACCAGCACAGATGGGGATGCACTTGGACCACAAAGACAGAGTAAACATATTAAAGCAAGTGATGGAGAGGAAGAGCAGATGCTGCATTAATTTACTTGCTGTTAAATCCAATACTGGGCGCCTCGTGACACATTTGTGTCTCGAAGCGTGAACGCATGCTGACACCAAATTGGTATTCTTCTAAAGGCGCAACTTTCTGTTTTAAATATTTATAGAAGGGACTGGTGTGAGGTGATAAAGAGCAGGGGCCCATTCACGATAACACACAAGTATTTGAACAGAATATTTCAGCGAGCACTCGTTCGGAGCGACAAGACAAAGACATTTTAAAGCTTTTCTAAACCTGAAAGGACTACAGAAAAGGGAAAAGAAGATTCTAGAAATGTTCGATTTTCCCGTGGCAGGATGTTATTGATTCTGTCTTGAGGTGCAGTATTAATTGTTAAAACATTGTGTATTTGTCCCACACTAGATTTCTGCTAGGTGACAAATTAAAAGCTGAGTTTCCTTTGTCTTCAGTCACTTTACATAATCAAAATTTAGTCACAGTCTTTGGTCCAAGCTGAGAGCAGAATGTGCAACAGGAAATAATGCATAAATCAGATGAGCATCTCTTGCAGTGTTTATATTTGCAGTAGAGATGGACAACAACATCTGTGTTACCAGATTATTGAATCAAAAGACAAATATCCGCATCTGCAGATACTAATATTTCAGCCACATCACAGCTCTGCTTTGATCATCAGGTTTTTGTGATGACCGAGGCACCAAAGTAGAACAGTTGACCTCTGATAGAAGGGTTGCAGGTTCAGATCCTACTCTACCTGCCTATGCAATGAAGTGTCTTTGGGGACGGCACATTGTTCTGCATGGTCTGTGAATGGAACTAAGATTGTAAAGCACACTGAGCTTTAATACAATTTAAAAAGGGGATTTAAGTATTTACCAGAATGACCGTGAACACAATCTACAGCACATCAGCTGTTTAGTGACCATCTGTCAGGATTTTTTACCTGAGAAACATGTTTATTCTCTAATGCCTTAGTCACCTGCACCCTTCAAAGGTTGACCCTTACGAGTGCTCCAGATTTTCGGGCCTGTAGAGGGTTGTAAAGAGGAGTGGGTGCATCTTAGTGCGAGTGTGTCTTGGAATTCCCTTAAGGGACGTCATGAAAATAATAATAATAATAATGGCATTTAATCATAGTGACCAAAATGCCAAGCCAGAGCTGGATTTTGCCAGTTTGATGGACTGTTTAATGGAAGAATAAAAAGCCTCCTGTACTGAATTGACTGTGTTGAACTGAGAAGATCTTTGAGTGGATTAAATTTACTTCATTTAGAACAAACTTGTCTTCTTGTTTCACATCTGGTGTGATGCTCAGCTTCCCTTTGAGGTCCAGTAACATCCTGTTTATTTATCAGAGTGAAGGACTGTGACCCTTGTCCTCTTTTGTCTGGAAAGGTGTGTCCTGCAGCAAACACACAGTGGTTGGGTTAAAAACAGTTGAAAAACACAAAATCAAGCCAGGAAACTGCGTGCAGGAAGGGGTCTGCTGGTGGTTCGTGATTGGTTGAAAATGTAGGCGATGGTTGGATTTTTGAAACATGTTGGCATGTGACATGTCTCCAGTGGGGTGTTATAATGTCTGTGGACATCAGCAGCAGCTGTGTCTCTTAAGGCCATATGCAGGAGACTTCTTCAAAGTTTTCTTCTTCTCTGTCTAAAAACGTTTGCTTTTGACTCAGAACTAAAAAAAAAAAAAAAAAAGATCCAACTGTGGAAATAGTTTCTTACAAGTTCTTTAATTTGTATCTCTTAAATCTATTTAGAGCATTATCAAACAAATGTGACCAACAAGTCTAATGTGGGCTGCCAGCTCAGTGGCCTTGTGGAAGAGTGTCTGCCCTGTGACTGAAAGGTCATGAGTTCAAATACATGGCTGAGTCATAACAAAGGCTCCAATAGGGACCAAATGCCCCCCTGCTTAACACTCAGCATTTAGTGGTTGGATTGGGGGGGTCAAACCACCAACTGGTTCCCAAGTGCGGCTGTATCTGCAGCCAAATGGGGTGAGCCAAATGCAGAGAACAAATTTATCACACTTAGGTCAATAACTAATGGGATTTTAACATTAACAAATGCAGTTTGAGTTTTCTGCTTCTCCCTTAACCCTGAAGTGCAACAATCTGTTGTGGAAAATGGTCAAATGTTAACTCACTTGACCTAAACATATTTCAAATCAACTTCAGTACAAACCAGAATGAGTCTAAAATGAAACTGTGTTGGGTTATTTTACAATTAGGGACTTTATACTTGGTGAAATGAAGAGAGACTTTATTTTTTCAAAAAAAAAAAGTTGAGTGGGAGACAGTGAGAGCTTTAAAGCCTTTTCAAAGGAGATGCTTGGCAGTGAGGACCCAACTGTGACAGATGGCTGAGGGAGGTATGGGAATAGAGAAGAGCAGCAGATCAGACCTGACTCAGGATTGAAGGATTGTAGATTGTGGAGAGATTCTGGAGCACAGCGAGAAAACTGGATGATGTGTGGAGGGATTACAAAACTGAATCCAAACATGAATCATAGAAGTTTGCAGGCGGTTGAGGTGTCCCAGCACATGGAAAGCTTTGTAGTAGTTTCAGCGATCACGACAAAGAGGAAATCAGGGAAGGAGGCTGTGGTGCCTCATCTCGCTCCAGCGGAACGAGCTTCTTCACATATTGAATCCAAGTGTTTTTGTTTGCATGTAATTGAAAGAAATTAGTGGTGGTAAGAGAGTGGCTGCTTGGGCTGAAAACTTGACGCAAATGATGTGTGTAGATCTGTCAATCTGAAGCCTTTAGTGGGTTTAATTAACACGTGTAATGCACGCATTTTGTTGTAATTTAAGGAAGACACCTGCATGCACTAAACAGAGCTTAAAGTCCCACTTCGATGTCACAGCTGCAATCTTCTTTGCCTGCTCCTGATTCACAATGATTTGAATAAAAAATACTCAGAAACGCAATTTTAAACTTAATTTTCTTTATATATGTCCTATATCAATTTAAAAATCCTACAAAAAACGGTTAAAAACACCATTTTCATCTGAGTGGGTCTTTAGGGTTGGTGGAGGCCGTATCAATAAATGAAAAAGATTGTGAGGTCCGTGCAGCACCAACACCTTTCCTTTGATTAGGATACCTTGTTCCAGTTCTCTGCCCTGCCTGACGAGGCGCTCATGACCCAGGAGCCATCCTTAATGAGTTTATTGCTTTATCTTTTTTTCCAACACTCAACACTTATCACCATCTGTTGTGCCAGAGCCGCTAGGTGAGTCTCACCAGCTGACTGACAAATCGCACCGCTCTCCTCCACCATCCTCTCATCCTCTTGCTCCTCCCGAGAGACTGCGCTCTGGGACTGGAGACTCACGGATGGAAAGTCTTGCTGGAGCACCGGGTATTCCATCTTGTTTTTTTTTTTTTTTCTCTCTGCAGTTCTCTGCTGCCTCCCCGAGCTTTATCTTTTAGAGAGGAGCAACTATCTGCTCCATCTTCCTCCCTCTGTAAATTGTTATTCCATTCCTCCTATGACTTCTTGCAAGCTATCAGTATGATCTAGTGAGTGATGCATCACTGATTTTAGTATCTTTGTGCTGAAATGAAAGGAGAGTAACAAAAGGGGCATCAACATGAATATGTCTTCTTTGCCTGCTAAAATATGAGCTGATGCTGTTATGAGTTATGAGATTTATCAAAGCAGCGTCCTGCTTGTGTAGCTCGTCTGGCGCTGGTTTAAAAATGAGCACAGGTCTAACCTAGCATAAAGCACTTTAACAACACACTATGCAAAGTGCGTGTGCCTGCTGTCTCTTGACTTGGCAATAAGATGGAACAACAAGACGTGATGCTGAGCTACAGTGCAGCTCAAAGCTGTCTTCTACATCATAACACCATGTAATGGAGAAGTTATTAATTATATGTGGATAATTAAATGGGTTTATTTCTAGTCATAAACAATCCTCTCTTGTCCCACTCTGTACAGATCAAGCCTGAGCCTATTTGTCTGGAGGAGAGTGGGAGAATTGTTTTTTATTTTCTCCTTTTGCAGGTGTTTTTGCCACTTTTAACTCGGACTTGTGATGCACGTGCAAAGCAGAAGACTATGATGGATTAAAAACTTGGATACACCTGTTCAGTCATACAGAGTAAACTATTTATGAGGCTGCGATACAGTTTTAGCTGAGATACATTTACAAATTTGAAGTAAATGTTGGAAAAAATCTGAAAAATAAAATTCATGTTTGCATTACATAATTTGCTCAGTTTTATTAGTAACCTGAGGTGTTGGAAATAGGTGTGGAGATTTTGAGTAGATTATCTTTTGATCAATTGCAAAAGCATTCCCAGTGGCCTTTTAACTATGAATATGTCATTTTTAGTCAAAATTGAAAAGCCTGTGTCATTTTGTACGACAGTTTCTGCAGAGCAACAGTGGTTCATTAAAAATTCACCACTGGGTTGTAAGCGGGACCATCGGCACAGAGAACCCCCCACCCCGCCATTGCTGAGAGCTCTCTGTCTCTTGCTAGCTTACAGCTCCTCACACCCCAAAACTAACATTACTGGTGCAGCAACAGTGACAAGCAATATAAGAGCTATCCAGCCGTACAGTTTTGTTTTTTATCCAACAAAAATTGGATGTTTTTCAAAGTGCCATTTTTCGGCTGCTTCTGATTCTCCATAATTTGCATAAAGAAATATTTAAGAATGCAATTTTAAGCTTAATTTTTTTCATATGTCCTCTGTCATAAAAAAAATGTCACATCAACATGTTAAAAACACCAAAAACACAATTTTCATCTAAGTACGTTGATTTAAGATTGCTTGGATTAACTCATCACATAATGGAGGGTGAAAAAATAGCAGTGAATCTTCAGTGTGTAAAAAAGTGTTATTTTTCTGAGAAAAAAAATGATATTAGTTTAAGTTTTTGGTTTTTTTTTAACACTCTTTTCCAAATTACAGCCTTTTGCATGTCTTTAGTTGAACGCTAACACCAAACTTATCTCCTAATTCATTGCTGTCTTTTGTGGGAATAAGACCAAATTAATATTCTGTCCTTGAATTTAAAAGGAATGGGTTTTCAGTGTTTGTAAGCAAGGGCTACAGTTAAAGTACATCTACTGTATTCGGAACTTATGTGGTGTAGAGCGCAACATTTCGTTAAAAAAGGACTGTCATCAAATCATCCACAAAAATGTGTGTATATTGACCAGAGAGAGAGCCATTTCACTATAAATAATGAGGACAGTTGCAAAAACTGTTTTTGAGCCAGACTGCCAACCTCCCCAAATTTGAATAGGTGTTATTTACATTGTTTTTGTCCCAAGAAAGTTGACTATTCGCATGTAATTTTTGAAGTACGTGCAGCCAGTGCTGAACTTTTTTCTTGGCCGCATGGACCCAGGGGAACAGTTAAGGTTACGTTCAAGGTTAACAGTTAAGGTTAAACCACCAAATGGTTCCTGAGCACGGCGGTGTCTGCAGCTCAACTCTCCACCGGGAGATGGATTAATGCGGTGAACACATTTCACAAACATCACATTTCACACAGTCATCATAAAAGACCTCCATAAGTGTTTTAAGCTGCTGGTTAAAGAAAAGAAGGTCAAAATGGACAAATTCTAATCAAACAGATCTTTTTTTTTTCTTCTTTTTAGAAAAATCTGTCTTGATTAATCAAATGCAAGAAGCCATGGTGTTAACCAAAATGGAAAACCTTGGAAAACTTGTAAAGGGCTCCAAGGTCATACTAATGTTCACTGTTGGCAGACACGTCTGTGGTGCCCCATCCCAACAATTTTAACTGCACCCCTTTAGTACACACACACACACACACACACACACACACACACACACACACACACACACACACACAGTCTAGGGTTTTTTTGGCCCTCATGGCTTGCTATACCTACTCACCCCCCTGACTCCACCTATTAATTATTCGCTCCATCTAAATCCTGGAGTATTTAATCTCTATTCTTCACCTACACTCTGCCAGTTTGTTGTGTTCTCTATCCTTGAGCAAGTCATTTCCAGTTGACGTGTCTGCATGCTGGTTTCTGATCCCTGATGTGTTTTTGGATGTTGAATCAAGTCTGCCCCCTTGTTGTGTGTTACCCAAGTGTGGTTTTCTCTTCTCTGAACACATTACAACTCAGAACAAATTCATTCTTTTTTCCTTTTTTTTTTTTTTTTAACTTTTTGACAGTGTTGGAGTCTCTATGCCAAGATCTGCATTTCAGTGTATGACATAAATGCATTTTGTAGCAAATGTGTAGTTGACTGTAAAAGCTGTCATTACCAGATTAAAAATTCCTGCCACACTCCAGTGTTTACCATTTTTTATCAATGAGCCTCGCCCCTCTGTCTCATCTTCTGCCTGACTACGTAATACAACATCACGGCTGAAGGTGTAAAGAAGATGAAGAAAGTCAGAATATTTCCTCTTCTCCAAGAAATGTATAAATGGAATCTTTTTCCTGCATGTTGGTGGAAATTTGAAACTCATCTGTTTGTGAGGACCAGTGTTTGCTTTTCTTTTTTTTTTGCATTAACTCCATCCCACTACAGTTTTTATCAATAAAACATGTGAAAAATAACTCAAAGTCTTCCATTCTGAAAAGTTACTACAGTATGTTGTGATTGAAGGTATCAAAACAGGGACATAAATAACCACAAAGACAGAATGAGACACTTTTGTTTGAAAACTCTGAAGCCACACATTATAGTGTCTACATGACAGGTTTATTCTTGCTTAGGCTTAGAATAAAAAAATTAAGAACTTCTACATTTGTATTCTTGATCTTTCTTTTATAAAACAAAGACAGGTCTGTTTGTCTTTTCAAAACTGTGTCTAATGTGAAACACGCATTTTCAACTCTCTCCACAAATTGTCTTTTTGACTGATGTCCAGTGACTGACTACACCACTCCAGAACCTTGAAATAATTTGTTGTCCGGGTGATGTATTTGGGATTATTGTTCTCCAGGAAGATTCAACCACATTTGATGCTCAATGTTGTCACTGATGGAAGGAGATTCATGACCAAAATCTCACGATTCATGAACTCATTCATCCTCCCCTTAGTATTGATCAGTCATCCTGTTCCCTTTGCAGAAAAACCATGATGTTTCCACCTCGGTGTTTCATTGTGGGTTTGGTGGGTTTGGTTTCATTGGTGGTTGTGGGTGAAAATCCCAGTAGTTTCTATGATATTCAGACTAGCCCGTCTAGCACCAACAACAATGCTGCTTTTAAAGTCACTTCAATCACCTTTCTCTCCTTTCTGATGCTCGGTTTGAATTGCAGCACATTGTCTTTACCATGTCTACATGCCTCAGTTGCTGTTGCTGCCATGTGATTGGCTGATTAGAAATTTGCATTAACGAACAGCTGGACAGGTTTGCATAAAAAAAGTGGTCGGTGAGCGTATATACAGATTGATTTAGTAAATCTGTCAAACGACAAGAAATAAACAGGACTTCAGGGCTTGATAATAATCATTGTTCACTAACGGTAATAAAAGTTGTAATAAAAGTTGTTTCTCCTCATAAGGTCTGCTGCTAAGGTGGCTGCTTCCATTTCTTTGTGTAATTTCTTCTGTTTTTAACGGCCGCATACATGTTTTCCTTTGAGTAGCATTGTGTAATTTCAAAAGTGTAACTTTCTAGAAGTCAGTTTATTTGAGGTTGAAGACTCCCTTTAAAAAGAAAAAAAACCCCATTATAAAATAAAATTATTTTTTTAAGCGATGCACAGGAGCAGACATTTCTTCATCAGCATTCAGAGAGCTTGTAACCTGCATGGTTGAAGAAAAACTGTATAACAGTCATCCTCCATGTAGAGATCCTTTATAAAGAGAGGTGGTGGTAAAACAACTCTGTTCTTAAATGGGCCATATATTTGGAGGAAACCTTCACATGACATCTGCATCATTTTACAGCCTTATCAAACATCTCATCATTGCGGAGTGAGAGAAGCAGTAGAAAAGTTAGAGAGGAAAAACGCTTCTGTTTTTCTTAGGATCAGCAAACTAGGTCCCAAAAAGTTCTAGTCATGTCCCAATTTTAAATAACTCCTTGTCTGGCTGGACTTACAGTTAAAATGATGAAGGAACCTGCGCTGTGCTCAGAAAACATTCCATAGCTAGAACGTTCGCACAGGTGTGAAGCCATCTGGCAGGGCAGTAAAAGAGTAATAATTAAAGGTAGAACATTTTAGCGTGACCAGCAGAAAATCCCACCGCAGCAGTGGGGGGTGGGGGGTGGGGGGGTTGTCAGGCTTTATACTGTAGTGTAAATTGCTCAGGATTACCTTTTTCAGAGATGTTTATACATAGTTTATACATGTTTATACAGAGAAATGTACATAAAAAGCTACTGCCATCACGATTTAAGATTGATGAAGTACAACACAGTTGTAATACCACAGGAGAACCACAACATCAGGTCAGAGAGGAGGCTGGAGCACACTGAACACAGGCTAGAACAGCTAGAACACAGGCCCAATAACCACCTTTATGCTGAGCGAGGCAGCAACTGACTGAAAGACAAGATCATGTGTGGAATGAACAGCAGGCAACTACAAAGGTTAAGTACCACCTGAAAGTCTCCTGAAAACTGTGAATGAAGCATTTGAACAGAGGAAAGACGTTGTGGTGGATGTGACAGTACCAAGCGAAGGTAACATCAAGAAGGAACATGAGAAACTGGAGAAATACAAGGGACTCAGAGAGGAACTAGAGAAAGCTTGGAAGGTGAAGGTGACGGTGGTTCCCGTGGTAGTTGGAGCACCTGAACTGTAACCCAAAAACAGGAGGAGTTGCTACAGCAGATCTCTGGAAAGACCTCAGACATCTCAGTCCAGATAAGCACAATGCTAGGAACAGCTAAGATACTGCACAGGACCCTCAAGCTCCCAGACGTCTGCTAGAGGACCCGAGCTGCTGTGAGGTACCACCTGTGAAGGGTCAAAGGGCAATTTTTTATAAATATATAGATATATGAAACAATAGTAATTTTGAGAAATTACAATGAAATGTTAAAAAAATGTTCCCAGTATCTCTGGGAGAGTCTTGATTAATTCATGACCTTGCTTTTTTTTTTAAAGGTGTCCTTAATGCCTACATACTAATCAAAATTTATGATTAGTACACCGCATATCCAGTATCGCTTTTTGCACAAATACGTTTTGGTTCAAATGAGGGACAAATGTCATCATCCAATCAGCAATGTCCCATACTACCATCTGTACCTGGAGTGATTTGGACTTCAGGGCCACCGTAGTTTGAAACCTTAGACACTGAAACATGGTGAAACCTGAAACATCCCTAATATTCTGAGTTGAAAATTGCACTCAAGCAATTTTATCATAAATGCTCAAAGTTTTCATTGTTGGATGTCATGTACTGTGACATGTGAAGACTAAAACCTAAAAAAAAACGGACTAATTCTTCTTTACCACATTAATTCTTTTGTTCAAATTAGTGAAACCTCAAATTATGATAACATTTTTATCCTATGATGAGCTGAAACTAACCCATGGTTTACTCTGAAGTGTTTTCATGGCTGATTTCTATAATTTCCTGCTACAAGAGGAAGCCAACTTTGTTTTCATCCAAAACTCTATTTTAATATTTCTCCTACAGGAAAACTTTATCAGATTGATATAGAACAAACAAACACATTTGTCAGTCGGTGGTTTGGCAGGGAGACGACCACCGACCCGCTTCAACATTTTTATCAAGTTCAAATGAGGATGCTCATGTCAAAGTCAAGATCCCAAACTTTTTTGTTGTTTGATTTTACATGTAACCTGCAGGCCTTTATTACATAAAAAACAACACAGCAGGATAGGAAATGATGAAATGAATGGCTTTCTTTGTTTCAAAATAAAGAGGAGGTTCAGTCAAATGTTAGATATCAATCGGTGCTGCATGTTACTGGAAATAGTGGAAACTATGACCTTTTGAAGTTTTTTGTTCATGCTTTTAGTTAACAGTAATGATGGGAAATCAACAATGTGACCACCAGCCCTGTACCACTAACAACATCAACTCAAACCACTCAGCAATAAACAAAAAGCTGAAATAACTTTCTACATATGTGACATTTAACCTAATAAAATTCAAAACATTTGTGACCTTTTGGGCAGGATTTAATAGTTTAATGGCAGGCCAGTCAAGGATCAGACAGATCTTTATCTGTGGTTCCTGTCTGCCTCAGTTTCCACTGAACTCCAGGCTTTAACATTGTGTCAGTTCAGGCCAGCTGGAACAAGAAAAACAAAGACGTACATGCTCTACAAATTAATGCATCGAAATGGGGTATGATGGGAAATTGTGACCCGTCCAGCATATTTTGAACATCACAAGAACAATCTTTTTCAAATGGTATTCTATTGTCTACTCATTTTTTATACCCAGAAATGCAATTTTAAACTTGATTTTCTTTAAAAGGTCCTCCATCATCAGGAAAATGCCTCAAGAACATGTTAAAAACACAAAAAAATCACCAATTCTATCGAATTGGGTCTTTAAACTGCAGGAATTCTCTGACATCATTTAATCCTATATTTTTATCTTGCTTTTTTGCTCTGCGAATTCAAGAGCAAAAAATATCACACGTATTCAAATGTTTTGCTGTGAGACTGCCATGAAAGTGTCATGGAAAAAAAAAATCAACTTTCTGGAGAACTGACATTTTTAGCTTTTTGTAATGCTTTGAAGTCAACTGCTGCATTTTTTAGGGTACTTTTTTTGAAGTACCTGCAAAACAGGTAGAATTCCCGTCATTCACTGTTAACTTAGAGCCTGTCCTCATACATGAATCCTCCTTTGTGCCAACTAACATTCAAGTACTCTTTAGTGACTCTGGCTGCACACTAATGCAATTTGGCTTTGTTTGAACGGTCAGATATCTGAACTGATCATCTGAAGTTGATTTGTTTCTTGCGAATATGATGGAGTTTAAAAAAATAGGTTTTTTATGTGAGCCGTGGGACATCAAAGACATAAGAAATTCTTCTGACATAACGTACAAACTTTTACAGACATAATTAGTTTTTTAAAGATATTTTTGACATCTGATAAAAGACAACACAAAAAACATCCACATCTCAGATCATCATAGAACTTTTAGTTCGGTGTCATACAATGTCAGGAAATGCTGAATTTCTTGGAAAAAGACCTTTTTTTTTTCCAACTTTCAGCATAAAAATGTTGATACACAGTTGTTGACTGTCAAGCTACAAATGTCAGTTTGACGTTTTTCTCATCTCAGTGTATTTTTCAAATAGTTTCATTAACTTTTTTGTTGGTTTTTGTTTCTACCTGTCAACAGACTCTTTTTCATGTTTTTTTTTAGATAATTGGTTTGCTTTTTATGCTTCTCTCTGCCAATATGAAAATAAAAACAGTTTTACCAGGAAAGTCAGAGGTATGACCCTGACTTTATTCAATTCTTACATTTTATTTAAATTGTACTTTTATTTTGCTCACAAAACTTTTTTTACTTTCTGCTTTGACCAAAAGAAATGTTCTATTCAACCAATACCTTTTACAGATCTGCTTCATTTCTAAGATGGAACTCTTTAATTATGGATTCGACTAATAATTAGTGCTTGCTGTTAGAAGATCTCGCTCTTATTTTATTGAATCTACCAGTATCAAGGGTTTGTTGGGTCTGGTTCTGCACAGAAACTGTATGAAGTGTGCACACATGAGGCACAACTGTCACTATAAATTGCATGAACAGCATGTGGTTCACTGCAGAAAGGCTTCCATGCACCTTCTAATGATGACAGCTCCTGCATGATTCACTGAAGGTTTATGCACTGAGGGAGCACATGGCAAAACACCCACAACTGTGAATGTTTGGCATTTTGCAGAAGTGTGTGCTAAACATCTGTAAAACTTGGGAAATCTCCTCTGAACTTTGTTGAAATGAATCCCTCATCAAATCCTAGTGTCGGCTTCACATTAGCTCCTGCACTACCTTCAAATTTGCCATCCTCTCAGGGCTTTTATGTGTAAAGAATTAGCAAATAATAATCATAAAAATGCTGTTAAGGCATCACTTATCAATATTTAATTTCACTTTTGTATGAATCTGTTTTTCTATGCATCTATTGTTGGGAAATAAAGATGCCAACATGATTCCATTCTGTTTGTAACTGTGATTAACTATATTTTTGGATTTACAACATTCCATTGATTTCATCGGTGCGAAACGTCATATACATTAATAGTTTCTCACAACTGGGACAGGAATATAACACATTCTTTCATTTTTTTTGCCCATTTTTTAAGCAAAAAATGAGCATACTTCCATTCCTAAAACTATCTAATATGATAATTTTTGTGTTTTTATATCTAAGGCTTATAAAAAGCTTTATCTTTCCTACAAGTTCTGAAATATTCTATTTTTAAATTAACTACAAAGTGTTGAAAAGAGGTTAGAAGTTTCATGAAAAGGAACAAAATAAGAATTGATGTACACATGAAATAAAGTCCAAAAATGTCAAATACATTTCTACACTTCCCAAACCTTTGACATCAGTGACTTTTTATAAATATTAAGAATTTGGGTGCTTTAAACCAGCATTGGTATTGCTGGGTGACAGCTTGTGGCATTTATTATTTGATATTCAATGATTCTGAAAAAGTCTCCATTCAAATTCTGCATCCTGCTGCATCAATGCATGACCAGTGAATTTAATCGTTTTTCTGAGGAGGTCTAAAGATCTCTAAGGTTATGTGCGATAGTAATCCTGAAATAAAAATGAATAAGATGTTCCCCAAATATAAACAACTGGCCTTCCTGTCGCTGAGCCCGGATGAACTCGTGGAAAAACATTTGTATCATGTTATAGTCTACTGTACAAAAAAAGGGTCTTTTATGAAAAAAAATCAGTGAACAAACTAACATTAACATTTTAGAAACATATTGCTTTGATTATCAAGAGCAATAGAAAATTCAGTGAATGCAGAGAAAAAAAAATAAATTCAGTTTAGTTTAAATGCCAATCTTTTTAATAGCCAGGACATAAGAAAATGCCAAACAAATCATGATTTAGACTTGTTTTCATCTCCTACCCTGCATCACATGTGGGATCATTTTACAGCCCAGATGGAGCTCAAACTAATCCATCAATATATGCTTACAAACTCACTTTGTTCTCCTCATCTCCTCTGCAAAACCTTGTTTTTCTCCTAAACCCTAAAAATGCATTAACCCGTCTCAATATCATCAACAAGTCATGCTTCCAAGAAAAGTATTGGGTTTGATCACACATCCTGTTGTGCTCTCAGTATGCTTTACACAAACACCTGAGGGCAGCCCTTGACCTTTACTGGAGGCAGTCTTTTATATTTTAGTTGTTGAGTTCAGATAGATATGTATCTATTTTTTCTTCTCAGTGAATTTATGTGGAAAAAAATCAACACAATCAATTTGACTCAAGCTCTGCGTGGCAAAAGGCTGTCTAAAGACGTGTACATTTATCTAAGAGAGGGCTGTAGGACGAGCGAACAGCAGTTATATGTGGAGGCAATGAGAAAAGAGAGAAACTGAAATGCAAATACGTCTCTGATACCTGCTCCTGGACAGACAAACACAACAACACGACGGTTAGTGTGATGAGCTGCATTTCTCTGGGGCGGCAGTCTGTGTGAGATGTAGAGGATAAAAGTTGATTTACTGTCATGAATGAGAATCAGGTGAATATGGAGGGAGCCTGGAGACCTGTGGCAGATTAGATCAGCATTTGTAACTCACTGCAGAAGGATGCTTGAGCTGCTTCTTGTGAACTCTTTGCAAACGCAGCCAAACAGACTAAATTAAAGGTTAGGTCTTTGAGGGTTTGCCTGACCCTTCTAAATACATATTTATTAGATTACACGCGTGCACCGCTATCTCCATGAGCTCAACACCTTTGCTCTGAACACTCAAGAATCCTCTTTAAATCGTTATCTGCATTTGCTATTGGAACAGAGGACAACAAGTCTGAATCTGTGGTAAACTTATCTCCCTCCCTGCTACTCTGTGTGGACTTTTGTTTCCGGGAAAGTTGCCAAGACAACGTGACTGGAGCTGAATTGGGAGACAGGCTTGCATAACCACAAATCTCTGTCAGAACTGTGTCAATACTGAGCAGTTATCCCACCACTAAGACAAGGAAATTAACCCAAAAAAACGACTCTTTCGTGGGTCTAAGAGGGAATGATCCGGCGATGCCTTTCAGTTAGTTTTTACACTGTGCCAAAGTGGCCCTGCGACAGACTGGCAAACTCTCCAGGGTGTACGGCGCTTTCATCCAACAGTTGCTACGGTAGGCTCCAGCAACCCGATGACCCCAAAAGGGATTGAGTGGGTTTAGAAAATAGATGGATGGATAGATAAATTGTGTAAAAGTCCATAGGAAAAAAAAGGTTCATTAGTGCACTGTTAGTGTGTTTGCATGCGTAAGTATCATGAAAGTATCATGTATGAACAGAATCTAGCTGCTGCATGACAAGCTTTGCTGTCTTACTATGAAAGTAATGCTACGTTCACACCTGTGTTGCCTGTTCAAGAACGCGCTAAATCCTGTTTCATGAACGCATATTCAGCCTGTGTTGTTCACACTGGACAAGCAGGGAGTGGCTTTTTCTTCTTTTTCTACTGTTTACTAGCCCTTATTTGCCACACAGTTGAAAGCAGCTTGGTGAGACATGTCAAAGCAGTGCAAATCTGGTGTTTCTTGCTCTAGGCTATTTTCTTTCAAAGATCGATCCAACAAATGAAAGACTTGGTGTCATATAATTCCGGCCGGGCACAAATTGCAGACAATAATTTCTCCTCCATGATCATATTTACAATAGCTGGAAATTCTGTGTTTTGAAAGTAACACTACTTATGTGCCACTACCAAGTCTGAGTCCCCGATTGGTCAAAGTTCAGCTGGTTGAACTTTCTGCATGCGTTCAAACACCCAGTTTGTACATAGAGCCCAGGAATGGATTTAAAAATGTGCGCAGTGACGTGAGACTGCGGAAGTTTCTGTTATGAACACTGAAGACCAAAATGTGGGTTTATGAGATGTGGGTTTAAATAGACTCTTCATTGGAAGTCGTCGCTTGAACGCAAGTTACTGCGACTGCTGCGAATGTAGCTTTAGAGTGAGTTGACAGTGGATGTGTGGTCAGGACAGTTGCAGAAATTGCAGATGAACCAGACTGAAAAACTACAGCAAGAAGTACAAAGAGTGCTGACGAGCTCACAGTTAAAGATGAAGTTAGACACTAACAGCATCTTTTCCCTTTATGTTTCAGCAGACTGAGACTTCTCAAGGACTTCTGAACACAATTCCCCTCTTTGTTAGTCTACTCTTTATGCTTTCCCTTTGGATGTACAGGAAATAAAAGGTTGTCTAAGTGCTGCTTCATGTGTTCATTCTTGTGCATTCTGTGCCTTTTGGGTGTCACCAATTTTTTGGCATTTACAGCTAAGTCATTGGTGGTGTCTCAGTGTGCAGTGAAAATATAAAGCCAAACTTTTAAAATGCTGCACAATCTGAATCTGTCCCAGTTCAACTCACTTTCAATATAAGGTAAAGCCACAATTTATCTTAATTTGGCATTGCTCTGTGAGCGGTATAACCAGAAGTCTGCAACCTGTAACTCTAAAAGAGGCATTTGGGCCTGTTTCTTCCTGATCACAACCTCAAAGGACACACAAATTTTTTAATTAAGCGAAAACTTGATGCTGCTTTACATTCATTACATTGTTACTATCATAATAAATATACAATTTATTTATTTTTTGTCATGAATAATAGAAGGAATTTACAGAAATGTGAATTGGTTTTTACTTTTGCTAGAACCTCATATGACTTCCCTTTTAAATTAAAAAAATAAAAGAATAATATTTTACTCGTGCCACATTCAGCAACTCCTACACTAAATCAGGCTAACTGTGAATGTTCAAAGCAGTGAGACCATGACGCATTAACAATACAAGGATGCCACAAACAAAATCGTTTCCTAATTGTTTCACAAACTTTAAGTTGTTTGCTTTCCTGTCAACATTAATTAATAGGCTACATTTTCTGTTAGGCAACATTCCTGCAAACCAATTCAGTGCGACAAAAACATGTTTCTGATTTAGGCTCCTTTGAAAAAGAAATATTTTCCCTTTTTTTGATTTGTTGTAAGATAGTAAGAAAGTCTATTTTGGTTTTGGGAAATGATTGAAACTACTACACTTAATAGGGTTATATAGAACCATTATAGAATTCACAGATATACAAAGAAAAAAAATAGAAGCACAACGCTTTTGTTTTTGCTCCTATTTGTGAGATGAACTCAAAGATCTGTAACATTTTCTACAAACACAGAAGAATCATTTCTATCAAATTTGTTTAAATGTGTGATACAGTACAGAGCAAGCCTTTGCTGAGATAATTAATCTCACCTCACAGGTGTGCCATATCAAGATGCTAATTAGATAGCATCATTATTGCACAGTTGCGCCTTAGGAATATCCCTCGCTTTATGACCAACAAGTCACAGACTTCAAATGTAATGTTCCATACCACAAGGACAAATTGTCAACCAAACTTTGCATCAACTTACAACCAACATTTTCCAAAACACGACTAATCAAAAACAAACTAAATCAAATTAGCCTAGATGGATACTGATCCTGGATGATGGATTAACGCATCCCAGACGACAGCTCCCGCACGAGCCCCCAATTTATGTTACGCCCCTTTTTGTGTCCATGGGATTGGCAGGAGCAAAACAGAAAGGTAAACAAATTCAAATGTATAACAAATACCAAAAGATTTGTCTCTATAAAATAAGAAACACATTTATTTACAATAAAACAACACCAACCAAAAATAACTTAAAAGGAAAGCAAAAAGGCTTCAGGGTGAACCAGGGCAAAAATAACAAACAAAACCCCACCTATCTGAAACACAGAAGTCTTACCTGTAAATGAAAGAAAAGAGAAAGCGATTACAAAAAACTAACCTCCCAAGACTAACATAAACAGGAGAAAACATGTACTAAAGAAAATAGCAATTCACCCCTACAGCTTCACTTTACTTAAGTAAACAAACTAAAGACAGAGTGGACTTGATCACAAAACTACAAAGTGCAAAGTGGCCAAAGTATAAGGTAATTCTGAAACATGCCATTTTGTTTAATTTGGGGGTCTGGAGACTCAGTAAAATGGTCAGCATCTGGTGCGACCACCATTTGCCTCATACGGTGCAACTGATCTCCTTCACATTGAATTAATCAGGTTGTCAAGTGGCCCATGGTGGCGGTGGGGTTATGATAAGGGCAGGTAAAGACAAAGAACACAGGTGCATTGTGTTGATGGCATTTTGAATGCACAAAGACACCGTGAAGAGATCCAGAAGCCCATTGTTGTGCCATCTAAGAACATCACCTAATGTTGCAGCATGGTAATGCACAGCCCCGTGTTGCAAGGATCTGTCCACAACTCTTGAAAGCTGAAAACATCTTGGTTCTTGCATGACCACCAAACTCGCTGGTCATGTCACACATTGAGCATGTTTGGGATGCTCTGGATTAGGGCTGGACGATAAAACGATAACTTAAAGCAGCAAAAGACAGATGAATAAAATGTGTTGGTTTGGAGACATTGGTTTTAAAGGATAATAATGCTATGATGCTAGCTTGTTAGCCACTAATGCTATGGTCTGGACACTGAAACATGCATCTTTCAGATTGGCCTTTTATTGTGGCCAATCTAAGGCACACCTGTGCAGTAATCATTCTAATCAGCATTTTGGTATGGCACTCCTGTGAGGTAGGATTGACTATCTTAGATTATCTCAGAAGACGAGCTCAGGATCAACAAATTAGACCGATTTGTGAACAACACTTGAGAGAAATGGTTACTTTGTGATTGCAGAAAATACTTAATTCATCTCTTGACAAACAGGATTGTTTATTGTGTTGTTCAGTGTCATTTCAAGCTAAATTTTACATCTACTTTATATGTATACTCATGTACTTTTACATATATATTTAGTAAAATGAATAAATAAATAAAATGACTTAAAGACATGAAACAAATTTTGATAAACTGAAAAGCTTTTAGAAGTGTATTACTCCATTCTTGGTTGGGTTTACCCTTGCATGACTTCCTACAGCACTGTCATAGGGCCTCTCTATCAGTGCATTAAGGTGATATGAAGTCCAGGTGGCTCTGATAGCAGCTTTCATCTCTTCTGTGTTGTTGTGTCTGCTGTCACATCTTTACATTCTATAGACTGTCTGTTGGCTTAAGGCCGGGGGTTAGGGCCTGCCGGTCAGTCAATAACAGGGATACAGCTACAAAAGGAAATCAGCAGCTCCATGAAGCTGCTCAGTGAAGGAAAGTGTGGATTTATCTAAAACTTCCTGCTAGACAGCTGCCCTGACCTTGGTTCTGATAAAACACAGTGGACCAACATCAGCAGATGACATGGCTCTATAAGCTGCGACTGAATGGAGAAACTTTATATTGGAGCTGTGGAGTTCAGTACTTTTTTCCCTTTTAGAATGAACCCTGCTTTGTCTTCAGGTTGTGTTCTGTTATGTTTTAAGTTTTCTCCCAGTTAAACCAGGTTTTATTAGCTAACCATTCCCAGCTTCTCTTTGAGTAAATTTCCGCTCTCTCCGTTTCCAATGTTAGCCTTACTATTCTAATGTTATAGATCAGTCGTTGACTTTTTAAAGAGCTAAAATTGCCTTCAAACATTATGTCAGTTCTAGATTATCTGTAATGTAGACCTGGTGAAGATGATCTCCTGTAGTTCCAACTGAGCATCAGAATGGGGGAAGAAAGATGATTGAAGTGATTTTGAACTGGGCATGGTTCTGGTACCATACAGGCTCGTCTGAGTATTTCAGACATTCTTGTTACAACCGAGGTCTACAGAAGAACATCTGAACACACAACACGTTCAACCTTGAGCCAGATGAGCTACAGCAGCAGAAGTCCACACCTGGTGCCCAAACTGGACAACAAAACTGGAAAAATGTTGCCTGGTCTGATGATTCTCAATTTCTGCTTCCACATTTGGGATGGTATGGTCAGAATTTGACGTTAACATGAGAGCATGGATCCTGCCTTGTATCAATGGTTCAGGCCGTTGATGGTGGCATTATGGGGTGAGGGACATTTACTTGTCACACTTTAGGCCCCTTAGTTCCAACTGAGTGTGGTTACAACACCACAACCTACTTGAGTATTGCTGACCATGTCCATCCCTTTATGAACACAGTATACCATCTTCTGATGCTACTTCCAGCAGGATAAGGCGCCATGTCATAAAGCTGAAATCATCTCAGACTGGTTTCTTGAACATGACGATGAGTTCCCTGGACTCAAACAGCCTCCACAGAGTTATCAGATCTCAACCTATTAGAGCACGTTTGGGATGTAGTGGAACGGGAGATCGGCATCATGGATGTGCAGCCGACAAATCTGCAGGAAGTGTGTGATGTTATCATGTCTATGGATCAAACTCTCTGAGGAATGTTTCCAGTACCTTACTGAATTCATGCCACCAAGGATTAAGACAGTTCTGAAGGAAAAAGGGGGTCCAACCCGGTACTGATAAAGTGGCCGGTGAATGTCTGTCTTGTGTAAACATCTGCAAAATATTACTCTTTGGGTCATGATGTAAAATGGGTTTTGTTTCTTGAACTGAATAAACTTCCATGGTGTTTTGATCAGTTGTTCCTGCAAATTATGCAATGGATGCAAAGTCAGTTGGAGGCCCTACAGAGTCAACTTTAAAAAAATACCACTTCTATTTTCTGACAAAACCATCTGCTGCTATTTATCTTTCAAAGTCTTTGTGTCCAAAACCACACAAAAATGTGAATAAAATTACCAGCAGACACTTCCAGACAGTGGATGAGCACCTGTTCACGTTTGCACAGTTTTAGTTAGATAAAGGGGAAAAAAACAGTTGTAAAAGAGAATTTGCATTAACGTTTGCAGAAGAACAAGTTCATAAATGAGATGTGATATTTTGTGGGGGCAAACAATTGTATCAGCAAAGATATTGGCTGTTTTTATTAAAATGATTCCACGAAACACAAGACAAACAAATGATAAACTATGATACCTAAGCAGACATAAAAGAACACAAACGCAGTGAGTCGCTGTGAAGTTAAACGGAAAGATCAAAGACGAATGTCCCTTTTTTCCCTCTTTACTTTCACAGTTCAAATGAAACTCCTTCAAACACCCCTTCACAGTGTCATCTCAGCCCTCAAACCCAATGAATCTGTTTCAAAACCCTTTCAAACATCATTTCTGGCGCTCTTGCCATGGAGGCCTCTGCTGTATCAAGCCCGATCCCATCCACCTCTGTCATGGATACAGGTCCTGTGAATGGCACATTTCATTACTGACCCCAAACCAGATTAAAACCATTTTGCTCTGGAACAAGAAGGGGCTCAGACAGCTGTGGGCTTGCATAACAAAATCAGACTTTTTTGATGATGTCATTGTTTGCTGAGCTGCCTCTTCTGCTCTTATCAGAATAATACTAATTTCTATTAAATACAAATTTCTGCCTTATGTTTTTTATTGAGAGGACTACTACCCACATAGATATGAACCAGCATTTTTATTTTGAAGCTGCCATCCTGAGACTCCTTCAATCCTGAATTTCCCCCATCTTGCATAAAGCTCTCTCCTCTTGCAGCTCCTCTGTGTCTCTGAGGAGCTTTGCTTTAGCAAACACTAACAAATAGAAAAGCTTCACAGTCAAAGATTGCCAAACTGAGCTCCCACTCAATAAACAATGTCTTAGTCAGTCTTCTGCATATGCAAATATGCCTCTGTATGCACATTCTAGTGGGCGAGTGGAGTGCAAGCTACTATAGTAAGCGCTACTAATGGAATTAAAATGTTTCATACCTCAAAGATTAAAAACAAAGCTGATAATTCCAGTTAAGACAAGGGTGTTTAGATGTAACCTGCTGCCTTTCTCTTCGTCTCTCCTGGTTAAGCCTGCAGAACAATGCACTGACAAACACACATGCTCAAAGAATGACAGGTGTGAAGCCATCAGCAGCAGAAAGGGGCATTTATCATCATCTTCTCCTGTCTCCTTTTGGCCCACTTGTAGATCTCAGTAATGAGTCAGAGTTGTGTACATCCTCCTATTGACCACCGTGGTTTCACTGTGATACTCCTTAGATGGTGGACAATTGCTAATCAATAAACCTATCAAGACTTTTATATTTCAAGGTTAAATGATAAAAAAAGCAAGCATCACACTCATTGTGTCCTTTACAACTTTTTTTAATGGCTTTTCTCAAGTCTCAAAAAACATCAGCACACTGTTATAGACCCACTCCGATAAATATGGTGGTTTTGGTCTTTTTAACATGCTCTTGCTGCATTTTTCTGATGATGGAGGACAGATAAAAGGAAAATTACCCTTAAAATGTCATTTCTCAGTACTTCTATTTTCATGTCATTGCAAATTAGGAGCAGACAAAAAAAATGCCTTTGAGAAAATATTGTATTTGCTGGGCAGGACACATGATCTCTGCCCCGCTCGATTCGGATGCATCCACTTGCAGACAAATAGATCCATGTACGTCTTCGTTAAACCTTGTCAGAGCTGGAATCTGGTTCAAAACTGTACGGCTGGACAGTTCCAATATTGCTCATCATGCTCATGTTTTTTGTTGTACCAGTGATATTAGGTTAACCTATAGCTAACCTACAGGTTGGGGGTGTGAGGGGCTGTTAGCTACCAAAAGGGAGTGTAAGCAGATGGATGATGGGTAGTAGGGGCAGGGTTGTTACATGCTAATGAACTGCTGCTGCTCTCCAGAAACTTTGTCCTAGAAAATGAAATAGGTTTTTGATTTTTGCTAAAAACGTCAAAACCATCATTTAAAGTTCACCGGGAACGCTTTTATAATAGAGCAAAAGATGATTGGAGTGGGAGTTTATCTGGGTTGCTGTGCTTTTTCTGATAGCAGAATATTTGTTTCATCAGATTTCTACAAGTACACTGCAGCTACACACAATATGTGCATATTACACGGATGAAAACGGGCCATTCGTGAATATTAAGTGGTACAAGTGAGAAAAGTTGTGGTCTTTTATGTACAATTTCCACAGATGTATCATGAAAGAACGACCTGACAATCACAGAAGTATGAAATAACCACCCAAAGAACATGTAAACATTCATTTATTGTATTTCTTCTCTTTGGCACTCAGAGCACTGAGCAGAAATCACATTGCATCACCATGGTCAGCCCGCACAGTGGGCCCTCATGATGCTTTATTTGAATTAAAGTCAAATTCCCTTGGTCCACACCAGTTCTAAGTCACCTGATAGGCTGCAGGCCGGTGTCCACTACAGACCCAACCCCAACAGACCCAAGCTAGACAAGGAGGAGCGGGAGAGCCCGCTCGGTGCAGACTGCTGGATGGGTGAAAGATCAGTGGATTCATATGTCCGTCACACAATACGTGAGTCGTGCATGAACCGTACATGGCTTTTGTGCTGTTTATGTGCAACTCATTAGTGACTCATGCGCCAAATACATAATTTGATCGTATATGTGCGCCGTATCCACAATATAAAAGTTATGCATCGGTGGTACACAGGTGAAATGTTTGTTAGATATACTTTGACTTACGTGAAACGGTCGTGGAAAGAAACCACCTTGCATTTGCATCTTGTAAAAATCATGCACAATTGCATAACATTTACTTAATAACTGCATATGAACAACATAAAATACTCATAAACTGCGACATTCTCAACAACCAAAAATTTTGAACAGCTCAAAACCGAATTCATGTACAGACCCTCGAGAGACATTTGCAAACATTGACGATTGACGAAGAAAAAAAAAACACTTGTGAGTTATGTATATGCATGGATGTATCACAAAATTACATACATGGACAAAGTGCAAATTGTATAGCGACAGTGTGACATGGCTTTAACATGAGACTATTTGGGTTTTTGCCCAGACAATCTGCAAAAAACTGCTTAAAGTCACAGATCAAAAGGATCTGTCATTCTAAAGTTGCATCGCTGTGGTGACAGCACATTTCAACAGATGGATAAACAGTTGGAAATGTAAAATACTTAAGAAAAATGTACTATTGTACAGTAAAGGTTTATCTCATTTTGACTCATAGCTGTTTACATAGTGTTTCAAAGTTAGCTGCATTTATGGGTGAAATATCAGCCCTGACCTGGCAACCCCTGAGATCTTTAAACTGTATGTTTGTTGCCTTTTTCTTGCAGATACAGATGAGCAAAAGGAGGAAAAAGTGGAGTGGAACAAATTGAAAAATATAACAAAGACATAGGCTGACATGCCTGCCTGCTTACTCATTCCAGCTTTAAAGTAAGCCTCTTTTAATCTTTTTCCTCCCAGTGTCACCATATAGATAAAAATAAAGCACATCTCTACAGCATCACCTGCTGAGATATTCTGCAAAATGGTAAGAGTTTGAATAAAAGGGGGAAAAAAATACTTAGACGTACACATATGAGCAAATGTTAGGTGAAAGCTCGATTTTCAGACTTTTTCTTTTCTTAAATTGAACAACTGGGGGAGCTAGTGGACCAGAAATTGAGTTATGGAGTTCTTATGAACTGAGAGCATGAGCTCTCAGTTCATAAGAACTCAAACACATATCCCTTCCTTTGACTGTGAGCGTGCAGAGCACAGAAAAATACAAAAAAATGTCTATTCTCTCTGCTTTGGCATATCCTCTGTGAGCTGGAGAGACTTGCCAGTTCTTTGTAGATGTACCAAATGTTAAATCGCACAAATAAATTCAGTTTGCTATCTTTGCACAAGATACAACTCCCATGAAGTGCCAAGGATTTTTTGCATAAAAAATATATTTTCATATTGCAGTGGTTTTTGTTTTTTTTTTGCTTTTTACATTTTTTACATTGCCAGCAGAGATAGATCCTGCGGTGTCATTGCATAACCAATTGCTGTGCTTTTCTTTCTAAAGGTTAATGCAGCAGCTCTCATTATGTATGTGAAAGTGCTTCAGTGTAATGCATCTCTTATGACAAGGGGCTCATATTTGGCTTGATTCTCCTTTGCCTCTCCATCGCTCTTGTTTTGTAACTGCGCTCTCAAAATCCCTCGCCAAAGAGTGGCGTCTGTACAACAGTGCTGTCTGCTAAAATCATCCTGTTCGTTCTCGGAGATTCAAGTGTCAGAATCCGTTTTTGTTTTTTTAATTCGTACATAATATCCTTGAGGAAAGGCAGTCCTCGAGGGGCTTTTATTCTGCTGGTATTGAAACTTGCTCAAATGATAAGGTTTGGGTTTGCAGAGCCTCTCCTGATTTTAATTGGTTTCTACAAAGGTATTTGTTGAGAAACATTTCACTGATGTAAGACGGATGTCAGAATGAGTTTCAAGTGCTTCCATTGAATATTACAAAGAGCAGCTGCACAAGTATTTCTGTTGTCATTTCAGCAGCTACATGTTTTGGCTTCATTCTATTTTAAAGGCTTTGATGTGACGCTTAATGCCACATAGATCAGATGTAAAAGTGAAAACAAAGTTTGAGACAAAAAAATCTTTTGTCTGCTGGACGCACTGGACAGAGCAAATTACATCAGTGCTTCTACTGATCCTCTCAAGGAAAAAATATCAATTAAAAGGGTTCAGGTGGCTTATCGTTAATGAGCAAATGCTTTAAGTTCGGCTTGTATCGGTAATGTAATAAAAAACATAATCACTTTACCCCTGAATTTACAAACACTTTTATTTTTCATTTCAGAGCCCAGGGTTTCCATTTAGTTTGCAGTGTGATACTTTTCCTTTTAAATTTCATCCAATTCATTTGTTTTCATAAACATATTTTTAATTGAATTGTTACTTCAGTTTCATGCATTTCACTTGTTTTTTGTGCTTTTTTTGTGTTACTTCTGGTGTTTTGCAGAAGACCGAGAAGGAATGGATAGATGGATGGACGGATGTTGTTGAGATGGTAGATGGGTAAAATGTTTAAAAAGTATGAATGAAGCTTAAATTTAACAATATAAATATTTGTTATTGCACGTTAGGTGCTTTAACAGGTTCGACCACACTGCATGCTTTTCCTGAAGCTGCTTCACCTCGTTCAGGCTCCCAGGTGAGCAGGATCTTAGTAAAGCCATTATCAGGTGAGATGTTGAGAAGCAAAATATAATGAAAAAAAATTCAATTCAACATTTCTAAACAAATCTAAATAAAACTAATGAATAACCACAAAAAAAGATCAGCTTTGAATAAACAAAAAGAAACGGGAATAGGAATAAGTTCAACGAAGTTGATAGAGGTCAAAGGGGCGTGGTCACTCAAATAAACCCGACAGGTGTGTCCAGGATCACAATCAACCGATAGAAACCCGTCATGACGGACGTGGAAAGGTTTGAAAAAGACTGCAGGTCAGCAATTGAAACACGACAAGGTAAAATGTATCCTTTAATTTGTCTAACAATAAAGAAAAATACCCACCTGTGTGAAAGGAAAACAAAAAGAACCTGATTTTATTTCTTTTTTTTGTTGTAGTGTCATGTAAGTCTCAACTGACTTATGGATTTGATGCCTTTAAGCCAATGATTGTGCTGAAGGCTCTGGCCATCTGGACCTAAATCACCGCCGCGCTCTTGAGAGGCTGCTTCCCGTCGCCGAGCTCTCCCCGAAGAGCTATTGACAAGCCAGAGAGGCAGCTTTACGAGGCAGGAAGCTTCTCCTCTCATTGGACGTTAAGAGAAAAGAATAGGTAACATTTTGAGATGTGCGTCATTAAAAAGGGAGTTAATGGCTGCTCTTTAAAGCTGAGCACGGGCTGCCTCTGCAGACATCAGTGCTCTCCTCTGATTGCCTCTGCAGCCTCAGCACCACTTAAGTTCACATTAAATCGGCCTGTGCCGAATCTTCTCCGTGTTGGGGGAGGAAGCAGAAGTCACTGAGAACATGGAGGAAGATGGTAGACACGTTTACTTTTGCTTTTCCAGGTGCAAAGAAATGCCACACCGTACGGGGAATTCTCCTGTCCAAAAGTTCCTCTTTGTCCCACAAAGCTTTAGTTTTCTTTTCTTTGGCATTTCAAGGTCTTCCATTTTATTTAATTACTTACTTTAATTACTTTTCACATTCAAACTGACTTCATTCATGGATTGCAGCGCTGAAATAAAAGCAAATATTGTATACATCACTACCTTTACATCCATCAATCACATTAGCGTATTCATTCTTCCAACAACCTAAAGATTCTAAGAAATGCCCTTCATTCATCTGTTCTTTACGTTGCTGAAAGAGTTTTTAATTCCTTCCTTGGATTTCCGTGATTTTTAAAAAAGAAACAAGTTCTGTTCACTTAATCATCAAAAGGCTTTTAGTGTCATTTTAAGTAGTAGAAATAGAGAGCTAGCGCTCCCATTCTCTCTACAGTTTGTGAATGTCATGGAGTTACCAGGATGACAGCCAACATGGGAACAACTGTCGGCAAACACGTGAGCAAAGACAAAAAAGACTAGTCGGTCTCTGAAATGACGCATGTCTTCAGAGATTTACTAGATCTCCTCAAATTCAGCACACTGTGCTGCTTAACAAAAAAAAAGACTCAACTTAAAAACTAAACTGGTGGTAAAGGCACAGACAAAGGGAAATCTACAAAACCAGGTGTCTCTGTGGCTTATGCCTTGTCTTCATGTCCAACATGGCGGCGCAACCAACACTCGCAGTGCCTCTCCTGGTAACAGTACACTACCATAGTGTGTTGCCCGGAACAAGGCCTTTCAATCTGGAGATGCTGCAGCATATAGTCTGGCAAGGAGTCGCTAATCACGGGGAATTAGCAAGGCGAAGAAGCTGTACACACAAAAACTGAACAGCCACTGCATGAATGAGGAAGATTCATGAGTGTGGCAGGGGTTTTGAAACATCACGGACTATAAGGAAGGCATCCGGTGTAAAAATCTCTGCCAAATCAAATCAGTGACAGATGATTCACTGTGGTGACGCCTGAGAAGATAGGCCGAAAGGTGAACAGCACAGGCACCTGTATGGAAACGGCATGTTTTGTTTTTTTTTGTTTCGGCCAGTGGAGGCAGGAGGTGTGTACGATTGTCCTGCGTGGGTAAGTGAATGGTGAAGTGTTTATGAGAATAACGTAAGTTTGACGAACTAATGACACACAGGTGATGCTGCGTTGTACAGTGCCTTGACGTCAGACTCTGGGAACGTGCATTAACTGTGCAAATGCCGCACACACAGAGTGTGTACATCATACATAAGAGCGCATGGGATTTTCAAACAAATTACTCTATGATTGTCTTTTTTCCTCATTTCTGTCAGCTTGTGTGAAAATGACGCCCAAGGAGTGCGCATCTATTCACACTAACAGCCCCATAGAAAAATAAATACCCCATACCTGGTGCCGACTTCTTACCTACTTCACTTCTTATTTACCCCATATGTGTTGTTTAAATGTAACTGCACATTTCTGCCTTTCGGATCACCAAACGTGTACGATCTTAAAATGTCATATGGGCCACCTGCATCCCCCGGACAGGTTTGCCCATTTTTCGCCATTTTCCACCCTAAGGGCAGCTGTGACAAAGGCTTAAGGGGAAACCAAAAAACTTAACTTGAATACAAAAACAAGCAAGCTAAAACAATACAAGCACAGTTTTAATGAAAATCAGAACAGACAAAAGTGTTTTCATGTGTACTTTCTTCACACAGGGACGCATCCTCCCTCTGTGGAAAACGGCAAAGCAGAATCCTACTTATCCACATTAATGTTGACATCACAGCTTTCAAACACGGCTGAAGAATATGGTGACAGGCTGAAGGGTAAACAGCAGGGAAGAGTAATCAAATGCTTTAATGACAGATGCTTTTTTCACTCAAGGAACTTTTCCACATAATTACATTTAACAAAGTTTTCTCCAGAGGTTAGCTTTCACCCTCCTTTACCTGGCTTCCTGCACTAAAATGCTCACTCTTAGTTTATTACACAGCAATGAGGCTGCAGATTCAAGCATATAGACTCCACTACCTTAAGTGATTAAGATGTTGCTTTGCTTATCTGTTCAGGGATTTAAGTGTGTTAATTACATGCTGTCAATAAGGTCTAACTGATTTTGATTGTCTTGCTCATAACAAGAAGCAATCCAAACTGAAGGTGCTACACAATCAACAGCTTTGTGTATCTGCACCTCACCAGGAGAACTTATTTTAAATTTGTAAGCGCTTAAACTTAATCTTCTTCTGTGAAGTTAATTAGTTTTTATAAAATAAAACCCGACAGTCCACTATGACCCAGTGTAAATATCTATCTTGTTGTTCACAATTCAGACTTAAGCTGCAACATGTCAGGGTACATTGTACAAATTAAACAACTGAGAAGTCTTAGGACAATACATGTATCATTAAAACACGATTGAATAAAAAACACTGTCAGCCATCATGTCATGAACTCAAACCAACAGCAGCTTATTTTTCAACTCTGTTATTTTTTTGAAATGAAAATGGATTTCACGTCGTTAGGATTTGTTGTTGTCATTACTTTATTAATTGATTTTACAAATTACTGTGCATTAACCCCCCGAAATAGAAATATACATGTCAAATACATAGAAAAAATAAATGCAATTTCAATATCTAAAACATTCTAAAGGAGTGAGCTTCTCTTCTGTTTGAGATGGTTTTTCTACTGTTGGTACTAGGTTCCTGCTATAGCGTGAGGTGAGGACCATTAGGCTTAATGCAACAATTCTCCATCATACAGCTACCACTGCTGGATATGGTATGAAACGCCTCACCAACACCACAACCTCTCCCAATGATGGTGTAGGTTCATGATATGGGCTCAGCACAAGTGACTGGAAAATTGACTGGAAGGCGATGTTTGTTAAAAAGCAATACATCGATTCCAACTAAATAAAAAATTAAGACGTTTAAAGGGATGTCATGGTTTACAAAAATAACACTCCCATTTAAAGTTCAGGAATTCAGGCAGGAGTGACGTACTTTAAAAAAGTGAACACACAAATACCGTTAGCGTTGAAATAACGTAAAATTAATGGCTATAAATTCTCCAGTTGTGTTGGACACGGATACAGTCAGGAAATGTTGATTTCAAGACAAAGCTGCTGGATTTACTGAGGGCCAATCATTTCAAAAAATGTATGGGGGTGTCACTGTTACTCATTCCAAATCCACCCCTCAAGTTTAGCTTTGATGTGATCTCTCCTGGTCATATTTATGGTATTTATCTCTGTGCAGATTTCTGATTGAATTTCCCCATTCAATTTTAAAGGGAACTTGGAGAGTTTGAGAGGTTGTCATTCACCCACTTCACAGAGTAATCAGCTTTTCTCACAAATGTAAAGGTTTCACACTGTGGGAACTGCGTCAACGCTGTTTAGCTCTCACAAAATTAGTGGAATTTACATTACTGCGATATGTTTCAATTTGGCACCAATAACACGAAATGTCACCGAAGCAACAAAGCAAATGCAGTTATGCTAATTAGTACAGCAGTGGGTACACAAGTGATATCAAAGTTTCTAGGAAATAGCTGCCAGTATAAATGAGGGGCTGAACAAAAGCTGAAGGAGCAAACACAAACTTTGTTCTTTTTTTTCCCTTTTCTGCAGTACTTAAGCTTCTCCCGAGGCAACAGCACAGTTATAGCTGACAGTATGAGCCTTGGTAGCCCAGTAATGTTCTTCACCAGTGCAAACACTGTTAAAATGGTAATGGAACCCGCCTGGAAATAACACTGAGTATATCAACTGACTAAATAAGGACATGTTTTGGATAAATCTATTGACATTGGCCTGTACACAATAATCCTTTCTGTGGCAGAAGCTTCCACAAACAAGATGTTCACAGTTTGTCCACACAGCCTGACCTTAATGTACCAACAATTGCTTTCTTATCAATTAGAGTCAATTCATTACATCCATGCCATCGTTTAACACCACAAAGGCAAATTCTCTTTGCTATGGGCCTCAGATGAAAGCTTTAACGACCACTCCCCAATCTCATTAGAAAGCCTGTCCAGATACACTTTTCATCTGAGGCTGTCACACTCACACCCGCCTGTCGGCTAAATGAAGATGGAGGACCCCGAGAAAGCCTTTGCTCTTTTGCTTCAATACTTGAGCTTTATTCTTGCACACACGAGATGTTGGGATTTTATTTATTCCCATTTCTTATCCCTCTGAACTCATCCAACTGGTTGATGTGTTCAAAAACACAAGTGATTGCTTCATTTTTCCAGGTGAATAAATGCAGTAATTATGGAAGAAATTTTAACTTGACCATTTATTTAATTTATTAGGCTCAAAATGAAGCATATGAGATATGGAGACAAGTTTCATTAAAGTGGGATATTGGAAGCCAAAATGAGATGCTTCATGTCTTTGAATTAACTGTGGTTGAAACCCATTTAAATGAATATGGGGTATTGTTGGGTGCCAGTGGAGTTACAGTACTTTTTGTTCATCTTCAAAGTGAAAAATTTGCAAATCAAAACCCAAATTTCCACAGAAGTCTTAGCCTTTCTGTCCATTGTCAGGTCTCTGATGCTGATGATATGAAAGCAATGTACCTCGTCCAGCATGGTCTTTTGGCACTTGCATTTTCTAAATATCTGAAGTTGCTTTCATAATGATTTTCTTATTACTGTGTTCAAATTGTTCAACATAAGGAAACAGCTTCAAAATATTAGGATTTAAGGGTGTATTCAAACTGGACACATTTGTTCACCTAAAGTGAACAATAGTTCGTTTCCCCTGATAATCAGGAGGACATTTTCAGTCTGAATACGTCCTAGTGGACCCTGGTCCGGGACTAGGATCCATCTTTCCAGTTTGTTTCCAATTGGACTGTGCTCAGAGAAATACAACTGGACCAAAATGGCCACCGTAGCCAGTCATTATGGATGTAAACAGAGTAGCAGACAACAATGAGACATGGCACCTCATTGAAATTTGGCTGGATGAATGCAATCAATTTTTTAATGTGGATCATATTGCTTCTCGCACTGTTTTGCCGACAATCTACATCTCATAAACACGGATCAGCGTACCTTCTTAGCTGTCGTCTCTTCAGTGCCTTGCAGCATGCCTCTGCCGTACCAAAACAGCAGTCAAATGTGTTGTACTCGACGTTTATACAGACGTTCAAAAAAATCTGTGAAATATAAAGTTTGAATAAGTATCCCAACAAGCATTGCAAATGTATTCTTACTCTCATTGCTTTGGCCCTTCCGCATAACTCATGGCCAATGACTTAAGAGTTTTTTAGTTACATTGTTTTGTTTACAAGCTTTGGTTTGAAATATTTATGACCGGTTGATGGCAGTCTGAATACAGACAAAACGCAAGGTTCAGGACTTGATCTGGACCAACAGACTTTTCCACTCTGAAAACACACTAAGTGTCAACTAAGAATTACTGTGCATTGGGTAAAGACCCCTGGATATTTATGCATTTTTAAATACTATTTAATTATGATCCTCATGTCATCAAACAACCAGCACTGATGATGGGAGGAATTCCTGGAATCTGGACACATGTTCACACAGCCCTTCTGGCACAAGAACACGATTTTAGTCCTGGTTTTTTAATGAATCGCAAATCAAGAACCTCCCCTTAAATCAATACAAGTGCAGTGCCAGCATTATTTCTGCAATATTACAATAAAGGTAGTCATTGGAAATGAGTTCCCAGCAGGCGCCCCTCTGGTTCTTTAAAAATGCATTGGATTAAGAGGGAATGGTGAACCGCAGAATCAGTCAAGCTCAACCAAGTGAGTAAAAGAAAAGGAGAACAGGAAAATTGAGGCTTGACAGTTTCTATGGTTTCTGAACCCTTAGTGCTCAGATACTTACATTTATACACTGTACATGTGGACCAACTCTCTGTCAGCTCTGTTGGTGCATTAAAGTTATTATAGGTACTGTGCTGCAGTAACCAAATGTGGAAAAAATTGGAAAATGATGCAGGAGGAATTAATTTTAGATAATTGTTGCTTCTTTTTTTTTTTTTTTTTTACAAATGTCTTAATGTTGTCATTAAATTTGGCCAGCGACTGAGACAGCTCTTTTCATGAAAGCCAAACCTCTGTTGAATTCATGCCAGTGATGTAGAATTACTCAGATGTGCTTTCTATGTTATCTGCGAACCAGCTGACACATCGCACACAATACATGTGCATGTATCCTTTATGCATCGGGATTTGTACTTGCAGAGTACAAAAATATGACACATCACTGCTGTAAATGTTGCAGTGGCATCACAGAAGGGTCAATTTTTAGAGTGCACTGAAAAAGGTTAAAACAGTACAGCAAAATAGGATTAAAAACTGCAAACTGAATCTCCCTGCCAAGATTTCCTCGAAAACTACGAATGTTCTGCAATGTGAGCAAGCCAAAACCAGCGAGTTGGGATCTCAGTGAACTTCATACAAAGAAACCTCCCGCAAGGCAAAAATCTGGAGTAAATTGTAGTGTATATTCTTGTGGGAGCTCAAGCTTTTCTTTTTTCTTTTCTTTGCATTGCTGAGAAAGAATAGATGCAAACACAGAGCTGTAGCTGCTAAGAAATGAGTGGGATCGTGCCTGCAAAAGGAAACGCTGAGTCAAAAATAAGCAACAGACAGCAGCAGTTTAATTAAGGAACGGTTGAGGCTCATTGTAGAAACCTGAGCTAAACAAAGCATGCTGCAGTCACCTCACCACTGGCAAAAAAAAAAAAAAAAACTACTGTTCCCTGGAGAAAAGAAAAGGAAGATTAGAGTGATGGAGCGAAGAAAAACCTGTGAGAGTAGCTGAGAACAGACAGCACAAAGAGGGAGGTCTGCAGAAACACCTGCATCCTCATAACTGCATGAAGATGAATGAAACAAACAAAATTATGAATAAAGCAGGAGGTTGCACCAACATGTCCCACAGTGCACCATGGTACAACAGCTGCAATCATCAAAGAGTATTTTGTAAAGAACAAGGCACACTGTGAATTGAGACTTGACTATTTAAAGAAGTCAGCGAAATCCTCTTTGGATTTTCCCTGCTCGTTTAATGCGTTTTTAGTTTTCTGGGGCATATAGAAGGACTGCAGGAAAAGCCTGAAGGCTTACACCAAGAACACTTATGCTCTTCCACATAAAACACTGATCTTTAGAAACAATCACTTTCAGTCTTTCCATTTCACTTTGAATTTACCTGTCTTATAGACAGACTCTTATATTCTGAAGGGGCACTATGGTTGAGTATCTGTCCTCACAACTTTCTAAAATGACCACTGGAGTTTGACTAATTGTAAAACAATACCAGTTAACTTGGTAAAATTACCCCATTTAGTCTGAAATAAAACAACATCCTGCTTTACTATTAAAAATAGTATATGTATGACAGCTGTATGAGGAGAATTTGTTGTAAAACAGGTAAACTGGCATCATAGTAACATCTACCAACAAACATGAACATTTTATAATTTATAAATCCACTGTGTCCTGAAAATGAAAGCTTGGAAGGTTTATTAAAAATGAGTTAAAATACATGAATTTTTACATGAAAATCATTCGAACTCAATTTTGATGCACACTGGTTTTTCACTGAGACTTCTGGGAAATTTCTAAGGCACTGGATTTTGAAGTTGTAGATTCAGACATCTTTTATAAAATGACAAACACACTATAGTGTTCTAAGAAGTGAGCGGTAGCAATGGATTTGGACACAACCTAAAACTTGTTCGTAACACACTTTATGTTAGCTAGGTAAGAATAAAATAAGCTTAATTGTCACTGTGACATGTGACATGCTACATGCACAACGGAATTCCAGAAGAATTAGCATATTAATGGTGCTTGTAACTCCAACCCTGTTTTGCTACATCTTAAAAACATACAGATACCGCTAAGACAAACTTTATTGTAACTACACTAACTCACAGCATTGTTGATAACACATACAAAAAACCCAGTCTGACACCGCTACATATTAGCCACATTAGCGTTTTCACAATGTCAAAATAACTCCCAAAATTGCTTGCATAAAAACAAAAAAAAACAGACTGACATTTTGACAGCACCATTTACCTCTGAAAATCTCTTCAAGATCAGCAAATTCTGCAAAGACAACTAATTAATCCATATATAAAGAGCACGGTTGTTTTTCCTGACAGAAAAAGGATTGATGTCCACCTTGATAGTCTGGAAAGTACTGTGGGCCTACAGTCTGCTTTGTTAAGAATGGTCCTTTTTTAATGACAGCAGAAGTTTCAAAAGTCAACATTTTACATGCAATTATGTTCTTACATTTATACAGTTAAGCTAAAGTCGAGACTTAACCAAACAAATACTATGTGACTGAAAGTCTGCAGTTTAGTGAGAACTTTGGGGCTAATTTAGCTTTTCAAAGCTGGTGTTTTGACCACTTACACTGCAGAATTATATTGTTTAGATGTGTTTTAACCAGAGCATACATTTTTTTATTAGATAATGGAAAGTTTAAGTAGGCAATGTGAAATTTAAATGAAAAAAAATCCTAACTTGGTAAAATGTTCTCTTTTTAAAGTAAAAATGTAATTGTTTTTAATACAAAGACTAACATAATGAAAAACGTATTCTCCTAATAAATTGGTATTACATGCAAATGGTGACTTTTTTGGATCACATAAGCGTTCAGCTATTATTTTTATAGGATATATAGGGAGAATAAGTTGCAGTGATGCATGTATGGTGTTTAATTGATTGGAACACTTGGGTCGCAGAATTGAGCAGAGACTCATCTGTTTAATGGTTGACTGAACCCGTATTTTTGAGTCTTTTGCAGTAATATGCTTCCTTGTTTCGCTCCACAGAGCAGTGCTGCACAGATCATCCACCTTCAGCCCTGAACTCTGCAGCTGAGAAAAATGAACATGTTTGGGGTCGCTGTAGTTGTGTCCACTGGAAAGAAGAAATCAATTCAGGTTAAGCAAAGGTTTAAAGTTTTGTAAAGATCTACTTTTTTGCCAGAAATACACTCTAATGTGGGCTGTTTGGCTGGCATGCAGTGGAGAGGCTGAATGGATACTTCTGCAAAAGAACGGTAACAAAAAAATGTGACTTATAATTACAAGAACTAAATAAAAGGGTGTTTGTTAAAAAGGTATGCAGTTTTAAGAAATGACCAATAACGTGATTCAAATAAGTTTGCATCTGATAAAAAGGTCACATTAGCAGAAGGGATCACCATTTAACATAAAGGATGGAAGCAAAAAAGAAAGTTTCACTTTTTTGACTGTAATTGTAATAGGCAAGTGTCAGGAAACACAAGAGACTGATCTTACCAAGAAAAATTTTCTATTTTTTTCCCCAGCAAATCAATTTATCCGGTCTGAAAAACTGTGTAAAAAGAAATGTCTAACCAACATGAAGCCATACGCAAATCTCTGAAGTCAACAGGGATCGCTGACGCTGAGGAGAAGATGGAAACTGTATCTTTGGCGTAAAATACTGTAATTCTAGATTCCAAACAACACCTTTCAGAAAAGATTATTTAAGTCTCCATATGTAAATGTAAGCCGTCTGGCACGCTCAACCACATTAGCTTTAAATTCGGACATATGAGGCCATCTGTATAAGCGGTGAAATGCTTCAAGGAAGAAGATTTGACGTCCATTGCTATGAGTCAAAGACAACGCCTCCTGGATGAATAACAACCTACATTGACATTGTGGGACATTTACTTTAAAAGAAAAGATAGGACAAAAAACCCTACAAATGTTCAAAACAGAGTGTGAAGTAAAAGCCTGATAAATGCTCACCCCCATGTCCTAAATCGGTTTTATTACCAGACCCAGTGCACCCACTATCTCTTATAGTCTCGCTCTTTCTCTAATGAGTTTCAGATCCCCATATTTACATAGTTACACTAAAATATACACACAAAAACATGTCATTTACAAACACTCATTTGGTTCCATTTCAACCTTATTCTGCAAAACGCCCAAGAGCATCACCACAGGATTCAAATTCATATCCCTAAATATTAAGAGATATATCACAGCTTACTTATGTTTTGTATTTGTCCAGTCCTGTTGAGGCAAGAAGACACAAAAAACGTATTTTTGTTTTTATTAAGAACACATACAACCACCGGTATCCATATGTGTTGGTATGTTCACCCACAAACAGACACATTAATAAAGCTTGTCCCGCCAGTACACACTTGCAAGTATACAGCTCACAAGTGTGATCAGTTTCATGCTTTTAAAAAAAGAAACAAATGTAACAAATTGTAAGAGATTTTACTATCATAATCAATATTTGATTTATTTATTGGTTATTTTTTCATTTTTGGTTAATCAGTTCTCTCCAAGCTTGTGTGAATGAGGATAAATGTGCAGTTTATTCACTCAGTGTAAGGCCTTTTCTTTTACAGATTACTACACAACCGATGAAGCAACTTCTATCTACTTTAGCCAAAGAGAATTTAGTGGAGGTTTTATGAAAAATGAAAGATATTTTACCAGCAGATTTCTGCTTTTAATTCTGAGCACTGTGCTCTGGTTTATAATTTGAATCACTTGGTGGCTAAGCGACGAAAATGATTTTTTTGTGTGTGCCAAAAAATCTCCAGAAATCCATTTAGAGATGTTTGAAAAGAAATAGCTGATACTTGCAGTGAAATGTACATGTTTGATGCATTAAATAAATCAGTTGTTAGGATGTTCTGTTATCTTATTTATTGTTAGCAAACAACAAAAAAAGTTGTTTAGCATGCATGCAAGTGAGGATGGAATACAAGAGCTGCTTTTTCTTTTATATTTTAGCATCAGAAGGACACACAAGACCACAGGAGGAATGAATAGTTAAAACATGTTTCTAAATTTGGGGATTTTAACATTTATCAGGCTGTTAGTTGAGAATTAGCAACAGAATTCACTAACGAGTTGTAGCTCACATATCAAACATAATCCATTTGTTCCTAAATCCAGTGTTTTGCATACTTAAATATGGTCATCTAGTTTTGATCAGTGTGTAGTTGAATAAATGCATCATTTCAGGAGCTGTGGGAGTAACTAGAGTTCAAGAACCAAAACGAGGGGTGAAGTTCTTCAAATGGTTCTGTGCTCTCACATTAGTTTAGCTTGGAATGCTGATATCTCTCCTGTTATCACTGCACAAGTGGGCAGACTAAAAAAAAATAATAAAGCATTAGTGAGTCATTCTGACAAAACGCCTCTCAGTTTGCTGTTTAACACACTTACTGGTCAGCCTGCCTTCAATCCCTTTGTGAAACACAAACAGTGACTGGACAAGTTCACCAGAACTTTTTTACAGACACGAATTTACACTTATCTCTACGTGTGATTCCATGCAACACCACAAGTGTTCTAAAGAACTTCAGAAGTGTGCCTTTACATCTGCATGCTCCAAGGGTCACTCCCAACAGCAGCAGGCTGTGGACTCTGTTCCTCTGGTGAACTGAAATGTACAGTTCTGTGCTTAACCTTTGTTAGTTTTTGTGTGATTGGGACTTCTAAATCAACCAACAGCTGTGCAACCCTCAGCAACTTAGTGACCTGATGAAACCTCATCTTCTTGCCGCCTTGACAGCCTGTTTTTATATTTCAGAGAAGCTTTTTTTTTTGTAGATGTGGATGAGGGGTTTCAGTTTCTAATGATTACTGATACTGTGTTTTTCAGATTATAAGATATGCATTGTTTGGTTAGAGGTGTGACTTATACTCAGGAGCCACTTGTGTGATTGTTAAAGCATAAATATTGGTTCATATAGTTGCAGTTTTCCTGCTAACCACCAGCTGCCCTTTTGCGGTTGTTCCCCACTAAAGGACACACTGAAGGTGTGTTTATCAGGATGGGCTGATGACAGTAATGCAAAAGAACAAACACCGCCCAAAACAAACATGGAGGAGTATCTGATTGGTCTCCTCCTGAACTTTGTTATATTATTCTTATTTGCATCAAGCTTTTATTATTCTTGTTTTTATTTTTTCACTATCTCAAACTAATGGGGACAGCAAGTCATCAAACTTGGTTACAAAGTCACGGAAGTACCGCTGAAGCTGCTCCTGTAGAAGAGAAAGGTAGCTACAACAAAGAAGACTCTGAATGATCTCATGAATCTAGACATGGAAATGTGTTTACCTTGGCTTTTGTGGAGCTTATCAAAACACATAAACCTGATTTCTTGACCTCATCAGTGACTTTCATGCATTGTAAACTAGATTTAAAGTCAATGAGGCTAAAAACTTGATGCAAGCTTCTCTCCCAACTTTTCTCCCAAAATTGCGACTTATACTCTGGAGCTAGTTATTTATTGTTTTATTTATTAAGCTATTTATTGTTTTTTTTTTATTGCACTTTTTTTTGGCTTCTGCGAGTTATATACGGAAAATACGAGTAGCTTTTTGCCTCATTTTCCTTACCAAAAAAAAAAAAAAAAAAAAAAAAAAAAAATCAATCAGTTTTGGAAATTCTTAAAGCATCTATGATATGTTACCTTGGTTTTTTTTCTTACCTTGTGTTGTGTCGGTAGAGTTGTAAAAAAGTACGGACACCAGCTCAGTTAACAAGATCCCACTTTATTCTTCTTCTGCAGTCTACCAGTCATCTGATCAGTGTCTCCACCTGGTGGGTAAATAGTGTAATGGCAATCAGTAACAACACCACATATCCCCTTTTTTTTTAACCCAATACACAGAAATTCCAATACAAGGAAAATTTGACTTCCAACTTTTCGAATAGTATCAGTGACAAAAATAAAATATAAATGAAAATGGTCAGTTCTAGTTGACTTCTGAACAGTAAATTCTACAATATTCACTCTCCATTAAATCTATTTTTTAAATGATAACTTCTGGCCAGACTGTTTAGCTTGTATCTATAACCTTGATAATACCAAATGTTATGAACAAAACATTATTAAAGTCAGGAACAACATAAACATTTGTAACTGTTCAACATAACCTATCGTCCCCCTGAAAAACAAAGCTTAAGTCATGTAATCACTGAGCCAGGTAGGAGGCGGAATCTGCCTGCGACCACACCGGCACCTTGGAGAAGAAGGTACAGGAGCAGAAGATGACAAGTACAACTCCTCAGGCTGTACAGAACTGTCATGAGTCTTTGCAGCGATGGCAGCGGAGACCGGGGACAGGTGAATGGCATTCCACACCTTGCCATCTGAGAGTTTGAAGGTTGAGGGTCCTTTCTGTGCCAAAACTTGTAAACTTGGAGCAGCCCATCTTTACAAAACCAGGCTTCTTAATCCGCACATATGAACCACATGGAAAGTGAACCATCTGTGCAGCACGGCGCCTGTCTGTGTACTGTTTAATCTTAGATTGGCGTCGCGCAACAATATTGCTCAAGGCTCTGCTTTTCATCTGAGAAGATGCACATGGAGGAGCCAGGTCATTTATGTTGAGTTTGCCGCGAATAGGGCGGCCATGCAGCAGTTCAGCTGGGGAGACTGACGCCATTGCATGAGGGGTGGAACGATAAGCAAGGAGAAAATCAGCAACGTAGGACAGCCACGGCTGACCTTGAATGTCTGTGGTTTGTAAGCAGTTCACAAACACCCTGTTCCATCTTTCTATTTCTCCGTTACTTTGAGGGTAGTAGTTGGAGATGCGGCCGTGCGTAATGTCCCGAGCAGCTAAGAAGTCCTCAAACTCAGCAGAAACAAAACAAGAACCATTATCAGTCACTAATTCAAGGGATTATCCTCACGGCTAAACACAGTTGTCAAGAACGAAATGACAGTCGCAGTTGTCACATTCGAAAGAAACTTCAGGCCACTTACTGTAGTAATCTATCAGCGTGATGGCATAACGACAGTCAGGTGAAGTGGAGTGAAAGGGTCCCACAACATCTATAGCTAACTTTTCCCATGCTGCACTGGGAATGGGTACCGGTTGTAAGGGGGCAGCTCTTGTTGTAGCAGTTTTATCATGCTGGAAGCAGGTTGTGCATGACTAAACAGCAGCTTCCACGTCAACATCCATACCAGGCCACCAATAGAACTCTCTTAGACGTTGTTTGGTTCTAACAATACCTTGCTGCGTATCGTGAGCCAGCTGTATGAGCCGAGATCACAGAGCTGTGGGAATAACAAGACGATGAGATCCACGGATCAGATAACCGTCCGTTTCAGCCAGTTCTGCTTGGATGCGGTAATAAGGTTAAAGAGCTGGGTCAAGCCCTTGGCATTACATGGCCAGCCATCATGAAGATAAACTAGAACCTGTTGCAACACAGGACAGTCCAGACAGACCTGGATCAGCTGGTCTTTGGTGACAGCAGCAAAGTCCACGCTAGCCACTAGTGCTACCATGTCCTCCTCTAACTCATGTGGTGGAGAAGAGACAGGTAAACGAGACAAACAGTCCGCAGCAAAAACTCACGACCAGGTTTATACTCTACAGTGTAGTTGAAACACATGAGGCGAGCTGACCATCTTGTAATTCGCATTCCCCTGCGTCCAAAACCCTTAGTAGTCAGCAGCGTAGTGAGGGGGCTTTGGTAAGTGCGCAGAGTGAAGTGTTCACCCCACAGGCATGTGCGCCAGCGTTTAGCAGCTCTTTCTCAATAATAGAGTAATTCCTTTCACACTCACTAAGAGACCTCGAAGCAAACGCAACCGTTTTTTCTGTGTCGCCATGCAACTGAGTAAGTACCGCACCAATACCATAATCACATGCATCCGTGGTAACTATGGTGGGAAGAGCTGGGTCAAACAGCAAAAGTGCAGAGCTAGTAGCCATCAGTCTTTTAGAGTTTTCAAAAGCCACCTGCGCCTCCTCAGTCCATTTGAAGTTTGCATTTTTTTTTTTTTTTTACAGTAAGGCACGAAGTGGTTCCACAACACAAGCATAGTTGGGAATGAACTTTGAATACCACCTTGTAAGGCCCAGGAAAGAGTGTAGCGTCGTTGCATCACAAGGAGAAGCAGCTTCTGTGATAGCACTGATGTGTCAGGGTTTGGCTTGATACCGCCAGCAGAGACAACATGCCCCAAAAATGACAGTTCAGTTTGTCTGAATAGGCACTTTGCCATGTTAAGTTTCAGTCCACTACTGCACAGCTGGTGCAGCACAGCTTTCAATCGCTTCTCATGAAGATCAGGCGTGTCAGCAAACACAATCACGTCACATAAATAACATTGAACACCATCCAAACCTGACAAAATCTGTGTCATCATCCTTTGAAAAACACCGGGAGCTGAAGCTAAATCAAAAGGTACTCTGGTAAAACTGAATAGTCCGTCGTGTGTAATGAAACTAGTAAGGTCCCTGCTTTCAGGATGAAGGGGTACTTGGTAGTAAGCATTCTGCAAGTCTATGGTGGAGAACATCTGTGCTCCACGCAGCTCATAGAACACCTCCTCAATGTGTGGTAGCAGATGACTGTCAATAACCACTGCTTTATTGGGCTCCCTTAAATCAGGACACAATCGGATACGGCCGGACTTTCGTTTCACGACCACAATAGGTGAAACCCATGGAGATGAGTCAATGCGTTCAATGACACCTTCATGTTCCAATCTCTGTAGTTCCTGGGAGACTGCATCACACACAGCAAAGGCAGACGCCGTAACTTTTGCTGCACAGGGTGAACTTCAGGTCTTACTTTCACTTTGAGAGCAAAACCTGTCACTAACCCCAGTTGTTTAGATTTTTCTTGATGTTCCTTGAGGTTGTTGGCAGGAGCTGTGCACTGTACAGAGACCGAAGGATGTTGCAAAGCAGGAGGCAGAGCAGGAGAAGACACTTGTACACTGACCTGTCCATCTTTGATAACCAGGTTCAGAGCATTGAAAAGATCCAAACCCAAAAGCGGGTTTCCAGTTGACACCACGTATACATTTATAGTTGCACAGCTTGTCTTATAGTTGTCAGCTCCAAGCAGTCTAATACAGAAATGGGTTGTCCAGAATGAGTAACTAATCTTCTTTTTGCAGTGGAAAGTGGAATATGTCCATAATGGTTCTGGTACAGGAAGAATGGACACTGCAGATCCAGTATAAACCAGCAGGTCAACAGTAATTGTTGGTCCATCAGACACACATAGAGACGTTGCACATCAGCCAGCTGTTGGGGTTGGTCCCATCCTCTTCTTCCCCTAGTAGGATTTTAACTGCATCTGTTCAACCGACACTTCCCTCACTTTATTCAAAATAGACCCACTTCTACAGACTCTCTGAAAATGTCCATGTTTACTGCATTTTCTGCATGTGGCGGATTTAGCAGGGCATTTAGGAAAACCTGCAATGTGTGTTGAAGATCCGCTGCGGTAACACGTCTTACCGGCAAACCCAGGTCCGTTTGTCAGATCTCTGTGTGATGATGCCCGGTGTGTTTTAACTGGTGGACGGCCGTGACCATGTCTGTACCCCCCACCGCCGGTGGAAGTCCCCTGCACCATGCCAACCACAACTTCACAGGCTGGTGTAACCATAGCCTTCGCCTCAGCCAGGGCACTTTCAATCTGAGCAGATATTGTCAGAGTTTTTTTGTAAAGTAAGGCTCTCTTCCATAAGCAGATGTTCTCTGATCCTCCTGTTGTTGGTCTTTTCCACAATTTGATCACGTATCAAATCTTCCACCAACGCGCCAAAGTCGCACGTCGTAACGAGCTCACGTAAAGCAGCAGCGTACTGAGCAGTCGATTCACCGACATGCTGCGCCCGCTGACGACACAATGTTTAACTTGGGTATAAAAAACGTCTTTAGTGCCTGTACGGCAGCCGCATAAGTCACCAGTATTCGGCAAAGTATAGAAAATGCGCTGGGCTTCTGCGCCAACCGTGTGAATTAGCAGCGCGCGTTTCCTCTTGTCCTCCATGTCGTCGGCTAACGCTAGCACATAATTCTCAAACATACGTATCCAGGACTCCAGAGGGATTCTAGGCACACCGGGATTCAGTAGGAATGCCGGGGGCGGCGCAATTCCCAATAATGCCATCCTCGTCGCCAATATGTTGCGTCGGTAGAGTTGTAAAAAAGTACGGACACCAGCTCAGTTAACAAGATCCCACTTTATTCTTCTTCTGCGGCCTACAAGTCATCTGATCAGTGTCTCCACCTGGTGGGTAAATAGTGTAATGGCGATCAGTAACAACACCACACCTTGCTAAAAACATACAGAAATAACATCATAATGGTAAAAAATAATATGTATTTAGAAACTGTTTTTTTGAGAGTGAACTAAAAGAACACATATCCTTTCAGGGTTTGGAGAAGTGGACAAATGGATGTATTTTCATTACTCTAATCAAACATTTTTGCCGACACAAGATTTCATTATCTGTACACCAAAAAACATCCTCATTGTGTAAAATGTCATGCTTGTCTGGCTGACAGATGCTGACGCCTACAAACCAGTGACTGTAATTTGTACTCTTTTCATTTTTTTTGTTGTCTTTGTTGAGAGGTGCCTTGCGTACTCCGGTGCCACTGCTCACACGTTCTTTCCATGACAACACAGTTGTTCACAGGGCACATTGGAATGTACAGCATGTTTGCAATTATTGCTTTTAAGCCTGAAAATATTCTAAAAGCCTTGGTTTTACTATTTTATAATGTGCAAGTCAAGTTTTTACTTTGAGTTTTGTTGGAATATGCAGAAAAAGAGAATGGCACTTCACACATGGTTTCAATTCCTAGGTCCTTAATGGACGAACAAAACTTTACACAAACACACATATTGGACATTTTCCTTTTGGATCTGAATTTTAATTAAACACATAATTTTCATTTTGATGCAACTAATAATAGATGACCAGAAATACTACTTTCATTAGCTTGATATTTATCACCCCCAAAATTAAGACAAAAGTAATGATGGCTTCCAATAACAAAAATTGACAATAGTGTGTATTTCCTCCATTTGGTGTAATGACAGGTTGACAGTAACACAACTGCGCACAGCTCCTACTCCCTTACTGCACAGAAAATATGTCCTGCATTCAATAAAACATTTCTTCTAAACTTCACATATCATTATCATATTGCATTGACACTATAATTAAGGAGGCCGAGCGATTGATTTTGGCCTCAATAATTAAATAGGACACACCATACGCACTGAGACCATTATGTGGAAAACACTAAATGAGTTGTGTCTATAACCCCAAAGCAATGGCCTCCCTTCCCTTTCCCGAAACTCTATGAAGTGAAACAAGCACTGTGAGAACGACATCCACTGTTTTAACACATTATCCCTAACTTTATGTAAGTTGTTTACATGCAGATAAAATCACAAACACATTTGATCAGACAAAATTATTTTCATTCTTTATTCACCATATCTATACATTACAAACACTAAACAGAGATGAACAAAATATTGTCAGGACTGCCTCAGGAATCTACTTTATACTTCTAAGACTTACCATTACAACCAAAATGCCAACTGAATATGTTTTTATTTTTTATTTTGATTTGGAATTTTTGATTGAAAAAATGTATTCAAAGCAAACAGAAACAAAACCAGAATTACAATATTCATTTGTATGAAATCAAATTGAGCATTTTATTTTTATGCAGTCTCACTGCTTTTCCCAGAAACTACAAATGAGATAATTAAATGCACAGACAACGTGAACTGCAAATTCTGGCAGGAGCATTTTAAGCTGTCATTATCTTGAAATTCAGTAAAGCATTGAGAAGGATTGAATTGGTTATCAGAGAGGACGCAGCAGGAATGTCAGGGACGACAATGTTCATCCCAGGTTTTCATTAACATCTCTGCAGAGCAGCTTTGCTTTGTGGAATACAGTAAATTCTGCCTCCCTCTTGTCCTATCATGTACTGAAGCGTGCACCACCAACTGCTTTTAGATTAACCTTGTATTCCCTCTTTCACTGGTGAAGCAAGGCTTTTACATCACCGACCTGGCATGTGGACTCCTTCAGCTGATAAATGCAACTCACAGCTTCTAGTCCCCCTAATTCAGCAATGCTGCGCAGGGTGGAGCGAGTGAATAAATTAGATTCTGTATTAGAAGTTAGCACAAAGGATCAGAAGCTTTTGAGCAGAGGTTTTAAAAGCTTCAAGACTTCAATCAGGACTTATCTGGGATCCATTCACTCTGTGTGTGTTTTTCTAATAGATTTTGGTTTCACTGTGGTTTTCTGTTTTTCTTACATGCTTGTTTTTAAATTGGCTGTTGTGATAGGTGGACGTTGTAGATTATCTCTTGATGATACAACGCTACTGTTGTTTCAACATGATTCATGCTGTACTGAAGCTCCTGTCTTCCAATATAAAAGCAGCTGTGCTCTGATAACATGGAAATCTGGAGTGATTCACTATGGAAAAGCCACAAACAGAGAAATAATAAATGACATGCATAAAGGGCTGTTTATCTGAAAGGTTCTCTGAATATCCATGAATGACATGAAAGTAGATTCTGTTGATGGTCTTGTTTTTGGAGGATGTAAATGGAAGAGGAAGACAGATTTAACCACTTGATTAAACAGAACAAAAAAATACCAGAAGCTTTAAGAAGGAGCGCAATGACCAAAATAATTAGTGACAGGACTAAAACATAGAAAAGGTAAAGTGGGTGAAAATACAATCATTCAAACACGATTGTATTTGAGAACTAGACCAAGCAAGTGTGACGTCTCCCATACAAATTGGCTTACTTCCGGCTCCAACCACATTAAGTCGATTCAATCGCCATTTTTTTGCATTAACTTTGCCTTGTTGGAGCCAGAATTCACCAGTAAACAGTGATTGGTCCGAGTTTGTCTGAGTCAAGATTTCTATGGCAACCACTCCTGCCAGTCAGGAGTGAGCTTGTTGGAAGGCCATACCCACACTACTTGATAGCGGACTCTGGAGAGTCGGTCAATCAAACGTTTGATGTGAGACCCCCATACTTTTATTGAGACAATATTGAGGCATCAGATTTATAACACAGTTTATAACTTGAATAATTATATAAAGCAACGTTTTTTTAAATGTAGGATGCAAGAACATGTTAAAAAAAGGAATCAGCAAGTATGGTTATTCTGACAAATAGGATGACTGAGTAACAGCTGTATATTTCTCAATTGAAGTCTATAGGATTTTGACTTAGTGGATCCAGCACGTACTTCCTGTTTGGAACGTGGTGGTGGTGGAGTCACTCAGTCCAGTTCTCATATACAGTCAATGGATTCAGGCCATGAAGTCATGCATACAAAAAAGTTATTTAATAAAACACAAACAGCCATGAAATAATCAACACCTGACAGCAGAATAAGATAGAGAAAGGTACAAGGGGCATTAACCTAAAAAAACCCTCAATATGAATCAAATAAAAACAAGAAAACGGAATAGAAGATCACAGTGCACCCCGCCGCCATCCCTGAAAGACCAGATCCCAGATTCCTCCTAGAAGGAACCTGGAAACTTCCAGGGGGAAGACATGAATCAAGAGAGGTCAATCAAGTAAAACCTGTGAACATGAAACACAAAAAGGGCTGAACCAGAACAGGTCACCAAACATGTCAAACATAAGCGAAACAAAACAAAAAAACCACAGTAAAGGTCTAGGGACCTTCACGTTAGCATCAAACACAGTTCCAGATTGTCTTCAAACTGTTTAAGAATGACTTTGGTCTTAAAAGCAGGGACATGAGCCTTGTCCTTTAGCACTCATTTGTTTGATGGCGCAGTGATGAAGTAATGGAAGGGAGTGTAAGTCTCTATTAACTGTAATTTTCAATTAAAAGCAGCCTGCTGAACATTACAGCTCCCTTGTCTTATTTATGATCTCATTCTTATACATTTTCATCAATTTAATGCTGTGGATGATGATGGTGGCACTTAACTATTAGGTAAAATCTATAAAAGGGTTTGCCATTAAAAAGTAAATCTTACAGTCAAGGAATGATGGTTCTATATACTCTGTCATTTGTGAAACTGGATAAAATCATCTGTCACTGATAATTAAGCCTCTGAGAGCCATCTAAAGACGCGCAGAAGGCAATGATTGAAGAGATTGCCAGGAACCCTGGACGTGTTTGTGTGTGTGGGAGAGCAGAGTGGACAGAGACACAGACGGGCGTAAAAGATAAGGAATAAAAAGAGAACGTTCTGCGAGTCAAATCGAATCCTGGACTTAAACGTATTGCGTGTTTTCCACATCAATGACCTTTTCCACAAACAAAATGATGATAAGAACAAAGAATCATCAGTTTTTAAAGCATCACTCATGTGCGTCACGCAGACAGAATCTCAGCATGCAAAGGATTGTGAACAAAGTTTAAATGCATCTTATGGAAAATTAAATCCCTTTTGATCTCTGAAGTACATATCAATATTAAAGCTCAAATACAAGAGAACACTGTTCGGCATTCAATTTATTAATATTTTATACAATTGGATTAACTTTTGATTAACTGCAACAAAAAAGTTCTTGTCCATGCTTACACTTTTTTCAAACAATAAGAGTTAAGGAGCATTGTGCAGATAATTCAGCTCTCACATGCTGATCATGGTCTTGCTTTTTAATTAGCTTTTTTTGGAGCTCTGACTTGTTCATTTCCATCTGCAGCATGCTTGAGTTCAGCGTAGCTCTGAAATATGAGGCAACCAGCGGGAGTTGCAGCAATTGACATTTTGCATTTACAAAACCATGAATTTTGCCTCCCAGCAAACTTCTGCTGCTTTGGTGAAGTCAACATTTTCCAGCCAAATGGTAGCGTCTCATTGAGTGTGCTAAAACAGCTGACATTTTCATAACTGTGCTATATACTGAAACAATTCATGCCATAAATCAAAATGAGGAAAATGTCTGCATGGGTAAAAGATGGGATAAATTGGGTATGAAGCTCCTTTGTCTTGTGATAAGAGCTTAGATTTACAGAACCATATCAGACCTAAAAGCCAGTAGTGTATTTATATATATATTAATATACTACTGTAAATATACAGAGGCCCAAATATGAGTGAATAATGGATGCCTCGGAACCCATAATCAAGGCTAAGCACGAGCGCGACATTGACTCCATGATCCCCTCCAGGATCTTGAGAGGGGCTTGAGAAATGCATTCAAATGGTGACAAAGAGAGACAACGTAGTCCACACTGAAGGGTCTCACTCCCAGAAGGAACAATGGCAGATAGTGAGGACCGTTACAAGTATCTTGGAATTTCACAGGCAAATGGCAACCTGGAGTAGGTAAAAAGGAAAGCCGCAACAGCCAAAAAGCTCCAATGAGTAAGATAATGTCCTGAGAAGCCAGCTCAGGGGCAAGAACAAGACCAAGGCAATAAACAGATACGAATTGCCAGTCATCAGATACGCTGCAGGAATAATACGATGGCCAAAGGAAGAGATACAGACCACGGATGTTGAAACACTAAAGCTTCTCATCAGACATGGAGGGTTCTGATCCCAAATCCAGCACCCTGAGACTGTATGTTAGCAGCAAGGAAAGAGGCCGAGGTCGAGTGAGCGTGGAAGCCAGTATTCAGGATATAACATCCAGAAGGCATGAACACATCAAGCTCAAGGCCCCAACTGACAATGTGCTCAGTGAATGTCTCAGACAATGGACAGCAGAGGATGCGGTGCTGGAGGGCAGATCGTCATGCGAGGACAAGCTCCTGGATGGGACGTATCACCGAACCATAACTGAAGTGGCTGATATCAAGAAGTCTTACCAATGGCTAGAAAGGGCTGGTCTACAGGACAGCACAGAAGTGCTCATCCTGGCAGCTCAGGAACAAGCCCTGAGCACCAGAGCAATAAAAGGCTCAGATCTACCACACCAGACAAGACCCAAGGTGTATCTGTGCAAAGAGGCGCCTGAAACAATCCAGTACACTGCAGGGTGTAAGATGCTGACCAGGAAAGCATACATGGAGCGCCACAACCAAGTGGCTGGAATAGTATACAGGAACATGCCTGCAGAAACCCCAAAGTCAAAACGGGAAACATCTCTGAAAGTTCTAGAGAACGAGAGAGCAAAGATGCAACAATAGTAAAACAAAACTTCCATATTAAACGCATCAAGAATAAAACTATTTTAATGTGTTTTAAACTAAGTTAATAAAAGGTTGTGAGAAGTAACAAGACCCGAGTCAAAATATTGTGCGGTATCAGGATAAACTGAGAACTTTCTGACAGGAGTTAGGCATCAAAATTGACAGATTCAAATACTTCATTCTCTACCAATATAAAGGCAATTTGTCATCAGCTTATCTCAGGGGGGGAGCACCCCCCCAAACACTAGCCACTCAATTGAGTTACTATAAGTATTATTATTGACAAAGATTAAGAAAATCAAGTTTCTTTAAATATTGCAAAAATAGCAAAGCTTTATTTTTAAATGAAATCTTGAGCTCCTCAAATTATTTGCTACGCCACTGTATTGTCTATGTCAGCCAATCTTGGCCATCGGCACCCTGGCGTTAGCCAAAATGTGAGCTGTTTTCTTCCTATGGCAACATGAAATTCCAATTTTTTGTAACCACTCATTAATTATAACTCATCAGTAATAAAACAGTTTAAAATATGTATTTTTGGTCTTATTATTTGTAACGGACTTCCACTCTGCTATTGTCATTTAGCCTTCTTCCAAACTTTTCTGCCCTCTCCCCTCACAAAAATGTTTCCAGCTCCGCCACTGGTTTAGCTGCAGTCCAGGTTTTATCAAAAAGGTCAGTTATTGTCTTCTTTGGGCAGATGGAGGTTTTCTTGTTATGGTTAAGAGGTTGAGCCACTCCAAAGCGGTTTGTTGGAACATAGTCTTCTCAGCAAAGATGTCAAGTCTACACTGAACATGGGAGACAAGAAATGTCTCAAGTTCTTTGTTGAGAGAAGCTTTCTCCATTTTTACATATGGCTTCCTTGACTCCTCTTTGGATGGGAGATAAATGCTGAAAAAAAATGTATGTTTTTCTGCTTGACGTTCCCTTTGAAAGTGGAAGTGTGAAGAAGAAAAGAATACAAACAAGATTTCGTTCCAGCAAATTAAAGTAAAAAGTAAAAAAAATAAAAAGTGGTTCAAAAAGCCCAGTGTGAGTGCCTTTTATTGTAACATTGGTACATTGTAAACAGTGCGTACACAGATTTAGTTATGCCCTTTCCATAGCAATTTCTTTCCAAATACTCCTCAGAGGTTTCAGATTCGTCACTGACATAAAACCAGCCTGTTATCTGCTCCTTCTTTGTGCCACTGGTTCCTCTGGCTGATGATCACCGTGTAGGATTGATGCCAGTCACTCAAGCAGAAACATTGGTTCCAGTTGGATTACACAACTTTTGCGTAGGGAAAATATTAAAAATGCCCAAACATGAAGAGCACATTTTAGACTCTTCATGTCACATGTGTGATTTAAAAGTACTATTTTTTTATGACTCGTCTTAAAAAAAGTTTAAACTGATGAGTCTGTTTAAAAAAGGTTGGCAGGGTGAAACCAAGTCAACAGAGGGAGCGCGGCTTGTTTTTTTCAAGTTTGATCAAATCCAATGGCGTCTAGAATAATGTCCTTTGGAAAGATGACATCACAGTAGAAATGTTATTACAAAGAATCCCACTTTTGAAAATTGAAATGTTGCCATCTCCATATCCTAACCTTCACCGAGGCAAACAATCTTCTCTGAACACCAAACTCCACTTGTGTTTTTGTGGGAAATTGTCCTTGGCACAAATAGAAACTGCGTGAAGAGATGGGAGCTGTTGGTTTTTTGGAAAAAGTTGTCTCAGGAACAACCCCCTACTTTTGTAACAGATTGCCAAAACAAACAAAAAATCCAGCCAGGACTGAGCGTTTAAATTTATGTTTTTACTGAAAAGCTGAGGAAAGGCAATGTGGCTTTCAGGAAAAAAAACATTTAAAAACTGGTGGTGTTTGATAGAAAATACAAATCTTCTATTGCATTTAGATAGAATTGCACAATTTTGCAATTTTGGGTACAGTTTTGGAAGAGCGAAGTGTTCCAGTGTCCCCATGCACGTTGCAATTGTTTGCAGCACAATACATATGTAAAACAAAATTGGAACCCTTTAATGCTAGTGTGACAGTCTGTGCAAAAGAAGTTTGATTCCAAATTTTTTGCTGCAATAGAAATGATATTTTTGACGTTCTTTTGTGAGGGTTTGCACACAAAATCAATTCCTGAGAATAAAACCAAAACAAACAAAAAAAGAAGCACAATACAACCAAAAACACTTCACACTGTTAATTTACATGACGCTGTTATATGATGGCAAATAAAACTCAGGCAAAACTCTGTAATTTGAGGTACTCTAATCGCTGCATCCCCATAGAACAATCGAAGCAAAGTTTCTGCAGTTAAAATCACTTTGAATCCAGTTGTTTGCGGTTTTCATCACAGTTGAATCACAGGACGTGAAAACTGGCTGCAGGCGGAGCGCAGTGGGAAGCGATGGAAAAGTAATTTTCATCCTCTGTCCCCTCCACCTGGAGGGCCACCACGGCTCTGAGAGCCCCCCCTGGCACATTGATTCGAAGATGAACGGGAGTCTGCGCAGCAGCGTGGCCCTAAACATGATGACACAGAACTCTGAGGCTGATTCTTTGGACAGGTGCATGCTGGGTGATTTATGTGCACGTCCTGTTTTAGGTCCCTAGGAGCAAATATTGACTGTTTATTTCTCCAAGCTCAAAGGCAACATGGAGGCAAGAATTTCTCCATGTTCTTTTTTAGGCAGTTTAGATGAATTGTACTCCGCAAGATGCAAAGGCACCTGACACAGAGCAATTTTTTTTTATTTACGCCCCTATGAACTTAGAAATGAGTGGTAGAGAGGGACCTAATAGCAAACATTATTGATTTCTCATTCCTCCACTCATACATCTATACAGAGTGGGGACATTTCAGTTACATTGTGGCTTTAAGATTGTTTTTTGTCTTTTTAGATCAGATTCTCACAGGAGCGACGCCTGCTGCAGAGCGGCAGTAGACCTCCACACATGTCAAAGCAGCTAAAGGTTTGTGATTAGGATGATCAAGCCAACCCCTGAAGAACGCCGTGGGATTAAACTACAGAGCCCTGAGCTTCTGTCAGTCTGAAAGTTGCAGAGCTGATGATTCAGTTTCGCAACAACATCAGACAGGTGACTGTGCCAGAAAATATCACCTTGGAGTTCCCTTCAGGGATTTAAATATATCATAGGCAGAATCTAACAAGCTTAACACATCATGGTCAATCCAGACGGCCTTGTTTTTCCTCTTTAATTTGCTCTTTTCTGGGAAATGAACTGCCCAGGTTTTCTCAGCAGAGTCAACTCCTGGGGGAAATTGTGTTTAGTGTTATCGGTGGGAGATACACGGGCTTAGTCAGCCAGAACAAACAATTATTGTACAGAGGTCAGAGCGGGGGCATCCAGGTGAAAAAGTCCCTCTTGCTTATAGTTCAGAATCCAAAAGGAAAAAAATAATACTTCAGTATTGGATGGGAAAATGGAAAAGATTCTCCTCTGTTGAGTAATGTTTATGAATATTAGTTTTCTCTTATTATCTTTCTGTGTTCATGCTTACACGATGGCTTCTAGGATTTGCAGACATTCACTCATTCGTTCAGATGCTGTGTTTCTCTTCAGGAGAGACTGAAGGACTTTTTTTTTCTTTTACAAAACAAAGAGAAGTCAGAGCTGCATTGTTTACCCAGTTGTCTGATAGTCTATTCACATTTAGCAACTGGATAAATTGTGTTATTTTGCCACCAATCTCCTCATGAATCAATACAGCTTCTCAAGAACAAAAGCCTTTCTAAATACATGATTGAAGAAAATAAGCCAAATTACTCTTGTCATTTCTACTTTAAAAAAAACGATGAAAAGATTTTCTTCTCCGTCTTCCGACTCTCTTCTCCTTTCAAAGAGTTACAGTTTTGTCTCTTGTAGACTGTTAAAGTGGCCTCGTACTGACCAACATTTTGGTCTTTTTATGATTCCATCCTTAACTCTTTAACACTGGAAAGATCACCGGTGACGCCAAAATAACACGTTCTTTGACACGCATTAACTTTGAATGTAAATGAGATAATTCTGACATGGAATAAGACTCCAAATAGCCAAAATCCCATCACATTTTCTTGCTAATCCAACATTTTTTAACTATATTCAAGTTGTAAACTGAGCTATCAGATGCTTCAGCAAAAGTATGTGGTCTCACACGTTTTACAATCTCTCTCCTGATTGGAGAGAGTGGTTGCCAAGGAAACGATGAGTCAGACCAACTTGGACCAGTGACCAATCATTGTTCGCTGACGTCGTCTAGCTCTAACATGACTTCATTTGGCTGGAACTGGAAGTAAACCCTTTTCTACATCACTTACTCAGTCCAGTTCTCATGCAGTCGTTGATGCAAACTAAGGTCAAAAATACATGAAGTTTTTTTTTTTTGCATTTGTATGTTGCACTGACGGGCTGACAGCTTGTGATGCTCTTTAGATGTTTTCAGGAGATATTTCAGATCGTTTAAAATGTCTTTAAAAAGACTTTATAAACAGATCTGTTTGGTGCCCTTTCCCCACTTTCATTAACTTATGGGCAATCTTATTGTGATCGGCTTATGTTGAGCCGCTTCAATATAAAATTCAATGGAATTGCTTGTCCTCTCATAACACTTTGTGTCTTTCTTTTTATACATTAATAAATTAAAGTCTAATATTCACCTCGGATCCTTCATTTACATTGAAAACCATACCCATGAACTCCTACTCCCTTCCACAAATAAAGCAAAGAAACATTCTGTGCACCTTCCAAAAAAGATATGTATTTGCAAGAGCATGCTGACATGACAGTTCTACACAGTCAGCCACTGTGGAGGAATCATTCAGCAAAAAGGCACAACAGTGACAGTTTCTGTTTCACAGACAGTTTTCGCTGCCTTTCGGTGTTTTTTTTTTTTATCCAGATCTCACATTATTTGCTTACACAGCTCCTGAGGTGACATCAATAACCAACATCGATGCTAAAAAAAACCCAAAACAGGCCTGCACATCTGGAGGCAACATTAAACGTGCACTTGACATGAAGTATTATGCTGACAACTGCAGCCACTAATGTTACTGACAAGATGCTGAGTAGTCCTGCAATTAGGAGATAAACATGCACTGCTGATGGTGTGAGATGAGGAGCGTCCTGTGTATCTTCTTTCTTTGGTGTGTAACTCAAGATTGTCGCAGCGTGGGTTTAAGGGCAGTTAGAGCTGATTTGACTTTCACCCTGAGCATTTATTCAAAAAGTAAATGACATACAAGCATTTTTTGAAACCGGGTGGGTGACTCCTGGGCAGTTGTTCAACATCAGGTGCAAAAAAATGACATGGAAATAAACCGCCAAAGATGGAGAAGCACTGACACATCAATAGAAGGAGAGACAGAGGATGTAAGAAAAAAAACACGATAAAAACTAATTAGCTGCTCTAATTGAAGAGTGCTCTTGAAGTAATTACGAGGCAGAAGAAGCAGTATTTACTCCCATAAATAATCCTGACAGCACAGGGAGGCTCTTCAAGAACAAGGTCCTTTTTCTATCCTCCAGGCTTGGGAAAAATGAGATACAACTCCATACATCTGTCAGTTTCTGACATTATTAGCAGCAGTTTATTGCCAATATTCACTCATTATGAATTTGTAATAGCTACATAAAAGTCCCCTTTTCACAAGAAACGTCTACATTTGTAAAACTCCTAACAGACGTTCAGGGAGTCTTTCAGTCTGATTTGCACACCAACTGCTACAGTCACTAATGTACTGCGTTTGTCTCATGGAAGATGTTCCAATGATTCTGTGCCTGTCTGCAAGGTTCTCCAATAGCAGAACTGATAATATGTTACCTCTTTTGTCTTAGATGAATGTTCCAGTGTTTATATGCTTTACTCTCTCTTCCAAGTACCCTTAAGCTGCGGTGGAGTCCAAAACCAAAATGGAGGAGAATCTGATTGTTCTCCTATACATTATATTTTCTTTTTTGTATCAAGACAGAAATAGTAAGTTTATTAATACTAAGTTTATTCTTATTGTGATTCTTTTCCCTTCTTGGACTAATGCGGGACAGCAAGTCATCTAACTGGGTCACAAAGAGACGGAAGTACTGCTGAAAGTGGCCGTCATTTAGATGCTGATCCTGCAGGAGATAAACCTTATATTACTGGGAGAATCTCTGAATGATCTCATAAACTCAGACACTAAGTCATGCTCACCCGTGATTTTATAGAGCTCCTCAAAATAAATAAATCTGATCTCTCAACATCATCCGTGTTTTCTATGCATAAATGAGATGTATAGTCAAGGCTTCAATGGAACAATGAGGCTAAAAGCGTTAGACAGTAGCTCCTTCCATACGTGGTGAGAGCGGTAGGTTCATGTACACATTTTTGGACAAGTGTTGAGCAGCAAAGAGGCCATGAATCTAAGCAGAGGCGGCGGATGTGCGAATTATGTTCAATGTGAACAACAGCATTAGACCCCAACCATTCACATTAGATCAGGAGTGTCCAAATCAAGACCTCATGGTCTCCTTCTACACAATTTGGAAGTTTAATTTCCAAATGAATTTGGACCATTAAGCAACAGTCCAGGTATGTATTTTTTCTTTTTCCAGGTAAAACTTTTCTCATGTCTTTGGTTCAACTTTGGTTTGACACAAGAATGTGACATTTGTAGCTCCTGTCTAGTATTTATCTGTCCAGTATTCCAGTCTCAGTCCACTCCTTGTGACGCTCCCTCAGATTATAGAATGGATTTCATGTAACAATTTTGCCAAAGCTGCCACTTAACCCTGCTGCTGATGCACCTTTTCCCACCACTTTTTTCTTCCAATCTTTTCGCTGTAAACAACACAGCATTCTATGAACAACTAACGTGTTTTGCAACGACCTTTTGTGACTTGCCCTCCTTTTTAAAGGTGTTGACAAATATCTGATACTACGTTCACAACGAGTATGTGACATTCAAGAACGAGCAAATGCGGGTTCTTAAAAACATGTTTTTGCCCATGATGTTTACACTGGACTATTGCTACCCAATGCATGTCCGCCACCTACATTTTGAGGAGGTTTGGAGCAAAATGTTAAAGCGGTGCTAATCTTGCTCCAGGCTTTTTTTCACTGCTCTATTCTGAAATATAAAAGAATTGGTGTCATATAATTCCAGCTGGACACATACGGTTGGCACTTCCGTGAATTGAAAGGGATGCCATCCACAGGTCACAACCAAAGCCAGGTCCCAGCCAAGTTCAACGTGTTGTCAAAGTCAAACCAGGTTGAACCTGGTTTGACTTTTAACACTAGTTCAAAGGCCACACGTTTTGTAAGTAGAACCCAAAAATGACAGTTGAAACTTGCAGAGTGATGAATGAATGCAAAAGTTTTGAATGCAGAAGCCTGAAATGCACATATATAATGTATATATAGACATTTACATAGACTTTTCATTGGAAGTGGCCACTTGAATGCACATTGGCAAGGGTGGTGAACATAGCTTTATGGACATCTGTCAAGTCAGCAGTCTTTCCAATGATTGTGTAACCTCGACACCTTGTAAAGGTAAAACACTGGAATTGTTTTGAGGTAATGCATTATGTGACATCATTAGTTCCAAACATTGAAATAATCTTAGTATTATTTTTGAGGCAGTGTTTTTTTACAACAACTGTAAGCTATAATTACCAGAATTACAAGAAATAAAGCCATCAAATATATTAATATATAGATAATTCTTTATCATTTAGCATATTTTCCTTTTTTGGTCAGGTGACAAAAAGCATTAAACCTTTTCAATGCAATTCAATTCAATTTTATTTATATAGCCCAATGCCATAGCCGTCTCATTGGACTGTTATCAGTATATAGCAAGAAACTTTTCACAACGTTTAATTTTTTGGGAGTTTAACTCACGCAGACGACAGGACACAAACAAACCTTGTTGTCTTAGTTTGGCCCATGTGAATGAACACATTGAAAGGGACTCCTAACACAGAGGGACAAGCGGATATAAACACACCTGAGACCTGCTGTGAATATGATTTCAGATTTGCAATGTCCTGTTTACACACAAATTACTACTGTCAAACATGAGGAGCATGAAAACTGGAGATTACATATCAATCAAATGGCAACACATAGCATTTTCCACAATTTTTTTTCCAGTTCCTCAGACCATTTTTAATCTTAAAGTGCATCATCTGAAAAAGAATATCTTTTCATGTGCCACCCGGAATGTAGAAATGGAGTGACTTTCACTTTTGTCATAATACCAGGGCTAAAAACATCAATTCACCACATGAGTTTTGACAGTGAAAAAACACTCCCCTCGCTGCTTTATTGTTCTTGTTTCTTTTAAAAATCCAGCATCAACACATTTCTAAATATCTACAAGTTTAGTTTTTTGTTATCAGTCAGTGAAATATTGAATTAAATTGTTCTTATGGTATAAATATGCAAAATGTAACTGACTGCTATGTTGCCTTACTGCCAATTATGTCTAATGCTATGTTCACACCAGCCTCAGTAACGCACGTTCAACCACTTTAAATGATATGTAAACGGACCTAAATGCATGTTTTGGACTTCCACATTCAAAACTCTTGTGTTCATGCCAGTTTTTAAGTCAGTTTTGGACTCTACGTACCAAACATGTGACCATTGACCATGTTAAGCCATAAGGTTAAACAAGTTAAACTCTGACCAACCAGAGACTTGGATTTGGTAGTGACGTGTGGGTAGCATGTTTTTAATTCACTGATGTGCCAACTGTTTGAAAATTGATCATGGAGGAAACATTCATAACTGTGTTTTTATATGACAGCAAGTCTTTCATATATTGGAAAAGAGTTGTGACAGAAAAAACCTGGAGCAAGATTTACATCACTTCAGCATTTCACACCAAGCCTCCTCCAACTGATGGCGCATGCGTTAGCATCGAGAAGCGACGCTCAGTGTAAACTTATGCTAAAAGCACATTTATGAACCCGAATTCTTGAATGTGCAACACATGCCTGGTGTGAACATAAGTAGCATGATGCTGTTAAAGATGTCTTTTGTAGTTTCTTTTTTATATTTTTACATTAAATATTACAGGTATGAGTCACATGAACAGCAGGTGAACTACTTTGATATTCATGCAAAAAGCCCACAACAATCGAGGCTTTTGGACATAACTGTGTTAGTTTTTAATTACATTTTTTAAGGTTGCTGTGGGTCAGTGCAGGCCTGGTATTTTGGAAATTGTTTTCAGATGAGGCAAATAATAATAACAAACCTAAAAATGAATTAGATGCTAGCACATAAATGCCACTTTAGCTTCACCTACAACAAAATAACTTTTAGCATGATTGCAGAGGATTAAAAGTGTTCAAACTCTCTGTAGGGTTGGTGCAAAAGCATTACGTTTCACTGAAAAAGAAGCCCCTGAAATACATCTAAAATTCTTTAAAACTAGCATATGGCTGCGTGAATTGGGTCTTTACTGCAAATAATCTCCTCAACATGAAAGACTTCCAGTTGTGACTCAATTTTTGCGGCGGCAGCACCTCAGCTTTTTAAACAATCCCTCTCTTTTCCAATTCATCATATTTGTGTTGACTGACACCTGACTAAATGTAGAGCACTCATTATAATTTCTTGGAGGACTCTGTCCATCTTAAAATTCATAAAAACAAGCTGATAGTCAGGTTGACATAAAGCTACTTATTTTCAATTTTGGTGATTTACATACCTTGGCAATCTACCTCTGAGTTCATTTAAGATTGCACTCTCCCTTGTGTGAATGACCAAATTAAATTGTCTGATATGAATAGTCCTCTCAGCTCCAACAGACAGCACAATGTCTTCTCTGTGGGCTTAGTCTCCAGAAAATAGCCTCCTATTAAGTTGTCACTGATTAGCCAGTAAAGCCTGCATGTGGCGTAGATTTTTTCAGTCAAAGCAATATATGACTCTGCTGGTTCACAGCAAGCAAAAGCTAATGTAAGACCGTGTCCTGCTGAGGAGACGTATAGAAGCTTTAGACATGTCATAAACCATTCCCAAATATGTACACCCACTCAGACACTTTTAAAACAACGGTCTTTCAGAAATGAAAATTAGTTACTGTGAAAATAGGAGAATGTCATGACTGCAGAAACATATTGAGGAAGGAGAGCTAAAGAAATTAAAAATTTTTTTTACAATTGTTTAGTTTAAGAGTTGAATGCACGAGTTTCTACCACAGACGCCTGAAACGTGCATATAAATGCATTCACGTAGATCTTTAATTGGAAGTGGTTGCTTGAATGGTGTTGCAGGTGTGAACGTCGCAACAGACTTAAAGCTGTGGCTGAGAGGAAAGCTACACATCTCATGAGACCTTTTACCTTTTATAGCTAAAAAAAAAGTGTAAATTAGTCAGGGGATTTCGTGTTTGTATGACGAACAAAATCTGTTTAGCACTTTTTTTCTCCACTTTGAATGTAACTCAGGGTAATACTAACCATCTGGTGGCTTTATCCTTGGCCAGCTACTGCAACACTGACTGTCTGATACAGAGGACAATAGGAGCAATTAGAATATGTTTTTGCGTAACAATAGCATGGAATGACTCAAAATGGAGAACATCTTTCAGTTCAAATCCAGCCTTTTTTCCTCTTTGAATGTCATATAGTCTGTAAATGAGGTGCGTCTCGTATTCACATTTTTGTATAGCTTATGCATGTCACGTAAAGAAACAGAATTCAACTTTACTGATGCTGATCCTCAAAACACATCCTGCCCTGGAGTTATGCCACTTATTTAATGTAAATATGTGCTTTCAACAGGCTCTGTTTGCTCTCACTGTGCAGATTTACTTTGTTTACAGCTTATCTATGAGCAGTTAAACAGGCAGCCTGAGGCCCATTACCAGTACTGATTGCGTCAATACATATTTTGTCTTAAACAGTTCCCTGTTCACATTGAGGACATTTTTCTCAAATTTCTCTGGGGTTATGGCATGCCCCAGCAGTCACGGCGGCTCCCGTGCCAGGCGTGTAATTGAACTTTCCCTGGTGCATGCGAGGCGCAGGCAGCATTGGAGCGACAAGGTCCAGAAGTAACTCTGCAGCCTCCCTACAAGCAGGGCCAAGGTTAATGAAAGCATTCCACAGATCCCTGTGGGGTTCAGATGACCAGAGATCCGCTGAGATGATCACTCTGTTTTAATGATCCAAGCAGTAAAAGGATGCAGAACATGCACAAAACAGGATTTGGCCAAACAACATAAGCTCCTTTGAACTTGTAAAAAACACAAATATCAGTTAGCATTTAGTGTTTTATGAACTTTTCAAGCTTAATACGGCTGAATAAAAATGATTCTGCAATCTCATCTTTAAAATCCCTATTTCTCCCCTATCCTCTGAGTATCGCTGCAGTTGCATTTGAAGCTGTAGTGATGTCTGAATGTGTTTTTTTAAGGAGGAGCCGTAGCGATTTAAGGTTGGCTTTCTCTCCATTAGTAGGTAAATTTGCATCACGCTTGTGGTGCAGAGGAGAAACCTATTTCTTCACATGAGTGTGCTCTTAAGCACAGCAGTTTACATTGAAATGTAAGCATTTTATCAATCAGTTTGACACTTAAATGAGTTTTTGTTTTAGCGTGACTTCTTAAAGCTACAAAATCGATGTTGTTTTGAATTATCAAGCAGCAACGCACTATTGTGAATGACCAGTGACCATTGATGATGTCATCAAGGGGTAGTAACGTATGAATTTGAAGACAATTTTTTCCATTTATCTCCGCTTGGAGGGATAAATGTGGAGAATGTGGAGATAGGGGAAAGCTGTAAGGGTAGGAACGCAATTTGGATTCAGCCTAAAAATAAACCAATTCTAAACAGTTTCTTAAACAAATGTTTACTGTGATTTTCACACCTTAGCATCAAATTATGACCTTATTCCAGTCTGGCATTTAAAAAAAAGTAGCTTACATGAGAAAATGTTTCCAGTTCACATTAATGTTAAGAATAAACAAAAGTTAAGTGATTAAAAAAAAAAACAATAAAAATATAAATGGAAAAAAGTACATAAATTAGCAATGTAATGTCCTCAGAAATGTTTGGGTCAACACAATAATAAACAGCAAAGTTCAATTAGTTTTTCTTTGTTTTTCACAATATATGTCATTCTCTCCAGAGCTCGACATATCATCAGTTCTTTTGTGTTCATTCTTTTCCGTAACAATTCAATTATTCCTCTGGCTTGTAAAAGTCCTGAGTCACTAAATGAAGATTGTTGATGCATCACAATACAATTTGGAGGGATAAAGTAAAGTCTTACACTCAACAGAGCCCTCCCTCCAATTATTTAACCTATATATCCAGTTACGCTTCTAAACTAATCCTAAACCTTTGACATAATTTGTTATTTATTCTAGAGTTTCATGTGGGCACTTTGTGACATTTCGTAGACTGAATGCTCCATTTCATCTGTGACTTTGCTGAGAGTCATTGCCAGTGTAGTAATGAACATAATGGAGATTTTGCTTTTGCTGGATATGGATGACAATACAAAACAGGCGCCTTTTAAGTTATAACGATTTGGCAAAAAGTTCTAAATTTTAAAGCAATTATATATTTTAAAAAGGAGACAATTAAAGCTGTTTCTCCAAGTTATATTAGCAAACCCTTTCTAAAGAGGTCATAATGGGATTTTATTTCAAAAGCACTTTACCATTTAATTGCATCTCCATGTTTGATTTTCACTAAGATTACTCTGAGTCTGTGAGAATCTGACAGCAGTTCTAACTTTGATGTGCCCATAAAGTTGCCTTAATTTCTGGATCTTTCCACACTAGATAAATACATTAAAACAAGACATTCACACTATTAAGATTTCGTGCCACTGTTTATTGAAAGTCCTATGTTTATCCTAATTCTGTGTCTTCAAAAATCCCCTCTCCGCCTTTTAAGCGATGATGTCCCCACTCTGGCTACTGAGCATTCCTTTCCATTGACTTTCATTTTAAATCCAGAAGTGACACGACATTTTCTAGCTGCATTGTCTCTTGAAATGTTACGTTTTGTGGAGCTCAAAGGTTTTAGTTGAATCAGGGACATTAAAAGGTGCCACCATTTACTCCACTGTGAGCTCTGATGCATTTTCATCAAGGACGACAAACGTATACTTTTGGAAGTGTCCTAAAAAAACAGGAGGCGGGACTAACTGACGGTCATGTGATGGATACCCTCCACAACACGGATGGAGCAGTGTAAATCTGGCATAACTTCAACCCCTTCACTGATTTAATTCAGTCGACTACCAATACTTTCAGCTCTCTTTGGAGATTTCTGCTCAGAGGTTTAATCCTAACCTTTATTTACACACGTACCAAAGATCACTGAGTGTCGAAGGGTTTTGCTATGCATACACAACGCAGTCTGTCCGATAAAAAAACTACATTTAATTCATGGTTAATTTATGATCTATCCATACTTCGTACTCTATAGACACAAACATGGCAGAAAAAAGCAGAAAAGTTTCAGGACTTTAAGTTCATTGTTAACGATGAAGGAAAGAAATGTGCTTTCCCTCATTTCAATGTGGCCGTGTCCTTTTTGGGTCCTTTCCTTCCAGACTTCACGTATAATTAAAGGGTTTTTGAAATGTCCTTCATTGAAAGAACTTTGTGTTGAACTTTGCACAGTGCACACAACTTTTTTCTGCAGACATTCAGTTGGTTGTATAATAAAAAGGGTATGTGAGGCTTCATCAACACCTGAAAGCAGAATGAATCATTCTTATTTTTTTTTTTATTTGTTTGTGTAATGTAACAGTAGCTTTTAAAGTCGCAAAATAAAAGGTGGAATTCATGAATCTTGCTGACAGACATGACTTTTTAAAAAAAGTCTTTCATTTCATCTAAAGACATTTTTCTTCTCTAATGTGAAGCATCCTGAAGGCCAAATAATGTATTTGACTGTTAAAAGTCTGCATACACAGTCTATAAATGCTGAGCATTATTCTTCAAAAACTGAAATACATGCTTTGGATTCACAGTGAAATGAGTTTGAAAGGTTGTTCCAAGAGACTCTTCAGAAGAACAGCTAGTGTTGATGCTTTCCACATCATTGAAGTATGGATTATCTCTTTCACTTGCACCTTGAGGACAATTTTTTGCAGTCCTTTGTGTTCACTGGTCACTTTAGATCAGCCTTTTTTTCATTTAGCTAAGTGGAAATTGACTTACATTAGACCAGCATGCTGGAAAGGGGTTAAAGGGAGTTATGCACGTGCAGAAACCCACCTGTATAACATAAATCAGTCCTGCAGCACTCTTGCAAGACAGCTTGCTTTTTCTTAATTAATCCTATTAACAGCTAAAGCCTGTGAAGCATGCATCACTGTCTGTGGAATCGACTCCGCAGATTGTGAGGGCTGACTTCTAACGAGTGGAGGCTGCTTTCTGGCTCACAAGAAAAGAGTAAAAATAAATGGGATGATATTCATTCTCGGGCAAACAAGCCCCAAAGCCACGAGAGCTCCTTTTACTCTCAAAATTAAGAGGAGTTTCTATGAATAAAGAATGAACAGGTAATCAATAAGGTCGCTGTCATCTTCAAGAGCCTTCTCCGCGCTCTCTTGATATGATGTGTTGGCTCAGACACACAACCAAGTACACCTGATCCCACCTCAGAGAGAGTGTTTGTTTTCAGGTGGAGAAAAAAAAGGAGTGCAGGACGTCTCTTTCTCCCTCCGCCGGTCAATGATGCTCAGCTTACTCATGTGGAGAACAGGATCAATAGGCACTTCAATTTCTATACAGCCAAACTGACTGCAAGACTTATTTCCTTAATTAGGTGAAAGAAAAAAAAAAACAATAAAAATCTCCGTCACCCTTTGCTCACCATCTTTTTTACCCAACACTTCCAATGTGATCAAAAACTTTAGGTTTTCTGCCAGAGGAATACAACTGAATATCCTATAAGAAGCATTTCTAACATGCTATTGAGGCATTCTTCTCATAATGAAGGACATTAACAAAGAAAATTAATCTTAAAATATTTATGCAAATTGTTCAGGAGCAGATGCAAAAATGCTGTTCGAGTATGACGTACAAGTTCTACAGCAAACCACAAGCTTACTGCTCCGCTCCATTCCGATACATCCACTTGTAGACAACTATATCCATTCATGTCTTTGTTTTCCTTGTCCGAGCTAGCATCTGGGTCAAAACTGTACTGTTGGATAGCTCCGATTTTACTCACCATTTTTGTTGCACCACTAATGTTAGGTTGGGGTTGTGAGGGGCTGTAAGCTAGTGGGAGAGCATGTAAACAGATGGATGATGGAAAGAGGGTGTGCTTACTCCACAACAGTTTAGCTGTACAGTATGGTTTAACTAAAATTGACAAAGTATTGCTACTAGTGTATCCCAGCAGTGCGTTCATGCAGACAAATAACAAACATTGGAACACCTTTTAAGGCAGGATAAACCTCTAATGTGCACATTTTTTTTTTATTTGTTCATCTATTTTGTGAACTCTGAAAAGAGACATCTGTGTAGTTCTAAATAGGATGTAACTTTTCACTCGTAGGTAACTTTACTTTTCTTTTGAAGCTAAAGTAAATGAAACACATGTTTTTGGACCATTTTGAGCTGCCCCACTGTTTTAGACAGAATGACCTTGAAGTGAACTTTCAACCACATGTAAAACAATTGACATGAGTGTTGAATCTTTAGTTGTCATCAATAATGTCTTTGAACATGAATGATGTGTTAAAAGCTGCCTAGAAAAGGCAATATCATATCCCCCACGTTGAGCAGCATGTGTTTCTTGTATTTCATGTATTGCTGACACTTTTCCTCCTTCACAGCGAATGAGAAACCACCTGAGTATTCCAAAAGATCTGAGGCGCTGCGGCGTTTGGTTTTCCTGGACAAAAAAAAATAGCATGTGGCAAATTCGTGTACTCAACACGAATGGAACAGATGCATGGAACATCACAGTTTCTTTTTTTGTTTTTGCCTAACAGAGGGAAGAAAGAAATAAAAGAGCATTTTAGTTTCTTAAGAGAAGTTTGATATTTTTATCATCTATCCATTCATAACTTTAAAGAATATTTTTAATGTTATCAATTCTCAGAAAAATGCTGTACAGTTTTAAAACATTGTAAAAAAGAAAATCTATTGACCAATTTTAGCAGCATTTTGCGATTTAATGGGATATCCATCCATCCACATATATATATATATATGAAAGAAAAGATCATTTCTAGAATGAACACCAGGCAACCTACAAACTACAGTCTCCTGGAAACTGTGAAGGAAGAATTGAGCGCAATTCCTGCCACAACAATCACAGAAACCAAAAAACTAGTTTACACTTCAGCAGCAGTGATCTTTGCGATGCTTGGTTTGAAGTGTAACCATTGGAGAAAACAATGCTCACCATGGAAGCAATGGTTGGTGGTTAAGATCAAGAAAGATTGGAGGGAAGTGAGTTAGATGACAGAGACCCAAAGAGATGCAATGAAAAAGCAAGTGCAGAAGAAATACAGTCAGATGTTCATCCCTGAAGCTCTGGACACTGCCAAACAAAGGCTCCTGGCCTCAACTCAAGCAGCCGCCTATAGAGCTACACAAGAAACAATGAAGCCAGACAGATAAACAGGCTCAATCTGTGAAAGAGTACGCTCAAGTGGAAGGGTCAAAACAGCAGAGCAGACCCACCAAGGCTGGAAACAGAACAGTACTGGAAAAGTATATGAAAGAAAGAGACAGCACATGTGTACTGGCTTAAGAAACTCACTGCACTCCATGAGCACCTGGCAGCATAAATGAACCAGCTGCTAAGAGATGGGACTCACCCTGAATGAGTAACAGAAGGGCGAACGATGCTGATCCACAAAGATCCCTCAAAGGGTGCAGTCCCATCCAACTACTGACCAATAACCTGTCTCTCCACAAGATGGAAGCTCATGTCAAGCATAACTGAAACCAAAATACATCAGCGCATGGTTCAATTCATGAGCAACAGACAGATGGGCATTGGTAGAGATTCCAGAGGAGACAAACACCAACTCCTGGTTGACAGAACAGTCGCTCAAGACGGCAGGTAACAACACACCAACCTGTACACAGCCTAAATTGATTACAAGAAAGTCAATGACTCCATACCACACATCTGGATCACTGAATGCTTGGAGATGTACAACATCAACAGGAATCTAAGAGACTTCATAGGAAACTCAGTGAAGCAGTGGAAACCCACCCTTGAAACCATTAGCAAGCCACTTGCACAAGTGTTCATCAAATGTGACGTATACCATGGAGACCCTCTGTCCCCACTGCTGTTCTGCACAGGTCTGAACCCCTCAGACATATAATAAACAAGACTGGCTATGGATACCGACTCAGGAATGGGGCAACCATCAGTCACCTCCTCTACATGGATGACATCAAGCTATAGGCTAAGAGCGAGCGCGACATTGACGCCCTGATCCACACCATCAGGATCAACAGCATTGGCTTCGGGATGGCATTAGGGCTTGAAAAATGCAGTTGGATGGGGATAAAGAGAGGCAACATAGTCCACACTGAAGGGGTCTCACTTACAGAAGGAACAATAGCATTGAGGACAGTTACAAGTAGCTTGGAATTCCACATTTAAATGGTAACCTGGAGCAGGCAACAAGGAAAGCCGCCACAGCCAAATGAGTAAGGCAAGTCCTGAGAAGCCAGCTCAGTTAATTGAAACATCCAGTACACTGCAGGGTGTAGGATGCTGACCAGGAAGCATGGAGCGCCTCTGGAAGAGGACCCGAGCTTGGGGTGAGGCACCACCCGAGGAGGGAGGGAGAATGTATGTAAGAATGGTTAATCTTTTGCAGTTTTATGTCTCTTGAGTAGTTACAAGTTCTCGCAGCCTAAAAGAAAAGAAAAAAAACAAAACAAAAGCTCCATACACAGCATAAAATAAAGTATGGCGAGGTAAGTTAAAATGATAACAGTTAAAAGCCTCTAAGAGTTCAGGAGGTCTTAGATGTTTTTTTTTTTCCAAACTGAAGCTAATGGCTTTATTCATGTGTTTTGATGGCATTTAATTGCTACTAAACTCAGATTTACTAAAAAAATAAAAAGATTCTTAATATATTTGAATATTGCATATTATTTATGTCAGCAAAGTTTGCTGCTTCATATTCTACAATAGAATAAACTAATCCTAGGAGACAAATCAAAGTTTTGCACTTTGAAGCACCAAAGTGCAACCCGTGATAAGAAAGGAGAGTCAGGCTGAATATGAATTGATTCCCTGCCCCTACAGCTTCTCCCCACTCCTACATTTATCCCTATGGCAAACAATTGTGTAGTCAAATTTGGACGTTACCACTGCTCTTTGACATCATCAATAGTCACCGGTCATCTATGTTATCGTGTAGCTGCCAGCACTCAGAAAGTACACAACAACATTGGTTTTTATAACTTTAGAAAGTCAGAAACAAAAACACATTTAAATGTAAACTTCTGTGCTTCAGAGCACACCTACAAGAAGAAATGTGTTTCTCCTCCTTCTGTGCCAAAAGCGTGGTGTAGATCACCCTAATGGTGGAGGGATAGCCAGCCCTGAGTCACTACACCACTACAGCTTCAAATGCCCCTACAACTGGAGCAATAGGGAGGAACCAGAAAGGGCAGGGAAGCTAGATGTGGCCAGAAGTTACTCAAGTCAAGTAGGACATGTTGAGGAAGTATCGGAAGTAAAAGTATGTGTACAAATCTGATGCCAGTTGATTCATGAATTGCAAAGCATTTCCTCCCATGCAATAAATCTGATGAAAACATTCAAAATTAGGAAAATGATGAACATTTTTAAGTTTATATTTTACATTTAGGACTGTAAAATTCTCACATTTCTGGAGATTTTTCAAATTCTGTTTAGTTAAACATTTAAAGTGAAATGAGAGGATAAGCCTCTGGAGATGGTCCTCCAAAAAAGAAAATCATAAACACAAATAACAGAGTAGAATAGGGACAAACTAAGAAACAAAGCAAAAATAGTATAAATTAGAGTTAAGTACACATAGCACACACAGCCACACACACACACACAGGCTCTTAGTATCAACCCCTAGCTAACATAACAGAAAAAAAAAGAAAGAATATTCAAGCAACCACAATTATACGAAACAAGACTGAGAAACAAGGGAGCGGGTCAAACCAGGGAACACAAACTCAAAGGTTCCAAAGATTCATAGTTTTCTACAAATTATAGTTGTCTTTGTTCTTTAAAGTAGAGCGCTGAATAAGGTGAATACTTTGAGGATTTTGCTATGTGGTTAACATCCTAAAAACAATGTATTCTCTTTTTCAAATGTTGGTGGGAGATGGGTTCCTACTCCTTTTGAGGTTCTGGGTTCAGCTACAACACTAAATATTCTCTGAAATAACATGGAGAAAAATCTTTCAGCTTTCTTTAATGCTGCATTCACATCGAATGTGATTCGCGCGGCAAATTCATGTCGGACATCTCTCTTTTTGTCAAATTTGCTGCTCTGCACCTGCCCGAAAAGATGCTTGACACCATGACACCCCAGACACATGTGGGAGGAGCTACAACCAAATGTTTTACACGGCGCAGTGTTTGTGTATATCTCATTTACAATGCATGGAAGACACGGAAGATGTTTAGAGATCAGATTTATTTATCATAAAAAGCTCGAGGAAAGTATCAGTAATCACGCCTCCATGTCTGGGTTCATGATATTCATCTCTCCCTGTACGGTGAGCTTCACTCCTGCTGCAGGGGCTGGGTCTGACTGACAGGTGCTTTCCGCCGCCATTTCTGTGTTTCTGTGATCCAGTTTGCTGTCCCACATTTGTCCAAGAGGAGAAAAAATAAGAACTAAAAGATCTTTTTATTATTGATTAATTAGTAAGCGAGCTCCGCAGCCTGGCGGTCAGCATACCTGGAATAGCTGAATGTTGTTCCCGCTACGCCGGGCGGCTGGCTGACAGACAGGCAGACCGAGAGCCGCTGTGGGATTGGGTGGCAGCCCGCTCAGGCCTCCTAAACCTTCTGAAATTTTTCTTATTTTAATCGAGGCATAGCTGGCGCAATTACTCAAGCCCCTTGGGCCCTGTGACAGGCTGGGGACCTGTCCAGGGCGTATGCTGCCTCCGCCCAACAGTAGTTGGGACAGTCTCCGGCAACCCCACAGCCCCAGCAGCTTAATGGATAGAAGTTCAGGACGAGAACCCTCAAATAAACCATGTTAAATTTGTATTCTACCCGGTGGTCAAGTCACTGAAAATGTCACGTGCCCAAAGTTCCTGATTGGTCGATGCTCGCCAAAGTTCTGTTCTCTGAACTCTTGATGCGTCTGACACCCAAATTGCGCCGCGACGTGTACCGATGCCGCGCTCGACCTCAGATCGCATCTGTATACTGATTTAACGTTGAAACTGGATGCCTCTGACGCAAAAATTGCGCTTGATGTGAATGCAATCATCTTTTTATCTGTTTTAAAAGTGTTCCCAGTAGTCTTTTAATTATGATGATGCTGTTTTTAGCCAAGATCAAAACACTTGTGTTGTTTTCTTGGACATAGTTTCAGCAGAGTGGCAGGAGTTCATTTGAAATTCACCTCTGAGTTGTGAGTTGGTCTGTTGGTGGACCCCCCCCACCTCATAATTACTGAGAGCGTTGAGCTTGTGTCCCACCCTGTGAATTTTCTTTGTTACAAAAAAGCTTTTTTTGAAACTGCTTTTTTTGTGTCTGGTCCTCATCCACCACAAATTGAATAAAGAAATACTAAAAAATAGAAATTTAAACTTAATATTATTTAAATGTGCCATCAAATATCAGAAAAAGCCACAAGAACTTGTTAAAAACACATTTCACTTTCATGGGAGTGGGCTCTTAAAGCTTGAAAAAGGTGTAAAAACTGGCATCATAGAGTCTCAGTTGCATCTGTGGACTGTTTGAATGTCTGTAAAATCAAAGCTGAAGGAATCCTGCTCCCCCCATATCCCTGTGCCGAGTTTGATTTTGTGGCTGATGTTGGACGTAATCTTCAGCAGCGCAGCCGTACAATGACGGGTACAATGGCCACTCTGGGGAAGACAATGTTCGCCTGTGCCACAGTGCAAGAATATTGCTCAAAATTGCCAGCAGTACAGCATAACTGTGTTACACAGAACCGTGCTGACAGTGTTGGTCCCAATTCAGATCATCCTTTGGCCAAAGAAGCTGCTTTTTTTTTTTTTTTTTTTTTGCTGAACATTGTGTTTTGGGTGGAAAATATTGTGCATTTTGTACAGCTTAAGAGTTGAGCTTTTCTGTGTGACAAAAGGTCTGGATTGTGCATTTATACAAGGCTGCACTAGTAACTTATGATTATGAAAAATTACACCTTAAGCAGCATTGTTGCCCTTTTTTACTACCCTGAAATATGAAGAATGTAAAAGAAAAGTTCGTTTTTTATTTGGAAAGTTGTTAACTTTTTTGAATGGCTTCCATATATGGTGTCATATTACCCTTTATGTCTAATATAAATACATGTTGATTGTTCTCCAGCCTTCTTCCAGATTGTTATAAGTTATTACACAGTTGCCTGACTGATTATTTTTAAAGTACATGTGATGGAAGGTGTCTCACCTAGCATCTTTCCTTTAATGTTTTATTATTTCATAATTCTGTTGATGCTCCTGAGCAATATATTTAAGGGAGAATGACATATGTAAAATAAACTTTATGCTGTATTTTTTATGACTTCAGTGATAAAGACATTTAAATTATATATACATTATAAAAAGAGGAATCCATTAAAATCTATTGAATTGAATGCCTTAGATTTTGCATTATGTGGTGTGTTCTTATCCTAAAAACAAGAATTAGGCTTTACAAAACAAGTTAAACATCTTTAAAACTGTATGAACACCTGGCATCTAAAAAGCTGATTGTAGTTGAGACTCTTCAAATAATCTTCTTTAGGTTTGAAGGATGTATTCTTAGCTGCAATTATCACTATTCTCGTTCATACTTGTGGGCGGCTGGGGTGCAGAGGTAGAGAAGCTGACCTCTGACCTAAAGGCTACAGGTTCAGTTCCTCCTTTGTCTGCCCAAGTGACAAAGAACCCCACACTGAACCCTGCATTGTTCCTGGTGGTTGAGGTCAGCTCAGCTGCTTGTAAAGCAGACACATCAAGCTTCTGACGCGCATTAAAGAACATACTGAATGCAGATTTCCTGAACGCATCTTTAGCCCATGATGTTCACACTGGACAAGCAGGGAGGGGCTTCTTTCATGTCTGCCACTTACGGCTGGCTTGGTGCATGAATCTTGGTCCAGACTTGATGTCATAGAATTCGGGCTGGGCACAAAGTCAAAGTATTAACTTCTAGCCCATAAAGCATGTTTATATGCATTTACATTCATTTTCATTGGAAGTGGGCGTTTAAATGCCCATTGCCAAGGGGGGTGTTAACGTAGCTTTAGGGCGAAGAGCCACCATCAATATGTAAACATGTGTATGGATGTGCGTGTAAATAAAAGTGAACGGGACTGTGACTGTAAAGCATTTTAGGCCTAAAAATAGAAAACAACAACATGTTTTTAACAATTACTTTTAAGGTTCTTTCAAAGGTTTTATACAGTACATCAGTGACCTTTAAAAACATCCATTGGTGTCCATCTAAGATTTTCTTTAATAGGAAGGGTGAATAGGAAGGGTGCTATGAAGCACTTAATGCAGAGGTAAACCAGGATGTCAGAAATGTGACATGTTTAATGAAGAAACTTCCACAGAAAAAAAGAAAGAACAGAGCCAAGGTGGTTACAGCAAAAAGAAAAATCCACAGGGAAAATCTAAATAGTGGAAAAAAAGGCAGCCTGTCGGAGATTGACTGACAACCACTGATTTAAATGGGCTGAGGGCTAATTGACAGCTATTAAAACTGAAACCTGGTGTATGGCAAGCTAATAGAAAATGAAACATGAAGACTCGACAAGACAAACAAACTTAATCTTAATGAAAAAAGACAGAAAATGTAATTAACCCTTTAAATACCACGTAATAATCCAAAAGAGCAGAAAAGAAGAGCTTTATTTTGATAGATCAGAATAACAAACATTACCACTGTGACCTTAAAGGCAAAAAAATAAAGTTTTACATCCCAAAATGGATAGAAAATGCAGTGTTTATACCTTCTGCTGTTACTTTAAATTTACCAAAGATCTGTTACATGTTTAAAATCAAAAGACATATTTGTATTATCTTATTGACCAAACAGTCAAAAACTGATTTCATTTCCAACATGAGCCACTGAAGCTTGTGGAGCTTCAATCGGCAACATTTTTAGGCATTCTTCTCAGTTTCTCCTGTGAATTATTGATCTGAGTAGTGTTTAGATGTGTGAATAATTAACATGCCAGTGTTGTGGCTGTCAGAACCGGAGTCAATGTAGCAATGAGTCAAAACAATCCAGAGAAAGTACTGAATTATGCAGTGCTGTGCATGTAATTATATGGGGTTCTTCTGACCAGTTCCATCAGGTCTTATGAATGCAAATGAAGACTATTAAGCAGGTAATATTCAGTGCATTAAGACATATAATTTGACAACTTTAAAGACTGAAGGGTAAAAATAGCGGTGAAAATGACGGTGAATAAAAATATCTTCATTTTCTGTAGATTGCTATCAATGGCATTTAAATGAGCCTTGGCACAACACCGGCATCAGCCCAGCTTTGCTGGACTTTCTCTGTATTACTAGTAAGCAGAACTCTGTTTCATCACAGCACAAAATATGAAATATTAATAAAATGCATAATTGAACACTTTTGTTCAAAGGTGAACTTATGCATCCCAGATAAAAACCTTAACACATAGAGTTTACATAACCTTATTCTAAAAAAAACAAAAAACCCAGCATTCTAGCAGCTTCTTACACTGAAAAACGCCAACATGATCAGAATAACAATTGTCTTTTCAGGTTTTGTTTTCTAAAATTTTGCACTGCAAGATTATTGGATTTAGAGCACATTTAATCATTTTTTCACATGTGAAGAACCCTGCTGGTCTGTACTCACACCGAACACGAGGTGATGTCACTATTTCACATACCTCTTCCATTAGGGGGCAGTATGCAGATTAGGGCTTTGTAGGTGCATCAAAAACAGCTCCATGGTTCATTTAAACATGGTTTAAATGGACTGTCAGTCTTGTAGAACATGATGTGATTTGTACAGTTTGTATGTAACTGTTTTATTTTGAACAAGCTGACACTCAAAAAGCCATTTCACATGATTTTTAAGAATCTGGCCCACCCATTAGACTGTTTGACACATGGGCGTGCGCCAAACTTACCATCCTCCAATCAGAGGTCGATGGCTCTACCTCTGCAGAATGGCCGCCAACATTTCATTGTTTAAGTGGCACACTTGATAAGTTAAACTATTTCCAATAATGGTTAAGACAATGGCTACTCTGTTGACATGCACAGCAGTCTTGTAGTTTTAAAGTAGAAAATGCCAGGTTTTTCTTGTTTAATTATCTCATCCATTAAACATGAATGATTTGCAAATTCCTTTAAAATATTCTACACAGATTAGTTTGTAAAAATACAGATTAGTTAAAATATTCCACACAGGAAGTGATGTCACCAGGGCTTTGGTTTGTAGTCCTCGCAATGATTGTAGATTATTATTCACCTGTTTTAAAACTCCCTAAAGTGTTTTACTGTATGTGTTGTATCTGCTTTCTTTATACCTTCAATGCCTTCAAATTTCTTTCCCATGAGGTAGAATTGTGACAAAACAGTGTTGGAACTCTGGTGAGGATTCTGGAATAATTAAACACATGGTTCCCAGCAGTTTGCTGGTGACAGGCCTGAAGGCTGCTGGCTTTGCAGATGCTTGAGTGAAGCAAGTGGGAGTGGGCTGTCAGCCCGGCCGACGCAAAACACTGACATATGGACTGTCTGTCAATTTCAGTAATTGTTTGATATTTCCCAGTCCCTGCAGCACGGGACAGCATGTTACCCAGAGATCATATAATCATATCACTGAAATGTGAGTAATGGCTGACCACACTGTACCTCGCTGCATCCACTGAGGTTTTTAACCTGCGCTGCCAGCCTTTAGATAGACTAAATGGTATATTTGAAGTGATGGCTGCAATCTTGGGGAAAAGGGTTTTTTCTGTCCGGTTTGTGTGGATACACACACTGTTCTTACTGAAATGCCTCTTGAGACTTGCTTGGATTATCAAGGTGAAAACAGCCTATAAATTACATTTGCAAATAAATCCAAAACTCTCCATAGAACAACTGAAGTACATCATTATTTGGTCATGTAACCAAACTTTTATGTTACATACACAACGGGCATGTGATGAGTAGTATGGTGTTTACACTGTACTGTTGCTACCAGTACTAGTAGTACTGTTCTCACAGCTGGAAGAGGCTTGGTGAAAATGGCAAACCGGTGCAAATCTCCTGAATCTTGTTCCAGGCTTTTTCTTTCGCAATGCTATTCCAATTTAAATGATTCATTCATTTTCTGAACCGCTTAATCCCTTTCGGGGTCACAGGGCTACCGGAGCCTAACCCGGCTACTCATGGGCGAAGGCAGGGGACACCCCTGGACTGGTTGCCAGTCTGTCGCAGAGGCCACAGTCACACACTCACATCCACTCCTAGGGATAATTTAGAGTGACCAACTAACCTATGAAGCATGTTTCTGGACGGTGGGAGGAAGCCGGAGTCCCCGGAGAAAACCACGCATGCACGGGGAGAAGATGCAAACTCCACACAGAAAGGTCTCTTTATTGGTGACACTGTTTCAAGTCCCCCAGCCAGGACTTGAACCGGGAAGCGCTCTTGCTGTGAGGCAAGAGCGCTAACCACTGCGCCACCGTGCAGCCAATTTAAATAAAATGGCAATTATTAATGTCTTCTTTTTGAAAAATTTTGGCAGTTCCATAAATTGAAAATGGACGCATCACTATCATATCTGAGCCTCTGATAGGTCAAAGTTTAACTGGTTTGACTTTCGATGTGTGTTCAATGGCTGCACGTTTGGAATGTAGTGCCTAAAAACGGACTTAAAAACTTGCTTAGCGATGTCTGAACACAATACTTTTGAACGTGACAGCCTGGAAGCGTTTACGTGACAGACTTTTCAGTGAATGTGGCCACTTGGAAAGACGTTGCCGAGGTCGGTATAAACGTACCTTTAAACCTACAGAACAAAGAATTTAGTAACTAAAACGGTTTTTCAATATAAAAAATGACACAGTTTTTATGTATTCCATTTTATAAAAGGCTTGATATGTCATTTTAAGTAAAAAAAAGTAAGGTGAAGATGGGATAATTACAAATACAACAACAAATCACCTTTCTACAGAATATAGGGTATTTTCATGGGTGGTTAGAATAAAATGACGCCAATTGTTCCCTTTTATTTTTTGCAAAAATTGGAATGTAATTAAAATAATTTTGAATAAACATAAACACACTACATAGTGGGGGTTATCTCTTTTCTATTAGAATATAAGGAGAAATAAGGCTTGTTTACACCCATAGCTATAGAAAACCTGAGAGAACATTAAAAGTTCAGAATAATCTTTTTAAAAAAGGAAGAATTCCAGCCTGTATAGAACAAGCAGCAGTTTTATCTGTGACATGTAGTCAGGGGAGGCAGGTGAAATAAAGCTTAAAAATAAAATAAAAAGAATATACTTTTTTAAAATTGAAAATACAAATCAAAAACTAATTTTTAGACATGTCTATTCTATGATTTTTTTTTTCAGTGTGGGTTTCCAACGTTTCTCAACTATCCTGCGCTGCACACACTGACTAAGCTGCAGCTGACTATGGGACTGCAGTTTCACTATGTGAGGCATGCAGTGCGCGTTTCTCAAGGCACAGGGCGCTGGTGATACCAGAGAATGTGACATCGCGAAAGAAGAATAGAATTAGTGGTTGAACATCAAGTGCAGCCGTCCTCCAGTTATTCTTTCATATTGTTCAGCATCATTTTCTAAATGAAGGCTTTTGTGTTAACGCAAGCAAATAAAATTAGGTTAACAAAAGCATTTTTGGGGCTTTTTTCTGTGCTACAGTTTGTAAACAGATTAAAAATGTTGAAATGAAATTTTAAACAACACACATGAACTTTTGAAAATCAAGTGGTGAATAAACTACTCTGTAGGGGTTCATGTTTGCAAATCTGACTGATGTTAGTGCCAATCATGAGCCTCACCCCACGTCACTGAGTTTTATGCACAACTTTTTTGTCAGAGAGGAAAATAAACACAACCACAAAGAAAATCAGCATCAAATAAAGAATTGTGCCAAACATCAACCAAAAATAATATCACAGCCTAAAATAGTAGTAAAACAAGAAGACAAATCAATAATGAGTGTCTGGTCTTTAAAGTTATCGTGGCGAGACAGTCTGCTGTTTGACTTGTGTTGGCCCGAGGCTGGGTAAGTTTACTGTGGTGGCTGATTAGTTCAAAGGCACAGATGAACAAAGGTGTGGAAAACAACCTGGGGTGCCGAGGAACTGAAGGCAGATCCTCAACCGCTGAAACACAAACAAAATGAAAGACAAAGACATCAAAACTCCTGCTTCCAAAATGAAGAGCAGAGCGATGAGTTTAGGGATAGAATTAACTTTTATTTGAAAAAAATGAATTATTCTACAACATATCAAATTCTCATTTCACAATGCATCATTAGCCAAAAATGGCTTTTGCTGCTGCTGAAGTCATGTAAAAATCTTGATGATTCACAGGCAAACTCGGATACAGTTGCTGCCCCATTTCACATCTTTACTTTATTAGAAAACTTGTAATTATAAGAAAATTAAATGTGATCAGACTCTGGAATGAGACTGTGCTTTAGGGTTTCATGATTATTCCTGCAAACTTTTACACTAAAGCTACACTGGTGTCCTTGCATCTATTTATATGCATGCGTTTCTAAATTGCAATTAAAAATATTGAATGATTGAATATAAATTAACAATAGAAATTTTGTCAGACAAGTATTGAATATCTCGGTAAAATGTTGTCTGTAAACACAAGTGCGTAAAGATGTGTATTGCATTATGATGTGCAACCTTTTTTAAATGTATTCTTTTGCAAATAACATACTAAACTCCAATAAATATATTAGCTAAGATGACTAAAATAAATATACATGAAATCAAAACAGCAGAAACGCAAAAATAAACTTGTTACTGGTTCCACTTGCAGCAGCTTTATCAGTTCAGACAGAAACCAAGCACAGCTACAAGTCCACAAAGCTAAATCAGTCAGACAGGCAGAGGTCAGGGCAGGCGGAGGGCGATCAGTGGGTTTTACCACTTTTGTGCTTTGTTTGTTTTTTAGCAAATAACTTTGACATTTTGGATATCTTAATAACATTGTGTATCCTTTTCAATTTTTTTTTTACACAAAGACTCAAACATCAAAAAGCAAATAGTATTTTTTTCCCCAAATCCCTCCAAATATAATTGACTCAGGCTGACATGTAGCAGGCAAAACAAACATTATCTGTTCCTTTGAAAGCTTAAGTGAACTTTCAAGGAGTTTCTGCAGGAATAAAATACAAAACAGACTAGAAAAAGCAAACTGGAATTTATTAAGCATTGAGGTTCCACACCAAAAGAGGAATATAAAAAGGTGTTCTTTGATTTACTCATCATAAAAGTTCTAAACTTAGCAAAAAAAACAGCATCATCAGGTTACAGTTATAGTTTATGTTTTGGTTCTTGCTTGTCTTGATGTCGGTTCCGGGTTTGTTTCTGTGTAGGTTATCTATGGCTTCTCCTGGATGCAATGAGACTCCATGGATCTGTCGCAGCTGCCTGCCCTTGATTTGGTGTTTTAGGATCTGTCTCTGTGTCCCCACTGTGGGCTTCTTCTGTCTGTTTTCTTTTCAATCTATTTCAAGAGTCATCCCTGCAGATTTTGGGTCTTGTTGGTTGTTTAGTTTTCTAGAGTTTTGTTCCTCACCAAGCATGTTTTTTTTTGTCACATTAAAACTTTCGACTTTTCTTCTCTACCTTTAATAAAACAAATTAGCTGCTATTTTGTTACACCGTCAGACATTAAAGTAACAGGTATTCAAACTAGTTAATGTTTTCTAAGTTGGAACCTTAGGAGCAGGCTGATGAAAAAGCTAGTATTTCCCCTGTGGTGATTCAAGAACTACTTTCAGAACACGTGTCAGGAACATGTGAATGACTAAAAGTGTCAGAAAAGTGTGACTTTTCCAGAGTAATAATCCTTCCAGCATAATGCTTTACATCGAATGCGATTTATGAGTTAAATTCTCATCGGCTCCCCTCTTTTTTTGATACATGTCAAATTCAATGCACAATACTTATATGTTGATAAACTTGATGCTCCAGATGCCTGAAGTTTTTAGCCTCATCACTACATGGAAGGGTTGACTGTATATCTAATGCCGTGACTTTTGCTCTGAAAAATGTAGTAACTAAAATGAAGAAAACTGTGGATGATTTTCAACCTGAACCTGGTGTGACTGATAAGAGAAAGACAAAACATGACAAAAACCAAGAACGAGCTTATAAAAAGAAACCGAAGGGTAGAATCTTTATAAAACTTGTCCCAGGTTGTGACAATTTGACATTCCATAATAAATGATGTAACTGCAGTTCCTGCAACAACAGTTCATATTGTGCTTCACATTCCTTTGGCATAAAAATCAGTACAGACGTTAAAAGCTTTCTGATGTTGTAAAAGTGTAATTTGGACCACAAAGTTCAAAGCACTTCATCTTATTTAAATGCTTACTTTTATCCTTTAAATGAAATACACGTTTGACACCATTCCAGTTGTCTGGCTGTCTGTTGTACACATTTAGATTGAATCAGAAAACTGATGAGAAAAGTTCTCATTTTACCAGAGAGCAACTCTTTCTGCCGTAATGCAAATAGTTAGTGACTGATTAAAATTCAGTTACTTTTTAGACCATGTAATGAGTAACTATTTCAATTTCCTTTTTTAAAGGAACTTTCTCAACACTTCCTCTAGTTTGGCTCCTGGATCTCCTTGCATCTGGGTTTCCTCCCTCTGCTCTTCATAACAAGAGACGGTCTTTTAAACATCAAACTGGTTCTGCTTGATTTATATTATTCAAATTATCCCAGAATCCATGATTTTGTACATAATTTCTCCTCCTTCTGAGCAGTGAACCAAACCGGAGAAACGCATTGATGATACATGTTAGAAAGTTCGACCATCAGCACCAGATAATATGCAACATCTGCTTACAGAACACAGCTGTGTTTTCCTTTGACTTCTTTGTCATGATTTATAGTTTTGTTTTTCTTCTGAGAGAACAACTCTCCATGCTGCAGGACAAATCTATTGATGCACAAAGCCTTATGCTGCAGTTTAAATAAAGCTTCACAAGGACAAACAACAAGAGGCAACAAATAGAAACAACAAACTTGTTGTAGACTTTTTCATTTTCTAAGTCATTAATAAATATCTGACTGCAGTAGAGGTAATATGAAATCCACCCTCAAGGGAAAACTTCACTCTGAAAGTCTTGGCCTCCAAGAATGCCATTTTCTCATCAATAGATTGTTCAAGCGTGTCTTAGTCTGCAAATGGAGTGATGATTACGATGTTAGTTGCTTTGTAAATGAGAATGCAATAACCGATAACATCAATTTGGACTTGAAGAGATGTTTGTTTGCTTAGATGGACTGAACCTCAACAAACACAAATGATCACAGGGAAAGGTCTATTTGCAAGGAATTATGAAACAAATCATTTTGTACTTGACAAATCATGAATCATAACAGTTACTTCAGATTTTATTTCCTTTCAGTGAAGTTAAATGAAGGTGTCACTGTTTTTTTAGTGGCTTAAACTATTGCTGAAAGTTTTTTCATATTTCTTTGAATGCAAATATAGACATCAATGCAAATAAACTGAAAGCTGAAGTTTGTTTGTTTGTTTTTTTCTGCAAATATGTCGTTGCTGAATGACAAACAGTAACCAAGCAGCATTCTACCAACTTTAGCAGTATCACATGCAAGCCTCCACCTTCCTAAACACAAACCAGTTGAAACCAAAGTTCCTCAAAACACTGCTGTCAGCTTGTGTCAGCAGGGAGCTATTCTCCATTGGATTTTATGTGTAAAGCATCCAGTTGTACATTTAAACTAAATCCGTAAACATTCATTCATTTTCTAAACCCGCTTTGTGCCTTTCAGGGTCACAAGGGTGCCGGAGCCTAACTCGGCCACTCGTCGGCAAAGGCAGGGCACACTCTGGACAGGTTGCCAGTCCGTCGCAGATTCGTAAACATCTTGACTTTTAAAGGTTTTATTTTATTTTAGCATCTTTATTGCTTTAATTGTGACGCTGGGCTCACACCACATGCGGTCTGGCTCCAGTGCAGCTGCGGTGCGGACGCCGGCGTCTTTACATGACATGAAAAGTGCGAGAGGCACTCACACTGCATCTGGCCTCTGCGGTCCGGCCTCTGCGGTCCGACCTCTGCGGTCCGGCCTCTGCGGTCCGACCTCTGCTGTCCGGCATGTTATTGGGTCGCATTCTCTCAGTTAAAGATGTAGTGGAGGGCATTTCAACCCATGTTCTAATAAAAGCACGAGTTGATACATGAGAGACTCATCTTACCTCTTCTCTACATAATTCAAAACAGTTATTTGCCGATTTTTCTACCTGAAATTGAAACAGGTATTTCTACAGTGAAAACAAATTCACCTGCGAGTTACTTTAAGATATTTTGAGAGGAGTGGATTCTGCAGCTGCAGAGCTTTGCAGGTTTTAATAAGGTTGTTCTTGTTTCTTTATCTTATCTCTGGGATTTGTTGTCCCTCAAGTAAAAAGTACCTGGAGTACACTATAAATAATGGCCGTTGACTCTAATGCATGCTCCAGTGTGCCAGCAATTCATTATTCAGCTCTGATTTATCCATCTTAGTCAGAGTAAACTGTGATTTCCTGTTTCACACCCACCTGCAAAAAGAAGGCTGCTTAAAAAGTGACTGATTTTTTTTCTTTGGGAGGTTGTTGAACAGCCATTTTCTTCCATCAGGACCTCTCTGTGGATGGCTTTGTCTTCTCTCTCTGACCATTGACTGCATAGGGTTTCATTCCACTGCAAATTGTGCAATCAGGAAACAGGTACCAGAAATGATTTGTGAAACAAGCACAACAAAGCTGACATTTTTATGTCAGTGTCAACTGTAAATAAGAATTCGGAGTTTGGTATTGTTGCAGAATGTTTTAACTGATTGAAAAGTGGTAGAGACAAACACATTAAGAGCTCCAGAAAATAATCAAGGGAAAAAAAACGTTAAAAATTTTAGTATTTAATATCACTGTCATGACAGCTTTAGGGCCAAAGGGGAAAAAAAAATCTGAGAATAAACTAGATACATTTTGAAAATAAAGTAGCAATTTTACGAGAATAAAGTCAGAAGTTTATGAGGAAAAAAGTCATAAGTTTACAAGACTAAAGTTGTGAATTTATTTTTTCAAAAGTTATAATTGTATAAGAATACATTAATAGATTTATGAGAAAAAATAGTAATTTTACACAGAAGAAGCCATGCTATTTTGAAGTTAAAGTTGCCCTTGTGGTAATGCTATAGGACTTTAGTTCATCACAGTATCCATGTGCCATAATGCATTTGAAACCTCTGCAACTAAACTGCCAAAATAGTAAAGCGTTCCACTTAATTTTGCATTTATGACTTTGATACTTTTTTGTTCATTTAGGCAAAAAAAAAAGTCCCTGTAAACACCTGATGTGGTATGATGTATGTCACTATGGTGGCGCTTCTTGTATATTCTGATTGAATGTGAGATGAGGCAATTCTGCAAGTCTGTTAATTTGTTTTAGCATTTAAAGCACAGTGTGCATCTTTCATAGCAATTTTCTAAAAATAGCAGCAGATGCAGCACAACCACAGGAAGGCTTACATGAGTACTCAGTGGGAGGAGAGCACTCATTTTCTCTCCCTAAGTACAATATCCATGTGCAGAAGGTAAACAGTTGATTCATCATATCAAAACGATCGATAAAAAACCTGCTTGAGTTGCTACTTATTGCGTCACCGTAACTGAAACCATTTCTGAGTCAGGTCTGAGGGATGTGACTCAAAAACAAAAGCAGAGGATGCGGATTACACAAAAAAGGTTAAGCTTTGGAGAATAAAGATAATATAAACCCACATAGCAATACATGTGCTGCTGCTCGACTGCATTTTATTGATAAGTGCAGTATTAATCGATTGCACTTTTTACTGGGCTAATCTCTAGCACGACACATAACTGTGTAAAGTAATTTATTCCTTGGTTCCACTGAGACCAAAGTTTTCAAAGACCCACTCCATGTTTTTGTGTGTTTGTGGCATTATTCTCATGATAGAGGACATACCTAAATAACATTAAAATGAAAATTGCATTTCTGTGAATTTCTTTCTTTAAATCTTTATGAATCAAGACCTTTTGAAAAATGCTGTTGAAAAATGCCGTAGCAGTAACATAGGTGACACAGACAGAAGGCCACAAACTCCCTGCTCTGCTCCATTCTGCTGCATCCACTTGCTGAAAAATAGATCAATTTATGACTTTGCTTTCTCTTGTTTGAGCTGGTATCTGGCTAAAAACTGTACAGCTGAATACCTTCAATATTACTCGCCATTTTTATTGATCGCGATTGATGTTAGCTTGTGGTGTGCAGGGCTAAAGCGGGAGAGACTGCAGACAAGATAGCACCTGACATCATCGGCAAGAAGAGTAAATTATAACTTACCCTAACCCAGAAGTGTCAAGAATTGTAGGAAAAACTTTTATTGGAGCTGAACAGTTTGAGTTTCCAGTTATAGTAGCGATTTTTTCGAGGGACATGTGGAGGTCTTTTGGTTCTGGTCAAGGACTTCTGGTTCTGGCTGTGAATGTCTGCATCCAGGTCCTCACGGTGTAAATAAATGGGAAGTGGGGGTGGGCATTCTCCACACCCGCGGTTGCGTCGTCCCTCCCACAAGTCAAAGGTGAATTTCTAATGAACTGCTGCTTTGCAGAAGACTTAGACTATGTCCACAAAAATCACACCGTTTTTTTCTTTTTCTTTTTAATTTTTGCCTAAAAACGGCATAATAATAATTAAAATAATCACTAGGAATGCTTTTAAAACAGACAGAAAAATGATGTGGGTGAGACTTTGAAGAACTCTTATCTATTAGGAAGAAATGGATAGAATATTTGATCTTTTTTTTCTTCTCATCCCAGTGATTACAATTTTTTCTTTCATTATCTATATACACTTTGCATTCTGTGTGCTTTTGAGATTTATTTATCTTACTGTAACTGAATGAGCAGAAGGGGTCTCACTTGAAAAAAGGCTAAAAGCTAAACCCAGAGTGTTCTTCCAGTTATTGCTCTGCTACAAATTGTTTTCCCTCAAAAAAGGGCCTTTTTAATCTTCCAGCTTGTAAGACTGGGCAGTCGTAGAGGAGTAAAGGCAAAGGGCAGCATGTGAAGATGAATCACTGAGGCAGAGTCCCAAGACAGACTGGTCCAGCACTGAGGTCAAAGTGTTGCTTGCTACTACACAGAAATGTCATTTCCACAGCCAGCAGAGCCATGTGGTAGATCCCATTGTTTGTGAAAGATGCTCTTTTGACAGATGGGGAGCTGCTGTGCATCAATTTTCGGTCCAGATGTCCTCTACTGGTTATTGCCATGGAGACGCTGAGTAAGTGTTTTTAATTTGTTTAGCATCAGTCCGTATGTTGTGTTGGCTCACATGACACCAGAACAACATCCCTGCAGAGGTTCAAACTCAGCAGGGAAATTCTGCCTCAGGGCAAAGGAAAACAAGTCAACAAACCTGACTGACGTTCTCCCAATGATGGACACTTAAAAGGAAAAAGAATCCACCCCTAAATCTTAAAGATATCGCCATGCGTAACAGCAACCTAATACACCCCATGTTACACAACTTTTAAAACTTCAAATTTGCTCAATTTTTACCTTGCCGTTGTTTCTATTGCAACTGAGTAAACAAGAATGTGTTTCTATTGTAAAGCAGCTTTGATAGACAATTTTTTACTCAAACAGTGTTCAAGAAAAAGTACAAAACTTTTAAAAATATTTTGAATGAAAACAGCTTTAAGACACCTTCCATCATTACAATGGGGACAACGAGAAGATTCTGCTCGCTCTTAGCCTATAGCTTGATGTCATCCATTTTTGAGGAGGTGACTGATGGTTGCCCCATTCCTGAGTCGGTATCCATAGCCAGTCTTGTTTATTATATGTCTGAGGGGGTTCAGACTTGTGCAGAACAGCAGTGGGGACAGAGCATCTCCTTGGTTTACGCCACATTTGATGATCACTTCTGCAAGTGGCTTGCTAATGGTTTCAAGGGTGGTTTGCTACATCTTTACTGAGTTTCCTATGAAGTCTCTTAGAGTCCTGTTGATGTTGTACATCTCCAAGCGTTCAGTGATCCAGGTGTGTGGTATTGAGTCATAGGCTTTCTTGAAATCAATCTAGGCTGTGCATTGGTTGGTGTGTTGACCTCCAGTCTTCAGCGACTATTCTGTCAAACATGAGTAGGTGTTTAGCTCCTCTTGAATCTCTACCAATGCCCTTCTTTGCACTACTCATGAATTGATTTCATTGAACCTCTTTGGGTCTTTGTCATCTGACTCACTTCCCTCTGAGCTGTCTTGATTGTAACCTCCAACCTTTGCTTCCATGTTGGGCATTCTCCCATGGTTGCTCCTACAGCCAAGCATCTCGAGGATCCCTGCTGCTGAAGTGTAAACAGTGATGATGTTGATAAAAAGGATGCTGAGGTTATAGGTACCAGCAAAGAGGCATGGTGGAAGACCAAAGAGGATATCACAAAGGAGGACATGTGTGGTTGGCGTAAGTGACAGGTTCTGTGGAGTGGTCATAAGCTTCTTAGGAGCGCACACGGCATTACTGGAACGGCGTTGAAGCAGTGATCCATGGCAGCGATGAACTTCAATGTGGCATTGTCATAGAGGTGCCGGAGCGGGACTGGTAATTGGCCAAAAATACGGGGTGAAATGGACCAGGAACTCATTTGTAATTGAGCTCCCGTTGAGTTCAGACCTACATCGAATTAGCCCAAACTGCATCACCATACAATGATTGGTGCACTAGTTCATCAATAGAATAGGAACCTCCTCAGCAACCAACGCTGCATCAACGCCCGCTATAGCTCGCCACTGCTAAACCAATGTTAAAACTACAGCGGCTTCAGCGGTGCATCGCTACACCAATGCCCATGTGTTCGATTTTTTTTCCCATTTTAACGAACATTGTCAAAATTCAGCGCCCCTTCAGTGTGACTGCACTCTCGTAACTGTTATTTTCTTTTCTTGTTTTTGTCTCTTTTGTGATGTAAACAGTGTACACTTAATGTAAGTAAGATAGAGTTTTTGAGTGAATGAGTCATTTTCATTTGTTTTCCTAGGACTTAACCTATGGGGAAAGTCATTTCTCCTATCAGCAGGGTAGAATAAATCCCATCTTTGATTTCATGCTCACTGTGGCTGAATGAGCCAGATCAAACAAGACAAGACATTTAAACACTTCAAATCTTACAGTGGCATTTTCAAATATTACACCAAATTACCCCAAGATGATGGTTAATGGCAGATGAGGCTTTGAAGTGAAATCGAGGGATAAGTTACTGATCCATGTCAAAGCCCAGGATTCATGAGAAAGTACCTAAAGGCGTCATCCAAAACTGTGTCACTGGGCAGAAAAATCAGTTCTGTAATCACTGTGACAAAAAGCGCTACATTTCCTGTTGGGTTGGTTACTCGTGTCCACAGAACTTCTCTGTTCACTGCCTTTGATGTGTTTTAGCTGTTCTGATCAAGTGTTTCTTTCATTTTGCATTTTCTTAACTCCTCTACATTTGTGCTGGAGTAATGAGGCAAACTCATTTTTCTTAAATGTGCAGAGATTACAAAAGCCAGCGCCCCTCGGAAGGGTGTCCTGCGCCCTTCCAGCTGTCCACAGCTAAATGCAGTTTTTGCTCTGCTGAGCACTAATCCCACTGTCAGATAAGGCCCATTACAACAAGGTTGTGGCAAGCCATGTTCAGTTTGAACAGACAGCGAACCTGTGTGCAGCAGCCAGCACAGCTCCACGGGGCAGAGCAGCTCAATGGCACCACGTGTTTACATTAACACACTGCGTTCCTCATGCAGCACAGTAGCTCAGTCTTTGCTCCCAGATTTCAAAGCTGAGGTGGATTGGTAGCCAACAATGAGCCAAAATAAGCTTTTAAAGCAGATTTTTCTGCTGCTGTTTATGTCACATTCTGTTACATTTCTTTAAATTGAAACCAACTATTGTGTCTGTTTGTAACTAGGGCTGTAGTGATCGATCAATTAAATAAATAATTGATTTATCTTCTGGATTTGTTTGTGCGTAATTCTTGATTTGTAACTAATACAAAACATACAACATACAATTACATACAAACCATTACAAAGCCAAGGTCTCATTGTGCCAGTCCCAAGCCCAGAGAAGTACAGAGGGTTGTGCCAGGAAAGGGATCTGGTGTAGAATCTTAGCCTAACCAAATATGCGAATCTGATCCACGATATCGATATCAGATTGGTTGAGGCCTGGGTTAACAAGGCCGCCACGCATGCTGTTCACCAATAGGATGCCGGTGGAAGTTTTTCTACTGTTGGTCGAAGAAGAGGAGGAGGAAGGCGTGTTCGTAGAAAGAGAGAAGAGGAAAATGATGAGTGTTGGACAGAGATCAGGGACTTTGAATGCTGAAACTATGACAGGTGAAGTTCGAGAGTTAATTAACATGATGCAGAGCAGGAAGGTAGACATACTGTGTCCCGGAGACCAGGTGTAAAGGAAGCAAGGCCAGAAGCTAAGGAGCAGGGTTCAAGTCGTGGTAGAGATGGGGAGAGACATGGAGAAGGACTTATCTTAAAGTAGACGTTTGTTAGAAGTGTTGTGGAGATAAAAAGACTGTCAGACAAGAGTGATGAGTCTTAAGATAGAAATGGAAAGTGTGATGTTTAAAGTTGTTAGTGGGTATGCCCCACAGGCAGGATGTGAGCTAGAGGAGAAGGAGAAATTCTGGTTGGACCTTAATGAAGTGATAATGATCGTCCATACAAGTGAGATAGCTGTCTTTGGTGCAGATTTCAACAGACATGTTAGTGCAGGAAACAGAGGGGATGAGGAAGTGATGAACAGGTGTGTTATCCAGGCAGGAGAGGAACATAGGACAGATGGTGGTTGATTTAGCAAAAAAGATGGGAATGGCCATGGTGAATACATTCTTTGAGAAGAAGAACATAGGGTGACTTATAAGAGTGGAGGTAGAAGCACAAAAACAGTCTATATCTTGTGTAGATGGTGTAATCTGAAGGAGATCAGTGACTGCAAAGTTGTTCTAGGTAAGAGTGTTTCCAGACAGCATAGGATGGTGGTGTGTAGGATGACTGGTGATGAAGAAGATGAAGAAAGAAAGGGCAAAGGGAGAGAAGAGGACAACCTGGTGGAAACTGAAAAGAAAGAATGTTGCATGACTTTTAAGAAACTATTTGAAGAGGGTTTGGGTGGTCGGGAGGTACTCCAAGATGACTGGTTTACTACAGCTAATGTGATCAAGGAGACAGGAAGGACTGTACTAGGTGTGTCATCAAGAAAAAAAAGTTCATAAGGAAACTTGGTGGTGGAATGAGGAAGTGCAGGAGTGTATGCTGAGTAAGAGGCTAGTTAAGAAGAAGTGGGACACTGAGAAGACTGAGGAGAATAGACAGGAGTACAGGGAGATGCAGCGTAAGATGAAAGTAGAGGTGTCAAAGGCTAAACAAGGGGCTTATGGGATTTGTATGCAAGGTTGGGTAGTCAAGCCTATGAACACATTTTCAGACAAGCATTGATGTGGGTTGGGGTTTTAGGTTTTAAGCTGTTCATGGTTGACACCACTCTCAACCCAGGAGTGTCGGCCAGAGCACTACTTCAAGGCCTGGATGAGGTAGCTGAAGTTAGTTGGTGTTGAATGGTGGGAATAAAGGAGAGATGCATGAGGATGGCTTCAGTCGCTGTAACCTGCACTCCAGCTTCCATCCTTTGGTTAGGTACAGCTTCGTGTATACTTTAGGTGTGTGTGGTACTGGTGAGTAAAAACAAAAACAAAACTCAATTTGTAACTTAAACTACATGAAAAACCCAACAGAACTCCATTGTGAGTTATATATGATTTTTTTCTTCTTAATTATAATTTTTTTGCTGCTGTGATCTCTTCTGAAACGACTTACAGAAAATATAGAGGTAGATGGTGTTCTGATTTTTTTTCTTTTTCATTTTTTAATTTTGAAATTCCTTGCCCTTCTTAAACCAGAGCATGTATTTGTCTCTGAGTCCCACTGATGGAATTTATGGCTAAATATGTCCTGGATCGATTTTAGATCTTAGATCAGATCAGATCAGATTTTAGATCAGTGAATCAGATCGCACCAATATCAAACATGAATTGAATCATTGCTAAAATGAATCGTCACATCCCTATTTGTAGCGCATCGGTTACGCTCAGCTGTTTTGAAAGACGTTTACACAAGCTATTATGAATACAAGATGTTACTGTAAAGTCAAGTTTTCTCTAATCAAACTAATTTGAAAGTCAGCAGATCCTCTATCTGTTTCCTCTGACCCAGACTCCACACAGAAGAAGCCAAGCAGATGCACCTAATTGAGCAGCAGCGACAGCCTTTGTTATTTTTCTCAGTGAAAATGAGAAGCCGGACAATCACTCCCCGAGAGGATGGAAATTTAACGTCGAAATGACTCATGCACCCATGCCCACAATCATTGTTATTCTTTGTTGTCTGATTCAGGGAAATGCAGAAGCAACAAAGCACATCTGCAGCCACTGATGAATGTTACTTTGTGAACGAAAATAGAATTAAAGTCTAAAAACTCTGCAAGGAAAAAGAACATTTTGTTTTTTATTGTTCAAAATAAAACCAAGAAACTTCTTACTAATAATAATTGTGTTTGTTCTGATTGCACTAAAGGCTGTTCCAGATTTATCTTGTGATGTCTGTTTACTCATTATTTCACTGCGACACCCACAAAACACATAACAACATTCACAGAGTCACCACCCGGGGCGCTGCTGCAGCACCAGCATCAGCAGATGAAGCGCCGTCCCTTCCTCCCTCTGCTGTTTTGTCTCTTCTGCAGCTGCAGTCTTTATTGATGTGATCAAGGGTCTCTCCTGTGATCTTTCAAAGAGTTAACAAGTTTTACATAAAGAGTGGTTGGATTTTGAGAGCATAGCATCAGGGGAACATGCTGTTAAAATGTAGCAAAGCACTTTGGATGAGATTCCTCCCACTCAGCACACAAAATACACTTCAGCTCCGCCCCTTTCCATCACGAGGACGACAGCACGTCAGTCTTGGCATGTTTGTGTATTGTATTGTCTGATGTGGACGTCATTACTGAAGGCAAACATCTCTACTAATGAGGTTTTGGAAAGTTTAACCTAGATCTTTGCACAGCTCAACCAGGAGCACAGGACTTAATGAAGTGCTATTTTATTTACATTTGGTGCCATATCGACTGGAGTGGGGGTGTATTGAATGATTGACAGCCTGTCACGGGTGAGCCCACCTCCTGGAGTGTCTGCGAGGTTGATTTAGGCTTTTAACAGCCCATGAAGAGAAGCATCAGTTCAATGAAGGATAAACAGAGTGAAGGCGCAGATGTTGAATTATAAATGCTATAAATACAGACAAAGCTGTTGTAAAAACGTCTAGAGTTAAGGTTGGATTCCTTTACATGCTTTCTAGTCTTGCTTTACTTTAAATATGTTCATTGGAAGTGTCAGATAGTGTCAGGTCTTTTCTAAATCCATTACTTGTCAGCTGTTGACTGCTCTTCTTGGTGTTTTTAACAGAAAACATATGTTAAAGGTGAGCACAACACAACACTTAGAGGCTGATTCCAGTCTCAGTCCAGATTTGAAAAATGAAAAAAAAGGGGGCGAAACTAGGTCAGGCAGGTTGAGTGGGGGTGGTGTGGTCTTGATCTGTGGTTGACAGCGACAGGTTAGCTTGAGGTAACTAGAAGATAGTTTTTTTTTTTTGTCTCAATAAAAATAGGCAAAAAATCAGGAGGTTCGGGAGGCCCGAGCAGGTTGCCTCCCCATCCCACTGCGGCACTCTGTCTGCCGGCCAACCAGCCGCTCAGGAGCTGGTTTAACGGGCTCCGCCGCGTTAAGTGTCATGGGGCGAGCTCCGATATTCTTGGCATCACGGAGCGAGCTCCACGTTTTTAAAGATGTGCGGGGTTTTTGTACTGGGGCTGCAGAGAATGATGATGTGAAACTTCTGAAATGACATGGGACTATGGCCAGTTGACAAATCATAAAATTCAACTTTACTACCTCTTTAAACCACTAGGGGGTAGCATACAGACAGTTTTACGCTATAATTTCAGGAATTAAATATGTTTATTTTTAATTTTCAAAAATGTGGCAAGGACCTAAAGTCAGCACTTTTGAAGCCCCATTTATGCAGGTACACCCCCCCCCCAAAAAAAAAAAAAAAAAAAGATTTACTGCTGTGTTACCCTTTAAGAAAATTAACACTAAAATTGCATTTTTAAATATTGCTTTATTCAAATAATTGAGATTCAAGCGCAGGTGAAAAAATTGAGTATCAAAAAGACCATATCTGTGATGTAAAAAAATAGGCTGGGTTGTCCTTTCAGATTCATTCACTTGTAGACGACTAGATACATTTACATCTCCAATTTCCTCGTCTGAGCTCCCCCCCCACCTCTTTTGTGCCTTTTTCCCCCCTTCTTGAACATCCCACTCTCTTCTTTTCTGTCTGGTCCTTAAAAAAGTATACAATCATAATCAGTAAAGTTCCACCTCAAGTACAAAAGGGGTTTATACAAATATGTAACTAGTGTGTAAGAATGTTTATAACCGCCTGTTGTAACAGTAAAATATGTCCAACACAAGAGGCCTTCAGCTCTGATTGCTTGGTCAGCTGTTGGACAGGAAAATAAAAAAAATAGTGTCTATGGGCAAGACACTGAATCCTTATTGCTTCTGGATGTCACAGATTGGTGCCAGTTCTCTGCAAAGGAGTCGCCTAACGTGTGTGTGAATGAGACTGTAACTGTGAAGCACTTTTGGCCTTTAAGGAAGAAAATGTGCTTTAAGTATGCACCTTTTGTGTAGTAGTTTTATTTGTCAGACTTTTGGGAAAGCTAACCAAACACAAGAGACCTGCAATTAGAAGAGGCGTGTGAAGAAGCGTATTACAGACTGGGTCAAAGCAAATGATGCAGACAGTTTTGTTATACTTTATGATATTGATAAGCAAATGATCAAACTGATCTCAATTTAAAGCTGTACAATGTAGGCAGTGGGTTTGGGAGTCGTTTTTTTTAACCTGTGTAAAAGTAAAGTAAACTTCTGCATATTTTATTGGTGTATGTGTTTGTTTCTTTAGCGATCCTTTGACAGGAATAGGATGAAACAAACCCAACTCCACTATATTCTAGTTGTAGAATTGTGAATATATATATTTTTGACTGTGTGAATGTGTGAAAAATGTGCTGTATTAATAAAGTTTTGATCGATTAAGGTTATTTTTACAAATACGATCTTTTTAAAAGTGCCTTTACAACAGTCAAGAGTGTATTTATTTTGAAAAATCTAAACAGTTTTTAATAAATCTCACAGGACTAAAGGGAAACATCCCCAATTGCTTCCAAGGATTTGAAAGCACCACAACAGAACTGTGTGCTGTAGTTTACACGTTCTCTTCCAAAGGACTCAGGTTTCGACTCTTTCAAAATATTTCAGAGGTGAAGATTCAAAGGGTCATTTGTAGAAAATGCACTGAGGTTTCTAAAAAATGTGTTTACTGCAACAATGACAGAGTCTGAAGCTGAGCAAAGTTTGCCTTCAGAATGTGAAGGAACGCCTAGTGTGACCTCAAAGGGAGAATAATATAAACTGTCTGTTATAGAGCAGCAGCCAACAATACACTACTGTTTTTTTTTCTATTTACAAATTGTTTATTTTTATTTTGTAAATGGTCGGGAGAGCAGATATTTCCTTTACATCAACACAAATATTATCCACAAGTTCCCATTTATAACAATAACTTCCTCTTTTAAACTCTGATTTAATATGCATTTCAAGAAAACGTAAATTTTCCAAGTTCCACTCTGATCATCTTTTGATTTATAACAATAGTGTTCCCAGTGATCTTTTAATTATGACTATGCCTCGTAATATATGTGTCATAAGTGTTGCAGAAGCTTAATGAACTGAATCAACCTTTATTTTATTCTTTCATCTTGTCATTTTGTTGGTACATTCACACGTGCTTCTCTTTTAGAAGAAGTAGAACAGAATATAAAACCCTTCAGATGAAAAATAGCATAAAGTATATTATAAAAAAGACAACATTTTGAAAACATTGCAAACAGCCTGCAAATGCAAATGGCATACTAGAAAAGGAAGTCTGACATAAATCCTTTAACAAATCAAATGTACAATTAGTGTCAATGCTGCTGATTTACATGCTGCCACTGGAAATTATTCTACTGGTCTAAGACGGAGAAGAGGGATACTTTTCTTGCCAGACAGAATAAAAAATAAAAAACTTTAAATGTTGGTTTTGTGGCAAAACTGGAGAAAAAATACTCAGAGAAATAAAAGGAAATAGCTGATTGTTCAGGAAAGTATTGACGGGGGTTTACTTCATTGTACACTTTATTTTCTGACTGCTGTTTAAAAACCTTCTAAAAACGGAATACAAACAAATTTTACCTCAAACATACAGTCAAGGATAAATAAATTCAATTGGTAAATGGAAATAAAACTTTTGAAGTTTCCATGTCAGACTTGTTCAAAAATGAAAAAATAAGCTAAAAGAATAACAAGATTTAATCACGTTTCAAAAAAACAATTTAGGTTCTACAGAGAATTAGTTTACCATCAGTGCGTTGGACCAAACCAAAGTCTCTCTTAAAGAGCAAACATGGAGTTGCCCCCAGTGATACTAAGTTCTCTTTTTTGTTCTCTCAAGTGGCTAACTGTATCCTCTTCGGACATCCCCCAGTGTGGATCCGTTGTCAGTGTGGTGGAACCCTTCTGCAAATGCAGGGTCCGATTCTAACAGGTTTATCAGAAGTGTAATGTGAGCTGGTGTGGTTTGACCTTTTGGTCACAAAAGGTCAGTCTTTGTTCACTAAAAGTTACAACTTTATTACCAAAAAAAACATTCTTTCAGTCTATTCTACAAGAGTTTTGATAGTAAAATAATACTAATACTGAAATAGTTTGATACTAAAATAAACATCTAACCATACAAGTTAATTTTACAAAAATACCTTGATGATTTTGATGATTATCTCTGGAGTGATTCCATTAATTATGAGTTAAGGCATTAGTCTCATGCAACTGTACAGGGGTTGACCCCTCCGGGTTCTGTTGGTTTTTGGGCCCCTGGAGGGTCAAAAGAGAGCACAGGTGTGTCTAACGGTTCTCTTGAGGCTCGTGCAGTCACCTTAAAGAACGACATGAAAATGAAACGTATGATTGTCTTGTGTTTGATAAGTGTATCGTGAAGTATTTGTAAGAACAACGTAAGTTACACAGACTTATGAGGTACGGGTGATCCTGTCGTTCGGTGCCCTGCACACAAATCACTTTAAAAAGGGCTCATGGGGCCCTTGTTCAGTGCGCAGGAATTAGGGTGGTTATGTGTTCTGTAAGTGTTCACGACAACCTATCCTGCACAGCATGCCTGCAGAAAAAATGTGCATGAATTTTCACTCTACAGGCCCACCCAGTAGTCTACAATATAAAGTTTTGTGTGGACCACCAGTGTGGTTTGCCTGTTTTTCGCTCGCAGACAGCCTGTATCTGTAAGGGCAGTTGAGGCTATGGCATAAACTACTTTGCTTACCTTGGTTTTATGATCTTCCTCTAATTTCCATTCATTTGCTCTCTTGAACCTCCATTTAATTCATACAAGACTAAGGTTTTATTTTACCTGCATCAGAAATCTTCCAACACCTTGAAGCTTGTCAGTCTTCATGCTGCAGTTCCAGATGCACAGGTATGAAACAGGCCTTTTTGTGTGTTAGTGGTTTTATCTCTTGTTGCTTAAAACCTCCCGAGAACAAAAGAAGCGTTTGTTGAATGAAAGATGACTCTAGGAATAAGAATTATAACTTCTCTCTTGTTAAGCAGGGATCCTGATTAAAGCATCTTATTATTTTGACGTCAAGCATTACGACCACGGTCTGGTGGCTTCATTATTGTGATGAGATGAAATGCTTTTCATGAAATTACAGGTTAATAAGGCAGGACTTTGAGGATGCATTATCAGCGGCATGAACGGAATATCAATTCTGTTAATGAGTCATGGAATTGGTGAACTTTTCTGCTGCATGGAAGTTAAAGCAGATTCACAGCAGAAAGTCTTTTATTAATTTGTTTTACTTCAACATTACAACAAACCTTTGCGTCTTCTCCTCCAGTCTAAAGGGGTTGTTTAATAGGAGAAATAGGATTTTAGGAAGAGACGTTTTCTCTTTTTTTCCTTTCATTCCCCACCCATAACTTAACCAATTGTATTAAACTAATGTGACTTTTTCATCTAAATTGTGGTTTTAACAGAAAAAAAAACAAAAAACAAAACAGAATTATCATCCTCTAAAAATTAAAAGGAGAAGATTTATTCAAAAAGGGGCTGTGATGAGGTTGTGGCTCATGGAATCAAAATGCAAAATTAAAGGGGCCAATTAGAAAGCATTATTTCTAAATTTTGTGTCTAAGCAAAAAGTCAGAATTCAGAATAAGTCAGCCTGAGCTAAATCAAGTTCAGAATTAGTTAGCTGAACTTTATTTAGAAAAAGACGTAACTACTGTCAGTCATAAGTGAAATAATACCTGATGACAAAAAAATTGAATAGACCATCGTTGATAGAAACAATAGAAACAATCAGAGACAAGATCAGAAACACTCTGTATAGAGTACTGGACCAACCGAAAGTTGACTCGATTCCAACCTTGAATGACTTGACCTACAGCGAAAATATCTTGGAAAAAAATTGATTTGCAAGAAAATGTTTTTAAAAAGTATCAGAGCAAGAGCCATTATTTTGATAAATAGAATGACAAAGTCATAGCTGTTTGTTCCTCAGTAGAAGTCTATGGGATTTTGGCTTCTTAGAGCCAGTGTCTACTTCCAGTTTGTAACATGAGGGGATGAGGTCATTCTGTGCAGTTCTCATATACAGTTTATAACTAGACTGCATATGAGAATGCCAATTAAGTGGACCAAGGACCTGTTTAAAATGCACCCGTCTTTTGCCTAAACAAAGCTAGGAACGACTGCAGCACCACCCATGACCCAACTCAACAGCCTGGCAGGCTATGATGAGCAGAGCTCCACAAACTTCAAGCATTTCGTTGGCAGGACAGTCAGAAGGCTCACTGTCCCTAGTAACCACCAAGATAAGAGTGAGAACTGTCACTTTCAAATTCACTCTGGGACTGGAACTGTCTCAACAAAGTCAAGGGGGATGGATGAGGAGATTTTGGCTCCTGTGACTGGTGAGAGTTGCGGTGACAGAGTTTACTTTGGCTGGGAGAGCTGCTCCTACTTTGACACAATGCTTGAACGATGCTCTGATTGAGCTCCCGGCACCTCCTCAAAAACGGAGGAGATTACCAATTTTCCTCTTTTTTTATTTAATTCCCTGAGGCTGAGACGCCAGGTGGTGATGCAAGTGGATGAGCTTTGTGATGAGGAAGTCTGAGCAGCAGGACCACAACTGCAAAGAACCACAGATGTGCCAGATGTTGCAGGGCCTTTCAGCTTTTCGGAAGTACATACTAGTATTTTATAGTTATAAATAGGAAACACATCTAGGAAATAAAAAAAAAACTTCAAGTGTGTCTAATATTTTTAAGGAGATTTATAACATAGGCTGCTTGGTGGTGCAGTTAGCGCTTTTGCCTCACAACAATATGGTTCTGGTTTGAATCCCAACAGTGTGGAGTTTGCATCTTCTCCTCGTTCATGCATGTGTTTTTCTTCTGCTTCAGCTTCCTCACTCAGTCCAAAAACAGGTTTCTTTGGTTAAACTGGTTGCTCTAAAGCAGGGGTGTCCAAATCCAGCCCACGAGGGCAGTCCTGCTGGTTTTACAGAAACCCTGCTTTATCTGCTGTTGATTGCCTGGCTTAGGTGTGTTTAGCCAATAAGGAGCTTCAATGCAGGTTGGTTGGACAACATGTAGAACATCGCCCCTGGAGGCCTGGATTTGGACACTCCTGCTCTAAAGTGTGGTGTGATTGTGTGCCCTGTGATAGACTGGTAACCTGTCCAGGATGAATCCCGCTTTTGCCCAACAGTAGCAAGGACAAGCTCCGGAAACCCAGTGACCACAAAAGGGATGTAGCAGGTTACATTTATTACGCCAATGATATTTTTCCATGTTTTTTCTAAATACTGCACCTGTAAAGGATAATAACGCAAATGACAGTCAGTATACTTTTCAAGTAACTAACCCGAGGTCCTGTACAGGCTCTTGGTAAATGCACTACCGTTATTACCGTTAGCTTGTTATTGTAACAGGAAGCTTTTTTATTCAATCCAAATGCAGGCTGTATGTGACTCTAATGCCACATTTTTAGATATTTTTGATGGGTGTCCAAATTCAGTCTATGTTTCACAGGTTCTACGAAACAGGCCAATTTTTATCAAACACCCACCTGAAGCATTCATCATTTTGGGTGACAGAATCGAACTTGCAATCCTTCGATCACAGGCCGACTGCCCTTTCCACTGCACCACGGCCGCCAGTGGCGCAAAGCAGAGTGGCGTCCGTCTGAGAGGACAAATCTTTGGTTTCCTGTCAGCTACTGTCCGATGAATGGCTCTTCAGGACTGACTATTGCTAAAATGCATAAAAAGTAAATGTTAAATATAAAAGCAAATTGTAAATTTTTACCTTTGATGTTTATATGAAAATAGCTTTGATATTGTTAAAAATTGCTCATATTTCTGAAAATGCATGCGAATAATACTTTTTTTGCTAATTGATTAATTAAAATAACTCAAATTACATTTTTTCTAATAAAGTTACGAGCCTCTCCTCTCGCTCCTCCTCTCTCCTGGCCCTTTCCTCCTCTGCCCCTTCTCCACCAGACTGAATACGGCGCCACACCGTATCCTCTTGGCTTAAGGAGCCTCGTCTGTCTCCTCCTGAAAACAAGCTCTCTTTTGCCTTCTGCAGGCAGATCAAATTCTGTACGTCCTTGTCTGTCCCTAAATGTGTAAACACATTTTAAAAATGTCTTATCAACTTATGACTACGAGTAGAAACCACTCCTTTTATTATCTATAACAAATATTTCCACCTTCAACGCAAACATTAGCATTAGCAAAACAATAGAGTTAATAAAACGGTAGCGTTTGCAAAACGGTAGCGTTTGCAAAACGGTAGCGTTAGCAAAACGGTAGCGTTTGCAAAACGGTAGCGTTAGCAAAACTGATAGGCTCCAGGAAACTATACATCAACGGTAAAAATAATTGCCTTATATGACACATATCATATTACATATGTAGCAATGTTAAATTCTACTACAAATACTTAAATACTTACATTTATACGTCTCCCTTGAGCAACTTGCTTCTGTCATTTTGAAAATCATCAAACGCAATGCGTTGTGGTCTTCCAATGTAGTGACGATCGATGTACACTTGTTTTTCGCAGAGGATTCTGGGAAATTTCTAGTGCACTCCATTTTTTAATTATGGAATCGGACACCACTTCAAAATGGCGAACGCACTATATAGTGCACTAAATAGTGAGTAGGGAATGAATTTCGGACAGAGCATGAGTGTATTTAAATCCAGGTTAAGGGCCCACCTGTTCTCAGCTGCATTTGGTTAGTTTGTATTCAAAAGTTTACATCCGCAGTGTTCATCTATGCTAGTTTTAAATTCACTTCTTTTTAACTTTCTTTAAATCTTATTTTAATGATCACACCGTTACTGTTTCTTTTGATTGTTTCTTTTATTTTTAATGTAAATCACTTTGATTTGTCTTTTTAAATGAAATTTGCTATGCAAAAACTTGCCAAAATGTTATTGAACAAACCTCCTAAAGATAGCATTTTTTTTTCTTCAAAAAATAAAAGCCTTCCAATGCACTGTTAAACATTATAACGTACAACAGAGTTCCACAACATTTTATAGACCCTTAAGAACTGAAAGCAGTCATTTATTAAATTTGCTGCTTTAGAAGGTCATATTTACTGAAATCAAAAGCTATTCCAATCAAAAACATCTTCTTAGGTCAAGTTACTTTTCAAAATAGGACCCCTGATTTTAAAGCAGCTTCATAATCCTTGCATCCATTAAACTTGTTAGTTTTTGGAGAGTTTCTGCTTGAATGTCTTTGCAGGATGTCAGAATTGCCTCCCAGAACTGCATTTTGGATGTGAACCGTTTCCCTCCCTCATATATATTCTGCTAGAGGATGCTCCAAAGGTTTTCAATGGGGTTTGAGGTCAAGGGAAGATGGGGGCCACATCATCACTTTATCTTCTTTTATGCCCAAAGCAGCCAATGATGCAGAGGGATTCCTGCAGCATGAGATGTTTCATTGTCATGCATGAAGATGATTTTAGCTTTTTGACTCTTAAATACAATTTGGATGATAATTTGGAACGCACTGTAGATGCTGTCCGCAATATAGGTTCTGGTGCTTATTCTTGGGCTACCCTTAAAGCTGATGACAACTTTCTGGTTTTTGTAATGCAGAATAACAACTAACAAGGCTGTTAAAATAAATAAATAAAAAACATGGTCCAGACTCTGTAAGCACAGATAGATAATCATTTGAAACACACCGGTCAACACATTTAATGAGAATAAATTGAACTTGTTGTAGAAATCCAGCCAAACTAAAGGCCTGAGATCTTTCCAGAATCCCTAAAGGGAATAAAAGGTTGTTTACTAAAGTTTCATTTCTTCAAGAAGTTAGAAAGCCAAAAAGAGTTGGAAGTTATGAAAAGAGAAGTATATTTTATTCCTTTACCTCCCATCAACAGAGATGTTCAAAAATAATTTCAGCAAAAACTAATGAATGCATTTTCCTGAACAAAATATGTTACTGCTGCACTCCGATTAAAGAAATATATTTGTCAGTCAGGAACAATTTAATAAAGAAGTAACAACAAGAGTAATAGCATTTGCGTTGTGTAAAGGTCAGAGAAAGTCATAACTGCCACAAAAATTCACAATCTTGTCTTAAAGTTGGAAAAAAGAGCCTTTCAAATATAAAAACATGAAAATGAATTATGAAAGCAGTTTTTAATATATGGAACATGTCAAAGAAAAAACTTTTGTTACTTTTGAAGAGCTACCAAAAGGTGTTTTAGATTATAATAACATGATCGTTATGATTAAATTAGGATTGTTTTTTTTTTTTTTTTTTGTTGTCCAAATTAACCCAAATAAAGTAAATTGTCAAAATAAAAGCAAATTAGAAAACAGCCAAATCTATCATACAGGCTGTTTTTTTTCACACTAGCAAAGAAAGCTGCCTTTCAAAGTGTAATTGTTCTTCTCCTGCTCATCTTTGTTCCAGCGTCATTAAATTAACAAGGAAAATGATAATGAGAAAAAAACATTTAAAAAAAACAATGATGGATGGGTTCTATATTGCGTTGTTGTTGGGAAAAAAATCCACTAACAAAATAAGATTTACGCATCTAAATGGGTTCATAAACTCAACACACTCGCCACGTGTAAGTGGAGCTACTGTCCTAAGTTTAGCCTCACTACAACGAAGCGTTGACCATAAATTTAATTTACAATGCATGGAAGACATGGATGATGTTGAGAGATCAGGTTTAAGTATTTTGAGCCCTACGAAAGCACCAACAATCATGTCTCCATGTCTGGCTTCATGAGATCATTCAAAGACTCCCGGTGCAGTGAGGTTCACCATCTACTGCAGGAAGATGGCCACTTTCAGCACTTCTTCCATTTCTCTGTGACCCAGTTTGTTGACTTGCCGTCCCACATTAGTCTGAGGAGGGAAAAATAACAAATGTGAATACAGTTAGAGGATCAGTACATTGACTAAAGCACTGAAAATGGACGCATCTGACGTGCAAATCAGTGTGAATCCAGCATTAAGGCAAACAGCTCTCACCCTCATTTCCTAATTCTCCTAAATATTCTTAGTCATTCTCTTTACTTTGTCAACTTCTGACATTTTTAAAAATATTTTGTCTGTTTCCTTCATTTCAAATATATGAATTCTTCCAAACAAAAGTATCCTTTTGCTGTGTAAGCATCACACCCTCGTATTTTTTTCCTCTTAAACTAACATAAACATTATCAACCAAATATTAAATAACACCATAAGAAATTGGTGTAGGTATAAAGGATTAATCTACTTTGGGAGAAATTGCACGCTTTCAGATGACCTGTTTCACAGAATACAATCTCATTTGGCATGGCGAAATTATTCACTGGGAGGAGATTAAGAGGTTTTATCTTTACAGGGATTTTAATGATGACGTACATATTTTTTGTCTTTCGTTTGCCACAGAACACAGAATTTTACCCCCTGTAAATGAAACAGACAGATCGACAAATCGAGTTCAAACAGACAACTCTGTTTATTCCAATACTAGAAACCTACATCTGAACTGCTGTTATTTGTCAATTTGCTCTTTGTACAATATAGTGAAAACACATTTGCAAGAAAACTGAACACGACAACTGGCAGCAAAAATGTTCCAAAAATCCTAAAGATATCAATAATCCAATCAATAACTCCAATCTGCTATATAAAAATAATAGAAGAAGTAAAATGCTTAAAAAGGCCTGTGTTTTTCATAATAAATGAATTATGAAATATGTGTGTTCAGGGGGGGTAATGTTTTTTTTAATTCATGCATTTTCCTTCACAGGTGCAGCACATCTTGGAGACTTTACCTGTAAACAAACGTTTAAAGACTAAATGCATCAAATCACTGGTCCGCCTTACATCCCTGAAGAAACATTTATTTTCACCCTCAGTCAACATGTCTGGGTTTGACTTGAGCGGATGTGAGGAACTCTGGCTCTAATCTGAAGTTACAATCAGTGTTCAAAGTCGTTTTCAAAGCAGAGTCAAAGCGATCTTCCAGAAAGCTCCTTGGAGACACAGAGCAGGTGAAGATCCTGCTGTTGAGTGGGAGCTGCTGGGTTTGATTCAACTGTGTAAGACTGTTGAATACATTTGGCTCTTGTTGAACATTTCCCAGAGTGGTAGATACTGGGAGACAGTGGAGGGATGGATGGCACCAAAAGGTGTAATTTTACTGAAATGGGAGAGGGGCTGGTTTTGTTGGCTGAGCTTTTTTTTTTTTAAACAGACCTCTGATTTTATCCGGATTTTCTCTGTAATCCTGTCTCTCAATTTAGTGCTTCAATCTCATGTTCGCTGTGGTGAACAGTACAGTCTGACACTGCTTCCTTTGGGAAGTAGTCAACACCCATCCCCGTCGTGTTCCTAACCATTAAAACACATGGATGTCCTTAAATCCCCGAAAAAAGAAAAAAAAAATCAACTTATATCTGTGAAAATGTCAAAACATTGAAACGCAGATGGCTGCTTTTTCTTTAAGATGATTGTAATCAATGTTGCATGCAAAAGTAAGTTAGATTCAGAGTCAGCAAAGCAAATGTGTTGGATTGGAGGTGTCTTTTCAGTAGTAAAGCAGTTTTTTGAGAAAAAAACAATAAAAAAAATACCAGTATATATATATATATATATATATATATATATATATATATATATATATATATAAATTAGTGCTGTCAATCGATTAAAAAGATTAATCAGATTAACACTTTTGAGTTGTGAATAATCATAATTAATCACAATGTTTTACGAATTACATTTTATACGTCAATATGCAGCTTCTGAAAAACAAATGGCCATAGCGAAAATGATTACAATTATAAAATGTTTACTCAGAAGTTTAACTTGTTTGCACAAAACACATCAACAGTAAGAGAAGCAAAGCTATAAAGACTTTAATGTCTGCAGTTTTACTCCAAGAAAACAAAGATGCTGATATACATCCATAAGAAACAAACATTGTGTTTCTGCACTTTGAATGGTCCAGGTGAATACTCTATCCTGATTGGCTGCTGAGTGTTCCAGAAGAAGTTCCGTTCACAATGTTCTATATGTGCAGGCTTCTTCAAAACAAACTTTTCCTTCATGATCTGGACAAAAGCAAGCTGATTTGATGCTTTATTGAACCTATCGTGACGATCAGCACAAATATCACTTTCCTTTGCCGCTGCAGTCGAGGTCTGCCGGCTCAGCGATGTGGTCTCGTGTTCCCCTGACAACGGGCTGCATTACGTATCAAATAGTCCGCCTTTTTTAAAAAAAATTGATCTAAACCTAAAAAAACAACAAGAATAAAGTACAAAAATCGACTGAATGTGTATTTCTTTTGTAGGTGACCATGTTATAAGCAGGATTGTGCCCAACGAAGTTTGTATTTTCAGAAACCGACGCACGCCACAGAAGCCTGAACCAGCGGAAGATGGTTGCTTCATGGAGTATAATAATCTGCGTTGATATATAATAACCCGTTCATTGTTGTAATTAATTGCATGTTAACCTTGACTGCCCTAATATATATTTATACAGTTTATCTGGCTACATACACATCGGGTTTGTGATACGCATTACGATATTCTCACAGATCTGTCGCTGCCTGATGCTTGTACACGCTCTACAGTGGAAAGAGCCTTTGTACAAAATGTCAAAGTGGCACTGATCTCATGAATCTTGAGCCAGCTCTATTCTGATATGTAGGGGACTTAAGGTGGCCAGGCACAAACCACAGTCATTTTTTTTTTATGATCAATTCTCAAATGGTTGATACCTCCATGTATGGAATAAGACCCATTTGTCACTGCCAAATCTGAGTTCCTGATTGGTCAAAGTTTTATTGATTTAACAGTTTATTACTTAACTATTTAAGTTATTTTTCCCCTTTTTTCAAATTCCTTTTCTCTATTTCTTTATTTTCCTTCTCAAGTTTTTGTTTTACCTGTAATTCAAGGACCTGATTGGAGAGCTGCCAAAAAAACATTCCAATGTCTTTGTATTTAAATGTGTACTAATGGCAATGAACTTATCTTTGTCTTAATAAAAAAGACTGACTTAAAAACTTGTGTAGGGATGCATGAATGTGAGAATTTCAAATGCCCAAAACCCACATTTACTTTTCATTAGAAGTGGCCGCATGAGCGTGAGTTTCCACGCCCGGTGTGAACGTAGCATGAAACTGATGAAGGATGCGTGGATGCAGGTCTACTAAGACGATTTATAAGCTGAACATTTACCCACTACTCTGGCACAATAACAAACAGTGTGGACCACACAGTACTGGACTGACTGCACTTCCACTACTGAGGAAAACATCTAACCAGCCAAGCAGCAGCTCGGGGCATTTAGACATGTAGACATGTTTGGTTCAAGCTGAGAGCTGCAAAGTGGGAAAAAGAGGAGATTGGAGCAACTTGGGATGTGTCACGCTAGTTTGTGCTGCTGATGTATTTGGTTTTCATGCAGAAGCACCTTCCGGGTTTAAAGAGGATAACAAAGAACAAATGTCTTCCCAGCTGCAGTTTCCAGGGGATGAATGACTGTTTGATGTCAGGAGTCAAAGGAAAATGCCCAAGTATGGGTAAACAGTTTTCAGACACAATAAGACAAAATTTGGTAGATGTCGTGCCTTTAGTGCTAAATAATCAAAACTGGCCTTTAAACTTGCAAAATATTAGTCTTAACTTCAAATATAAAGCAGCCCAACCCTTTTGTTTGATCAAACAGTATTTAGCATTAAAATAAAATCACAATGATTTAAATCATGGAAGAGATTTGGCAAAAGCCGCAGAAGACCACACTGGGCCCTTCTTCTGCGAGCTCACAGGAATGAATGACCACAGGGCTCTGGAGCCTGTGATCAGAAAATCCTTTTAACAAATGGATTTGAAGCACCAGGATCACCACAGGAGCCCTGCTCGACCCCTGTAGTTTGCCTACAGGGTGAACAGGTCAGCTAAGGCTTAAAATCAACACGAGCCCAAATTACATTCATGCACTGCAGCAACTTATGCAAGAACCCGGTTGATGAACTTCAGCCCAGCCTTCAGCAACAGTTCTACAGCCAAAACCAGTTTAAAAAGTTTCAGACAGACCAGAGGAAGTAGATTATTGTGGAAAATCAGGTGGAAACATTTCTATGTTTCATATATGACCTTAGCAATTTCAGACTGTCAAGAGCTGTCAGTCATCTTCTATACAGCCCTCACCATGTCAACTCTGTTCTGAATACAATACAACCAATACCCAGCACCAAAAAAAGGCAGACCTGTATCGGTCACGCTACTGGTCCACATGAAATTTTAAGATTGTACACAACCTGGTGAGACCGTATGGCATAAATGTTCATGCACATTTTTTTCTATGAGCATGTTGTGGGCAACATGTTGTAGAAAACAGTTTGACAATATTTAAGGGTAGGTAAGGGTGAAGTGTGTGTGTGGGATTTTTCTTTTTCTCAATCCCCCAAAACCTGTGCACTGTACAGGAAGCCTTTTAGTGATGTTCAAGTGCTAAGCACCCTCATTGAAGTGCCTCGCACACACCACCTTTCTGACGGCTGGAGTGCTGCATACAGGGTACCACATATGTCACGAATGCGTGTAACTTACATTATCCTCACCAATATCTCACAATACACCGTACGCACAACAATGGTACGTTCCATTTTTATGAGATGGGTGCAAGAACCTCAAGGGAACTGCAAGACACGCCTGCGCTCTTCTTAAGATGCAGACCTCCTCTACAACACTCAATGGTCCCAGACAACAAAAAAATTAGCAGCACCTGTACAGGGGTTCTCGTTACGCAGCAACTACATCATACAAAATCAACTTTTATATGTGGTATAATGTTCATTCCTCACTAGAATATAATCTTCCTGTCATAAACACTTATCAGGGTACCTTTTTAGCCGTCTTCTTGCCAGTGACCGCCTTGCAGCATGCCTCCGCTGTACCAAAGTAGCAGTAAAAAGTGTTGTACCCGCTGGTGATTCAGACGTTTAGAATTGGTCAGCAAAATATAAAGTTAGAAAAAGTGAACTATCCCAACAAGGATCGCAAAGCTTAGAACTTCCATCATTTCTGCCACGAATTTCTTTGCCCTGCCCTCGTAATTCAGGGCCAATAAGTGAAGAGATCTTTATTCATGTGGTTTTGTTTACAACCTTTGGTTCAAAACAGGAAAGGCTGCTTGACGGCAGTCTTAATACAGACCAAACGCAGGGTTCAGGACTCGATCCAGACCAAATTTAGTGGACTCTGTCTGGACCAATTGATTTTTCCAGTTTGAATTCACCCTAAAATACCTTAAAAACCTTGAAAAACACAGACTCATCGTTCAAAATATGGTAGAGATTAACCTCTGCACATCCATCTCCTCTCAACAACCTGCTTTTCCTCTTTTTGCGAACCACTGATGATTCAAATGGTAGAAGCATGGTATGAAACACACACAACCAAATCATTTTACCTATACGGTTATTCACATGTTTGTGTTCGAATCAAATCAAGACCAGCAGATCCTAAGCTTCACTTTCAGAACAGACGAACCCTCACATGCCATGCTTGTTCTTTTTGTTTAACTCCCGTTGGTCTCACAGAAGGTTTTATCGATCTATGTGACTGATTAGTCATAGCGATACTGTCAGCATGGCACTGTTGCACATATGTCTTAACACACTGTGAGATTCACAGCACAAATGTACTGTTCTCAAGTCCAGTCGTCACGCATAGAATCCCTTCCCTGACACCAAACAAACTGTGCTTTGGGCTTGAATAATGGTGCCAGAGCCCATACACGAAGCATGAAGGAAAAGTAAAAACAGACCAAATTCAATGATTTAAACTCATGCATCCAGCCTAACAACCAAAAGGCAAAGACAACCCTTGCATTACCTTCCACACCATAATAAAAGTTACCTGATTCTTTTTTTTCTCCATTCTAATGGTCAGTTTGATTTCCAGCAGGTCAAGTTGACCGTGTCTGCATGTCGAGGTACAGCACGCTGCAGCCCAGTGGTCAGATGGCATTCTGGTTGTGTCTACATAATGCTGAACTGGTGAAGCTAATGCTGCAGATTTTATGATAGAAAATAAAAGGCTTTGAATGACTCCCATCAATTTATCTTAAATTGCGATCGCCTTGCATTCAAATCTATTTTTCCCTTTTTTTTAATAGAGCAAATAAAAGCCTCAGTCGCTTTAGTCTGACATTCATGCTGTAGTAAATTGCAGGTGATGGTGGCTTTCAGTTGAATGCTGGGAGCCACACTTATTCTAACAAAAGAAGGTGGTAGAAAACACTGCAGGATTTCACACAGGCTTTGCTCCATTCCATTCCTCGATTCCGAACCCCTTTTCACAGGGCACTGCTTTTCATTCAAATGATTTTTCAAACAGCAAAATTCCAAAACCAGCTTTGTGTGATGACTGCGTGACACCAGCTATTTACAGCAAATCAAAATGTCCTGTAACAATCTTTTTTAAATTTATTTTTATTCAGGCCTCACATCCTTGCTCCCCTGATCTGCTGGAGTTTCATCCAATTTTTTTCTTAAATAAAGATGGCTAAATAACACATACATTAAACAAAGGTCGCAGCTTTTTGAAGTGAAAAAGGAAAAAAAAACGGGGCACGAAACACAATGTATCATCAAAGTGAACATTCTTTTTTGGTTTTATTACTCTTGCTTTATTTATGGGGTGTCTGACCAGTAAAACTCAACATTTTCTCCACGAGCGTCTTTCTTTTATCTAGTTTCTTTCATGTTTGAATATAAGAAACTTTGCTTTTGGCTTTAATGCTATCGAGAAGACTTATTAAAGGAATGCGAGAAACACGGATAGGTTTTGGAATAGTCCAACAGCAAAGCCGAGGAGTCATTTTTTTGTGTGTGTGATTACTGCATATTATGAGAGAAAAGAAAAAGCTTTTAGTAAATTGATCTAGACGTGAATGGCATGTCTGTTCCTGTGGCAGCTGATGAGCTTGCTGCTATAGATAGCAGCTTTTGGTCACTCTGTCATCTGACTCGCTCCTCTGCGAAAGCAGGTCTTAACACTGGAGTTAAGCTTCTGTCGGCTCATGCTCACACAAGAGACGAAGGTCCTCAGAAGTAAAACTCTGGGCAGTATCGCACGTCAGACAGCAGCAGGGACAGCCGGCATGATAAAAGCAGAAAAAGGAAGGTAATCTGCCCAGGGATCTGTACAAGCAAATATCATCCAGCAGAGCTGAGAACATGAGTCCAAGGCTGACAGATAATGAATTCAGTCTACAGCTTTTAGAAAAAGAGACGAATAAATGAGGAAAATCCCATCCAAAATGACTGTTAAACCAACTGGTAAAAATGCTAACTAATGGGGTGACACATTTATTAAAAATGAGACAGACGCCTATATTTGCAGTCAGCAAGAAATGACACATCAGGCTCAGTCTCGTACATTCACACTGGTCACATTGACTCGTGTTTAAGTGGCCACCTCTAACACAAAAGTCTACGCAAAACTCGTTCAGAACTCCGGCATACTCACATCGCTACGCATGTTTTTAAGTCCGGTCTTGGGAACTCCATACAACTCAGGCATTCACTGATCGCGCAATGGAAATTCAACCCGTTGAACTTTTAACTACTAAAATCGCAAAAATGCTGAACTTTGACTAATCTGTGACTTTGATTTGGTTGTGACGTGTGGATGGTGTCCTTTTGAAAAACATGGAAGTTCCAACCACTGTAAGCATGTGTTGTCTAGTGCTAGTCCAGTGAGAACACCAGGGGGCTGAATGTGCATTATTGAAACAGCGCATGGCATGCTCTTGAACATGCAACACATGCCTGGTGTGAACGTAGCAAAAAACTACAAAAAGGATCATCACTGATCGTGAACCAATAGCGAAACCAATTGAACTTTAAACACATAGGGACCCAGTTTAGTACCAACCATTTAAAAATGGATCATGGAGAATAACTGGTAGTGCAGTTTGTGTACGGCCGGAATTATGTGACAAGTTTTTTATATGTCAGATTAGAGCAGTGAAATAAACAGCAATGGAGCAAGAATCAGGACATTTCTAAGACTTCGATGTTTGACACCAAGCCTCTTCCAACTGTGAATACATGCGCTGGTATGGGTAGTGACAGTCTAGTGTGAACACCATATGTTATGTTCAAGAACCCACCTTCAGCGCATTCTGGAACACATGCACATGTGTACGTATTATTACAGGAGAACTTGCAAAAATGTATCTTTACAAGGATCTCCATTATAGGAGAATTTCATTAAAAAAGAAAACAGATGAGTCACCAAATGCAAGTGCAAAAGGGAAAGAAGAAATACATAAATGACATATAGGGAAAAAAGCATAAAGCAATTCATAAAAATGTGTGATGAAATTACCGTCTTTAATTGGTTTCAATGTCCTTTCTGGACGCAGTCATGTATCTCTGCACTAAAATAAACACCTAATTTTACATGATGATATTTGCTACTAATAATGCCAAAAACAATTTGAATCGGTGTTGGGGAAAGAGCACTAAAAAAAAAAAAAAATATGAATGCAAAAAATAACTTTTAAAACCAAAAACTAATACTGCTGCTAAAAAGCTCATTTTAGTCCAAATAAATAACACTGTTAAGTAGTCCTTGTTTCACTGATGTTAGTAACAGTAGTGTCAGTAATATCCATTTGGCCTATTATAATGGAGAGCAGTCATCTGTAATGGTGACCCAAGGGGAAAGGTTGGATTGTCCTCTAACCGCCTCCGTCAGAATGCAAGAGTGTCTGCTTGATTCCCCGTGGCGTTCCCGGTGAACTGGAATCCTCTGCAGTATCCCATCCTGTACAGCCTTCTTTTCCCTGTTTAGCTTCATTCTCTGACATCTAATCTTCAGCACCCTCCTGCTCTCTGTGTTTTTATGGTAAACCATTTTCCACTTAGAATATATCTATAATATATTTCCATATGCCCTATGAAAGCAGCTGCAAAAAATAACAAGAAACTAATCTGAAATAAAACACAAGGGACATTCTTTTTACTTTAAAAAGAATTGTGTTTTTTTTTGTCCTCAGTCAGTATTTACTGTAGGTGTGAGGAATTTACAGTACTTTGTAAAAGTATTTAGTTCAAATGCTTCTCATTACAATGTGTGAAACATTTTACAATGTGAAGCAATAATGTTTAAATGTGATCAAATAAAAAAAAAAAAAAAAACATCATTTCACTAACTGTAGCAGTCTTCAGTTTTTAGCAAATCTTTTGTTTTATGAACAAAGTAGTTTTTCTGCATTTTCAATTAAAAATAAAACGGGAGGGGGGTCACTTGTGGAGAAGCTTATGCACTCGGGGGTGTAACAGTTAATCGATGAATCGATTTCTATTCCTACAATCCAACCAGGTGGATCTGTCTGAGGCAGAACTGAAACAAATCAAATCGAACTGAACATTAAGCATTAAAGAAATCTTGAAAAATCTGCTACAAGAACATGTTGAAAACACAAAAAGACGATTTGCATTAAATTGACTCTTTAGTGTGTTGAAGTTTTTGTCACTTTTTTTTTTACCTCATTAGTTTGAATGACACCATATACTGTGTAGGAAAAATCCATCACCCTAAAAACATGATCCCCTCAAGATGTATGTTGTATTGTTACACTTCCAAACACATTCATGGGAAAACTCTTAATAGGCTAAGAACTAATACAGAGATTTTCGATCCACATCCATTTTGAATGAGCTGGAGCAGCTCTGGCTCCAGGCATCAACATAGTTCCAGTTAGTAATACATGTTAAATTCATGAAGACACTCCCCCAGAGACACGCAGCCATACTCTCTTTGGTATTAGCCTCGTGCTTCTCTGTTTGTTTATGCTTTTTTGTTTTTTACTTCAAATAAAAAGTTTGGAAGAAAAAAAACGGAGCCTTCCCTTATAGGTCAGAATGAAGTGCATTTAAAATCAGCAAATTCGATTTTGTTAAATCAGTTTTTGACCCTGACATCAGAGAACTGATTGATGATTAGCTTAACTGCATGACTGCAATGATGAAGATCAACAGCAAGAACCCCAATACAGATCAAGAGCTACTGTATTAGATAAACTGCAGACACAGGAATGTCAATTTATTTTGTCAACTCATGTTTCTGTAATGTCATTAATAGAATATTAGATTTAATTCTGTTGTTCCTACATTTTTGTTTACCCCAAAAAAATCTCTGTTTGTAGTTTTCTTTGTTAATGTTATGTTTTTGTCCTAATTCATGTAGAAAAAAAGCCCTTTTGAGACATTCCTTGAGGTGCTGCATCAAGTTCAGACTCCTTCTATTGGAAGTTTCCGATCCTTTTCCGTTTTTCCGCAGGATTTTGTGCCTGTTTGTCCATATTTGTCAGCATGCTTTTTGGGCATTCTTGTGGCTTGGCCATGTATGCCTGTTGCTTGTCAATACCCAGCATCTGTTCAATGAAGACTGCAGATTGTGAGTCTGCTTCATTCAGATGGCTGACAGGAGAAGTGCCAAAACAGCTCTTTTAGACAATCCATTAATGTTGTAAATTACAGTGCAGGAGCGGCATCATCAAAATGATTTTCTGTATGATCACGTCAGCTGGTAGACCAACTAATGAGGAAAGTAAAAAAACAAAAGTGCAGCGTGCTCCAGCGTTATTTGGCGGGTTCGAGCAAGAAAGAAGGGCAATGAAGAGCTGTTAAATTACAAAAGGTAGAATGGGAGGAAATGTCACAAATAAAATGGCATTTTGTCAAAAATAAGTTTCCCTCTGAAGCCCTAAAGTAACTCCCTGTCCTAAAAATGTCCAGTGTGTTAGGCTTTAAAGGTTTTTGGGTTGTTCAGGCCCATGGGGGGTCGTAGACAGGAGCGGTCGCACACTGGGTGTGACGGCATTCAGGAACCCGCATTCTTGAATGTGCAAAATTTGGAAGCGGTGCAAACCTGGTGAATCTTGTTCCAGGCTTTTTCTTTCAAAGCTCTATTAAAACTCCATATATGAAAGACTTGGTATCATAAAATTCTAGCCGGGCAAAAACCGCAATTAATAATTTCTCCTCCATGATCAATCTAAAATGGTTGGCACTTCTGTGAAATTAAAAGGGAGGCCATTCATACGTCACTACCAAATCCCAGTCCCTGATTGGTCAATGTTCAATGTGCATTTAATGGTCAACCGATTTGTACATATAGAGCCCTAAAGCAGACGTAAAAGCTTGTGTAGCGCTGTGTGAACATGTTTTGTACCCATAAAAAGTGCATTTACGTGGGTTTACATAGACTTCACTGGAAGTGGCCACTTGAATGAGCGTTGCTGGGAGCGACAAATGTAGCTTTGAGAGGAGCACAGGTGTGACTTGCAATTCCCCTGTGGCTCATGCAGAAACCTTAAGGGATATCTTGAAAAATAGAAAGGAGTTTTGTTGTGTATCGTGAAGAATGATAATGTAAGTTACATGTCATTAGGATAATTCTGTCAGACGATGCCCTCTAGCTATTGGTGACAGTCTTACAGTCATAAACAGCATAAACATGATGATACGCAAGTGCCTGTAAGACGTTTGTAGGATGCACACACAAACTGCAGTATGATTATCTGGTTTCTAACAGTCAGGCTGTGTGCAAGTGGTACATGCATCCATTTATTAGAACTAATGGGCCTCTTGTATAGTATACAGCTCTTGGAATGGGGTGAAAAACCAAAAGAATGTGGACAACATGCCAGGGTCTTACCTACCTCCCCCTTACTTAACCCTAGCGTGTTGTTTGAGAGTTCAATACCATTTGTCTCACTGCATACCCATAGAAAAAACATGCATGAATATTGTCTCTCCACTGGTTCACTCTGTACAGGTAAGGGCAGCTGTGACTGAGAAATTAAAAAAAAGTAAAAAAAAAAAAAAGACTTGGCATCCTCTGAGTGACCCCATAAAGCATGGGCTTCTGGACATCAGGAGAGGTTGAGTATGTGATGTGAATTAAAGGTTACAAACGTCAAGAGAGGTAAAACTATTTCCTGGTCAATCCAGCTGAAGTGGGAGGAAAAGTCTAGGGAGAAAAGTAGGTTTGCATTGTCCTACAGGCAGAGAGTAAACACTCCAGAGCCCCAGGAGTGTTTAGCTTTTTCAAAGATGCATGGATAGCTAACTACACAGTTTTGTGGACAGACAACCCCTTTCATTTTACATTTTTAAAATATGAAAGCTGTCATTGCTTTACCATTGCTTCTGAGCTATCATGAATTTAATCCTCTGAAAAATCACACACAGCAAGTGACAGCTATCGACCCCTTCTCACAACTTTCTTCTTCTCTTTTTCCAGCTGATTTCCACACACACACCCTGTCTCTATGTTTCAGCTTCCCAGCAGAGGATTTTTTTTATTTTTGCATTAATTTTCCTGATATTGAACACTTGGATTCTGTTTTATCTATTCAGCGGCACTCCTTGATGAAAGTTTCAGCTGCCTTTTTGCCTCCCGCTTATGCGTGCCATCACTGCAACACAGCATCTATTATGAAAGATTATAGCATCTGCCACTTTCCTCATCGCAGACTAACAATTTCCCCGTTTTACATTTTTTTGTCTCTCAAATCACTTAGTGGTAATTTGTCATCTTTTATTTAATAATCAGTGTGTTTTTAAGCTCCATTGTTATCTTCGTCTCCGTGGACAGCAGGATGTTGCCACAGCCGGATGCAGACGCTCAAAGGCTTTCCGAATAAGTGCATCTTCTGTTCTTTCCCCTCATTTTACACTTTAAAAAATGTATGTTCTGTATGTTCCCGACTATGGAATGCTTAAAATCCCTCTTTTTATTTTATTTTTTTTTAATTGACTGTGCCCCTTATGGTTTAAAAACTAAAGTTTTAAAAGAAGAAGGAACATTCAAGGCAGCAAACAAAATTTGATTTTTTTGTTCTATTTTTGGCACATCCCCTTACAGGTCGCCACAGCGAATTAGCTTGCACTGATCAACACAAATTTGTTCAATGTAGATTTTTATGCCGAAAGCCCTGACACAACCCTGCATTTTATCTGGACACAGAGAGACCCGGATCCCACTTGACCACGCAATGAAAAGAAAGGCTTTGAATCCTAAATCCAACTGACATAATGGTTTTAGTGCTAAAATGAGAAAATGTAATATGTTAACTATTGACTACATGGTTGTTTTCAAAAAATGAAAGATTTTAAATAGTAAATTCTTAGTTAACCCCCCCCCCCTTTTTTTTTTAAGTAACTTCACTATTAGATTACATTTGTATGTACATGCACCCCAGGGCCAGATATTGCATAGGTGGAGGGTGGGGTTGGGAGTGCACCCCCCCTGTGTCGAACCCCTTCAAAAAATAAAAAATAAAAAATGAAATGAAAACCAACAAGAAAAGCACATATAATAAAACCTATCAAATAGATCATAGGAGAAGATAGCTATGAGGATAGATGAACTTTCCATGCATATTAGGGCCTTGGAGGGATATGACACCCCAAATTCTCAGCACACCCAGACTTGCCCCTGATATTCTACCTACACCCCATAGTGAGGCTGACTAAATTCGGGTCTGCTGCATACTCATGAAGTCTCGATGAAGAACACTTACTGCCTGTCAGAGGTCATTGTTGTGGAAAGATGGTTGATTATTACCCATCTGATTTGTTCTGTAGTGAAGCACCATTGCATCCTCATTATAAATGGGATAATGGTACAACAGTAATGTCTTACAAGCCAATAACGGAGGCCTTCAGTCGATAATTATTGATCCGGCCTGGAGTTGTCTCATTAATGATTCAGGCTGAACCGTACAGTGACAAATCAAAACAACAGACCTGACACTCTTATCCTCTTTCAGTGTGAAAATGTGAAAACAAATGCTTTAAACTAAATGAAATGATGTCAAATGTTACTAAGTAAGAAACAACTAGTGTTCTAAACAAATGAAAAAAGAAAAGCAAGAGACTTATTAATTATCATACTGTGGCTGTGGGGGTCCTTAAGCATTTTTTTCCTCAGTTTCCAACAGCCAAGATTGGAAATTTAAGAGACTCATTAGTTTTGTTTTGACTGGCAAACCGTAGGCATACTGCTTCATGCACATCATATGCATAATTTCGGTATATGGATTGTTTGTAATTATTGTCTCACATTCCGAACATATGCTTAAAATTCCTTTTACAACGGTTTCAAGTCCAATTCATCCTCTATAGTTGAAAATGAGGAGCATAAGTTGCATTTGCACAAAATAAAAGATAAAGAAATCCACCACGCAGTTTGCAGAAGTGGCAACATGGAGCCGTCATTTAATGGTTGTGGTTTGAGATATGGTGCTCGTCTGCATAACTCACTAATCCTCGGCAGTGTAATTGTTGGCGGCGCGCGGGATTGTCAGAGCGAGGAAAGGCCATGATTAGCTCTCACCTTACACCATTCAACTCTGTTCTCTGGCATTTCACCACAGTTTTAGTGTCGCCTTCTCATTAGTTACACAAAAGACCTGAGGTGCCACGCTTTCATTTAGGCTAATTATTTAACTCTAACGATGGGTGTCCTCGTCTTTAGTGGGACACAAAAAGCTGCTCTCAAACACACACAAGGTTGAGGGCTCAGCCAGGAATGTACAGAAACAAGCAGGCTCAGTTCAAACTAAATTATGTTTCATAATTTTGTACCTGCTCAGATAATGTATTTGCGCTTTTTCATCATGTTTGAAGCATTTCGTTTTTAAATATCTTCACAGTGGTTGAAGCTTTCATAGATATTTGTTTTTTTAGGGATTGGAACAACTGCACAGAAACATCAGAGCCTTTGCGTTCAGTGGAAATGTCTGAAACTAGCTTAAATAAGCAGCATGGTTTGCAACAGTATTAATTTTTAATCTAATTTCACAGAAACACTGCAAGACATCTCATAAGAGACATAAAACACAATGGGGGGGGGGGCTCTGTTGTCTTCTGCTAAATATTAAAGAACATTGTTCATAATTTAAATGTCTTTTCTGGCTAAATATCTTTGTGTAATGTTATTTGTGGTCAATAAACAGTTTCATACTTTACATGCAAGTTATTTATCTTTCTCAGTGTGTTTTCATCCCACATGCGCCAAAGGAAAGTTACGTCTTTGTTCAGGCAGTTATCTGGTAGTGTGGTATGTCTTCAAAAGCTACTAAAAACATTAATAAATCAAAAAGAGAATGAGACATCAAGACCCGATTTCATTAAGAAAGGTGAAAAAAAAATCATTTTTGTTTGCTCTGTATTGTCTTTTTAAAATTTGAAAAAGGTAAATAAATAGAAGAAACTACAGTGTTTGTAGATTGTATATTGGTAATATTAAATGAGTGACACCTGTCCATTTATAGTTTTTGCAATAAAATAAAAACATAGCTCAACAAAACGGGTTTCCTAAAACGAGCAACAAATTTTCACCAATCTTTTGCATGCCGTTTATGTTCATAATAACTATGAATCTTGGGAATTTTCCAGATGGGCTGCATCTAGTATTGGATATGTGCTTCTGCTGGAGAGACATTTTTGGCACACCTGGGGTTTGGGTGCTGGCACTGAAACTGTGTGGCTCCCTGCTGTCTCCAAATAGCATCATGGATTCTGTCAACAAAAAGATTACACAACAGTTGCAGTTATTATTGAATATTCCAAAACAAAGACTGGTTTTGTCTTCTTTTTTGTGTGTGTTGTAATCTAATGAAAAAAAATCACACCTAACAACAGCATAAAGAAGCTGCAGAAACCACTGGCTGAATGCATTTTTATGAAACAACGCATAGTGAGTTTTTGAATGCGCAACACACGAGAATGAAGCTTAATAAGTGGCTTGTTAGGTGAGTTTTGCGCAGAAAAGTTTCTCAGTGTGTTTCACAACAATGCTAATCAACCTCCAGAGCCTGTTTTCCGAGTTTCTCTATGATGAGAATGTTATTCTTGTATCAACCGTGAAGGTCAAACATCTACTCGAACAGGCTTTGCTTATTTGACACATTCATCTGTGACTGTTTTGACACATTTGCTGAGGGAGAAGTCATGTCTTTATGTCTGTTCAATCTGATGTTCATTAGTGGACATGAATATATTTAACATGTACATGTGTTAGAATAAAACAAAGCATCTCGCTGATACCTGCATCACCATGAATCCTGAGAGACGCCCGCATATGAAGAACGCCTTATACCTACGCTGAAGCAACCAACGCTACATCAACGCTTGCTTTAGCTCGCTACCTCTAAACCAATGCTAAAGCTACGGTGGCTTCAGTGGTGCATCGCTACACCAACGCCCATTTTGTGCGCAGTGAAGAGCGTTGTCAAAATTCGCCGCCGCTCCCTGCTGCTCCAGGTACGTTCCAGCAAAGTTCGGGCGATGTGACCAAGCCCTAAGGTAATAGCTTTTAAAATTGTCCTCATTAGGACTGGAAATATAAAGTTTGGTTCCAATCAACAAATATTAAGTTCCAAAGTTTTTTATTGTATTTTGCTGCAATCAGTGTGTAAAGATGGACTTAAATGCAGATGAGGGAACAAAATGCTCGCAGCAGACTCATTTCAGAGTCAAGATGATCATGATTTTGACTTCCCTCAAGAGACAAAATCAAGACTGTGCAAAATGTATTTTCCTTGAGTCTGAGCAGGGAATGTTAGTTTGAGCCAACATTTACCAAAACAGTTGCTTTTCTTTTCTGTAATTTTACAGGTATCTTTTTAAATGTACACATCTGTTAAATTGGTAGTATGATTATAAGTATGAAATTTGGGATTAAAATTAATATTATAATATTTTGATTTTTTTTAAAAATAGAAGTACTTGTGTGCTAACCTGTGATCCAAAATATGGGTGACTTCATATCACTCTTCAAAATGGTTCTGCTTTCAAGTTAAAAGGAAAAAAAGCTTTATTTAAACTTTTCACAACACTGCACTTCACTTTAAGGCACATCAACAATATTTAAAATTCCCTGTCATCTTTTTTTGTCTAAAGTTGTTATAACCATACGGGGGGGATTGTCGCTTTTCCTGGCAGGGCTAGGATAGGCTCCAACAACCCTATGACCCTGAAAGGCATTGAGCAGGTTTGTCAGATGGATGGCTGGAGTTCTGCATCACCGGTGCAGAGCAGTTAATCACACACATGCTACAAAGACAAACCAGGAGAACACTAAAAATGGCTTACTGACTGTTCAAGGTGTGCAGATTATCAAGAGATAATCCACTAATAAAAATCTTTATGTATTTCAGACTATGTATGTTCATACTTGAAACAAGGAGAGACATGAAATCATACCACTATCAAAGACTTTTGGTGTCAGCAAGTTCCAGCCATTAGTGGGATTGTTCAATAATAGATAAGGCCTAATGGGTTCTTTGCTGCTGCTTCTGGCTGTGTTTGACATGTAGTGTGATAATGACTGTAAAAGAGAGGCAGGAGCACGAGATATATGGTTAATATCCTATTTTGGTGCTGAGGACGCCCCTCTTTTCTGTGGCGTATTACAGTCACTGTGTGCCTTTGAATTTTCAATTTGCAATCAAAGCTTTAATGTCTTTAGAATCAGAGTTAAAAAGCGTCTTTTTTTGGTTTTCTCTTTCGTTAGTTTCTGTATGTCTTCATTTTTATTGGGGATTTGTCATAGCATCAATCACAATGAAGGTTATTTTCAAAAGTTCAACATGGAAAAGAGGTGTTGTCTGTGAAACATTACCCTACACCCAATCCCAGACGTTCCCGTTTCCTTTTATTCTTTGCCCTCTCAACTTAAAGTGCTTTCTGAATGTTTTACTAACAAATATCTTTTGCAAATGAAAGACACGTTGTGAAGTTGATTGATTTTCTGCCAATGTTTCCTGTCTGTGTACTTGAGATAAGGGGAGGTGGTTGTTAAACATGGGTGACATTAATTCAGAAGACACAGGCTGAGATTGAGGTGAAGCAGTATAAACAGATCTACACTAATGGGTCCATCCCTCTGAGACTGCAGTGAACTGAAGCACTGAGATAACTACAGACCCAAACCTGCTGGAACTCTGCAACAAGAAAATTACTGGCAAATAAGTGATGAGATGTCTGAAGGACTCTCGGCTCATTCAGTGAGAAAATAAGACGAATATTTATATCACAAAAGTTCCCATCAACATTTTAACAAATCAATCTGCTTTCTGGCAGTTTTTTCCGTTATACGGTAATTTGAAATGCACCTGTTTTAAAATCCCACTACTTTTCCCTCAGAACAAGCATAGATTTTCTTCAAGACAAAATGCTGCATGCTGGCTGGTTCTGTATGGACTGGTAGCCTGTAAAGGGTGCACTCCCCGACTATAGACTGGTGACAGCTGGGACAGATTCATGCCCACCGAGGCCTTGAAGAGGATGAGGCAGGTAGAGCAAAAGTCAATGAACAGATGCAAATGCATGCGTCAGAAGGAGCAACAGCAGAGCACCCGATGCAAAACAATTTTATCATCTGTTTTTTTTAAAATGCAGCTGCTGTTTCCAGCATCTCAGCTCCAAAAGGAAAACAATGAAAAGAAACAATCTGGTTTTGCTAAAGCCATATACAAGATGGATTTAATTAAGAAACAAAAAAAAGTTTAAAAAATTAAATTATTTCATATGTAGTATCACTAATTTAGCTTTAAATAAAAAAAGAATGTTATTCCGGCATACATGACAGGCCTACAAACAAATGTTTTTAGGCACTTCAGAGTTGCACTACATGAATATTTCATGTTTTTTTCTAAACTCTTTCTAAAATCTGTTATGGAAAATATTTCTTTAGAATTAGAAGGCGGAATTAAGAAACTCTAAAATAATTAAGAGTTTGCTCCATGAGAGGTAACATTTCTCTGACTGACATGTTTTTATGGAGTCTGTTGCCTATTTATGTCGATACAGAGAATAAATGGATGAACGAGGCAGGAACTGGTGTTAAAACAGGGATTTCAGCATTGAAAATACACAAGTACAAGTGTATATGAAGCATTTATATTCAACAGCTACATTTAGCACTCTAATCAATAAGAAATATATTCATAAATAGCAATCTATTATTATTAAATATATAAATAAAGAGAGAGAGAGAGAGCGGCTGGATAAACCAGTGGGGGTCCTTGGTCAAGACCCTTAACGCCACTACCTATCTCATAACTCATGAGAGACAATGAAACACATGTCATGCTGGCTCAGACATTGCCTGGCCAAACACGGTCTGCGTCCCGTGCTGGGGAACCAGAGCACCTTGATGGAAAGTGGGCTACTGGAACAAGATGGAAATGGACTAGATGTGAGAACAAGGTTCTGTTGGGTTGCTAGTACTCACGTAACCCTACTCAGAGAGAATGCATGCAGAGAATGTGGAGAGAATGGATGCTTTATAACCCGCAATCAAGGCTAACTGCCAAACAACTGGTAGCTCAATGCTTTAACATCCACGAATGGCAACTGCTATCACAACTTGGGATTGATGATGTACAACACAATTGTAATACCACAGGAGAACCACAACATCAGGTCAGAGAAGAAGTTATACCTCACCCCCAAACAGAACTTGTTCCTACAACAACAATCACAGAAACCAATAAACTGGTTTACACTTCAGCAGCAGTGATCCCTGAGATGCTTGGCTATGAGAACAACCATTGGAGAAAACAATGCTCACCATGGAAGCAACAGTTGGAGGTTAAGATCAGGACAGCTCGGAGGGAAGTGAGTCAAATGACTGAGACCCAAAGAGATGCAATGAAAAAGCAAGTGCCAAAGAAATACAGTCAGATGTTCATCCCTGAAGCTCTGGACACTGCCAAACAAAGGCTCCTGGCCTCGAGCAGCCGCCTATAGAGCTACACAAGAAACAATGAAGCCAGACGGATAAACAGGCTCAATCTGTGAAAGAGTACGCTCAAGTGGAAGGGTCAAAACAGCAGAGCAGACCCACCAAGGCTGGAAACAGAACAGTACTGGAAAAGTATATGGAAGAAAGAGACAGCACAAAACAGAAATGCTCAATGGCTGGTCTCTGTGAGAAAAGAGCACAGCAACCTCCCTGAACAGAATCCAGTAACCATCATAGTGGCAGACATCCAAGAAAGAGCTTCAGGTATGAAGAACTGGACAGCTGGACAGCCCTGACATGATACATGTGTACTGGCTTAAGAAACTCATTGCACTCCATGAGCGCCTGGCAGCACAAATGAACCAGCTGCTAAGAGATGGGACTCACCCTGAATGAGTAACAGAAGGGCGAACGATGCTGACCCACAAAGATCCCTCAAAGGGTGCAGTCCCATCCAACTACTGACCAATAACCTGTCTCTTGTTGAGACGTGACATCCCATCCTAGAACCTCTCCCCGTGTTCTATTTTGTCAAAGGAGAAGCAAAACCCAAGAGGTTAAATTAGCCAAATTTATTGGAAGATGGAGAAGATCTGGAGACCATTTTCTCTTCAGCCAAGCCACATGGTCTCACTCAACCCTCCTTTGCTCCTGGCCTTTGAAGGCTTATAGGGGGTGTCACCAACACACACACTTAGAGACCATGGAATGCTGTAGCACCACCACCTTAACTTCTGACCAAAGGAATTGATCATAAGGTTCACTTCCCCCATCCCAGCTGCAGTCTCTATCTCTACATTCCTCAGGTCTTTAAACAGTAGAATTTTTAGTAAACAATGAAAAGTGTAATATTAAGTAATTAGAAAAATAAAAAGTATTTGAAAAACAAGTAAATAAAAAGCAAATAATTGTTTTTTTTTTCTAAAATTGTATAAGTTTTATGAAATTAAAATCTAACACTCTCCACAACGTGGAAGCTCATGTCAAGCATCATTGCAACCATAATACATCAGCACATGGATCAATTCCTGAGCAACACACAGAACGGCATTGGTAGAGATTCCAGAGGAGACAAACACGAACTCCTGGTTGACAGAACAGTCGCTCAAGACTGCAGGTAACACACCAACCTGTACACAGCCTGAATTGATTACAAGAAAGTCAATGACTCAATACCACACACCTGGACCACTGAATTCTTGGAGATGTAAAACATCAACAGGACTCTAAGAGACTTCATAGGAAACTCAATGAAGCTGTGGAAACCCACCCTTGAAACCAATAGCAAGCCACTTGCACAAGTGTCCATAAAATGTGACATATATCATGGAGAGGCTCTGTCCCCACTGCTGTTCAGAGCAGTGAGCAGCTAAGATACTGCACAGGACTCTCAAGCTCCCAGGCTTCTGGTAAAGGACCTCAGCTTGGGGTGAGGTACCACCCACGGAGGGTGAGAGGGGCATTATTTCACACACATGCGATTTTGTGTGAATATTTAACCCAATCCAAAAGGAATTTTTTAATTTTCAGTAAAAAAATTATTAAAAATCTAATTGCTTGGAAAACTGTGGTAATTTGACACTTTTGGTAAAAAAAAATACTTCTTTAAAAAAATTAAACTCATAAGTTATGACACTACACTTCAGACCCTGCGCGTAAATAACCTTCCCAGCATTTTTATTAATCAGCTTATGGTGAGCGCATGAACCCGTCAGGTATTTTTGACAGTGTTGAAAACGTGGGAGGAAATGTGGAGGGGGAATTACTGGAGTGAAGAAAGACATTTCATAAAATATAGGACAGAGAGAAAAATTAAAAGCTTTGACCGTTGCCAAGTAGCCCTGTGTGCTGACAGTCTCTAAGGATGCTCCACCAACAGCTGAACACGTCTGATAAGAAATGAGCCAAAGAAAAGCGTCAGAAAGAAAGGTACCGATTCTTAAAAGGATGCAGGAGAGACGAGGCAGGATAGAGTGTGGAGGATGATCCTAATGTGATAGAAAGAAAGTATGCAGTGTAAGCTCAAATGGAAAGGTATCTTCTGTTTCTGAGTAGAAGTGCAACTGAAGTGCACTGCTCTTCTTTTACCAGAATGAAAACATGCTCTGAAAAATAATGCATGAACAATTCCTGAATGATGTCTTCAGCTGAAATCTCCTAATAATGGTTCCAACGAAAGTGAGTCCAGTCTTTAAGCTTCAAAAGTCAGACTTGAATTAAAATATCCCACTTTAAAGGTAACTTTTTGCATCAATATTTATTCTAACAGTGCTCCACATTTTTTTTTAACAATCAATTGTGATTGAACTCAGAAAGTCATTCTGAATGCAGGAATCTTTTGGTTTTATCATTTTATTTTTGTTTCTGCAAAAGTTAGAAAAGAAGAAAAACAAAACTATTAGATCAACAGTCTTCTTTGGATCCCTTAAAAATGGTGAAACAAAAACAAAAACAATGACATTCACAAAGTTGTAACTTGGATTTAACCTGTGTCTTTTTAGCAAAGTAATTATTTTTAAATGACAGATATTCTAAAAATTAAAGAATTTGTTGGGATTTTTTATTTTTATTTACATGTTGTATAAGTGTTTACTACAATCTGTCGCTCGCACCATGACTGTAAACAAAAAGTGCACGAACATTTATTCATCTTCTGGCTTCCTGAGCAGTTTATGATCTTTTTCTGTTTGTATATTTTAGGAACCAGTGGTCCTTCCTTATTTTGAGCTTTGCTATCCTATTTTTTTTACTACAAAAACAGGATATCTGGGATTTTATACCGTTGAGCCATGAATTGATTTAATCTAAGTTACAGGAAAATTGGCTACCACAGGGGAGCCAACCCCAGTTCATTTGAGTGACTTAAACAACTTTTACGGTTAAAATTGAAATGTTACCTTTCCTCCAATTACTTCTGTGTGGAAGAACAGGCCTGAGTTTACTCTCAGACTTGACAACAAACCCCCAGAGATCTCTTTGTTCTCCTGAAACCTGCATGAGGACAAGCTCAGCCATTTCTCTTCTCCTCTCTAAAGAAGTGGTTTCAGTTCCCTGATAAAGAAAAGACGGTTGATTTCATAAAGGCTCTTCATGCTGATGTGGTTAGGAAACCATGTTACCCATCTGTCCCAGATGCACAACTGTTTACTGGTACAATACGTCAAAGTCAAATTGCAGAATCACTTCACTACTGGGATCAACTCAATCAACATTGCCTCTCACCAGACAACAGCTTGGGTGACTATGGGCCCCCCAGCGACCCCAAATAGAATAAAGTGTGGGTTGAACGTGCGTGCCATCATCAGTACCGCCATATGTGTCAAAAAGGGCTCTCTTTTTCTACTGCCACCATACCACCAAGGGAGACTCCCCATATGGTGCTTCCTGTGAGTGAATGAAACTCACAGATGTTTCAGCATCTGGTTGATTCTTTTACTATTTGCCAAACCAGCAGACATCATCAAACGGAGCGGTACAAGCTTTTTCTGCATGGCTTCCTATTATTCAGCACTTAAGCAAACCTTTGCACTGGTCATATTAGGTTCATTGAACCTATTTATTCTTTTACCTCTTCCACTTTTCTTCTCTTTATTCTGCAAATTAAGTTTCTTCTTGGGCTAATAACTGAAGCCAGCGAGCACAGAGAAGAGATACATTTATACTTTTTGATGTTAAATATGTCTTTATGCTGAAGGTAGGTTATACTAAATAAAACCAATATGATAAAATGGTTTTTACCTTTTTAAAAACTTTTTTCATACTCAAAACAAATAACTGTTAATTTATTATTGATGATCAAACAAACTGAACCAACAGGCTGCAATTTGTCCACATAGGGAGAGCCATCTCCAGTACCCTCAGCTGCAGTGTAGGGGACTGATTGTTTCCTCTGGGTCAATTGTCTGTCAATAACACAGCAACCTGCTATATCCAGACTGTTTCAGACAATACAGACATGGACTGCGTCAAACGAAGAGGAGGGAGAGTGGAGAACTTTGTGCCCTGGTGAAGGAAGGGTTCTTCCTTCACCAGGGCACAAAGTTCTCCACTCTGCAGCTGAATGTCCAGAAGACCAAAGAAATGGTTTTAAACTTGAGAAGAAAATCTTTATAAGACGAGTTGGTCCAGTTTGTACTTTTTCTGGTACAGAGTGCCCTCCTCAATGGTTTGATGTAGCACCAGAAGGAAGAACATCTCCTGCCTAAATAAGATAGTCAGAAGGGTGAGCTCTGTGTTGGGGCAGAAGTTGGCTTCAGTGAAGGAGGTGGCACAGCAGAGGACCCTGTCCTGGTTCATGACCTATCCCTCACAGTTCCAGCAATACCCTGACCAGGCATAAAAAAAAAAAAAACTCTGAAAAAACCTTTTGTTGTTGCTTTAATTCAATAGTCAGATGTGTAAGAATTCAACCAGCTGGTTGCTGTTGGACTTCCTTCAGGATTTATACAGTTGCTATCTATCAATCTATCTTTCTATGTAACTATTTATGTTCTGTTGTTTAGAGAAAAATACAAGTTCTTCAGATTATTATTAATAGTAAACTAACTGATCTACCAGATTAGGATTGTTGGAGACCTAGTTGTTAATATTTGTGAGGAAGTTTCCAGCATTCCTGAATTTTCTACACAATAGGGTGTAATAGATTATAAAGCACACCGTCAAGGAATGGTCTTTTTTTAGACTCATTCCAGAAAAAAGAAGCACCCAAATATATTAAGTGAGACAAAAGAATCAGAACTTTTAACCATTCTAAACAGGTTTAGAAAATGGATGAATGAATAAAGAAAACAACAATTAGTGCAACATTTTTAAAAAAGCTACAATGTAGCTTGTGTGTGACACGTAAAAAAATCAGACTGATATCACTAACACTTTATCACTGAGAAAAGCTTTGAAATGCTGAAACAAAAACATCATCTAGCAGATGAAAAGATCTTTTATTAAAAAAGGAAGTAAACATTATGGTTAAAAGTAATGAATATATGAAAAATGATAGATTTTAAGTTTCTATTTGTTACAATTTCAATACACCTGAAACTATAACTTTAATTATTACATTCACATATTGTGGTCTTACTTTCTCTTCATAGAGAAGCCCCCTTACTTAAATACTGTATTTTTACCGCCTTTAACAATTTAATAGATAAAAGAAAATGACCAGGATATATCTGAGGCTTTTTTTTTTTATCTTTGCCACTCTGATTCCTTTGTTTTAAACTCTGCACCACCAAAACCCTATATTTATGGGTTTTTTTTATTCAATTCTACTAAAACTGTCTACATTTGAACTTAAGACTAAGTGCAATGTATTTTTCTATTGTCTATTTTTTTTTACATAAAGCTGAGTCTAACACGGAAAGTCAAATATTTCCATGAAGAATATCTACCCAACTTTAAGTTAATAATGTGGACAGACGGCAAATAATTTAAGCTTATTTTGCAAAGAGACCCCCTTTCTTAACTTGTTCAAATTGCAGTGCTGTGTGGTTTTTCCTGAAGACACTGCTCTCTTGGAGTGGCAGAGGCATTGCAAAGCCTCTGTGTCTAGTCTCTGACTGGGATCACCATTGACCACCTCTGCAGGCTAAAGGTATAAGGAACTGCTTAAAATGAACACGGTGTGCATTTCGCTGCTCTGTAATAATTTTCAACCACAGATGACCTTGCAGGATCAACAGCTCCCCACAGAGTCGATTCAGAATATTTGGTGGGGAGATTTGTTATGCAGGATTTTTAAAGATGGCTAAAGAAGAAGAGACAGGAGAGAAGAGGCAAGCTGCAATCCAGACAAGAAAATTATGAGGTCTTTTGAAACATGTTTGCATAGTTTGGAAACTCAGCTCTTGAAGCCGTTTGTCAAGTATCATAGTGTGTGTGTGTGTGTGTGTGTGTGTGTGTGTGTGTGTGTGCAGCTCACTGCTGCCCCAGGGGAGGGGACAAATGCAGTGAATGAATTTCCGACCCTGAGGTGTTTGACAGCTGACATACTTTTTTTACTTTGCTCTTTTTATTACTGTCTTTATTTAAAAATATATATGTTTGCGGGGCTGTTTTTTTTTTAATTGTTGTTCCATTGTAGCTTTTTTAAAAATGTGCACTATTTGCAGTTTTTTTTATTCATTTATTCATTCGTTTTTTTTGTACCCGTTTAGTCCCTTTCGGGGTCACGGGGCTGCCGGAGCCTAACCCGGCCATTCATGATGCACACTTGCATCCACACCCAGGAACAATTTAAAGTGACTAATTAACCTATGAAGCATGTTTTTGGATGGTGGGGGGAAGCTGAGTCCCCGGAGAAAACCCTCACATGCACGAGGAGAACATGCAAACTCCACACAAAGGTTTCTTTTATTATTGGAATATGTCATTATTAATATACATGTTCCATATTTGTAAGTGTTTGTTCAGTTCAGGTTGTTGTAATGAGTTTGTATCGTTTTTATTTGCCAAAAGTTTCTATCCTGTGTTTTATTATATACTTAACAAAAAAAAAATAAAAAAATCAAATTTCGTAAATTATTCTATAATCACAACATTTCAAGGAAAAAGTATCGGTACTGCAAAAACTAGCCCTGTGATTACTTGGTATAGGATCGATATTCAAATTCCTGGTATCACTGAACCCAGTCGTCCACTAAACAGAGGCAGGCAATACAGAGATGAAATAAAAATTAAAAAAAAAAAAAGGAAACATAAAAATGACTAGTGCTTCAACATGAGATGTTAGTTCTATCTTTTCAGTAACTTGCTCTAGTTTTCTGCTCTTGCTGCCTCTTCTCTATGTCCATGTGTGAAGTTAGGCATTTTCTAACTTCTTCGATTAAGTTTTCAAAATCAGCAATGTTAGACATTTTTTCTAGACAGAGTTTGCTCTGTCATCGTGTTAAATGCCACAATTTGCACGCAATTACAATAACTTATATACAATAACTTCAATTTTATTTGTATCGCCCAACATTACAAAGCAGTTGTCTCAATGAGCTTCACACCAGTATTTGAACAGAACTGCGATTTCATATTGTAGTGCAATCTGTCACTGTTAGGCAAGCAGGAGAGAACCACAAACACAAGTCCAACAGGTTTAATTACAGAAAGACATATTTAAACAAAGTGCAAGAGCTCAGCAAACTAGCCAGGGAGCAGAACAAGTCGAGACTGAAAAGGCTCCAGCAGAGTTCCTTAAATACAATAAGACTGATTACTAAAGTGCAGGCAGCTGTGACTGCTTAACAGGTTCCAAAGGAGAATGGGCGGAGTCACAGCCAGCCTGCACAGAAACATAAGAAAAGACTGAAAAAATACCACAGGACAAGCAGAACTTGACACAATTGTGTGCAAATTGTGTCATTAAACTTGAATGTATTTCAGTGATTAGAGTATGTGACGATGGAGCAAACTCTGCCCAGAAAAATGTCTGTTTAATACTGCTAGGGATGAACACTTAATTGAAGAAGTTAGGAAAGGTTGGGTGAGTAGGGAGACCGCAAAGCAGAGTCAGACGCGAGGGGTAAGTTTTAACAGTTTATTCCTTCACAACAATATGATAAAAAGGGCGCAGAGGCTGGGAGCTTGGCCGGCAAAAGATACACAGAATCTAGGAGTAGCCAGGAACATGCTTTTGAAGAGGTGGAAATCAGTGATGAGAAGCAGGTGTGCAAGGAGGCAGCACCAGGATGAGAGACAGCCACGCCCCCTTCCCACAAGAAGAACAAAAAGGAAAACATCAGCACAAAACAACAAAACCACAACAAAGAGAGAAAAGGGATACCAACCATAACAGACAATACACAAACAAACACAAGACACAAATGAACAATGAGAGAGTGACGTAAGGGCACCACACAACACCATCACCTGAACAATCTTAAGTGTGTGCAACTTACATCAACATCAACAAGAAAAAATTCTTCATAATACACTTACCACATGCGCAACTGTGGTACGTTCATCAAGGGAATTGTTGGGAACCTGTGCTCCCCTGAAGATGCGGCCGCTTCCCTTTACGACCTTTCACGGGCCCAGACAGTCCAAAAGCCCGCCACACTTGTCAGGTGCAAGTAACTAAAGCTTCAGTGAATGCAAGGAGCCCAAAAAAGTTCAACACCCCAGCTTAACATTAGAGTTTGTTGAGTTTCACACAAATGCTGTCTGGAGCTCGAAACCAGAATACCCAGAAAAATACTGTCAACAAAATGGTAATGCAACATTTTATCAGTATTCCAAGTGCTTCAAATCTAAAACTAAATTCCACTTTTTCAGCCCCACAGAGTTTATTTGTGAGTAATCTTTACAAAAATGGAATAGAAAGAATGACAGCAAATCTGAAAGACATTCTTTGACTCTTTTCCTCTGGAGGCAGCCAGCCGTCACATCAACGTGCATGTGAAGTTCACACAGCCAGCCAGATGACAGACAGGCAAGTGTTTACATGGTGGAAGCTTTTACATGACTTTGAATTTCGAGTTAAACAGGCCAAGGCCAGCATCAGAGTGAAAAGCTTAATGTGCCGGGATGATAAGAGTACGAGAGCCGAGAAGCACCTGCAGGCTAAGTACAGCTCAGCTAAAGCTGCTACTGGGAGAAAAAATTACATATTATTAATTCCATTAACATCAACTTTAGAATCACTATCTTCCACAGAACCCCCACTAAAAGCCCTGCTGTTTGCTGAACCTCTTGTAAAAATTATGTGCGATATTTTAAAATCCAATAATGTAATTCGCTGTTATTTACTGAGGAATTTATAAAAGTATGTGGAATACTTCAGGAACACTTTTGATCAACTATGCCAGTCACAGCAAAAATCAGCTGTTCAGTTTCCCTACAGTAAGGAAAGCACTCCAAATGTAAGCGAACTCTAGATGGTTTCTTCTGTTTAGTCTTTTTTAAGCAGAATTTTCAGCAATAAGCATTTTTTGTTTATTTCTTCATTCATTTTTTTAAAGTCCCACATCTTTTGATCTATTGTTTCCAGTGGTCTTTTAAATATGACTATCCTATTTTTGGTCAAAAAAAACAAAAAACTGTCCTTTTCTAGGACATAGGTTGTGCAGAGCGGCAGTACTTCATCAGAAATGTTCCTCGAAATTATAGGCGGGACCACTGTTGCAGATATAAAGATATAAAGATAAAATGTGAAAATTATGTTAAGAACACCAAAAGCACATGAGTGGGTCTTTAATACATGAGGTTGAGAACCAGTACTAGCAGAAAAACAAAACAAACGTTTTTGATTTGTTATACATTTTTACATCACATTGAACTTGGGTGTTGAGGTGGGGTGCCATAGACACCACAAGCCTCACTTACAAAGGCCTCCACCCACAAAAAAAGTCGTATACAGCAAATAAAAATGTCTGTACACTAAACTTAATGTGAAAGTCGGTATTTATTAGGAATATAATCTGCGGAAAAAGAAATGCTCATTTTGAAATCAATGCAGATCCGCATGTCTGAGACCCTGAAGTTTTCCAGGGCAGCTCTGGAGACGTCTGCCAACAAAAATACACAAATGCATGACACATAACTGACATAAACAGATATGACAATACATTTGTGCACTGATGTGTTCATTTTTCTCCCCACTTACTGATTTATTCATTTATTTGAAAGGACGGGAATGACTAACAGTTTTCTATTGTAAAAGGCTGTGATCCAATATTTTTTCCTACGATAACTGACCTACGAAGTTCAGAGCTACAAATATGAAGCCGTGACAGAGTGTGCAGTAAGGAGCAGCTGTGAATAAATGGAAACGTGCTGGTAAATGTTTTAACAGGGTTTCTTTAACAAGTCACACAGCAGAAATGTTTTTGATGTCATATCTCTGAAGTTGTAACAGCAGCTTCTGAGCTGGAAACTAAGTTGCTGGAGTGTATGCACTGTCCATATTGTTGATACATTATTGTTTTACAATTTAACTATTCTAAAAGTGACTAAAAGATTGCTTTAATGCTACAAGTTAAGAAAGAAAAAAACTATTTGTATGCCCAATGAGTCAGAAATGCTTTAAACGGGAAAACAAATGAATGAGGTCGCATAGGACCGCTGACAATAACTAAATAGAGGCTACTTTTTATAAAGTAGTTAAAGGTTTGTTTGGAAAAAACTAAAAACCCTTGAAAATAATTATTAAAAAACACAAATAATAGCTAAAAAATAACGGAAAAGAAGCTTTCTGTCAACCTGACTTATACTGAACTGGTCCACTTCTTTTTCTAGGAGATGTTGCTGTCCCAATCCTATAAGTGGTCATGAATCAGGTCGTGGCAGTCTGGGTTTACAGCTGAAGTGAAACCATTTCACAGCCCAGCAGATTTATAACAGAAACAGAAGACTTAGTTTAATTTTTAGCAAAGCAATCAGACTGCATAACATTTCTTTTCAATCCATAATACATAACTGTAACGAACACACGGAGGCGTGTGGATCCATGTGCAGGCAGATACGTTTAATGACGACCAAAACAGGCAAGAGCAAAATAGGATGTAGTCAAAAGCCAGGCAGGAGTCAACAAGAGTGGAGCGAGACAGGGAGTGGAGGAGACAGGCAATGGTCAAACACCAGGAGCAAAGTCCAGACAGGGCATATATATACGGTGAGGTTTATGGTTATGATGAGACACAGCTGGCAGATCAATATTCAGGAGAGAGCTCCCTCTTGTGGTTGGAGGTGGAGCTGGAGGTCCGAGTCCTGACAAAAAAGTAGCTGTAACTTCCTACGATCTTCCTTATGAGAGTACAGGGTGTCTGCTCGATCCTGATAATAATGACATTAAAAAAAAAAAAAAAAGAAGGGGGGGTCCACCACCAGTATGGGACCCTTGAGACTTCCTCGGGCCCGCTGGTACCTGGCCAGGCAGCCACAGGGGCGGTGCTTGGGGGGGGGGCCGGGGCTTGCGCCTGGGGGATGGCCCCTCTCGGCTCCTCTCTCTTTGTGTGGGGTGGGGGGTGTGGGGCCTGGGGGGTCGGCTTCCGGGCGGTGGGGCCTCTGCCCTGGGGAGACTTGGGCCCAATGCTGGGGGGGGCGGGGGGACGGTTGTTTCACCATCGGGGGTCAGTCTGGTAGCTGTCCCCGACCTCCCCTCCTTCCTCATACAAACACTTATTAGGTTGGAGGGGGGTGTGCTTGCGGAATACTTCGAGGGGCCGAGCCACTTGGCAGTGGTCCTCCCTCTCCGCACAGTTTCGCCCCCTTCTCTTGGTTTTAAATGCACCTTAGACACGTAGGACCCTTGGTGGGGGGGTGCTGGGACATCACTGCCAGCAAGCAGGAGATGTCCTCCTAGTGCTCAACCCTCCAATTTTAACTGCACCGTAGACATTTAGGGCTCCTTGGCGAGAGGGTGATTGGACATCCCTGTAAGCAATCAGGAGATGTCCCCAGTGCCCTGCTCGCCAATTTTAACTGCACCCTTTATGACACACACCCTTCAACCACAAGAAACACACCTCAACATACACACACAAATACATTACACAAGGAAGATGGGAATACTGATCTTCTGTCCCCTACCCCATCCCCGGTGGGGGGAACAGGGCCTTCAGCGGTGGCGGCCTTGTCTCTTGGGTGTCGGCCTCCTGGGCCCGGCGGCCCCCTCCGCACGCAGGGAGAGGGATCCCTCAGTCCTCTGGCAAGTCCATGAGCGGGGGATCATATTCCATCTGAGCCGGGAGGGTGTCTGTGTCCTTGTGGTGCGGGTTCTGGTCCTTACCCTCGGGTGACGGGCCCCTTCTAAGTCACAACATAGGAGAGCCTGGTCAGGCTACGTACTCCTTCGGGGACCCCCACTTCTATTGGTCATCCCTCCTCTAGGTGGGGGTAGCCGACCCCTGCTGTGCTCTCTTCTGGATCTCCGCAACTGCCTGGAGCTTCGGAGCGGGTCTCCCTTGGGGGGTCCTGGCTCGTACCTGGGGCTGGGGTGGGGGGATGCTCAGAACTCCTGGGTGGTGGTGGGCGGCTTGTCTGGGGTGGTGGGGCTCTCGGGGGTGGGGCCCCGCGCTGGACCGCCCGGCGCGGTGGGGGGGCTGCTCTCCTGACTGGGCTGGGCCCTGCGCTCTGCGCTTCCGTACCTCACTGCGCTCGGGTGTTGGGGGCCCATGTGGTGGTCCTGCGGGCCCTGGTCTGGGTGCTTGGCCGGACTACCTGGCGGGCGGATCACCTCCATTGACCCCACAGTATGGGTGCGGGGGCGGGCCCTGGTCGGCGCTGCTGCCTCGGCGGGGGTCTTGGTGTGGGGATGTCTGGGAGCTCTCCCTCCTTTTTTTCTTTCCATTCCTTCATCCACTTCAGCTTAACATAACATTCACCTGAGCACAGGCGTCAGCTCACATTTGCACCTTCAAATAGTGTGCGTGTCAGAATGTAATGCTTTACATGTGTGGGTTGGTATGCACAAGTGTGCGTGTAAACTGGTTGTGGACAAGTTTGTGAACACTCTTGGAGCCGGCAGGTATGTTTGTAACAGCTGAGTGTGTGGGCAGGCCCCGCCCATTTTAGACCAACACTCACTATTGTAATGGGTATAAGCTTCAGCATTTTGTTGCCTGTAGACTTGCATTTCTACTTTCTCCTTCCATTGGTCATCCTCTGGAATCTATACCACCCCCCACCCCCCCCACCACCCCCCTCTTTTCCCCCTTTCTTTTTCCGTCCGGTCCAACAAAAAGAACACAAACAAAATTAATATTAATAAAGTTTCGTTGAAATTACAAAAGGGGCTTATACCAACATACATTTTGTGTTCCCAATGATTTATAACCCCCGATTGTAAGAGTAAAATCTGTCTAATGCAAGAGGCTCTCAGCTCATATCTGTTTGCTCAGCTGTTGGACAGGACAAGTTTAAAAAAAAAAAAAAAAAAAAAAAAAAAAAAAAAAAAAAAAAAAAAAAAAAAAAAGCAAAATCTAATTTTGACTATTCTATTATTGGTGTCCTTCTAATTTGGAATCCTCAGGGTAGCATATCCAGGAAAAAGTCTATTTTAGGATTTCAACCAGCAGCTCAACAAGAAGGTAAAGCACCAAAATACTGTATGGCAAATCAAATACCATTTAGCTATTTGACGATTTCATCCCTGCTGTTATCAAGGATGATTTTCCGAAAAAATAAGTCAGTAAAAAGTGGTCTGTTCTCTACAAAAAACATTTCATAAAAAATTGTTAAAACACGTATGTGATGTCAGCAGGTCAGTTTTACACACATATGTAGTGAGAACATCAGAAAAAGTTTTGCAAAAATGATTTGTTTCTAATAATGCTTCTTTTCCTTTAAAGCTAGTTTTTAAAGACACAGATGAAAATTTTTTTGTAGGATTTCTTCGGGCAAATTTGATGCATGTATGTCTTCATGTGGCTCAAAACTTTATGGCTGAATAGCTCAGATATTGCTCCTCTTTTTTGATCCACCGGGTTGAAAGGTCCCTGTAAGCTAACGAGAGAGAGTGTAAACAAAGGGATGATGGGATATTAGCGGAGGCTTACTTCCACGCCCACAACAGCACAAACTTAGTCCTAGAAAATGACACCGAGTTTTTTTTTGTTTTTTACATTTTTGCCTAAAATCTGTACAATCATAATTAAAATAACCACGGCGAATGCTTTTGAAATTCATGAAAAGATAATTGGAGTGGGACTTTAAAAAAATCACAGAGTTTTGTCTTGTGCTTCACAGGAGTCTGACAGCTGTTATCTTGGGTTATTTAGGATACACATATTTACATAATTTTTTTCTTAAATTTTAGTTTAAAATATTTTTTATTTGGATGAAACTTCTTGTAATTCAATAGAAATAAACATCATATCCTTTAGTAACGATAGTTAATGTTTCCCTAAAGGTGAAAAACACTCCCTGTTGCACACTTTATTAGCCAGCTGTCCAAGTAAAATGTGCCTTTAAGAGAAAACGTCCCTTCATTTTTTAATCTTCTCATAAACTTTTAAATCATCTTACAAATGTTGCATTACCTCATAATGACTTGGAATCTAGACACTTTTTGTCACTTCTACATCCCCACAGGTGACAGACACCATGCTGTCAGCTGCTATGCTGCAGGCGGAAAGTGAGTCCCTGACCATTTTGATGCTGCTGTGCACTACAGGTGCACCACAAAGGCTTTCTGTGTCTCATTCTTCTTCACTGACCGGCACACAGCTCCGAAAGCGAGAGGGTTGAAGGAATCATTCAAGTTCCTGATTTGCCGCTTTTTGTTTACAATGGTTAAATGATTATAGGAGATGAAGGTTTTGTGGAGGTATGAAAAAAAAGAAAAAAAAATCAAGCAGCAAATGTCAGTATGGGTTTTTTTGGGGGGAAAAGATAAAAACAGTCTCCTCTGTGGTTGAGAGCAGACATGGCTGGAAGGAACGGCAAACTCTAAAACTTAACTGGATCACATCGGATTAGTATGTTTGCTGTGAACTCCCCGGATGGATACACTCAAACAATGGTACATTAAGCTCACGTTGTCCAAATTCAACTGATTGCTTAAAAGGACAGATTTGAGTTTAGCTGTACTTGGAGGGGGAGGATCTTCCTACTAAATTCAATCAATAGTCACTTTGAACGTATCTTACAAGTTTGTTTTATTGTGAAGCAAATTTTGATCTATAAGTGGAATTAAGATGCTCAATAAGCTACAACAGAGTATTAGGGCCGGTTTACAAACTTTTTTTGTTTCATTTTGACTTTAAAGGTTAGAAAAAGTCATGATTGTTAAAATAAAGAAAATAAAGTTGTGTACGTAAGACCTTAAATGTCAAAGGCTAAATGTATTCGTTTTTTCTCATAAATGGATGTGTTTTAAAGTAGTACATTTCTTACTTTAACTGTAAAAAATGTATGACTTTAAAATATGTAAATGTACGAGAAAAAAGCCATAAATTAATCAGACTGGTTTCTTGAGCATGAAAAAGCATCACAATGTATCTGTTTATCAGAGCTCATAGATGAAAGATGCGGAGCATTTCATGAAATTTTCTTTCCAGAAAGGTTTCAAAAACAAAGAAATTCTGAACCTTTTCGCAACTCAAAATCAAATTATTACTCGCAAAAGAAAATGCCGAAAGCTGGGCCTCGTCAGACGGAAGCATCACACAGACTTGAGGAGATCTTGTCTTTTGTAGAGGAAGAAACTATTGGAAGTAGACAGCTGCAGGGATATTGATGGCTTTATCAATGGGCCACCCATCAGTGAATAAAGCATTAATAAACCATAAATCAATCAAAAGAGCTTAAAAACATTTGTAACATCATCAATAAACATTCAGCTTATCGGTTCAAATCCAAGACAGTTTGATCAAATTGAATTGTACAAGAAATTAGTCTTCTGCTTGTAGTATTACCAAGTATTACTAGTAGTACAAATCTACGAGAAAAGAACTTGTAAGATTAACACACCTTTCTCAAAGAGAGAATGCCCTGGTAGGAATCCTTGCTGGGACATTGCTGTGTAAAGTTTGCTTGCTCTCGCTGTGCATGCATGTGTTTTCTTCGAGCCCTCTAGCTTTCTCCATTAGTCCAAAAACATGCTTTATAGGTTAATCTAAAGTGGCCCTAGGTGTGAGTGTGTGTGGGAGTGATTGTGTGCCCTGTGACAGACTGGTGACCTGTCCAGTGTGTACCCTACCTTCACCCAACAATGACCAAGACAGGCTCCAGCATCCCGTGACCCCGAAAGGTATGCAGGAGGATATCAAGAGGATAACTGACCTCACTTAATCCAGCTGTAGGATCATCAAATAAAACTGGGTGCGATTCTTTAAAGGGGAAAGAACAGAATGTGAACAGTTTGTGCCAATGAAGTGATGTTCTGTATCAAGGCTTCAAGGAGTGTGCCGAGTAGTGGAGGCGGCCTTTTGGGGTGCGCCTATCGAGTCTTGCTTCATGCGTGAGGCACTAAAAAATGATGATGCTGAAGCCTTGCTGCCCGGCTGTACTACGTGACTGTTTCAGGAAGTGGTTGGCATTGTTGTCTGAGTGGTATGAATCCCTCAGACCCCATTCCAAATACATGGGTGTTTGAAGGAGAATTACTCTCAGTGAGTTTAAAGACAGTTTAGAGACAATTCAGAGATTTAGAAGAACTTGTTTTTCAAAAAGAAATGAATAAATTTATCCATGTTTTGCTGTCCTGAGTGTCACTTGAGTACAGCCATAAAATAACACAAGCACAGTGAAATTACGTTCCGGTCTCCCGTGTGTTCCTACTTTTTCTTTTAACCCGACCATTGTATTATAAAAACAGACTCCATTTTGATATAGTTACAAATGATGTTGACATTATAAAAATTTACATATTTGATCATTCATTTGTTCAATATAAATCTTAAGGCCAGAACCACAATGATCCTGGATGTTCTATACTCACCTTGCCTGGTTTACCTTTTTTTGTCCATCTGAAGATGCAGTGGAGTAAATTAAACACCATGAAGCATCAACTGAATTGAACGGTTCAGTTCTTCAAGGGTGTACATTTTGCCATAAGTAGTTTTGTGCCTCTTTAATTAATATTTATAGTAAATTTAGCTTTAAAATGCATCCCATATCCATTTTCTAGACCTCCTCATACCCTTTCAGGGTCAGGGGGTTGCTGGAGCCTATACAAGCTGATGTTGGGTGAAGGTAGGGTAAATCCTGGATGGATTGCCAATACATTGGAAGAGAGTGCGACAACACACACACTGACATTCTGTGGGAGAAAGCCAGGGTGTCCGGTGAAAAACCCACACATGGACAAGAAGAACATGCAAACTTCACATAAAAAAGACCCTGCCAGAAATCCAACCAGAGCCTTCTCACTGTAAGGTGAGACTGAAAGCAACTACACTTTCGTGTAGCTGGCACGTAGGAAAAAAATACATGAAATTAACGCTCTCCCTGTACTGATAACAAATACTCTTTATAGTGTAATTTATAGAAATCACACCTCTGGTCCAGCTGTGGCTAAATTCAAGGTATTATTTCTAAATATAATGAGATTAAAATAAAAATGTACAATGTTCATTTTATGTCATCTTTTTTCTTTAAGTTTAGCCTTACTCTGTTTTTTTTATTTGACTTAAACAATTAGTTCCCATGTTTAAGAGCATAGCCGCCTTTTTTCCATGAAATCTTTTGTCAGGTAAGAAAAAAACTGTAAAAAGAATCTAGTTCTGAGTCTTGTTACGCAGGCACCCATGAACCAGCACACGCACAAAAGGTTTAAATGGACAAATTACACAGTTTTCATCAAAACAGCCTCTTCTCAAGCAATGGTAAATTCTGAAAAGGAAATCCAGAGTTGTGCAGTGTAGATAATGGTCACAATTACATTGTGCTCTGCTCTAATTCATGGTCTGTTGAGCAAAATTGCCTCACTAGGCCATCTGTTTGCGCTTTGTGTGCCGTTTTCACGTCTCATTCAATGTCATCAAGACTGGCTAATCATAAAGTTCAATTGTGACCTGAAAGCAAATCATGCAATTTACCAAAATAAAGAACGTTGGAGAAAAATACACTCATCAAATAACAGGCATTATATGTAGCTGTTGTAATTTTACTTTAACAATTTTTTTCATATTTATCTGAAATAACTTTTAAACTCAAGTCGTGGGAGTTTGTAAAGGAAATGCTTAACAATCCACCGATTGAGCCTTCTAGTTTCAATACAAGCTGATTGTGAAAAGAAATGATCACTTCCTCTACATCATTCCAAAGTTAGAGTACTACTTTGCAATCGCAAACTAATCAATGTTGCTTGTTGCCAAATGTTTTCCTAAAATAAACCTTTATTTCCACGCACAGGGGCCTGGTGCTTTACGTTTGCTAATACTTTATAACAATGCACAAGACGGGCAAAGAATAAAGCAAGCAGAAGATCCAATTAAGTTCATTAACACCCAAGAAAAAAAGTTCAGTAAAACCAGATTTGTTTGTATTATAGGGAATCGCTCCTCTACCCACCAAAGCTTGATGAGTACATAACTCCCACAGTTTCAACTGATTGATTACATCGACCATAATTATCACACCCGTTTTTTTCATTTTTATTATGAAATTTGTGTGGACCAAACAGAACAACAGAAAGGTTGAAGTATTTCTAATGAACTGGTTTAAACTGGTAAATACTTATAAAGCACTACACCACCTTTCTCAAAGGCCCAAAGCGCTTTACAGTCACAGTCGCATTTCATAACCACCAGGTGCAATGTGGGGTTCAGTGTCACACTGCGACACATAGGTGGGCAGGACCTGGAACCAAACCTGCAAAATATCAATCAGAGGTCAACTGCACTACATCAGAGGTAGTGATGGTTCTAATTTTGTTTGGATTTCTTGCGTTCTTTGTAGAACGTATTGGAAACATAATAAACATAATAATGAGCTGTGCTTTTATCAGAACATGCGCTTTAACATGTACCAAAACAGGCCAATGATCATGACATGTTCTGTGTTTCAGAGGGGATTCTACCTAATCATTATGATAGAACGTGTAAAGGTGAGATGTTCCTTCTCAAATGACTCTAGACCAGGGGTCTGCAACCTGAGGCTCCAGAGGCTCTTTTGTTTCTTTTTGCCTTTAAAGTTAAATGTTAATGGTATAAAAACTATTTTAAAGTGTTGGTCCATTTGCTTTGGGTACTAAGTGTTGTATTTATGTTGAGAATTTTAGCATTTCAGATAACTGGGCAAAATAACGGCAAAGGGTTCATTTTCTCTCAGAGTTCTTTATGATCAAAATACACTGTAAACACATTTTCTTATCCTCTGCTGCACAACAGTGTCCAGAAGCAAAATTCTTCAAATATAGAATTGAATTTACAGGTATAGATGTTTTTGAATGGGATTCTTTACCAATGTGGTCAAATTTACTGAATATTGTAAAGTAAAAGAACAAAAAGGATGACAGTGCACCAAAGTCATGACAGCAAATGTCACGTTTGACTTTACTTTCTTACATTTTTAATTCAAGTAAACGTAATGCAGCGAGGAGGATATTTTTGACACAGAGTGTATTTTATGTGCTGCAAGGTAAAAAAAAAAGACAAATCTGTATATATAGCTATATTTGTAAAATATAGCAGTTATAATTTAATTAATGTGAATAATCCAAAAGCTACATTTTATTAATGAACTGCTTAATGGTTGCAAAAACTTCAATAAACTGTATTTTTCTAACTATAAGTTTTAGAATGTTGTCAGAATAATAATCCAATAAACCTGTCTAAAACAATGCTACACAGACAAAATGTACCATTAAAATGAGTGCTCATGCCCAGTCTTCATCCACCTGTTTGTGTCAATCTAGTCAACCGGGTAAAAGATTTTTTGTTGTTTTAAAACCAGATAAAGTGAATTAGTAATGATTGTCTCTAATTGTCAGTATTCAGAATCTCCATGAACACCAGATATCACATGAAAGGAACTTAAAAGGAACAGAATCAGGTTTAAACTCGTTTTTTCAGGGTTACGGGATTTGGTGCGACAACAAAGGGAGATCAGGATATTTGGAATATAAAGGCTGTCTTTGCACAACTCTAATGAAAAGTACAGCAGCTCATTTTAGCAAGGGCTCTAATTAGAAGAAAAAAAATAAAAGATTGGCTGTGCCTACCAAACTGTGAAATAGTACAGGTCAGTGTCATTTTTCTGAACATTGAAGCACAATTGGATGAATCAAAGAAAGACATTTGCTTGTTGGTGTCTCAGTTCATCGTTTAATGCCTTTCACAAACGTCATCACAGCTCCTCTATTGGTAATGACTGACATTTCCTCAACTGATGACCATAACTCAGACTCCCAGGTGACAGTGACGCTACGGACACATCGGGCATGTAAGACGCATTCTTGAATGCGTCTTACATGCCTTCTTGAATGCGCATTCAGCCCATGGTGTTCACACGGGTGAAGCAGGAAGGGGCTTCTTTTTCTTTTGCTACTTTTTCCTACGATGATTTCCCAGGCAAGATTAAAGAAGTAGTTGGTCAAGGTTCACATTAGGCCAATCAGTTCAGTGGTAGAGTGTGCGTCCTGCGACTGGTCGGTCATGGGTTCAAATCCATGGTCAAGTCAGACTAAAGACACCAAAGGGGGGAACCAATAGCTCCCTGCTTAACACTCACCTTTAAGGGGTTGGATTGGGGGGTTAAACAACCTTTAAACATTACAGTTGTTAATTCAAGCTTTAACTCATTTTTGACAAAATTTTGATCATATGATAAAAGTTTTTTGGCATTTCAGACACATGAGAAATGTTTATGCTGCGTTCACACTGAACACAATTCGCGCATCCGGGACGTCAAGTTTCAATGTTAAGTCAGAGTACTAACGCCATCTGAGGTCCGGCGGTGCGGTTTGGGTGTCAGGTGCGACATGTCCGTTTGGCAGCGGTGTGATTTGAGCGTCGTGGTGCAATTTGGTTTTTGTGCTATGTCCAGAGTTAACAAATCTGAACTTTGGCGACCTGATTTTAACCAATCAGGGTCTCAGTTTTGTGCATGTGACGTACTCAGTGACTCAGTCAGCGGGTGGAGTACGAATCCATGATAGGGGATCGATGCGGTCATTCTCGTCCTGAACCATCATCTATCCATTTTCTTATATACCTTTGGCATAAAAACACTCAAACTAATAAGTGTCATCATTGAAACTCTCCGATTGTCTGGTTCAAAGGCTTTGGTGTGAGTTAGTGTAGCAGAGGTTGGTCTGAACATTGAAACTTGAACATTTCTTCTGCCTTTCAACATCACAACCATTTTCCAGTCCTCTCTTGATGTTTTAATTGATATAATTGCAATGAAAAGCTGATCAAACCTCTTTACACGAAATAAACTAAGACATGCTAAATTGTTTAGTCACTTGGGGGCCAAGATGGTTAAACATAAACTGACATTCTAAATTATCTGCCTACTATATACAAACATGCCAGCAAGCTGGAACATGGAGTCAGCACAGCTGGAGACGACTTACACCAACCTCCAGATAAGAACGAAGCAAAAAGAAAATCAAAATGCTCACCATAAAGCTTAGGACTTGAAGAATCAAAGGAGATTATTGAAGCTTTGCTTTTTCAACATCCCTGCAGCAGCTAAAGTCAGGGACATTCTGAGCTTCGTGCCCCAGATGATTTCACACCTCTTTGGGTGTGATTTCGAGCGCCAATTGTGCACCTATGGCCCTCCACTCGGGTAGAGTCGAGACAAGATCCTGATCCAACCGTTCAACTTCCAGAACAAAGTGAAGATCCTTTGTCTCTCCAAGGAACAGATAAGTCTTTTTCAAAGGTGTTCGAATCCCTATATACGCTTGACCTGATTTGACAAAGACGCATTAGACCTTTGACAAGTTTTGAAACAGCATCCAAGCTGGATATCATACCTTCATTCTCCCTCATTTTATCTTGCTTTGGTAGTTTCCTGTCTCATTTATCTTTCTATTCACTTTAATTACGGGTGGAACGATTCATTATAACAACAGTTTGATTTATATCATAATTTGTGGTTGCTGATAGGATTCATAGTCGATATTGTTCATTTTTAATGATCTAGTTCAATCCAATTCACTGACCTAAAACGGAGATAGAACATCTTTATTCAAAACTTCAACCAGTGTGACTCAGTTCAGTGTACTGAACTGTGCACGTGAAGTTTTCCAGATTACTTGTATTTCCTGCAAGATAATCAAGTGTAACTTAAATATGTTTACAAACAAACAAGTAAACAAGAATTATTTAAAATCGATTCACATTTTACTTTGATACAGTTCAGCCCACTGTTGCTATCAAAATAACACAAAGGGAACATTATTAGAACATTCTTCCACACTGTAAGGTCACATGACTTTGCTAAACTCAAAGTGTTTCCACAAACACATTAGACTGGAATGATGGTTGATCATGTGTGTGTTATCCACTGTGATGGCACTTGGTCGTCATTACTCTAGAGTAAAATAAGCCTGCAATGTCTCAATCCAAATGGTATTTTCCATTATTAATCATCAATTGATCTCATTTTGAGATGATATTTTAATGGTATAGTTCAATTGGATCAATAACCTGCCTCAGCCATATTGCTCTGGTTGGATCATAGGAATATAAATCGATTCATTGATGAAGTCAATTCATATTTTTTCTGTAATAAAGTAATGTCTGATCATGACACATTGTTTTCATTTCAGGTTTAACCTCCAGTACTACTCTAACTTTGGCAAATATTAATTGTCAATGATGGCTTTTTAATGAGGTTATTTGTACTATAAGTGTAGCCTTTAACAGTTACTTAAATAACATTTTCAAGAAAATGTTGGATTCTATTAAAATTTTTGATCAGACGTTAAATATAAAGGAAAAAAAAAACTGAGCTTAATTAGCTTCTTTACTATTTAGTATGATAAACTTATTTCATTCATTGTCCGTTACTGTGTTAACAACAGTCACCGTGAACTCTCAGAGAAATGGGGGGAAATTCAGAGCATTTGGTAATTCAGTTTCTGCTAACTTTTACATTTTCCCTTTGTTAACTTTTGTAGCTTTTGCAAGTTTAATTTGAAGGCACAGTATTCAGAAGTAATTTATTCAGAAGTAATTTATTTCCTCTTGATTTTCTCGTATGCATTTGAAACGACCGTACAAAGCAGGAGGCTTAAAGAGTTTGCTTTCCAGTTTTAATTTTAGGTTTTACATTCTGTTTGCATCTATTATCTGTTGTCACAAATGATGGATGACTGAGACTCTTCACAGAAACATTCACAAATGATGTGGATAACTCTCCATGGTTTCATTTGGAGCAGCAGAGCACAGACAGGTTTTTAAAAGTGTCTTTTCTAGTTAAAAATGAATTTGCTTGTCAGGCATTAGATAGGATGTTTATCGTCAATGTCACATCATTGGTCACTTTTCATTCAGATTTTTGACATGTTTTTTTAAAAGACAAAAATCCTGCCTCCCATCCTCAGTGGAGGTGACCTCTTTAGAGTTAGGTATGACACACTTGTTGTACGGTCACGATAAAGACTGAATTTCCCTTTTCCTCTCTTCTTCCAAGCCACAGACCACAGGTCATTGTCTCTGGGAATATCGTTTTCCAGAGCATTTTACGGCGCTGTCAGCTGACCTCTGCAGCCCCAGGGACGAGGCTGAGCAGAGAAATGGTTCTTTGTATTAAAGCTATAAATAAAATCATTGGACTTGTTATATTGCTTCAAACCTCTGGGCTGCTTTCTCACTCAGCTGATATGAAGGACAACTGTGTGGCTGTGACAGGTGTTACTAGAGTGTTGTGTGCCCCTTAGCATTACACAAAATGCTCTGTAGACACAGACCAGCAGCCTGCTGTGACTGAGACGGCGGCTGCAGATCACACTTGTCGTTTCATCTATTTGAGCTCAGGCTGTTGTTGCGCCAACATTCAGCGAAGTTGAGCCCCAAAGCACTGAGCTACAAATGTAGAGCACTCTGATAAACTGCACTTACTTGACAGTATTCGCCCTGTTATTTAGGCTTGCAGCTAAAGGTCAGGTCAATTTAAGCTTTCTAAAATGTATTTTCATAATCATGTCTTGTTTAACTTCACTTGAATTTTACGGTGGCCGAGGTGTTAAAAGTAGAAACCATCAAGTGTTTTAAAAACGTTCAACATCCAATTTAGGCCTTCATACTCTGAAATGGAAATCATTTAATTGGTTGCTTGTATCTTCAGAAGAAATAACATATATTTGATTAATTTTAAAAAGCAAGCTTTTCATTTTCTGATCTTTAGTTGGTGAGTCATACTCTAAAAAGATTCATTTTTGCCAAGCACAAAAAATAGGTTACAAACATGGCCGACCCTGGGCAAACCCCTATACCGACCTGTACCTACAGGCGCCGTCTGCTGGAGGGGACGCCAAATCCCAATGATTAGGCTAAGATTTTTTTTTTACAAGTTTATAATAGTTTGACACATCACTCATTTAGTAGAAACATAAAAAAGTAATAGTTTAAAACATAAAATCAGAGTTTTGTCTGTTCAAATTCAACTGCTATGCATCTGCAAAGACTAGCTTTAATGTTTAATGGTCTGTGTAGTTGACTTTAAACATTTTCGAACCATTTCTCGAAGAGCCGAAGATTGACGTCGGCAAGGTATCCTTTGTTGCTGGATTGCTTTACCACCTCTGTTCAAGTCAATATGTTACACAAAGAATCATTTATTATTGATGCATAAAGATTACAAAAACATGAATGTTATTGATATGAGAATTAATGTGTCCCTTACACTGTATATTACCATTGCAAAACTTGGCTTCTCACTCCCACCTTACAGGTCTTCTCAACACATTTCTTTCAGGTGAACTGTGTCGTCATGTGCTGTTCAAAATAGACAGAGATTGCTTAAAAAAGGGCAAATGCATCACCTTTTTTTCCTTCAACCAAATTTAATTTCATTAATCTGCACAGCTTTGAAAGAAGCAAAACGTGGTTTACAAAAGCGGATCTTATAGAAAAATATGCACTTTGTCCCTGGAAGCACTTGCCCTTTGAAAAGGGCTGAGGACACCTGGGTACTCCATTCCAAAATAGACCACTTGAAGACGAGAAACTGAGCAGATGGATTGACTCTCATAGTGAAGCACTGAGGCAGATGAAGCAGCGATATCCACTCAAAATCCAAGAGGATGGCTTTCTTGTGATTACATTTATTTCCTTCCAGAATTTCTAATCTGTTTCTTTGTATGATAATCTCATGACCAACAATTTATGATGCAAGAGCGCTTTAGCTTTTTAGGCACTTGCGTCACAGTGATGGTAAATAACTGTTTTTGTAAACCCTTTTAGAGGGAGAATTTACAGAACATGGCTGCTTGAAGAGAAAACGAGAGGAGGGTGGGTTGACTCTAACATGAAACTTTGTTTAGTTAATTTGGTACATTAAAAGCCACCACGACAAGTGTTTGTATAATGATCAAACACAAAAATGGACAAATGTCAAATGTCTTTTGATAGTTGGTACCTCCAAGCTCAACAACTTAAAGAGAGGAATTGCTAATACCTTGTGCCATATGTAAATAACATCTATCAAACCAAACTGAGCCCATTTTTGCTGAATCCTAATCCTCCTCATGTCGTACTGTTCGAATTTCAAGAGTGTTCAGTTTTGCTCACTTGGCATACTTGTTCTGAGAAGAAAACTGTTTCTTCCAGAGGAAAGAGTTTTCCAGTATGCTTACACTGCAAAATAGGACTCGGTGATACTGAGCATTTCGATCCAATTCCGATCTGATACCGGTCAATATCGCAAATTTCTATCCGATACCAATATTTTTCATAAATCCAGTGGATGTGGCATGAACCTCAAAATCTCAATTGTAGTTGTTCGCCGTGAATGATTTCTTTTTTTGTAATTTTCCCTTTTTTATTTACTTGAAAATCATAAAAACAGATATTGTACAATGTTTCTAGATTATTAATACAAAAACTTCTTGAAATTAAATAAAAGTAAAGCAGTGAATGCAAAAACCCCACATCCCTGGTGTGTACATAGCATCAGATGATTTGATGGTAACACTGGCAATTTTTGAAGAGTAATATACAGTGTAGATGAAATGTATAGAGGTTGTAGAGTAGCATCTGGTGCTGCATCAGCCATGTGAAATTTAAAAGGACAATGCAAGCAACTCACTGGGACTTTGACAGAGGCAAGGCTTGATTCTAGAGGAGTCCAAATGCTGAATTGTTCTGCTAGCAGCTCTGGGGTTTTACGTTTAAAGAACATACATAGCATTTTTAGTTGAAACGTTTGTCAAGGTCAACCACCATAGACTGATATCTGTGGAAATGCTGTTTTCTCAAGGGGGAAATGAGTTTGTCTCTCCATCATCGTACACAGAATGTGTTCTTTAAATTTACCCCCCCACCACCACCATCACCACCCGCCCCCTGTTTGTTTTATACATAAAAGTAAACTTAATTTAAATGTATGCGTTAATATTTGTCGGTTTGATTGTAATTACAGCCTCCTGATTCATTTCAGGACTCCTTTATAGGATTTTATTAAGAAGTCTCAACAGTCAGAATCCACAGACGCCATCCTGTCAAGAACACACTGAAATCTCTGGCACGTGAATGTCCAATTAAATCTGAGGGATCAAAACAATGGATTACGCTGGTAGCAGTGCTGAAGAACAGTCATTGTGATAGCTTCACTTTGAATTTCTGTAAAAGAAAAAAAAAGAACAATTATTAATGGTGCATTGAGGTGGCTCTTAAAGCTTAAAGCTCCCCTGTCAGTAACCGAGGCGTCATGTGGTGCTAAGTGCCGCCGCACGAGTTCAAGAAAATCGTTTGTTTGACAAAACTTCAACTGAGACTTTTAAATGGCTGAAGAAACCTTTTGCCACAGAATTTCATAGTGTAATTGTGTATAGAATGGCACACTATGAATTTCTGGGGCAAATGAAAGAGAACCAAAACAAGATGTAAATGTAGAGGTCTAATGGCAGAGGGCCATAAGAAAGCAAAAAAAAAGAAAAGGTAGGTCACTTCCTCCTCCAGATCCACATGTTAGCAGCCTACAACAGACTCCGCCCTCTTTATCAGTCATTTCAATCTATTGGCGTCCCTGGCTTTGGTGCCAGCACCCCGGGACACTGCAGCGATAAAGGTGTTGTTCACCACAACATACTGATAAAACTTCCACAACATCTTTCTGCTGTGTTTTTTGGATTTAAGCTTTTGCAAAAAGATCAAAATAACTTTAAAAATGGCTTTATGACGCTTTTTTTTTGGTTTCTGAAACATAACAGACTTCTAACATTTAATTTCACATCACCAAGGGGGATTTTTTTTAACAAACAAAAATATTTCAGGGAAGCAAAGATTTATGAGCAACCAAAAATAAAAAAATTTACCACAAACTTCTTAATAACACCATAATACACGCAGTTTGAGACACGAGGAGGAATTCAAAAGTTTAGACTTTGAACTTAGTTTTTTCTAAACAAACTTTGGCTTCATCATCTAGACAAACAGAAGTGTTAAGAGGTGAACTTTCCTTCAGAAATGATGTTTTGTTTAACTTATCTTGACGATCACTTCCCTCAGAGAGGAAAGAGCGAGAGCAGAGCGAGGCCGCTGCGTGCACTGTAGCTGTTACCGTGACAACGGGACGCACTACGTTTTCAACAGTCCGCTTTTTGTGAAAAAAGCGATTTAAACTCAAAAGTACAACAAGGTTGAAGTTTTACTGTGTGAGTCACACAGTGAGTCTGACAGAAGCTGTAAAGAAAACTGCAGGAGACCTAAAAAAAGCTGTTTTAACCTAAATTGTTTTGAATTAATCATGAATAACCTGATAATTTGACGGCCCTAGTCACAGATACTTATCAGCGTACCTCTTTGTCGTCTCCTCAGTAACCGCCTTGCAGCGTGCCCCACCATACCAGAGCAGCAGTAAATAGTGTTGTACCTGATGTTGACACAGAATTGCAAAATTGGTCAACGGAATATGAAATTGGAATAGGTGAACGTTGATGAACGTGAAAGTTTACAGAGCTTGGGGCTTCCATTATTTTTTTTCCCACCGCTCGGCCTTCGTAATTCCTAGCTAATGACTGAAGAGATGTTAGATCACATGCTTTTGTTTACAAGCTTTGCTTGAAAACAGAAATGTCTGGTTGAGTCTGAATACAGACCAAGGGCAAGGTTTAGGTCCCGATCCGGTTTTCCAGTTTGAATACACTCTTAATAAACAGATTACATACAATGATTTAACTGTTAGCTTGGGCGTTATCACTCCTAAAATCTTTTAGGAGTCTAGTTTTACAGCTTTTTCTCCAATCAGCAGAATATTCTGATGTTTATGTGCCATGACACACTGAAGGTGTGGAGGTAAGTGCACCTCCTTTCACTTGATTTCTGCTTCTTTGAGCTCCAGTCTCCCTACTGCTTTGAACAGTTTGATGGAGGAATAGATGAATGGAGAGGAGGGCTGTGTACCACTATTTTCTTCTTTGATGGCACAAAAGACATCTTTGCTTGTCAGTTTCCTGTCATGTCTAGTCTGAAACTACTAAGAAGGTGGAAATAATGGAGAGTTCCTGTTGTTCGCCTCTGTTCTCTGGGGATAACAATATAACTACGGAGTAATCGGAACAGATCTCTCCATCATGGTCCATGTGGCATCTTCTCTTTTCTTCTGCACAGATTGAGTTCAAGCCCTTCAAATACCAACAACAATCCGGGTCATCTCTTTATGTTCCTCTGAAATGAGGATTCTGTTCGATTGACAGGGTGTTAATGGCTGGAATGAAATGTCTGTGAGCTCCACCTGCATACTTTCTGCCGGCAAACAACAATGCTGGCTCCTTACAGCTATCCATATAGTTTCTCTTGTAAAGAGCAGGTAAGAATAAAGAATTCAATAAATTCTTAGAAAAGAGTGAGAGGCTCTTGAAACCGGTTCTACAGAAATATCAAAGCTTCTGTAAAGGGATCTTGAAGATGTTTGTTCTTGTGCTCCTTCTGTATAGTAATTATGCCTTTTCAGATGCTAAGCAAACCTTAATTATGGTTTAAATTTTAGTTTTCTAATTTTTTTCAACAAGTATGAAATGACAACATTTAACAATTGGTATCAAGACTTCCAAATTAGTTTTTCTAATATAAATAAGTATAAGTAATTATAAATAAGTTAGAACATATGTGGTCTGTACCCTGTTTAAAGTCAGATGTGGAAAATACAGTTACATCTATATTCATGTCTATCAAATCTGAAACCAAGTCAGTCTTTTGAAAACACAGAGAACTATTAAAGGCCTCTATATTCATTTTGGCTGACTTTATCTATTCCATTACAGTAAGTTGCACCAGTCTCTCTGCCTCTCCACATCTGTCTGTTCTGCACAGTTCTGCGCTGCTGCGAGTCTACCGAACCCTACTCCCTGCAGAGCGCATTGAGCACAATTGACCACTAGTCACGTGCAGCTTAGAGAGAAAAATTTTAAAAAGACAGGATGAATTATTATAGTCTTGTTCACAACCAAAGAGCGGCTTTGGAGTCGTTTTTGGGTTTCTGTTCTGCTGCGTCTCACTCCCCACCTGAGAGGACTGCTTGCAGCATCTATTTTCGTCTCATCTTTGAGCCAGTTTGGAACGCATTGTGACTGCAGCAATGAGGGCATGTCTGTACTTTAGTCGATCCCCAACGCTGCACGTACATGCGTACGCATGTCTTATGGTTTGGTTTCTTTTCTCTTTGCTTGTTGTTGTTTTGTGCTGATTCTGCCCTTTCTTTTCTGCCAAATAAAGTGTTTCGACTAACCCGCCTGACTCTGACTCTGCTCTGGGATCTCCTTACTGACCCTGACAATATGCACCAGTTGCTTCGTTTTGTTTCTTCTGACCAAGAGAAAATGTCAGAGCCTACAAAACCTTAGCAACAAAGTAACAAGGGTTTCTATAGTCCAGCAATTGTAATTAATTGCCAAATTTTTTATTATATTTTGCTACATGTCTCCGTTACTGACAAAAGTAATTAAATTACAGTAATTGGTTACTTTGTAATCTGTTACCCCCATACTGTCTTTATGGGAGATGCAGATAGATGTTAGCTACAGTGAGTTAAATTATCGCTTCTGTAATTGTCCTTACTGCTATCCGTAGTGCTGATTTTTACAGCAGTCGTAAAACTGAATAAAGATGCTACGCTCTCATCACTGGCTCTGCTAAACCTAAACGGTCGTTAGACAAAATAAAGACAAGTCCACACAGAAAAACTAATTTGAAGACCGCTCAAAATGTTAATGCACATTTGTTTCTCTCGTGAGGTTGAAGTGAACACTCATATAACACATAAGGGTAAGGAAGAGTGAAGGAGGTGAGATGCAGACACAACATACAGATTTTTATTTTTAAGCCCCTCCAAATCCTGCGGACTGCACAAAGAGCTCATGAGTGCTGCTCATGCAATAAATGCATGTTCCTTATGTGCACCCTGACTGCTAAAAATGAAGAGATTAGACAGTCAGATGGTAGTTTGTGGACATCCTACAGGCAAGTTTGTATCATATGTGTGTATCACAGTATGTGTGTGTGCCCAGTGCACATGGCATTACCGTTGAGTCAGTAAGGAGCCAGTACTAACACCTGACTAATAACTAGAGTGTGGTGTAAAGGAACTGTACAACATCATCACCTGCATGCCATTTTTGCATGTAACTGTTATTATTGTTTCAAGTATTCAAGTAAACTTACCACAACCATGATAAATCAATAAATTCAGATGCAGAGAAAAGTGACTTTGCATCGATATGCATCAGACTCCAGTCCTCTAGGGCCTTCATCCTTCTGGTTTTTGAGACACATTCCCCTACTTGCTACTGAGTGCTTTGATCAGGTGTGTTTAGTCAATGAGAAGGTAGAATGGTAGGCTATTTTGAAACAAGTAGGACACCGGCCCTTGAGGCCCAGAGTTTGACAACTGTGATTTAAAGTGTTGCATATGAGCAATACTTCTCCGCGACAGAATCAGCTGATTTACATTGATTGCACAAGCAATCAATTGAACAGTAGTCGAAAGGATGTCAAGACTGGAGCTAAAAATCCTCTGCCATGCAGTGACATTTCTCAAAAATGCTTTAAAGAGCTGCACTTCATACAAAATACAGCCAATAAAAAGGAATGCATGCAAAATATACCCTGAACTGATCTGAATATTGTCTTCACAGGACATTCCTGTGCTGCATCCAAAAATGCTCAAAACACAGTTTGCAGAGCTGCACCTACCTTAAATGAACTGCACCTGAAGACTTGTGGAGCTGCAGAATACCGAGCAGTCTATAGATCTGGATCACGATTGACTTCCTGTCATTCTGTGTTTCTGATCTGCCAGCACAGTTTAAGCAAACAAATTAGTGTTATTTTGGATAAAAATGCCATGTGGAAATAGAACTGATGACTAAAGAATTTGCTGCACACTTCATTCACAAAAGAAATATAAAAAAAGGACCAAACATCTATTGACTAAGTTTAGACAAAACAAAAAACCTCAAAATGTCAAAATTTCTCTTAAGAGTATCTCATGAACTTCTGAAATGAATCTTATTAATATGCCATTTTTAGCCAAAATCAAAACTCTTGGAACATGTTAAAAACACAAAAAATACACGTTTTTTTAGAGTGGTCTTTGAAGGATGCAGCCACAGATGCCACTCAGAAAGAGTTACATTGTCCTTTAGCATTCTGTGAAACTGATATGAATTCATTTGTATTTTAATTATATTTTGGTTGGAGAACATAAAGAAAGACAAAGGAGTAGAAAAGAAAAGAGAAACAGTGAGTATGAAATTAAACACTACGTTTCCCATTATTTGAGTTATTCGCTCATGACTTATACAGCTGCTCTCAAACAACAGCAAGCATGGTGGCGATGCACCAATATGGGAAAGAAAATCTTTTTTTGTCGTTAATTATTTTTCTGGAACAAATGTTTAAATAGTTGAATGGTTTGACTGCTACTTTTGTTTCTGTCCTCAGAATTTAAAATGTTCACCAGCTTTATGGATTTTCCACAAAAATTACTTTTTTTTTTTCCTCTCCGTTTCAGGTGTGTTACAGCTGATGTAACGTTTTGAATCACACATTTCATGCAGGATAAGAAGGTGTGATCCGTGAGCCTCAGGGGAGCTTTATGACTTGCAATGTTCCTGCCACCAAGATTTCACCCAGAGAGGACACTGATTTATCTGCAGCTGAGCCGTGTGAGAGGTGTATGATTTTCCCACCCCGCTCTCCTGACTCAGGGGTCATTGACAGTGACTTATGTGAGGAAAGGCAAAAGTGTCATAAGAAAAACACTCCCCGTCTGTGTCAACAGCAGCACTTTCCTTTATATCAGGGGAGCCGATTTCTTTTAGAAGAGTATGTGACAACAATACATGTTCAGCTCTTAATCACGTAATAAATGGTTGATTGCATCATGTTTTTAACACAATTCCACTGGTAAGGTTCCCATTTATTTTGCATTTACAGTTGAACTTTTCTACTTATTAAAATTAACTTAAAACAGCATTAAATCGACAGATAGGATTCACGAGACAACGTTGTTCAAATAATGCACATTTGTTTGCAAAATCATTCAAGCATGGAAGATTTTTTTAATCATAATTCAAAGGAATATGAAATTCTCAAATGGCAATTGAATATTCAGGGCAGGCCCTACCACCTTCATAAACTTGTTAAATCCCGCCTCAGATGTCAAATTGGATGCTAACAACCAGACACTAACTTCAGCCGCACCCCTCTCTTAAAGCAAAATAACATGACACAACTGTTGTAAAACTGGTATGTTTTCAATATCATATAAACATGAATCCACCATGTCTGCAACTTTATTAACTGCATGTGTAAAACAGCCGAGAGTGTTGCCGCAGGGATGCTTTTGCTATGTGAGAACAATTGTTTCAATAAATCCAAATATTGAGTAAAACTCCTGGTTTTGTCTGTAAATAGCAGCTTTGTTTATCTTCGAACGCTCTGCTTCTGTTTTCTCATTGGCTCTTTTCTCCCTGAAGAAACTTTCCAAATATGTTTTAATTGTTTGGTTTTTTAGGGTAATTGTTTTAACTTACCAGTTTGGGCAGCTGCTTTTTTCACGCGGCCAAGGTGAACCACTTGGCATGTGCCAGGTCACAGACGGATGTGGTGAACAGAATCCCAAAGTTTTCCAAAATAAAATTTTGCGCATTTTCTACAGCATTCTTTACAGCGTGTTTCTCAATATGTTTGTGAACAACCCAATTGTTCTGCACTCAACTTTTTTCTCGTAGCAGGAATTAAGTCATAAAAACATTTGAGTGACATAAGCCCAAAAGCTTGTCTCCAAAACCCAAGTCTTGCTTTTTATTCTTTGTAGTTTTTGTTTTTGTTCTGTTTTTTTCAGAGTGAATTCCTAGTGGGGGAAAAAAATGTGGCTTTGAATGTGAGTCGCATCAAATTTTACAACAGGGCTTTGATTTTTCCTTTTGAAATGCATTACATGCTGCTAAAACTAGTAATGTAATCTTTAAAAAAAGAAGCAAGCATTAAATGTATTTTACACATTGTACAATGTGAGCTGAATAACCTTTGTCAACCCTTGCAGTGCTCCCTATAAAAGCATGCATTGCCAGGAGAAGGACTCAGACATCAGGCCAGAGATAAATCCCTACTCATTTCCTGTGTTGACAGTCTGAGACTGCTTCCTTGACTTGGTGAAATTAACGGCCCAGAACGTTATTTTCCCATCCAATATGTTCCCATCAATCATTCTGTGTGCCTTCATCACTTTAAAAAATTACATGTCAACTGTTTTTCACAAAGGCAAAGCAACAAATTTAGTCAGCAGGCATAGAAATGATGATAAAAATGTCTGAAGGTAAAATGAGAGGAATGAAAAACTTTTAAATGACAACTTTGAAATTTTGCCCAAACGTGATTTAGAGCGTACGGCCCGGCAATAAGTAATAGGCAGATTGGATGCATTGAGTTGCATGACCAGAAGATAAATGTAGCTCAGAGAGTTGCAGGTGCTGACTTCCAGCACCACCGGAGCTCCCGTTTGCAGAGTTTCTCTGATCAATCGACTGACACCAGAAGCTCAATGATGTGATGGGAGACTGCAGCGTCCTGAAGTGCAGACTTATTATGTTCCTATAAAGAGAGGGCTCTTCATTGTCATCTCTTACTGAAAATGTCATCCAAAATATTAATGCTTTGGAGAAACAGGATCTTGGCAAGTCACTCAAATGCAGTTTATTTTTTTCAGAAGAAGTGTAAATAAAATATATTTTGGTTTTAGGGTAGTGTCAAATGAAATTAATTGCTCTGCAGATGAAATATTGGCTCATTTTTTGGAAGTGAATCTGCACTTGAGGTGATAATGCTAATTTGGATAAATGGATCACAGAAATACAGCCAGCCCCATATGGAGTGATAGTCAGCAAGTTTTGTAATGTTAGACTGTGAAGTAAAGAGTTTTTTTTTTTTTTTTATCTTAATGGAAGAATGCAAGAGCCAGAGATCAGAATTAAGCGGCATCCAGGGGGAATGTGGTATGGAAGCATGTAAAGTACATTCTCATATCACTCCAGGGCTGATGCTCTCCTACTCCCTGATCACATAACAGCAAAGAGTGATGGGAACACAGATGGGAAAGGGGAATGGGGATTCGGGGGCATCAAGAAGCGGAACTGACAAAGACGGATTCACTGTGGCCCCGGCGTGGAATTGCTTTACTTTCCCCTGGAACTGAACTGGAAGTGTATGTGGCTGCAAACAATCTCTAAGCATCAGCTTTCACAAAACCCAAGAGTCAGAGTCAGGGAAGCTCAGAGGCAGGTGAGGAAACACTGCTCTACTTCAGGCAAAAAAAAAGGAAAAACAGGTGAGGAGTAATGAAAGTCAGCTAGGCTCATCACAGACTGTAGGGTCAACAGAAAACATTCTAATTATGACACTTTTCTTCCACCATATCAGGTGAAGAGTGTGCACCTGTGTAACACGTATGCAGGCTCCAGACATTTTGTGCACATGTTGCTGTCTCAGAGTCTGCCAACGCTGCCTCCCTGAGCCCACCACAGGACCTGTGGTGCGTGTGTGCTGTTGTCATGTTTCACCACTAATTAGGCAGATGCTGAGGAACCACAGGACAGAAAATAAGGAAGGAAAAAGAAACGCCTGAGACTCTCAGTTTGACACACTCTGTCCTCCTCAAGATGCAACTTTCCTAAAAAAAAGGGATCTACACATTTCAACCAACTCCAACTTTATTTTTTAGTACTGACTAGTCACTGAAATATAGACATTTATTTAGAAGCAACAGTTTACATCAAAGTTGGTCTTTAAGGCCTACAATCAAGATGAACACCCTACTTTTACCTTTTTTAATTATAATTTAGAAGTGGAAAATATCATGACTAAAACACTATTTTTGAGCACGTTTCAAAAATATTATGCTCCAATAACAAAAAATGTTATATATTATGTAAAAAATAATGCTCATTTAAATTCACAGAAACAAAAAGCTTTTGCTAATGACCCAAAGTCTGAGTTAACGTTTGTTCTCTATCAGATGAGAGCCCCTGTGGCTACGGCCTTAACGGAGCATGTCTGAGGACACGAGGCATCGTCAAATTGAGGTCTTTGTCTTTGACACAACCTATTATATTTATATTCCATTCAAGCTTTTTTTGTTTCATTAAGTCTGTCTTCATGCAGCAAACACAGCAGCTGTTTCCATGTGAGACAAGGTCAAAGTGGACTTCACACAACTCCAAACAATACAAAGTCTATACAATACTAATGTTTTTGCTAATCCATGTTTATTTCCTAAATATGTTTGCATCCAAACCTAGGTGGTGAAACGATCTGATCAACTTTGAAACAAAATGCAAGATGATAAAAGGTTTATTCTAACTTGAGCAAAAATATTGAAAATATACAATGATTGATTTCAAATGAAGAATGGTTAATAACTGGGTTTTATTTTGCTTTCTTAAATGACTTCTATTTAACCTTCTTGCAGTTGGCATTAGCATCCTTTCACTAAGTGCCTCAGGCCATTTTTGCTTTCCCTGTCATTCATGTCTCTATTAGTAAGATACTAATGTGGAATCAGAATGCGCAAAATTGTACATTTTATTGAAAACATCCATTGTTTCACAATTCCCTCATCTGTTTACTGAATGTTACTGAATCATAACATGTTAAAACAAAGAGGCAAAAATACTCAAGACTGGATTTTGAAGTAAAGATCTGGTTGTCAGAGCGATGTGCAGCATTTCATACTGCCTTGCTGAAAAACTTTCTTTATGTCCATTATTGAGTCTCCGCAAAGCTTGATGAAGGCACTAAAAAGACATGTAAAGGCAAGGTAAGGAAAGAAAATATATGTACATTCTGCCCTGAAGGACCGAGCCGGGAAACTGGACTGAACAACAAGCGATGACTGAGATTCTTACAACAACAGACAGGAGACACTGTGAAGAAATGACAGAATGTTAATGGTACACTGAACTGAACAAACACAGCAGATCCAGATCATGAAAACGGGGACTCACTGAGCTGTGCTGAAGCAAGCCATGAACAGCCAAAACAGCAGGATGCTGATGAAGATTGAGAAAAGTAGGAACTTCACAGAGTGGTTGTGGTCTCTGACCACACAGCTGTACACACAACTGGACCTGTAGAGGTTGGTGAGTTTTACCAGGAACTCTTGAGCTCCAGAACTTCTTTTTAAATGTCCATTCAGTCACCCTTTTTTATTTGATCAGGGCTAATGTTGATGTCACTTGGAGACCGCAGAGACATAAACAAAGGACAGACATTAAAACTAGATCCAAGAACGTACGACAGACAAACAACTAAAGAAATGTAGTTATTGAGTGCTGGAGTGTATCAGAGCACCAGTGAATGTCTAGCAAAGGCCTCCTTTTTCTCTTAGGTTACATTGGCAAGTGGCAAGCTATGTTTAAGGTGCATGTCTACCACCTGCTGAGCAGGAGTGGGTCTGACTGGGAAACTGACTAACATAAAAAAACGATACCAGCAGCTATTCCAGCATGTATACCTTTTGGCATATCCTCTCAAGGGTTGCCATGACGAAACTACATTTTCAGTTTGGCAGAGTGTGACACTGCATGCCCTCCCTGACACAACCTTGTGTCTTATCCGGGCCGGGGACCAGCACAGGGAGACACAGACCGGACCCCTGATGGATATGTGTTTGGTAGCGTGAGGTGTCTTGCCCTGGCACCCACAGTTATCAGCTACTCCCCTTGGGAATCAAACCGATTCCCACGTACCTGCTCTGCACTTAACCAACACCAGAGCAGTTTTGTTTCATTGTTGGATGGTTGGCCAACAAGGTCATGGTGCATTATCTGCATCACCTGCTCTGGAGTGTGGGTCAAAATGTTTTATCCCTCCCTACCAACACTACAACTCAGTCATGTCCTTCCCAGAAGCCCTGTCTTTCTCAGAAATTCAATCAAATATCTATGCCACCATTCAATACTTATAATGTCATATATCACCTATTTAATTTTCCGTTTCTGAAGTTGTTTTTGAAATACTTCTCCATGCCAGTCTGTTTCGCCATTATAACAAGCCTTAGATTTAGGAAGTAGAATGTAAAGGACAAAAAAAAAAAAAACAGATTAGAATCCACACCAGCTAGAAAATGTCAAGAATTACTTAAAAATCAATGCCATTTTCTGTTGGGATCCTAGCCAAAGCACACACGTGACCTTGTCAAGTAAAGGCTAAATGTACAGTAAAAGATCTCAAAGTGATCTGTCTGTATAAAGTTAACCATGTTGAAGACATTAACATCCATGCTTTCGGCTGAAAATAACTCGCAAAGCTGCCATGCTTTCCTTTTAGGACATGTGTCAGGGTGGGAGAAATAATAAGCGCGCTGAGTTCTGGATTAAACAAGTGAACGTGACAAAGATTTTCCCCCTGTCAGCCAAAACTAATTTGTCCACAGTGGGACTGCAGACAGCCACTCGTGTGCTGTGCCTCTGCCCTAACAGGATCCACTCTGTGAATGTGGTCTGAGCGCTCCACATTTGTCTGGGGCTACTCAGAATGTCGACTCATCCGTGAGGGCATTTACACTGCATTGAGGGGCAAACAATGATGTAGGACTTCAATTCAAAGACATGTCTACATGTTTTCTCTTTCTCAAGTGATTGTTCAAAGGTATTATTGCAAACTCTGTCCTCGATCTACTGAGGTGAAGTCGTGGACTTTTCTGTTTGAGTCACTCGAAATGCCATTGGATACAGATGAATGAATAGCTGCCATCAGGTAACAAAAGCAACTGAGTCAAATGAGTAACTATTCCTTCATGTATACTGGGAAGCAATACATGAATTCATTTCTGGGCTGTGTTTTGTTCCATCAGAGGCACACATTCAGCTCAATGCAACGTGCATCACGCTTCAGTGTCTTCCTGTTTTTCTACTCATTTCAGCAGATTAACATCAACCACAGAGGTAGAAGTGCCACAGAACATCAGCCAGCGCAGGCTTTAAATAGCAGCGCTGCAACACAGAGGCTTAGTCCAGTTATTGTGCACACCTAGGTGAGCATGACAAAGACGCTTCTTTAAACACTTCAAAAACTTTGCCAGTTGTGACTGCAGCCTGCGGAAATGGGTCAATGTCATTTCATTATTTTGACTTTTTGGGCTCCTCAATTTCTGTCCTAATGATGCAAGATTTAAAGAATTATGCTTAAAAGTCACACCCTTACATGTAAATACGAATACTTCAAGTACTGGTTTATTTAATGAGGTTTTAAAATAAATGTAACTTAAGAGATTACAGATGTATCGTTCACCTTTCGGCACATCCCCTCGGGGGTTGCCATGGTGAATCAGATCTGCACATTTTGCATAGCGGAGAGTTTTGCCCTTCCTGATACAGCCCTGTATTTTATCCGGTCAAGATTGGCATCATGGATGTGCAGTCGACAAATCTGCAGCAACTGTGTGATGCTATCATGTCAATATGGACCAAAATCTGGATGTTTCCAGTACCTTGTTGAATCTCTGCCACCAAGGATTAAGGCAGTTCTTAAGGCAATAGGGGATCCTACCCGGTACTAGCAAGCTGTACCTAATAAAGTGGTGAGTGACTGTAAATTTATGTTGAAATGACCATGCCCACTCTGAGCATTTAAGTTCCAATTATAGGAATTCATTCTTTCTGCTGCTGTTTCTATTAGGTGTAGTTAAGTTATACGAATTAAACAGTAATTTGCTTGTTTTTTGGGTTTTTTTTTCTTCTTGTTTGTAATGACATACATGCTCATTAGTAGTAAATGGTGTAAAAATATATATATATATATATATAAATTATAAAGTATTTCATTCCGATAGGCATTTGCACCGTAGACGTTTCTTACACCCTTCCTGTTAGCATTGGGTCCTCGTAAGATGAGGAAACTCAGTGCATTATATGCAAATTTCTTGTCTTACAGCTCATTGCTAAATAAAACATGAACCACCAGTGACTCCATATCGTCAGTCAAGGATCACTGCTTTAGAGACTTTATCTTTGAAGATTCATTCAGTGACAGCCTTATAAAAACCTTTTTCACATCTTACTGATTTATTTGGAGATATCAGAGAAATGTTCTTAAAGCTAAATGCATTAACCAGTTTTTTAAACACAATCTTCTGCACACTTTGAAGCATGAGTGTGACTTGATTTGTTAGATAACCTAAAACATAGACCAAAGAATTGCAATAAATATGGTAAAAACACAAATAAAACTGGGAGTAAATATTAAAATTAAAAGTGTGATACAAGATCTGTTAAATGAAATCATATGTTAACAGAATGAGGAAAAAATAACAAAACAGCATTCATGATGAAAAATGATGTAACATTCATGAATCCATGATTATTACACGGAAAGCAAACAATTAGAGGAAAAAATGTATTTGTCAAAATACAACTAAAATGACTTAAAAAACAAAAAAAAGAATATGTCGGATGAGATGACAAATAATATAAAGAAATTCATGTTTTTAGTTGCTGTGTACAGCAGTTGTTAACCCTGATAGTATGTGTATTATTCCATTTGAATTACAAAGCCTCCTCCATCCCCTATGATGAGGACACAGGATGAACCCTTCAAAAGCACCTGCTGGTTTATACACGTTGTGTAAAAAAGTAAATACGCTCCTCTTGAAAGGAAATAAAATCCTTTTTTTTCTAACTTGTCCAGCTGAGCAAACATAAGAGCTGAAGGCCTCTTGTGTTGGACAGATGTTACTGTTACAATAGGAGGTTATGAATCTTCTGACACACGAGGTGTATATTTGTCTAAACCCCTTTTGTATTTGAGGCAAAGCTTTATTTGTATTGATGTCTGTATGCTTGGGGGGGGTAAAAAAATGTTGTAATTTTACCATTTTGTCTTTGATTCATGACTTTAATTCTCATAAAATTATGACTTTTTTCTCTTAATTTATGGCTTGATTCTCTTAAATTTGCTTTTTTAGTTTTCTTAGAACATTTTTTAACAGAGTGGTCTTCCTTACTCTTGTAAAATCTTATCTCGTTTGGCCTTGGACGGGGTGGGGTGGGGCATAACCTATCATGGGCAGAGAAACTTTAATTCAAAATGACAAAGGGCCTTTTCTGAATGACTGACCATCCATGTGCAGCCATAAGTCTGGAGTTCCTAAAAGCACAGATAGGGTGGAAGATTGTCTTCTTTATGGGAGCTGCTGAATACAAGTCCTTTGCATTTCAGTCACAGTATTGTGTGGGGGTGACATTTGCAGGAGGGGCTGATTGTAACAATATGTCGCCTGAAGGTGGCCCTCGCTGAACGCTTCGTTCTTTCTATTCTCTGAGTGACATGACAACATCTAATACAAGTCTCAGCGATGCATGTCACGACCCCGTCACCTCTGCCACGCACTACAGCAGACAGCTGATGAGACAGCAGGCAAAATCTCCACTCTGTCAGCTCTGCAGCAGCTGTCACATGCGCACGCTTTCTGTCTTTTCTTGACATAAAATAGGTAAAAAGCCTTGGGTAGGAAAGGACATTAAGCAAGAGGGTGGTGTTTCTAAAAAGGAAGCCATGAGGCTTACAAAAAGCCAAAAAATAAGTGTAGATGTTGAGACAAAAAGGTGGAGAAACTTGGAAAAATAGGAAAATGGATATTTGCAAGTACAGAGGTGAATCTGATAAACAAGGAAATAAAAGCAGTGAGACAAAACAATGCGAGGAAAACAGTTCCATGAATTATTCTGTTGTTTCTCTGTCTGACAGCAGCCTCCAAAAATATTTATGGACAGTTATTTTTGAGCTGTAGACAACCACCTCAAAACGTGGAAAAAAAATATTCCATATCTGCATGCGAGCAGGTTCAAGTGCTTGGTCGCCGTGACCCAACAGTGTATTCTGTGTGTGCTCTGTGCTTTGAACACAGTCCTAAATGAAAACTCCAAAATAAAGAAGAGTGGTTCTCCCTTCAATCTAATTAGGTTTGAAGGTTGCGAAAGATCAGAGCATGACACTGACATTTGCTTTCCCTAGACAGAAGATAAGACTCTCAAAATCCAATTTGTACCAAAGTCTGTCAGTCTCAGTGTCTCGCTGACCTGCTCAGGGACAGAAGGAGAGCAGTCACAAAACAGCAAGAAGATACATAAAATGATCCTTCACAGCAAAATCTGTCAGGAGCAAAATAACTAAAGTAATAAGTAAAATCAGAAAAAAAACTCAATTTGTTACAAGTAATGGACTGAAATTAACAGAAATAAACATAAGGCTTCCTATTTGCCCATCTTATTATAAATACTGTCTATATGACATGGATGATTCATCACCTCAGTGAGAAGGCAAAGCAAACACCACAGAAAAATGAGACATATTAATATTAATTAGTGAGATATTAAGATTTTCTGGTTTGCACATTGTTTAGAGCAAAGTCAAAGTGTTTTGTGGTCTTTAATGTTTTCTTTTTTAAGTGCTACATCCCTGTTTGACATTCAAACGACAGAAAATCCTGTTACTAATGAGGATCTAACCATTTACGGGTTATTGTTTTAATATAGCAATGACCTGGGAGCACATTTCTGTGGATGTATAATTCCAATCAATTACATTTATTTATGCGGCACTTTCCATGTAAAACGTTTACGACAAAAGCAACAATATTCAAACAAAAAAATCATCAAAAAACATAAAAAATAAAGAAATACATGTAATAAATGTTCTATTACTACTACTAAATGATCTACTTTCCAAAAGAATCACAACAGTGCAAGTAAACAACAACGATAGTGATTTTAACATATAAAATATCAATGAAAACATTAAAATTGATGGAAAAAAATATGTGTACAAATTAAAATAAATAAAACCCATTTCTTTAGGGTGACCCAAAAGTCTCCATACATAGGAAAAATAACAACAATAAAAAACATTTTTATTATAAAACGTGCTCTATATGGCTGCCATTTTTTCTGGAACTCACTTCATTTTGTTGCTTTTTATTGAAATGCATTCTCTGGGGTATCTGAAATATAAAGAAATACACGTCAGAACTATTTATGTGTGGAATGCATTATGCCCCTGTTGTATGGAGACGTATGGGACTCCCTGTATGACATAAGATGATTACTATTCTGATTCAAATTGTAATAAAAAAAGAACTGGTAACTGAATTTATTAAAACAAACAAATACACAGACTAAAATTCAAATGTAGACAATTTAAACATTCATTTTTGGGCTTGAGAGTTATTTTATAAATGTAAAGAACCAAACCTTCACACACTCAGCTGCTCATGTTTTGTATTACTGAATATCATCATCCAATCAGCATTTTCCTATAAAACTTTCCTTTTCCAGTTTCTTTTCATGTTTCATTTTTTAACACTTCAATATTGATTTCTAGGAATTACTTTTTGTTTACCAAACATTTCATTTGTATTTGTTTATTTTTATTTTTTTAATTCTGTGTTGATTTGTAGAATTTTGTTTTTTTGTTGATTTCTAAAACGTAATGTGTTTTTTATTATTTGTTGTATTATTTTATTTGTCACTGTAATCTTGAATACATCTTTGCGTTTAGTGATTTGTTGATGTGATTTAACCTTTCCAGGACAGTACGGCATAGTTTTTCAAACCGGAAAACAAAAGAAAAATCAGGTAGTTTAGTTTGTCTTCCAACTGTAATACATTTTATTGATGAGGCCATTTATCTATTCTTTGCACCTTGACATTATACATTTTCCGAGATCGTAGTTTCTTATTTTTTATTTTTCTAAGTTGTTTTTAAATGTTTGCTGTGAGCTCTTCTTGGTCTACACACAAATTACATGCAGCGAGCATCACATCTCTCCTCAGTCTGGTCTGTAATGTGAGAGATTCCTTAATTTGATCCACCTCTGATTTCAGACTATTGACTGTATACATGAACTGGACTGAGTGACTCCTCCCTCCTCGATTTCCGCATTGGAAGTACCCGCTGGTTCCAAGAAGCTAAAATCTCGTAGACTTCTATTGAGAAATAACCAACATGAATGGTTCTTCCGCATTGTTATCTGCCTCAGTAAAAGTATGTGAAGCCTGCTGGCCTCCACATGAAATGTTTGAAACATTTGATTGACAGATTCTCCCAAGCCAGAGTTCAAGTGGTAATCACTTTTAGCTGATGACGTCTACCTTCGTATTGCGCCACAATGGCGATTGAATTGATTTAATTTGGTTGGAACTGGAAGTAAGTCGTTTTCTATGGGTGACGTCACACTCATTCGGTCCAGTTCTCATATCCAGTCAATGTTTCAGACACTACTGACACTTGCTAAATTAGGCAATAGATCATTTTCTTCTTAATTTCTTTGTACCTACGTATTACTCATTAAAGAGCCTCTTAACCCAGTTTGAAACCCTTGCAAAGCTACAAGGTTTGTACGAAGGGGCTTAAACCCCTTTATGTAATGTCTTATCTGGAGTGGGCAACTTTATGAACACTTGTACAGAAACGTGTGGCAGACAAGATTGTGCAACAGAAAAAACCGATTGAGGAAACAAAATGTAACTTTGGTTCCCCTCATGTCTTTTCATCTGTCTCTATTGTTTATGCAGGTTTATTTAACAGACTTGTATAATCAAAAACTCTGATTGAAAAATAGTGTTTGGACAAACATTTTTTGTAATTCATTATTGATTAAAATGACCAACAGCTGCAGTTCTGAAAAGCTGAGAGGAATATCAAGTTTGTTTAGGTGAAGATGGTGATTGCAGTTGCAGCGGCCTTGGATCAGGTCTGTTCAGACCGATATCTGTTTTATTCCTGGTCATCTTTTACACACTTTGATTTATTGAAACATTTAAACTGCATGTAAGTTATTCTCCGGAGTCTGTCTTTTCCTTCCCTCCAGTGCACTGTACATCAACAACTGCCCTCAATAAACCAAGCAAGAGTGATGACACCTCAGTGGGACAGTGTGACCATTCTCCATGAGCTCATGCTCCACATGAAACCAGAACACCCCACAGGTGTGCAGAACAAGCTTCTGAGAAGTGGTACCTTTTGTGGGTCACATTTTTACTGGGGATGCAGACAGCAGTTTATGCAACATAGCATTACTCAGCTATGGCAGATAGAGAGAATATAGGCTGTGGTTAAGGGGCCGTACATAAATCGAAGGACACTGGGACTCCGGGGATGCTGTCCGCTGCAGATGAGAGATGAAGCAGTAGCAGACAACTATGTTCTCCCTTGGGTTAACCATCAATTGTACAAGTGTCTTCATGGCTGCATGTATTTCAGCAAATGCTAAAAGTGATGAGAAAATGCAGAAATGCTGCGTACTTGTTTAATTAAAAAGAAAAAGCAGACAGGGGGATTCAGTGAGGAGAGCAGGAGGTTGCGGAGTACTTTGAGTGTTATAGCTTAAATCAAGGCCAATTATCGTTATGGAAACAATTAAAATCCAAACCTTCAGGAGTTCATTGTAAAAAAATACAATAAAATAAAAAGAGAAATGTTCCCAACATGAAGGTTTGAACAGAGCTAACATTTTATCATGCCTTTAGCACATCAGTGCTACTGCTATTACTTAAACAGCAAAAATGTACTTTTTTTCTGAATAAAATACAACAACAAGGCAACAGTTTAACTCGAGTAGATAGTTTTCCTTTTGTTGTTTTTTTTTTTACTTTTTTGAGAGGATACAAGATTTAAGTGATTACACTAGTCCCAAATTTAGTGTTGCTTTAAGTTTGATTAATTGTGTAACCAATGAATGTGTATTTAAATGAGCATTATGATGCTCAATACATTTAAGTGTCTATATTTCAGCTTTTAATTGTCAGGTCATCCGTTCCCAGTGGGCAATTGATGTTGAACCACACAGCAACCAATAACTAGACTATAAGTTCAGATTCAGCGATGAGGTCAAAAATGTCCCTTTTTCCTGTTTGTCAAGCATCAGCTGTGAAGTATGATTGATTTCACTGGTTGCATGTGGCCCCATTTTTCTGCTCCAAATAAACTGAAGGATAAATCCAGTCACTAAGCCAGTCCCTCATAGGGCTGACCTTTTGATAAGCTCATCTTTCAAATTTATGGCAACTTTGAGACGTTTTATTGCCACAACCTAGAAATTGTTCACGTTGACATAAGATCATTTACAAGCCTCTTTCCTAAGCCCTCAAGGCTCAACATTACTATTTGTGTACGAACAACAAACGATTATCCTTGGAGGAAAATCATTTCAGCCTCTGCCTCACCTGAAGTGGAATTATAAACAGCAGAAAGGTTCTGTAAACATATTAAAATGTAAACGCTTCTTTATTTTGTCACTTTTTATTGTGGCTTTTTCCATTTGGTTTTAACTCACACTGTTGTCATTTCATGAGAGGCACAATGTTCACCTTTTCTGGTTTAACTCAACTGCAAAGCTCAATTAAAGGTCAGAACAAGTTAAAGGTGGTGGGTGTTTGCAGAAGCAAAGCTGTGCTGATTTCTTCACAATGAAGACTGAGTGGGATAAAGAGGAAAAAGCCAAATGGGTCACCAACAGGGTCGCTGGAAGATTCTTGCTATCTGTCTCAGGCTTGGGTGATTCAGGCTAGAACCATTGAGAGCTCCCTCTGCCCCACTTGTTCTTGTGAGCCATGACTTTCTGAATTGAAAGCACATGGCTGAGATAAGGGCTCCAGTCAGACACTTAGTGACAGTGGAACCAATGAGGAAATATGGTGGACAGAGTCATCCAGCGAACCCGAGTCCCACTAGAGTGGTGAGACAAGATAATGTGTCTTTTCCCATCGGTTGTTGGAAAAATTGCAGCGAAATCAAAGACGGGTTTTCTAAAAGCCTGCAAAATGATTTTCATGTTAAAAGATATCCATATTCTCTTTCAGTTTATTGACTGTGGCTTGAGCAAGGTCACCAGCAAAAGCGTTGGTGGCAACATCCTCTCTGTGAGTATTTGATTTGATCTCAAACTATTAGCAAAGGAATGAAAGAAGAAACATTTAATATGAAAAACGGCTGTGCTTTGATGAAAAAAAGTGTGCCAGTGCTTAAGCCAGAGTCCAATGTCTAGAGCTGCTACACTAAACATTTTTCAGATTTTCAAAGCCTCCCTTGAAGTCTTTTAATTATGATTGTGCAGTTTTTAGCCAAAATAAAAATATGTTTGTTTCTGCAGTGGCAAGACTGTAGTCATTTGCCTTCACTCATTTCCCATCATCCCTTTGTTTACACTTTGTCCAACTAGCTTACAGCCCCTCACACCCCAAGCTACCTGTTCAACAAGTGTTGAGCAAAATCAGAGCTATCCAGCCAAGCCGTTTCAAGCAAGACACCAGCTCAGATGAGGAAAACAAAGACGTGCATGAATAAATCAGAATGGAGCGGAGCAGGGAGCTAGTGCGCACCCCCCCTCACCACCACCACCACCACCACCACAACTACATTTTTTTGTTTGTTTATGATAGCATCTATTTGGTCTTTTCCTGATTCACGACAATTTCAGTAAAACAATACTCAGAACTGCACATTTTATTTAAACTTTCTTTGTATTTGTCCTCCATCGTCAGAAAAATGAACATGTTAAAAACACCAAAAACACGACTCTTTGTGTCGGAATCATTCTTTACTCAATCCTGACACCTACAGCTGTTTATAATTTGATTATAAATCATCATCAGCCATACAGACAGAACCCAAACAGTCACATTTTCCTTTTGCTCATTTTTTAAATGGTGCAAATAACAGTAAATAGTCTGCACCCATATATCACCACCTGTTGGTACACAAAGTATCTTTACACTGATCCATAATATATAAATACTCACAAAAATATAATCAATTACCTGTTGTTGTGGCCATATGTCAGATAATCAACCCTGTTCTTGGGGATACTGATGTATCAGCTACAGAAATTGGTTTTGGTCAAAATTACAAACAAATAACATGAGGGTCCCTGTACTAGCAAGGGGCCTGGTTCCAAAACATCTCTGCACCATTAAGATCTGAAGAACAGACTGGAATAAAGTTTTAGGGCATATTGACACTGCAGGTTCTACAATTTGGCTGTTTTTATTTTCAAGTGAACAGTGATGCAGTTCTCTATAGTGTACATGCACACAGTTTCTGTGGACCAAAGAACAGAAGCGCCCAAAAGGAGCAGAAAATCTCTGGATCATCATTTATTTCAGGTTAGGAGAAGCAACTAAAAAATTGTGCACTGCATGAATTTGAAAAAGGGTGGGTGATGTTTTGTGTGTAAATGTGGTGTACACAGGAGGTGAAGGCACTTAATAATGTATGATAGTAAGAGGACTCCAGGGAATAGTCAGTTTGTGCTTTTTCCCCAAATCTTGTCAAAGCTCCTTTCAGGCAATATTGCAATTAAGCAACAATTGGAACTGCATTTTCTAAATGGTTTAGTCCGACTGTGGTCTTGGGTTTAGTCCTTAGACTGTCAGAACAACTTGGCTGTTCTGGTAAAAACAAACAAAATACTGAAATTAAAATGATCAAGTTCTGACAATAACAATGAAATTATAATACATTAATAAAAATATTTGTGTCTGCTCTCTTTATAAAAAAAGTTGAGTTTTATGTAGCAAAAACAAACCTTCAGTTCCCTCCAACCTCCTTCAGTTTACAGATTAAACACCAGTAGGAGCCTCAAAAGACCACTGGAGGGGCATGTCAGATGACAGCACTTTCCCAATTGTCCCCATGATTTTAAAACAAAATAAAATAAAAATTAAATAAATAAAAAAACAGCACCTATTTTCTAGCTGTGCTCACCTATAGGGAGGTGCCTTGCTCCCTCCCCTTCCTCGCAAGCCTTTTGTGATGGCTTACATGTGATTTAGTGTGCCTTATAGTGCAGAAAATACAATACATGTTTACATGTCAGCCTATCAAGTGAGTGCTTTAACAAATATGGGATCTGAGAGCTTCTTCACCTACCTTCATGTATTAAAACTGGTCTCTGTTGATGAGTTTAAAGTAAAATTCGTGTGTAAAAGTGGACGCTTCTTTTTTATGGTTGAAGGAGGTGATAAACAGAAAAAACAAATAAAAAAATAATTTCTGAAATCTGATGAAAAACTCTTTCCTGCGTAAAGTTTTTAATGGCAAATTGACCCGTTTAAGAAAGCATCCTTCTGACAGAAATATTCATCAGACATAATGCTAATAATCCTCATATCACGTTGTCCTCCAAATCCTCATTGCTTCAACATTCAATCTGATGCTCAGCTTTTTAGTTATTATAAATGCATGTGTGATTGTGAGCCACATTGATTGCAACAGAAAAAAAGACATTCATTGAACTTTAATCCTTTTATTTAAAAAAATGTTTTACTTAAAAAAAGGCTTTAATGACCTTGCAGATATTTGCAGATTTTTGTTATTGAACCCAGTAAGATTTTTATTTCAGCACAGGCATTTTGTCTCAAGTCTTTTTTTTTTCTTGACCTTCCCATATTGCTTTCCAACAAGATAAAGTGTCTTGTAAAAAGCAATAGGATATTTTTCCTTTTTCTCTTTTTTTTTCCAGAAAAAGAGCAGTTTGACTGCAGTCACAGGCTGCAAAAAGATCCAAACAACCCAAAAACAGTTAGCCCCTTCATGGCGCCTTGCAGTTCTGTGTGTTTGACTGGGATAACTATTACCTGTCAAAACCGGAGAAGATATCCTTCACCAAAGTGACTTTCAAAGACTATGAGGTCTTTCAACTTTAAAGAGACCGGCTGCAAAGAGAATAGAGGTAATTTTCTAAGCTGAAATTCCACTCTGCAGCCCTGTCCGTCACTTTTCTTTCTCTATATTTTCCAGCAGCATATTCTCTGCTGTAGAGTTCATTCAAATGAAAACGATGGGATTAAATTTAAAGCTCCAAAGTCTGTTGAATTCTGCATGTGTAATTAAGATTAAAGCATACTATTCTTTTACGTCACTGATCGAAAGCAACACATACTCTGGAGGAAAATGTGAAAAAATAGAAATGATTTCATCTGCATAGATATTTTCTTTTATTTGCTAAAGTATATTTTTAGCTTGCTAAATTTAATTTTCTCATGATTTACTTCATTCAAAAATAAAAGGATGAATTGCGAGTCAATAATACAAAAAGAATGATCACTTTGACCAACATTTTTTTTCAAAAACATCTAAATATTTAAAACCAATAAGGCGATTAATAAGGTTAAGCTTAAATAGCTCCAGTTTTGAGAGGATAAAATTTGTTTTTTTGCTTCATCAAAAGATTTTGCTGGCATTAAAATAGTTTACGAAAAAAAAAAAACTGTTCTATAACCTAAATTAAGAACAATAACTCATTTCTCCGGTTGCCTAATAACACACAAATCATGTGGTAACATGTTTAAAATCTTGTAGAAATGTTCCAAAATGATTTAAAAAACACATTTTTCGTACTATATTTGTGGAATATAGGGCGCACTGCAATGAATGATCTATTTCAAAATTATGTCAAATATAAGACGCACTGAACTATAAAGTGCGATAGTGAGACAGAAATGTCAGAGATAAGTCCGTCAGTCAGACTTTATTTAAAGTATGATAGTAACATGATATGTGTTAGCCACATTAGAAGCGTTAGCCATGTTGGAAGTGTTAGCATATCTACAAAACCTGTAGCTCCCCAACACATAAAAACCAGACTGATACTACAAAAATAAACATCACTGTGACTGTACTAGCTCACAATTTTGTTAGTAGGCTAATGTGTAAAAAAACAGATTTACACAAACATCGAAACTTGTTTGCAGCTCATTTTGACAGAGCGCCGTCTACTTCTAAACATCGTTTTGACCTCTGTAAACACGACCAGAATTTATCCATAAATAAGGCACATCTGATTTCAAGGCTCACTGTCGTGTTTTGAAAAGTAAGAAAAAAAAGAGAAAATCAGGTCTTTTAAGTGTGCCTTATAGTGCAGCAAAATATGACAGTCAGTAGATTGGCCTTTATTCATTTATTTTATAAAATAATAGAATCATGGAGAGTAATAGGAAAAAGATCCATAAAGTTTTTAAAAAGAAGACTAAGAAAAAAAACTTCTTCAAACTTGGTGCAGAGATAAGCTGCTCTGCTCTGACCATGACTGCCATTACACCATCTAAATTAAATGATAAGACTCCATTAGCCTGTCCATTTAAAGTGCCGCTGAAAGGTGAGCAGGATGGAAAAAGATTTGTCTAATAATAGATGTCTGCAGGTGGAAATCTCAGAAATGAAACAGGGTTGTGTAAATGTCCAACCTCTATTAAAAAAGATCCTTATCACGGTACAATAAATCTAAAAGCCATTGGGCTCCGTTTCACTGACACGACAAATGGAAAAACCTCATTTGAGGAGTTCTTGTATTTGCAGGTGGGGTCTTTTATCCAAACTGTTTGTTTTTGAAAGCTAATCAATCCAGACGCAAATCAAGACAGCCCACTTTGTCTTCAGTTGGGGGTCTTGCCCTCTAATTAATCTGACTTGTCCCTCTGCTAAGCACTGGATCAGTTTGCAAGGTTGCTGCATTATTCAGGGTGGCCGCTGGTGACAGAGGAAGTCTGGTGTGGAGTTATGATACTCTGAGGAAAAGCAGCAGAAAGAAGGATGAAAGAAGGAGAAGAGACGTTGGCGGTTGTATGATGAAAGGGAAGAAAATAAGTAGAGATAAACGTTCAACCAAGGGCCAAGATGCAATGATTGACGCGGTTCGATACGGTAAAGATCACTTGAAGACCTCGAGGGACCACAGCTGGCTTATCGACAGGAAGTCTATGTTCAGCTGTCAGGTCTCTGCCTCCGCTGACAAACTGCTCAGAAAACCAGAAGGAGCTTTTTCAGCTGTGTGCGCACTTATGACAGAATATCCAATGACAGCTAGACAACACATCTTCTTTTTCCGTTTGCACTTTTATTGTTAATCGTTAACCTTCAAAAGAAACCCTTCCCGACCCCGATATACAGCTTTCCTCAACAGTTCGCATTAAATACGCCTCTTTTTCACACAAACACAAAGTCCAGAAACACAGTTGTTATGTTCTGTTGGTTCGTACGAGGAGAAAAACAAGAGTTACATGGTCTTTTGTTGGCAATTGCAGTGGTAATACAAAGTCTGGAATGGGAAAAGTACAACGCACTCAAACAGAGAATCAAGTAAGTCACGTGTGTCCAGATTTTGAAATCAGTTAGATGAAATGCAAAGCGGAAACTTCAACTCAAAGCACAGGATAGGCGCTTAAAGAGACTGAGTTCAAGTACAGCAAAGAAACGTAAAAACTCACAAAAATGATCATTTTTCTGCACATTCAGCTTTATGGTTATGCAGTTTTTACTTACTGTACGTCTTTACTCTGGGCAAACATATAGTATATTATTCACATTGTATTCACATGACAGTATACATCCATATATACATGTTTTTTCCTCTCTTGAGTGTCCAGGCACTTCCTTCAGCAATCCAGAAGACATCAGATCATTGCACTGTTGCTGCCCCAAACACGAGCCGCCCTATCTACCCGCTCGTCTTTCGGGAGCCTGCTGATGTTGCTGCATTGTCTGATCCCTCACACATTCTGGCACTCCCACCCCAATCTGACTGTGAGCTGCCAATCCGCAGCAGAAATTGCCTATAGCTGCCATTTTTCAGCTTCAAGAAGCTGCCTCTCCTTGTTTATCTGGGCACGTACTCCAGTGTTTCCATCAGCTCAGTGCGCACACAAAACCTGCACTTAGAGGAGCTTCAGGAGATACGGAGGAGTGGAGCAAATTTTAAAGGGTAGAAATGGGAGGGGGGGGTGTATTTTTGTGATCTTTGGGGAAAAAAAAATCCAAAAGCTTTTTCTTTGAGTGTGTGTCTGAAGTTTCCTCTCTAAAGGTGATTCTAAATCTGATTCCGATCAGAAATTCCTGTCTCAAAGACGCATCCAGATCTCCAGTGATGTTCAGGCACCGACCAGTTGAAAAGAAATGAACAGAAAGCTTTCTCCCACGTTTGCTCCTCTCATGTTTATAATAAATAGTTTTTAAAAACTTTGAATTTCCTGTTAAATTATGGGATTTCTCTTAGGTTAATGCCCCTTATGACATATATATTCACTTCTAGAACACCTCAACTCATCCCTGTCCAAACAAGTCCCCCATCTCCAACATTCAAATCTAAAAGGCTTAGCTTTGATGCTTTACGGCGTACCCCAGGGCCTGGGACCATAAAGAAGCGAGACAGTTTGAAAACCTGCCTCCACATTTCAGCACAGCAAGAGAAGTTATTTTTTCCCACATCTGCACCGTTTCCCGCTGCTCTCTTTTTCTTCCCCACAGGGTTACAAAATTCAGTCACTCTGGAGCGACATCAGCAGCTGGCGCCGTCCGCCTTGCACGTTCGTAGTCCCATGTCGAGATGAAGCAGCGGATCAAAGCGAAAGGATTCAAGTCTGTGGGATTGGCACCGTGACAGTGATGAGACAGACAGTCCCGCTGGTGGCCTGCTGCCACACCGCACCTGTTGCACACGTGGTAATCCGCCACGAACATAACTGTACAGTTTCGCCCCACCACTGCTGAACACTGGGCCGCTCAATTCTGATTAGTGGGTTCAAACCTCTTATTTCTGTCTTTAGACAACAAAATCCTGGACTGACCTGTTGATCTGAACAGTTTTGGACAATAAGGCAGTTTATGGTATGGTAGGTAGGTCATGCCACGACTGTAGTGTGGTCCAGGTCCTATTAATGCGACTGCAGCTCCAAGATTACACTCCACTTCACCGTCTGAGCAAAATGATGAAGAATAGTCCTGGTGACCTTTCCTCCAAACAGACAGGTCCTTTTTTGTTGCTACAAGAAACTTTTAGCACAAAAGACATTTAGTCTGAGAGGCAAAGAGGACAAAGGAAAACATAAAAATATCAAAAGAGATAAACATCACCGGCTAGGAGGAAATCACGGCTGTACATTAAAGGTTAAAAGTAAGAACCATTTTTTTTTGTTGCTTTGTTTTTGTTTTTTTGTTTTTTTTCCCTTTGCATTACAGTTCCTTTAAATACAGGTCCAAAGGTCCAAGCATTTAAGAAGAAGGGAGGCCTCAAATCAAATCTCCAGCGCTCAGGATCCAGCTGCTGTCGTGAACGTTTAGCTGCTATCTGCCTTCAAAGCAGTCCAAGTACTCCAGGATGAGGTCATAGCAAAATCGATACTGCTCCTGCAGACACATGACACAAAGAAAAGTCAAAACATAGACGTTTACGCTTCAAAAACATGTCATTTGTTTAGAGGCTTTCTTACCAGAGACTCCACCATGTTGGGTTTGCAGTTCCGCAGGGTTTTGACAGCATAGAAGATGTCCACCATGTTCTGGTACTGGATCATCTCGAGGAGGATGTTACAGGCACAGAAGGTCCCACTCCGACCACCACCATTGCTGCAGACAAACGTGAGGTTTTATGACAACATAAAGGGTGGAAACTACAGCTGTCAATCCCAGTTTCTGAATGTTACACAGAAAAATGAAGTGGAGTCAGAGGACATCAAAAACCTTCAGAAATGATTTGTTCTTGTTGACCTATTTCTGTTTTATCAACTGTACTTGTTTATTTGATTCTGATACATTTATGCCTGATTTACACAGCGTCTCCCTTGCGTTGTGTGGGGAGTCGGACGTCTCACAACCATCAGTCAGTTAGTTGATTTTGTCTACGTTGCGCCTCCAGTCTATCCCCCCTCTGGGTTGTGGACAAGTGGTTTGTCCTGCCACCCCTATGCCGATTACAGTGGTTCGTCCTGCTTTCTTCGTTCGCGGTCTCCGTGTCCTCACTAAGTAAAATGAATGTTTTGGCTCATAAATGATGTTTTTGTACTTCCAAAAGAAAACTTTCATCATGTAGATGACTGTTATCTGAGGTGCTGACTTGCGTTATTGTGTGGGCATACCATCTTAAATACAGTAAATAATAGCGTTTTATACATTTTTACTTTAAAAATACAACTGAAGTTATTTTCTGAATTCCGACCTGTTTTCCGTTTCTCCGGCTTTTTGCTGCAAAATTGCTGCTTTGATGAACTGGAACTAGAACTCATGTGGGAGGCTTGCATCAGACGCCAACATGACGAAAACGTCAATATTATGTAAATATTCAGATTGATTAAAAAACGTTGTATTTTAATTGTGTCAACACAACTAGAGAGGCATCGCAGATGGACCAGTAAACCAGGCGTTAAAGTTTCTGCTTCATTCATTAAAAAGAAGCATTTCAGAGGAGCCTGCTGTGGGCGGGGCTTCACAGTAAACATTGCTGAGTCATGAAACGCGTCCCACCCCTACAGGCAAAACACACAAGGAGAAAACATGGTTTGTTTTTAATGAAAAGTGGTTTTCCATAGTGATGATTTAGAAATACTTAACTCAAATCTTAATATAATTTTATTAGATCAAAATGCGTTATTTGTTTGTGTTTTATATTGAAAATTAGAGTTAAAACATAAAGTGAATTTCCCTGAGAACCAGCAGAGGATTTCACGGAGTTCAGCAGTATTTCCACTGAGAATCCAAAAAAAGAATTAAATAAAAGGCGGATAGAAAACCAACAAAAACCAGTGGAGGTGTTTGCAGCCGTGAATCGAGTGAGGCAGGAGTGGCGTTCTAAAGGTCCCTCCGATATGAGCTGGAAGATGGTTACCTTCTGCGGCTTACCTCTGGGTAAACTCACAAGGACACCTGCACAGCAGTAAATGAGGTAAGTAAGAATGAAAAGCAGAGATGCTGCAATTCTGTAACACCCCCAGAGGGATATACAGAAGGAGCAGTACACATGCACTACACACTGCTCCCTTTACCTTCAAAGTTTTCTTTTCTGGCTCATTGACTTCCATTCATGTTTTCTTTGTTTATGTCCTCACCTCCACCACGAGGAGCCGTGAAGCAGCAAGTAAACATGTTTAGAACATCCTATGTTATTTGTTAAAACATTCGGTCCTTTAAACGCCGTAGGCTCTGCTTTGGGACAGTCAGAAAGTCCCCCGATGGAGGGAACTTTGGGGATGGAGACAAATCTTCAAAAATGTGATTCACTCAACACATCTGATCTAAACAATATAATAAAATGCTGGTGGAGAAAGACTATCTGGAAAAGAAACATTAAAATGTAAAAATGAACAACTCTTATCGTTAAACCTGTTTGGCATCAGCGCATGAAAACTCCATTGCTGTGGTTGTAACATCCCATCACCACAAAGAAATCAAAGATGTGTAGAGGTACAGCTGCATCTCATTTTTAGAAATTGTAATTTAAAAAAAAGGGAATTTTTAACACCAACATATGATTTAAACCCAAACCCACCACACTGCTCTTTAGACAATGTGGATTCTGTCCCTTTCCATTCTTTCTCCAGACTCCAGTCCAGGAGTCTGAACATCTAACATTAAAAGAGACATTTAGCCCAGTTCCTTCCTGACCAAAACCCAGCCAGAGTTTCTAACTAGAAAAATACACCCTTTTTATGTGTTTGTTAACAATGATTTATAAAATGTAACTTTGAAACATGTACAAGAATTGAATTATATTAGTGTTGTGTTTTTGTGACATTATTTTGACAGCAGCACATAAAAGTTCCCTTGAAATTAAAATACACTGAATGAAAAAAAGATCCTTCTGCTGCAGCAGATTTACTTTCATTAAAAATGAAGGAAAAGCCAAGTCAAACACGCTTTCACTATGGTGCGTCGTCATCTTTTCTATCCAATTTAAACATTGGTGTTCAGTCCAATATCTTGTAAAATATAATGTATAGTTTTTACACTGAAATACAATGAACTTTGCCTCTGAACAGCAGCTAGTGGTAGAGGAAGCGGTAAAACTGTGCTTCTAAAGGCCTGTTTGGATCAGTATACTGGACACTTTAAGACTAAGCTCTCTGAGTTAAAACATCTTTGTCAGTTTCATTGTCCACTGGAACCGCTGAGCAACTGGCTGACCAGTCATTGGCTTCGAGGAACGCCCGCAGGCCCTGCTCGCCCCGCCTGCGCCGCCAAAGGGTTAAACCCCTGAAACCTACAACCCCTGAGCTGGGAAACAAGGGGGCTCTGAATCGGCAAGGAACACTACAGAGACGCTCCGGTTTGCCCTGCTAAATGCGCCGTCGATTTCAAATAAAGCTTTTTATTTTTCACGTCGGAGCGTTTGGACTTCCTGTGCCTGACACATGGCAGCGGGTATGGGACCACGCCCACCTGATTGAACTGTGCCCCCCCCAGACTGCTCCGTGCTCAGCACCCCTCGCTCATCTGGACGTGGTGGGGGAGGACTGGCTCTCATCCACCGGGATGCTTTAACCTGCACCAAACTGAGCTCAGACTCTTTCAGCTCCTGTGAACTTCAGATGACTACGGTCGGGTTCAACCCTCTGTTTTATTGTTTTTTAATTTACAGACCCCCTGGACCTGCCCAGCTGTTTTTAGACGAGTTTGCTAAGTTTTTATCCAGTATTATCAAACTTGATTCAGTTCTGATAGTGGGTGATTTTAATATATGCATTGATAACTCATGTCCCTCTACCTTAGAGTTATTATTTTAAATGGAATCTTTTAATTTTGTTCAGCATGTTTTTGGGCCCACTCATAACAAAGGACACACTCTAGATCTTGTCTTGTCTTTAGGTCTTGATATTAAGGATCTTTGTGTAAAGGACAGTCATGTGAGTGATCACTGCTGGATCTCCTTTCATGTATCATTTCCTGGTTTATCTCAACCCACTATTCTTGTGACTAAGCGACGTGTTTTAAGTCCTAATGTGTCAGATAGATTCATGGATCTGTTTGATTCTGATTCTTTTACTCATTTTAATGACTCTCTAATGCAATCTTTTGACAGTCACTGTCTCCATTTTAAATAGAGAGGGTAGTCTCCCCAAAGAAGGCCTTTCCTTGGGTAAATGAGGATATTCGCAGCTCCAGTTGAGCATTTATGGAAATCAACCAAAGTGGAAGTCCACAGACTCCATCTGAAAGAACTGATTTTTGCTCTAAATGAGAGGATAAAAGAGGCTAGATCAGCTTTCTGTTGTAAACTTATCTCAACAAATAAACGAAATCCTTAAATTATTTTCAACACACTGACTACACTTGTTTCTCCCTCTATCACTCAATTCCCCAAACAGTCTCAACTGATGGTTTTTTGACAAAGGTCCTGGACGTTGGAATAAACAGCCCTCCTTCAGTCAGTGTTCCAGCCTCCCTAGGCTCTCAGTATTCACCAACGTGGTTTAGCTTCTCTCCAGTAACTGTGGAGGATGTTCATTCTCTACTGAAGAAAAGCAAACCCTTCTCTTGCCCTCTTGATCTAATTCCCACCCCTGTTTTTCTAGAAGTATTTCAAAGTATTGGTGTGACTATTGTCAAACTCATCAGCCTCTCACTGGAGTCAGGATCTGTACACTTCTCTTTTAACGCATCCCCTTATCACTCCCATCTTTAAAAAGCCTGACCTTCATCACTCTGATCCAAAACATTACAGACCCATCTCAAAGCTTCCTTTTATCTCAAACATTTTGGAGAAGGTAGTTTGCAGAGCAACAACAAAACATCTTAGATATTTTCCAATCAGATTTTAAGAGGAACCATTCCACAGAAACAGCTCTTTTAAACGATGTGATCATGGCAGTGGATTCCTGCCAGTTCTCTGTCTTGGTGCTTCTGGACCTCAAATCTGCATTTGATACTGATTATGGTCTGTCTGTCTGGGTCTGTTTTACATTGGTTTGCCTCATATATCAGTGGAAGAACTTTCAACATCACTGTAGGTTCATTAAACTCTAAAATAGAAAAAAATATCTTGTGGCGTTCCCCAGGGTTCGGTTCTGGGCCCTAAGTTTTTCATTCTACATATGATCCCTCTTGGCAAACTAAAAAAATAGTAAATTTAGCCACATTTCCCTTTCCATTCCCATTTCCTTCCATCAAACATCCCCTTGGTTCCCTGAGCTCCTCTGTCCAGTCGACTGTCAGGAACCTTGTGGTGTTGTTTGAGAAATCTTTATCTTTGGAAGGACATACTAAACCAATTGTTAAAAACTGCATGTATCACCTGAGGAATGTGGCAAAAGTCAAACATATCTTCTCTAGACCTGACCTGGAGATAATTATCCAAGTTTTTATTTCTTCACCTTTGGATTATTGTAATTTACTTTTCACCTATTTTAGCAAAAGCTCTTTAAAACGTCTGCAGCTCTTCCAAAACTCTGCGGCACGACTTTTAACAGGAGCAAAAAAACGAGCACACAAAACTCCATTACTCTCCTCTTTACACTGGCTCCCAGTTACATTTAGAATAACGTTAAAAATTTGACTTCTAGTTTTTAGAGTTTTGCATGAACAAACTCCCAAGTTCATTGCTGATCTTTTAACCCCCTACTTTTCGGTCCGATCTCTGAGGTCTTCAAACCAAAATCTGTTACAAATTCCAAAAACCTGCTACAAAACCAGAGGAGACCTCGCCCTTCATTTTTCTATAAAGCCAGAGAGCCCTAATCGAGGTATAAAAGAGCCACATGTGGTTCCACAGCCTCAGGTAGAGCCCTCCTCTCTGCACCATTTACTTCAATCCAAAAAAGGGAACATTTGGCAACAGATATTTTTTTATTTTCTTAGCTTGGGTGAAATGTTTATAGCCTTGAATACAGCGCTTTTATGAACATCCAGCTTACTTGGTGATGACATGATGTGGCTTGCTCTCTTTGTGAAAGGAAATCGGTTGAGTCAGCAGTTTTTTTTTAACCTCTGATTGTGTAGCTAAAGATCCCGACTAAAAAAATTTTAAGGCTCAATAAATCTTTACAGGTGTCTAAAATGAATTTAATGATTAGGGTGTGACATCATGAAGGTTCAGCATTGAGCTTTTTAGCAATATTCAGTAAAACGTTAATATAACTATCCATTATAGCTGGTTAACAAATCGTTAATAAACTGTCAGTTAATGAGTAGTAAATGACTTGGTAAATAACAGTTAACGGTTTAAGGATTTACAAGTAATAACTAATCTCTTAACCATATGTCAATGATTTATAACTGAATTAGTAATAGATCATGAACAAAGTGTCAGTAAATTGCTTACTAATGGTTTTTTAGAAATCAGTTGATAGTTTACGATACTAGGATTTCATTTTAAAGTTGCAGCAGCTCCTCATTCATTACTTAAACACACACACACACATACTCACACATTAGAGTGCTGCGGCGCAGAGCCGCTTTTCTCCACGACAGAATCTGCTGATAAACGTTGATGACGTAAACACTTCACAACTGCATAGCGCAGCATATCAGCGCGAGGCTGCTTTTCTCCGCTACAGATTCCAGTGGAATGATGTTAATGTTTGAAAAGTTACGGTAGATGAAAGAATGTAAACATTGGAGCTAAAGCCCTGATTAAAGACTTTTAACAGAGTTTCTTCACCCGCTTCACCTGCTGCCAGCACCGGGCGCGTGCGCACGGAAACAAACTGAAGATTGGAAAACATTGTATTATCAAGTACATGATAGTAGATTCCAAATCGCTAAAAGATAATAGCCTTGGTTTGAGTTTTTGTCTCTTTGGCATGAAAAATAATAGGAAAGAAAAAGTCAATGATGAGTGTTTGGGGCTTGATCAATAGTGAGAACAGAATGAAGTGTTGGTGGACAGCCACATGAAAATACTGGGATTGAACATTGTGCATAACTGTTTTAGCTTGTGTGAATTTTGTAGAACAATGAGTTGATCATAAGTGTCATTACTTAGGGGGTAAAGAAAAGTATTAAAAAAAGCTTTGTGAGGCCGTCCTGCATAATGTAACAAATTGCATGTAGAAAGCTGGGATCTCCATTAATAAGTTTGAAGTCCAATAAAAAAGTCCTTCATAAAGTCATTTTTCAAAGGCTTTCTCTTATTTATATATGATATGAAGCCACAGTGGTGCTGTCAGGATGCTTCAGGGAGCGTATGCGGCATCACAGCAACAAAGAGCTGTGAAATCCAGCACAGACTTTTGTCAGCACTCGAACAGGAAAGTGCCTAATTGCCGGTCCCCTGACATTTTTCTCCGGAGCCAATATGGGCCTGACATTTGTGACGCTGAGTGAAATGTCTTCACAACAGCTGGACGGATTGCCACGAAATGAGATAAAGACATTCCTGCTCCTTCATTTCCCGCTTTGATCAATAAACGTTTTACTTAGGAGAAGAATCAATCACCATTTTGGTAATTCCAATACCTTAATTTATAAGCTGGAAATTCAATGAGTCTGAATGCTAACATTTATTAACTAAACGCTGACATTTATATCAACCTCAGCAAATATTAGGAGGCTGGCAAACTCAAAGCAAAGCGGTGAACACGGGGGATGAAGCTGACACCAGGCTCCAAGCAACGCTAAAAAAGTTGGAGAAAACTTTGTGGCTCAAATACAATGTCTCTGATTTGACTTCTATCGCCCAGAAGTTGAAATTCCTTCATAAAAACGCACACGAATAAAAATTTTATCACAGCTATGTTGCTTGTAAAACATAAAAATACAGAGAAACACAACAAGATATCGAGAAATAACATCCCACAGTGGCATTCCCTTTGAAATACTGTCAATATGAATTGAAAGCTACCAGTAATATCTATAAACAAGTAGTGGAAAATCCACTTCCTCTCCCTGGAGACAGCTGCAGTGAATTTGGGCGTGGGCGCCTCTGCAGCGCATACAAGCAATATTAAGGTAATCAATCGTCGTCAGTGCTTTGGCAGCGCTGGATTTAGTGCAGTGAGAACCATCGCATTCTGTATTAAGCAGTAATTGATTTGATCTCCATAATCTCTTTCCTGGTTGTCGTGGGTAACACGGTGTGACAGCACTGAATGATGTGCTTTCTGATGGGGGTGCTGGGTACGAACGTGTGAAGGGTCAGCAATGAGCTCGACAGGCTATTCATATTCATCAGTGGAGTGCGCACTCCGGGGGCTTAGGACACTACAGAGGAATGCGATGCCCCACATGGAGAACTCCACAAAACCGCAGCGCTGCACATTACGACACAATTTGATTTTCCTCATAGAAAACACAGCCGTGATAAATCTCACCGCATCTCAGGCAGGACACAGTCTCTGACGCTCATAAAACATGGTGCTCATGATTTAACCATATTACTACAGACATATTTCTGATGCATCCACTGTGAATAAAACTTGGGCAGTAAATGCACTTTTAAATGTCATTCTTCACAGGCAGTCATTTGCTGTCCTGGACATTTTCTTTGAGAAAGACTGATCTCTTCCATTACTGTTTTTCTTTTCTTTTTTAATCATTTACAGTGCATGTTTCTTTTTCGGCAATATCATCAGAAACAATGTCTTTAAATTCGCTTTTATGGAGATGATGATCAGCTTTATCTATCAAATAATCATTGACTGAAAATCTACTGAAGCTGGGTGTGTTGATTTATTCATAATAGAGCCACGTTGATATTCATAGAGCTGATTTTTACTATTTTTGTTTGCTTTTACATGTAATAATGCTTAGAGATCCGACCATAACTGTAACTCCTCCCCCCTCTCTTTCCAAACAGGAACCCACTGCTCCAAGTAGCCAAAATCCTGTAGACTTTTATTGAAAAAAAAAATAGTCATTACACAATCATTGCAACTCTGCTACTTTTATTAACATGTTCTTGCTATTTTTTTTTTCTGTAGTGCAAGTTATTCAAATTTTAAACGGAGCAATAAGATGTCTCAAAGAAGCATGTGGTCTTGTGTTGACACATCAAATTGTTTTACTGACAGATTCCCCTGCCGTTTAGTGGTAGGGGTGCCCTTCCAGTAAGAACACGGAAGTGTGACTCAGACCATTTACTCCTCACTGATGATTTCTGGGTCCAACATTAGGTGCGTTTGGCAAATAAAAATGGAGACTGATTTGAATTATTTTGGTTGGAACAGGAAACCACACTTCCAGAAGTTCAGAAGGAAAGACAGGAAAAAGAAGAACAGAATCAAATGAACAATTAACGCAATTTTAATGGAGCGGAGAAAAGCAGCATATCGGTGTAAAGCCGATACGAAAAGCTGTTTTTCTCCACATCAGAGTCAGTGGCTGACCCGACTGGGATTCAAACCCGCAATCCCCCAGCCTCAACATGCACAGTCTACCACTCGGTTAGTAAGAAAAGATCGACTTATCACAGTGGGAGTTGTGAGTTTTTTTAATTTAGTGTTCACTTTTTCAACTTCTTTTTTGTATTTACTGTTTTGTTGTATTGATTTGAAAATGAAGTGATTTTAGTAATTTTAGTGTGTGAATTTGACTAGTAACGGGCTTTGGCCTGTTGGCAAAAATGTATAAATAAATAAATAAATTGTAAATGAATAATCATCTGGGTCACTTTTTTTTTTTTCCAGAGCAGAGAGTTCATTAAAGACTCTCAGAGTTTTTTTTAAGATTTATATCTAATGTGGTTTATATAAGCTGTTTGTCTGACAGCTTAAAAACCCCTCCGTTCTAAAGGGATAAACAAGAGTCTTTGGGTAAAGTTCTCACAGAATAACTCACAGGCAGTGCACAACAGTGCGTCCTTCTCCACATTCTCTTTGCCACTTGTGAACTTGAGCCAGCAGGTTAAGGAACGCCTTCTTGGAGTCGGGAACGTCTCGATAGGCCGACCAGCGCAGAAACTGGAACTGACACACCACCAGCTGGCCCTCTTGGAGCTTTGGACACAAACACAACACGGAACACATGTCAGCATTCAGCCTCTCGTCTGTACTGTGACAAACGTCCAGGCTGCTTCAGCAGATCTTCACACACAGGCTTCAAGAGCTTCCTGGACTTCCTGCTCTATAGGTTTGTGCTAAGTCAGCAGCCTGACTTAGAGATATATGGGTCTATTGGTGCAAGCAGGGTCCATGGAGTGCAGGAAAAGATCCCTTTGTGTTCATAACCTTGTCCTGCAGAACCTCACCTAATATTAGGGACCAGTAAGGTACTGTAAGTCATGCAAATTGGGCCGGAAAGACATCTAATGATGCATGAGGAACTGCCTCAGAGGAGGTGGGAGTTTACACAGTGTTCTCCTTTTTCTGACCACTCTCACACCCACACAGACACATGCTTACCATGCACTTCCCCTGGCTTTTACTCCCTCCCCTTCTATATCTTTGTCACACAGAAAATACACAAAAAAATGCCACGAAAAAGGAGTAGAAAGTGGGAGGCATTTGCTCTTTCTATGTGATTCGATTCCTCCCTTGCAGTGCTTAGTCGCCCTCCTCCTGACTGTTATATAGACTCTGTAGAGGGAAAAAATTGTGTCATGGGGTCGGGAGTGGAATGACAACGGCAGCCGCTAGACAAGGTGTGGATGCCAATCAACAGAGGAAGTCCTGGCTGCTGCTCATAATGACACAGGGGACGGCGGCATGCTTTCAACTTTCTTCCATAATTGGTAGATATGGGTCCAAAGGAAATAACCATACACGTGTTTATGCAAAACCAAGACATAAAACATGCAAACCTGCCCAGGCACTCAAAAAATTTGAATCCAGTCTTGCTTATGTCACGTCGGTCACATATCTGGTGTGTCCATAAAGACCCACTATTATAGGTGTGCTTGTGTTTTTTTTTTACGTGTTTTTGTGGCATTCTTCTGATAATCGGCGACATCTATAAGGAACATTCAGATTAAAATTGCATTTCTTTATTAAAAATGTTGTGAGTCAGGAACAGATGACAAAATGCCGTTGTAAAAAGCTTGTAGTTGTGAAGCTTCTGCTACTACTGCTTCATTCTGATTAGATCCATGGAGGTCTTTGTTTTCCTGACATCGGACTCAAAGCCGTACGGCTGGATAGCTCAGATATTGCTGGACATTTCTGTTGCACTGGTAGTGATGGGAGAGGAGGTGGGGTTGCTCTGCATCAGTGGTTCCGCTCACATTTTAGTGACAGAAGCGGTCCAACAAAACAACACCGCTTTTTAAATGTTTTTTTGGCTAAAAACAACATCATTAAAAGACCACTGAGAACAATTTAGCAATAAATCCAAAGAAAGCTGGACTGGGACTTTAACTCTGCACACCTAAAGAAGGAATCTGGATTGTAGCTTAAAGCACTGCAGCAGAAACATGGCGGGACGTAAGGCGTTCAGCTCACTGATGGCAGAGAGACAGTGAAAGGAGCGAGAAAATGACCTTTGCATGCACATCAGTGAGCTTTACTGCAGGACTCTCCAAACAATTTGACACTGATAAGAGAATTTTCTTTTTACTGCTTAAAATCAAAAGATATTCTTTGAATATTTTGACTGCGTTTAAATCACATATAAGAGAACATTTTTCTGTTTAATAGGGAATTTGTATTTTTTTGTCCATTATTCTGATTTTAACTGACGATCAACAAGAAAATATTAAAGCGTAACTTGTGCTTGATATAACAAAAAAAATGTAATAACATGGATGAAGTAGAAAACAGTCAATAAAAGTGTATGTAGAGAACATAAAATATGACATAAATGTTATTTAGATGTGTGGTTTTGAACTGGCTGAGGATCATCAAATCCGCAACTTACAGATAGTGCAGGGGGAACTACGGGACTTTTTACACTGCAAAAACTGGCCCCTTAAAATCAAGTCAAAAATGATTACCCCATTGGCAGATTTTCTTTAAATAAGCAAAAAAAAAAGTAGAAGAATCTGCTATTGGGGTAAGAAAACTGGTTTTACCTAGAATTCTTATTTTAGGAAAAGAATTAAAGTGACTAAGACGCTTTCTTAACGTGCATTCACGGCGATGTGCTTGGTGGCGCCTCTGTAGAGGTCTCCAACAAATACTGTATAAACACAAGCCACCCGCTCAACATCATGCATGGTTTTCACAATGTGGTCAACGAATGAAGTTCCTTGGCGGTTGCTCCGCGTCGGGGGCATCAAGACGCCAAGGCGTTGAGCAGTAAATCTGATGGGCCTCAAAAGAGCGGCAGAAGCATTTGACGCCTCGGCTGCGTCCGGTGTGAACGCGCCATTACACTAAGATTGTTGAGAAAACTTTTTCAATAAGATCATTTTTCTTTGTAAAACAGAAAAAAAAGACTTAAAGAAAAGTTTTTTCCTTTTCTTGAAACTCAGTTTTTGCTGTGTAGTTCACAGTTTTTATGAACAGAGATGTCAGGTGCAGTGGAAGGCTGCAGGGAGGCTGCTTTGGGAACTTCAGGTTTGTATCCCAAATTTTTACAGATGATGCCCTCCTGCTGGCTCCACAGAACCATGACCTTCAGAGTGATTTTGGGCTTACGGGAGCAGCGACTGCAAACCAGTCGTTGTAGTGTCTGTTAAAACTAAATAAAGGCAAAGCTTCAGCTTTTTTGGTTGATCTTTATTCCTGCCCTCGCATGTAGTCATGAGTTTAGGTCATTATTGAAAGGATACAATTCCAGCTACATGTGGAATAAATAAAATAGAATATGTGCATGTAAGTTAAAAGTGCAGGTTTGGAAATAAGGTTCTGCAGACAAAACGGAGCACATTCTCAGTAAATCTCAAAACTTTGACTCTGGTGAAATATCATTGAGATGACCTGCACTTTCTTTTATTCTCCAAGCGACTCACCCGTGTGACATTCTTGACACGAAACAGGCGAGTGATGACATCCTCATCTGCTGACATGGACAGAAACTCCACCTCCATGGGTCCATACTGCTGTAAACCGGGTTCGGGCCAGTACTGAACACAAGGCTGCACGGAGAACAGGAGGTTATCATGAGAAAATATGAAAACAAAACCCTTTAGAGGCTTTCAACTTGATGAAAGAAAACCTCTTTTTTCATGTTGTGCACATTTGAAGGAAGAGAGAAAAGCAGGATAGTAAAAAAAAAAAACTTGTGTTTGAGCAGAAAATGTGATCTTCTGATACAATCCAAGTGTCAAAGTGTCAAGTCTTGAACGCAGAGCAGAACGGGATGTAAAAGATTTGAGAGACTGCAAGATGAGGAGCACAGTTCTCTAGAAACTCGTGGCTTTGGGCACCAAAGACAAGGTTCCTCATTCAATTCAATTCAAACTTTATTTATAAAGTACGTTACATGCAGCAGCAACACAAAGTGCTTTTTTTGTTTTAAGATAATTACAAATAAAACTATAGAACACAGAGAATCCCCCTAACCCTCCTGATTCCTCACACCCAACAAACTCCCATGAATACAACGAAAAAGTGTAAATAGAAATAGAAACTAGTGTGGAAGTGATTACTGAGTTACAGGATGGCAATATTACATTCTGCTGGATGACAAGGTGAGACTGATCAAAACAAAATGGATTATTTCTGCAAAGCATCAGAATAGGGAAGATGAATCATCTTGAAAGGTGAACTGAGAAGTTCCCATGTGATCAGCTAGTGAAATGTTTGTGTTAAAACACAGTCCTGCAGATACAATTTGAAGCTCAAATCAAAACAAGGTAAAAATTTAACTAAAACTTATTTTCTTGAGGTATGATATCAAGCTGTCTGTTCCATTTTATGAAACCCTTTAATGTCTGAGGGATAAAAACATAAAAACACCAGAGCTAAAATCTCAGACAAAACCCGAGGGAATCTGAAAGCTAAAATTAGGATTCTGAATATGAGCTATGAGGCAGGTTTGATGAATCCATAGGACCACCTATCTGCTATTCAAGACAAAACATTATAGAAGTGTAAATAACTATTTTAATGAAAAAAAAAAGACTAGAAAATTTGAAAAAAGGTTTCGACATCAAACTATACATTTGTTCTTTTTATTTTTGGTGAAATGTTTGACTTTTTAGTAAGGAAACCTTTTAGAAATTGGTTTATTTCAACCAATCAAACTACTAAAGACAAATATCTATCTATCTATCTATCTATCTATCTATCTATTATTCTATATATATCTTTACTTAGCTTGTTATAGTTATAGCTAGTTATTATATTATAGCTATAATCCTTAAAAAGCAGTCTCTAGTGGTCATTTGAGGAACTGCAACACTTTAGACTTTTAAGTTAATTTTCAAATGTGCCCACTATTTCTAAGAGCTTAAGTGAAACCAATAGTTCCACAAAATAAAACACGAACCTAAGTTCATTTACATTACACTGTGAGTTCGACAGACACTTAGAGCCTGTGAGATATGATGTACTACAACTGTAAACGCCTCTGAAGAAAATTTAAAGAGACTTCTACTTCTCGCACAATATAAAGTCTTCATCTGCAACAAATGAGCTCTCAAAAAAACACTTTGCTCACATGTCTTACTTAGTAAATATTTTAGGTTTGACTGCAAAGCCTACAAATCCTGATTGAAAAAAAGGTATCAAAGGCAAGACTGTTCATGAGCTGTCATTTTACTTCTGTAATTCACTTGTAATGCATGCATATACCAGCTACAGGTGTAAATAGGATGTGATACATCTTTAAACATCTTTGGAGATGCATTAATAATACACTAAAGAAGTGTGTCTGTTTCCAGTTTGTGAGCCTTTTTCCCCTGATATTCCTTATTTGCTTTTTCGTTTGATATGACTTAATCCTGATTTATGTTTCTTAATACTTTTATAACCGTTCGGCTCTCGTAGTAATACTATCAGAGAGGATGACAGAAAAAATTTGAGAAAAATTGGGCCTTCAACCTAAAAAGCAAAGATGACGAGTCTATTCTGCAGCAAATGTCAGTGTTTGAGGATTAAAGTCTCACAAAAACAGCTCATTCCAAGCACACTCAAACACAGAATAATGTCAGGATATATATATATATATATATATATATATATATATATATATATATATATATATATATATATATATATATATATATATATAGTTGAAAATAAAAATTAAAACCTACTAATTTGGCAGGGACCTTACCCAGGCTGAGTTGGACTGGTTCAGTTGGTTGAGCATGACCACTGCAGTGCAGCCGTAGTCAAAGACCAGCCTCCAAAAGTCCGCTGTGGTCCCAGGCAGAGGGTGAGGGGTCACTATAAAAGCCGCCTGCCGGTGGAAGCTGTCAGCGAGCGCAGCATTGATGTAGTTGTTACTCTCCCCCTCTGTGGTTACCAGGAAGGCGAGGGCACGATCAGGCGGCAGGACGTCCATGCTGCGGTTTTTCTCCCGGTTTCTGGGCAGCAGAGCGATGCTGCACTCCTCCACATCCAGATGGGAAGTCACTGAGTTGAGTGTCTGCGAGTGAGAAAGTTCAAGAGCTCAGAAGAAGATCAAACAAAACTTAAAGCAAAGGAGGATTTGAGATATGACAAAACCACGAACGTAAGAAAAAAGAGGAAAAATGTTTGGCAAAGTTGACTGATAAAGTCCAACAAACAGATAAAAAAAATCCTAAGAGAGACATAACTCTAGCAATTTAACCAGCTACTTTTGATCAACTGTAAAAATATTTGGACGCCTAATAAACAGCATCAATAATAGATCTATAACTGGCTGATCTCAGTGTGACTGGTTGGCTGTTTGAAAAGGCAGAGCGCACTGGGTGGTGGAGAGGCTTTCAACATCAGTGACAGACAGATGGATTCACCAGATCAAAGAAACATCCTCCCTCATGAAGATGGGAACAGTTTGTAACCACAGCGCTGCACCACCTACAGCGCCGCTCCTTCATCGTGAACAATGCGGTCGTAGTCTTTCAGTGCAGCGTGGTTGAAAATGAAAGGAGGAGTCGGAGTCTATTTCACTCTGAGCTGTGCTGCCTGGAATTGAGCGCGGCGTTCAGGTGATGGGGGGGGTGAGGCAGGTAAAGTGTGCGGGAACTTAATCAACCTTCAATGTTCTGAGCGCTTCCCAGAGGGGGGGTTTAATATCAGTCACAGAACAACGACTGACACAATGTCCCTTCATGCTGAAACAAGTACAGCCTTATGCTGCGTTCACACCGGGCTTGGAAATGCACATTTAAGCGACCCTTTGCAATGAAAAGTTTATGTAAACGTGCTAAAATGCATGTTACGGCCTTCCACGTTCAAAACTTTCATGTTGGATTTAGTAGTGATGAAGGGCAGCATCCTTTTCAAAACATGGAAGTGCCAACCGTTTGAAAATCGATAATGAAGTAGAAATGATCAATTGAGGTTTCATATATCGGAATAGAGCTGGGAAAGAAAAAGATTTGCAAGATTTGCTCCACTGTTTCACACCAAGCCTCTTCCAACTGTGAGTACATGAGCACAATCGGGTAGCGACAGTCCAGTGTGAACAGCATATGCTAACGTTCATGACATTTTTGAATGAGCCACACATCCCTGGTGTGTACGTGACTTTAGTCAACACTTCCCTTCAGGTGCTTACACACCGAACGTGATTCACGCAGTGGAGGCGGCCAGTTTCAATGTAAAATCAATGGTTTAGATGCAAATTGTGAGAGCGGCCAGCGCGGCGTGACCTGAGCAAAGTGGCACAAATTCAGCAGTGAGTGCAGCGAGCCAGAGTAAAAAAAATGCAAACCGTGTCAACCGATTAGGGACTCAACTTTGGGCATGTGACGGTTTCAGTGACAGCAGGTAGAATACACATCCAATATGGTGGATCGGATCTCCTGAACTTCCATTCATTTACTTAACCTGATGTATCCCTTTCGGGACAGTAGGATATCCTGAACCCTTCCCGCTACTGTTGGATGACAGTCTGCTTCAAACACGGTCAGAGAGACGGAAACAGGGAATTTTCCTTTTTTTTTGTGGGTAGAAAGTTTATAGGTTTATTCCTTAATTTCTTTTTGATGGCCTGCAATCTACATGGAGACGTGATCACCAATGTTTTTGATTAGCTCTTCGAAAAAAAAACCATATGTCTGTGCGGGGCACTTTGGTGGACCAAACAAAAGTCCAGAAAGACCACAAGTCAAAAAGTTGGTGAGAAGTAGGTGAGACGCAGGCGTGTCATAGAGATATTTCTTTTTTTTTTAACCCTCTGATTCCTGCGCACTGAGCAGGAAGCTTGTTTGTGTCGTTCAAGCGTGCGCTCGTTGTTGGAAATGAGGAAATTTGACAGTGTGTTTTGGGACATCATGTGCACACGCTGTGCCTGCAGCATTGTGTGCGGTCAGTAAGGAGCCATCGTGTGCTTCTCACCAACGACTGGAGTGATGTATAAAGTGCGCCATACAACAGCATCATCCGCACGTCACGAGTGTGTGTAAATTACATTATTCTTACAAATATTTCACCATAAGCTTAACCCTCGAACAACAATGGTACGTTCCATTTTTCTGAGGTAATCGCAGGAATCTCAAGAAAACTGCAAGACACATCTGCGGGCTTCTAAAACCCTTTACGGGCTCAGAGAACCCAAAAACTCTGGCAGCGCAGAAGAACAGATGCACTTATTCCCGTGCGGCTTTAATGAACTATTTGAAAGTAAGCGGGACCCACTCTCACCTGAAACTCCTCCCGCAGCGGCGAGGAATTGCTCTGAGAATCCACTCGCAGCATGTCTTTGTAGGTGACGGCGAACTCGCTCATCAGGATGGAAGTGTCTCCGCAGAGACACGCCTCCAGAATGGCATCATGGATGAAGACGTACTGCTCCTGCAGAAGACAACAGGGTCACATGACTTCCTGTAAGCTTAAGAAAAGCACGTCAGAATATGTAAAACGGCAGTTTAAGCAGAAGGGGAAATTAAAGCAGCAGGAGATCAGTTTTATTCTTCCCAGTTGGAATTCTGTTCCCTTTGAAAATGCTGGGGAACACAGTGGGCTTCACAGGGTTTAATCATAATTTAATGCTAAAATACATTTTGAGGAAAAACCTCAGTGGGCTGGAAAGCTGCATTAGAAAACATAGCAAGTTGGAAGATGAAGCTCCAAATGGGCAGATATTTTTACCACAAATGAGCACAGAGTGAGTGATGAGTCAGAGTAAAGGAATAATGAGTCCTGCAACCAAACAAAATCACGATGTCCGTCTTTGCCAAGCCAAGCAATATTATTTGTAAGAGAAACAAACAAATTTTAAACTAACAAATTTCGACACATGTTCATCTGATAAATTGCAGGGAGGGAGAATCCAGGTGCACGTAAACAGAATTCAGCTATAAAAGGTTTTTGTTTGCAGATTTTACTGCAAACTTGATGGTTTCTAGCTCAGAAAGGCGAATCAATAAAGATGTCCTGCTGCAGCTCTTTGTCATTTGTATGCTCTTATGGTCAGGGGGTAATTAGGCAAAAAATCAGCTTTTTATAAAGCTACGTTCACACCAGGCGTGTGTTGCATTCAGGAATGCGTTTTTAGCATATGGTGTTCACATTAGACTGTTACTACCTAACAAAAACTAGCGCATGTATCTACAGTTGGAAGAGGTTTGGTATGAAATGGTGTTGTGTTATTCCAGTCGGGCACAAATAGCTTTTATTTATTTCGCCTTTATGATCAATTTTCAAACAGTTGGCACTTTTGTGAATTAAAAAAGAAGCCAATTTATCTGTTACAGCCACAAATAAATGGTGAAAGTTAGGTGACTTATAGCACTCATAGTTATCGTTTCTGCAAAATGATTTTCTTTTTTCTCATAAAAAGTTAGTTCTGAACATTTATCTCCTTTTCTTAAACAAGTAATTGTTTTATTTAGCACATTTAGCCATTTCCTCTACCCCCCTTTCTAGTCTGAATCAGGTGACTGTCCACTCTCCTCATTACCTGTCTCTCCTCACTGCCCTTTGGTGTCCGAATGTAAAAAGCTATAGGCTTGCCTCGAGCCTGTTTTTTTTATTGTGTTCCAGTTTTAGATCCTGACCTGCTTTCTGTTCAGTAAGTTCTGCTTCTGTTCTGTGGAACTGGACTTCAACTGGATTTGCATAGTAGAGGCTGGACTCTGTGTTTGAATCGTGTTTTGGCAAGAGCCTGCTCAGAAAAGGACAGGAATGAACTTTTTTTAGATGAAGTTTGAGGATTGCTTTGTAGAGCGTTAACCTTGTGTCATCTTTACAGCAGCAGTAACTCTTTATTCACAATCCACTTTAGCTATTACCACACCAATAACTGTTCTCTCTGGGCTCCACTGGGGCCACACAACCACAATAGTACAGTCATATATTAGTTATAAATAAAAATTTGTAAAAATAAATAAAACCAAAATGTTAGTACAGCACCACAAGATGCAACATCCAAATTTAAATGAAACACATTTAATTATATAAAGATTTTTATTTAATTATATAAGGATTTTTATGGCCTGCAATAGCAGTAACTGCAAGGACCATATTGTTTTCGTAGTTGTAAACATTTCTGCATCTCTGAGTCAAAATTTGACCCCTGCCACACGAGCGGAAAGTCACCAAACTTTGCACAGGCCTAGTAAAAATTGAAAAGGATATCCAAGAGGATGGATGGCCATATGACTTACTGCTTGGCGGCCATTTTGTGGCAAAATATGAGATTTGGCGAATTCCATGTCTTTCCACAAAATGGGAGAACAATAGTTTTGTTTGTCAGAGTTTCACAAAATTTCATGTACGTGCCAACCAGCAGTCTATAACCACCACAGAAGTTTTATTGACCTTTGAACTTGGGTAGAGTCCACCCTATAAGCAATTATAAAATAATATTTTAGTCCCATGAAGTTCAGCCCACTGTTGTTTTTCCCACATCAAAATAAAACAAGGGGAACATTACTTGAACGTTCTACCACACTGTTTCCACACATTGGACTGTAATAATGGTTGATCATTTTTTGCTGCGTCACATGTGTGTTGTCCACTATGATGGACCTTGGTCGTTTGCACGTTATAGTAAAAAAAAAAAAAAAAAAAAAACTATTACAAAATCAATTCAAATAAATTTATTTAATTTTGAATCCATTTTATGATGACATAGCTTGATTGGTTTCCATTAAAAATTTCCCTCAGACAGATCGATCTGGTTGGATAAATCAATTCATCGATTAATAATTACTCCCAATCTTCATTTACTGCTATTAAGACAAATGATGTTTACGTAATTTCTTATAGTCCCGGAATAAACAAAAATCTACTTTCGCGCCTGTGTTAGGGTGAATTGAAGGTCAAACATTTTTCTGGTGATATGTCATTCCCATGTTTTCTGGAGTATTAGTCACACTTTTGCAACATCTATGTTTTTTCTTCTTTTTCTATGCACATTTTAGCTCATGCAACTTATACTCCACTTATATTCTAGAAATTACGGCATTTAACACAGTTCAAATCTGCAAACACGGCCGGACGTGTTTCATGGATCGAACTGTCCCCCTGACCTCAGTCTGGATCATGTTGATGCGCCGAGAGCACAGGGTTTTCACGCAGTTGTAGATGTCCACCACACCCTCACACTCCGCCATGTCCAACATGACATCCAGCACGATGTAGCAGCCGGTCCGCCCCGCCCCCGCACTGAAACCATAAAAAACATACAAAAACCTTGTAACACATGTATATTAAATGCATTCTTTGCCCTTTCTGTTAGTTTCCTCTTCTTTTCTTTTTACTTGCAATGTTTGAAAAAGGCTTTTCTTGTGAACGCATCACAAAGCGAGGATGCAAACAGAAACGCCTCACCTCTTTGCCCCTCAGAGGAAATGCCTACATCCACATGTAAAAAACATTGAGGCCAATTTCATCATTAAATCCAAAAGCAAACATTGAAGTATGAACAACTGCTTACTTGTTTTCACACAAATGAACTTTCTTTCAAGGACAAGGTTTTTTTAGGGTGGGGAAAAACTGTAAAAATGTGCTTAAGGCAAAGTTTTTTTTTTGTCTTGGGGTGAGAAGTAAAGTCAAACATCCATTGTTTCCTCTCAAACATACTTAATTGTATCTTAATATTTATTGTCATCCTCGGTGATACTAAGATCCAGGTGAAAACTTGATTCTGATTGACTGCTGGGTAATTATAAATAGTCAGTTTTGTCTGTCCTTCTGTCTTACTGACCTTATTGTTCGATACAGAGCGAATACTTTTCCATCCTTTGTCAAACTTCTATATTTATCATTATTTTTGGAATGTATTTCTAAATGTAATCTTTGAACTGCTGTCTAATTTCACTTATGTCACTTTTTAGAAAATATTAATCAAATCTGCCACCACTATCGAGAATGAGACAATATTTAAAGAAATACAGAAGCTTAATTGCTTCTCTTTGACTCCAGCTACAGATTAATGAAGGCGAAACTTGGAGGTTTTATAGACATTTGTCATCTTTAAAAGTTTAAATAGAATTTTGTTTAACACTGAGTTTAACACTCAAAGGTAGAGAAACTTTCCCTTTTTCTTTATATACTTTACCCAAACTTGAGTGAATCATAGAAATTAAAAAAAAAATGTAAACATGTTTTTACTTATTTTAGGTTGATGCAAAAATAGATTCTTTTTACATTGAGTGGGTTGGAAGAATCTCGGCAAAATATACTCCACTAACGTACCCGAGTTCCCAATACTGAGTTTAGATATGACTATAAAACTAATATTAATGAGGTAATGATTGATATTTTTTGTTGAAACTATCTGGTGAGAGGTCAGCAGGTCATCCAGCCTCCCTCTACCTGCAGTGGACGACCACAGGGCCGGCGTCAGGAGGAGTCGAGGCTTTCACTCTTCGTATAAAAGCCAGGAGTCCAGTTGCGTGATACGGAACCCCGTGTTCTGGCCAGGATGTGAAGTGGAACTGACGGACCTCATGCTTGGTAGAATATCCTCTCTAATAAAAAAGAACAGAAAAAAAACACATACACATAAAATGTTAAATATTACATAACAAATGCACTGTTCCATTCAGACTTGAATTCTGCCTAGAATGATTTCCCATAAATTTCCAGACTCCTGCAGCTGGCACAAATTTTGGGTTCATTGTGGGGAGTTTAGGACATTTGCATGGCAGCTTTGGTCTCGTATGACATTAGAACCTCTGGGCATGGCAGGTTAGAAGCAGCTGCAGTGTGACAGACTTGTGGAGAGAAATTAGTGATGCTCTGGGGGGGCTCAGGGAGGGCTGGAAGCCTTCTGCCTTACACTCGGAGCCTGCTGTTGACACACAGCCGTTTCCTCCTCAGTACACACAGAATAAGGCAATGCAAAGAAACTGAAAGGGGAGGAAGAAAATCAGTCTGAAAAACAAGTTGTCAACAGTTCCCAAATTCCTGCTGATTTGAATAAGCAGCCGCCAGGAGAGCGAAAATGACAGTGTGATGATAATGCTGTGTTTGTGCCAGTGAGGCTCTGAGCCTCTCCAGTGAGAACTCTCCCCGTGAGAGTGACAGGATGGAAGCCACCAGGGGCACAACACGGAAACAGCCACGCTGGGAAGATGGCAGGGGCACTGGCACAGCTGCTGGGGTTAATTCCTGTCAGTTTAACACGTGTACCTCATCAGTCCAAATCCTGTCAAGTCACTAATCTATTCTCACTCTAACTCTGACAGGTAATAACAGTGACTGTTTAAAGCAGTGCCTGATACGTTGGTCACCATCGACGGGGTGCGTGGGCAGATCGCAGGCGATCAAAAATAAAATACGCATGTGTTATTGTGCAGTATCGCATGGACATGTCAACCCAAATAAAAAATACAATTTTAGACTTTTTTTTAAAGTACAACAAAAGTTTTTTTATTTTGAAACCTGGACCGGTTTACCATTTCTCTGGCTTTCTGCCGCAACATTGACAAGCCAACGGAGTGGTAATAGAACTTGCGTTGGGTTGCATAGGGGTGGACGTCAGATGCAGAGTACAGATAGACCAGTGGGAGTCAACCTTGAATGCCATACATGTGATCTGGCGGCCCGGCTGCGTGCTGGTTTCCCAGTGGAGGGCCATTTGTTGAGGCCTGTACCATCCTTTGTGCCTTCCTGATTGGAAGCAAAACCGAGATGCCCCGTTTGACCCAGCTGCTCCGCGGTTCTCGCCCAAGAGATTAGAGCCCACTCAGGCAGCAGTGTCATCCAGAGGCACACGCTTCTCGAGACCTGGTCTCACGACCTGACTGGGCGCCCTGTCGCCGCTGCCGCTCGCCTGCCAGGTCCATCACCTGGTAGAAAGCTTAAGTAGGTGGTTTGCGTGGTCCTTGCCTCCCTGCTGTCGCCGCTGCACCAGTCAGCCACTCAGGTGCTCTCCAGCTCCTGGGGATGCCTGGTTGATCCTGCCAGTAGCGTCTGCTACGTTCAAAAGTTAGCACCAAATATGAACAAGGGGACCTGGCTGCAGACACTAACCGCTGGAACAGGAAGTCTTCAACTGGAGCAGTTACAGTTTTTCCGGTTTTAAGCTTTAATAAAAGTTTTCCTTTTTAATCCCAAACACTTTTGGAATAGGGTAAATTATATAGATTACATTTCCGGAAGATAACGTCAGGTACCATGTTGCTGAAAAAGTGTGGCTGCCCCTGGCTAATAGATTGAAACAAACAAAACCAGCAAAAGAAAAGCTTACCCTTTCCAAGGCAAAGGTGCGGACTGTGTACTCGGCAAGAGTCTCCGTCTTCAGCAGAGTGATTTTGATGTCGCCGTACATCTCGCTGTCATCAGGCCAGTATTTACAGCACTTCACCTGTTCAAAAGCAGAGCAGCGCTTTCAGCTTTGCATGTTCCTGACACTCAAACCAACAAGTGAGTTATGTTTGCCACAAAAGGTAGAAAAAGAAGGTAGACTATATACAGACTGCATATTACGTTTGCTTTGTGCATTTGCTGTCAGCATCACTTTGCTGTCAATTTATAAAGACATACTGTTGTGGTTTTTACCCATCAAATTCAACAGGAGAAAAAAAAACAGATATTTGATCCTGCTGGGCAAAGAGAGAGAAAGCAAAATAATCAGATAATGGAGGATGGCGCAAGGAGCAAGAGGCCATCTTTCTTTTTCTATAACAACACTGGACATAATGGAGGTAATTTTTCTCATTTAATGGAGTTGTTATTCAGATGGAGCCATAGAGACCACTTCTCATTTATTGTCAGCTTCCAGAAATGTGAGGATGGAGAAGCAAATTGGATAAAAGGCTACAGTGAGAAAATTGCATTATTTTAACATTTCACTGTTGAAAACATGCTTCTTTTGTCTCAAAAAATAAAGGATGTGAGGCTTTTTTTCTGCAGCGCAAGGATGTTTTCAGTACACATTCAAAGTGACAACAACTATGTTTTTTTTTTTTTATCCACTCAGACATAGATTTGCTGCTGTAGTGACGCTCATCCTACAAAAGCAGCACTAATCATTCCCTCTCTACCCCCATGCTTTGAAGCAGATCAAACAAAATGGTTTTAGGAGATTCTGTTTTTACAAACCTTGGCTCAAGTTTTTTTTCTTTTTTGATTTTTTTGGCGGAAAAGACCTTGCTGTTGCAAACAAACAGCCCGTTTTTAGTTTAACATGCATGTTTTGAACAAGAGCAGTGAAGCCTGCAGGGCCTCATAAGTATCTGTCATAGTTTTATTTTTTCTTGTGAGAAGCACAGCTTCATCCTATTTAGTAAACATTCATCTCTAATGTTTTATATTTGGCATTTTTATCATGAAATTACATCATTAAAAAAATCCACTTTTTTCACTTTAAATTCTGTATCATCAAGTGTCTGAGTCAGCAAAGTGACAACACTATTTTTCTATCTACGTAAAACACATCTTTTCGACATAGGTCTACATTTAAAATTGCACGGGGAGTTCTATATTTTCTGATACTAGACAGCTAGATAAACAAACAGCTATTACTCAGTTATTATTTTGTCAGAATAACTTTTTTTATTTTAACGTTCTTGCTAATCCTGTTTTTTTAATATTTCTAATATTTTTTTTTCTGTAGTGCAAGTTATTCAAGTTATAAACTGACCAATCAGTTGTCTCAATAAAAGCAAGTGGTGCCTGCTGACCACTTTGCAAAAAACGGCGACTGGATTGACTTCCTTTTGCTGGAGCCAAAAATAAACTGTTTACTATGGGTGACGTCACACTCACCCAGTCCAGTTCTCATGTACAGTCAGTGGTTGTATTTGACCTCTTCTCACACTATGATAGCATGAATAAGCTCCTGAGACCCCTCCTCCCACTGACACTATACAGGCTAAAGTGAGCATTAATAACAGACGAATGGTCATGGAGTCTGTATTACTCCTGTCTAAATACTATGTAGGATGGATTGATAAAAGCAGTCAACAGATAGTCCTACTTTTCCCCTGTAATTAACAAAAACAGAAAGCTACTTTGCATAAAAGAGCATAAAAGTCAGAAACAATCAGTGTAATCCATTTTACCTCTAAACTAAACTGCAATAATGTTGCATAAAAATTGACTTTTAACAAACTTTTTTTTTTTTTATAAGGAAAGTATGACAGAACAGTTTCATTTTTTCATCCACATGATTTTTCTTTAGACGCTGACTTTCATTCTCGCCGCATACTGGGATCATGTGATCACATAATGTTTGAAATGAGCGAGAGGTGTGTCCGTTCTCCATGAACAGTAAAACTTCTATTTGCAGGACCACAGCTCTGAAGATCATGTAAGCATGAACATTTGCAATCTTTAATTCTAACTTTCTAGAAAAGATCAGCTTTAACTCTTTGGTCTGAATGACTAAAACAAACTATCCCCAAAGAGCTTAGAATTCTGTTTTTTATGCCCAGCGAGATTTGGCATTACATGTGTCCATCAAAGACATGAAAGCCTTTCGAACAGAGACCTAACTCCTTGCCATTGATGAATTCACTGCAACTCCAAACACCGGGGGTGTGACAGCGGGGGGGAGTGATCACAACATACCCTGCCAACCTCCACCAGCTTAGTGATCATGACGATGCTGAAGCAGTTTTCTTGCCACACCATTCTCCAAAAATCATACAGAGTCTCCTGCTTGGGTCCTGTTGGGAAGAACAGAGACATTTCAGGGAAGGAAAAATGCTGCGTTTGAGTCTGATCACAGAAAAGTCGCTTCTCACTGATCTGCAGACCTGTTTAATTACAACCCAAGTTTCAAAACAGTTCTGTGGATTTTGAAGATCACATTTTAGGGAACAGCTGCAGAGGTGACAATTAAAACACTTGATGTAGTCATATCATCTTTGAGAATATTCCGTGTTGCAGGGAAAAAACAAGAACAGATGGACAAATTCTAAAAAAAAATATTAAAAACAGACTGCATTTAGTATATTTGACCATCCTTTGAAAACAGATTTTTTAACTATTACACCGCCTGCTCACCATAAAACAATAAAAAACAACAGCAACAAAAAGTTGTAAAATTATGAGTAAAAATTGCACAAGAATTAAGTGGTAAAATGATGAGAAAAAAGTCGGAATTTTAAGAGAACTAAGCTGTAAGTTTAGGAGAATTTTTTTGTAAAAACTTCGAAGAATAAAGTTGTAAAAATATGAGAAGAAAGCAGCTTTTTGTGAGGATAAAGTGGTATAAGTAAAAGTAAAATAGTCAAGTATTTTACAATAAATATAAAAATTCCTAAGTGATAAATTGAGAATTCACAGGATTAAAATCCTAAATTTATGTAGCAATAGTCTGTTTACTAAGAAAATATAAACAACAAAAAAGGAACCAGAATTGCCTTTCAGTGTAAGAGATGTAGAACACATTCAGCACTGATATCACAAATAATTGATTAATTTATTCTTTTAAAACTACGATTTCTTTTCTCATAATTTTACCACTTTATTCTAATGAATTTATATATTTTTGATGGCCCTAAAACTCTGTTATATCAACCAAATGGTGCAGCACACTTGGAAAACAAATGGATAAAAACATTATTTTAACCAGGGCAGTAAGAAATATAAAAAATATATATCCATTGATTTTTTTGAGGGGCTTCAGGTATTGTATTTTCCCGTTAGAAAAAGGAAAATACACAATCTTGTCTGATTTTTCTTTCTTTTTTGTGGAAGGGTTTAATCGACCTTCTTCATCTCCGACCTTGAGAAGTGAGACCTCATAGAAAGTGAAGCCTTTTGGAGTTTTGGGGCAGCAGAAAGAAGAGCGCCTTCTACTGGCCTTTTAGAGGGACTTTACACATGACTGACAGCGTCCTGTCTGTGTAAACCATTGTCCCAGATGTCACAGAAAGTGAGGTTGAAGCTATCAATCAGTGATTTGATTTCCTCTCGTTAACGCTGCCTCCACTGCTTCACATTAACAGCATCGCCCTCAGACCAGGCAGAAGTGTGCTCAGGCAAAAAGGCTGTGTATGAGATTGGCTTCCAGCTCAGATCATCTTCAGTTTATTAACTGACACCAGGAGGTGCCCCCACCCCCTGGATCCATGCACACAGCACAGCCTCGTAGGGATACTCACCCTGAGTGGCGATGAAGTGGTTGGATCGATGGTAGCCCTGTAAGAGAAAAGCGAGATGACATGCTGAGTAAGCCACCTGTGCCTCAGGCACAGCTGTACACTTGGGAAGGGGGGGTATCTTGTCTCACCCTTTTTCTTCCTTACAATACTGCAACTGTACACTCTTTGTTGTTTCATTTTCCTGCGAACTTTAACAAAAAAATCCTTTCTTTCTAGGATATTGTTTCTGCAGAACAGCTATTCATGAGAAATTCATCTCTGAGTTGTGGGCGAAAGCTCGCCCCTTCCCAATCATCTGTCTGTTTACAAGCTCTCCCACAAGCTTACAGCCCCTCACGACTCCAAGTTAACATCACCGCAGTAACACAATTCACAGAGCTTTCCAGTCGTACAGTTTTGAGCCAGATACCAGCTCGGATGCGGAAAACAAAGACCTACGTGTATTGAGTTGTATAAAACTGGATGCATCAGAATGGAGGGGAATATGGAGCTTGTGGCTTGCCGAAGTAGCTTCTACATCAGACCTACAAGCTTTTACAAACAGCAAATTTGGTTTTAAGCCTTATTTCCTTGATAAATGTCCGTCTTCATGAAAAAATGCCTTAAGAACATTTTCGTCAGAGTGGGTCTTTAAATAACCTCCACTAAAAATCGGTTGCAATATTTGTAAAGAAGCGCATTCAGCTGGTTGAGTACCTCTAAATTAGTTTGATGTCTGACTAAAGTTTGAAAAAATTTCACTTGTAGATGATGCACCTCCATGTAGTTCCTCCTCCATTGTCTCAAGTGAAAATGATACTGGGAATAAAGCCATAATACACAGACTTCATATTATTGCATGGCACATAAAAAAATGCAATCAAAAGCGGAGTAGTCTGAGAACCGTCATATCAAAGGAGATGACAGCCTTTGATATAGACAACAGATGTTTCCACATGGAATGAATGAGGTGGACATGAATGGGCAGAAGGATTCCCACTCCACAGCCTTGAAGCCGCTGAACGTAACCACAAGCTCCTATGGGACTTTGACGAGTAAACACTTTCAGGTCGTGCAAACAAGGTCCCCCTACGAACAAATTCCATAAGCTAACGTCTGCACATTTATGAAAATGCCACTTTGACTGGAGTGGCTCTGGGTTGGTTAACAGTAGCAGGTTGAAGGATAATTGATGCCACAATTACATAACGATCACAACCCTCTTGAGAGAAGAAGACAGGTCAGGAATAATGGGAACAAGCTCCAGAGCCCACCAGCTCTCGTTGAACCAGCATAATGTAGCTCTCGGGGTGACTCATCAGTTCTCTGCTTTCTGCAGAGACCGTGGTTCTGCTGTCCACCGGCATCACAGGTGGATTTTTCTAAAGTGAATTCTGTGAGATAAACCTGGACGTGCTTGAAATGAAGATGGATGACCACTGCTATGAGCCACGCTATCCACAATACCTTCGGCCTTGGCCAAACTTTATCAGTACAAAGCCACCGCTCCTCTACTCGGGATTGGTGCCATAGCAACTAAAAGTCTTGATTTTTGGCCACTTATGATGTTCATTTAAAATCTGACCTTCCAGCACTTGTGGATAGAGGACAGTGGAAAGAAAATTGGAAAAGAGGTGGGGGGTAGTAAAAATAGAGCAATGGCAGGGAGAAGAACGAGCAGTTCAGTACTTACTTCCCTGTTAATCCGAATCTACAGGGTCCAAGGTCGAGGAAATGGAATGGGGAGTAGAAAAAGAAGACATATAGGCTAGTTAATGAAAGAAGCTTTAGCAGGTGTGGTGTAAGACAGGTGGCAGGACCGTGTGTGCGCAAATGCAGGATGTACAACGGGGGACACGTTCAAGTTTTTACCTTTTTTATCTAAAATTAAAGAGTTGCATTAGAATAAAGCTGGAATATTTTACATGCTGGGGTCTTAACGAACACATTTCAAAAGAAAAATGATAAAATGTTATAAAATCATATAGAAATAATCATTAGTAGAAATAATAAGTAGAACATGTATAAAAAAGTATATTCACTTACAAATAAGAAAATAAAAAAACAAATATTTTGTCCTAAATATTTCTCAGATTTCTCTGCTATAGCACAAACTATCTGGACCAGTCAGAGGAAGCTGGCTCAAGGTTATCCTAAATTAGATGCAGGAATTGGCTAATTTATGTGTAGTTTTTGCTTTTACCTTGACTACATCTGCCCTTGCAATTTAAAAGTAACCCAAAATGATCTTTGTAAGCCAGAGTAGCCTGATGTGGGACAGCTGTGCTGGGATACCAGAGGGCATTCAAACAAACCCTGACAGGCTCTGACTGTTGTCATGCTGTAAGCGAGTGAAATCAGAACTGGGCTGGAGTTTTCCTGCAAGAGAAAAGTCTCGCTGCTAGATCCTGTGGGAAATGAGTTGACGCAGGAAGTGCAAAAGTTGAGTAAGAGTGAAAAACAAAACAAACTTCTGAAACAAAAAGTTCTTTTAGAGTGAGTTGCTTGAGAGACTGGTGACTATAAATAGTGGGTGACTGGACGACAGTCCAACAGAGCTCTGACATTTGAAAAAATAAAAACTTTGTATTTTGTGGCTACGCTTTTTTGCCACAAATTGGCCCTTTTTTTTAGCATTTTGTTTGGACAAATTAGCATTTTGTGGACACAAGTAAGCATTATGTGGCAACAAGATTTTGTGGGCATAAATGGGTGTTTTCTGCCACAAATTAGTAGTAGGAATTAAAGATATTTAAAATAATAAGTTGCTAACACAAAACGCAAACTGTTCACACAAAATATAAATTTCTGCACATAAATTATCACCCTGTGCACACAAGTTAGAATTTTGTGCACACAAAGTTAAATTTCTGACAACAAATCTGTAATTTTGGGCACAAGTTAACATTTTGTGTCAACAATGTAGTTTTTTGGGGGCAAAAATTAGCATTTCGTGCACACAAATTAGTAGTAGGAATTGATGATACTTAAATTTGTTTGTGCTCACAAAGTGCTAATTAGTTGCCTCAAAAGGCTAACTTGTGCCCACAAATTGCTTCTTTGTGCACACAAAAATACTAAATTGTGGCCACAAAATGCTAATGCGGGATCACAAAATGATTATTAGAGGCCACAAACTGTTAAATTGCGGGAATTTTTTTTTTTCTCGAATGTCATGTCCAGGACTTTTTAAAATCCAGTATTTGAATGGGATAACATAAAACATGGGTCATGAGGTAAAGTCGTTTACTGGTTAAGACTGTGAGTTCTCTCACATTCATTTATTTCTGTCTGTTGCATTATTTGCACGGCAGCTCCTCATAAAACTAAAATAGGAATTCGAATGTTTTTGCAAAAATCCTCAAAAAATCTGAGTGAGCTTATAGGCAGTGCTGTTTGGATTTAGTTAAACTGCAGCTAAAAAAGACTCCACCTGACAGGCATGATGATGAGGCTTTTACTTTTGTTTTGGATTGTGTTTTGTCTGAAATACTAAAATTCTGATTTGATAAAAACAGAACGAGATTTTCTCTTTGATATCCAGCCATTTGCACAAAATAACTGGTTGCAGATTATGAAGCTTACACATGAAAAAGAAATATCTGTAACTGCAATGAAAAGAAAACACTTTCTTTTTGGTATTTTTATAATTATTATCATTTAGTTAGAATCAAACAGCATGAGCAAAGCAGGATAAACTTTCAGCTTCTCTCAGGGACTATTTGTGTTTTTTCATTTAAAGAAACTCTCTATTATGAGAAGAAAAGCTTTTGAGAAAAGTTAAAGCTAGAATGTTTCTCTTTAGTTTTATAATTGTACTTAAATAGTAAATAATCCTATTTAAAGACCGGATTATAGCGGCTTCATTCTGAAGGAAAGAACATTGTTATTATGTTGTCTATTTTTGTGTGAATCTCCTCATTTTAGTTTTGTTCTAGTTGAGTAGAAACAAAGATTGTAATCATAATAAAAAAGCAGATGAGCATAAATAGATGAAAAACAAAGTCAACCAATATAAAAAGAAAAAAAGTTCTTGCTTTTTTAGTATCACAGCTGAGATCCATGTCCCCATAACCCAGTGTTTTGTGTAACTTCAACATGACAGAGGGCATCCTGTCTACTCTGATTAAAGAAAAAGTAAAGAGCGGCAGAACTTTTTTTAAACAGATTCTCTCAACAATGATTTAAAAGATTCTGGTTTTCAACACTGATAAGTTTTACAACAGCAGAGCCAGAACAACAGATTTTCTAACACATTTTTGCCTCGTTTCCACAGGCGGAACGGGAGTTGAAAGGAACGGGCCAGTCAATTTGGGCGAGCGTTTCCACTCAGTTAAAGCCCGCTTCCGCTAAGCACTTTTTTTTCTCATCACGCATGCGTGGTGTAGACTGCTAGCATCATTGCTAGCATGTAGCCATCATCACGTTCGAGTCGTCATCACTTTCTGCTAATCATCGGGTGGCTACAGCAGCTCCGCCCCAACCATTCCGTTCCGGTCTGCTATAGATCTACAACCAAAAGAGATCCGAAAGGGGTCCGGAACTGTTTGATCAGTCCATTTTGCAGTGGAAACACTCAGAATACCGTTCCGGTCCCCTATGGAACGGTTCGTTCCGCTCAGTGGAAACAAGGTGTTAGATCGTTCTGAAAAATGAGGACAAATCTACATTAAACGGATCCACACATGGCGGAAGCTTTAAACTGTGTGTTTTATACATACATTTGACATATTTCGTACTTACAAACTATTAATTAAAATTCAAAGAAGAGTTTGTTTTGTACTAATTCAATAAAATGACAGATGTTTTGAATGTGCCAAAGCATCATTGTTTTTTTTATAATTTATGTTGATATTAAAAGAAATTGTAGATTCTGTTTAATTTTTGTCAAACACCATGCACGCAACACAGATTAACATTATTGTAAAAATGGCTGCAATTTTTTGTGTCCACATGGTTGTTTTTTTTTTTTTTTTGCTAAATTTGACAGAAACTTAGCAATATGTATATAGATATGTAGCAAATAACGCTACATATAAAGCTGCTGTACATTTCCAGCGATACCATTCCTTTCTGTTCATGAAGTTAAAATGATCGGATCCAAAGTAACTCGACAACTTAAAATGCTGGTTTTTACTTTTTTGCCTTAAGAGCTGCGTTTCATATGTTACACCATGTCCTACATTCAGCTCATGAGACAAAAAGAAAAAGCTTTGTTTGTTTGACGGCTCCACAGTCTGTATGAAAACATGAAAAAAACAGAAAGTGGTGAAGGACAAGTTCTTCAAAAACAAAGTAAACAAAGTCTTTATGGTACTGTTTCAAGCTTTAGAAAATAACGTTCCAGCCAATGCCAATGGTGGAATGACAATGTAATGTTAGTTCTGGTCATCATAGGTTCTTTTCTTGGAGGTTATTATCCGTAAGTTAAAAATGAATCAAAAGATGAACTGTAACTTCAGTGGCTTGTAGAGCTATTAACCTTTTTTGCCGTTGATTAGTAAGAAAATGAAAAAAAATATTTCATGCTTTATGGCAAGTTGCTCTACATTCCACTTTGGCTTGACAGTTCTAGAAGTCAAATGTTTTTTATTGAAACTACATAGGATTTTCGTAATAATATTTTGTCATTAGTACATGTTACATTTTAAGCCAAGTCATTTCTCTATAAAGAACCTCTGTTGTACTAAGCCAGAGGTGTCAAACTCCAGGCCACAAGGGCCGGCTTCCTGCTGGTTTTCCAGAAATCCTGCCTGATCTGCTGCTGATTTCCTGGATCAGGTGTGTTTAGCCAGTAAGGAGCTTAGTAGCAGGTTGGTTGGAAAACAGGATATCATGGCCCGGAGTTTGACACCGCTGCTATAAAACAAAGTACATCAGCACTAAAGAATGATCTAGTAAATATAATGTTTGGAAATTGTACTTGTGTCCAAAATCCCTCACTACTTAGTGCACTCTAAGCAAATGATCATTTTTATATTTTGTCTTTTAAGTTTGAGAGCTTTGGGTTTTAATTTATAAAAAAAGATCGTTTTTATTTATTCAACAAATGATAACCAAACTTATTCTTTAGAATTACTATAAGGAAATTGATGACACTTGATAAGAAGCTTCCTTTGTTATACAGTGAAGTGTTTGAAAATATTTCATATGTAAACCATATCATCCTGTCAACATTTTTTAAGGAAACTTTTTTAATGATTAGTTGACTTCCTTTTTATAAAGTTATTTAAAAGAGTTACAAATAGTAATCACTTTCTCTTTCCAACAAAAAAGTTCAATTTCCAATCTCCAAATGTTTATTTTTCACAATAAAATGTGTGAATTATATAAAATATTCGACACATCAATAGTCAATTATTTGTCATGAATATCCCATTAAGAGATATATGATGCGTTTAATGACATTTGAAACAGTCTGGGTTTTAAATGTTTACATTTATTTCAAGTTTGCTTTTATTTCTATTTTGTTTATTAGTGGTTTTATTTTAGAAAAATTTCACATTTCTTTCCTAATCTTCCTGGTTTAATTAATAACATTGTAAAGAAGCAATTAAACGAATGGATCTTACAGTGAATGCAGCCACAGTCACTGCACTGAGAATAGTCACTATTTCGGACCATAGACTTGGGAGGAATCGAGTCAGTGTCGACATTTTTAAAGATTAGAAAACGTTTCAAAGACTAAAAAGGAAAACAAGAATCTATAACAATAAAACCCATCTTCAATCTGACTCGTGGACTTTCATTGCAAAGGCATGCAGGCGTATAAAAAAAACACAAATTAATGCAAAGCAGAGAGGGCTCTTGCATTTTGTTGTATTAAAGAAAAGCAAAAACCATTGAAAGTGTAAAGATTTTGAGTTGTAAAAATGCCAAAAACAGCAAATCCATTTCAGAAATAGTTCACAGGAAAAAAGTATATAAAAGTCTAACAGAGAGGAAATATTTGTTCATGTGGGAGACTATCTCTACACTAGTAAGTGAACCCCATCTATCAGTCAGTCCCGTGTGACACCGGCTTCAAGGCAGACGTTGGGCAGATTCCTCATAGACTACATTGTTTGTGTTTTGTTTTTTTTACCAGCCCAACGGTTCTGTTCACAAGCTGTAAAAATTGATCAATTATGGGAAGGAAAAATGTACAAAGGTGCACACACAAGAGTTGCTGTTTGATCACACCCAACTGGCTTGCAGCAGGAGATCATGCTGCTTTCCATTACAGACCCACTGTCGACAACATGCTGTACTTCAAACAGACCTGCATCCAGGTCCAGTATTTGTGTGAACACTTTCTAAAATTAGTCCTAATGTACTAATTTATTAGAATTATTGATAAATGTATGTATTATGCAACGAGCAGTGACGTTTTATAAACAATTTTAGAAAATTTGATGAATATTTCTGTAAGTTAAATGTGTTAGATGTCTGAACACTTCTGAACCTGAAAAAATGATTTGGCTGCTTGTTTGTGCATTAAAAAAGTAACAATAAAGCATTTATGAGCTGCTAAACATGCAACAGCTTCCCACACCACAGGGCAATAAAACTCTGGTATTAGTGGTCCAGTCTTAAAGCACAAAAACATTAAGAGGCAGAGAAAATGTCTCCGCTGAACCCCACAGGGGAAAAAGCTGTTCCACATATGTTCTGCTTTGGATGAGAACAAAGGGTCAGGCTTGTCACAAAGTGACATCTCTTACACTGTAGTGGCTTCTAAAGGATGTTTTCCCGCTAAAGCCTGAACCTCTGAGCACTGATGTTGAACCACACAACCTAACAGCAGATCCTTATGTCTTTAAAGGCCCTTGCTGCAATGGCCTCTTCACAAACACTGCAAAAACGAACGCTTCGTGGTAGAATTAGGTTTTCAAATTACTATGTGTGAGGAATATGTTTTATTTACCGGAAAAGTATACATCTCATGGTGGCATATCCTCTGTAATCTTTTTGACAGAGGCAGATCTTATCAACCACGAGCAGAAGGGGGAGGAGAACATCTTAACATCTCACAGACTGCCATATTTACTTTACAGAAGCCCTTTGTTAGAAACATGCAAAACAAATCTTGGGGGATAAAGAAATTCTCTTCAGACTGTAAGAAGTCCCCTGACATAAGTGAAACATAAACACCAACAGATATATTTTGGCTGAAACTTTCCAGCGCATTTGCAGTTATATGTTTCTCTCCTAAACTCCTGGCTAAATGTTTATGTTGGGAACTGCATCACTTTTATGGACAGGAGCATGCATGAATGAGGCTGTGCCGGACACGTTAGCAAAAGATGTGTTTTGCATGAGCAGTGGGGATGCATGTGTGGGACAGTTGAGGTGAACGTTGGAACGCTTTATCTCCCTCGTTCTGACACCGAATAAGGTCGATTTAATTTGATGGGATTTTAACGGAAGCGTCTTACAAAACAGTTCATCTCGTCTACAGGATTTACAGGTGTTTACTGCAGTCTGATTGAACTAAAATAGTAGCAGAGACAGAGAGGGTCAGGGATCCGGGGCGGCACCTGACATTAAAAAAAAAACCGCTGCAGAGAAAAGCGCCCGATTGGATGAAAGCCTCTGGGGTGAAAGTGGGGCAGCGGACTGGTGGGTTTTACGGGAATGACAGCGGATGGACTGCAGCTTGGCAGAGAGAGTGACAAAGAGGAGGATTTCCATCTCACGTTGAGCGCGGATAGAAAAGCAGGATTAGACTTACATCAATGTAGTTAGCGTTAATGTAATCGGAGTTGGGGTCTCCCAGTAGAGGGTGGAGCTTCACTCTGTGACGATCATCTGAGAGGGTAGAGAAACAAAGAGAACAAGGCTGTCACTTTATATGTTTTTACAAGCTCCCTGCTCCATTCTGATGCATTCACATGCACAAAAAGATCCATGTACGTCTTTGTTTTCCTCTTCTGAGCTGGTATTTGGCTCAACACTTCACATCTATATTGCTCAACATTTAAATTCCACCAGTAATATTAGGGTGGGGGTGAGTGAGGCTGTAAGCTAACGGGGGAGAGTGTAAACAAGGGGATGATGGAAAATGCTGGCAGGTACACTCTGTACTAAGAGTCCCACCCACAACTTAGAGGCAAACTTCTAATGAACTACTGCTGTTCTGCAGAAACTTTGTCATTTTGAAATGGCATAATTAAAATTAAAAGATCACTAGGAAAGCTTTTACAAAAGATCAGAAGATGATCAGAATGAGACTGTAACTGTTTCACTACTCACATCCCAGCAAGGTGTCCTGCCTCCCTTTGGTTTTGTCCTTCTTCTTGGTGCAGTCCCATCCATCGAAGAAGCTCTGCAGAGAAAGAGGAGAGCTGATGAGTGGTTGGTACAAAAAAAAATCAGCAGACGTGTGATCTTCACAGCAGAAATCTTGTCTTGCTGCTCCTTCTAACAAATGAAGCTCCAAATTCTGATAAGTTTTGTTTGGATACATTTTTGTGTTTATTTTTACATTTACACTTCAATTTTTAGGCCTTTTTTCTTGATATTTTTAGTTATCGGGAACATTGTGCATCTTTCCTTTTGTGCACCACATAGTAGTCTATTACTATTAGTAGCAGAGTAGTCTTTTCTATTCTCATTTACCAATGGTGGAAACAGGCCTGGATTTAGACTGCCCCACTATGGGGTGCAGGTAGAATATCAGCAGGACAAGGAGGATGCAGATTTGTGCCCTGTTGAATTTATTTATTGTATGTTGGCCTATTAGTTTGTCTTTTCTTTGCTATTTTTTAAATGTCATTTTATTTTTGCTTTTTTAATGTGTTTTGAGTTTTTTGTTGGGTTTAACCTTTTTTTTCTTTAGTTAATTCTGGATTATTGCAGACTTCACTTTTGTTTTTTTTAAGGGGGGCCGTTACCGCATTTGGAGGTGACGCACCCCCTTTGCTCATGCCTATATCCGGCCGTGGGTTGAATCATAATAAATTTTAGTAAAAAATTGCTCAGGTCAGGGTGTGAAGCAGAAGATGGATTTCTCCTGCAAAAAAGGGGTCTAATCTGACTTGAGATTACACAATCTTCCGCACATTATCCTCCTAACTCCCTCTTTTCCCCGCTTTCTTTACATCTCTTCATCACTTGTTTTCCTGTCCACCTCTCCACCCTCTGCTTTATTCCTGACATAAAATCCCTGAGTTCTCCCGGTTTCTCACACACCACTCCTCTGCTCAGTCCCCAGAGGAGAATGTAGCAGACACAAATCACACACAAGCAAGCTGGGTAATCGTTTTGTTGAAAAAAAAACAACATTTAAACACGTGGATCAGTGAGGTGACTTAATAAAGAGAATCACACAAAATAAACTTTAATATGGTCTGAATCAATGTGTTTTGTATCAATGGTAACCTTTCTATTTTAATTGTACAGCCCTCTAGTAGCCTGTTTTTGTCTTAACCGTCCTCGTTAGCATAACTTATGTGAAGATATAACCCCATTATGAGTCAAAGTCATTTATTATTATGAAATGTGGTTCAGAAGATTCTCTGTAAACCTTGAATAAACTACCAAAAATGTACATAAAAGGAAGCTTAATTGTTAGGGAACAGCCAGATACATCTATAAATGATCTGTTGGTCAACTCAATAACCTTTTTCATTTCTGAGATAAAATTAAAGTTAAGTTTTCTTCTCATTAGAGAGAATCTAATTGAATATCTTAAAACATAAAAAAGTCTCTTCCAGAGACGATGGTTATATAGCGCTTGACACAAATCTGGAAATAGCAAATGTTGCAGTTCCTTAAAAGGCCACTTGGGGCTGATGTCAAAAAAGAGAAATTTCCCATTGACTTTCATGTTCATAGACTGATTTCAAAATAAAACTAAACTTCAATTTATTTTAATTCTTGTTTCCTCCCACAGTTCTGTTAGAATGTTAGAAAACATTGCGGTCCTCAAGGCCTGGAGTTGCCCATTCTTGCTCTAAATTGTCCCTTAGTGTGTAGAAGTGTGTGGCCCTGCAATAGATTGGTGATACGTGCAGGATGTAAAAGGCCGGATGGATGGATAGATGTACGGATGGATGTACGGATGGATGTACGGTTGGATGTATGGTTGGATGTATGGTTGGATGGATGGAAGGACAGACGGATTGATAGATTGACCGACTATCCCACAGCCCCATACACAATCAAAGTTGTCCCAAAGGTCAGCGAAAACTTTAAAAAAACTTTTTATTGGTTTGATTTCTATGACACGCTTGTGTGTGTGTGCGTGTGTGTGTGGGTGTTTCAGTTGTTTTGGTTTTATTAGCTGTCAAATGTGTGTGTATGAAGGGTAATGTTACTTTACTCTGTCCTGCCCAACTGGCCATTTTCAGAACGTTGCTGAGATGAGTGAAGTAAATTCCAGTAAAAGGTCCAGATATATGTTTTTATTTTCAATGCTAAATGTTAGTTGCTGACACAGCTTAAGTGTAAACCAGCGTTTTCATAAGTCGATTCCTGTTTTCTGATGACTAGGACTACAATTTGAAATTTTAACAGTAAAACTTCTGCAGAGGGAATGCAACCGCGACAACAACAGATACTAAATTCTGGATCAATGTTTTTCGTAGAAAACAGGTTTTCCTCAGGGAAATAAAAGTCCATGTCTGCCAAGGGAAAGTAATCTGATACTCCACATCATTTTCCTTCAAAACACCCAGAGACAATTTATCAAAACACACCCACACACACACACACACACCAAGAAAAAATAAATAAAAAACGCAAACAAAGGAGTGTGTATTGATTTTTTAAAGTGGAGTGTGTTTTGGCCGTAAGGGAGTGTTTAATGAGTCTACAGGTAGAGTTTCAGAGAAGGAGGCCACGTTTCAGAGACAAAAGATGCTTTCTTCTTTTCATGAATGCCACAGACCCGATGTGACAGAGATGGACTTTTCTCCAGAGTGTCTACTCAACTCTCAGCCACAATTGCTGCACTGGGGAGAGAGGTATGCCGAGGTCCAACTCCTTTATTCTGTTACCTGAATCACACAAGTAGAGACAGTAACCACTGCAGCAGCAGGAAGAGGAATACATAACCTTATCCAAAAAAAACTATCAGTGCTTAAGTTTCAGTGATTGACTAAACCTGCACAGAGACATTGTACAGTAAAATCTGACTAATGTGCCTTACAACACATGACCCAACTGGTAAAGAGGCGGCTATAGTGAGATTCTTTAAAAAAAAAATGGTTAACTTCTTTAGGGCCTAGTTGTCGTTTGATTGGCTAAGTGTTTAGAGATGTTACTTCTTGGCACTTGGCACCATTGACTGTATAAGAGAACTGGACTGAGTGACCCTTCCTCCCCCGAGTTCCAAATAGGAAGTACCTGTTGGCTCCAAGAAGCCAAAATTCCATAAACTTCGAATGAGGAATCAAACAGCTATATTCAGTCATATTTGTTCTTGTCTAATCCCTTTTTTTAAATATATAATTATTCTGTCATGAAAGTTTCTCAAACCACAACCTGATCAATCAGATGCCTCAATAAAAGTGTGTGGTCTCACATTAAGCTCACTTTGAAGCGGTAGGAGAGTGGTCTTCCAACAAGCTCACCCCTGATTAGACATAGTGTATCGTAGAAATGCTGACTCAGACTGACTGGGACCAATCACAGCTTATTGAAGATTTCTGGTAATGTCCACATTGCAAAAAAGGCAACTGAATTGACTTCATTTGGTTGGAGCCAGAAATAAGGCATTTTCTACGAATACAGTCAATGCTCAGTACATAGAAACACAGATGGAGGTTTGTCAGCATACGTAACCAAAACAACATGCTTAAACTGTATCTCATATTAATATATATATATATGTATTTTGTTCTACGGCAAAGCAATAGTATTACAAGACAATAAAGCATTCACCATGGAGGTGTTTGCTTATTTAGACAGCACTTATTGTCTTAAAAAAAAAGGCCACATGAAAACACAGATAAGTGTTTTACAATTAAAAAATAATAGTAATAAAAACAGTTATCTCATTTAGACAACTCTTTGGAGTTTTTAATGTTTTTACTTTGATTGAATATTCCTCAACCTTCCCACTTTTTCAGGGAAAAATAACATTTTGTTTAAAGTTAGCTTTTTATTGCTAGATAAAAACAATTCCTTATATGCTCTGACACAGTCATAAACGTAAACCTTTATGAGGAGAACGTACAATCTTCACAGAAAGAGAACTCAGCTGGGATTTGAACCAGGGCTACTGTGCAGCCCAACAGTCATCCCTCCAGGATTATTTCAAATCAGCAGCATTTATACAGTTAACCCTTCTCCTAATAAGATTAAATAAAAATGAAATGTTCTGTTGTAGGTTAGAAAAAGCAGTCCCTTTTACCCAAGCAGCAACAGTTCCTGTCTCTGCCATGCTCTTTCATGTGGTCCGTTTGACCATGATGGGAAATTTTATGTCACCGTTCCAGGGTGTTCCCATCTCTAACCCTCCCCCTTCCTCCCCACTGTGAACAGGATGAAGATTATATGGAAAATGGAAAGATGACTGAATATTCAGTGATTACATTTGACTGAACATGCCTTGATTGATTCCTTGTACCATTAGGTTCCTCTACCCTGCAGTGATGTATTTGTGTTGTGATGCTTCAATTATATCAATTTCCATCAAAACATAGAGCACCACTAAGGGTTTCCTCTTTAAGCGAGTTGAGTCCGCTGTTTTCTCCAGCTGCCATGATGCCTTTGAGTCTGGTGAAGCTTGCAGCTCATGTCATAAGACAGCAGGAGGGGGATGCTTTCACTTCTGTCTAATTTGAAGTCTAATCACTTATTAGTGTCAAAAAACTAACAAAAACACGTTGACATTTTTCAAAGAAATCCATAACTATATCTCTGACTAAACTAAATTGACCCTTTCAGGGCTGATGAAACTGAGGGCCAACACAGGCATACTATAAAAAGCAGGTTAAAAAAGACTTAAAAATAATTGTAATCTAATTTGGCTAAATAAATACTCTAGTTCAAAAACATGTCTTTTACCTCTAGGGCTCAAATTAATATTCATAAAATCACCGTTCATCCTCATTTTTATGACCTTCGTTTTTTTGAGTTTGACCTCCAAATGAATTCCTATTCAAAACCTAAAGAAGATTCAGTATTTAAAACTAAAAAATGTTGCTATGTTGTCAAAAACGTCTACTTTTTACTGCTCCCCAGCCCTTTGTTTTCTGGTGCCAAAAATGTTTTCAAAAATGTAATTTGCCAGGTCATGCTACCGAGGGCCTGCCGGTATGCACAAACCAAGCTGCAATATAAATGCAGTCTTTACCGACTGTCCCATTTTCTTTTTTATGCGTGTTACCTGTGCTGAACCCCCACATTAGTCTAGAATTCAGATGTTAAAGCCCTTGATGTCTGTTGATGCAAATTTTTATCCAAATTTGTTCCAAAATTACCATAATTTTTGCATCTACATGTAAAGAAAAACATAAGTCAATTATTTTTCATTACTGGAATTAATTCAGGTATCAAGGGGTTAAGCCATTTGTCTATTTTCAGTATCTATGCTTTAACTTTATGGTAAAACAAATTGGAAGTATTTCAAAGAGTCCTTGAAACGCAAGACATCAACATGCAGAACTGGAAGTCCGGAAGTACCCCTACATCACTAGAAAAACAAACTTTATTTTAACTTGTGACCCTAACAGTTACAGTTTTTCACGTTTTAAACTTTTACACATTTGTTTTACAATTCTGAACACTTTTGGCTTAAGGTTAGGAATATGGTTAGAGTTAGGATGAGTTTTTTAATTTCAGTTCACACCCAATCATAACAGCCACTTTCTTGTCTGCATCCAGGTCCCTTTCTTGAAGTGTGCTGAACTCGCATGTTTGCTCATTACTTAGCTTTAGGTCTGATGACATCACATTCAACCAGAAAGACGACTAACCCAGTGCTAAGAGAGTTGGCTTTGAATCTGCCCAATATAAACATATGGATGACATCAGTACTCAATTTGCCCAAATCTTACACATAAAGTTATTGGATAAAACACTGTATCTCTACACGGCAATATCAACAGATTTTAAACCATGATTCCATAATAAAAGTAGATCTTAAGCCTAGTTAGGCTTAGAAATATCAGATTACTGTCACAATTTTTTAATCTTACTTTAGTTATGCAGATACAGATGAAAATAACTAATAATTTTATGTGTATTTCAAAAGTCTATGTGAGGACTCTAATCTACAGAGTGAAACTGTGCAGGCCATCTTACTTTAAAAAAAATGAATATTGAATACAAATATTAAACATATATTTATTTTTTGCACTTAAACATGCTCAGCATGTTTAAGCTCCATAATTCAGTTTGTCACACAACAGAAAGTGATTCACTCAAAGCAAGACTACTGAAGAGTTTGGGAGTTTATTAGCATACTCTCCCATTGAGCTTGCATCAGCTAAACCGATCCCGTGGCTTGAATGTAACTTGAAGAGATATAAGACTCCCATCATGTGTTCTCTTAATGTCAAACCTTTGATATTATATTTTATATATTTTCATCACCACAGGAAGAACTTAAATGAGTTCAATGTTGCTTGGGGACAGCATCAAGTGAAAAATGATTTTCCTTTTTTTTTTACTTTTCATGTACTGCTTAATTTTTTTCTATGAGTCGTTCACGGTGCTGTTGCACTTTCATTGCACCACACTGGGTAACACAAAAAAGTAAATACTTTTATTGCTACTGGGAAGGGAAAATGATTGGGGGGGTTAGAAGAGAGCGGGAGAGGAGCTTCTTTACAATTATCCCTCTTTGCCTTTTCATCTTTTTTCCCTTCAGACAGATTTTCCCTTCAGTGCTGTCTGTTATCAGCACAGGGAGACTTAACAATCAGAGATAAAGGCATTAAGTTATACCAGCCGAAATCACATCTGAGGTCGGGTTTTTTTGTGACAAAATGTAAAATTCTTAGTTAAATGTATCACAGAGTAGTAAATAAATTAACTAAATTGATGGGGAAAAGTTACAAAGACCTACTGTAGTAGGTTTTCCATGGATGGTTGGATGGATGGATGGATAGATGGATGGATGGATGGATAGATGGATGGATGGATGGATGGATGGATGGATGGTTGGATGGATGGATGGATGGAGAAAGAGATGAAAGATTTTATTGACTGATGGGTGGATGAACAAATAGATGGAACTGTATATGGGTGCAGATGGATAGATGGATTGATGTATGTAGGTTGATGTATGGATTTTAGATTAATAGATTGTAGAATAACTAAATGGGTTATAGTAGAATTGATGAATGGATTTAGGATCGATAAATGGATTGACAAAGGGATGGAATGATCAACAGAGTGATGATAAAGACATGGATCTTCTAATCATGGTAGATGAATAATGAGTGGATGATGGATGAATTGATTGAGGAAGGGAGGGAAGAATGAACTGACAGAGGGAAGGAAAAGCAAATGAATGGTGTATAGATGGCAAATGGATGGATGAATTGTAGACAGGATGGATGGATTTTAGAAAGATGGATGAATGGATTGACGAACAAATGTAAGGAGAAACAGACACAGGAATGGATGGATAGATGTTACAGCATAATAAATAAGTCAAAAAGTCCAAACAGATCTGCTGCTCTGCTTTGATGTTTGTTTTTACCTTTAAGCTTTCAGTGACATTTACAATTTATTATAAAACAGTGTTAACATAGAACTCTAGCATAGCAACACACCAGAGAAACACAAAGACACATTTCAACAAGAAAATGTTTCAATTATTTCAAACCTTTTCCTTTTTTGCTTTCTTATCAATTTGCCTGTTTTACCAACCTCACTCTCAGAAATGACCTGTGGTAGAAATAGTTGGCAGCTGCAACTGTATTTAGATTCTTATTTTTCTTTATTAGGATTGATAATGAATTCCTGTGCTCAGATCTCCAGAGTCAATGGGAATTTCAAAGGTCACAGGATGTGTCTGTCATTTGTAAGATCATTAGCAAGTTGTTCTGTCTGGTCAAAGAGAAATGGAAGCAGAATGTTCTTAGATGGTGTTTCTCAAATTGTAGCATGTTAACAAGATGTAAGAGCTCCTTCTGTAAAAAGAGAATTAGGGTTTGATATATGCAAAAGCATAATTTCTACTGAAGGATGTGTGAAATAAGACAAAGTTGTGGCTTTTTTAATAACATGTAAATTGTCCCTTATTTCACTTACTGATTGCATAGTTTTTCTCTGTAAAAATTTCACATGTTCCGCTCCATTGGATTATAAGGCGCATCATCATGAATGATCTATTTTCAAAATTATGCCATAAATAAGGCACACCAAACTATAACGCACATAAAGCAAAACAAAACATAATAAATCAGTCAGATTTAATTAACAGCATTAAGAAGTGTTAGCTATGTTAGCGTATCTATAATATCTGTAACTCCAAGCTTTGTTTGTAACGTATAAAACAACAGACTAATATCGCTAAAATAAACATTACTTCAACTGTGTTAACTCCTAACTTTGTTAGTAAGCACATAAAAAAACATTATCTGACACGTTAGCTACGTTAGCAACACCCAGGCTTGTTTGCAACACATGAAAAAAAAGACTATCGCTAAAACAAATGTTGCTGTGATTATGCCAACCTTGTAAGTAAGACGTAAAAAAAAAAACACAGTCCGAAATCGCTACACATTAGTCATGTTAGCATTTATAATAAAAAACAACCTTGTTTACAGCAGAATTAATCCATATAAAAGGCACTCCGGATAATAAACTATTGTTTTTTTAAACTGTGGACATCTGTTGTGCATTGCACAACCTTTGTCACTTTTGTGTACTTAATGTCTGCTGCGGTGATGTATCTCAAAACACTACATTTGTTGAATGGCAGCCAGTTTCCAGTGTACCATAGTTACCAGCTAATCAAAGGCTTTTGTGCAGAACTTCAGGATCATAGTAGGAGACTTAAAGGATTTGGTGAAATGCAACTTTTGACTTCAGGGAAACTCAAAAGCAGATTTCAAAAAACACTTTCTGGAGCTCAAATAGAAAAGCAAGAATCTGCTGATTGGAAAACTGGCAGTTTGATTCTCAGCCATGTTGGTCTAAATGTCAGTGTGCCTTTGGGAACAACCTAACCCCAGCCTGCTCTGAAAGGAGTGTTAGAAGACAGAACGGTTTTGTGAATGTGGCTTACAGTGTAAAAGAGCTTTGAATGGCACAACTAGACTTGAAAAATACAATTAAAAAATAGCTAATTTTCCTCCTAAAATGACCATTTTCACCAAAGAAAACCAACAAAACCAAAACTTAAAACAAAAGACAAAGGTCTTCATACTGTAGAATGATGAGTTCCTGCCTTAGAATGTCTGGTAAAAGTATTTAGTCTTCCCATGCAAATCAACTTCTAACAAATCGATTTTGCTATGTGGAAATTTATCAGGATATTCTGTAAATATCCTAAAATGGAATTCGTGTAAGAATGCTTTTTTCTGATTAACTTAACCAAAGCAGGAAAAATTCAGAATATGGAATTTCAAACATGTTAAGTTTTTCCTGAATATTTAGGTGCAGTAATTCCATACTGGCAGCAGCGTCTACATTCAAAGAATAGTGTTGGGTTTCTATCAGGTTTCATTAGTTTTTTCCAGCAGACAGTTCAGCTGAACAAACTCCAGCAGAAAGCATCTTTTTACTCTCCATTTGTGCACTTTTTGATCTTTAATCTGATTGCTCTTACACAGCTTGACACAACGTTTATTGGTGCATGTTTTTCTCTTTGTCTTTCAAAAAGTTTTTAAACTCTCAAAGAAAATGATATTGGTGTCGATATTCAGGTGTGTGAGCACATGACCCTGTTAGATCGAACTGGGGCTGACTGATATTTTTGAAGAAATTTTAGTCTTAAAGTAAAAAAAAAAAAAAAAAAGAAATTGAAAAAAAAAACATTAAAAAAATCAAAGAAAAAGTAAAGAAAAAAAATCATTAAATAAATCCCATAAAAATGAAGAGAAAACAAATTGAAGTGAGTAAATAAAAATAAAAGAGAAAAAAGGAGCAAAAGGAGTTCAGTAGTGAAAGCAGTATAAATTAAGGTTCCAGCTGCGTGCACAGGAGCTGATTTTGATGTGGCACATGCATGACGCCAGATCAGAGTTTTCCTGGAGGTCAGCTAAGATATGATTAGGAAAGAGGAATAACCCATTTCAAAAGCATCAAAATCACAGAAGCAGCCGGTAAAATTTGGCAGTACTACAATATGGGGTAAAGAACCTTTAAAAAAGAAACTTAATCATAAAGACAAAGTTTTGCAAAAATAAATACCTTGTGGACAACTTTTTCAGAAAAATATGAACACAACATTTAGTTTTACGTTTCACATGTCTGTTTTGAATACAATTTGTCTTTGTTTTAAATACAACTTTTCTTTGTCTTGAATATGAATTTCCCCGTTAACAAACTGTCAAAAATACATCACAGGGTCACAGATGTGTACATCGAGTCGCTGGTCATCGATTCACCTGAAACGGCATGCATTACTATCAACCAATTTTGACACACATGGACCTTTTGACAGACATGGACACCTAATAAGTGGAGTGGCATGTTCGCTACTCCTTTCTGGGCTGTTTTCCACCACTTCTGGGTCTGAAACGATGTATAGGCCTGTGACGGATTTTTAACAGTGAGTTAACAGGATCAATTTTGTATTCAAGACAAAGAAAAGTCATTTTTAAAAGACAAATCAAATGTCACATGTGACATGTCACACACAAAAGTAAAAGTTGTTTTCATATTTTTCTGCAAAGTTGTGCACAAAGTCTTCATTTGTGTCCAACTTTGTCTTTCTGAATAAGTTTCTTTGACTTTATGATTAGCTTACGTTTCTTTTTGAAAGATTCCTTACCCCATAGTGCAGGGCATGTTTGTGGCGATCCACTGTTCAAGGCGCTTCCGCATCGGCTGCCACATCAGCATAAATGTTTTTTTAGCTTATGTGTTGTAATCAATAAATACTGTAATTAATAAGAATACTGCTATTTATTAAAACATGTATTTATTTATTGCTAAATTGTTACAGAAAATTTGTAGTTATGAAATTAACCTTTGATAAATCAGTGATGCAAGTTACTGAGTTAATCATTGAGTCATGAATTTAACTCTTGGTAAATTAATAATGTTACACATTTATTCCTGTAAATTGGTGAAACATTTTCTCAAGCCTTGTATTTTGTTTAGGTTTTTCACCATTCCTGTCAGACATCTTGCAGTCACAATTCTCTGTCCTGTCCAGACCTCTGAAAAAGTTGGAAAATAAAAGTGTGTGAAATCCGCCTTGGATGCTTTCCTCCTTCAAGTGGGGCACAATAACCTGACAGACAGACAGCTTTACCTCATACTCCTGTTTGAAGCCATATCCCTCCCCTGTCTTCATTTGGTTAATGTGCTGGAGCAGGTCGGCCACTCGGACGGCCGGGTGGAGCTGCCCCGTGTGGTAGGGGGAGCCCTTCCGTCCACACTGGTGCCTCGGAGACCCTCCAAGCAGACTGCTGGCTTCGTTGACCGAACTCCGAGCGTCACCTGAACCAACAACAAACACATGCACAGGTTCAGCGAGGATCTGAAGATAAAAAATTCAGGAGTTGACAGGCTTTGATAAAAGATTCATTAAGCCCGGTAACAGCTGCATGGTCATTTGAGACGGCAGCCACTGGTTTCACTTGTGTGGGAACTTTGCTTACTCTGTGTCTACATCACAAACATGTCAAATGCACTTGGCTTTTGGTCAAGAAAGAATTCATCTGGATGCCACAGATATTTCTATCTTCTAAAATCTGTTTTTTTTTTCCAGGAAAACACTTTCTGAATAATCATATCTGTGCTTTCCATTGTGTGGCAGAAGAAAGAAACGCCTGACAAATGCCACAGAAATGACTCTCTTCGACTTTGGTAGTGTGCAGCTCTCTCCTTTGGTGCAACAAATCATACAAAATAAGCCAGAAATAATTTTTTGTAGAGGAAACAGCAAGCAACATATTGTGTGAACTTATAAATAAATATGCGAGACAAGGTTGTGTTTGCTGCTCATGCAACTTGTCTTACTCCTCGTGCCGCATGTGTGCGTGTCCATGAAGGAGAGGGCCATTCTCTCGTCCTCCTGGAGGGTGCTCTGGTCTGTGAAACTGCGCTCCATGGAGCCCATGTGGCTCTTCTCCTGCCGGTAGGTGATGGGTGTCTTATTCATGTTCACGGGCTTCCTGTTGCGTAGGCAAGAAGATGGAGGAAGAACAGCCATTCAGAAGGTATTGGAGTAAACAAATGCAGGCAGAGAAAGGAAAACAAAAGTCGTTTACAGTGGTCCCTCGCTGCATCACGGTTCATCGTTCACCGTCTCGCTCATTTATTTTTTCAGGGCAATTCTGTATGCAGTCCAGCTTCCTTCCATAGTCCAACAACATACTTCATAGATTAAAGGGTAACTCTAAAGTGTCCCTCTAGGTGGGCATGTGTGTGTGTGCGGGATTGATTGTGGCCCTGCGATAGACTGGTGACCTGACCAGGGTGTACCCCTCCTTTGAAAAACAGTAGAGCAGACTCCAACAACCCCGTGACCACAAAAATGCGCTGTGTTCTGCGACTGGAGACCTTGTCAATCAATCTCTTCTGTACCATTTCCTGTACAGAATGAGTTCAGTTTTCCACATTTACAAAAATCTATGATGGCGAGTTGATCTTTGTTTTCATATTTCTAATACTGGACTTTTCCTAATACTGATGAGAGAGAAAAGTCTGAAAATGTTCATGTCTGCCTGAGCTATGTACGTGAATGCTGAATGCAGGTTCTTGAACATTGTTAGCATATTGTTTGCTCACTGCACTGTCCCTACCTGATACCATGTTCTCAAAATTGGAAAAAACTGTAAATCTGATTAACCTTGCTCCACACTTTTTCTATCACAGCTCTATTCCAAATATGAAAGACTCAGTGTCCTAAAATTCTGGTTGGGTACAAACTGCAAAAATGGTACATCAATTTAAAAAAAAACGGTTGGCATGTTATGAAAAGGATGCTACTCATACATCACTACCAAAAGCAAGTCCCTGATTGGTTAAAGTTCAATAAATGTAACTTTCAATGTGTGTTTAATAGCTGTATGTTTTAGAGCCTAAAAAAGGACTTATAATTTGCGTTGCTACGCGTGAATGTGAGAGCTTTGAACACAGAAGCCCAAAACGAGCATCTACGATACATGTGTTAACACAGACTGTTCATTCAGCAGCACTTCTTCTTCTTCTTCTTCTGTGTTGCTGTCAGTGGCAAATACTGAAACACACCTACAGTGCCCTCTGGTGGTTGTTGCTATTTATTTTTCTTAAAATATCACTTAAAAGTCACATCTGAGAATGTTACAAAAAAACTGCTGAACACAACTTATATAGAAAACAAAGTAAGTTGGACTCTAACTTTTTTGTGTAGCAAAAGAAAAGTGCTTATTTTGCAAAATTTCATTAGTGTTTTTTGTGCAATGATAGCTGTTTTTTTTTTGTAGTTTTTTTTTATCAATAGTGAAACGTGCATATATGCGCTTTTACATAGACTTCTTATTGAATAACGCTCATTTTCGAGCCCGTAATAAACGTAGCATAAGAAATGTGTCTAAAGTGTAGTTTTACAGCCTTTGAGAATTTCACCTATCGAGTGTTATTTAGGTAACCTAACTCTCATGATCAACGGGGGGGACACTGTATTGACAAAGAACCGAACGACTGAAAAAGAAGGAAAAAGAATGAAAATCATAGATTTCTTGAGAAAGAAAGAGAGAGACACCTTTTTTTAAACTCATAACTGACAGCCAGGGCAAAAGCAAATACTGTCTTATGATGGGTCGACACAATGGAGAAGCAAAGAGGTGAAGCCACTTACGGATAGTAAGAGTAGTAGTCCCTTCTGGAAAGAGTGCAGGAGAGGAAGGATAAAAAAATCAAGAGAAGGAAGAGATGTAAGATGAAAGCAATGTCAGCTGAGAGCAGAATGCATTGAATCCGGCCAAAATGAGAACCATTCTTCATGAGTCCAGCTGTGCAGGTGACACAAGCTATTGAGATCAAGCCGCTGCTGACAGATAAAACACACAGCCAAGTGGAGAAATGCGTGTTTTCTTTTGCTTGGATTTGTCTCGCTGTTACACCTCCAAACTGGAGCATACGGCTTCCTGTCGCAGCAAATCTGCTCCTCAAACAAAGAGCAAGTGCAGCAGCTGTGCAGAACAGCGGTTATTTTAACCACCAGCAATGTTAGCCTGGAGTCTGTGTCAGCAACTTAATTAATGAAAATTGAGCTCTGACTTATCCTTATCTGGGATCTCTCTCTTTTTTTATATTTATCATTGAAAGCGTTTTATGAGACTTTGACCAGCAGACAACTAAAGCTGCTGTCATAAAAATCCAGAGCCAGATGTGCAAACAATTCACTCCAGACCTGAGGGATCATTGGCTAATAATCTCTAAAAGCACACCTTTTCCCTCCCAATTACCATCTCATTGAAGGGTCAGGCCTCTGCTTCATATGCGTAATTAAGTGGCTAATTGAATCGCATCCGTCTTTAATTAAATACTTCACACTCAGACAGACTCGGCTGACTTGTTTGGTCCCTTTGGTGCAACACAAACGAAAGAAAACAACGCAGAGCTGGTTGTGGTCCACGACCTTTTACAAAGTTCAGCAAGTATGAGAAGTTATCGCTGAAATGTGTAAAAACGATGAAAGAAGGAAGAACAGAAGTTGGGTTGTGGCTCATTTGAAGGGGGTTTACCCTTTTTTAATGATGATGATGACCGCGCCCAGCAGCAGAATGAGGACCACCAGCCCCCCAGCGCAGACGGCAAGAATCAGCCCCATGTCCTCAGAGTGCTGGGTCCTCTCCAGAACGCTCCGGTGGTCTTTACACGAAGCTGAAGGAAGAAGAATGATCCCGAGTTTTGTTAAAAACAGCAGAGCCCATAGACATAAATAGGTTTACTTAAGTAAACTTAGAAACCATTAATAAAACCACTTCAGTTTACCTGAGATTTTATTCATAAATTAGACCTAAACTGAATCATTCTTTTCAACAAAAACTGTTAATCTGGGGAATTCCAAGTCCAACATTCAAATGATCATGAACGGCACGCTGCTTTTTGGACGAGCACCACGTGGCCACTGTATGCTTTTGGGTGGGTGGTAGGCAGTCAAATGTTGCAGATGAACTTGGTGTGTCTCAGTGTCATCAGCAGACTTGCATCAAGACACAGAACTACTGTGAGAGTTTGTGACAGACACAGGAGTGAAGCCTCACCCGTGACAGACCACAGCAATGACCAGTACCTACGAACGTGTGCACTGAGACATGAATTAGCAAACGCCGCAGAGCTGTTTACCAGATGTGACGGGTACGAGGATTTACAGACAAACCGTTCACAACAGATTCTACCGCTTTGACTTGAATGCCACACCAGCGTCGCAGGTGACTCCACTGTGAACGTTTGCAGTGGACACAAGATCATGTGACCAGAACAATGCACCAGTGGTCTACCGTCCTGTTTGCTAATGAGTTAGACGTGCTGGAGAAGGTCCCCAGGGTTCACCTTGGAAAAGCTGGCGCAATATCATCATAATCCCCCAATTTCAACAACACAACCCCAACTTTATGTTCATGAATGATAATGTACCACTACATGGTTCCAGAATTGTCACTGCTAGACTTCAGAATGTGGGAGTGCCCTTTATGGTGTAGCCACCAATGTCCCGTGACCTGAACCTCAGAGAGCGGGTCTGGGACCAGCTGAAGTAGAGACTGGATGATTGTACGCCACCTCCAGCTGGCAATCCTTCATGTACCTTTATCCCTTGTGGAAGAATGGAACGCCTCAGAACGGCATCATGAAATGAGTGAGGAGCATAAGACGTCACTGTCAAGCTGTCATTGCAGCAACTGTTGGAAATACACACTATTGTCAATTTTTGTTTTTTGGGTCTATCTTTATTATTGCCTTTATTTGTGGTAATAAAAATCAAACTCATGAAAATAGTGTTTCTTGTCATTCATTCTTAGCAATATCAAAGGGAGATTTTACACATGTCCTTAAAATTCAGACCAAATAGGAAAAGCGTTCATGTTATTAACAAAATCCCTAACTTACTTAACAGGGAATTCTGGGTAAAATGTCCCATCTACTGACTCCAACAGAAAAAACTAAAGGTGCCCTGCTGTCAGTTAACTACTGTAGAGGCCGTTTTTATAATAAAAGGTTTTTCATTTTAGAAGCGTAAAGCTGGACACCCGTGAATATTGTTCCATGCATCGGCGCCGCCTTTGTCTCATTTGAGGGGCCCACTGATCTACTTTTTAAAAATTTTCTATTCTATGTCAGCCTGTCCTCCTGGCCTTGCCAGCCCTGAAACCAGCCCTCGTGAGCCCATTGGAACAGCACAAACTATCTGGAGAGCAGGAGAAAGTCAGAACACGCCTGGGGATAAGGCTCTATCTTACAGTCAGCTAGGGGAAAAATTAAATCTAGGACAGGGGAAAATGAAAACACAGCCATGTTTTAGCCCAACTATGTGCAGCCACAGGCACTTTAGGACTGCTTTTGAACCCTTATCCCAAGTAGAGATGAAAGTAGTACAATATCATTTCATTTTTTGGCAGGGATCTTTTAATATGTGTTGAGAGCCTGGCAGAGCAGAGTGGAAAATATGAATCACTGGCTGGATGGTCGGACTGAGCCGTTCTTTCTGAATTGATCTGGTCGACGCCTTATGTTGCTCCAGAAACTTCGATGTCCCGTCTGTGGAAGCCACCCCTGACAGGTTGTGGGACCGACTTGCATCCCACAGCGAAAAAAAAAAAGTAAAGAGTTTTTCTGCCTTCTTTGGAGGTTATCGTCCAAAGACGTTCGTCTGTCTGTGAGCTGCTGTGACCAGAAATAGCAAAATACTCCACTCTTAAAAAGCATCTCCAACTCTGATCAGGCTGTTTGTTTGATGCCACTTCATTTACATTTACATTAAAACAGAGGCAGATTTTTCCTGCCAAAAAAAACAGTGGTGGCATAAAAAATCAATTTCAGTTTGGTGAAGTTTTTTAACAGATAAGGATGTTTTGCCACATTTAGCCTCAAAATTTCTATTAAGCCAAACACGAGCATGAAATGGATTTCCGCTTGAATCCATGCACCTGCCAGCTGCCCGGTGGTGGAAATTGGCACTTAGAGGAGAAATGGAAGTCTATTGTTGTGTTGAGCCTGCCAGAGCATTCTTAATTAAACTGTCACCTGGAAGTTGAAATGCAATCTCCAGCTTTGTTATCCAAGCCAAAATCATTTGCCTCCACTTTACCTGTGATGGGCTACTTGTTAATAAAGGCTCAGGACCCCATGATGCACAGTAACGGTTGAGGGATCATGGAGTTTGCAAAGGAGCCACAAAAAGATCCTCTGGCTTGCAGGAGCCTCCACGGAGTCTGACACCTGACTTACTGCATGTCTGAGGTAAAAACAGTTTAGTCCACACTTTGATTGATTGGAGCTGTTTGAAAAGCAGGAAGCAAATGTTATGGAATAATTAACACAACTGCTTGCCGTAGCTGTTTCCCATTCTGCCTCTGTGTAAGGTCAAAAACAAGAAGTCAGCGCAGTGTACACTCCACTGCTGTGGAGAGGCATAATTAATCAATGTCCGAGCAGTTTGTGTGGGGCAGATTGAGTGAGAGCTAAGCCTCGCCTTTTCGGCTTTCTGCTTGGGGAGAGCCTTCTTTCCCTTTATGCACTCCTAAACTGAAGCCTTCCCTGAAAGAGAAACCCTGCCACAATTGCTTATTTACAAAGATCAGCTTGCTGTTGCATTGCCTGCATATATACTCTCCGTGATCCGACAGTGCTCTGTGGTGGAGTGACTCTCCTGCCATCTGAGCTTAGAGTCAGTTTGGCTGCCCTTTTCATGTAGAAGTGGGAGTGTCTCCCATATAGGCCAAGGTGGCTTCACCTGGAAGTTTTGATCTGGAGGAGGCCTTTTGGATGCCACTGAGGTCAGAGCCCTCAGATGTAGCTCAGCATTGGGCTGCTGATGAGAACAAAGAGACTGCCTTGTGTTCCAGCGTCTGTCCAAAACAAGCAGGATGAAAGCCTAACCTCTAATCCCTGTTTTTTTTGCCCTTTCCCTGAAATTTGTCCAGACATCTGTGCTCCACAGAGATGTGAAAACTAGTGCAGCAGGAAGTCGGATAAATCAAAAGCACACGACTAAATCTTCACGTTCTTGCATGAAATATGTAAAAGTGAACAATTCTACAAAAGATTGGATCCACGGGTAAGCATTCAAGGTCAGAGTGTTGGTGGGAGGAAAAATGTTCACAATGATTACCTTTGCGGGCGATCCGGATGCAATTTATTCTTGACTCCTGAAACAAAAAGAAAACAGGCATCAGGAGGAGAGTGTCTTTTTGCATTTAGCAGCAGAGATGAGACAAAAGAGGAGAGGATGACATTAAATACTGCATGAAAGGCCTGGAATACAGCGCCCTGATAGTATGATAACACATAAAAGCACACCAATGAATGAAAGTTTAAACAGCAGGCCTAATCCGTCGAGCATGTCAAGCAAACCATGTGATTAAAAATTCACGAGTGGGTGGCGCTCCACTTACTGGAAAGCACAATGAGCTTCATATTCTGTCAAGGACAATAAAAAATGTTCAGATTTTAAGGAGAAATCACTTCTGGGTTTGGAGTGTCGCTTAAAATGAGAAAAACGTAAAAATCTACAGCATCGCTCTTGAAGGAGATTATAGATTCTTGCTGCGGGATGATATTTGTAAGGGAGAATGGATAATTCAAAGGAGGGGCTTGAAACCAAATGCATCATTATGAAACAAATGACTTTTATTCAAATTTCTGCTGATGAAATTGCAGTGTTCTGAACAAGGCCTTCTTCAAAGAACACTAATGAGCTCCGGGAAAGTGACGTGATTCCATCACGCCATTCCATGGAACAGATTCATTATCAACATTTACAGATGCCAATTGAGACATCCTGAAACAATTGTGCTAATTTGCATATTGATAAGGAGTCAAAAGTCTTTTCCTGTTAGTTCTACAAAACTGTTATATTTCCAGATTGAAGGACCCTTCTTGAAATTTCCTTTTAAGATCTTTAAAACTTGTTGATATAGTAAACTAGATTCAACAGAAGGAGCTGCCTAATATGTGCAGCTCACATAATGTTTTGGTTTCTGTTCAGCTTAGGATCAAACAGCTGACTTAAAGTCTGCAAAAGGGTTTTTTTCTGTTGATTAGTTACAATGGGGATAGAAAGTTTGGGGACCCCAGGTAAAATTTTATTTTATTGTGCGTATTGTGCAAAGAACCCAATGAAAGATTGAAAAATCTTCTAAAGTCATCAGTTTACAGATTAGACATCCTTTTAATATGTCAATAAATAGGCTTCATTACCATCATTTACTAGCAGAAAACAAAATAATGGTGTCAGTAAAAGTTTGGGCACCCTGCAGAGTTAGTACTTTGTACTGCTCCCTTTGGCAAGTATCACAGCTTGTAAACACATTTTGTAGCAGCCAAAAGTCTCTAATTCTTCTTTGCGGTACAGTGGATACAGAAAGTATTCAGACCCCCTAAATGTTTCCCTCTTTGTTACATTGCAGCCATTTGCTAAAATGTTCATTTTTTCTTCATTACGTACACACAGCACCCCATATTGACAAAAAACACTGAATGTTTTACATTTTTGCGGATTTATTAAAGGAAAACTGAAATATCACCTGATCCTAAGTATTCAGACCCTTTGCTGTGACACTCATGTATTTAACTTAAATTGTGTTGTCCATTTGTTCTGACCATCCTTAAGATGGTTCTACACCTTCATTTGAGTCCAACTGTGTTTGATTCTACTGATTGGACTTGATTAAGGTGATAGAGGTAAAGAAGAACCCAAATATCACTGTGGCTGAGCTCCAGAGATGCAGTGAGGAGATGGGAGAAGGTTGTAGAAAGTCAACCATCACTGCAACCTTCCACCAGTCGGGGCTTTATGGCAGAGTGGCCTGACGGAAGCCTCTCCTCAGTGCAAGACACATGAAAGCCTGAATGGAGTTTGTGGAAAAAAACACCTAAAGTATCCTCTCAAACCTTTTCACAGATGGCATCAAGTTAGTTTCCAAAATTTACTAAAATTTTGTGGAATCCATTCTTCCTTCTACTCGTGAAATGTTTAATGGCTTCCCTGGACAACCAGTTCTGAAAAAATATAAACCACACTCAAGACTCTTCATCAGGTAAAAATTATCAATAAAAGTCAGCATTAGAAGCAGTATTTTAGAATGGTCAATTGGGTTTTGCAACTGTTGGGCCTATATCTTCCAAAATCAACTTTTTTGAGCTTTCAAGTGTATTATATTAGTTTTGGATGAAAAACAACCCCATAGCAGTATTTGATTCATTCACGGATCTCTGAGCATCACTCTGAAACCCTCTGGAGTGATATTTATGCCACTATATTGCAAAGTGTACAGTTTTGAGATAACATTTCAAGCTTTAAGGATAAAACATTATAGTTTGAAAATAAAAACATTTAATATTAGCTTCAAAAACTTTTTTTTTTGCTTTCAAAAAATATTTTTCTGTTTGCAAACCTTTTTTTTTCGCTTTCAAACATTGCTTTTGAGTTTGCAACACAAATTTTTTCAGTGTCTCATTTCACTTTCGTCCTATCTTTGATTTTGCGTTCAAGTTTCTGTTTTGCGTGATATTTGTGTTGCTCTAGATTGTATCCAATCAAATCGCCATTTCGATCTAACATGGTGTCTGCTACTGAGGCTCAAACACAACACCGAACAGGCTCTTTTACCCATAATTTTTAGAAATCATTTGGCTACATGCCCAATGGCTACATGGACATATCTTACATTCTCATCAATGAACAGAAATCTAAAAAAACCTGCCGACTGGTGACGCAGGGTTTTTCAGCACAAACTTTTACGCAGGAAGATTTTCCGGCCAAAATAAACCTGATTCATCTGAGCCCTTCTCCCAGGCATTTGTAATCTGTCATACATTCACTTACTTTAGGCTTCTGGCAAATTAAGATACATTTAGCTATTTACCGTGCAAAAATAAATAGGCTGTTGTAATGGGCAGAAGCGCATTCTGTAACATGCACATCGAAATCATTGTGTTCCAGCTAAGCAGAAGAGTTAATTGGCAAGCTCTGTTTTGTGGAAGACACATCACATGTCTCTCTGTAGCGTTCCAGTCATGCCAGAGGGGCTGCTGCTGCTTTCTGGCAACTCTGAATACAAAACACAAATGCCAACATGCAGCAGAGGGCTCTGCGGCACACACTCGCAGTTTTACACCGCCTTAGTAAATGTGTGTGTAGCTGGGAAGTGCAAATAAAGATGCCATAAATCACTCTGTAGAGGCCTGCAAAAAACTTGAGTGGGAATCCAGTCTTTCAAGTGAAGTGTTTACCCACCACAAAAACAAAACACAAACTCTGATTTAATGAGGAGCACAATTAAACCGTGAGTGAGTGCACCTGACGAGCTGACGAAACGTCAAAAGCACTTCAGAAAATAAAGAAACTTTCATCACAATACTTTTTGAACGAGCTGCTTTTTTGATGTCGCATTTTAAGGCAGGAGCTCCTGCTTTTTTTTCCTGGAAGCTGCTCGAAAACACCTGAAAAGGTAAACTGTAATGATGTACCTGTGTTTAAACCAACATAAAATACCCCTCCTAGATATAATTTGGATTGCAAAAAAAATTTTTTTTGGATCGAAAAACACAACTAAAATGCAAAATACCAGCCATGCATAATTACTGCTGGAGAAAAAGCAGGGGGATAGAAAATGACACTGAAAGATTAACATTAGCTGAAACTTCACTAGTGCATAGAGAGTGCTTGAGTTTCTCTAGACTGTTACATTGAAATGGTAATAAGATGAAGAGGAAAAAAGTTAGATGCTTTAGTGATGTAATAACCCCGATTTCATCCTTTTTAAAAATCATTTTCCATCATAATTTGTAACACTTGTTATACTGCAGTGACTCCTGCTGCGATCGCCTCCCTGTGACTTTCCTTCCTGGTGCACCAAAGCATAAATCCCAAACTGCTACTGTATTTCCAGGCTGAGGCACCGCTGTTTGTCAGTGTCGCCTGTTTGATTTGGCACTGTGCCCCCGTCCTTTTGGGTTAAGGATGCTGGCCCCCTGCCAGGCAAAACAAACCCTAATCCCATCCGCTGGTAAAGCGGGGCCTCCCTTCTCTAATCCTTTTCTTAGCAGTTTAGTTGTGTGAAGAGCTCACTCTGCACTCCCTCTGTGTTTTTCTTCAGTGAGTTGGAGAAACAGGCTACACAAAATCCCCGCCCTCATCATGTGACTCTAACCTACATTCGTAGAAGAGCTCAGAGCAGACATCAGTGGTCCAACTTTATTGGACTTATTCCCAGCTGATAATAACACAAGACTTTTTTATCAACAACAACATAATGATTGCCTTTGTCTGAGAGCAATAAAGCCCAGCAAAAACAGATGTTATAAGGACCGACAAATCACTGGGCTGCAGCTGAAAACACACAACTGCAAAACAATAAATCAAATGGCAACTTTTTATTGGAAAATTTGGATACAAATATCTCCATGCTCACATGAATGTGCCAGTACAGTTAACTATATTTGTAAGCCAGGACAGTCAACATTAATATCTATGCTCTTTACAAGGAAATGCTCATAACAATAACTAAGAATGGTTTGAGACATTTAAAATAATTCTGAGAATATTTTAGAGAAGACTAAAGCTGTCTAATGCTATGTGCTGGGCTCAGAAACATGCGTTCAAGCGACTACTTCCAATGAAAAGTCCATGTAAACGCACATATTTTGGGCAAATGTTTCACTCTGAAAAGGCTAAAGTTAACACATTTCCCTTAAATGTAGGATAAAATGTACCCGTTTCCATTGATTTCCATTGATTGCGTTAACACTTTATTTCTGTGATGCGTTGCATATCAGCACGAGGTTGTTTTTCTCTCCTTTAGAGTCCAACAGAGTTATGTGGATTACAGGTGAAGAGTTACGGATGCAGAAAGAATTTAAAGGGTAAAGTGTTGCTTGATGGCAGATCCCCTGAATATCTGAACAGAGTTTAATTCCTCCAGTTAGTCACTTTTTAATTTCATAGATCGCCTCACATGTCATGAAAGGAGTTTACTTCATCAGCTGTTCTAAACTCCTACATTGACTCGGGTTATTCTCAAAATTGAGATGTTTTGTACTTATTTTGGGCATTCTCAAAACTTTTCCACACTTTTTGACAAATTGTAGAAACTCCCTCAAAGATGCTGTTTGCAATTTTGTATCACCACATCACAATTTAGTGTGATAAAATTCCAAAGCTTTGTGTAACAACACAAAAAATATCCCAGCATTCCCTAACATAACATCAAAAGACCTTTTATAAACTAAGAAAAAACAGACCTAACAAAAGACTAGCACACAGTCATAATATTCTTAAATGTTTGACAAAATGACAAAAAATTCATATTTCTCACATCAAAATAGACTAATAAAACATCTTGATCTGACTCTATGTGGGTCTGGTCATCTGCTTCTTTTATAGAGAGGAGAGAATAAAGAGTAAGTTGGAATGGAAAAGGACTTGAACTGGAACGCGCTGTTTTTCCGAGTAATTCCATCTTCCGGTTTCAGGAATTATGTTTGCAGAGAATGAAAGAGGTTTAAAATGAAAATTCCCAACTCTGTTTTCCAAACTGTTTAAACTGTCCTTCAAGGAGCTGTGAGCTCTGACATTACCAAATGTCCGCAGCCTTAACCGCAGGAGAATGTCATAAACACCAAGTTATTGAGCAGCTTCTAATAAACCGGATGACAAAGGGCCTGCTGCTGTTGCAGCAGATTGGTCACTTACCCCTTTGAAGTTGCTCATCGCCTGGAAGTACACAAGGTAGCTCTTGCGGGGGTCTAGTGGGCTGTTCCAGTAGCCGTTGTAAGTGTGGTTGTCGCCCACGGTGAAGGGACTGGCCTCTGGCAGGCTGCTTGGCGGCATCTCAGCAGCGTAGTAGTGTGGTAAACCCTGCGCCTGGGCCACGCTGTGCGGCATGGGCAACGGGAAACAATCCTGAGGCCCCAGTTCCCGCTTCACCTTTTTCACGATTTCCTCCTCCACCACCACCTGGTATGTGCTGGACGCAGGGTAGATATTCACTTTGAGTTTTTCTTTCAAATTCAGTGCTGCCAACACATTGGTTATGTCCAAATCTCTTCACTACTCACTACTCTGTGCCCTTTATTTTGTGTTTATCATTTTTTTGAGCTGTCTGAATCTAAAATTCCTAAATCCAGTTCCCCAGAAATGTTCAACAAATCTCTGCAAAAAAACAGTGCGCATCAATGCTCACTAGATTGGCGAATATAGACCACAATGCATTGCATGTGAATAATTTTCATGTAAGAAAAATGTATTTACATGTTTTTTTGTTTTTTTTAAATAAATCATTCAAGTTTCATCTTTAGAACAAAGTGGATTCATAAATAATTTTAAATAAAATGTTAATCTTAATCAGTGACGTCATATTTGCCATTAAAAATAGAAAAGTATTGAGAAAGGTGTCTGAATTACTTTTAAAATCCAGGGCACTAGATAGTCCTGCACGAAACAGAGTCATTGGGGCAGGGGTCTCAAACCTGTGGCTCTTTTACCTCTCTATTGTTGCTCTCTGGTTAAAGAAATAAATAAAGTCTCTATTTTTTTTTAAATATTTGTAAAGTAAAAATAATAAGGTAGCAAAGTTAAAAAAAGTAAATTAATTCAAACTTTTTTTTAACAAAATCACAAACAGTTAAATAATAGTACGTATCACTCAAAGTCCAACACTTTGACAGATTTCTGTGCGCTATGTACCACAGAGAACTAACTAGAAGTCACTTAGAACAATCAGAATTAAGGCACACCAGATTTATAAAACAGAATTTCTATTTTTGAACAAATTCTAGGGTTTTCAGTGGGCCACTTAATGAGTTTAATTGTGGTTCAATAGACATACACATTTCTGACTGAGATGCACAGCAAATGGTAAATTAACTGTTTAGTATTTTTTAATCACTGCTGGCAGTACACTATACCACTATTTTTACTGCATTGAGATGATCCTGTGACACAGGGTATCTTTTATTTTGAAAGTAAGTCATGTGATCCTCTCAAATGTTATAAACAATTTTATCTTTTGAAACAAGGCGTTTTTTTATGTTTATGTCCTATGTATGCAAAAAAACAATAGTTTTATTTATCATAATAGTAACAATACCATAAATACAAATCAGTGTCTTGTTTTTCTAAAGGGTGAAGCACAATTTTGTGGCTCCCACTGGGTTGTGGTTAGTGAGAATTTGACCTGAATGGCTCTTAAAGTGTTGAAGGCTGCAGACCCCTGAGTTAGGGAGTAGGAAGGGAATTCGAACTTTGCCATTGGCAGCCTCATCCTCACCTGACAGGCGCTCCTCTGCCTTGAGCGGGACGCAGCAGCACCGTAATAGTGCTCTCGGTTTCATTCAGCGGACCCGGCATGTCTCTGTAATCAAACGAAGGCGCTGTGGAGACAGAGTTGTTCAGATGTTCAGGTTAGAAGCTACCCAAGCACATCCACACAAATGCACTTCTTGCTGTTGGCAGTGCTGAGCCTTAATTCCGCTCTAACGCTGCTTCTGCATATTCCCAAAAAACAAGCTCATCCTTGAAGAGTCACATCAAACTGATTGCACTTCATTTTTTGAGGGGGAAAATGCTCATTAAATGCTTCGAATAAAAGACAACATTTTATAGTTGCTTAATACACACTTGCTGTGCGTGCGCTGGTTGGATTTCTCTTCTGGTTGGGCACCATTCCAATTAAAAATTATGAGAGTGAAGCTAAAATTAATGGCTTTCTCATTTGAAAAGATTTGGCTAAAGTCGTTCTCCTCCCTGGAGATGCAGGAGCACATTTCTTTTCTTTTTTTTTTTTTTTTAATATAAGCAGTCAATTAGCAAAAAAAGAAGGGGAGCAAATTATTCATGAGGCCCAGATAATTATCATATTAAAAAGCAGTTTGCTTGCAGTGCAGCAGAGAAGAGCTGATATCAATTAAGGTGAGGTTTCAGGGAGAAAGCGGATGGATGTGCATTTGTTGGCTTTAAAGGTCTGCGGCACTGAAGGACAATTTGAAGCCTGAAGCTCGGGGATAACCGTGACAACCATCCACCTGGATGTACATGTGCATTTTCAGGAGGGAATGTGTGCAGTTGGCATCACTGACAAATGGTGACAGCAGAGCCTGCTGAAGGTGCTGAGTGTTTGTTAACCGTCAGTTCAGATTTAACAGGAGCTCACTGTCTGTAATGTTCAACACTATATGAGCAGAAAGGAAGGAGGAGGAAGGTGGAGTCCAGACTTTGCCATATCATCACTGATCTGGTTTCGTCCCAGAAAACTGTCAATAAAAATTGATTGACATCTTAATAAATAAACCCGATGTGAAGATTACCAAGGTTGCAAGTGAAGGAGTTTATTTGAGAGGGACAGAAAGGAAGTGGCATGACGAAATGTTCTACATTGGTGTCACATCATCTTTAACCCTGGACAACCCAAGGGGTCCAATTTGGCCACAATTGGATTTTTTTTTCTATTTCTCTGTTGATTTTAAGTTTTGCTTTGTTTTCTTTTTTTAAAATGCTGTCAATTGCTGCTACCCAAAATTGACCAACCCTAAAGCCAAGAAGAAAAATTCACTTGGGTTCTCCAGGGTTAAACAAGGGAATGTGCCTTGTTAAATGTTAAAGTTACATTTCTATAACTGATAACAAACTCTAAAACTCTCAAATGAGATTTTTATCATCTTTGTGTTGTCTTTAAATGTCAGTTCTAATTCTGCGTTAGCACAAACATCAAATTCAGGTCCACCGCCTCTCTTTTGATGTCCATCAAATTCACTGTTCGACGCTTTTTCATACACATGCGGACAAAACATTTGATCGGCAGATTTTTCTGAGCTCACTTTCAGTGGAAAGGGTGTGGCTTTCCAACAAACTTACTGCTGATTAGTGGGAGTGGTTGCCATAGAAACAATGACTCAAGGCGACTTGGACAACATAGTCTGCTTCCAATATGGCAAAGCCCGTTTTGCGGAAAACTGAATTGACTTCCTTTTGTTGGAAGCAGAGATAAGGCATTTGCAATGTGTGGCATCACAGGCGTGTTGGCCATCTCTATACACACGTGGACAAAATTGTTGGTACCCCTCAGTTAAAGAAGGAAAAACCCACAATTCTCACTGAAATCACTTGAAACTTACAAAAGTAACAATAAAAAAATTTATTGAAAATTAAATAATCAAAATCAGCCATCACTTTTGAATTGCTGATTAACATAATTATAAAAAAAAACAAACTAATGAAACAGGCCTGGACAAAAATGATGGTACCCATAACTTAATATTTTGTTGCACAACCTTTTGAGGCAATCAGTGCAATGAAGCGATTTCTGTACTTGTCAATGAGCGTTCTGCAGCTGTCAGCAGGTATTTTGGCCCACTCCTCATGAGCAAACTGCTCCAGTTGTCTCAGGTTTGATGGGTGTCTTCTCCAAATGGCATGTTTCAGCTCCTTCCACAGATGTTCAATGGGATTCAGATCTGGGCTCATGGAAGGCCACTTTAGAATAGTCCAACGCTTTTCTCTCAGCCATTCTTGGGTGTTTCTGGCTGTGTGTTTTGGATCGTTGTCCTGTTGGAAGACCCATGACCTGCGACTGTGATCAAGCTTTCTGACACAAGGCAGCACATTTCTCTCCAGAATGCCTTGATAGTCTACAGATTTCATTGTACCTTGCACACATTCAAGACACCCTGTGCCAGATGCAGCAAAGCAGCCCCAAAACATGACTGAGCCTCCTCCATGTTTCACCGTAGGGACAGTGTTCTTTTCTTCGTATGCTTGGTTTTTGAGTCTATGAACATAGAGTTGATGTGCCTTACCAAAAAGCTCCAGTTTGGTCTCATCTGTCCAAAGGACATTCTCCCAGAAGCTTTGGGGCTTGTCAACATGCATTTTTGCAAATTCCAGTCTGGCTTTTTTAGGATTGTTTTTCAGCAGTGGTGTCCTCCTTGGTCGTCTCGCATGAAGTCCACTTTGGCTCAAACAACGAAGAATGGTGCGATCTGACACTGATGTACCTTGGCCTTGGAGTTCACCTTTAATTTCTTTGGAGGTTGTTCTGGGCTCTTTGGATACAATTCGAACGATCCGTCTCTTTAATTTGTCATCAATTTTCCTCTTGCGGCCACGTCCAGAGAGGTTGGCTACTGTCCCGTGGGTCTTGAACTTGTGATTAATATGAGCCACTGTTGTCACAGGAAGTTCAAGCTGTTTAGAGATGGTCTTATAGCCTTTACCTTTAAGATGTTTATCTATCATTTTTTTTCGGATGTCCTGGGACAATTCTCTCCTTGGCTTTCTGTTGTCCATGTTCAGTGTGTACCACACCTTTTCACCAAACAGCAGAGTGACTACTTGTCTCCCTTTAAATAGGCAGACTGACTGATTATGAGTTTGGTAACACCTGTGATGTCAAATAAAGGACACACCTGAGTTAATCATCTCAGTCTGGTCAAATAGTTTTCAATCTTTTTTGTCCAGATCTGTTTCATTAGTTTGTTTTTTTTTTTTATAATTATGTTAATCAGTAATTCAAAAGTGATGGCTGATTTTGATTATTTAATTTTCAATAATTTTTTTTTATTGTTACTTTTGTAAGTTTCAAGTGATTTCAGTGAGAATTGTGGGTTTTTCCTTCTCTAACTGAGGGGTACCAACAATTTTGTCCACGTGTGTATAGAGATGGTCAACACGCCTGTGATGCCACACATTGCAAATGCCTTATCTCTGCTTCCAACAAAAGGTAGTCAATTCAGTTTTCCGCAAAACGGGCTTTGCCATATTGGAAGCAGACTATGTTGTCCAAGTCGCCTTGAGTCAATGTTTCTATGGCAACCACTTCCACTAATCAGCAGTGAGTTTGTTGGAAGGCCACACCCCTTCCACTGAAAGTGAGCTCAGAAAAATCTGCCGATCAAATGTTTCAAACATTCGAGGTGGGGGCCAGCGGGCAACATATGATTTTACTGCAGCATCTGATTTATAAATTGCAATAAATTAGTAATAAAAATGTGTCAAGAAGAGCAAGAATGGTTATTCTGACAAATATAATGAGTAAGAAATTGCTGTTATTTCTCAATAAAAGTCAATGGAAGTCAGCTCGCTTGGACCAGCAGGTACCTCCTATTTGGAATATAAGTGAGGAGGGGTTAATCAGTCCAGTTCATATACAGGATATGGACTCCACCCACTGATCATGTCATCAACACTCAAAAGCTGAGTCCCATGTTGATTAACAATTTGAGTCTTCTTTTACAAAGTTCTAAACTCTTCATGCACCACAATGGCTAAAGCACCCTGCTGGAACAACAGAACCGTTATTTGTTACAGTTGAAAGTGTGCTAAAAGTTATCCAAATGCTTCTAAGTACATATAACAGTTAAAAAACAACTAACAAATAATTAAAATATGAAGGAATCGAACAGTTTGTAAAAGAATAATTATCTGCGTCAACTTAAGCTCACTGAAAAATTATTACAACATAGGTCTCTAGTGTTTCAATCAGAAACCAAATAATACCATAGCTGTTTCAGACTCTTGGTTTATGTTCAAGATGCTCCAACAGATGTGAGACGTTTCCTGAAGTCACCCTTTAACCATTACCTAGGAAGCCGCCAGGCTTTCTTTTGTTTTATTCTGAAAAGTTAGCTACCTTTTTTATTCCAGCTTTTGTAACCGCACGCACACAGCTCAGAAAAAAGTCATTAGCGTACATTTTTAAAAGTGTGAATGCCTTTTTGACATCCAATTCAGCAGCACAAATTGTACTTTGCGTAATTAATGTCAACAGAAGAAGTGGTAATGCATTGTTGTGATTTACAATAGGACTCCGTCTCTGCTGCAGAGAGGAATTCTTTTCTTTTAACTGTTCTGCCTAAAGTACTAGAGGAAATGTTGTGCTTTCTTGATGGCAGCAGCAGCGCACACAGTGATAGCAGTCGGCTTGTGCTAAAGGATGCGCAGGCATGGATATAAAATAAGGCTTATTTTACAGCTGCTATATTTAAAACTAAACTATTGACCTTAATGCTCTAAATTAGTGATCTCCAACTTTTTTCAGGCCTTTCATCGGTTTATTATTTTCACTGTCAGGTTTGTCATTATTTTTTTATTTATTTATTTTACTTTCAGTTTCCTTTAACCTTTGAGGGTAGAATTTATCTTCATCCTCTGTAAAATATCTGTAGCTCCTTAAGATGTTATTTATGCAATTGATTTCATGTAGGAACCATAAAAAATGTGCTTTAGATACTCCCTTGACCCATAAGTGTCAAAGTGGAACCAAAAAAAAACAACAACCTCATCCAACTTTTAGATGTGTTGAAGAGAATCTGGTAGTTTTTCAAAATAAAACTTCCTTCAGAATCATTATAAATAAAGTGAAAAATATGTTTGTTTGTTTTTTTTGTCTGTGGCAACTGTCCCCCAAACCGGTACTGGCCTGTGTCTAGGGGATTATGGACCACTGCTTTAAAATATATATTATGGAATACATTTTTACAGCAGAGTTCAAATGCATTTGCTGTGGTGTTTCGAAAGCACTTTAATTATTATTCAGATGATGGGTTGCTAAAATTGATGTCAGATCTGCTCTAAAACAGCTGCTCATCATTCTTTAAAAAAATCCAATACATAAAACCCAAACATCAGCCTCAAGGCTTTCTTGTGAATGATAGTCCTCAGGTGCAACTTTTTGAAAAATGCTTCCAGTCTGTGCCTTCAGTGATGGATAAATATATTTATCAATCATCTGCCACGTTTGCAGCTGCAGGTCAGGCTGTGAAAGCAAGCCGGTGGTCCCCGCACCTGAGATGTTGGTGGTGATTTCCTTCAAAGCTGTCTGGCCGAAGCCCTTGGCTGTGCGTGCGCGCACGGAGATCAGGTATGTCGTTCCCGGGTGAAGGTTGGAGAACATGTGGTAGGTTTCGTTCTTCAGCTTCGACACCGCTCTCCTGGGTCCTGGGACATTGATGCCCGGGTCAGAAGATGCAATGCTCTGGTAACTGATCTGTTCATTAGGACGGAGAAAGACAAGATGAGTCTTAGTTAATAAAACAAGCTCATTAACCAGATGCATGGAAATCTGGAGAACTTGTTTAATGTAGTTCACAGAAACAAATTAGCCTTTCAAATTGATTGTGTGATTACTCATTCGGGGGTTCTAATTTAACACGAAGAAGACTTCAACGACGCTGTTGTTGTTAAGTCAGACAGGTGCAAACATTAAAACAATTATCAAAGCCACACTCTATCAGAAAAAAACATTGAATTGTTTAAGTCAGGGTTGACACAACTTCTGCGGTATATCAATGTACAAAGCCTTGTAAAGTTTTCTGAGGATATTTTTTCGCCTTGGACATACCTACTTGAGATTTCCATTTCTTGTCCTATAGAGGAGCTAAATAAGCTGACCTCACTGCAAACAGGGCAAGCGCATTAGGAAGCAGAGCGAGAGCTGATCCACTTCATTTGAAGACATAATTACGTGCACTCAACATGTGCATTGTGTGTTTGCCTGCATTATGAAATGAACGTTTCCATCTGGAGAAACACAAAGCCCTGCTGCCAGTCAAGAGTTTAATACCTTACATGCCTCCATGAGCTTTTCACTCTCTGCATGCAAACACACACATATAGATCTGCATTTCTACTAAAAAGGTGTGTGTCAATAAATGTAAAATAATGCAGAGAAAGAAACAGATGCCCGCTAGAGCAGAACATGGGTAGATATAGGCTCAGGCCAAGCGGTCAACAGTTTAAAAGAAAAAGGGATTTTTTTTTACATCTAAGCTTTGTTCAGAGAAAGCAGAACACTGCAGAGGCAAAAATAAAGAAATAACAATTCTATAAAACCTACTTATAGCCTACTTAATAATATCCTTAAGCAACTGCATTTGAGGTCACGAAAGTCAGACTTGCTGTTTAGATAAGTGGGCAGACCTTTGGATTATCTTCACTACAGTTAGAAGCGATAAAGCTGATTTAAAATCATTATCCAGTGAAAAGAAAGTTCCAGAAAACAAATGCATGTGACTTAAGACCTACTGATTACATGTTCTTGTGACATTTTTTAATGGACATATATGAGGAGAATTTAGCTTAAAATAGCATTTAAGAGTATTTCTTTATTCAAACTGTTGTGAATCAGGAGCAGATGAAAAAATGTTGTTTGAAAAAGATTGTTTTGTGATGCTGCTCTATTCAGATGCCTCCACTTCTGTTGCACCGTTAATGTTAGAATGGGGGTGTGTGGAGGTGTAAGCTACCGGGAGAATGTGTAAACAGAGAGCAGGGGAGGTTGCTCTACCCAGAACTCAGAGGTGAAATTCTGATCAACTCCTGCTGCTCTGCAGAAACTATGTCTTAGAAGATTTTTTTTGTTTTATTTTTTTTTAACTTAAAACAGTATATTCGTTAGTAAAAGACACTGGGATCATGTTTTTCCAAGATCAAAAGATGATCGAAGTGAATCTCCTGTCAACACCAGTAGGCTTTAAGTCCAACCGAGGTCTGTAAAAGTTTACCAAAATCTGCTTTTTTGCTATTTTATATGATGTAAGCCGTGTTCTGACCAGTCCACTCATCTGTTTTAGGTCATACTTAATGGATTATGACAAATGCACAGGTTGCATTTTCTTTTTTTTTGTTTGTTTGTTGAGTGTTGTTGGGTTAGCTGCAGCTTGTACATCCTTATTTGCTTTGTTGTAGTCTGTTTCCTAAAACTCTTCTTCCCGTCCCTGGGTTTGACTGCTAAAGTGCAAAGCAGACATCTTAAGTACATGTATGTTTGAGCCCCAGATGGAAGTTTAAAGTTCAAACACATTTACAAAGTGCCTCAGCAATAAACTGTGTACTTACAGCTTCTCAATGCACTTCAGCTTTCTTTATGCTGCACTTTCCCAACACAATCCAAAGTACTTTAACTTTACCGCACAGAGAGGAAATCAAATAAAAGATTTCAGACAAAGTACAGAGGTGAAGTAGAAATGGAAAGATGCTTTTGTCTTTCTTCATGCACAGAGATCATATCAGAGGAAAAAGCACAGAATAATAAGGGCTGGGGGAGGGTTTTAAGCTTTTTCTGGAAAGCAGTGAGTTAGTTCAATTTTTCATAAAAAGTACGCTTACTCTGGTTCTGTTAACTCTAAAATAACATCTACATGTAAAAGGAAAAAAAGAGCGATTTGAGATTATGTCTAATTCATTTTTAAAAGAGCATGCATTTAAAGCAGGGATTTCTTTTTGGTATACAGGCTGCACGATTTTCAATCCTCCTAATTTTCTGATTTCCAGGAAACCTTTGGGAGACTGGAATGAATTTTTATAGCATGATACAATAGCTCTCATCCAGGAAAGAAAGAGTACATGCCAGTATTTCAATAAAGTCAGTTTTGATATTAAATAGAGTAGTTGTAGAGCAGATCTCGTCTAAAAACAAAACAAAAAAAACTACATTTCTAATCTTTTTGGTTAAATTTGAACTCTCAGAAAATCAATGGACCACAACTTCTACTCATTACAGGTGAACAAAAATGTCTCTCAAGATGAGCTTATAATTACTATATTTGATGGTTTTCTGTGGTTTGCAATGTCAACAGTTCAGCTTTCTTTGTTAGTGTTCATTTGTTCCTGCGTGAGCTCTGAGTCTGTTTCACAAAAGTTGAAAAAAAAAAAAAAAAGATTTTAATGAAGTCAGAGGTTTTGGTGCCAAGAAATTAGTGCTTGTTTCAAGGAATATGACATTCCTGATTATATTCAATTATGAACAATCTTTGTTGAAGTGGGAACAGCTGTTACAGTTTAGTAGCTTGAATCCAAGCCCTACTGAACAGAAGATTGGTTCAGGACGAGCTCTGAGGATAGTTTCTCCCAATAAAATGTGAACGGCATTCACAAGGCAGTTTCCAGATGCCCTGAAACCTTTTCAGTGGCTCTCTATCCATCCCTGGAAGTGTCAGACTTTTGCGTAATTGTGGCTTTGACTTTCAACTTTTTAAAGACTGCCCACAACAACAGTCACAGTAAAGAGTCACAAAGTCGTCACCTCAAATATTAATCCTGTCTCCCTCTTTTCTCAGGTTAAATTCCAAGAAAACAAAAGTGAAGGTTTCCAACCCTTAACTGTGACTGATTACAGGCACATTTATTTTTGATCTTCCAAAGGTGTGAGGGTTGCAGTAAATACGATTTTATGGTAGCAATTAAAGTTAAAATTCATATTTTCCTTCAATTTCTTTTTTTATCTGCTCTGATGAAGACAGGAGCCTAACTTTAGAGCTCGACACTGGACAACCAGTGCATTCCTGAAGGTACCACAGTCTGATAATCAAAAACCAGTATTTTGAGATCCGTAATGCATACATTGTTTGGTTACACTCCTAAACTCCAAAGGTCTCCAAAACTGTACTTTTTCAATCCAATTTGTCCCTTTTGTGGTCACAGGGTTGCTGGAGCCTATCCCACCAACTGTTGGGTAAAGGCAGGGTCTACCCTGAACACAACGCCATCGTACTTTTTCTTAATTGCAAAAACATAGTAACCTGTTTTTGACTATGTTAGCTTGCAGATCATAATTAGCTACCATAAACTAGCTTCTGTCTAAAATGCCAGAGTATAGCCTTCACCAGGAGCTGAAATTGTTAATACAACCTTCTGTTGCTTTTGTTGCACTGACTGTAACAAGCCAGGTTTCCGCGTCGGTTTCTATTTCATTCTGTATATTTACTCATTTTATTTCTAATTGTTTTAACCTGTAAAACCCTTTGTGTTGCTGCTGTATGAGAAAACTTTTGTCTGACAGGTAGAAAAACAATTTCACTAGCTACTATGACCGGTGAGACATTGTTCTTCATGTCTGAGACGGGGCTCAAACTCACAACCATGACTTTCAGGCGTCCCTGCCCACTATGTTATCATAACAACTTCCATCCCAGAGTTGGTTCAGACATTTAATTCTGACTTTTTTGCGCAGATTACTCGCATTCGCCACAGCACGAGATGCATTCAGGAGCTTCATGGAATTTCTGTACTTACATGCTTTCATTATTAGCTCGCTTTTCCTCCATTCGGGTAACTGGTAATTTCGCACATTTGCTCACACTGATCTCAGCCAACACAAACGCACACTCACTTGTTACTCCATGTCATTGCTGCCATGTCAGAAAATAATGGCGTGTGCAGAAGCTTGGACACCCTGCAGAGTTAGTATCTTGTACTGCCCCCTTGGCAAGTATCACAGCTTGTAATTGCTTTTTGTAGTCAGCCAAGAGTCTCTCAATTCTTGTTTGATTTATCTTCACCCATTCTCCTTACAAAAGTCTTCCAGTTCTTTGAGGTTTCTGGGATGTCTGTTACACTCTGTTCTTTCAGGTCTATCCATAGATTTTCAATTATGTTTAGGTCAGGTGATTGGGAAGACCACTGCAAAACCTTCAGTTTCTTTCTCTTAATGTAACCAAGCAGGATTTTGAGGTTTGTTTAGGATCATTATCCATTTGTAGAAGTCATCCTCTCTTCAGCTTCAACGTTTTCACAGACGGCATAAAGTAAGTGCTCAAAATTTGCTGAAATTTTGTGGAATCTCTTCTACTTTCTACTCGTGAAATGTTTCCTATGCTAGTGGCTGCAATGCAAGCCCAAAGCATGATTGATCCACCCCCATGCTTAACAGTTGGACAGAGGTTCTTTTCATTAAAATCTGTACTCTTGCTTCTCCAAACGTACCTTTGCTCATTGCGACCAGTAGTGTTTCATCTGTAAACTGATACCTTTAGAAAATGTGTCAATATTTCCTTGGGTTCTTTATGCAAAATAATATAACATTTTACCTGAGGTGCTCAAACTTTCGATTCCCACTACATTGTTGTCGGGATTGACTCACAAACAAAAAACAGTTTATATTGTTCAATATTTATTACTTCCCCAAATAAAATTAAATTTGTGTTATCTTACAAAAGCTGACATAAGACTACACCTTCAGTTATTATTAGTGTTTTGTTTATGCAAGAAAACAATCATTAACTGAAACTTTATAAATAAAGAGAATAACTACTTTACTGTGAAATAAACAAATTATTTTTTTATGAGAAATGTTTGGCTAGTGGAGTCTAGATTTGGCTGGTAGACTTATCACTGGCCAGTAACCAAAAAATATCATTTAGAGCCCTGATTATATTAGTTAAATAATCATCCATTTAAACATTTATGAAGCTGCTCTTTTTCAATAATAGTGGAAACCCCCTCTGTCGATTACTTTTTGAAAATTCTGAACAGAGTCAAGTGCACCAGCATCAGCAGAAACAGCATCTGCAGCATCAATCTATCAGCCTCCAACTAAACTTGAACCAAAATCAAAATAGTGAAAAATACCATCAAAATGCGACACCCCTGTTGACGCAAGGTCGAAGAAGAGGTGGTGAGCACAAATCTGACGCGTCGAAAAAGTCACAACTTTGAAGCATATGAAAAAAACAAAGGCAGTGAACTCGACTTTGACGCATGTCAAAAAAAAAAAAAAAAGAGGGAGATGCAAATATGACACGAGAATTGTGTTTGGTGTGAACGTAGCATCACGCTATATAGATTAGTTCAAAAGTGTTGCCTTTTAATTTTATTTTCAATTTTTTTTTCAATTTTTTTATACTTCTGTGTTTTCTATTTATACTCCAGAGCAACTAATAATCTGAAAAATACCGGATTTTACAATACCATTTTTACTTATTGTGCATTTTTCTGCTTGTTCAAAGACATTCTTGGTGTTAATTAATGTGAAAAAATAAACAATGACAGTTTGAAAACAATATCAATAATGGAAGTTATCAATGTTTCAGAATCTCATGCTACCAAACATGTCATTACAGACAGAAAACATTTTGTCACACCTTTCATTGAGAATCATTTTGATGTCAAAATATGTTTTCCTTTGCATTGTTAAAGTGATGGTTAATTTTTTGTCTATTATTATTATTTTCTTAGATTTTTCCCCCTTCAGTTTCTAAACAGAAGTAGGGCTGTGTAGCAGTTTGACTAAACACAGATTTAAATGTGGCCTTACCTCATATTGAGTAATCAGACCATTGGGCTCCACAGGCTCCTCCCACTTCAGGAAGATCATGTCATCGAGCGGGGTGAAGGTGAGCGATTCTGGTGCTATACCTCCGGGAACTGTGGGAAATTGTCAGAGCAAACATTTGTCAGAGAAATTGAAGTGCTGATCCCACCATGAGCCAGTTCTGTCAATATGACAGGATTTAACGCCACAGTGGCTCAGAACAATACACCACACGAGACTCTCCCAGCCACGGAGAGCAAGCAGAGAATATCAGATAAAAGAGTCTGTTCATTTATGAGCTGCATAAATTATGTATCTATAACTCACATGGCAGAATATAAATATCTCAGTAGCATAAGAAATTCATACCAATAATCTGTCAATATTTTAATACATTAATTTGACATAATAGCTGCTTTGAGTAAATGTGGTGATGAAGAGGAAACGTGAACATTGAAGCATACAGATTTTTTGGGGCCATACAGTTGCAGTCTGTGTCCCGGCGATCTGAGTGAGCAGCTTACAGAAGCAGACAGCTATGAGAGATTCAAGCCTGAGGCTACAGCAAGAGCCAAACAGTGGAGCTGACTGTTTAAAACGAGTCTGGAGGACAAAAAACAGCTTATTAAGACTCCGTACTCACTCTTTTCTCTCTCTATACATATACAATATTTTCATCTCTATCAAAGCAGTAGAAGATACTTCATCTGGCTTTCTCTTGATCTTGTGCTTCTATCTGTCTGTAACTCTACAGACAATTTTTTTGCTTTGATATTTTTATGGATTTCATTGATTTCTCCCTCAGCCACCAAGCAGAAGATGTGCTGCCCAAGGAAAAATAAAACATAAAGAGTGAGAGGTGCCGAATTTCACCCGGGGATTGCCTAAGCTTTCTCTTTAATACAATTTTCATCAGAAAAAGGGGAAAAAAGAACTTCTGTGATATGAATTCAGCCTTAGTCAGATTGGCCAGGACGTCTGCTTTAATGTGAGCGAGAACGTAAAACTGTCTCTGTAAGGAGTGATTTTAGTGACGCCATTTGCAAGCAAAATTCACAGTTTTGAGATCAACATTTAGAAAACGTTGATGTTTAGGAATAAAACGTAACCATTTGCGAATGAAAATATTCAATACTTGCTCTCAAAAACTTTTTTTTTTGCTTTCAAAATATATTTGCAACAGAAATGTTTTCAGATGCTTTGTCTTTCATCTTGCTTTTGCCCTATTTTTGATTTCGTGTTCTTAAGTTTCTGTTTTGGGTGATATTTGTGTCACCCACAAAAAACAGCCAATCACAGACAAGAGGGTTAATGCTGATTGGTTCAGATTCTTGTAATGCAATCTAATTGCAATCAAATTTTTGGATTGGGGATCCAAAGATTAATCAACAAATCTAAAGATTTTGTTTAGAAGTTTAGAAGTTGAACTTCCTTTGGCGTTCCACTTTGCTTTGCACAATTTTAACAAAATAGTGTAAAAATGTAATTTTTTTAATTCTTGGCTCAAGCTAATCGAAACAATAAAACATACAACATGACTATATTAGGAATATGGGCATTAGTGACAAAAAAATGTGTTGCCAAAGAAATCCAAAAATGTGCTTTTGGCAATTCATCTAAAAATTATATAGACCTCTTCGTCACCCCCTGGCACACCAAAATAAAAAAATGGTTGCTACGGAGATAAAAATCAACAGAAAAGCTGCCATTTTGACAAAAAAAAAAGTATTTTCGTGAATTTGTCACATGTAGCTGTTAGAAGGAAAGTGAAGCTGTTGCTCAGCCAATGAGGGAAGGTAAAAGGGGGGCGATGGGGGTTGGCGACGGCGCTTGGGCGCTTACGACACAACTCGCAGCTTCAAATAGCATCTAAAATCCTTAGTCATCATGTCCTCAGTTTAAATTTTCTTTGCAATTAAAAAAAATTTTTTTTTGATTTAATTCCATGTTTTAAATTATTTTTAAGCCTATTCATAATATTTGATTAGATTTAAAGATTGTCAGATTTGTGAACATTTGGGATCTCCAAGTGTAATCAAGACGAGTTGAAGTCATTAAAAAGGATGAAAGCTACACAAAATAGAAAGTAAAATCAGTCTGGATGTCATCAGGACAATTTCTTAAAAGGGAATTACAGCAATTAGAAAAAGAAGTTAACTGAAATTTGCTGGACTGTTTGGATTTCTTTTGCTTTTCTTTAAACAATTTATTTGCCAGATTTGTCATGAAAAAGTAAAAATGTTGCAGGTCAAGTTTTGACATCCATGGTAAACTGAATGCACTAAAAAATACCTTCCCTTTGCATTTCAAGGTCTTCATAACAGAATGTAGGAAAAAAGTAAACATATTTTAACCTCCCAAGACCCGCGTTCCCGTATAGAAACATGACGTTTTTGCTTTTCTTAAAAAGAAATTTTAAAAAATCCCCACCAAACAAAAGCCCAGGTCTCAGAAGCTTAAGGGGTCAAAACTAGAGTAAAAACAACCAATCACAAGCTGATGAACAATTCTGTATTGATGCTTCTATTTGTTAACATTTAGAGAAAGACAGATAAAGAGTTAAAAAATGAAGACTGGGGAAAAGAGGTGAAGAGGCATGATCAAGTAAGATGGAACGGGTGGAGGAAGATTTCAGGTTTTGTGACGACTAAAGAGTGTCATCAAGAATGAAAGGAAAGGTGTAGAAGACTGTTGTGAGAAACGAACTACATTTTATTGTCAAATAGCTTAAAAGATTATCAAAGCAGCCATACCTGCTTACAAAACTGCCTCCATTTATTAAAGCCCATTTACACCAATATTTGATGATAGCTTTACTTTGACCTTTGCACTTTCTGGATTACCTGGGCTGTTTCACTATGTAATCATTGTCCTCTCTATGAATCTATAAAAATCAGATGACTCCATGTTTTACCTCTAGGGTACCTCCACCCCAGAATTGTTTGGTTCAGAACACGTGTCTGTGTGCATCTGTGTCCAAAACCAAAAGGCAGTCACCAAGCAAAGATGTAATTTCCCCCAAAAAAGTGAAATTGGGTAAATAATTAAAAATACTTTTGCATTAAATAATGTGTGACTACAGGATGTCAGGTTTTATGTATTCAAAACAAGACCCAAACCATTAACCTTCCACCACCAAATGCAGACAATATGCAGTCATATCTCTAAATAAAATGTCTTGTTTTTCTGATGCAATTTTGCACACCTCGACTGTCCTGTCACTATTGTCATGTCAAAGCTGAAGAGGCTTCCCTTTAGCAACCCTTCCATTTACGTCACACTTGTCCAGTCTTTCTGATTGTCCCGTCAGGAAACAAAACTCAACTGCTTGATTTTGTGCACTTTCTCTGCACGACCTTGTGAACTGGCTGCAGCATGCACTCCCGGGGAGATTGTCTTGAATGTTTTCCACTTGTGACCAATCTTTCTCAATGTGAGAGGGTAGATTGGGAATTGCTGAAGATGGGCGCTATATCCCTACTCGGATTGACCGACAGTCACAATTGCTACTTTCAGCACGTTGTTAATGTCTGTCATCCTTGACATTGTGTTGACACACACTTTCATGCTGCTGACCAGCAGACTACCCCAGATTTTTATAAAGGTGCTTGCCATCAAAAATACATGTTCAGGTGCATTCAGTCTGCAAAACTTAGCTGCTACCTACTCTATTAATTACTGTAAACTCCAGTTGTTTTTTTGACTTTGACTTAAGATTTAATAACTCACTTTTTGTCCATTTTATCCAAGGTTGGATTATCAAGATGTAAGACACGTAAAAGATAAGATAATGAGCTCCCTCTTTGAGGCTGCACCTTGTTTTTACATGTGAAGCTAAATAAACTCTACTAGCAGTAATTACCTGCTTTAATATTAACAGGGGCACCTTGATAATAGATGTTGTCTAATTCAACCATTTTGCACGGTCTCACCTTCAACAAGGTTATAATGTGTTACTTAACCTGCTCCACTGTTTAATAAATCATAAGATGATCCTGGCAGCGACAGTCTGCTATAATATTGAGCATTAGCCGGCTGCGCCGCATAAACAGTTGTTGTTGTTATTTAGCCGCCCCTCATTGAGACAAATGAGGTGGCTACCATCACAGCAGCAACTGTTTGTTTGTATGGAGGCACAGCAGACATGCAAATTCCACCAAGGCAGAAACCAACAAGTCTGAACAAATCATATAAAAGTACTTCTCTAACTGAAGATACAGCTTTTTTTTTTGTGTCAAGCTAATTTAGTAAGTCCATAATAATATAATGGTATATAATAATACCAGTCAAAAATTGTAAAATACATGTATTTTATTTTCCTGAATTATGACATTAAATAAAAATGTTCATTTTGTATTAAGGTAAGCGGTAAAAGTATCAAAGGATACATTAAAAGGAAACAGGAATAGAAGTGTAATATCAACAGTCGCCTGCAGAGGATTGTGGTAGGGCTATCATTTTGCAGCTTCAAACTTTCTGTTTTCAATAAAAAATGGAAAAATATGTATTTTTTTCCTAAAATGTTTCCACTACTAGCTAATCTGTGTACTGATTCTAAAAAGATTAATTCGAATAACTAACCCAAGCTGGAGTAAGGCGTGTTGATGTTTGAACAAGGTCATTTAGTCTAGCAATAACTGACCTGTAAAACAGCTTCAGCGAGAAAAAAGAAACTTTTGCATGTTTATTAAAAGAAGATGCATTTGTAGCAGGAAAATTCACAAAAAAGATCAGCTTTAAAGAAATCAGTGTGCAAAGAGAGATGTGTTATGTTGGCAAAACAGGTAAATCTAAGTTCAATTGAAAAGTGTAGGCCTATTTACTTAAATGTCAGACCTTGGGCATAATTTCAGCATTAATCTGCAAAATGTGAAATAAAGGAATTTCCCACACTTTACAATGGACTTAAAAGTCCAATTTTCTTTTCAAAAATAACAGTTCGTCTTATCATCCAGAGTATGTAGACCAATTCTGGTTTTGCTTACAGATGCTGAAGCGATTTTAAGAGCTACACAGCGCTCTATCAAAATGTGAGTCTGTTTTTTTTTTTTTACGACTTGCAAACTACGTTGGGTATTATTGTGAATCCGCTAACATGTAGCGATATTGGACCGTGTTTTTTTTTTTATGTGTTGCTAACGAGATGGGAATTAGCATAGTCACAGTAACATTTGTTCTAGCTGTATGTTACTTTATAAGTTGCAAACAAGATTTGGTATTATTATAAATACGCAAATGCAGCTAACATTTAGCTATGTTGGACTATGTTTTTTAAGTGTTACTAACAAGACTGGGAGTTAGCGCAGTCACAGGAATGTTTGTTTTAGCAGTATTCGTCTATTTTTTACATGTTGCAACCAAGTTTGAAGTTAAAGGTATTGCGATTACGCTAACATGGCTAACATGTCGTGTGTTACAAACAAGTTCTAGAAATACTTTGATCCTAACAAGTCTGACTGATATATGAAATTATCTCTCACTCTTTTGTCTGATTTATTGCACCTTATGGTTCGGTGTACCTTATATATAAGATCATTTCAAAAATAGATCATTATTGATGGTGTACTGTATGATCTGTGAGTCCTATTTAGTGGAACATGTGGTATTTCTTCTAAAAGAAGTAAAAATGTGTGACTTTTGCACCATAAACCAGAAGAGAACTTTAGACTGATTTCATGGACTCTTTTAGTGCTGTCTTTATTTGGGTTCTAAGTGCTTTTTAGGGTCATTTGACATTTGTTTAGGACTTCACTCTATATCCTTTAAAAGCAAGTGAAACAAACTGAAACAATAGTAATCGCCTATAATTTTCTTTAAAAACATCAATTATTTGCACATTTTTTAACTGTTCTTTAGTTGAAATGCCCAAAAGAACTTACTGTCCTCCTCCGTCTGGAAAGTGACCTCTCTGCCCTCTTTCTTCCCTTCTTGGTTTGCGAGAGAGAGACGGACATGGATGCTGTGGTAGGGCGGCAGATCGCGCAACGTGAAGCGCGAGGCATTGTGTTCCACCGCCAGGCATTCGCGCACAGTGGTGTTGTGGTCTCCACCTCCGCCCGCCATGGTGTAGCGGTAGCACAGGGACACTGAATACGTGTGGCACCGAGTCAGGTTGAATGCCAGATTCTCCCACTGCAGAGTCAACTGCCTGGACTGGATATCTGTGGCGGTGAGTCCTCGCAGGGGCCGCATGGGCTCTTTGAGGCAAAAGGAGGAAGCGGAGAAGGGAACAAGTTTGCATTAGCAAAGGTCATCAGAAATGATAATGGACAAAGACAGAAAAAAAATGGTACACCATGATCCCAGGACTCCCCAAGCAGTTTTTCACCTCTCCCCTTCTTTATGCTGTCATAATGCCCATTCACACTACAGAGGTCGGTTTGCTGACGGGAACTTGTAATATTCGCACTAATTAGGAGTGCAGGCTGTGAGTAACCGTTCTTCTCCCAACAGTCCCCTTATTTCTGTCACTGAGCAAGTTGACAGTAGTTCTTTGCCCCGAGGTTTAATCAAGTCCAAAACTGCAGTACAAGTGTCACACAAGGACACCCACTTCTGTTGGTCACTTCCTTCTGCTGGGTCATGGGGATGATGGCCGGTTGTGTAGGTTGTGTATTTATAGAAGAAGGCCAATTTGTGTTGGTTTCCAATGAGTTAACACTGACTTTCTGTGACTCAGACTTAATGACCAACAGCTCTGTCTTTAATAACCCCCCCTTAAATGTAACGGGTCACTGAGAGATACAGAGAGCCTCTATCCACAGAGGCACAGGACAGCACGTGTTTGGGAGGATGTCTGAAGCTGAAGAGAGGCCAAGTTAAGCCAAGGACATCCTCTGCATCAATGGAGGCATTAATCAGTGGCCATTATTAACCCAATCAACTCCTTGTTGTCTAGTAATAAGCTACATAATGTAGCGTAAGCCTTTATACTCATTAATGGGACATTATGAGTAATGGGATAGGGAGGCAGGGAATGACAAAGGAGATATGAAGTATAGGGAGAAATTGAGGTAGTTTGAGGTTGCTGTCAAGGTCTTCAGTCTGACGTTGACTGAGCAGAGCCTAATGCATTAAAAGAAAAATTATATTTGAAAATTGATTTTCAGAGTTTCAAGCAGAACACAACTACGGACACTGATTTGACTATTTTATACTTTCTTTACATATTTTTTTCAGAAATATTACTGATTCCATGTTGAGCTCTTTTGGTTGGCCATAGTGGAGCTTTTATTTTCTATTCTGTCATTTCCAGCTAAACTAAATGCTTCAGAACCCATCAGCTTTCTCTTTTCTATTGCTGTCAGGCATAGACTGAAAATGGCCAGACTGTTGATTTGAACCTCATCCAGAGTAATGCGGCAGCCGACAAATGAGTGGACACAGCAATCGCAAAGTAGCAGGCTCTTCTCCACCCAGTAAGAGACGTTAATATAGCAAAGTTCACTTTGACTGAGGATTGTCTTAATGGTGGAGATGATGGTCTGCACAGTCTGAGAGCTAAATAAAGAGAGGTATTTAACAGGAAAGTTGATGAAGCGCCACCAAAGAGGCCACAGTGTGTTCATTATGAGCTTTCTCAAAGTGGATATTTGTGCAGCCCCTTCCCCTCTGCCTTGTCTTATTGGTCTGTATTCCAAAGGCGCCCATTCATGGCTAAAGGCCTAGAGCTGCATACTGATCTTTACAGAGGGGCGATTAAGAGATGTGGGAATTTATTGTTTGTTTTTGCCCCTAAAGTTACCATAAACAGACTAAATTGCGCTTGAACAGAACTATCGTGAATGCGTTCGATTAAATGTGGGTTCTAAAATCAAATCAGATCCATTCAAATATGTTAGTGAGAGACTATAACTGTAGCGAAAAACAAAACCCCATAAAGACACCACAGATAACATCAGCAGGTATTTATTAAATTATATTCATCAATTTGAAGCCAACTTGAACTTAATCATTGCAGTTCCTTAAATGGCCACAGAAATCTGGCTTCAAAAAAGAGAAACTTCTTTTGAATCCCATGTTAAAAAGTTTAAGTTTACAACAAAAATAAACAGATGTTGATCATTGAGTCAAAAACTTGAATCATGATTACTGTTTTTTTTCTATTAATGTCAATTGTGAAGGAGGGAATGGTAGATGGCATCAGTGTTTATGAGTCCAACAGTTCTACTACAAACACAACAGGCATATGTGGTGTGTTCAAGACCAATCAATCAATGTGGGTTTTTGAATGTGCTTTTAGCATTCAGAGTTGTTAGCCAATACTAGCGCAATTGGAAGAGGCTTGCTGCAAAATGTCAAAATGGTGCGAATCCTGGTCCAGGTTTTTTCTTTTACAGCTCTATTCTAATATACAAAAGATCTGGTGTCATTTAAGTAAGTCTGGGCACAAATTGAAATTATGAATTTCTTTGTCATGATCACTTAACAGTTAACACTGTCATGTTTTGAAAGGGATGATACCCATACTCACACCTCCCTGATCGGTCAAAGTTCAACTGGTTTAATTTTTGACTAGCGTTTTATAAATAAAGCCCCAAAACTGACTTAAAAACATGCATAGTGACTAGGAATGTAACAATGCAATCAAGCCACGATCCGATTCAATTCACGGTTTTAAAATCACACATTTTTTTTCTTTTTTTTTCTCATCACAATGAATTAAAGGTATTTTAAGGCCAAGTATGTTTTCTTTTTTCCCCTTACATCAAACTGTCTGTTTTCCTACTAAAAGAAAAGTATTCAATACAAGTAAACAATTATACATAAATTAAACGTCAATTATACATGACGTTCAAGGCAATAACGCAATACATAATGACGTTTGGGGAAAGTTTGAATCGGTTTTTAACCGATTCATGAAGTATCGTTACATCCTTAATAGTGACACAAGCCTGAAAAGCGCAAATACATGCATCTACATAGACTTTTCATTGGAAGTGGTCACTTGATTATACAGTTTTAGCTGCTTTTGTATCTGTACTCTGTAATTATTACTTTAATGCAAGGATAGATTTCTACAAAAGTTGTATATCACACAAGAAAAAACTGCCTTTGAGTTTATTCTTAAGTGGACTGAAAAGTCTCACAAAAATCTAGACAGCAGAGATTCACTTCTCATTTTACTTCTTTTAGGCTCTATTTTCACCCTGCTTCTATGTTTCCTAGTCATGACAGATCGAGAGGATCACAGGGAAGAGGCTCTCCAGAAGGTCCAGTAACTCAACAGCAGGTGGAAGCACATTAACACAGTTTGGGGACCACCTGCAGTACAAATGCTTGCCCCTCCCCTGTGTTTTACTTGAAGGACTTCAAGCTGTGCTAATGCACCGTGCTGATAATCACAGCAATGGCTCATCAAGCACACCTGGATGGCCATCAGAGCCAGGCAGGAATCTTGTTCACATTCACAGCCATTAGTTTTACAGCCTTCGCAGGAAAGTTTGACTCTACGAGGGTGTGTGTGTCTGTGTACAGTCAAGCATGGCAAGCTAACTGGTTCTAAAAAAGGTGGGAAATCAGCATAGTCAAGAAAAACAAGGATACATCGATACGTTTGGCTCTTCCGATCATTTAAGTTCTTTATCATAGTCAAACCAACAACATGCAGGACGGTTGGAATGTGATGGCAGAATGTGGGGTCAGAAACCAGATGGTTTGCAGGGCAGATGAGGGGAGCTGTGAGATGCAGGTGGGGATGAAAATGTCTCAGAGGGTCAAAGAGGGGAAGTAAACAAGGTGGATGAGGTTCATGTCATTGGAGCTTACTGTCAGAGTGCGGAACAACACCACCGTGTAAGAGGCGCCATCCCCGATGAAGCCATGCACGAGTCAGTCAGATGCAGGTGAGCAACACAAAAACAATTTCAACCATCTGTCAAATGCAGCTTTTCAGCTACCTTGGGGAAAATAAAAAAAATCAAGGGACAATGACAAGCCAAATTAATTTCACCTACATCCTTCTGCACTAAACAAGTGCTGCATCTAAATGTCCTGTTCAACAGCCGCAGCAAAGCCAGCAGTATTGCTTTTCCCACACATGGCTGAACAAGCTAATACTGCAGAGGTTGAATTGTAACTACATCATTAAAGGCCGAGTTCAGAGACTTCACAACCATGAGAGCAATTTCCATCTTTTGTGAATCGTCAACCGCTTCAGGCCTCTTTGACTGTTTCACTGGTTTCGCTAAAGCACATCCACATTCTTGCGTTCATTTTGTTGTTGTTACTTTTTAGTAAAGTTATGTGAGTCGGTTGGGTTAGTGTGCAGACATTGCGAAGGGAGGGCTGTGAGCTCACACAATGCCTGATGAATGAGTGGTGTCTTTGGCTGTTGGGAGAGCAGAGGAGCTTTCATATGTCATTGGAGGGGAGGTTCTGGTGGAGCAGGGAGGGGGGGCGTGTGAGAGATGGTATGCGGCAGGGAGAGGCCGCTGGGCACAGAGAAGAGTGATGACCGTGGAAGACACGAATCCACTCACTGCCTTAAGGCAACTCCAAGCTCTCCATTTAATGTGGCCGTGACCATACAACACTCATTGCAGAGTCAGACCGAGATAATGACTGCATCTTCAGAGTGTGTATTTGCTTCTCAGCAATATTGTTTCTGCTCTATCTGGTTGCAAATTCATGAATTAGAATGGATGGAGCTGTCTGGTACGCTGCTTTTCTCCTCGGGTGGTTGATGTCTCAATAGTGACAAATCTCGGAGATGCACTAATTTAAGCAAAAAAAATGGTTGAAATGTTTCATAGAAAATAAAACCCAAAACAAAAAATTCACCTAAAATACTTTTTAATCAGATTTTGAAGCCTCTACAAAGGAAAAAAGTGAATCGAATTTCATTAAAAGCAGTTTGAAAATGGTCTTGAATTAAAAAAGAACAGACTACATAATGATGCAGACATGTTATTACAGTCTTTTACATGCAGAGCAAACAGAGACAGTTCTTATGAGCTCTTTATGGAACTTCAAGTGTGCATCTGGACCAATAGATGCTCCAAGGCTCTTTCAATTGCAGTACAATCAAGTAATTAGAACAAAAAGGATGCTTGATACAAACATAAGACTTCTAAACTGTAACTTAAACACTTGAAACAGTGTACAACCTGGACTTGAATCAGATCTACTTTGTTTTGAGACATTGATAACATTATGCATCAAGATTTTTGTGTATTGTGAATAATGAATAGTTACATAAAGCTACATGTTTCAAGTCACGACATCTCGCCACATCATTGCGTTGATTTAACTCTTAGAAGAACAGTTTTAGCTCCAGTTTTGACAACCTATGACGGAATTACCATAAATTTGCTGATTTCTGCAGAGAAATGCGGCTCTGAGCCATTGCGCAACACTTTATGTTACATATCAGTGCAAAGTTGATATGAAAAGCTGCTTCAGAATCAGCTGATTCACGTTGATTGTGTGAAAAGTCGAAGAGTCAAACAGCGTGTGCTGTTCGGGTGTCACTGGAGAAATCTCCGGTGTTAAGGAACTCCAATGACATTTGTGTTTTGGGTGTTTTTTTAACATGTTCTTGTAGCGTTTTTCTCATGATGGAGGTCATATGTCAAGAAAATTAAGATTAAAGTTGCATTTCTGAGTATTTATTTAAATTGTAGTGAATCAGGTGCAGCTGAAAAACATTGTTTGCAAAAGATTGTAGTTGTTTGGTACAAACTGTGTGAAACACATTCTGATGCATTGGGATGAACTCCTGTCACTCTGCAGAAACTGTCCTAGAAAATGACAAGTTTTTTTGGATTGAAAACTAATTTTATTGAAAACTGTATAATCGTAGTTAAAAGACAATTGGGAACAGATTTAAAACAGCTCAAAAGATGATCTGAGTAGGACTTTAAAGAGTTTTCATTGAAACTGGACACCCCAGCATGCAGATGGTGTTGAGAGTGAATGCAGCATTAGAGGATCACAAAAAAACACAAAACTGCTTCGAGCATTTATCTAGTTCAAGTTCATTTTCTTTAGTTTCCACATAAAAGCTCTTTTGAAAAAGCATAACTAGCCAGGTGGAGGTAATGGCATTTTATTTACAAAAATGGAGCTTCCAACATCATATGTTTATGATGTGTTTTGTGAGAGTGTATTTAAAATAAATTGTATTATTTGATTTTTTTTCTCTGCCCAAATTGAAAAGACGAAGACAAACAGGAAACTCCAAAAAAGACTTTAAATCAACCCAATAACATTGTTAACTAACACGTTGATGCATTAAAGACCACTGTTCATCTTAATTTAATGTCTCGTTTAAATTTTACATTTTAAAGCAACGGATATGTATTTAACTGCTCAGAACCAGAACAATGTCGTGATTCCACATTAGCCATCTGATCCAATCTAAGATGACATTAGTAAAGCCAGACCCCAGTGAATAGAAGCCAGCATTGCTTTCCTTTGATCAGTGCTAAAACCTGCCTCAAACTGTCAGCATTCAAAGTTCTTTGGTCCAAACTTCGGCATTCTTACTTGGAAAGATAATTCACTTTGTGGGCAGATGGATTCTTTTGTGATTGTGATCTTAAAAACCCCATGGGAATCCACATGGCTTGCAGGATTATTGCAGTGGTTGAGCATTAATGAGGGAGAAAGTCATTCAATTCTGTGGCAGATCTTGATTAATCCTTAGGTTTTGGGGAAAAAAAAATGTTTTTTTTTTTTGTTAAATGCTAGCTCATGAAGATAAAACAAAATAAACCTGAGTTTTTTTTTTTAATAGGAAACATAACCAAAATATGTTGGTGATCTCCAATCTAATATACAGTAAAAGGATTACCCATAAGGTCATATAAGTGTGTCGAAAAGAGTGCTAATTTAACATGCTAACATGATAAAACATAAAAACATACATTGATGTGCAGATTACACATGGATGGTAGAACCCAACGCCACATGCCATCTCAACTCTTTAATCAAAACACTCTTTTGTCAAACGTGCAGATTTCTCTCCTTCTTATCCAAAAAGCTCACTCAAAGCTAGCCTGCTCCAATCATCCAGTTGTTATCTTCTGAATAACCCTCAAACAGATAGAGGCATGTGAGCAGCAATTAAACTTGCTCTCAGTCTCCCACAGCTCCAGAGTTCAGAGAACACCAGCGATAACAAATGTGTCTTTTCTTATACGATAAGTGCATCAGTGAGTGCGTCGGTGCTCGTCTATCAGTGCCTCTGATTTAATTTTCAGCAGATTATCCTGACAAGTTTGCTCTCGTAATGAAAGACTCTTAAAAGTTATGACGTGTGGCTGCTGGGCATCGGACATGAGCGGAGGAGCTTTTATTGCAGTGACTTCATTACGTTCACAGGATGGAGACCCATTTATTGGTAATATTGTAACCTGGATCAAACGAAAGAGCCTAAGTGATTTCAAAAGTCCCCGAGCAGAGTTGTGTTGGTGAATCGGTGCTGCTTCCATGTGTCAACTTCTTTCCTTTTTTTCTGCATTGCGTCGTCCCTGCACACTCCAATTAACCTATGCACAGCATGTGTTTTATGAGTCCGTTTAGAGGAGCATCAGTACTGTCAATCAAAAATTATATTAGGCTTTTTCAATACCAACAAGATACAAAAGAACCTGTTATCTCTCTAAACATTGTCGGATTTTGAGAAAAAAAGAGGCTAAAAAAAGACAATAAAGCATCCTGTTCTCAATGATGGTGGGGTTTTGAAGGTGTGAGGAGCCTTACAAGGGGCATACATGCAACACAACCTTCATTTGCTTGCAAACGAAACACCAGAGGCTATCTATAAAAAAGAAAACCAACAATGAAAATGAAAGCTGCGAGGCCTGTTTTGGCAATAGCATCATAAATATACCTGCAAAGAACAAACTGCCTGTCACACTTTGCATTTCTGCTTGGAGTCAGACTAAGTTGTGTTCTTGCTGAAAATCTTATTCCATAAATTCACAGCTTGAGGGGCCAAATGCACAAATTATGCAAACATACTGAAAGTTTTCATTTTTTTAAAAGAAATTATTAAAACAAAACTGTTCAGTGAAGTATAATCTAGATTGTCTTATCCCCAGTTAGCTCTGTTTACTTCAAAATAAAATAAAAAAGACAGCCATATATGAAAGAACTAAAGCAGCTAAAACAGGCTCTTTGACTTTACATGATGTAGATTTTTGCTTGAATTTGCTTCTGTTATTAGCTTGTGTTTGCATTTTTTCCTGTCAATTCCACAAATACCTTTAAAGGAGTGAAGTCCAGTGTAAACCCCATGGGCTAAAGACATGTTCAAGAACCCGCATTTGGCGCGTTTTTGAACGTGCCTCACTTACCAGGTGTGTCCTGTTAGACCGCAGAAAGAGCTGTTAAGAGCAACAAATGTTTGGAGAGGAATCTGCTTCTGCATGGTTAATCTTTTAACACCAATAATGTCACAGCAACACCTAAATAACCCAGATTTTTTGACATTCCATAAATCTTCAACAATCCCCGCAAATCAGCGGATTCTGACGTGGAAAAAAGCAGCGCTTCTTTCTGGTTTTGCATCAATATACCACATTAGAGTGCTGCGGTGTAGAGCCGCTTTTCTCCGCTACAGACTCTGCTGGAATGATGTTAATACACTTTATTTGTCAAAAGACATGGAGACGTTATAGTTGTGCTTTAGGGCTTCACAAAACAACCAAGCAACATTTGTGGATTAGAAAAGACATAAATGCATGGAAACTAACCTGTGAAAAGTGAACTCTGTTTAACAATGGTTAAATTAAAACACTAGAAGGTTGTAAAGTATTTTAGAACCTGAAGGCTCACCTGCACATTTGGTTCTGCTCACAAGGGGAGGTCCAGGAGGCCCAGTTCCTCCTTCTCCGGGTCGTGTCAGCAGCACACTGATGTGGTACTCCGTGTCTGGATCCAGGTGCCACAGCTTATAGGCGACCATGTTGACTCCGTGCACTTCTGACCATGGAGACTGGCTGGCACGGTACTCAATCTCCTTCCTGATAATGGGGCCATCTCCCAGGATAGAGTTAGTGTTGAGCTGGATGATCAGGTAAGTGGAGCCGGCACGGAGCAGCTGAGGCGGTGCAATGGGGGACGGAGGTACTGTCGGAAGAAACGAGAGCTGTTTTTCATTTGATACTTTAAAGCCTTTTTTTGTCTCGATAAAAGATAAGAACGAAGGGAGTATGTAAACAAAGAATGAGTATGTTAAAAGTAACCCTTATAGCAGAGACATTTGGGCCAAATCTGACCTACTTTTTGCCCACTTAGAGAAGTGGCAAGTGTCACAAAGACAGGAAGTGACCCAAAGGTCATAATCCGGATTTGATACAGGTCATTGTGAGTGCAATCAGGCTGGGCTTGGCCAAAGCTGGTTTGACTCCAGCAGCCTTACACAGCTTGAGTCCACATCATCAAGGATGCCAAATGAAAGCAGAAGAAAACTGCAGATGTGGGTTAAACATTCTTCATCGTCTTGGAAGGCAGACTAAATAACTCTTCAGAAAGTGCCGGAAGTGAGCAGGTCAACTGTTTTTTTTTCTTCTAAATGCCAGATTAGTCATAGCCATTAACGCGGCATTCATGGCCTTGTATATATCTCAGCAAAGTGGATGTAATGCAAAGAAAGTGACATCTCTGTAACTGAGGGATTAAGCGCCGTGCATTCTCCTCTATCCTCAAAGCTTCTCCACCACCCAAGAAAGAGGAGACTCTGCATCACTGTCGGACAGGAATTAATTGCGGAGCCCTCCGGTCAAACGTCACTTACAAGCAGATCCAAGCCACCGAACAATTACACGGGCAAAAGTGTGAGGGAGGGATGGGAAATGAAAAGAAACAAGGACAAAGCATGAGAAAAGATCAGAGTGAGATCTGCAGCTGTGACTAATCCCTCATTCCTGAGGAGGCGTCTTTGTCTTTTATGGCCCTCCTCGCTCTTGGCTTTCAACATTACCACAAGCTCACCTCCACTCTATAATACTCCTCTAAGCCTGCAGCAGCTCATCTTTGGGTCGACTCCATCTTTAATCAAAGGACAACTTTGGGCCAGAAGAAAGCAGCCAGTGTTAGAAAACTTCCTCACTTCTTTCACAGTTTGCAGATCCTGAAAAATATGCTTTCCTCTGTTTGTTTCTTTCACACTTTTCCATACTGCACGTTTCTCTCCTGGTGATCCTCTCATCTTATTCAGGATTTTTTTTCTACATTTGTGATTTCAAAAGTTTTACATTGATGAAGTTTTTTTTACCTCAATCTGATTCGGAATCATTTGATTTTGAGGATCTGCGGATACGAAATCCCAATCCGATACTTTTGTTCGAAATTTAATGAGCAGATCCAGATTGTCCTGTCCCCATTTTTTATCATTTAGAACTTAAACAGACAAGCAAAAAAAGTGCACCAATAAAACCAATTAAAATAGCTAACTATTAACTAGTAAATATAGGGGATATTTAGTTATGTCAAAAAGTTTAGTGACTTCAGCTTTAATATTAGGAGAACTACTAAATATATTGGATTAAATGATTCATATTTCAATCAATAATTATTAAAACTTTCTTTTAAAGTCACCATTGGCTGTTTCTGAACGTTTTTTTAAATCCCTTTTTCCCAGAACTTGCACTTTGTGGAAGATCCATCTCTCTGTCGGCAGCAAGGAGAGAGCCGTTCTCGCTGAAAAATAAACAACCGGATCTTTTTCTGTTGAAATGTCTCTGTAGCCTGTTGTTTGAGTTAAAACAGAATAAAAAAGACACTTGCTGTTAGTTTTAAATGCTGATTTAAAGAGTTAATCCCTGAAGTCCAAATCTGTGAATATGTTGCTGACTTTACCTAACCGTTCAGTGCTCCTCCTGCTCAAACTAGTGCCGTATTCTACTGTGTTCTATGACAATAAAATGTAATTAAATAAATAAATGTAATTGTCCGTTTATTTTAAGTGGAGATCTAATAGAATATTTATCTGTATAATAAGCTTGAAATATTAAGGGCTGATCTCAATAAGAACAAAATAAATATCCGATCCCTGATTGGGATACAGCATCCTATTCCAATTTACTTGATTTTGATCAAATGGTCAGATTGGGACATCCCCAGTCAGAACACATCCACGAAAAAAGTTGCAACCATTTATACCTGATGCTGATCGTGCAATAAAAAGATTTGAATTTCTTCATAAATCACTAAACCAGTCATTAAGCAAGGAAAAGAGGCCTCCTTCTGCAGTGGCTTGAAGAGGAACATCTTTTCTAAATGTTTGAGTCTATCAGCATCCAGCAGCTGTAGCCGGTTAACTTGAGCAGGACAGATGATCATCATATCTGCCTGCCGGTGCAGCTCTGCCAAAGATAAGTTTTGCTTTCCTGATAGTAAAAAAGTACGACTAGAAAGTAACACGGACACAGTGACAGATTTGCTGAGAGCTCGGAGAGGAAGGAGGGGTTGGATTTGACTACATTATACGGGAGCTTTCACTCCTGCTTTAGCAGCTTCAAACACACACTGTATCGGTGGATTTTGTTTATGACGATGCAAAAACCAGCCTACGTTTCCATGACAACGATAGAGCGGGCATCCTAAAAGAATGTAGAGTCACGTAAGTAGCTCTTGTGAGTGTGAGTTTAAAATTAGCTGCTGTTGAAAATGCCAACATTTGCCATCATTAAATACCCACACTAAGCTAAAACAGGCTTTGATGCACTGATTGCTAATGATCGAATTTACTAGTTGGACTGAAACACAACACAAAGTGTTTTTGTTTTGTTTTGTTTTTGTAAAAACAAAGCAATTAAATGTGATAATTGAGTTTCAACAGACCTAAAAATGACCAATCCATCCAACTAACTATTCAACCAAAGGAAGCAGGTTGATATGAAACATTTTTAGACTGTTTAAATCTCATCTTTTATGGTTTAAGGCTTAAAAAATCCATGAAGGACATGTGATATAAGATGTTCACGTTTCCCTCTTTCTCATCCTCACTTAGCTGAGAGCTGCAGTCTGTTATGCCATCAGACCCTCTCTCTGCAATATCATTACTATGCTGTCAGAGGGGTGTCAGGCTGTGGGGTTGTGGTGAGTAATGAGAGTGAGGTCACCATCTGTGGTTCATGATATGACAAGGGCTGCAGGAATCCAAGTCAAGAGAGGCACTTTGTGACAGAAAGCTGAAGAGCTCAGGACTCGGGTATGTTTGACAACTTGAGCTCTCGGAGCCAGCAGGCTGTGCTCGCCCTCCAAACGGGAGCATCGGTCTGTCTTGGATGAAGGATTTTTGATTTTGCTTGAAAGGATCAGTAAATGGGTTCATATATAAATAAAATTGTTCTTTAAAATTCAACACACTCAGTTCTTTACATTTTCTTGGCTTTAAAAAAATAATGGATGAAATTAATAAAATGTAAACAGTTTAAACTTTCTTAAACAATTTTGGTCCAAATCTTCTTTGAAGAACATTAAGATGTTCTCTGGTGGAACTTCCTCTTCATGCTGAGTATTAACTAGGACAGTTAAGTTGTCACCAGCCACAGCGGCCTGCGTACAAACACATAAATGTTTCAGGCTTCTCTCGTCTTCACATGTAGCTATGCACATTTTTACGACCATTTTTGCACTCGTTTTTGATAGTGACGTAACGATGGCGACTTCACAGCAGTACCAACCTGTTGAAAGTCGATGATGGAGGAGAAATGAATAATTGCGGTTTGTACCGGCTGGATTTATATGACACAGAGTCTCTCATCTATCGGAATACAGCTGTGAAAGAAAAAGTCTGGAGCAAGATTCATCAGATTTACAGTAAACAGTAGAAAATGACGAGGCCCCCCTGCTTGTCCAATGTGAACGCCATGGGGTAAACGCACTCAAACCAGCGCGTTTACCTGTGCGTTTGAAAGCACGTCACTTGCTTGGTGTGACCGTAGCTTTATAAAAAGTAACCATTGTCATCCACACGTCTGCTTCCATGAAACCTCAAAACACTTTTGGGGGTAAAAATGTCAGCTAATTTACAAAATTTATGGTGATTATTACTTATGTATTAATATTCACATTTTTAGTGATTATTTACAACATTCTATGATAATTAATTTTTTATAAAACAGTTTTACCTTGTTAAAAATGTGTGGATCAAATTTGATACAGGGGGTGTTTTTTGTTTGTTTGTTGCCATTTGTTTGTTTGTTTTCCTATGCACATCATTATGTTTGCACCTCGAGCAAAAACATACCAAATGACTCAACATCTCATAAATGATACTATCTAAACCTAAAAACTCATGATTTTGGAAAATGTATTTGCAGAGTTCATCAAAGGATTTAAAAAACATCAGAATTCCCCCCAAAAATACTTTTCTCTCAACTGATTGATGTAGTGGGCCTCACAGGGTTGACTTTTTTATTTTCAAGTTACTTAATTGAGTGTTTTATATTCTAAAAAAGAGCATAAACAATGCATAATATTGTTAGAATCTTAGATACCTAAAGGTTATGAAAAAATTGAAATTAATATCTTATGAAGATGAGTATTTTTATCAGTAATTTGTTTTTCCACTTGGTTCCCACTGGCATGAATGGCATTCTTGTCTTTTATCCATGTTTTTCTATGGAGTCATGTCAACAATATGTCAGGGATTTTTCTTTTTTCAAAATATTTCCAACAAACATCCATTTCAACATTGGAAATGTTGAACAAACTTTATGGTGACTACAGTATTTAGACACCTTTGGTTTGGTCTGCATGTTTTTCTACTTCTGATCCTTGCAGGGACAATGATTCTGCACGGCTTTCACTGCTTCATACTTCATGAGCTCCTTCCTCGTAGACAAAGCTAAAATAGGCAATAATTGTGTAAGGGAGCTTTATAAAACTCCCAATTAAAAAAGACACAATGTCCTTTTGAGAGGTAAATAAATGCAGTTTTTACCTTTGACGACAAGTTCAGCAAAGTTGGAAACTCCTGAGCCCCTGAGGGACTGTGTGACACAGCGGTAAAGGTCTTGATGGGAACGCTGGACACTATCCAGTTGGAAAGACACCACAAAGCGCCGATGACTCAGGTGCTTGACCGATGCCACTGTTAAAATGTCCCCATTATGTCTCTGGAAGGCAGAAAAGGACGGGGTTATAGAAAGCAGGATAGGTCATGCGGTGCCCTTCTCTCTCACATGCACTGCTGTCACATCATTCATCACCGGCGGCGCATGCAGAGACATACACGGGTGCACACACATGCAGGTGTTTTATGGGGTGCATTTGCAACAACTGATCTTAAAGGGCTTCCCTGTCACCAAACTACTGGGTATTGATTATGATGGAAGATTTGTGACCTGGATGTTTGAATTAGAGCTCCAGATATCCTGCCTTTAGAAAACTAGTGAGGGCAGGAAATGTTTGATTTCACATGTTGAGCATTATTCACCATTACTGGAGGAAGAACAGTTTGATTGTCTCTTAAATGTTGGCTGCCTGTTTCTGTCATCTTCTAGTATTAAAGTATTATTTTGGCATGCTTTACATTTGTAAATGCTGTTAAATGACCAATACTATAGGACAGTGGTCCCCAATCCCGAGGCTGCAAACCTGTCCATGGTACCGGACCGCAGATTTCTAATCTGATTCTGAGTGAAGTTTTATTTTGGAAAACGACTGAATTTTCTCCACCACACCTGACTCATTCTTGACGCATGTCAACAAGTCACATGTCAAAAATCAATCCGCTACCTTCTTAAAGTGACGGTACTGACCCCCAAAATTAACAAAAAACAAATGTATTTGGAAAGCTTCTTTTTTGCAGAAAAGAGCAAGGAAGGGAAAAGAAAAAAAAGCCTTCAACTTCAAAATAAAAGAAAGCAGGATTTAACAGACAAAAACAAGAACTTTAAAAGTTGGAGAATACTGAAGTTTTAGTTAGCTTCCACTTTGACAGCTACAGGTTAATGAAAAATCTATATCACATTTTAATGGTTCCTACAGGAAATCTATTGTACAAATAAAGTATTTTTTTTTTTTAGACGCACACTTCAGCCTTGTACACAGGCAGGTCCATAAAAACATTGTCCCACATTAAAACCGGGTGGTGGCGGCCTAAAAATAAGGTTGGGGACGACTGATATAGGAGATAAACAGAACCCCACTTTCATCTTTTCTGCTGCTCTTGCATAAAACTGCTGCTGTGTGAACTGCTGGGACTCTAAGCTCATAACATATCAACGAACACTTGAATTATTGTTATAAGGGTCAGTTGTCTGCTATTTAATTAGGGTTGTTGGACCCCGTAACTGATTCAATCTTGCAGTGTGACCATCAGTTATGCTTTATTAAAAACAAATGGAATCTTGTTAATATAATAGTGATGGTAGAGATAATGTGTGTCATGAGTCTCTTATGCTGGGATTCTGTGAGCAACATTATTTAGAGCAAACATTTATTAGAGGTAGTTAGAGATTTAGCAGGTTTGAATATCTATTCATTCATGTTCCATTTCCAGTTGTTCCTGTTAAGATTCATGGAGGTAGTTGGAGTCTATCCCAGCTATTTAACACCCTGGACAGGTTGTCAGTCCGTCACAGGGCCATACAAGCACAGACACACACACACATTCAGTCCAAGGACAATTTTAGCGTTCCCAGCCCATGAAGCAATGTTTTTGAACTGTTGGAGGAAGGAGTGCCCAGAGAAAACCCTTGCAGGAAATATGAAAACTCCACATCCAACTGGGATTTGAACCTTCTCACTGTGAGGCTGCAGTCCTAACCACCACACCAGGGGCAGCCCCAGGGGGTAGATAGGGGTTGCTATAGCAGATGCAAAATTTGTCAAAATAACCCCTTAGCAACCTCAAATATATAAAGCCCCAAATCAAATACTTTACTGAAAAATGTTTATTTTACACAATTGTTTTGCATGTCATCACTTTCCATTTAACGTTCAATTTTGTTCATGTTTGTCTGTTTATTTTGTAAAACCATATTGAAAAGACAGTGTTTGAGCCATGCAGTGTAGTTTAAACCAAAGAATTAACAAATAAAGTACTAAAAATCGATTAAATGTTTATTTCTTTTGTAAGTGACCATGTTATAAGCAGGATAGTGCCAGACAAAGTGTGTATTTTCAGAAACTTACATATGTCTATTGATGTCTACAAGCTTTGCACATCTAGAGACTGAAATCTTTGTCCATTCTTCCTTGCAAAACAATTCAGGCTGAGTAAGATTAGATGGAGAGTGTTTGTGAACAGCAGTTTTCTTGCCACAGATTCTGGATTGGATTTAGGTCTGGAGTTGGGTCATTCCAACACATGAATACATTTCATTTGAAGTCATTCCATTGCAGCTTTGGCTTTATGTTTAGGTCGGTTGTCCTGTTGGAAGGTGAATCTCCGCCTCAGTCTCAAGTGTTGTTCAGACTTCAACAGGTTTTCCTCCAATATTGCTCTGTATTTGGCTCCATCCATCTTCTCATGAACTCTAACTAGAGTCCCTGTTCCTGCTGAAGAGAAGCATCTCCAGACCATGATGCTGCCACCACAATGTTTGGCAGTAGGTACGGTGTGTTCAAAGTGATGTGCAGTGTTAGATTTCTGCCACACATAGAGCTTTGCATTTAGACCAAAAAGTTCCATTGTGGTCTCATCTGACCAGAGCATCTTCTTCCACCTGCTGGGTCACTCAGATGGCAAACTGCAAATCGGACTAATTGTGGTTTTCTTTTAACAATGCTTTTAACAATGGCTTTCTTCTTGCCACTCGTCCATAAAGTCCAGATTTGTGCAATACTTTTACAGCCACTGTATATACATTTTAGGTGGCTAACACTCCCCTCCCCCTGTCCCTGCTAGCAAGTTAATTTACAGCTTTGTTATTCAATGGAAAACTACTGAACTAAGATCTTGCACACTACCAGAGCAACAAAAATTGTAAGCAATATTGGAGGTATCCAGCCATACAGTTTGGAGCAAGATGCCAGCTCAGGAAAACAAAGACACGGAGATCTAGTAGACTACAAATGACTGCCTACTACATTTTTTGTTTGCTCCTGATTCACAGCGATTTGTACAAACAAAATACTCAGAAATGAAATTTCATTCATAATTTTCTCCTATGTCTTCCATCGTGAGAAAACTTAAAAACAGTAGAAACACAATTTTAATTGGAGTGCATCTTTAAACAAAAGTAAAAAAGAAAAAACTGATTAGAGTAATATCTGGGAGCTCCACCTTGGTGTTTGGGGGGATTTCTCACATTGTTACACGTCGTTGAAACAAATAGCATCTGTCAAACTCACACTGTCTCAGCAAAACACATATGATCCCATTTTTCTCTGCTCGTGTTTTCAGGCAATTCTCTTTGTGTGAAATGGAGTACATGGATCGCTTTAGCTCAGACCTGCCAGCTCTGAAGCAACCTAAAGTGAGTCGGGTCAGCCAGGAGAGATCTGAAACTGAGGCTTGAAAATACATATAATCCCATATTCCTTCATTTATGAAGAAAACCGTAAACTCAACCTCACTGGTTAGGGTTAGGCAGGCCTTGCTACCCCAGGGTTGAAGGATAAAAACTTAGTCATACGTTGTTGTATCCTCAAACCATCACCCCCTCTTTGCCACCGAGCTCTTGGATTAGAGCACGGAGGCAGGGAGAATTGGAAAAAAATCAAAAACGCATGAGATTGCTCCGTGTTAGCAAACCAATCTGGCTGTGACTAATTGGAGAGGAAAACACAACGATCTGTTAATCTGGCAAGCGTGTGCAGCCAAGATTGTTCTGCAGCTGTTAAAGTAAACACATAACAGGTGCATGACAACACAAAGCACTGATTTGTTCTCATGTGAAGGAAAAAGATAAAGGACCGAAAGACGTGAACGCGGGGAAAAAGGACGAGGAGGCGGAGCAAAAAGGATTCCAGAGGCCTGGAGATCTCATTACAAACGGCGTCTGGATGGTTAAAGCAGCTAATTACCCGAAGCATTCAGCCTAGTTTTTCTGCTCGCTCACAAAATAGGTGGTTGTTGAAGGAGGTGTGAATGAGGACACTTCAATTACCCAAATACCTGAACTCCTATTTAGACAATAAAGTGGGTCCGTCCGGCTTGACCATAATTAGCACCCGGCTGCTCCCGGGATGTAAAATGGAAATAGCGTTGAATTCACTGTGTCTGCAGTGAAGCATGAGAAGAAAAAAAACGCAGTGCAGAAAAACGATGTCCGCTCCTTTAATTGGGGGCTCCATGAAAAGACACTTTTGAGCTGTACTCTAGAGACAGAGGGGGCTATATGGATCCACTCGACCTTCACAGAACGGGCCATTGAAGTTGAAAAGAAAAATCCCCAGAACAACGTCTATAATCGAAAGAAATACTACAGCAGAAAACAGCAAAGCAACTTTGAGGCCAGCCTTACTGCATTCAGTTTAGAGAGTCCCTTTGAATGAATTATGAATTAGGATTCAAAAACAGAGAAAACCATGTCTTACCAACTGTTTAGAGGTGCGTTCCCTTTCGTAAACCATTCGGTGGAATTTCATCTTCAGCTTAACCTAATGATTCGCTTCACTGAGCATGCCTGTGAAGCTACACTTCTGCCCCCTGAGCCAGCAGCTGTGTTTGAAGTGGCAATTACAATTTCTAGCTGGAAAGTCAATCAAAGGAATACAAAGAGGGAAAAATCTGCTAAAAACAAACACAAAGAAATGCAAAAATAACCCCCAAAGCGACCCATAAATAACAGGCAGAAGATGCATACTGACTAAGAGGTTAGTTGCTGACTGTGTTATGGCTTCAGTCTGTTCTATATCTTTGTAGTTGGAGCGTGGACGTTGTGCTTAAATGTCCTTTGAGCCAAATTGATTCTTTTGGATCAAACAGTTCTGTTGAATTCCTGCTGGTGCCTTTGAAAACTAGGGATCCCCCCCACCCCACCTGTAGGGCTCTTTTCTGCTTGTAATTCTGACTTAAATTAAATATACTCACAGATTCTGTGGACACAAAAACAGAAAGAAACCAAGAAGTTGTAGGGATTATAAAAAGATTTCTGAAAAAGGAAAAAGCCTTCTGTCTCGGAACGCTTAAACTGTTTGAGGCCAGACCACTTGATTGTAAAGTGACAAGAGTTTTCTGTTTCTGAAGTGTTTGTGAACTTAACCAAAGACAAAACCGCACCGATAAACACCTGACACATAGCAGCCCCAAACCCCCAACCTACTGACCTCCAACAGGAACTTCTCCGCCTCGGAGGCCTTTCCAGCGGCAACACACTGGAAAGTGGCATTCTGGCCAGCATTGATCTCTTCGTCTCCAAGTCTCGAGAAATGTGGCGCCTTATCTATAAAGACAAAGGGATACGTTATGAGATTCAAACATTAACAATTCCACCCAGTTTTCACAAATTTCTCTGTTTGTATTTTTTTTATTTGTGGAGTATTTCTCAAGGAATCTTGCTTGAAAAGGCAACAAAATGTCAACTTTTGTATGATTTAAATATTCATCTGCTGATACAAATATTGGAGGTTTTAATGCTAAACTAAGGTTTTACAAATATATTTCTACAAATTCGAATAATATGGGTATAAATCAAGATTAGGAAGAGGAAACTGAAAATAGGGACCAACCTTGACTTCTAGACCCCTAAAGAACTGCTGTGTTTAGCAGTTTGTACAGCAGGTTTTTTAAAAATGTTAAATCCAATAGTAACGTGTGATATTTTTGTACTAGGTTTTGGATCCTATCACAAGATGTTTCCCGCCTGCATATTAATTTTCTGTCATTGTTAGCATTACATTTTACCAACAACATGGTCTTCATGAATTTTTTGCTCTTGTTAACTACATTATAAAGAGGGCAGCTGTAGTGCAGAGGTGGAAAGGTCCAACTCTGATTGGAAGATCTCAGATTTGGTTCCGTCTATGTGTTGAAGTGTCTTTGGGCAAGACCATGAACCACACATTGCTCCTGGTGGTTATAGGTTGGCGCCAGTGTTCAGCAGTCGAGTCAGTGTGTGAATGTGTGAATGGGACTACGACTGTAAAGCACTTCTAGGAAGGCAGTAAAGCGCTATAATAATATATGCATAATTTACCTTTTATTTTAAATAGTATTAATCAATATTGTTTTGTCTCGTACAAGGGATGCCACGATTCTTGAATTTAAAACCAAATTGCATGTTACATCATAGAACCACATCATGGGGAAAGTAAATTGTCACATAGATACCAGCATGTTTGTGTTGAAAGTGTCAAACACTTTACAAAGGATTTATTATTTATTGTTTTATTATATTACACCAGGCTTAATATAAACCAACTCAAAGGTTTTTCGTCATTGTTACTTGGTTTTTAGCAATAAAAAATTGTTTTTTTTCTGTAGTACACATATTATAAATCGAACTAAAATAGTCTGTGACCCAAAAATCTAGGTTTGAACCAAACTTTGGGGAAGGAGAAATTGTTTCATCCTTATTTCATAGATAATTTTATTTAAAATACATATTTTAAAATTAATTTAAAAAAATTCCTGGCAAACATCTAATTATCTGTCTATTTCAGTATGTTTAAAAGCTAACAAAAATGTTTTCATGCATTTGATTATTTACCTGATGCATCTGATTTCATTTCATTTTTGAGACAAGTACTGGATATATATCAAGTAACCCCAACATGACGTCATAGAAATAGATAGTATTGTAAGGGACAAAAACAGACGTGTGGTGAGCATCAATGCAGGCTAAACTGCAAAAATCCCTTGAGAAGAAGCAACATCAATCAAATGATTAACACAAACTTTAGTTTTTTGAAAGAAAAATTCACTAAGTGAGCGTCGTCTGTCCTCAATATTACTAATTATGTTGTAGCATTCTGTGTGAAGCTGCCAATGAGTCAGTGTGTGGGAGTGAACCTCTCACCCAACTCCAACAATAGAGAAGAGAAAAGCAAACCCCTGCAGAGCCAAATCATTGGGTAAATGCCAGCAGCGATGCCAGTCATCTCTGAGAAACCGGGTAGGACAAGTTGACGTGTCACTCCACAAGACTGACAGGCTGAGATGGCAAAGCGAGTGAAAAGCTGGTACATCAGGGAGAAGTAATGTTTGGGGTCACTTGTGTCTTGCTTGGTTTTGCACAACACCCAGTTGCGATTTTGCCAAGAGATGTCAATTTCTGGAGTTTGTTTGTGCGCAGTAAGTAAAGGGGAGGCTTTGCATTGGTAACCACATGTGGCCACGTTTCCTTTGACTGACTTTCCCGCCTCAGGATAATTCATTATTCATGTCTGAGAGCCAAACATACAGTAAACAAACACTAAAATGGATGCATGTGGAAATAACACACCCTACAGTTGTCTGGAGCTGCACTGTTGTACGGCTAAATGTGTCAGATCTTATCCTCAGGACTCTTTAGCGTGATAAATATTTCATTGAGCTGCAACACTGGTTTCAGAGTCAAAGCCTGCGACTCATGAGAATACAATGGAAATGTCAACTACACTTTAACAAGAATTTGTAATGAGGGAAAGAAAATGTTTAAGTCAGTTCTATTTTTAACTATTCGACACTTTCCCTTGGCTTTCCCCCCCTTTCTTGTTTTTTGGTGCTGAATGATGCAGACTGGCCTGGTGCCACATCAGAAGGCGTGCTCAGGTCTTGATGAGAGCCTTAATTATTTAATGGCTTCAGTGGGAGCAGTCAGGAGATGCCATCTGCTGTGTCTCGGAGTAACGGAGTGGCCTTCTGGGAGGTGTGTGTATAATATAAGTGCAACCCAATCTCCTAGTCGCCGTTCGTTTGATTAAATCACTGGAGGTACTCTCTGCGGTGTGTCTGTGATCACCACACGTCTCCTGGGACAGAGAGGGGGCACATTAATATTACCAAGGAAAAAAAAAAAAAGCAGAAATTCTCATATGAGAGGAAAATATCCTTCAAGGTGGCTTCAGCAGACATACGGGGTAAACACAGTCACCAGAGACCTTGTGTTCAGCAGTGCCCTGCAATGTTAGTGTGCCACTGACAGCAGCTTTGCTCCGGTATTAAGCTCAGGGGTCTTTGTGACAGTGTTTTACACAAGACACTTCAGGGCTACAACACGGTGAACTGCTGCACTCCTTTTTTTGTCTGACCTGCCTCCAAATGTCCTGCGCTAAAGAGAGCCATTTGGGGGAGGAAAACAAATCCACCCTGCAGGGAGGGCAATTTCACGAAGCTTTAAAACACAACACTAACCAGGAAAAGTCCTCAGAGCAAAACAGTGGCATTTGTCGCAAAACTGGATGGTTTTTCACAAACTAATACATTTAAGAAACTTTTGGAGATGAACTTAAAGTTTACAACCATGTAGAAAATGAAACCGTATGGGACTGTATTAGAGCTAAAGCAGAGCTTCATTATTGGAAAAAAATGTGTCATTCCTGAGCCGGTTTGCCAACACACCCAATATCTAATCATTACCATATTTCATAAAATGTCAGATTTATATCGATTGTCTGTGATGTGTTGATAATGTGATCAGCGGGTGGAGTCCAAAACCAGCATGGAGAGGAATCTTATCGTTCTCCCTCCGAACTTTATGACATTATTCTTATTTCAGAAAGTAATAAAAATATCCTTAAGTGTTTTTTTTTATTTTTCTTTCCTCGGACTAATGTGGAACAACAAGTCATCAAACTGGGTCACAAAGAGACAGGAGTTGAGCTAAAACCTCCCGTCATTCAGACACAGGCCAAAAACTTTGGACAGTAGCTCCTCCCTCACGCGTCAAGTTTCTGAATACATGTTTGGACAAGCATCCAGCAGCAACTTGTATTCAATGTGAATTTAGCAAAAAGACAAAAGTCCTGTAACCAAGATATGCAAACCTAGGTAGTGTAGAGGATCAACCACTGAGGAGGATAAACCAAAGCACCAGGTGTTTATTTTTAGACACATTAGTTCACAAATGAGCAAATGAGCATAGAGACCAAAGCCCCGACCGCGGGCACCACCTTCTTTACCAAGAACAGACAAGAGAAAGTTTGTAAAGTATCAGGAAATTTCTAAATTAAGGTAAATATCCACCTTGGTTCCCAAAAATAAATCAGATAATGAATAACCATTTAAACCGGATTTTTCTGATGATCGCAATTTCAACAGTCAATTTGCACAAATCTGATGGCTCCCAGTCAACCATTTTTTTATGGGTATGTAAACAAGCTGCCTTAGGTGATCAAAAAATGAAGAATGTTATAAAACAAATGCACCCTTGCTTTTTTACCACAATGAGTAACAAACAGAGTCAAGTATGTAAAAGTTTCAAACTTTTCAAAGATGACCTCTAAGTAAAGTACAATTCCTCTGGGAAAACGATCCTTCCACAAACAAACTACACCACTAAGTGTGTAGGAAACATCCAAACCAAAGAGTGCATCTGCATAAATACCTCATACCAATTTGGAAGCACAGAAGCTGTAGGTCAAACAGTTTGGGTCTTGTTTTACATTACTGACTTGAAAATCTTACAATCACTGAGAGGACTGAGAAAATACACCGCATCAAAACACAATAAAGACAGCATTAAAGTCATCTATGAAAGTAGAAAAAGTAAGTGTAAAACTGGATAATGGAAACGACCAATGACCCAAGAACATCAGCAAAGTCATAATGTTAATATTAACCTGAAGAAAATGCTGTAAAAAAGCATCTGATGTATTTTTTTGAAGTTGTTTATTTTAAAAGTGATTTTGCATGATGATGAGGGAAGAACTTTTTCTGTTCTTTCATGTATTCTCTTTCTGTACTTTTCATTTCTCAAACATGTGATAGCACAGAATATCAGAAATCAACATGACTGGTTCTGGTTCACTTCTGATCCGAGTTAGGTTTTTTATCCTGTCAAAACGTCATACCCATCGATCACAAATGTGTTCAATTATTCTGTGCATTTTAAACCTGGAATCCAGTCAAAATTGGCGCTTACAGCAGGGATAGTTGAGGACCATGATGTCATCTACGGCGATGTAACCTTGACGCTCTCTGGAAACGGTGGCCTCAATCAGTACCTGCAAAAGTGAGCACAAACACACCATGAACAGATGTGACTGAGGGGCTAATGCACACACTTGCATTGACCTCGTGCGCACACGACCGAGATGTTAAGAGCAACATTCTAAAGACCGCTGAGTGCCTTGCAAAGTCTATTGCTCTGCTTTCTCTTTGGTGACAGGTGGATTAATTGCTAATCAGCCCATTACACATCTGCCGACCCAAAACAAAAGCCCAGACAACGAGAGAAATAGAGAAACACAGATATATCAACAACTGAGATGGATATGTTTTGTTTCGGTCCGCAGGGCCATGGGAAATAACTGCTTTATCACCGGGTGCACAATGTGTTGCCTGTGTCGTGAGCCATATCGTAGATTCAGGGCACAGGCTGCTGTGCAGCCATAACAGCAGATACTGGAGCTTGCACAAGGCCATGAGACTTGGGAGGACAAACCTTCATTCCGTCCTATAGAACAATAAGCTGGATGAGGGGTGGGCTCTCATGAAGCCTAATCAATATCAAATCATCATTCCAGTAATAATGGGAGAGTTACGAGACGCAGGGGGGATGTTTGTTTTCGCAGCATCAAGGACGGCCCTCCCGCCCAAGTTTGATCAAAGGCCAGTTTGAGTTATTGTTCTTCATAATCCAAGAACATATTGATTACAACATGTTTCCAATCACTGTGTCTTGACTTGTACAAAAAGCCAAAAATAAATCTATATAAACATCCAAATTTTCTCATATACTTTCCGCTGCCACACGTCTGTCTTTGAAAAGAACAAAGTCAACAATAGGTTGGATATCCTATTGATTTTTCTATATTGCACAAATAAATATCTGACTTTTTGATGAGTTCAGGCTTAGATCTAGACTGTCAATACGATTGTTTATGTAATTAAATCCTTTTTCTACAAAGCGAGAGGATTCTTAACTGTTTTCAAAGTGTACACATTTTACATGCTTAATACCAATACTGGAAAAAAAAACATTGAGAAAATCAAATAAAAATTGTTTTTGAACAATTATTTATATTCTAGATTCATGAAAATCCAGGATAAATAATTTATTTTCTGACTCCAGTTTTTAAAAATGTTTTATTTATGACAAAAAATGCTTAGGTGTGCAAAAAAGATTCAAAGAATGAATTCATTCAAATAAATATCACAAAGGATCAATAAATTTACAAAATGCACAGGGACTGACATAAACATCAATATTTAGTGTTTTAACTTTTTGCCTTCAAACCAGCATCGATTTGTATGCTACGTTCACAGTGACCACTTCCAATGAAAAGTCTTTGTAAACACGTGCATATGCGCATTTCGGGCTTCCACGTTTAAAACTTTTGCGTTCACGTGTCACTATGCAGTAATCTAAGTTTTTTGGGTAAAGTGTGCTTTATGCCAGCTGAAAGTTAAACCAGTTGAACTTTGACCAATCAGGGACATCGATTTGGTTGTGATGTTTGGGTGGCGTCCTTTTCAAATCACTGAAGTGCCAACTGGTTGAAAATTGATAATGGAGGATAAATTAATAATTGTGCCCAGCGGGCATTATATGACACCAAGTCTTTCTTGTACCAGAAAAGAGCTGGGAAAGTACAAGCCTGAAGCAAGATTTGCAACGCGGAGGCTCCAAACTGGGCGAGGAACGGCCAAACTCTAATATCAAGATGAGGTTATCAAAGACATATCATGTCATGACAAGACTGAGCACAGCAACAAGACACAAGCTAGCTCTACTGCATAGGTAAGACAAATCCCAAAGACTTCAAACCCAACTGGAGTTTCAAGATGCTCGAACTCTTATGAAGAAGCATGAAGAAACGTTGAGGATTGCAGATGCAGTGTACAGCCAAGGAAACTTTATGCAGAAGCTGAAAGACGCATCAAGCTTATCATGTCCAGCAGTTCCATGAGCTCAAAATTTGGCAGAAACCAGTGAGATCCACGTGCACCCATCTACTGTCTTGAGTAGTCTGGTTAGAAGTTTTTTCATGGAAAAGTTGCAACCAAAAAGCACTACGTCCAACATAGAAACAAGGTCGAAGGATTCAAGAATGCAGGAACACATTGGAACTAGAGTGCAAAAAAATAGCAGTAGATTTTAAGAACTCATGAGCCAAAATTTGAAATATTGGCTGTTGTTAAAATCAACACAAAATTTCAACAACATTTTTGCAGTCGAAGTTTACATTTATTCAACAGATTGGACGACTTGCAAATCAACAGAACCAGGAATAAAGAGGCACTGTTTTATCATAGTGAAGCCTAAAAGCTGGAAGGCAGACAAAAAAACAGGTGGCATGCAAAAAACAGTCGGGAAACGAATCAGATCCAAACTCCAGGCATCCAGGAAAGCAGTATTCAGAGGAAAATCCAAAACTGATACACAATCTAGGTCCAAAAACAAAAATCCACAGAGGAAACAGGTATGGCATCTTGAGCTTGTTCAAAGGCAGAAATAAGGTTGGTAATAGAGACTTGACTGAGCGAGGTTGGAGGTATAAAAGGCTGGAACATGTAGAGAATCTACTACGACCTGCATAAGGAACATAGAACTAATGACCAACTTTTGAAAGAGGTTCACATGACATCCTTTCAAAATAAAAGACTCCCTGTGTCAGCAGTGAAAATGATTTCTCGGTGTTGGTGCATCTCAGCCATAAATTCGTTTATCAGAACTAATTAACTGACCCTTGCAATATTTGTGGACCATAAGGCACACTTAAAATCCTTGAATATTTTCAATGATGAATATTTTTTATAGTGCAAAGCACTCCTAAATCTGTCAAAAAAAATTTTGTGCGACTTTGATAAAGAATCTTGAATCTCTACGATTCTGAATCTTCTGTGCTTCAACTGTTTCTGAATGAGTTGAATAAAGTTTTACTTATGCCCCTAGTTGTCCAAAAGATACCTTACTTTTTAAACTTAAAAATATTGTTATTTGACTTTAACCAGAGAGCCACAAAGGAGGGGTAAGGAGAGTCAGGTTGCAGACCCTTCCACAAAACGCTAATGTCTAATCAGCCCTCCACAACCCGTGTCCCACATTCCAGCCATTTACAATCAGTGGAACAGATACAGTCTAACTTTCTGAAGTTAGAAAAAAGAACTACTGCATGGACCCACGAAGAACCTTGAATGAAGGATCATCGTTAGACGTGAGGGCATCAGGATCATCTCAGAAACTGGGGATAAAGAAAAACAACAACAACAATGTGGAAGCTCAAGGCGAACCAATCCAGCGGAGAGGTGAAAGTGGGATGAAGATGGCACAGCTGGGTCTCTAGCTGTGTGATAGAATCCCAGTTGTTCTCCAAGACGCCGACTTCAATTTTTTCACAGATTCAAACTTGAGCTAGAAGATGCTCTGCTTTTGAGGAAAAAAACACTTCCTATTTTCTTCTATTTCTGCCGCTCACTTTTGGCAGGTTGTCTATTCACCGAAGAAAGAGCCTCTGCTTTCACACCGAATTTTTTCACAGTAATGATTAAAGCAGCATTGACCTGAATTAACCGTGTAAACACAAACTGTAAAGCCATTAGTCTTACATTAAAATTAGCCTGAAACACTGATTGGGCTTAATGACACAGGCCTACAAGCAAAAGGAGAAAAAAAATCCTGAGCTAAAGCACTGGAGATATTGATTGCTAGTTAATCCCTTGTCTTCTTAGCCATTAGGAAGGGAGGTTATTAAGGAAGAGAAATTCCAAGCATTTGTTTCAATAAAAACCTTCCAATATTTTAATTGAAAGCCACTTCCCCAATGAGACTTTGTGTATGCCTCTGCTTTATTCTAAAGAGTTGTTACCTTATTTTTTTACAAGACGTAAAACGGCAATAGCTATCCATTCCAGATAAAAAAAAAGGCATATAATGAAGTGATTTACAGCACGTATAAAATGCAAATTGGTAGAACATATTACATTACGCTGAAATATTGATTCTTGGCAGAAGACAACCAAGAGAGGATTTTTTTTTTTGTTCCTGCAAAACCACATTTCAACAGAACGGGACCGTCACTGTTTTCACTGTTCCACTTAGTCTCCGATAAGATTAAATAAAGGCTCCTTAAAAATTCAGTGACAAACGTCCCTGAGCTAAAGAAAATCTGTTCAGGTGGGAATGCCAGCGGACGGCAGCCGCGTCTGAGAACACAGCATGAATATTTAGAATCTGCAACATTCCACACAATAATAAACTGACACAGGCTGCATTCATTTCTCTTCTCAGCACTAAACAACCAATTACAGGGAAAAAAAAGTGTATGGTCATGCAGACAAATGTACAGATAATAAAAAATAATAAAAGATGAGAAAAGATGGATGACCCAGAAACCAATGTTAATGAATGTTGGTATCTGGGCTTCAGTCTCTCTGTTTCAGAAGGATCTGGATAATAAAATGTGGAGGATCACTGAGGGCTATCATAGCTCTAAACCTTAGTCCCATGAACCCGTGTGGGAGTTTGACCCGTACAGGTGCTGCAGGTTTGGTGTGAATGCAGCTTTAGTTATGGTCAAAGGGTGAAGGAAAGGCAGAATTGAAGTCAGAGACTAAAAGTGGATCAGTAAAGTGAACTTGATGTAAGCATAAAAGGGAGCGCCACAGCAAACACCACTACAATCTGGCACTGATGACATTAGCCAATCAGAAGGAAGCCAGGTAGAAGCTGCGGCATGGCTGTGGAACATACCAAGAGATCTGGTTTTACTTTTTAAAGTTTAAATAAAAAAAGATGTCAAAAAATGCCTACTGGTTAAAAAAAAAAACTTTGAAGCCTGGCCTAAATATTGATCTGCTCCAGAATTACCTTAATTTAGCACCTACTTATGGTAAAAGTAAAAAAAAGAAATGACTAAATTATTTTATAGCTGAAGATAAATTCAGAAATCAAAGGGTTAAAAAAATAACAATGATGAGAAAATTAGGCTTTAAGTTAAAAGAAACTGCAGTTTCTAAATATAACTAAATGTAATATTTATAATATTAAATGGTATTGCATTTTAAAGTTTCTAATTCCTATTGTTTTCACTATCATTCAGTTATTCTGAAAAAAGCACACATTTCCAAGTAAAAAAAACCTGGAAGCTTTGAACGTACATCTGATTACCAAACTCCCAGAGGATCAGTTCCTTAAGTCAATGTAGAAAACTAAAATAAGACATCTCTGGCTTGGCGAGAAGAAACGCCATGAGTTATTACTCCCTTAAAACCCCAGTTGAGTTATTTTTTATAACTCTAAATATTGATTAATTGCTCTTGTATTGCAGTCCCTATATTGTTTCCATCTGCACGTAATAAATCATTTCTTATTTGATTTAGTGCAGTAAGCTGTCAAGCAGAATTTAAGGGGCTCATCTGAGAAAAGGGGAGGAGCTGAAAGTTAAAACTGTACGAGTAGATTCACTTCGACTGGCAAACTGAATTATGAATTATTAAGCACTAAATTAATCAGACTGGTACACAGTGTAAATGAATCAGCTAAGGAGGTGAAGTTTTCCACAGAGACACAAATAGGCCTGATAGGTAGGAGGTGAAAAGTAAGAATATATGTAGTTTTGTTATAAAAGAAAACATATTGTTGAAAAATAATGTTAAGAACTTTCTGACATTTCAAAGCAGATTAAGAAAAATAGTAGAGTGAAAGACCCAAAGGAGGGAGCTGGGTATGTCTTCTGTTTGAGTCTGGAGCCTTGGAGGGTTAGATAACATCTTTAATATTTGATAACAGGGTTCTCCAGGTACTGCAATATGTCTCCCAATAAGAAGAAGAGAGAAATCTGCCAATGTACACCAGACTAATGCCGCATCTTTTATCAAGACACCTCAAGGTGATCTTGCGCTTCCATTTCAAAATCCAAAGCTGCTCCTGAAACCTTTCCTCCTGTCTTGTAGTTTTTAACCTTTTCGTCATATATTCGGGAAAAAAAGAATACATCATCTCAAGAAATCTTCAAGAAATATTCGCCTTACACCTGAGATGCAATCTGTTGTGCAAACATCACAAGACCCCCCCTTAAATGTATCAGAGCTTCACGCTAATCAACCTCCTTGTGTAAGTCTTTGCTAGGGTAGTAGTGTCAGGCGAATAGTCGAACCTCAGATCCAGGAACAACTGCGCGGTTTCTGTCCTGGTCACGGAACTGTGGACCAGCTCTACATCTACTTTAGGGTGCTGGAGGGTTCCTTCATCCTGTCCATGTGGGTTTTGTGGATTTGGAGAAGGTGTTCGACTGGGGAAGCTTCTTGGGCTTCTCCCAGAGGAGCTGGAGGATGTGGCCGGGGAGAGGGAAGTCTGGGCATCTTGACTGCTGCCCCCACGACCCGGTCCTGGGTGAGTGGAGGGAGATGGATGGATGGATGGATGGATGGATGGATGGATGGATGGATGGATGGATGGATGGATGGATGGATGGATGGATGGATGGATGGATGGATGGATGGATGGATGGATGGATGGATGGATGGATGGATGGATGCATATTTGCATTCATTGAGCTCAGATCATCTAACCTTACGTTGTTACCCGATGGTCCAGTTTAGCTGATGTCACTATGACTCTCAAATCCCTTCGACTTCCATAAGCACAACCAGGATTAGTGATATAAGGCGCATTGTTGTTTTATGAACAAAATTAATGCTTATAAGTGAGTCTTGTTGTTTGGAAAATACGGTCAAATAAAGTCGGACTAAAGTTTTCTTTAAAATATTTATATTTCTCAAAATTCTATCACTTTTTAATGACATTTACATAAATTGTTGTTTTATTTCAATCTACCTACAATGTAACAATATAGTATATTATGTTGCATTAAAATATTGTATGTATTTCCTTTATTTAAAACATGATAGCTTTGAAATAAAATTAGAAATGGTTTCCCAATGAGGATTTAACTACAATCTGTTTAATAACAACAAAACACTTTAAAAAATCAGCTTTCTGTTTCATGTCCTGCTTGACTGATATCATCTAAAAACACTCAGCCTGAAAGTATGAATTCTTCACATCAGCAGGAGGGTAAATAATGCTGAAGTGATTTATTTGGTTAACAGCATATTAATCCCTTTGGTTTTGGTGATTATCGGAGCGTTTTGCAGATTCCTTTTTAATTTCATTGAACAATGACATTTTCTGGCACAAACAGCATTTGCGTGCAAATAAAACAAGGCACTGAGTTACAGTTAAACCATAGACTGAGCATTCTTCACTGAAATCTCCATGACATTTTATATCAACGTCCTGCAGGCAAGGGGCTGGGTGCTCTAATATATCCTGAAATCTAATAAGGCAGGAAAACTTGCAGATTTGAAGTCTGTCGTGATTCATTTTGGTCCTGAGAACTGATTTAAAAAAAGAACCTCCTCTTCGCTGCTGCTTTTCAAGGAGTAGGTTGTTTGCAGGGTAGAACAGTCTGCTGATCACCTGGAATACAAACTGACTGCATTAGACTTAAGGATAATCTGGTTAAACCAAAATTTTCATTAAAATCACACGAGTTGCAGTATTTTGCTTTAAAGCATAAACTAAAAAAAAGGGCTGCTCTAAAACAAACAGGCACCAGATTTCCATTGTTTTCTGGTTTCTTATTAACCTCCATGTCTTATGGACGGGCTAACACCAGGGGATGACCTACACCAAAGCAAACGCCCACCTTTTGTTGCCCCCCCACCCACCCAACCTGCTCTGTTTGGTCTCTGGGAAAGATAGTTTGCCACAAGACAAGACTCAATGTCATTCCACAATGATGAGGTTTTTGACTGCCGAGGGATTAGTGATGTAAGCCGCGGCGTATGTGACTTTGTGGGGGCAGTTTGTTTTGCTCCCTTTGTACTCAGTAGCAGTGTGAGGTCAGCAGAGTTAAAGCAGCGTGCAAGGGAGCCGGATGAAAGGGAAAGCATGCATACCTGTGAGCAGGAACAGGAAATATTCTCTGCATGACCACAAGCGAGTCCCGTGAAAATGGTTGAAGAATCGATGATGTTTCGTATGTTTGTGAATTTCTTTGATAAATCTGATCATAATTATGGGATATCCGCATGTGCATAAGCCTGACTTGAGCTTTTCTAGAAAAAATGAATGTGGTCTGTCTGAGCTGTTGATATATAAAAGTTAACAGTTTTGTGAAGATCAGATAATTAACAGTTTGAGATAAATTCATAAACACAACAAACGCAGATGGAAAAAGAACAGAATAAATTTGTCGTTGTTAAGGGATCAGGTAGAATAGGGTTCTCAGAATTAAATGTGCCGTATTTTTTTTATAAATAATGACAAATGCTTAAAAAATACACAAAAATATTAAATGGAGGGTTTTTTAAGGAAATTTCAACAGCAACAAAAAAAATGTGAATGGTTTTGCAGTGACACTGAGGTGAGTACAAAGTAAGATGCAAATCATGTCCCATCAGCCTGTGCAAGCGCAGACAGATCTGCAGAGGTTACTGACAGCATGTCTATCCTAGATCGGGTCAACAGAAAAAGGGGGAAAAAAGGGGCTTTGTTCAGGTTAATTGTGTTGCTCTTCACAGGTAAAGTGGAAAACGAGCCAAAATATAACTGCTCAAGAAAAATGTAGCAGCTGCAAAAGATTTGAAGGCTGGACAGGAATACATTTTGAGAAGGAAAGCAATTGGAGCAATTGTGACTCATAATTCAAAATAAAAGCCTATACCGGAAAGGCTTTTTCATTTTCAGCTGCCTCCATTGACTCAAAAATGAAATGAAAACTCAATCCGCCAAACGGCTTTTTCTTTTTCTTCTTCAACACTGCTCGTTCTGTCACTTAATTGAAATGACAAAGAAAAGGACATTTCATTTTTAAAAAGTTCTTTAGCAAATGTGTACCAAATTTCAATAAGAAATACCTCATTTGAAAATTAAAATGGATTACAGAAAAGCTTTTTCATTTTCACAATGTAACTGCATCAGTTAACTCATTAATAAAATTAAAAATCAATCCTCCAAAATGCTTTTTCATTTTTGACTTCAACACCGCTCATTCTGTGACGTAATCAAAGCGATAATGCAAAGGGGGATTGCTTTTTCGTTTTCACATTCACCACGCACAATGTGTTTCATTTATGAGTTCCGGCTGGCAGTTCCAGAGGAGGGGGGGACGATGACGTCGATGCCATCTTTTTGGGTGAGTACCTGTTTCAAATTTCTCCACAAGGCGTCACTATTTAAGTTTTAGTTAAATATTTTTTTTTCTTATAAAGTATAAGTATTAAGATCTCCAAAATGTTCAGCTATTTGTGATCATTAATAAGACTCCCAGATGATCGAATCCCCACTACTTCAGTATTCCTTTTATCCATTACACTTTACTATAGTAGTTGGAGTAAACTCGCTGGAGGAGTTGGAAGTGGAGCCAAAGGTCGATTGGTATTTTTGCAATCACTTATCAATCTGACATGCCTAATTTCTAACTGTGGGAGTTGAAGAACCTGGTTTTACGAAAATTAGCCAAATTAATTTGAAGTTCTCTCCCCAGCAGGAGATAAATGATACACTTTTCTCAGTTGAAGCGGTTCTGTTAAAATGCCTGGATAGGTTGTGATGAAGCTGATTGGCCCATCTTTGTAACCGGTGCAGCCTGCATCATTCCACCCATGCACACAATTATAAACCCAAATCTCTAACTTGCAGCCAATGCATAAATCTGACTCACTTATGAGCCGTCATTGTTTACTGACAGAAGATGGAGGGGGAAAAATGTACAAGCAACACGTAGGGGAGAATTAACCAAGCACAGAACAAGTGGATCTTACTTACAAAGTAAAGAAAAAGCAGGTTAGAGCATGTTATTTGGGGATTTTTGATTTACCTATTCTAAAATATAGTTTTTATAGAGCTTTTTAATGTCAAAAAGCACAGACACTTTAGAAATGCACTTTAGAGACCACTCAGCCACTTCAGCTGTCTCTGTTCAGAATAAAAGGAACTCATGTTCAGCATATCTAACAATGCTATATTGAAAATGTGGTTCGTACTGACAGTTCCTGTTAAATGGAATCCAACAGAGAGAACTTTATTATTTGATATAAATTGAATTTGAGCAGTTTCAGTGGCAGGTAAGCTCAGCAGCTTGTTTATGAGGTCTTTGGCCTGTTCAGTCAAGTGTCAAAGTAACCAAGTAGATTTACATGAGTGATGCACTTAAGATCCAATTTTAAAGCACTTTTTTATTTTACGATACTCCTATAAAACTTACGCTCCGGGGGAATGCTTCTTTCTTCCTCTACTGCGTTACATTTATTTGACAGCTTTACTTAACATTCACATTTAGGATGAAGATTTTACACCAGGGCTTATGTAACAAGATTTTTTAGATACAAGAACACGGAAAAGAATAAACTCATGGTCTCTAACCTTATTAGTGTCTGCCTGAAAGTTTGGAATGTGTCTAATCCTTGATTCCACAACTTCTCACTTAGGAAATTCCTGCCATCACTTTTATTGTTAGTCACTCTACGTGCTTTCTAAATATTAAAGTGTGGTATTCTCATTGAAAATGAATGGGAATACCTTCAAACAATTCCAGAATTTTCTAATTTTCTAATTCTAACAGTTACGCTGCACTCCAAGGAAAGCACTTATCCCATGGATGTCACTTGGACCCCAGGATCAGCAGGATCTAGTGTGTCGTAAAAATGAAAAACTCGTACGATATGACTGCGTCTGATCTAATTCATCCTTGTTTTACCCTTGAGTCTTGTACATGTGTTTGCTACGACTTTTCGCTTGCAGCGCACTCCTTGAAAGAGTTGTGGATGAACATTTCTGCTCTACAGGCTCACCAAGCTGTCTACAATAATGATATTTCATGCAGGCATGCTACGTTCACATTGCCTCGGCAATGCAAGTTCAAGCGTTAACTTCCAAGGAAAAGTCTATGTAAATGCACAAAAAACATGCATTTTGGGTTTCCGCATTTAAAACACTCAGCAAATTTTTAGGTCCGTTTTCGGGAATTATGCACAAAACACATTGAACGCATATTGAAAGTCAAACCAGGTTGAACATTGACCAATCAGAGGCTTGGATTTGGTAGTGACATACGGATGGCACCCCTTTGAATTCAGGAAAAGCCAAATGTTTGAAAATTCATAAAGGAGAAATTGTTTTACTGTGTTTTGTGCCTGGAAGGAATTTTTTGACACCAAGTCTTTCATATATCGGAATAGAGCTGTGAAAGAAAAGGCCTGGAGCAAGATTCACCAGATTTGCGCCGCTTCAACATTTCGCACCAAGCATTGCTGTTGGTTTACCATTTGTGCTGTCAGCTTGTTTAAACATCAAGCCAATGCTTAATGAATAAACATCAAAATTACCAAGGTCCTGAAAAATTATTATTCAGCGTAGTGGGAAGCAGAATTGCACGTCTTTCTTGGCAGAGGCAACCTTGAGGGCATCTCGTGCATGTTGTTGTTTATCTTTATTAACCTAAAATTGTTTATCTTATTTTTGGGTTTCGGTTGAAAAGCCTCCAGATGCATCTAGCCCCAGGTTGTACAGTGTGAATGCCTAATATTAACAAAGTGAAGGTCACATTTTGCAAGGCCAAATTGAATTTAATTAAGTCAAGGGGATTGACAGTTCTCGATAAAATGCACACTACTCAACCTAATTGCTTTTTGACAGCTCAGCAGTGTTTTGCAGGAAGATGAAATTGGATTAATAGATGGATAAACCCCCATGCTCACCTGACCGTGTTCTCTACAAACCCTCAGCATATCAGGCACCCACGGTGCATGCCATTCAGCGTCTGTCTTCTTTAAGTAGGTAATGGCATGCCGAGGAAATGAATGGAGGCGGCTAGAAACACAAGCCTCAGTGTAATATCTCTGCCAGGCATTCCCTCGTCACGTCTAGTTAGGGAGCTCAAGCGTTAACATTCACAAGGGAATGTGCTAATTAAATTGCAAATGCAAGTAATTAACAGAAGATTCACCTTGAGGCTAAAATGAAAAGCGATCACTAGAGTCTTACTGTGATACTTTTTTTTCTTCAGCTTTACAAGATGTTGGTCAATGATGCTGCACATCGCTGTTAGTCGAAAATCCTCAGTGCCAAGAGAAGTGAGAAGGCAAAACAAAAAAAGAAGAAACACACAGCAGATCTCCCACATTTGAGACAAAGATAAAGAAGTTTGTACCTGATATTCATTAGGCCAGAAGGTGCTGACAGCCAGCTCCACCTGATGCCACTGCTTTCCATGGGAACCAGACATGTTCCACACCGGATTCCCGAGCGGACCGCCGTTGACGCGTACATATGCTCTGAGGGCCCCAGGACTGTGGCCATCGCGGCTGTACAGGAAGTAGCTGAACTGGACACAGTGAGTGTCGTTTTCACTCAGAGTCTGCAGCAACAGCTGAGCCCGGTGCCCCGCGGCATGCTGGGAAGAGTTCACCAACATGTAAGACCCTGAAAAGAGCAGGAAAAACGTCACCTCAGTTTCAAACTGTACGAAACTTCCGGGTTCAAGCACTTTCAAGGCTCATTTTCAAGTTTTCCGTAACAACTGTAGTAAAATGCATATTTATCTGGAGACACATATTCAGTTTGTAATTTCATTTGAAAGTAAAATTATTGTGAAACTACAAAAATGTGTTTTATAATAGTTAGCATAAATGAATACAGTATTTATTTTGAAGAAAGTCCAACTCAAAGTGAGTTTCCTGAGGCAGAACTTTATATTAAGATGTCCATTTCTTTTACCCAATTAATTATTAAGATTATCTTAATTGTTCCAATAAGTTTCAAGCAATTAATTTAAAACTTCAAAACTTTTCAGGCCCCGAAAACACGAAACTGAAAATCAATCGTTTTTAAGAATTTGAAGTAGCGTCGACTGAAATGAAAACTGAAAATAAATGGTTTATTTACAGCCCAGCCATGTATCTTTTAATTGATCTGTATGAAAAAAATAAAGCAAAAATGTAACTTTTTTTTTTTTTAAATCTCAAGCTAATTTATTTACAGCCACAAAAACGCCAATGAGAAAGTTGTAGAATTTAAGCAACACAAATCTATCCCAGAAACGCCTGAAGAGGCAGATCCTTTCAAATTAAAGAAGAAAGACTTTTGTGCTATCTGTAATGCCAGAGTTTCTTAAAGCAGCTGTAACTGTAAGAAAAAAAAACATTCTCTTTTTTTTGTTTTGTGACGTTTACTATTTGATGCCAGAGGAATAAAAAGGCACTGATTCCTAAAATTGTAACTCAAGTATTTAAAAAACATTTCTCTCTGGAGGAAAGGGACGGCTGCATGAAAACCAGTGGATAGAAGCATTTTAAATTGATTCCAAAAGTGCACTGTGTCATTTGTAACCGTGCCTGTGATACAGCAGCTCTTCATTATGTGAGTGACTGTAAAAGTTTGCAAAGAATGATGGGAAATTTTCATCAAGAGGATTCATGTCACAGTGGAGCAAAATGTGTCTTAACCATCCATCCATCCATCCATCTTCAGAATCCGTTGAATCCCTCTCTGGGTCAAGGGGCTGCTGGAGCCAATCCAGCTACAGTTTGTTGATACACCCTGAACAGGTCACCAGGCTGTTGCAGAGCCACACACACACATACGAACAATTTGGAGACACCAATTAACCTATGAAGTATGTTTGGACTGCTGGAGGAAAACCCCTGCATGCACGAGGAGAACATGCATCTGCTGGAACCAGTCTGTCCATTCTCCTCTGACCTCTGTCATCCGGAAGGCTTTTCCTCTCAAAGAACTGCCACTCACTGGATATTTTCTCTTTTTCTGACTATTCTATGTAAACCCTAGAGATGGTTGTGGGTGAAAATCCTAGTAGATTAGCAGTTTCTGAAATAATCAGTCTTGTCCATCTGGCAACAACAACCACGCCACACTCGAAGTCACTTAAATCCCCGTTCTTCCCCATTCTGTTGCTCGGTTTGAACTGCAGCAGATCGTCTTGACTATGTCTACATGCTTAAATGCATTGAGTTTCTGCCATGTGATTCCTGATAAGAAATTTGCATTACCAAGCAGTTGGACAGGATTTCCTTTTATAGTGGCCTGTGAGAGTAAAAGGTGTAAATAATGCTTGTGCGGTGGATGATGCTGGGGAAGAATCAGTGCACCTCTGCATGAAGACACAAAAGTTTAAGATCCACAACTGCCCCTCCAAAAAACTTCCCCTAATAAGGACAATAAAACCTCATTGCCCTTTAGCAAGCATCTGCCCAACTTCTGGTGAATGCGATTACCACTAAAACATTTGGACACCATCCTGTCTGCGTGCATCAGAAAGTCTGTTGTCTTTGTGCACCAAAGCCTTTCAGAAATGAGCACAGAAGAGCAAAAACACTCACAGTTTTGGCACCAGGTGCTTGGAGACATTTCTTCTCCACGGATGTAAATGGTGACTGACCAGACAAAGGAATACTCTTTTCGATCCCACACAGTCTGCACACAGAGAAGCTTCCCCGACAAAACCACTCACTCTGAACTTCTTAAAGTGGAGCTTTCTGTTACAGAAGAGCAGCACGCAAGGAGGACAGAACTTTCTCTACAGCCAAACAAGACACCAGGGGCCAAATGCAAAAAACAACTCGCCACTTTTCCCACACGCAAACTGGTAATTTTTCTTATGGCAGATTGTGTCTGATTTAGTTTCAGAAGTTTCTCCATGTTCCGAAGTTTTATAAATACTATTATTCTGTTGGAGGTGCTATGATAGTTAGAGCAGTCGTGTGCCAGGACGACAGCTCTGAAGGTGTTTGATGACCTTGCTGATGCGAAGAAGTGGAGGGGTATTTAGAGATTGTTCTGATTTTTTGGCACAAGATAATAGTTGGCTGCCTTACAGCCTCAGGCTCCCAGAGTATGTTTAAAAAGCACTCACCCGTGCTCCATCTGCCCAGCCGCGTCCCACCCCAATCATCTCCACATAAAGCTGCATGACCCAATATTCAGGCTCTTATTTGCTGCATAAAAGTTGAGTTTGTTACTTAACCTCCTGCAAACATGAAACCCTTTACTAAAGAATTTCTTTTTTTCCCTCTTATGACCATTTCTTAAAACAGATTTGTCATTAAATGTGTTTAAACAGCTCTCTTTTAATGCATATTTTAATGACACTTCTTCCCCTAAAAGAGCTTTTCCATAGTGTGCATGCATGACTGATATTCACAGTTTAGGCTATTATAGTCGGCATTTTTTTATGTCTGGCTGTTTAAAGAGCCATCCAAACCTTCACCAATGGGATCTATACGCTGCAAACGCAATGAAGACCTCCCAAGACAGCAGCAACAAAAGTTGGCAGGATATTTGCAAAATTAAGATTCCCGTAATTCGTGCGAAAAATACAGATTGAAAAACAAACCAAAATACATGTTTGTTTGACCCCTGTTAGCTCAGCAGCTAGCCGTCCACTGACCCTGATTTGATTCTTTGACTTCTGGGATATCAAAAGTGGATCAGAAACAAGGCCCAGCACTTTATTATCAACTCCAATGTGTCATGCAGGTACCCAGCCATCCACACTCACACCTTCGGACAATTCCATGATGCCAATTAACATATGCAGCATGTATTTGGACTGTGGGAGGAAGCCGGAGTCCTCGGAGGAAACCCACGCATGCACAAGAGAACATGCAAATTCCACACAAAGGTCCCCGTTGGGATTTGAACCAGGGCCTTCTCATTGTGAAGTCAGCATATTTACCACTGTTCCACCGTGCATCACATACTGACAGCCTTTAGCTGAAAAGGAGAAATACATGATCTGCAGGAATGCAAAAGAATGAACGTGTAAGAAAATAACCCATAGTAATATGCGCATCTGCTGCAGACAATATTTACATGTTGATGTGCAGGACTAGGTTTAGAAATAAGAATTAAAGAATATTGAATGCCTCTTTACTTAAATCACTATCGGTTCTTTAAAACGAAGTATCTTTTTCACTTGATCATAATTCTTGCATTGAGTTTTTGGTAAAAACAGCTTTCATGTATTTTTTTGTGCAAGAATTCATAGATTTGCTACTGTGTAAAAAGGTTTTTCCTATTTAATTTTATTTCAAAGTAATAAATCGGTATTGAAGTTAATGGTAAATTGAATTGAATCAGGAAACTGTTGGCAGCAGTTTACAAATAACCTGAAAAATTCCAACAGTGGTTTATATTCCAGTGGTTTGCTTTATCATCAATGAACTTTGACATGTTTATGCATGCATCAACAGGTGTCAAGAGGTTTCATGCACTGGCACCTTTTGCAATTGATTTTATTGTCAAAATATCAGTTTACTTGCCTAAATCCATTGGATAAAATTGGCTTGTTCCACATGTCTCTTCTGTTTATGGCTTATTTGTACATTTTTGGCTAAACTTTTTGTTCCTGCCTGCAATTTCAGTGTTTACCTGTGAAAGAGGGTAAAGGAAAACAACAAACCAAAAAGTACATTTCAAAATGGATTCATTTGCTTTCCATTCATGATGAAGACAAAAACAGGCCTCAACACAACATTGCTAATAGCACTGTGAAATTACAGAAACTTCAAAAGCGATGCTACTAGGTCTGCAAATTTAAAAAAATGCAAAAAGTGGTTCAAAAAAACGAATAAAATTAGTTAAAACATTTTATAAAAGACTGATTTTTTTTATTTTTCTATCAGGGAAATGTTCTATGTTGCTAATTTACAGCACAACTTTTTGCAGCGTGGAGGTATAAACATTTTTACAGACACTTTGATTTTTGATTTCTGAAACATTTCCAGAGTATTTACTCAACATAAAAGTGGTTTTTATTTTACATTCAAGTACTTCTCCACTCTTATGTGCAATTTAGCCTTTAATGAGGGTTTCAGCTGAAATTGGCATTGGCAGTTTAACTCCGTATCGCTCGTTTTACATAAGATACAAATGTCCCCATAAATAATTGAATTTTAACAGATGGAGGTATGAGGGTCCTGAAACACCTCAGTGTGTTTATTCCTAGCCATTGTTGCAGGAAAGTGGTTTTTCACGGCTGTGAGTGCGAGCAGAAAAGCCTTTCAGCTGCACCACTTTACGCATTCTGCTCATCCGTCTTTACAGAGCCTAAAAGAAGCTCACTGCAACTGCAGGGGCCAGTTTGAAAGGAGACCAAAAAATACCACAAGGTAAAACCATTGAATTTCCTTTAAAAAGACACGTCCAAGAAAGCGTGGATGGCTAATATAGGAGGACCAGAAATAAAAGGTTTTCAGGGTCAAACAGTGATCAAAGATGGGAACACTATAGGGCAGAGTGCTTTCGGGATGGGCGGGTTAATTTTAAGCCTAAGAGCGGTTAATTTAGCTCTGTCTAGAAATAGGGGCACTGGAGACGTGCAGAGAAAAGCTGAATTTTCTTGAAGAGAGAAAAAGGTTAAGGTCTCTGTTGCCACCTTGCTCACACAAAGCAATGATACCTCTTTAACAAACCCTTGAATTTAATGGAAAAGTACTCCTCCTCGTCATTAACCTCATGGTTGTAAATCGAACTGCCACCTTCAGTGTGTCATCAGCCCCTCCTTCAGATGCGAGAGGCTAAGATTACATTACTGCCATTATTCTGTCCTCCCACATGAGCCTGTTTACTCAGATTTCAGTCTGTGATATACTGGATTTTCTTCCCATAAAGCACTTAAAAACTGTGCAAAGAAGCTAAAATGACAAAAGGACAAATTGACTGAAAAAGGTGCTGGATCAATAGCTTATCAAGGCTCTAGTTATTATTTAACGGCGTGCCAGAAATTAAAATAATTACACTAATAATTATTAGTGTGTTGACACTTTTTTCTATCAAAACAGAAAAAATAAGCTTTTCTGAAACACAAAATGAAAGCAAGGTTAACATGAATGGTATAAATCTTCATGCACGTATTTGCATTTGTCCCCTGGACTCATCCTCTTGTGCTTTAACATTTTTAATAAACCTATTTCATATTAAAAGGCCAAAATTTAAATCACTTTATACTACAGGGGAGAAATGTGCTCTAAGAGTTTATAGTTCAGAAATTAGAAACATTTTTTTAATTTACTCACTGACTAAAGAAAACACTCTATATTTCTGTTGTTTACAACATATATGTCCTCCATCAGAAGAACCACGTCACCAGAGATTGTTAAAAACAGATTTTCATTGGAGTTGAACACATCTGGGACAACAGTGTGTGAAGAGATTTGTTTTGTGAAATTTTATATGGTAGTGTGATTACAATGATTATGATTGTGTTAAGGATTGTCAGACACATTTCCTCCCGTACAATGGACCACCTCATTGCTGCACTATTTCCACTTTACACCATCACATTCGGCAGAATTTTCTCGCCCCATTCTCCTACACATCCTCTACTGCGTACCTTCCTACATCATCTTCTCTGTTACCTTCCTGCTTCTTCTGTCTTCCAAGAGTCTGTTGAGTGTTTCCTGCCACCTGCGGCCCAACCACACTTCCTGCACCAAGTTCCTCAGTAAATTTGTATTTAACTTTATTTGAAGGAAGTAGAACTCTTCTTCTTTTTAGGGGTCACCACAGTGAATCATCCCCCTCCACTTAATTCTCTTTTACCACCATCATCGCTGCCACCTCATCTCGGTCTGCTTCCTGCATTTTTCTGCAAATGTTGAGGAATGGAGCTACACGAGTAACTTCAGAAATCACTGAAAATGTCCTGACAAGTTTTGAAAACTTTTTGCAATTGCCGTTCACATCAAGCAAAAGTTGATAACCCAGTGCATAGACATTTCACTTGTGTTTTTTTTAATCCTCTAAGCTATCCGAACTGTCCAAACGGACACAATTTGCCTGTATCAGTGATACTTGCCAGAGATAATTTCAACTTATCACTGGCAATTTTCACTTAAATGTATTTAAATTGTTTTTCCTATAATTTCACTATAAATATACATGAGCTGGAATTCACTAAACTAAAAGTGGACTAAAAATTCAAAAAAGAAAAAAAAAACAGGTATTAGTGAATCCAATACAACCTCTTCCTGCCCAGCCTTTCAAACTCGTCATGGTCAGGTTTACAGAACCAAAATAATGTGTCAGGTCTTCAGTGCTCTTAAAGAACACATAAACCATTTACTTGGCCCAACCCAGATCTTTCGAATGCACAGATTATATTTCATTAATCATGTTTCCTCCTACATTTTGTTTCTTGAAGCCATTTATGCTGTTTTTCCTGTTTTGATCCTTATCAAGCATAAAATAAGATCAACCTGCACGGCTTAATGTTGTCGCAGAAGCCCCCAGCCCCCGCTCACGAACACCAGACATCACCTTTCATGGATTACACTCCAAAGCGCCATCAAATCTGATAAATTTCCATCTATCTATTGCTGTTCCCCCCAAGGGCAAAAGAACATCCTTAACAAGATTAGAGCTGATCCAGAGCATCATAATTCATACGGAGGAGCTGCTGGACTGCAACCTGGTCACAGGATGCAGGTGACATTATCAGACACAGGAAAGAGGACAATATGAGCGGGGTGTGGTGGCACAGTACTGATCAGTCAGATTGGAGTGCGCATTGGAAATTCCCGCAACAGTTTCTGGAAGCAAAAGAGGAAAAGAAACTATTGTGTAGTTCTGCTGCTGCTGGTTCAGAAACACGTGTTCATGTGGCCACTTCCAATGAAAAGTCTTTGTCAGTGGACCTAAATGTGCATTTCGGGCTTCCGCGTTCAAAACTCCCGCGTTCACACTTCACTCCGTGTAGGAGCCAAACTGTGAACATATATTGTTTGCCTTGTGGGTGTTCCTATTGTTGGAATTGACATGTTAAACACAGGTGAAATCTGTAATTAAATCAGAGGTGCTCTGGTCTGAAGGGGCAAATGGTTTTCGACTGTTGCCACAAATTAAAATAAATGTCTTTGTAAATAGATCCCAGTACAGACATGAATACATAAATATTATTTTTTATTTGCAGCAATGGACAGAGCTATAAATCTTTTGTTACAAAGAAATGTCGTTTAATCCGAGGACCGCATCAACCAGTCCAAATCTGACCACCGGCATAGTAGTTCAAACACTGGACTGAACTACAACACTACACAACTTTTTATGTCAGATTCCAGGCTCTATCTACAAAACCATTGAATGTGCCTCCATTAAACGCACCTTGAGAGTTAAACCTGTTGAACTTTGACCAATCAGGGACTTGGATTTGGTAGTGACATATGGGTAGCATCCTTTTAAAAACAACCATTTGAAAATTGATCAAAACGAATTTCAGTTTGTGTCCAGCCAGGGTTATATGGCAGCAAATTTCTCTTTTCTTGGAAAAGAGCTGTGAAAGAAAAAGCCTAGAGCAAGATTAGCAAGATTTGATCCCACGTCAACATTTGGCGCCAAGCGTCTTACAACTGTTAGTACATGCACTAGTATCAGGGAGCGAATGTCCAGTGCGTCACCATATGCAAGAACGTCCTAAACGGGCATTCTTGAAAGCATCACATTCCCGGCGAGTATATATCATAAGGACAAAGCAGCTGCTGCTTTGAAGAAAGGCTAAAGCATGCTTATCTTCACTTATTTCCATTTGCTCAGGCTTCTGGCCGTAGGAGCCACTCAGCAAAAGCTTAATTCCTCTGACATTCAAGGCCAGAGTCCAAGTAATCTCAAGTACACAGGGAACACGATGGACCAAAGGTCTGACGATAATGGGATCAGAGGCTGTGTTAGGGCTTAGAAAGCCTCTTTGATGCTGTTGCGGTGTTAGTTAGTCGGGCTCCAGCCCAGCTCTCATCAATGCTCGTCCTTTCACTCTTTTCTCCTTTTTCAGGAGTCATGCAGAATACTCGATGTCGGATGGTTGACCCCCGACTGTCCCTTTGTTTGCTGCTGTCCTCCACATCTCCAAACACTCCAGTTAGTAAATAAATAAATTGCCAAAGCGAAGGGGCAGAGGAGTTCTGGAAGGCACATCAGGGTAATCATTCGCCTGATGTCTGGTCTCACTCTCACAGTCAAAAATACAAAAATGCCTCTTAATCGAGCAAGAACCAGATCTTTATCATTTCAGACAATGTGTCTTTTCATGAACACAGCGTGTTCATTTTTTTAACCCATCAAAGGAAAAAGTAAAGAACAAGTAAAGTTTTTCTTTGATTCTTTGTTTCTTCTCTCCTTTTCTGAGTGCCTGTCTGACCCAACGTCTAATTGGACGCAGCTCAGAGGCATGTAAACAGCATCGATGGAGGCTTTGATAAAAGGAAACCCGTGGAGAGGATAGAAATGTTTCCCTGCTAATGGAGGATCTCATACGGGGACAAAGCAATAATAAGACATCACACAGACTTAATCGACTTACAGCAATGACACACAATGACAGTGTTCCTACTGGGAGGCTGAAGCTGACCTCACACGGAAAAATCCAGATGGAAAGCACTGAGAGTGTCCCCTTTCATTACAAAATGTCATCGTCTCTGATCAGAAATTGAATTTTTTATAACCTTCATATTTTTAGATTCGTAGGACATTTTTTTTCTTGTTTTTCTCGAGAATCTATGTCCATTCTTCTTATTTCAGATGCTCATTCAATACGTTTACTGATAACTCCCTGTTAAGTTTGTGATTTATCACTAATAATTCGTTTTCATTTTCAATAGGAATCTCTTGAAAGCCATGAATATGATAAAAAATACTGTTTTTTTAAGGGTCCACATCAATGAAAATGTTGTTTTTGGTGTTTCTAACATGTTCTTGATGCATTTTTCTCTTGAAACTGCATTTCTTAATATGTCTTTATTCAATACCTTGTCAATCAGGATCAGACAAAACGATGTCATTGAAAAAGATCGTATTTGTTTCCTAGGAAGTATTGGTGGGCCACAAGCTCTCTGCTCTGTTCTGCTGCCTCCACTTAGACAACGAACTAAATGCATGTACATCTTTTTCTTCCTCATCTGAGCTGGAATCTGGCTCAAAACTGTACGGCGGGAAAGCGCCAATATTGCTCGCCATCTTTGTTGCACCTGTAATATTTTGTTGGGGGTGTGAGGGGCTGTAAGCTTGTGGGAGAGCATTTAACAGATGGAGGATGGGAAATGAGGGCAGGCTCACTCTGGGCCAACAGTCCCACCCACAACTCAGAGGCACATTTCTAAAGAAATTCTGCCGCTCTGCAGAAACTATGTCCTGGAAAACAACAGAGGTTTTTTTGACTTTCAAAAATTAATTTTCCAATTAGGTTAATTTCAGAAAGTTGCTCATGCTCAGAAAATCATCATGCACCTCTAAACTTAAAATTTTTTCAAGAACAAACATTTTTTTCACTTTTAGTTGTTTTTAATGTATGTCTTTAAGGCATATAAACCCCCCAGTATTGAAACAACTTCTCCTCGACTGCCAGCCGCTCTGTTCACACAGTGTTATGGGCTCACAGCTCAACTCGAAAAATAAGACCTTTCCGTATTGATTCACAGCAGCTCCGTTCTAATGCACACAAAGAAAACCCACACACACAAACACAGACGCGCACACCTCCACGTTGTTGATGGCTTTATCGAGTAGTCTTTTCCATCCTGCTTTTCACAGGAACAAGACTTCATTGGATGGGGAAACACTCTTTTTCCATGTTCAATTAGGTTTCTCCAGGTTTTAGAAAGATGACGACTGCAGCTTCATTAGGTAGTAAATAATATGACTTTTACTGCTGTCCTCCCAACAACATGAACACAATTGTTGATCAAATACTCGACAAACTACCCAATGTATTTAAAAAAAGTAGGAAAATGGAGAAGTTATTTTACTTTTTAAGTTATGTTTGCTTTGACTTATGTGCACTAGACAGATTATTTCTGATGCTACCCATATGATTTTGCATAATTCACCCAATCTAGGGGTCTGCAATATTTAATACTAAAAGAGCCTGTTTCTCAATAATCAAAACCTAGTTGGACACGCAGAATCTTATTTTCTCTTTTGAAAATGTTGATACTGCTTTGCATTTGTATCATTCTTACTTTTTCATTGTTACTTTTGAACAAAACATTTTTTTTATATAAATAAAAAAAGAAATATACAGGTAAAAAATCATTTTCCCTAAATGTGAACTTGTTTATTACTTTTGACAGAAGATCATATGACTTCCTTTCAAAACAAAAAGCATCCTGTGTCACAGTGAATCATCCCACTGACGCTAATGTACTCCATGAAATGTTTGACACAACGCAGGTCAAAAATGGCCTTTTCTCTTGTTATTTCTTGCGTCTTCCTTGGTGAGCCATCAACCATTTTCAACCTTACTACTGCTGTTATCCTGAACACATCTTGATTGGCTTATGATTCAATAGAAATAGTATATATTAAATATAAACACAGATTTTCTAAGCAACAATCTTCTGTTTGTCTTACACACATTGTTGTACATCATAAAATATGTGCTTTAAACTCATAATATAAATAGAACGATCACAGATGATCAAGATTTAGAGGTCCACTCTGCTGTCAATCAAAAAAATGGATGGCCCAAAATGTGTTTACCTCCATTGACTGTATGTGAGAACTGGACTAAGACGTCACCAATAGGAATTGGTAGCGTCACCATTTGAAGCCAGATTAAAGTGATTGGTCCGAGTCAGTCTGAGTCGAACAACTTGAGATAAAGTAAATAAATATCATGAAAAGACATTTAGGATTAGCAAGAACATGTTAAGAAAAATATATTAGAGCAAGAAATGTTATTCTGACAAATAGAATGACAAAGTAATAGCTGTTTATTTCTCAATAGAAGTGTATGCCATTCAGGCTTCTTGGAACCAGTAGGTACTTCCTGTTTGGTACACAAAGGGGGAGGGGTCACGCTGTCCAGTTCTATTATACAGTCTATTATACCTCTGAGCTCTTATGTATGAAATCAAACGATCTCATAAACACTGCCTCCAGTGGTCTTTTGAGGAGCTACATCATTTGGTACTTCAAGAACGGGAGGTGGGTGTTTCAAGTACTATTAAATCCCAATATGAGACTTGTAAAAAAGAGAGAAAATGTCTCATCATAAATAAAATAATGTCTCAAAAAATAAATAAAACCATCCTGCAAACACACAGGAGCCACTTGAGGCATGACTGTCTCTTCCATCAGAGCGGCCCACCTGCTCTACTGCAGGACAGTGATTTCACTCAGCTGACACAACACCTGAAGTGCAAAGCCTAATATCACCCCCACCCACCCGCCGCCTCTCTCATTTCATCAGTCACAGCTCCACCTCTGACAGACTCATTCTTTCCCATTCAAATCATTTTTTATTATCGTCGCCCCCATCCATCACGCAGCCTCTCTTTCCCACACCATTTTCAAAGCGCTGAAGAGTATTGACATTTTGTGTTCCTTAAAACAAGCCGCCCTTCTGGCTATTGTTCTTTCATCGATCAAAGATCAGCTTCTGATAACGTCTCCTCGATCCTTCATTTTTTAAATGTTAATGAGTGGAACAATATTCACTTCATCTACTATCATAGTTCATCTCTGATGCTTCGTCCTGTTTGGACTCATCTTGCATATCAGCGTTTTACAGCTCCACTGTTCTCCCAGGCCCTTGTTTAAAATGCAAAAAACCTGCTCAAAGGTGACAAAAAAGAAAGTATTGAGTCAGTCGATGCCAAGAGGCGCTCCTAACCTTTTCCCAAAGCGTTTACTTTGTCTACCCCATTAACAGCTCATCATCTCCTTCTGCTTTAGTTTATCTCGTCCTCTCCTTCAAAGCCAAAGCCATGACTGCGCTCTCCACGCTTCTTTATCGCCTCAAGTAGAAGGCCGGCAGACCATTACATGCACGTCTGGGGATTCGCTGCGTACAGGGCAGAAATTAGAAGGGTCGCCTGACGTTCAGGCAGGAAACAAATAAAACACATGTGCTTTTGTCAAAGTAGCTAGAGCCTCCTAGCATTTGGTAGAGATAAGGCCACGTCAGCAAGTGTTGTTGTCTTCCTCCCTAAGAAAGAGGCGGCTCGCGCTGACCTTTTAAATCGCCCTTCAGGCAGTTTAGGATCAACTGCCAGATTTACCCAAGAGAATAAAATTATAAAAGAAAGAAGGGCAGCAGGAGGATGAACACTATTTGAAAGCCTCTCGGACACTGCACACTGCATTGTGGGGTTGCTGAAGGGTCGTCTACACCCCATAGATGTTTCCTTAATTGGATTCCTAACTAGTTTCATTTACCTAATAAAAAAGTACCAGATCTAATTGATGAGAAAGATGAGAAAACAGAGGAGAAAACAGTTGAATTCCCACTCCAGTCATCTCTTGATCTGTTGTAAAAGCGTTCCAAGTGGTCTTTTGAATAGGATTGTGGCGTTTTTAGCCAAAGTACAAAAAAACTGTCATTTTCTAGGACATAGTTTCTCCATATCTGCAATAGTTTATTCAAAATTTGCCTCTGAGTTGAGGGCGGAAATGTCATTGAAGAGTAAGCCTTCCCTCATTTCCCATCAACGCTTTGTTTACACCCTCTCTCGCTAGCTCACAGTCCCTGGCACCTCCAACCTAACAAAACCAGTGCAACCAAAATGGTGAGCAATATTGGAGCTATCCTGCCGTACAGTTTTGAGCCAGACACCAACTCAGACAAGGGAAACAAAGACAATCATGCATCTAGTCGTCTGCAAGTAGATACATTGGATTGAAGCGGAGCAGGGAGCCTGCAGCTTATTGCTTACAGCATTTTTCTGTCTGTTGCTGATTTATCATTATTTTAAATTAAAGAAATGCAGAATACACAGTTTTAATATTAAAAGTATTAATCCTATTTTTTATATGTCCTCCATCATAAAAAAGAACATGTTAAAAACACCAAAAACAAAGGTTTCATTGGAGTTGGTCTTTAAATGCTGCAAACATCCCACTTTTTGGTAACTGGTTAAGAACAATCTTTCAAACAATCTTCCAGTGAAACAACCAGGAAGCTTTGGAAAGCAACCATAGAGGAGATGTTGCACTTAAGCAAGTTCACTGATTATTTCCTCTCCAGTGCCTACAAGTGTTCTAATCAGTAAAATCACCCACTGCAGTCCGCATGCTCTCATCGCTGCCAACTGACCCTCCATGCTGCGGGCTAAATCATAATAAGGACAGAGCATTCTGTCAGTGATACTTGAACACAGAAATCCCTCAGCTTCAGTTGACACGTGTGCTTTGGAGGCATGGCTGTCCAACCAGCTATTCATTACAGCAACAAGCAAGGAAAGAAGAGGCAGGTTTTGCCACATGGACCTCAACTTCTTCAAATTCTACTACTGATATTGATCCTTGATTAGTGTATTTTCTTAAAAACTGCTGAAATTTGTGGTTTTGGTGTTTTTAACATGTTCTTGTAGCATTTTTCTCATGATGGAGGATAAACAATACATTTCTGAGTATTTCTTTATTCAAATCACTGTGAATCAGGGGCAGATGAAAAAATGTCATTTGAAAAAGATTGTAGTTGTGGTGTAGAAAATACAACGGCAAGCCACGAGCTTCCTGCTGTAAGCTACAGGGAGAACGAATAAAAAGATGGATGATGGGAAGTGAGTCAGGCTTACGCCAATGGTTCCTCCCACAACTCAGAATGAACACAACTTTTAATGAACTGAAGAAACTATCTCCTAGAAAAAGACAGTTTTCTTTAATTTTGGCACAAAATTGAATAATTATAATTAAAAGACCACCGGGAATGCTTTAAAATGGGTCAAACCATGACTGGTGTAAGACTTTAAAACATGTAGCTATAGAAGATGTTGACACCATTAACCACCATTATAGAGATAAACTTTAGTATACACAACCAAGATGCAGGTATTATAGAAGTTACTAAAAATTCATCAACTCACAGCATAAATGTAAGGAATGCGTCCACCAAGCCTATGAGTGTAAAAAAGAAAAAAGCTTCCCAGCTGTCACACACCTGAGTGTGTGAAATGTGTTTTCTGCTTTTGACCCATCCCCTTGAGGGAGCTGTGGGCAGCAGTCACTGGCACTTAGGAACCATTTGGTGAGTTAACCTCCAAATCCAAGCATTAATCCTGAGTGTCAGCCAAGCAAGGATACATGGACTCCCTCTCCTTTGAGTTTTTCGAAAGACCTGACCATGGAGTCAAACCAACAATCTCTCACGAATGACAGTATAGAGGGCTAAAATACATAAAAACAATTGAAAAATGTTCCTTTGTGTTTTCATGCTTTTGGTTTCTCTGTGGATTTCTGAAGCAGGGAGATATTTTGAAGCAGACATGACACATGTCCCACCTGGTTCATCGCAGGTTCAGTTCAAATGGACTCTTTGCACAGAGCTGTGTGGCGTACTTTCAGTTTGCAACAAGACGACTCTTTTATTTCCGGTTGAGGCTAACTGTATGCATCCACCTAGGTGCGTGAAACGTGTTCTCTGTATCCCCTGGCGGATCAGGGAGCTGCAGACATCCAAAAAGGCAAAGATTGCCTTCCTGAAACACCAAACATCCAGTCCTCACAAAACGCTACCATGTACTGTATGATCACATGACTTCTGGAGATGAAACGTAGCGACGTTAGAACATTTAAAATCCATTTAACATTTTGAACATTTAACTGAATGTTGAAGTGACTGTCAGGCTGTTGGTTCTTCTCCCAGCTGATGCCTTCTTCATAGAGCGGCAGCGGCGTGCTCGAACTGTCGCCTCGCCTGTCAGACCGCTTTACCTGACACAGAATATTACATTAACAGAAATGTTGAAACGCTCTGCTGTGGAGGAATGAAAACACAACTAACAGGTCACAAAGATAAAGACGGCGGTCATGTCTTTCATGCTAGTTAGCATTAGCCCAAATAAAAGTGACTACTCGAACTTGTTTTTTTCATTCAACCGGGAACTTTTTTTTTTTTCTGGCGGCATCATTCATGAGGAAAGTTAAGGATTACGGTTACAGTTAATTTGCATAATGGTTCCTGAGTTGTCTCTGCTGATCACTGCGCTCTGTGCTCTGGGTGAGTGACGGCTAATGGGACTTTAACAGTAACTACATACGACCAGTAACAACATTTAGCCTTGGAGGCACTTAAAATTTGTGCAGCAATCCAGCAGTCAGCATGTTGCCTTAACATATTACATGTCGCCAACATGAATTTCCCTCAGTTTTTGAACTGGTCGTACATAAATACATAAAAACATCCTACAATGCAGGATGACACAAAAAATATATATCCTTTTTGCATTTTATTTTGGGATGTTTTGCTAGAAAGACAAACAATGCGCTTAACATCATTTATAGTGAGTCTGGGTAGCTCCAAAAGACATCTTGTTAACTCCAAATACTCCGCTATTTCTATGTGAATGTAACCGGTTCAAGGACTGAACACATGTCAAATATGTCATGCATAGAGCCCATTGGCGGTGTGAATCTTTTTTTATCCAAGCCAACCCTTGTGGATCAGCACTTTGCTGCTTTTCCTGAAGCTTCCAACATGCACTTTCCTCCAGCTTTTTAAATCATTTTCTCACTTCCAGTTTGCGTTTGCACACGACAGGGAGAGAAGTGTCCTCCCTCGAGGGTCCCACATATTGCTTTGGAGCGTAATCAACCATGCGCTCAGGCTTCACCATGAATCTCAGACGGACAAACTAGGTAACCAGGTGATTCTGTATACTCCAACTGTAAAGTGTGACCAATGGGCAATGCATCATTGTTAGCGGCCCAGTCAAAGAGCCAGCCCAAACTGCTGCTCAACAGAAAGAACCGTAAAAGATTATCCAAAAAAACAACAGTTTAGCAGATTCAGACACATACCATAAATCTGATGTAAAATAATTGTCTTCAGCTGGTCTGTAGTCTCCACACAAACACATTTCTTATTTGTGCCTGCGTCACACTACAGCTGCAGGCAACATCCTGGTTGACATTTGGTTAGCAGTGATATGCCACAATGGTCACAACTTTTTGTCCCTTTTTGTATCACGTTGACCAAGAAGCAGATAAAAAAGACCATGTAAGGACAGACTTTCCTGTCATCGCATTCAGCTGCTGCTTAGGATTGTTGTATAGAGCCATAAACTCACACTGCTGGCACTCAGCGACACTTTATCAGCTCGCCATTACTTGTAGTGGAGACGTTAAAGCGCCTGAAAGCCATGCTTTTTCCCTAAAGCCCAATTAATGAGCTTTCCCAACAGTAATATGCAATATTCATAAATGCAGAATCATTTATTCTGCCATCTATCACGATCAGTAGGGGAGGTAGTGTCTCCATTAAGGCAGTGAAATACAATTTTAATGGGTTACAATGGTCGTCTGTACAGGTAAACCACTGATAGACTGAATATCACTGTAAGAGGAAGGTTATAAATTATGTCTATACGTGACTTTAAGTCTGATTTCTACCCACCAGCTTTAAACAGCAAACTGTACCTATAGCAAAAAAACCAACAGATTTCCATGAAAACAAGGTTAAGTGAGCACTTACTTCTTGGTATTGACTGCTGGGTTTATATATTATTGTAGACAACGCAGATGTTTGTCTCCAATTTAAGATTCAACGCCTACAAGGCACTCACACATTCCAAAATGGCAATATCTACAAATATGTTCTAGATTTCCTTTCATTGTGAGACCGATTAAGTGACAGCACCTTAATTATCCCAAAAGGGCGAATACCAAACTGAAAAAATGAAATATGAGCCTCTCTTTTCATGTATTAGTAGATGGTAAACCAATGAAAAGAGTGTTGTTTACCTATTTTACGTACAACACTGATTGGGAATACAACACTTAAAGTATCCTTAAGTACAGATCTGTCTGCCTGTCCAATCGAAATGTTTTAAACTACGTTTACAATCTACAACTGCTTCAAGCTGCCACTTCCAAAGAAAAGTCAATGTAAACGCGTGTTTGTAAATGCGCTTTTCGGGCTTCTGTGATCAAAACGTTCACGTTTATACTAATGCAGTTTCTTAAACCATTTTCAGGCTCTACATACAAAACGTGCGGTCAGTGGCCACACGTTGAAAGTTACTTCCATGTCAAACTGTGACCAATATGGAATTTAGATTTGGTAGTGATGAATGGATGGCACCCTTTTTAATTCATGCAAGTGCTAACCGTTTCAAAAGTATGGAAGCCGAAAATCTTACGTTTTTCGTGCCCATTTTCCTGTGATGATAACATGATCTTGCTATCACAAGAAAACAAGTGTATTTCTTATCTCGAGACAGAATTCATCAAATCGAATCAAATCAAACTTTATTATTTAAAAAAAAGCGCTTCTCATACTTGTGCAACTCGAAGCACTTTACAATTAAAAACAAAAACAGACAGTAAATTAATAAATCAATAAAGATAGAAACCCAATCCACCCCCTCTCTCCATGAACACACACAAGCAATAAGTACTTATAAACATAAATTCTAACAGTATATTGGGAATCTCTTCATACCAGGAGTATTACCACAGTTACCAACCAGACCGGGACAGCAACCGGGTCAGCAATTAAGGGATTTGAGGAGTGTCGCTTCACTAATAGATCAAAAATTGACTTAAAAAACAGCTTCTAGTGAGCATTGTTGAGAGTTGTTGCTTTAAGCTCTACAGCATTGGTTACGGCCTACAGCAACCGAAAACAAACAGATTTAAAACATATTTCGTCACAGTGCGGGAGAGGGAGAGACGGACACAAGAGATTATGGTTCATTATCCCTTTTTTGGTTTTTTGAATTTGTTTTCTTGTGATAAAAAGATAGTAGATGTGGTTATCATGAGAAAATTGTCCAAAAGAATTGTAGGGTAGGCTGTTTTGGCTTGATCATGGGGGGAAATGAATAACTGCAGTTTGTGCCCAGTCGGAATAATGCAACACCAAGTTCTTCTTTTTTCGGAAACCGAGAAATAAAAAGCCTGGAGCAAGATTTCTGAGATTTGCACCGATCTGACATTTTGCACCAAGCCTCTTCCAACTGTAGGCGGCGGACATGCGCTTATATCTGGTATATCATTAACTAAATGCGTGTTCTTCAACACCTGTCACATGCCTGGTGTGAATGTAGCTTAAAGCATTTTCCTGTGGCTGCTTTGGCCCTGCTGCTTCTGCCTCCCAACCAAAGAAGAAGAGGATAAAACAGACGAGTTAATGACGCCCCCATCACTTTTATTCTCTGTTCGCCCTGTCTGAGTCAAAAGTTTGATTTAGTTCAACTCCTGCAGTGCAAAGAAACATTTTATTATTTTGGTCAGGATGGCGCTGCTCATCAGCAGCTAATCAGACCTGGGATTGAAACCTTACCCCCCAGGCACAGAAGAAAGACAGCACAGCTTTGGATCTGTGACAGACAGAGGGAAGAGAGACAGTCCGGCGACAGGCTAATTTTTTTGATTAGATTTTCATTAACTCCTCGTTATCATGATGGATCCCATTTACAGGTCAGCGTGGAGATGTGCCCTGGAGGTAAAATTAGAGACTCGGGGGGGGACAAAGGCCGCAGCCTGTTATTAATTCATGCCGGGGTTTGGTCATGTGACGTGAAGCAGAGATAATGACTGAGTCACAAAGGGAAATGTCTTCGCTGACGTTTCTTTCTCAAACAGCAGAATTGTCCCTTCACATGAACACAAACCGTATCTGTGTTTGCTTTAGCAGCTCTGCATCAGGGTCTGCATCACTGTATTTTCACTGTATCGCTTCAGGCACACAAAAGTAATAAATCAGCTACGTATGAAATCTGTTCATTTGTAAAAGCATTCTGTGCACACAAATATATACTTAAAGAATCCACTCCTGCTGACAGATGCAGCTTAAATAGCCTTCAGCTTGCTTTTCAGTAATGACTCTGCTTGTCTAAAGTATCCTTGGTTATAAGTAGAATTTCTTTTCCACAAAATTCCTGCAAAAAGTCTTTAAAAAGTTTGGAAACCATGTGGTTGTATTCCACTCCCAAAGCTTCCACAGTGACAAAGCATCTCTCTGACTCTGCAGATTTGTATTGTAGCAGCGCGCCGCTCTGCCTGCTGACGCCCGCGTAATCGTACTTTCTGGATGAGCGGGGTGAACAATAGCGTTGGCATGAGGCAGAGTGAGCCCGGCAGACGGAGGCTGGCCTCACTGCTTCGCGGCAGAACTTTGGGGATTGACAGATGGACAGGTGCCAGGACCGGCCCAATTCGAGGCCACAGTCTAGTGCCTGATAGATAAATCTGAGGCAGACACTGATAGGCCGCAGAGTCATCATAATGACAGGCAAGCCTGAACTAAAGGCAGCCGGCTGCAGGTCCGCCCATCCCAGAGGTGTAATGTGCTTGTGATTAACTGTCAGTCCTCCCTGTTTGGTGGGCAGACGTTCTATCTCTGCGAAAAGCACTCATCATTCTGACAGCTACTGTAGCTCTGACCTTGGCCTCATCCAACAATACAGAGCACAATTTCTAGGGAAAGTTCATATGATCCACAAACAAGAGTTTTTTATTTCCTTCTTTTTAAATGACTACAATGTGCGTTAAACTCAATCCAAACAATAAATATAAATGAATACATGGATATGTGATACTTTGGATACATATTCATGACTTCATTAGAAAAATTAAAAGTTAAAGAAGAAACATATCCATATTTATACATCCACATACACATGTAAATGATAACATTATAATTAATCTTAACCATAAGTAGACGTATTTGTAAATGTGTGGGAGGAAGGGAATTAAACTGTAATTCTACCCCTAAAATGCTCTACCTAACTATTTTACTTTTTTTTTATAGTTACCATAATATAATGGATTTTTTTGTTCTTTTGTTTGTTTTAACATGAGATATGGATGCAAAAAAATATCATCATATATGAACAGGATACTAGTGATGAGATCAGCACTTAGAGGGTTTTCCAGATGAGCAGAGAATTATTTTACAGTTTGAAGATAAAAACAATAATTTACAAAAATTAGTTTGTCAATCAGTGCTCAAAATGTGTACGACTGTTTTCTGTCGCATGCTCCTCCATACTGAAGCGGGGTTTAGTCAGCTGTCATTGGTCCTTGGGTGTGTGTGTGGGGGGGGGGGACTTGTTCATCAGGGGCCACAAAAACAACAACTACAAGTGTTTTTTCATTACCTATCAGGTGCCTCCTACATCACTGACTTTCACTGTGGTTTGTTGAATCATCCTTAACATTTGAGGATTATTTTCCAACATTTGTATTAGTTTTTTATGCACATTTTCAAAACGGGGGGTAAAAAGTGTGTACTTTGTACACCAGATAGCCTCTTTTGATGTAAAAGAAATAGAAGCTTGGTTGCTTTTTCTCTCATTCTGTCTAACAAATCTGACACTGGATTCTTTTATAAAAAAGAATTCTAGGATTCTTCCCAAACAGTAATCCCATGGAAAACATTGATTCTAAAAGCACCACCAGCAAAATGTCTCTGAAAAAACTACTTTGCAGAAAAAGCTCACAAAAAAATTGCAAACAAAAACCTGCTGATTTTGGATTTAGATTTAGAAATGGTTTATTTCAAGCAATTAGGAAAGAATAACACATATGTAGAACGATCAACAGAGGTTTACATCCATACAAAACATGTCAAATAGGACAACTAGGCATCAAATAAGAGATTGCTTGAAAGTTAGTGGGATAAAAGAAACTATTTAAATTCCATACCAACTCGTCAACACCATATCATTTACATTTACATTCGGCTTGTAACTTATGATCAGTTATTAATACTGTGCCAACATTGATTTAGGTCATTAAGCACACTTAAGTAACAATGAATTACATTGCTATATATGTAGATTTAACACTGTTTTAAACTTGTTAGGAGCTTATGCAGAAAAAAAGAATCAGTGATTTAAGTTTCAAACATCCACTAATGTATATTATTTCTCATGAGAAAAACTCAGTAAAATAGAGCAAGTTTCCAACATCTGAAAAACGTATTTACATAAGTCAGTATAAAAATTAAAAATATATGCAGAAAGGCAGAAAAGCCATTTATTTAAATCAGGTATAATAGTCAAAAATATGTGCAGAATTTTTTAATTAGAAAGATCCTTAGTCAAGAATCACCCTTTAGGGAACCAAGTCAAGTGATTTGATTAGAGCCTTTGCCCAAAACAGCACCTGACGCCATTACGACATTGGGCGACAGCTAGGCGACAACAGGTTGGTGGTACCCAGCCAGCAGAGCCTCTGACTGGACAATGTGTAAATATCACTAGACAGTGGCCATCCATATCAAGTGCCACCGGGAGTATACAAAAAAGGGCCATTCTGGATCCCCAATGGCCACCTGACTGCAACCTGACTGCCACCATCTACATTGATGAATTCATGACCACACCAACAATTTTGGTGGCATGAAATGTTGAAGATTCTGCCGATGCCTCCCCATCGCACAGTGGCACTTGTGTTTGTGACCATTGCATAACTGGAAGACTAAAGTAGCATTTCCTTGGGACAGAAAAACTTGTGTTGTTGTTTTTTAAATATAACCTAAATAAAAAATAAAAAAAGAGCAACCTCACCCCCCTTCCCTCCTCACTCCTCCGTAAGCTTACAGCCCCTAAAATATAATTACCAGTGCAACAAAAATGGCGAGCAATGTTGGATGTAGTCATCTACAAGTGGCTGCATCAGAATGGAGCTTATGTCTTGCCTTGTGTATTTTCTACATAAAAAAGACAATCTTATTCAAACTTCATTTTTTCCATCTGCCCCTGATTCACAACAATTTGAATAAAGAAAAAGAAAAATTCTGTAATGCAATTTTAGCATCTTTATATATATATATATATATATATATATATATATATATATATATATATATATATATATATATATTTTCCATCATGACTAAAATGCTACAAGAAGAGGTTATAAACACCAAAAACACAATTTTCATTGATGAGGGTCTTTTACTTTAGGAAAGCAAAAAGAATCCCTGATAAAACAGAGTGTAAGAAAATAATATCCAATATCCTTATCCTATCTTTATCCTTATTTTATTTTATTTTATTTTATTTTATTTTATTTTATTTTATTTTATTTTATTTTATTTTATTTTATTTTATTTTATTTGTTTGTTTGTTTGTTTGTTTTTTGGTTGTTTTTTTTTTGGTTGGGGGGGGAGGATTACCCCCTTATCCTATCTGGATTCTTGGCTATTCTACTTGGAAAATGTAAAATGCATAAATTAAATAAATTACGAAGGCCATAATTATTTCGTTATAGTTAAAAAATATATACATTACATATATATATATATATATTTATATATATATATATATATATATATATATATATATATATATATATATATATATATATATATATAAAAGCATTTTTTTTTCAATAAAAATGTGTTGATCTAGACTTTTCTGATTGAAAAACATGGTTAAATTTGATGTTACTCGATGATAGATGTCGTCATGACAAGAGAATATGCTTGAAAATGAACATCAAGAACTTATATAGGCATGTCTACATTTTTACTGTATTTAGTTGTCAAAAAGATCCTTTAAGAGCAGCAATATTCTTAAAACCTTAATTTGTATGCTTGTACTTTTAAGGCTTGACGAAAGGATTTCCTTTGACCACACCTTTGATCAAACACATGATCCCAAATTTTTGACATACAAATAGAATATATTACTGTAAAAAAGTCTTTTTCTGCTGCAAGGATTTGCATAAAATCTTGTGAAATAAAGGTTGACAGGTATGTCAAAATATTCACAAAAGCCTTGACTTTTTCTGACGTTTTTTCCAACACTCTGGTTATGGAATGGTTTCAAAGTGTGGTATAAATCCTGATCTTCACAGCAAAAACATGCATTTGACCCATGGAACTGCACCAGTAGAGGTCAATGGACAAAAGTTATGATCCATCAAAGTGCATCGCCATTAAAGCATCATTTATCCATTCATCCACACAGGATTTATCCTTTTTATGTCACATGCACCCTTTTTTTAAATAAATGAATAAAGAGGTGAGTTATTGTGGGAATAAAAAAAAAATTCAGATAATTTGCAGATCTGAGATGTAAACTGATGAGCGGACGATCAGTTGTCGCCATCGCAGCGAGGGATTGTCCCCTCATTTTTGACAGTGGAACCAAACAAATGCAAATTTTATAAAAGCTTCCAGGACTATATAATTAAAATTCTTACTTTCTGATGGCAGAACTGGCTGCAAAAAGCCTGCTCCTGGCAGCTACGCAAAGCCAGAAAACATGTAACTGCATATGCAAAGAAAGAGGGATTCAATATTTATATGACTACACTCTCTTCAACATTTAAGCACTTTCACCGCCTGCATAAAAAAATCAAACTGCTGCACATCGTCACGTGGAAACAACTGATATTATACAAGCTGAAACTAATTGCACCATCATGTTTAAAAGAGCAGTGTCTGCATTTCCCCACCTGTATAATTAACAATATAATTCAAAATTCATTGAATTTAGTTCGTTTTGAAGCCATCTCCTCTGCTTCTGTGAGTTTTGTTTTTCATGTTGGCTCTTTTTGTGGCTGAGCTGCGACTTCCTCATCTTGACAGCAACACTGAGAGGAGAAACAAAACCTTCCTGAAGGGGAAAAGTAAAAAAACAAAAAAAAACAAAAAAAAAAGGCAAACACAGCAGTGCAGGCATGAAGTTCATAAGCTTTTGTTTGCAGCTCGCCGCCTTAGGTATGCAGCTTTGTGCACTAAAAAAACACCAAAAAAAAAAAAAAACGAGTGATTAACATCGACACAAGGAAAACAAATTGTGACTCAGTACTCTTAATGACACTCTCCTGCATTCACAGCATGTAAGGGTGCAATGCTGCTTGGCTCTGCTGTCTTGTTTTTCTCCTTGATGCCTCGAGGTGATTCGTGACAGGATTCACTTGTTTGTCCTCCAGCAGGTCATTAGCCTCACAGACTGGAACTAGACTGATTGTACATTAGACGCATGGTGAAACAAAGTTTGTATACTTAATCTGCTTCTTGATGGCACAGTGTGCCACAGTAAATAGCCTGTAAGGAAATGAGAGCATAATCTCCTCTAAAAGTCTTGTTTTGTCGATGTTTGTGGGGGAATTCGATGCAGGCAAAACTGCTAAATTTACAGACAAGAGCAGGAACGATCCCCGTTATATCCGGTAAGGCGCTGTGCCTTCACAAAGCTCGCTTTAAGACAATCAATAAAGCACAGCACAGAAAAACGGTTTCACTTCCCAAACCCCCTTAGCTTCTAAATCTCTAAGGACAGCTCAGACTTCACCAAGCTGTCTGCCAGATCTTTTATCAACACCTTTCCCTTAAAAAAAAAAGATCAAAACTGTCAACTGTCAAACTCTAAAGAGCTGCAGCGTGGCCATTAGGAAGTGGAGGAGACAGAGGAGCTCGCTTTTTAGAGGGCTTGCAAAAGAGCGGCTCGGAAAAGTCTTGCCAAGCCCCAGCCTGAGGGAGCTCCTGAAATCTCAAGATTCACAGGATCCACATCCAGGCTGCGCTTATCAACCGGCGCGTCTGCAGTCGACAATAGAGCCAGATGGAGAGAGACTGAAAGGATGCACCGGCTGGCCTCATCGTGTATGCAGCCAAGGAGTTCAGGGCTCAAAGGTAACTTTGTTAAGCCACATGGACTTTAGATGTGCAGGTCTGAACAGGTGTTGGAGCAGAGATGTGGGCCTCAGCTATAAAAAAATGAGTGAAGATTCATCCTTGAACTCAACCTTAAGGAAATTCCTGACGATGTTCATGCTTTTAGTTCACAAAAGATGCAGAGCAGAAGAAAAGCTTCCCTTCCTTCCGCCCTACAACAGGCCTGGATTTAGTCAGCCCCACATTGGGGTGCAAGTAGAACATCAGGGGAGAGTTGGGCGTCCTAAAAGTTCGGGGTGTTATATCCCTCAGAGCCCCAAAATGCTTAGAAAACCATGCTATCCTCATGTCAGTTCATCTATTCATATATCTATCTTCTCCTTTCATCTATTTGTCTTATACGTTCTATGTTGAATGTTCTTCCTCACACTACCCTCTGCTTTTGCCGGGCTTGGGACAGGTACAAGCAGGACACTGGCGTGCTCCCATCAGATAATCACAATGTTTTAATCACAATGTTTTACTAGGTAAATTTAATAAAACAATATGCTGCTTTTGAACAAAAAAGAAACAATTTGGTCGAGAGTCCAGATATAAAAAATGTAAAAAAAAATTTAACTTTAGCATCGTGTTGCGTCGCATCAACCAAACAGGGACTCAGATTTGGGCACATGATGTGTTTAGTGACACAGTCAACAGATGGAGTCCAAGACCAACATGGAGGATCAATCTGATCATTCTTATTATTAAGTTTATTGATATTTTTCTTATTTTCATTGAGACAACAATAAAAAAAATCCTCTCATTTTATTGTTTTTTTTCCCTCTGAGGTTTACGCAAGTGGTCAAACTGGACCACAGAGAGACTAAAACGTTGCAGGAAGCGGCCATCATTCAGACGCAGCTCTGGCTGCAGGAGTGAAGCTCACCGTACCAGGAGAGTCACTCAATGATGTCATGAACCCAGACATGGAAATGTGATTGCCGATGGGTTTTTTTTAGAACTCTTTAAAAAAAAAAAACTGATGACATAGACACAGATACCGCTACATGTAGGCTAAAAACATTTGGCGGTAGCTCCTCCAACAAGCATTTGGGGCATTAACTTATGAGGCAGCCAATCCAAATTTGTTTGGTGTGTTTTGCGTGTTTTATTTTTTGTTTGTTTGTTTGCTTTTCCTGTTTTGGTTATAAAACCAGGCTTGGCTCAGCCCCTAAAAAAGCCTGTCTGGAACCACTGTGGCTAAATGGATGCTCCATGTATTGTGCTGCCATTTTGTTGCAACAAATTTGGCAACTTTGAACGGAGGTGTTCAAATCTCCCTCTGTCATGGTTATGAGCAGCAAGAATTACTGTGGCGCTGATCCACAGAGCCACAGATTATTGAACCCGGGCCTTAAAGCAACACCTGAGATGAAGCTGCTTATCTTTCCGTGGTGTTCGCATTGTTTTTCCAGACTCTTTGTATCCAGCTGGAATTTGCAGGGCATGCAGGTGTTATTTTTAAGGCGTGCACGCACGTCTGTGCTTCCTCATTGCTGTAATATAACCCCCGCTTGGACCTGAGTGCTGCATTATGCAAAGCCCGCAGGGAGCTAAAGCGCTGTAATATTTGGCCAAGAAACATGCCGCGTTTTCAAGAGACACTTTTTGTCTCCATAAGCGTGTTATTCCTTATGTATCTGAATCTAATAAAAATGCTTTATCGTGAAGCAAAACATGTAGGCGATGAAATTAGAACATAACACGTCAGAGGAGACAGCACGGAGTAAGAGTTTATCCTAAGTGTATAATTAATTCACTGCAGTCTGCCGGCGAGATTTGGTTTTATTATTAATCAAACGGTTATTTATATGGAGAGGGAGAGAGGGAAAAATAGGGATATAAAGCTGGGAGTGTGATTTGGTGTCATGCTGGGAAGTTTGCAGGAATCTAAACGTGATTATTGCACGAGGCAGATATTTAGCATGCACGCCTATGATTTGCCCATCATCTTTTGAGGGTTGTTATGACAGCGGATTCCTATTTCCTCGAGGGTTTCGCAGCATATGCTCAGGAATCACTTTGCTTCCACTAAGTGCATAATGAGTGACGGCGGCAGCTTATCATGATTCTGTCAAACACTGAATCCTCAGTTAAGCGGTTAACAGTTAGTCAGCGCGCGTGACTTGACCGCTGGTTCTTCCCTTTTCTCCGAGCAGCTCTAAAAGCGCCCTTCCAGATAAATTTAACCAGACTTTTGCTCCAAATAGCAGCAGTCCCAATAGTATGTGGCTTACTTCACGTCTAAAACAAAGCTCCTCAGCCATCTGTGCTCTGCGTTTAAAGTCGGAGATCTTCCGAGTCCAAATGTCAAGCACGACAAGAAAAGAGAGCACATGCGGCGTGTTTTCCATCCCCTGTCCAGACTTCCGGGGTGCAGCATGTCTCTGGGAGACAAGTCAGAGAGAGGAAGCAGCGGAAGCAGCCAGACCTTTGAAGTGAGCTAAACCATTCCGGCGTCAGAGAGAGGATTTACATCTGCCTCTGTAAACAAGCAGCCATCCATCCTAAGGTTTCTTGCGTGTCCTGAAGATCCTTGGTACAAACACACAATCATGCTTTTGCTGTCTGCAAGCAGGTCGTCTTTGAAGTAAATTTCTGTTCTTCTTTGCTAATGTGTGTGTGGAGGAGGCTCCCTCCAGCCTATGAAAGCAGGATTAGTCTAGCCTCGCTTGCAAATTAATTGTCTAGATGTTTGGCTAATAAATCTTAGTTATCTGGCCCTTTAATCTTAGCAGGAGATATCGCGACTCTGTCCCAGCATCTGGAATTTTTTAACAGTCCACGCTTTCTGTAATCAAGCAGCAAGAGCATCTCCTCTCCAGATTCAATTAAAAAAAAGATGGGCAAGAGTGTTGCGTAAATTGTCCAACATTAGATAAGCCTCTAATTGGATCGAAGTGTTGAGCAGTAACTTTGTCTGTGTGTTTAACTTTGCAAATGGAGGGTTGAGGAGGCCGCGGCAGTGGGGAGGGGACAGAAACAGCAAGAACCGAAGCCTCTGACTGCAGGGAGAAATATGCTGACTATTTTCAGATGGACATATTCTCAGAGATTTTACAGAGGAAAAAGCAAAAGAAAAGAAAAAGGTTTTCACCTGAAGGCACACATGCCAACAGCAATGAGCACAAGCCAGGGCGACAGAAATCCGGTGTATTTGGCTGCTCCAGCCCTGCCGCAGACAACTCGCCTCTCTAGAGAGCTCTTCACCTCATCTCCTGCAGCACGTCTGCTCAGAGGGCATTTGCAATGCAGCAACACGAAGCTCGGGAACAGAACAGTAATGTCATCTCATTCTCAATATCTTACTACAGTTGGGTAAGAAATCAGACTGAGTGTGAGATGGGGAGAGGATGGAGCAGGCAGAGAAAATACGATAAGCTGCTGCACACAGACAGGCAGGTGCAAATGTGCAGTTTGGGGACTTAGCGAAATGAAACATGTTTGTGACTCAGTTGTTAGCAGTATTAGCAGCTCTTACATATTGCTGTGGTTCAACAGGAAGAAAGGTTTATTGTGTTCCGAAGGCAAAATTTTTAAACAAAATAAGTCGTATTCACTGTTTTGTATTAAAGTCCCACTCCAATCATCTTTTGATCTATTGGAAAAGTGTTCCCGGTGGTCTTTTAATTAGGATTATGTTGTTTTTAGCCAAAATTGAAAAAAAAACCTATAGGACATAGTTTATGTAGAGTAGGAGAAGTAAGCCTGCTCTCACTTCCCATCATCCCTTAGTTTACACTATCTGCTACTGGCTTACAGCTCCTCACAACCCCAACCTAACATTACCGGTGTGACAAAAATGGAGGGCAATACTCTAGCTTTCCAGCTGTACAGTTTTGAGCCAGATGTCAGTTCAGACGAGGAAAACAGAAACGTACATGGATTCATTTGTCTACAAGTGGATGCATCAGAATGGAGCAAAACAGGGAGCTTGTGGCCTACATCACTTGTATTTTCTTTGAGCTTGTATTTTCTACATCACATCTACAATCTTTTTCAAAAGCCATTTTTCATCTGCTTTTGAGAACTATTTGAGAAAGAAAAACCCTTAGAAATGCATTTTTGAGCTATATTTTTCTATATGTACTACATCATTGGAAAAATGATACAAGAACATTTTAAAAACAACAGAAGCACCATTTCCATTGGAGTGGGTCTTAAAAGGAAGACCTGCTTAACTTCTCTACATTTTTCACACATCTACAGGCTTGAATTATGATTTTTAATGTCCCCAAAGACCCGAAAACAGAAACAAATGTTGATCTTAGAGGCTACCTTTATTTCCTGTCCTACCTTTACTCTGTCCTAGCATATATAAAATAAGATTTCAGTGTAGGATTCAATGTGTAGGAGTCACAGGAGATTTTGATCCTTTCCTGATTCCCTGAAGATCCACCAACTCGATATGATGTTGGATTTTTGGCTAAGCTGCCCAGTGAGCAAAGACTGCATAAAATGTTGACCCTCAGCTTCTGAATTTCTTTGTGTTCCCAGTTTACCCTGTGCATTTTGAAGATTGTTTTATTCAAATTTTGCATTTTGTGTCATTTTAGAGTCACAAAAACTGCTCAATATGTTTAGCCCACTTTTGTGACCTATATTGCAAACTGATCTGCATCATAAAAAAAAAAAAAACAACAAACATTCAAAATGAGTCAGTCTCTGGGCTGTCAAGTGTTTCCAAAGTCACAAAGATGCTAAAGTTTGAAAATGTATTTTTAGTTGTGATACAAATACTAGTGAACCTTTAAAATATTGTATACTTGTTTATCACGTTACTGTTCTTAGTCAGAATTTTTTTCCATAAAATGTATGGTTTTAAATGATTTAAAATAATGGTTTGAATAATGGTTTAAAATAAAAGATATGTTTAAGTTTCTTGTGTCTTTTCTTCTCTGACATCTTTTTCAAATATAAAAATCAGGAAAAATGTTGTTAAATTTGAATGTATGTATTTTATAAAGAAATTGTAATTTTCTATTTTTAAAAAAAGTGTATATTTGTATTTATTAGTTAAAAACAAAAAAGTCTATCAGCAAAAATCTATCTTGCCAAATCTAGCCTCCCTTTGACACACACATGCCACTAGGTTAGCTGACTTGACTCCACTTACTTCCCTTTTTAAACATGCTTCAACCTGGAAGTCAAAGAATTGTCCCTTGGTGTTACTGTCACTGTTTTCTGGATAAAAATCACTTCTTTAAGCTTTTTACAATTTTGCTTCTGTTCAGGGTCACCAAAAGGAGGGAGGTGGTTCATCAGCTGCTGTTGGTGTGAGAGGTGGGTCACTACAGGTCATCACAGGGTCACACAAACAACAGTTTTTTGTTTTGCTGCCATGGTACCCCCTCCCTTAAACACATTCATCACTGATTTCTCATGTAGGAGTTTCTTAGAGTAAAAGGAGATACAGTGAACAAAATGGAAACTTTATCATAAGTAGTAATATTGTTTTGTTTGGACTTGAAATTGATTAAATGATTTGAAAAGAAGCATTGTAGAGAATGCTCGGAGTAACAAAAAAGTAAGTTATTAGTTTTTAACTGTACAAAAAAATATTCTAATGCATTACTAAGGATTTTTGGCAACATTTCTTTTTATGAGTTTTTCCTTACCAAGAAGCATATTTAGTTTATCTTAGCAACCAGCTATTGTTCATATTTGATGACTGACTATATTATGTTGTATATATACTGATGTGAAGTTCATTGACACATCTGCATTGTGTGATATCGGGGTATATAAATAAAATTGAATTGAAAATTAAATCTCACTTTAAAGATGAAAAACTAATATTTTACTCAAATTAACTGTCCAATATGCAATAGTTCTATCCAATAGAACCATGAGACGTTAATATATAAAAATCAACCCTTTAGTTTCTTGCTTGTGTTTCTTGAAGTGTAACAAATAATCTTTAATATGTTACAGCACAACACTGATCATAGGGAATGCATGAAGTCAACAGGGAGTCTCTGTAAAGATAACAAAATAACTAAGCGTCTGTGGGGGCGGTTTTGTGTATATATTTAAAAACGTGCACATGTGATCCTGGGCAGGAACGACTCTTCTGCTTCCAAAAAAGGCCCCAAAGAAATTAGGTTAAGCGATGTGCGAGCCCCACAGCTGTTTGAGGGAGCCACATAAGAGGCTTCCAGCTGTGCATCGCAGATTGTCCCGCCACCTCAAAGAGAACACATCAGACGACGAGAGGAGCTGCAGAAAGACCCTTTTATTTCCCACAAGTTAGATTTGATATTCCCTGTTTTCTCTGCGATGACAAACATTACAGGCAAAGAGTTTAAAAGAATATGAGCTTCTGCGGAAGTTATGATTATAGCCTTTTCTATCGCTCCCTATAGAGAGCATGGCCCTCAGCAAGGTGACGAGGAAGCCGCCCACATACGGCCGCGGTGGGAGCTGAAGCATCATAATTGCGCTGTCACAATAAAACTGATGCAGGGCTTCCAGGTTTCAGCTCATGGCATCGTCCTCAAAAGTCACATAAAGTGGTGCCGCTGATTTATGAACGTTATTGTGCATCCAAAACACACTGTAAGTCAACTGTTAGTCAGAATATTGTGTGCATTTGTGATGTTGTGCGATTTGCCATTTCTTGGTCATGCATGAGCAACTCTTGTGTGTGATCTCCACCACCGCTCCCATCATTCGTCAGATGACTTCAAGTTGAGAAACCCTGGCAGTAATTAGCGTTAACAACCTGGGAGTTTTCCTCAAAGGGACACACTTTTTGGAGCCATCACTATTGACTCCACCATAAGGCTCAGATTGAACTCACTCCCTCTCTAATTTTGTTTTTTCTTGTGATTCTTCTCATAAGATGACTTTTTTTTCTTGGTTTTGGAGAGGTTTCCCGCAGAGTCCAGCGAAATGAGCAGCAGCCACATTTCGATCATGATCGCAAAGCACACCCGACGTGGCACTCTATAATTGCAGGCAGTGTCTCTGAAGGTAGGAGGTACCGAGCTGATTTGATGGAGGCAGTAAAGACTGTAATGACTGTGAAAAACGAATCGAATGCAATAATCTTGCAGACACCATAAAAACACACACCTCAAAATGAATGTGTCTCATTCCAGAGACTGCCATGACCTCTCTGCTCCCACACTTGCAATGTACTGTATGTTGACATTTACAGAGGAGGAAGGAAAAAAAATGTCTGCAGAAAGTCCAGTATTCAAGGCTTGCTTGTTTCTCATATAATCTTCTCAGACATATTATCAACCCACACTCTACTGACGGTGAAGAGTCCCTATGCAAGCCAGCTCTTCCTCGTCTTTACCTCCTCTTCTGCCTCTGAAGAGGAGCTGTCCTCTGAAATATGTGACATCCAGCTGAATATTCAAACAAAAAGGACTATTTTCTTACAGGAAAGCGAAATAGTTTCCTCTGTTTAGTCAAAAAAAAAACATTGTCAGACTCTAGCACACAGAAAAAGTCGGATTCACGAGAGATTTCTCTATTTTTGATCCCAACTGTGGGTTTAAATAGGACACCAACATTTTCAAGCACACTAGCTGGCCACTTTATCAGGCACGCTAGCAAAATCTCATCTAATCTGGTTATTATTGAGGTCCCAGGAGGTGGAGCTGTAATGAAGTGATTTATAAAAGGTGGTTTCTTTTTGGTGAACCTTTTCAAAATGACTGAAGGGGCCAAAAAATCAAGACTACTACTTCATATAATGAACTTCAATATAACTGCCAACCACAGTAACCTGAATAACATAACGATAATTCAATTATTGCTTTTTTTGATCAAACTTAGTTTTAACTACATGAAATGTACATTGTTTTGTTAAAATAGTCTTCCAGATAAAGACGCTGAACTCCTTTTAAAGACCCACCCTGATGAAAATCGTGTTTTTTTGGTGTTTTTAACATGTTCTTGTGGCGTTTCTCTGAGGATGGAGGACGTGAAAATTATAAATAAAATTGCATTTCTGGGTATTTATTTATTCAAAGTTGTGAATCAAGAGCAGAGAAAAAATCTGCAGTTGGAAAAAACTTGCAGAAGTGACGTAGGTCCTACAATCGGTTGGCCACAAGCTCCCCGCTCCGCTCCATCCTGATCATAAACTGTATATCACTGGACAGCGTGACCCCCCTCCCCCCTCGAGTTCCAAACAGGAAGTACCTGCTGGCGCCAAGATCCAAAATCTTTTAGACTTTTGAGAAATAAACAGCTAATACTCAATCATTATATTTGTCAGAATAGACATTCCAGCTGTGACACCTTTTTCTTAACATCATCTTGCTAATCCTAATTTTTATTTTCATGTTTTTATTTTATCTTAAGTGAAACAAGTTATAAACTGACCATTCAGATGCCTCAATAAAAGCATGTGGCGCCCGCTGGCCCCCACATGAATGTTTGATTGACAGATTCTCCTGAATCGCCTTCAGTAGAAGGGCTGTGGACTTTGAATAAACTCATTTCTGACTGGCGACAGTAGTAGTGCCCATTTGGCCATGTTCATCTTCATTTTCCTCATCTGTGCTGGCATCTGGCTCAAATCTGTAAAGCTGGATAGCTCTAAAATTGCTCCCCATTTTTGCTGCATAATGTTAGGTTTGGGTTGTAAGGGGCTGTAAGCTAGCAGGAGAGTGTAAACAAAGGGATGATGGGAAGTGTGGGTAGACTTATACTGCGACGATCCAGCCAACAGCTCATAGTTGCCTTTCTTATGATCTACTGCCATTATGCAACCATGTTGTAGAAAATGATACAGGTTTCTTGATTTAGGAAAAAAACTGCAAATTCATAATTAAAAGACCACTGGGAACACTTTAAAATAATTCAAAAGATGTAGTGGGACTGAAGTAAAAGAAGTGGCTTTAATAGCATGCTATGATTAATACATTTTGTAGCTAAAATGTCAATCACAAGTAGGGTAAATACAGATTTTATCATTTTGTATTAATGCTGTTAGAGAATTTAACGCTGTGTGTGAGAAATATCTACATGTCATGTAATAAACTGAAGCTTATTAACCATTTTCTCGATTCAAGCAACAGTATTTCAAGGCCCTTCAAGGGTTTAAAAAAATGAATACAGAAATTCGACACTTCAAAAAGAACAATGGCAGCTCCAGGGAAAAGAAGCAGATTTCTGTGAAATGAAAAAGGAAGTGCAGAGGTTTGTACTATCACCTGAGCAGGTCTGCTGAACTGTTCAGGGTTTACACTGCCACTGCCGCTATTTATGCATATGCAAGAAAAAAAACTGTTAAGTGCAGCTTTTATCTCAAGTTTTTCACATTTTACCAAATATATTGTACTTGAAGTGAAGAAATATTATAGTCTTAGTTCAGAACAGCTTCAAGTTGAACCTTGAAGTCCACTTGGGGAAACTTTAGCCAGCGACTCCATAGCGTTGAAAGAAAAAATGTCCTGATTTGTGTGTCCTGGATAAAGACACAATCATCCTCTCTGCAGGAGCAGAGAACAGCTCAGCATGGAGAAGCATGTGATGCTTGAGATTATGGAGGCAGCAAACAAACTTTTTTCTGTATGCAGAACTGATAGCAAAACCCAATTTGAGACGTGCACCCCACACAGAGCAAGCTGCCCATCCTTCAGTGAAATGGGAGGTGGAATAAAGGCCACACAAAGAATTCAAAACCTCCACGTCTGTCACATACCAGCTTTTTCTGTGGGCTGTTAACTAAAATAAAAGTACCTCCTTGAACTCTGCACCTCAGAAAAAGCAGAGAAAGAATCTTAGCTGGAATAAGGGTGGGGAGTAAAAATATATAACGATGTAGACAAAGTTGAAGGTTTGCCAATCTCATCTTTGGTTTTGTTTAACTTGTTTTTCTGTTCATTTGCTCTTCAATAGTTGTCTCGAAGTAAACACGTCAGGTGTGTTAATGAAGTATTATAAAGTTGGGAGAAGCTCGAGAAGCTAATTATCAACTGTCTGCAGACAAGGACGCCACAATAAACCGCTGAGTACATATTTTCATTTCTTTAAAAAAACAATATTCTCATCCGACCCATAAAATATTTGTCTTTATTTATTTAACCATCTATTGCTATAAGTGTGTACATTTCTAAGTGTGTGTCCATATTAATCTATGTTCGAGGATTTACTTGAACAATATTTTTTACGCTTTTTATTGTTTAGAACTAGTGTATGAATCCAGTTGGGGTTTAATTATAAATTTGTAAGCAGCTACGCTATTTTTTTAACTATAAGGCGCACTTAAAATGTGAGGATTCTGTTTCATTTTGGTTCATCAGTTGTGTTCTTGGATTTTGTCATGTTCTGAGTTGTGCCTTGGTTCATATTTATCATCCACTGCTGTGGTCATTTCTGTTAATTAACCTCCAGTCTTTTTCTGTCAGAAAATGGACTTGACCCAATATACAGGAGACCAGGCTTGGTGAAAGAAACTAACATTTAATAAATAAACTTAAAGATGACAAATCAATGGAGAAACAAAAAGGGTGACAAAACAGAACAGATGACGAGGATGAACTGAGAACCAGAAACGTTAATAGGCTGAGACAATTAACAGAAATGAAGACAGCTGTGGACCGTGATGAACCTGAAAGTGGTGTGACTGACGAAGAACAACTCAGAACATGACACAATTAAAAAACAAAAAAAAATAAATAAACAAACTAAACCACAGAACCCATTCAGTACCCCTCCCCAAAAGGGTAGATCCCAGATGCCCAAACGCCAGAGAGGAGTAGACCAGAAGAACCAAAGCCTCTAAACCAGAAAGCAATTCGGGTTCCTGCAGGCAGATGGATGTGAGGGGTATCAGAGAACCCCCCGTCCGGAACAGGCATGAAGATGACTACCATGTAGCGTGGTACAAACAAGCTCTAGAATTACTGTGAATGCACGTAAGTCTGACTGACTGACAGATTTGTCTCTTTGTCTTGCTTAATATGCCTTCGGTGACGTAAGTTTTAAAATGGACCATTCATTGACAGTGAGCCCTATAATTCTGTGTGATACATAGTGCAGATAATATGGTAATTTTATTTATTTTCCAAAGTAATTTAGTGAGCTGCTATGCATTTTTCTTTTTCTTTCTTTTTCGATAGTGTTTCTTTTTGGTGACATTTTGTCCCATTTTTTATTTCATACATATTGAAGATAATAAAAAATAGTTTTCAATATCTTTCTATTTCCTCCATTAAGAAAAACTGCAAAAGGAAAAATGCCACAAATTGGCTCCATTTTTATCACAGACATCTGAACCCAGTATGATACAAGCAAATTCATTAAGAACAGAGGACCCCTGAGACCTGATATAATATGTTGCTTATTGTGTAGGACTCAAACAGCCATCCATCTGGAGTCAGCAATTCTGCATCAGGCATTTTTTTCTATTCATTATTATATCAGTTTACACAATTTCTTGCAAATGGCTCCGCCCAGAAGCAGCACCTCCATATAAGTTACTGACCGACAGTTGTGCACAATGAGAGTTATTACATTAAGGATGCTGGAATTAGTTGCACCTGGGAGAAAGTATGTTGAACACTGAGGCAGTCTCCAGCAATCCCTGCACAAGTCTCAGAGAGTCCAGCTAAACCTAAGTGGATTTCAAATCAATGACATTCTAACGGACGGTGATGATACTCGGAGGCCCTCCTGCCACACACGGAGCGAACACACCAAAATCATTGGATCTCGCAGCAGAAGGTCAATGACATCTTCTCTTGTTTTGTATTCAGAGATCTTTCTGTTTGCCACTATCCAAAAGACTGTAATTCATGAATACACAGATTGGAATGGAATTGCTTTGATTAAGCCTCTATGTCTCCTGCTAGATATTCCGGAGTGTAAAAATTTGGCCATCTATGAGTTCCTTCAGAAGCAAAAAGCTTTGTATTAAGTTTGCTCAGCGGGCCCTCTGAAGTATGAGCACAGAGTGCTGCGGGCTTTTAGGTTGTCCAGGCCTGCAGAGGGTCGTAGAGAGGAGCGGCTGCCTCTTAAAAAGAAGTTCTGGTGCGTCTTGAATTTCTCTTGAGGTTTGAGCAGCCACCTTAAGGGATGACGGGAAAATGGAACACTCCATTTTTCGTGTGTGTGGTAGCGTGAAGTATTTAAAAGATGAATGTAAGTTCCACGCACTTAGAATGTGCAGGTGGTGCTGTCATTCAGTCCCCATACGCTGCACTCCAATCATTAGTAAGCTGTGCACAAATGCTGCACACATGGGATCCACAGAGGATATCCATAGGACGCCTACCCAAACAGTCAGGCTGCATGCAAGTAGTGCGCACTTATCACTTGAGCATAAGTAACAGGACCCTTGTGTGGTGTGCAGGGTTTGGGGACAATGAAAACACTGAGAATGAGATAATAAGAGCAATTAAAAATTGGAATGATTCGCTTGCATTTCGTCTACGTCGCCCTTACTTACTCCTATGTGTTGTAAAAGTGTTCACAATGACCTGTTGCTGGCAGCGTCCTCATGAAAAAAAATGTGCATGAACGTTTTGGATCTACAGTCTCACCGAGTTGTCCACGACTTTGATATTATGTGCAGGTCACCTGCTTGCCACAGTTTTTTGGCCTGCAGACAGGCCTGGTCCACCCCTAAGCACAGCTATAATTAAGGCCTAACGCTAAAAGTAAACCTGAAACAGAGCTGTTCTGTTCAAACAGTCAGTGCGACGTCAGCAAGAGCAGCGTTCTCTTCTCACAACACAATGAGTACAGTCCTGTAAAGGCCTGTTTCTGCGAGGAATCTTAATTAAAAAGAGAAAAGGCTGAAATAATAGCAGTACAAGCATAAAGTGACAACTAAATGACAGAAAACACTGGTAAAGAAATACAAGGATTTAAGAATTAAGATGAGATTGTGGGGTTTTTTCGGATCATTTTATACTGGTGGTATATTGCCGTTAATTTTAAAGAAAATGTATGCACAAACTGCAATTATAAATTATTTCCTCCATGATGAAAACAGTTGGTACCCCAGTGAAAAAAAAAAAAAACTCCATCCAAAAGTCACTAGTAAATCTGAGTCTCTTTCTTCTTTTAAAAAGCAAATTACTGTGGCACAACTTTATTTTGAGAACTCAACATTTACACAGAACGCACATATTAGCAATGAAAATGTGGGAAATTATTCAACCTAATGGTGTTTTGTTTTATTTGGGTTTTTTTGCATTTATTTTTTAAAATACTGATTCCAGGAATATCCATATCAGTGATGACCAAGCAAACATTTGACCAGAAAAGGACGGTGACCTTTGTTTGAGGGGATGATGCTGATCAATAATTGGTTTGGGGGGAAAAACACCCAGTCGCTTAATTTGCAAATAGAAGCAAAGCTGATCATTTATTAAAACGAAAATGGCTATTTTTTTTTTTACAAAAAACACAGCAACGTTTTAATGACATGTTAAGTTGCATTTGACAAGAAGACTATTAAATAAACAAATTTGCATCCATGTAGTTCAAAGATGTCATTATGTGTGTGTAAATCCCCACAAACATCTCAGCTATGGCTAAAGGAACGAGTGTTTTAGCTTATGAACAGATCTTTTCCCTCTGTCCCTATTTTATCCCTTTCATTGAATGCACTGTATTCTGATCTACATGTAAATATAGATTAATATAAACTTCACACAAAGCTTATTGCAAATTCCAGATCATCATAAAAAAGAGAATGTGCAATAAAAAGGAAAAGAAATCAAACTTTAAATATTTAGAGGAACAAGTTCAAAGCTGGTGGGCGCGAGGAGAAACGTCTTTCAAGTTAAATCCATTTTTGATTTATGAAGATGAAAATTGGTATTCACTTGCTTAAAGAACAGAGTGTTTAAGATAGAATTAATGAAAGCAAAGCCAGCTCTGTCTTATTTTTTCTCTTTAAGAAAATGTAGATTTGGATTCATCCTCAAACTGTGGATCACATTGGAATAGGGATTTACAATTTACGGAATGAGTACATGAGTAAATACATAAACAGAAAGCCTGACACAAAACATTTTTCTTAGATGTGTGTGTAATCAATATCACGGCAGTGACTCACAGGGAAAAACTGCAGCTTTTGGAACTTTGTTTTCAAGTGTGCAAAAGTTGGGTCTGAAAAGTGGCTCTGAAAGCTTTAGAAGAAAATTTGTCCACTAAACCTTTTGTTTTGTGAGTTTTCAACAAATTTAAGAAACTAAATTGAACTAAAACCTGCTTTAACCCCTTCATGCCTGATTTTATTTCCAATTATATAAAAAATGTTTTTTTCTTCAATGTCTTCAATGTTTTTTTTTCTTTTCAAGGTGATGCTAAACTAACAGAGTTCTGGATTTAATGGTGTGCTGCAATTTACTGACATGCGGCATGATGGGGTTAATTAGGATTTTTTTGGTGTTATTTTGTACTTTTTGGTGCATTCACACCTGTATATTTGGTTCCATCCTGGGTTTGGTTTCTAAGACAGCTTGCTTATTTGGCAGCTGTGAGAGCTCAGCTGAACTCCAGTGAAAACCTTCACAAAGGTCTCAGTTTGCTTGGAAGCAGAGATTGGAACTTGGACTTGAGACTCAAACTAGAATCATGATCATTGACTGCACAAAAGTGATGCCACCCATAGAAAATTACTTACTTCCGGTTTCAACCAAATGAAGTCAATTCAGTCAACATTTTTTCTGCTATCTGTCCGTCGTCATGTTTGGATGTTGGATTGGTCCGTGATGGTCTTGGTTGACATTTTTTGGCAGCCCTCCCTCCAGTCAGTAATGAGCATGTTAGTAGGCCACACCTCTTCTACTGAAAGAGAATCTGTCAATCAAATGCTTCAAACCTCAGATGCAAGGCCACCTGCTATTATTGTGGCATCTGATTGGTCAGTTTATAACTTGAATAGCTGGCACTACAGCAAAAATATCATGAAATGATTTAGGGTGAACATAAACATACTTAATAAAAGTATCAGAGCAAGAATGGTTATTCTGGCAAATATAATGAATGAATAATAGCTGTTTATTTCTCAGTAAAAGTCTATGGGGTTTTGGCTTCTTGGAACCAGCGGGTACTTTATGATTGGAACATGAGGGGGTACAATTGGTCACAATTGAGTGTGAAATGCAGAGAGACTTGACATGACATCTGGGACTTGTGAGTAACATTCACTTGTTAAGGAGACGTGTTGTCAAGTCTGAAAATGAAAGATCACTTGACGAAGCTTTTACCGCAGGAATGTAGGAACGCCGACTTCCTGTTTTTGTGCCCCCACAAACTGTTTAAAAGCATTTAAATGATCATTTTTCTCAAAAAACAGTAAGATTTACGAGTTGAGACTTTATTTGTAAAAAAAATGCATAGACTCCAGACCTGGCTTGGTCTTACAAAAAGGCACTCATAAGCATCTCTGCTAGCAAGTGAATTCAGGTGTGATCCACAAACAGTAAGAATGCACATGGACTTTCTAACAGGCCAAAGGGAAAAGCAAACTAGAAAAAGGTTAATCACACACAACAAAATGATTCTCATTGATAAATGCAGTCTAATGAAAAGATAAAGGGCTTTAATTAATATGCAGGACTTATTAACTTACTTCATACTCTTATATCTCTTCTCCTAGGATTTTGTGAGACATTCTGCTGGAACTTTGTCAGTTTTTCAGTTTGGTTTACTTCTTTCAAAGAGTGGAGACCAATTAAAGCTGTACGTTTTCCCAGCAGTTCTCAGTCCAACAAAGTCAGTACCATCCTCCTATAACAGCCCCTTTAATTTTACCAGCATTTAGACCTGCTTCCTCCCAATGTAGGTCATAGAATAACATCAACTTTTCCCTCTAGGTCAGGTTAGGTTCATGAGTTTGCTTTTCCCACTGCTTCTGCTGGCCGACGGGGGCAAATATTTGGTTTAACTTAGTATTTTTTGAGGGTCAAGTCCTTTTCCAGACATTTTTTAGGATGGATTTCCCACATGGTTCTGAGTAACAAACCACGCGGTGTGTCAGGTTACATTTAAGAGAGCTGGATGATGGCAGTATTATGAGGAGTCAGAGGGTCTGTCAACTCTCCGTAGCAGTGAGGGGTGAACTCATACCAGTAGTTTTCTGCCCTAAAGTAGTGAATAAGAATGTCAGACAGTATATTCTGTCAAAGACAGACTAAGTCTTTAAACTCAACGAGTGTTTTTCTAATGTTCAAATGGTTGTAATCACATTGAATACAGTTTTGGGGGAAATAATCAAAAATAACCAATTAAAATAAACAAAAAGAAAACTTTATCCAGCTAAGTATAACTAAAAGGCTGAACCGAATTGGGAACTTGAGCTTGTCAACTCCCTACGATCTGATCTGCAACAAATCTCTTGTCCAGACTGCCCCCCCCAGCTGAAGTCGCTCACCAAGACAGTCAACTTGGCTGCAACCTGGAGTGAGCTCCCTGAGCATCAATTACATTGTTAAACCTGCAACCTTACACATAAAAGCCCTGCAGCTCTCCCTCTAAAGCGACACTAATTAGACACAAGCTGTAGCCAAAGGAGGCCGCATTACCATACCTACCCGTCACCTGGGAGCCAGCGTGTGGGCGAGAAAACAGCAGAACAAAAGAAGTGGACTCCAGCTAGACTACAGGCTTCAAAGACTGGAAACATGTCCGTCTTCCCAGATGTGTCTCCATTATTCACGGTAATGATTCCTCCTCACCGTGTTGAGCAGCCATAAAGGGAGCTGATGCTCACTTCCCCGAACAACAATCCAATTAATCTATCATGCCTTTAAAGTTTCTTGGAGGTGACAGGCTTCATGTTCTTCAGATACCTTATGAGGAAACTAGGCTTTCAGTTATCAATCTTTTCCTCGAGGTAATGACTTGTTTTTGGTCATCCCAGTGGGTCTTTTTATGGATACGGAAAGTTTTCGATCCCAAAGAGTTCATTTTAATATCTACTTTCCTCCCTCTAAATTATTTGAGATGGAACTTTAAACTTCAATAAAAATGCTTTAAAGTCCCACTCATTCAATTCAAATCGTTTTATTTTCTCGTCTGAGCTAACATCTGGCTCAAAACTGTAACCTGGATGGCTCTAATATTGCTCGCCATTTTGTTTACATATATGGAAGTTTTTTTGATTCATATTTCAAAGTAAATAAGCATTTTACAATTGACAATTCAATATGCAAATCAGACATTTAGTTTGTAAATTCATTTTGCAATTTAGAATTCAATAATAAAATTTACAATTCAATATGAAACAGTGGAGGCGGTTACCGAGGAGGCGACGGTTAAGGAGGTACGCTGGTAAGTGTTTAAGACATATAGATTGTTGGGAAAACAGAGTGAGAAGCAATGAGGATGACGTTAAAAGTTCTTGTTATAAGCCTTTATTCATCTAACCCCATTTCAGTGAGTTGCTGTGTATCATCATCATGGTTGCTTCCGTCCTCTGTTTTCGTCTTATGTCAGGCTACGGTGGCTGTTTGGTCCAGTTGTTTCGCTACTAGCACTGAGTCTGTTCAGAGTGGGGAAAACGCAGAGCAAACCGGAGCTCAGTCCAATTGGAAAGAAACAGAAACGACCTCGAAAGACCGGTTTAAGGGCAGATCTTGGTTCCAGACCAGAGTTCACTTGGGTGTATTCAGACAGAACATTTGTTACAGATTATCGGAGAAACAAACTCTGGTTCACTTTAAGCAAACCAAATGTGTCTATTCTGAATACACCCTAACAGACCACTGGAAACGCTTTTTAAATAGTTGAAAGGACGATTGGAGTAGGTCTTAAAAGGACTTTTTGGTTTTTGCTAATTCAAGATAAAGTAGTAAGCGTGAGAAGACACAAAAGACCTTTGCCTTCATTAATCACAGTTTCAGCAATAAGTCAACCCCATTTTTTTTAAAAGAAAATAAGCTATTCTAGACGTTTTTTCATTAGGGTTTACTCAACCATCACCTCTCCACATCCACAGTGAGTAAAATCTGTAAAAACGCTGCAACGATTCATCAAGAAACTGCTTCTCCTGAAGAGGTGAGCCAGATCTGGCTCTCTGAAAAACAGATCCATCAGCGTTTGGCCTGTGGCACAGACATGTGATAGGACTGAGCCATTGATCATTTTAATATTACGCCTGCAAACTGCAAGTGCTGCACAGTTCTGTTTATAACATACATTGATTTAGTCTTCAAGTGAAATTGTATGCAAGCAGCTTCTGATTTCAACATCCATAATAAGAAGGCACATGTGTATACATAATGTTAAAGCATGTGTGATCATAAAAGCTAAGGCGGGACAGATATCACCATTGTTTTTTTGGGTTTTTTCCAATTAGTTGTGGAAAAACATATTTGCAGGGATCATCAATTAAATTAAACACACTGGGAAGATATTGGGTGTTTTCCAGACACTTCTCTCCCATATTTAATTAAGCATTTTGTGACGTTAGAGATGAAATATCCCAACAAAAGGTTCAGAATATGAAAGAAAATGTAGAAAACAGAAATTGCATTTACAACATCCATGCAAGCAGACTCCCAGAGGGGCAGGTGGAGGCAGGTACTTTAATTAGGTATTAAATCAGCTGAGCAGCTCTGATAATAACACTTCTCCCTCCGCGGACGCTTGTGTCTCCTTGCTTGGCCTCATCCCGTGGAGACACAAATGAATCTCGGGTCACTGTCAGTGCCTCACACAGTAAACTATATGTGGTCCCAGTGAGTGGATGAGGCCAGCCAGGGGTGAGAGGTGACAGATGGTACAGACCATAATGAAACTGCCCAGGGGACAGCAGCGGGAGAATGCCGGAGGTATGGATGCAGGGCCGCATGTGAGTTTATCTGAATTAGCTCTGCTAAGGTCATTACAGGGAGTGTGCTGCTGCAGTATGCACATACTGGCAGCGCTCTGACCCTGCGAGAATGATTACAGCCATGATTCATACAAGAATTAACTCTTTTGAGGTCCTGAGGCATGCATGATTAACTGTGTGTGGCCTAGGTGTGTGTGTGTGTGTGTGCGTGTGTGTGTGTATGTATGTGTGTGAGCCCTCAAGTATGGGCTGCATTGTTAATCAATACACTGTAGTGAGAAGTGGACAGGAGAAATGGATTGTGCAACAGGATATATGCTGACAGGTGACGTGACTAAACAAAGAGAACTTTGAAAGGTCAGCCTGTGTTTCATGGAGCAACAAAAAACACCTAAACTTGACCCCTCAACTGCCTGCTCAACCAAACGTTAGAGGACATTCAAAAAACATGTTTAAAAAGCATTGATTATGCTGGATTTTTTTATAGTTTAAGTTGTGTTTTTTACATAGTTTGGCCAGCAATGTGACTTACACTCCAGAAAATACCGTCCTCAACCAGGGCATGTATAAAAAAGCATGTCTTTTATTTCAAGGTTGGGTTATTAAAGGATTAAGGGTTGAGTTTAAGGCTGCAACTGTTAGCAAAAAATTAAGATTGTAATTTAAAAAAGACTTTTCAAACTCTTTGCATGTATTTATTTATTGATTTATTTATTGTGGGGTATAAAAAGATATTCACATCTTTAAAAAAAACACAGATGTGCCACAGGTGTCTTGAAAACATCTTGTTGGATTATTAAAAACAATCCAACTTATTCTTAACTATTGAAGTTATTATTGTGTTTGATCTAAAACCAATTTTGAAAACCCTATTTCCAAGTACATTGAGATTTGAAAAATAATTGGTATTTTGTAATTAAAAAAAACAAAACAGTAGAGCAGTTTTGTGCCACAACAAATAGCTTTAAAAATCAGTTTGAGGATTTTATTAGTCGCTTCTTTTGAAACAGTTCTATTAAAAATACATCCAACTAAATTGAAAACAAAAAAATTCTCTGACGCTTTGGACAAGTGAAGTTTTACTGAAAACACTTGCTGAGTTTTGACCTAATTTCTACCAGTTTGTGTAACATAACCCCAAATAACTTTAGTTTTAATCCACATGAAAATTGTCTCCAATTCATTTTTGTTTCTTTTTTTTTTGTGATTTAAAGTTGCAGTCTGTCGCATCTTAGTAAAATCCTGGATGAGCATCTTAACACTCCTGAGCCTTATCATAGTTTCTCAAGAAGCTTTTCCTTAAAAACACACACAAAAGTGCCTTTTAATTATCTGCCTAAGCTAGTAAACCAACTAAGTTAAGGTTCTCTGAAGTGTCAAACTCATCACTACACTAAACCTAGTTTTATTTATTGAGTTTGGCTGGTTAACATGTGTTCTTATGTTAAAACAATACTATTTGACTTACTGCCACTGCAGTATATATAACATGCAGTTAGTTATAAAACTTGCTCTACTAAAATGTCAAACTATTTTCTTTTGTCTTGACTTATTCATTTGACCACGTGCAGCCATTTACTCAAAAGTGTTCTTTTAATATGAAAAACTTAATCTGTGAAAGAACCCACATTCAGCCTGTGAGTCAGCTGCATGTGATTGCACAAAGTCAGGTTCAAATCCCCAAAGGCTGCAACTGTAAGTTTAATTATAACAGTAAAACAGTCAAACATTGATTCTTAAGCATAAAGTCAACCAGAAACACTCACTGTGATGTCAAACGCTGGGACAAAACTCCTGATCATGAAGAAAGAATTACCTGGAGCGCCTGAAGGTCAGGGGGGCTGTCGGGGGGGGTCAGGTTCAAAGAGCCCTGAATAAGTGCAGGCCCATAATTTCCCAAGGGATGAACTGAGCATGTGCAGCTCCTGTTCAGAATATGCTGATTAAGAAACAATCTGAAAAGGTTTGAATAAAAAAATAGTTTTATTGTCTAACTTGAAGTTAATGTCTAACCACTCAAAAGTGCTGCCATTAAATCCTTCCACGATAGATAAACATGTCCTGAACTGCAGCAGTAGAATGTTGCTGCACCATCCACCCACAGCTTCATGCATGTTGGATTATTTATACATTGAGCTGTTAACGTCTCAGAGGTGGGATGATTCCATGTCAAGACTGCAACACACCTCTCATCCAGGGACAGCGGAGATTAAATCAAGCAGTTCTATTAGTTAACATCTATAATTCCACATGAGGATAGTGGGTTTTGCTGTGAAAGTGCGTGTATGCAAGATGCAAATTTAAAAGTTACATTGTTCATTCATTTTCAAATATTTAAGGCAAAAAAAGAGCTTTTCTAATTATTTGAGCCAATAATACAGTACTATCCTTGAAGAGCAATTAAATTAACTCTCTTAAAAAACACTTTATTTATGTGTGAGACCAGCAGCTGTTCGAAGGGAAGTAATGTTGTTTCTCATCGACTCATAATGAGGTGACGTTAATGTTAAATTGCTAAAGTCCTTAAACTTGAGCTTCAGCCAATCAGATTAATGTGATGTGCTGATGCGCTGGTTAATTAAACTGTGTTTGGAAACGGGTATATTTGGGATTAATAGTTATTTGTGTTTGGAAAATGGAGGAGAAACACCATCCCTGTGTGCTTATAAGGTTATTAGATTTTTCCATACTGGTTGAATCCAAGCTCTAATCTCTTGACCTGCTCACTACACTGTCTTCAAGTCTTCAAAAAAAGGGAAAAAAAAAACTTACAAAGGTAAGTTATTATGAATTACATTTTTGACCCAAAAGCCATTGAACCTCCAGCTCATGCCTTTGTCACATCAACCCATACAGGAGTTGACCATTGACTGTACATAGAACTGGACTGAGCGTCTGTGGCGTCACCCATAGAAAATACCTTACTTCCAGCTCCAGCGAAATGAAGCCAATTCAGTTGAATTTTTTTTGGCAAGACGGGCGCAACCAATTGGAGCCAGTCAGCAGCGATTGGTCGGAGTCAACGTTTCTAGGGCAACTACTGTCAATAGTTGGGAGTGAGTTTGTTTGAAGTCCACATCCATTCCACTGAAAGCAGCTCGGGAGAATCTGTCAAACAAACATTTAAGGTGGGGCCAGCGGACACCACATGCTTTTACTGAAGCATCTGATTGGTCGGTTTAAAACTGTCATAACTTGAGATAAAAAAATATGAAAAGAAAATGAGGATTAGCGAGAAGAGGAAAAATGCATCAGAGCAGATATTTTTTTTTTTAACTTTTTTCTGTAGCAGTCTATAGAAATAACCTATGGCTTCTTGGAGCCAACAGGTACTTCCTATTTGGAACACGAGAGGGAGCAGGTCACTCAGTCCATTTCTATATATACAGTCAATAGGGTTGACCCGTACAGGTGCTGTCCGAGCCCCTGGGGCTTATACATGCCCCTGAGCCCCTTGCACAGTCCGCAAGGTTTGGGGGGTTGAAAAAGAAAAATCTGTATGACATGATTGTGTCTCATCTACTTTTCTCTTACTTACCTTTATGTGCTGTATAAATGTTCGCTATGACCTGTTGCTCAGAGCATGTCTGTAAAAAAAAAGTGCATCAACGTTTTTGCAGTCTACGACTTTGTCCCCGGCATTCCCCGTACAGGTTTGCCCATGTTTTTGCCTATTATTAAGCTTATTATTGTCATTTATAACAGATATGTTGTATAAAGACAAATAAAATACGTAACACATTTTTTTGCACACACAAACATGTTTGATACAAACAACCAACAAAAAATAAAAACAAATAAATATCAAATCTCAATGTATCGCAAAAAACATGACTGTAACAAAAACCAAATACTAGTCAATTTGAAATCACTCTAAAATAACATACCTTTCCCTCATTGTTAGGTTTGTACTTTATTTTTAAAGACAATGTATTTTAATGTGAAATGAGACCATCAACACCTTTCAAACGCATGGATGGAGCTATGAGACACCGTATCTCCCACTGTCCAATGTCACATTTATGACAACTGTCTGTGAGCAGATGTCCTGCTGGTGATGATGAAACGGTCTACTCTTAGCCTTGTCCAGCAATTTATGATTGATTCCATTTCATCAAATGTTCTGTAGGTGAGTTAGGTTTCAGTGTGCGCTAGTGGATGTAGCGTCTTTTATTTCAAGTCCTTCACACTGAACTCATATGGTAGTAGAAGTTTCCGGCACAGTTAGAAAGAGGGTTCAGGTAATAAAAGTCAGCCTGTTGTGTGAAATGCAAGCAGAATAGAGTGAAAACACTCCAAGATGGACAAACTCCTAGAAAGCACTCTGGCGCACCTGCTACGTTTATGTCGAGAAACTCCTGAGACTGCCTCTCCAGCTCTCAGAAACAAACAGCACTGACTGCTGCCGACATAAAGGCTCAGTTAGCGCTGGTTTCATACAAGCAACATACTTGGTAAGGCCATGGATGAATAGATTTTTTTCCCTTATATAGGCAAACCCTATATAAAACAGTGAAATGAATACTGCAGAGGATCCTTGAATTTTAATGTTAATGATTTGTTCTTGTTTTTTTTAAAAAGAAGAGATACAAGCAAAGCTTGACAAGCAAACACATTCTTCTCTACAAGGTCATCATCCTGAATGGATGTCTCATTCATTAAAACAGCAAGAGAGCCCGAGATTATCAATATCTATCCAATTCAAAAATGAACCAAGCTGTGATAAAAGTGTGGCATTCTTATTAAGATCTCAGTGTCGTCTTTTTTCTTAAAGATTATTTTCTGTTTCATGGGAGCGGTAGTCACTAATTTCTCCTGGGAGCCACAAGCTGCTGCTATCTCAGCTGTGTTTACTAATCTTCCCCTGACAACAATTTCTCAGCTCCACACAGCTAATACCGGTCCAATGTAAATAGCCTTATCTCATTAACTCTTGTTATCCCCCACCTTGGTTGCCCAATGTGAAACAGAAGTCAACATTAGAAGTGATTTAGCAGAAAAGTGGGGGAAACTTGGTGCATCTATGTATAGCAAGGTTATCCAGCTTGACTTTAGTTGTAACTTTTAAAACAGCAGAAAGCTGAGATTTCACTTTAAAGTGACAACGGTGGGTTGAATAATGCAAGTAGAGCAGTGCTGCTCATGCAGAACTGATGGGTGAGCAAAAAGATGAACAAACACAATCTGTCTCCTGGTGCTGAAAGATGGGGCTGATGCTCAGAAGTTTTGCCGCCGCCTCGTTATGTGCAGACTACAGTGTCTGCCTCAGTCCACCTGCAGAGGTTCCAGGCTGCTCTAAAGGCCACGGCAGTGGCGTGTTTTAATTAAACCCAAAGGGAAAAGATTTAATTATCCCACCGCCAGCCGTGAATGGGGCTGGTAGTTGAAGGTAGATTCTCACTTGAATGCTGATGATGTGGAGGTGAAGAAGGTGTGGGGTTGAATTAAACGTTGGACTTATCGAGCACAGGATTGAATTAGGATAACTGCCTGCAGACGCCGAGGAGGATTTTTTGTGCTGTAAATCAAAATTGTAAAACAAAAAGCAGCTTTGAAAAAGAAGAGCCTTTTACCCCTGTGGGGTCTTTCTGACCACTAACAAAGTTCCTGCTCACACAACAGAAAGAAGGGTCACCTGAAAGGGCGTTCCCTTTATTTCAAAGACCAGCTCCGATTAAATGTGTTTTTGGTGTTTTTAACATGTTCTTGTAGCATGCATGAAGAAAATTAAGATTTAAACTGCATTTCTGAGTATTTCTTTATTCAAATTGTAGTGAATCAAGAGCACAGAAAAAAATGCTGCTTGAAAAAGCTTGTAGTTGCAACGTACCAACTACAATCGACAGACCTCAAGCTACCTGCTCTGCTCCATTCCGATGTGTCCACTTGCAGACAAATAGATCCATGTCCTTTTTATTTTTCCTCGCCTGAGCTGGCATCTTGCTCAAAACTGCTCGCCATTTATGTTGCACTGGTAATGTTAGGTTGGAGTTGTGAGGGGCTGTAAGCTAGCAGGAGAGAGTGTAAAAAAGGGATGATGGGAAATAAAGGAAGATTCACTCCATCCCACCCACAACTCACAGGCAAAATTCTAATGAACTATTGAAGAAACTATGTCCTAGAAATCAGCACTAGTTGTTGGTCTTTTTTTTTTTTTGGTGCTAAAAACAGCATGATCATATAAAAAAAACACTTTGATTGAATGCTTTCGCTGCCAGATGTCCTTTAGTTTTGTTATATTCTAGAAAAGAATAAATGTTGACCTTGTAGGTTATGGGTTTCAAAGCTGAGATGAATGTACAAAAGGTGGACTATTTGTTGCATAATGCGGCCCGTTGTCACGGTAACACGTCACAGAGCCAGCAGCGATCTGGAATTGTAGCGGCAAAAGAAAGCGATATGTGTGATGATCGCCATGATAGGTTCAATAAAGCATCAAATCAGAGAGAAAGTTCACCTCTTACAGCTTGTTTTTGTCCCGATCATGAAGGAAAAGTTTGTTTTGAAGAAACCTGCACAGATAAAACATTGTGAACGGAACTTCTTCAGGAACACCTAGCAGCCAATCAGGATAGAGTATTCACCTGGACCATGTCAAGTACAGAAACACAAGGTTTGTTTCTTATGGCTGTATATCAGCATCTTTGTTTTCTTGGAGTAATACTGCAGACATAAACGTCTTTATAGTTTTGCTTCTCTTACTGTTGATGTGTTTTGTGCTGAGTTAACACTAGAACTGTAAACACTTAAGACAATAACAAGAAAAACATTTTCTCTTTTTTTTGTTTAAAAGCTGCACATTGTCATATAAAATTGAACTCATAAAACATTGTAATTAACTGTGAGTAACCATAACCCAAAAGTGTGATTAATCTGATTTTTTTTTTATCGATTTTCACCAATGTTGTTGTCTTCCATTTGTATATCACAAGGAGGAAAAGTTGGTTGTCTAGAATACACTACGCTACTGGGGGTTTCACATCTCCCATCGGGTCATTCTGTTTGCAGGGTTACTTGATTTGTTGTGCCTGTAAGCAGCTCCACGCTTTCATAAAGTTTATCACTCTAAACATTTTGATCAAATGGAGGAAGCTTGACTGTGTTTCAGAAACACAATACATAAAGTGGAACAAATGTGGTCCATTTTCCCCTCAACATTTAATAGAATTCATGCCATTACCGAGCATGCATGTTTTCTCTCTCCTTCCTATACAATAAACACTTCCATGCTTGCATGTTTTTTTTCCCAGGAGTTTGCACCATTCTCATTACCATATTATAGACAGATTGATTGGTCACAGCCGAGGGATGCCTGCTCCCTAATCATATTTCAGGTTTTCAGTAAAAGCACTTCAGCAGGAAGCTCACTGCCGCCACTGCTATTTCTGCTGAGAAGCTAAAAACGGAGCCTTCTTTCTGTCAGGTCCCTGTAGGTATTTGTTAATGCAGAAATGGAGGAGAGTCTTATGAGTTATGCATGTCGTCTCGCATACGACAAACACCAAAAGAGGGGATGATTGCAGGAAAACACTGGTTTCCATTAGTCCCGTGAGGCTGGTTAACATCAAATTATCCTTGGGGTCCGCGGGGCTGACATGCTGGACGCCGGTGCGTCATTAAAGCTGATGCATAATGGAAACAGGACAGGGCTGGTTGGTGCGGTTTCCCTCCTACACTTTGATGTTTATGTATTTATCTGACTTGAAGGCGAATTTGTTGCGGTTTTTGTATGTCACATGTACTGAGTTTTCGTGTAAAATGATCTCAGTTTTCCATAATAGATGCCATTCAACCAATAGGCCAACAAAGTTTATCAGAGAAGAGACACCAGAAAAGTTCCTACCCTTTAGGAGATCAAAACTTGACGAAGGCGAACTGTAGGTTCGAAACAAGAGCCAGTCAAAGTCATCCTCCTCCCCCTGGGTGAAGTCACACAGATTAGGATCTGAGTCCTCTTCAAACGTGCAGCCAGCAGCTAAAAGAAGCAAAAGTTGGATTAGATTAATTACAAATACAAGAGGTTAAAGGAGTGGACACAAGATCTAAAACTACCAGATTGAGAACCCATAAGAACCCAGACCCATTTTTCCTAAAAAAAAAAAAAAAACCTATGTAGGTTATACCACAGAACACATTTCTGACGTTCTTCCATTACACTGATGTCCCCTTGAGTTCTTATGGATCAATTTCCAGGTTTATGCAATAGTTCACTTCTGCTTCCTCACTGTCAAGCCGTTTTCCATCCAAATGTAATCCATGCTTAAGCCAGCCAGACAGGCCAAACTTCCAGCCATAATGAAATGTGTGTTAAAGCCACAATGACCAGCTCTCTACACTTAAAGACCAGAGAAGTGGCCTCAGCAGAGTGTTTATGTGGAGGTTGACCACTGCTCTGATGTGGCTCTGCAAAGCACGGCAACGACACACTGACGGAAACTTTTCTCTGGCTCATTTTTCACGCTGGTGGGTGTGAAGAGAAGGCACTTCTGCAGCTTTTATGACCTAATGATCTTCTTGAAATGATGATGAGCGCTCAAACCGCGAGATCCAGCTCACACCTCAAACCCTAAAGTAAAGGATCCGCAAATGTCCTGCAGGCTGCATCGGTGCTGTCAAAACTGCAACAAATCCGTTTCCCTTTAATCAGTCACCTTCTTTAATTACTGCGGTCTTGCTCCAAAGAAAACAGAGTTGGACAGAATGCTGTAATTGCCCCCGCGTCCGAGGACAATTACCACCCACAAGAATACGTATCGAAAAACCCATTTACAAAGGCATAAACAAACGACGGTAACATTTGGAGAGCGCGGACACTCTGGGGAATATGGTGATTATCATAATTCCTCGCATTCTGCTATCTGTTGCACCACAGAGCTACATTTTTTGGAAGGAAATTGAATAGCGATGGGTTTAATGGGCCTTTTGGTCCAGATTAATGTGCTTCAGTCATTCCTTTCTGCATCTGTGGCCATATTTCACATTAGTTGATCATGTGAGGATTACAGCCCGGTGGTGGGCAGTTTGAATGGCTCAGTCAAAAGAGCCGACCCTGTGTCAGTAATAATTAGAGCAGGACAGCATGAGACGTGGCATACTAATGACAGGAATAATGACGGCCAGGTACTGAAGGTGACCCCGGCGCTCGTCGGCTTTATTGCCGCTCATTCTTTTTCTCTGATCTGCCATTAAACAAATGCTCTGGATATGACGGTCTGCAGACAAAAACACAGCCGCTCTCCCTGCATTGAGGATTCATAATTCTCCTTTTTAATGCTCATGTAAAAGATTACCAAAGGTTAAAGTCGTTTATTTATTGAGGCTGTGGGAGAAAGCTTTTGAGTGGCACTGTTAAAAAGGCTGAAAGAAGGAACATCTGAAAAAATATATAACATTTCCCAGAAAATGATAAAACACTAACATACATAGAATTTGTGCTGTAATTACATTTGTGAATAGATGTTTCTGAGCTGATCTATTTTGTGCTGTATATATGAGTTATTCCTACTTCTGTTTTGCTCTGGGGCTTCTCTCCAGTCTTTTGCCACACCTGCGATCCATCAGCTCCTTCCTCCCTCTGATGCATATGCCTCCTGCGGTTCTCCTACTGTTTTTCTCATTCTCTTTGTACTCTCCGTTTTCAAGACTTCCAGCTGCTCTCTATTGGGTTTTTCATGCTTTTGCTCCCAGTCGTTTGTGTATTTTGGGACTTACATCTTGTATTTTTAGACGCCTCAACTCATCTTCCGTGTTTCACCTTTGAGTCTTGTGCTATGTTCTCATCGGGCATGTGAACATGCATTTAGTCCAGGGTGTTCACACTGGACAAGCAGGGAGGGGCTTCTTCTTCTTTTTCTAAAGTTCACTAGCACGTCACGTTCTTTCATAGCTCTATTCCAATCTATGAAAGATTTGGTGTCATAGAATTCCGGCCGGGCACAAACCACAATTAATGATGTCTCCTTCACGATCCATTTTCAAACGGTTGGCATTTCAGTAAAAGAAAAAGTGTGTCACTCCCAAACCTAAATCCCTGATTGGCTAAAGTTCAACTTGCTTTGACTTTCAATGGACATGAGTTTTGTACGTAGAGCTCAAAACCGGTCATAGAAACTTGCGTAGTGACACGTGAACGCAGAAGTTTTATCTAAACGTGCATTTATGCACGTTCGTAAAGACTTTTCATTGGAAATGGCTGCTTGATGAGTGCGGCGTGAACGTAGTTTTAGGCATTTATCATCTGTGCTTTTCCAACCTCAAAGTCAGGAATGAAAGAGGAGGTTTAATTCCTGCAGAGACAACACCTTTCTAGATGGATAGAGCCATCCATCTGTTTTCTGTACCTGCTGAGTCCCTGTCAGGGTCACACGGGGCCGCTGGAGCCAACCCAGCTACTGCTGGTGAAGCCAGGGTACACCCTGAACAGGTTGCCAATCTGCTGCAGGGCCACACAACCACAAGAGGCAGTTTTGTGTCACCAATCAACCTGTGAAGGATGTTTTTGAACTGTGGAAGGAAGCCAGAGTGCCCGGATAAAGCACATGCATGCACATGGAGCTCCTGCATACTTCTCACAGTAAGGACCGAACAGGGATTTGAGCGAGGGTCTTCCAGCTGTGAGGCAAAAATGCTATCTACAACACCACCTTCTAACTTCTTTTGATAAAAAATATACAAAATGAATTCAAGAAAAATATGTCAAAGATGAATGACCACTAAATAGCAAAGAAGCACCAGTCCTTCAAGAAAATTCTTTTCACTCTCTGGTCTTAGCGTTTCAAGAGTTACGGACAAAAGGAAAATGAAAAATATTGGTAGATCTTTAAAAAAGGCCAAATTGCATTTTTTTTATCTCTTTGTTTTGCAACGAAAATCTATTTACCTGCTGAAATTATCAATTTTTGTTTGGCCTTTTGACACTGAAGGTCTCAATCAAGCACTTGTGAAGTACAAGAGTACTTCACAAGAACAATAATAAGGTGTCTTTTACATTTAAATGTTGTTTTTTTTAATAGAGTTTCTTTCACTCTTTACTTCAATGTTTTTTATTCTATTTAACATTTAATTCCTCACAAGGCTCAGTTTAAATTTATCCATTCAAAACAAGGAACAAAAAAACCTTACTGAGATGTACACTAAGGGCGTCTTATGGGTAACACTTCAAAAATTTTTAAAAAGTTGACATAATTACTCAAGCTGCTAAGGTCTTTACTGTGGATGTTAGTCAAAGCCAAAGGAGCTACAATTACAGATTCTCCACAAAAATGTATAAAGCATGTTTGGTATAAAGAAGGAAATGGTAAAACTAATGTTTTTAGCCAAAATCAATAAACTTGACACAGGTTCATCAGCGTGGGTAAAAAAATCTACATTCAAGCAGTCAAGTGACAAAACCCGTATATTCAATAATGTTACCTTCTGGAAATTAAATCGTGTAAAGACAAACTTACTTCTATAAACCAAATCTGTCTTGAGGAGGGACTCAGTCATTTGACTGAACAAAAAGTGCAGCATTTTATTCAAATTCCACATGTTTTTGTTTAGATGTTTACACCTATGGAACCTCTGTGATCAGATTCAGCCCTTGATTTGCTCTATGCAAGAATAAAGGAAACTAATTTGACCATTAACTGATGTGGTGGTGTGACATCATCCACCTTCACAGGTGTACAATGTACCCGTAAGAAAGCAGAATTCTGACCTACTCTGGCTTTTTATAGGTCTATATGCATTGCATAGAGTCTAAACTACAGTTCTAAATAGAGGTTTGTTTACACGGCTCTTAATCAGTGACATAAGAACAGCTCCTTTCATGTGTTCAGGTTTAAAAGCTGAGTCAGAAAATGTGGCTTTTTACAAAAATGTTTTTGGAGCTAAGCAGCAAACAGACATGCTCATTATGTTGGGCCTGCTTTGACACAAACACACCCTGAGGAATCGTTTTTTTTTTTTTTCCCTCATTAGCTGTTGTGTCTACATACAGCCTTTTACCAGGAGCGTAAAATGTCCCAAATATTCACAATAAATTAAAATATCAAGAACGCATGTGGGTCTGGTGCTGATTAATAGCAAAAAATGTGCACTTGCGCTCTGAAAAGGTGTGTCGAGCTGCAGCAGAAACACAAACTAGGCCTACAGTCCAGTATTACTGTCACCTCTAGTGGTTACAAGATCGAACCAGAGTACACCACCTTAACCTGCTCCATTGGGTGATATTAGTCGCCAAACCTGAGAAGAGAGATTGTGTATTCTCCCCTCTGGGTTTGATTTATTTCCCTAGGTTGGTATGTTACTGCACGGATCTGCAGCTGAGGCCAGAGGTTAATTGTCCCCCGCACCAGGGTCTATTTCTAATAGAACAGCCAGAGATATGAGACCTGACACATCCAAGCGATGGTGCTATATTATTCCCCGCTGCTTTAGTAAATGAAGCCTGCATACACCTCCCAGAAAACGTCTCATCATCCAGAAGAGGAGAGCAGGGTTAGGCCGGGAGCGTCATCTCCTCGGAACAAACGGGAGAAGGAGGGTAGAAGCAGCTCATCCTTCATGACTCTCCCACCTCTGCTGCCTCCAGAGGACCGGTGGGTGTGTGTAATGTCACCGGTCATTTTTTACCTGAGTAATTACACCATAATTTAGTGCAGCGACCAACAGAAAGTCGGACGCTGCCAGCTTTCTGTGGCAAAGATTCTGCTGTTCTCTCCGTTCTGGGCTGATGAATGTAAAACGTTATGTTAATTTGACAGCTTGTTTTCATATATTTAATCTGAGCAAGATGAAACATTAATACACTGCTCAATGTTAGAGACTGTTAGGGATTGTTAGGAGAAATTAATTATGAATAAACTGAATTACTTAGTAGCTTGATGAAAGGACTTTACAGTGCCTTTAATACACTAATTTTTATTTTGCTACATATTGAAATTATATTCTTTTCTTTTCATTCAGACTATTTAGACAGAAATTCACTATAAACTAACTGTTATCACAGGTGATGTAAAACAAGCTGGATCAGTTTATTGTGAGACTATATTTCCGTAGACCGACCTGAACTCGGCTGAAGTGGGAGTCAGATTTTCCAGTTTCCCTTTAACTTTCGAGGTTTGCAAAGCCTATCTGCTGCTTATAGCTGCTTTAAACTTTATTTGTACACTAGACTTCATGTAGGAACCATTAAAATGTGATATAGACTTTCCCTTGTAACCCATAACTGTCAAAGTGGAAGCTACAAAATCAGATGCCAAACTCAGAGTAGTTTGACTTCTAAAGTGAGATGGATAAATACAAAAAATGAATAAATAAATTAAAAACGGTCACCTTGGTCATGTCTGATTCCCTTCCTACTCAATACTTAGAGTACTATATGGGGTGTTTGCCATTTTGAAGAGCAGTCCTAATCCAATTCCCTAGAAATTTCCCAGAAGTCTCTGTGAAAAACGAATGGGCATTGATGCTCCTTAGATTGTCGAATATAGACCACAATATGTTGCATTTGAATGATTTGTCATTTGAATAAATTGTATTTAAATTAACTTTTGTATAAACAATTTAAGTTTTCATCATCAGAACACCATGTATTCATAAATATTCTTCCTACTATTCCTATTCTTCATACTTATTTGGTTTTTCCTTTGGAAAATCTGTGGCTTTAAAATAAAAGCAGTGAGAATAGTGTCTGAATCGCTGTGAAAATTAAACTAAATTAAACTAAACAGTCCTGCACTCAATAGTTTTTAGTAGTTAGGAAGTAGGGAGGGAATTCTGACACATCCTAAATGAGATGTTTTCTAAATATAATAATCATAAACATGAATCCATCATTTGAATAACTTTATTAGCAGCCTCCTTGTAACATTAAACAATCGGTTGTTCAATATTGTGCATTATAATTATGGTCTGTGGGAACAACTTTTTTTTCATTTAAGCTTTTCCCTTTAAGGGTCGCCACAGTGAATCAGCTCCCGTCATCTAACCCCGTCTTCTTTATCCTCTAATACCAGCCTACGAACACGCCTTCCTCCTCTCCTTCGACCTTCGACCCGGGCCTCAACTGATCTGGTATGGCTATCATTGTGGTTACATTTGGTTTGACAAAGATTTGACATCGAATGCCCTTCCTGACACAACCCTACTTTGTGTCTGTACTTATCTGGGCTTGGGAGCGGCACAGTGAGACCATTGCTTGGCCCCCTCGTGGTTACATTATGGTCTGTGGGAAAAACAGCTGCAATAAATTCATATTTGGTTTTTGTCTGTTAAATGCAGATTTCTTTTATTTTGAAGTCAAAGGTTCTTGTTCTGTTAACAATTTACAAATGCATTTTTTTTTGGGGGGGGGGGGGGGGGGGGGGGGCGACTTTGCGGGTTTCAATTTAGCGCCACCACTTTAAGAAAGTAGCGGATGTAGTTCCGACATGTGACCGAGCCACTTGACATGCATCAAGAATGAGAGGAAAGCGGTGGAGAGAATCCAGCAGTTTTCCAAAATACAACTTCCTTTAGAATCAGATTAGACATAAAATGGAAAAAAATGTAGGTTGTGTTTTTTCTCTCTAAGGTCCAGCACTTACTGCCCCGGTTGGGCCCGGGAGTTGGGGAACACTGATGTAAATGACCCAACTTGTGTGGCCTCTCAGTGTGCACGCTAAAGTATAAAAGGACATTTTGTTTTTAAATCCAAACTAAGATGTTTTCCAGCAATCCTGCTGGAGACACTTTGCAGCAAAACCATATGGATTATTTCAATGATCATCTATACGATAACCTCTGTTTTTTTCAGGCCTGACTTGATCCATGATCTTATATGTTCAGCAGCACATTCATAAACGTGCTCTAAAAGCCTCTGACTTCATACAAACCAACATCAGATTTTCTCTCTCAACGCTCTCGCTTTGATGCAATAAGCCCTCTCTGATTTCATCAGGACATAAAAGAAGGTGAAAACTTGTTCATCAGACGCCTCAATTTGCTGCTACATCCCCTGCGATACGTAAACATGTTCCCTTGTTTTATGTCTGCACTTTGTCACGACGACGAGTCTCTCTCTGCTCATACCGCCTTGGCAGCGCCACATGCAGCTTCTCATATTAGATTTCTTATCTCATCCTCTTTTTTGCTGGCATAATCCATCGCCTTGCTATCTAATTAGTGTCAGCTATGCACAGTGGATATTGTTGCTCCCTTCTCATTGTCTTTATTTGCATATTTTTTAAGCCAAAGGAATCCAGACTAAGCTTATTTGAGGTCTCAAACCTCTGCAAAGTGGGCTGAGCCCCACCTCCGACCGAAGCGGCGCTGACAATAAGGTGGGATTCCTTAAGACTGCAGGCATTCAAGTGTAAAGAACTGTAGTTAATCTTTCTTTTGCCTCTTAAAAGTTTCAGTTCAGTGAGTGCGAAAAAGAAAACAGAACGTGTTCGCACGGGAGGCTGTTGTTTGGATTGATTATATGTTTGAGTGGCTAAAATGCAGAGTAACCCAAAGAGAAGACCTGCATGTGACCGTGCAGGAGTAAAAAATTCATCACATGTTCATTAGATGGGACAGATCTATAGTCATTTGACAACATAAAGCAAACAATAGCAAACATCTTTTTTAATGAATATGATGCAACACATTTTCTGCACTCATGATGGCTGAAAATAAACAATTGGAGGGGATGGACATTCTGGAAGACCCACTCTGATCCTCTTTTTTATTTTAAGTGTTCCCAATGGTCTTTTATTTATGATTACACCATTTTTTTTTGTTTTCTAGGACAGTTTCTGCAGAGCTGCAGTAGTTCATTTGAAATTCACCTCTGAGTCGTGGGGAGGACAGTTGGCGACTCCGCCCCCCTTCCTGTCACCCATAAATAAGCTATCTAATTACACTTTCTCCCGCTAGCTCACAGAACCTTACACCCAACCTAACATTACCAGCGCAACAAAAATGGCGAGGACTTTTGGAGCTATTCAGCTGAATCGTTTTGATCCAGATGCCAGCTCAAAAGAGGGAAAAAAAGACGTACATGGATCTATATGTCTGCAAATACTCAGAAATGCCGTTTTAAGCCTAATTTTGTCCTCCTTCATGAGAAAATGTCATAAGAACATGTAAAACAACACCCAAAACATGATTTACATTAAAGTGGGTTGATTGATGTAATCAATTATGCTAACAACATACAATATTTTGTTAAGTTGTAAATGTTTTTTATCAATCCTTCAACTTTAGCTGCACATTCCTTTGAAATATAACTTTACCGTCTAAATGTCTTTTATTTTTGGAAGTAAGTAAATCATATTAGAGCTCATAATGGTATTGCTGATACAGTAAAATAAACATCAATGTAACTAAAACTTGAACTTTGAATGTTCCGCTTAAGTTTTTAACAATAGTTATCTTTGATTTTCCAGTCTTGTGTGGGCAGCTGGGAGCTCTCCACTAGACATTTCATAACTGTTCTCTCATACAAACCCAGTCCAGTCTTAACAGTTTAAACTTGAAAAAGAAAAAGAAATTCTGGAAGAAATTCTCAACAGAAAATTTTTCAAGGGTATTTCTTTTACACAGTGTTGGAAGTTTCCATTTGAATTATCTCGATGATAACACTGGCAAAGACCCGGCTGGGTTTGGCAAAGAACTGCCAATATAGTGGAAGAACTGATTGATTTTTACAGCCATTAGCTATGAAAACACACAAATAAACTTTTTTCCATTTTTTTCTTTAATTCTTCAAAGTCCTTGCCTCAAATATATTACACATGTAACATTTGCTAAAATCAAAAAAGAGCTTCATTTATTACTATCTAAATATAAACATTTTTAAGGGATAGTAAACATATATTTGTGTGAGATTTTCTTCCTGTCTTTTTTTCTGAAGCTTTAAATTTACTTTAAACACTGCATGACGATCACCTGTATACACAACAAGCCGCCATTTTTTCAAATGATAAATAATAATAAGTGTGTGCAGTGTGCTGACTGTATATGTGTAAAAATGCTTGCAGAGTTCACAAACGGGGGTTAGTTTCACTGCAATCCATTTCCAAGTCTAGAGCCTTTATTGTGAGTTTACAACTCCCCCCCCTGACTGTCCGTGTGTGGGGGTCATTTGGGTCTAACTGCTTAATAGTGAGATAATTAAAAGAAAACAGCAGCATAATATGCTGAGTTTATCAATCAGAAGAGACCCTGGAGGAGCATCACCACAAACAGCTTGTTATGATGGAGGAGATTGAATGGGATAAGCTAACATTCTGAGTGTTTCGGACTCACACAAAAGTTTATGTTGTTATAATAAGATTTAGATTTAAAACAGTGGGTTTTGGACGGTGGTGTAGTGGTGAAGCTCTTGCCTTACAGGGAGAAGACCCTGGTTCAAATTCAAGGTGGGACCATTCTGTGTGGAGTTGGCATGTTCTCCTGGTGCATGTGTGGGTATTTTCCAGGGAATTAATGAACTGGGGATTCTAAATTTTCCCTATAGGTGTGAGTGTTTCAGTGTGTGGTCCTGCAACAAACTGGAAACCTGTTCAGGAGGCACCCCAACCCCCCAGCCCCCTTTGCCCAACTGTAGCTGGGATAGGCTCTAGCAACCCAGTAACACCAAAAGGGATTCAGCTGATTCAGAAAACAGATAGATTCAAAACCATTTGACAGTCTTAACACAAACAATACTATCACTCAGTATTTTTCTAATAAAAGGTGAAAATTTGCTACAATTAAATGTTCCTTTTTCCACACTATCAACCACTAATGCGTCCTTTAGTGACCTGCAGTCAGGATGGGCAGTGAACACCACAACCTATCAAACCACCTGGGAAATATGACTCAATGAGGCAGGCCTGCTTATTGAATACACAGGAACACATGACAAACAGACCAAGTTGGCAAGCCGAGCACTCCTTCAGTCCACACAGAAACTCTGGTGTAAGGCTGCGAAGCTGGTGGGGATCCAGGTGGGACTGGGTGGAGGATTTGCATTTGATGGCAGCCCTATGCATCAACAGGAGGCAGGTATATTTATTTTCTGCTGGGACTTTCTTCTGCAGCTCTCCCCTGGTTGAAAGACATCCATCCCCACACCTGAATACGCAATGAAATCCTCTCTGCCTCCCCAGGCATTAATAACTCAACCCTGGTGGCTGGATGGGGCCGGTCACAGGGACAGGAAGCAGATTGAGAAAAGGAAGGGCTGGAGATGGTGAGGAAGCACAGCAAAAGTAATCAGCTTCAGGGGCAGACTACAATGAAATATGCATCTGAAGGAGGAGAATATAACAGTCTTCAAGGAAATGACCGAGAAGGGAGTGGAGGTGAGGCTAACAGCTGGAAAAAGTAAGACCTGAGCTGAAAAATAATATCAATATTCTTTAAAACCTTTGATTTTTAAGTTCTATGAACCACAAAGGTTTAATTCTCTAAAACCAAAACTGTAGAAGAGTGGCAGACCTTCCTAAATAGAAAAACCAAACAAGTTTTAGTCAGAATATAGCATTGTATTTAATCATTTAGGTCCAGCAAAAATTTTCCATTTAATGTTTTCAATAATTCAGCAAAATCTTGACCCTGACTCTAACACAAGACAAAGAAAATAGTCTGTTTTCATTTCCTCTTCACTTCATCTTTAATAACCTTTGGGTTTAGGCTACATTAGCTGAATAAACAGTATCTGAGGAGAGAATCTAATTATAGCAGGTGTCTGTCAAAGAATAATTGCATTATTATTCCCTTAAATGTCATGTACCAAAGCAACAGAGGGCAAATACCTTATGTTTTTTTTTTCCACATGAGTTGATTATCTTCTTCAAAGTGCAATGGCTGCCCTTTTAAAAAGAAAGGTAATCAGTCAGAGAAGACTGGCTCCATGATACAATTCAGATCTACAGTTTTTAAGAAGATCTACGATCATTTGAATCCTATAACATTTTTAAACTCAATATTAGGGAGACGCAAACTGTGATAAGCCAAAGAAGCCACAGATTGTATTGTGAGATAGTTCAGTGAATCGTGATACGTATCGGATTATCGCCATTATAATCATAACCCCATATGTTGGAGGATTTTCCACAAATGTATTTCTTAAATCAAGATGTTTTTTTTATTTGCACAGGCGTCTGCTGAAAAAATGTGTAGTCATCATGATTTGTATTTGAAATAAGCAGCTTATACAGCATTTCATCATGAAGTAAAACTTTCTGCACAACTGATCAAACGAGCAGAAACTTGTGGACTGTGATCCCATGACTGTGGGAACTGGTCTTTTTAAGATTTAAGGCAAGAACAGAAGTTTGATCTGCACCTTCATTAGCAGCACCTGTTAAAAAATAACACATAAACAATACAGGTATGAACACATGTTTGTACTGAAATTACTAAATTACCAAACATTTATTACATTTTAAGAGAAAAAAAACTATCTTACATGTAAGTAAACTGTTAAAAAGGCATTCTGCTTCACTTTGTAGAGTTAAAGATGAATATTCTCGTCAAAAAGCTTCCCCCACCTTTACAAAGGAAAACATTTTTTGTCTATAAATCTGTAATATCATACATTTCTGCTGTTTAAAGACTCACTCAGATGATAATTGTGTTTATGGTGATTCTAATATGTTCTTGTGACAATTTTCCGTTCACGGAGGACATATGTAAAGAAAATTAAGCTTAAAATTGCATTTTTGAGTATTTCTTTGATCAAATGTTTAAAAGAAATGCTCCCTCTAAAATTCAACTGTGACCCTGAGGTGAAGAGTTCTGACCTGCAGACAACTTGACCTCAACTTACATGCTGCGATATCAGCTGCAGAAGGACAAGGACCTAAACAAAGTCTGCAGACATTACAGCTCAGAGAACTCTAGAAACTCTGTTCAAACTAGAAGGACATTTGTCAATCAGGCAGCAGAAGAAGGAATACCAACCTTGGACATGAAACAGAATATGGACCTTTTAATTTCCCAGCATTACCAAATAATAATGGTAACATAATTACTAGATCAATTATTGAAGATGAATTGGGTGATTGCTCTCTAATCATATCACTTCACTTCATTCCCCAAAGCATGTGTTGTCTTAATAAGTTTTTAATGAAAACAATCTGCATATTTTTTATTTTTGATAACTGATCTGCATGATGAATTCAGAAATAGTGTTATGTCGACTTTCATAATCATGTGATTTATTGATCCTTAAGGATTTTAATGACCTGAATCTATGTTGCCACTTATCTCTACTTAAAGCTTAAAAAGTCAATCATACAAACATAGTAAATATGCACACCATTGTTTCTGTCTTAAGATGGCTTCTTCTGCGGATAAAACAGCAAATTTGATGTCCCGTGTATTGATCAAATGATGTAGAGTTGTGCAAACCATGAACCTCTCCACTTTTTTACATTCACGCCCTGCCCTGGTAAGGCAGTCAGCTCCAATTCATCTTAAAATTAATTTATTATTCTCTTGAAAAAGCACTGGTGCCATAATTCATCTTTGATGGTTGACTGATGATAAAAGTGTCTCAGATGTCAGTACAATAAAGCCAAAGGCATTATTCTTCTCATATCAGTCTTTTCTGTCCTCTTCTGAGGACAAAACAAAGGAAAAAATACAAGGTCACCTTGATAAAAGCGGTCCGAGCTTCTCCTCTCTGCTGCTCAGTAAAAACAGAGGATCATCAATAGTCTCTTTTCTAGTACCTTCAGGTTTTATAGTTTGCGTTAGAGGAAAACATGATCACATATTGTAATTAGTTTGACTTTTATTAACCAAAATGTTGTATTTTGAGTCAGTTTCTGGTCTGAAATTGTTTTTCCATCCGTTCTTTTTTCCTGTGCAACATTCATCTTGACTCTGCAGCTCCCTTCCTCTCCACAGAAGGTGAGATGAGGGACACAAGTGGACTGTGACAGCAAAGCAAAAATCCAAAGGAGCACAAAATAAATCAGTCTAATTAGAAGGAGAGAGTCTCCCGCGCCTGCTGGCTCAGTCTTCAGCATCTGTTTTGGTCTCCAGTTCTAAACACACCCAATGGTTTTAGACACGATGATGGGCAGCCACTTCATAAAAGAACTAATTAGGAAATGTAAGTTAAAAGTGAAGGAATATCCACAGCTTCTTTGCAAAAATAATTAAAGAGAGACTCAAAACAGTGGCTTTCTACAAGATCCTAGCTTGTTGTTGATGTTTTTTTAGCCAGGAAGTTATTAAGATAGAAGATTAAACCAAAATTCTCCAAAACAGTAGTGGATCTTTTGATCAAATTTCCTTAAAATTAAACATAAAGGATTTAATGCTTATACTACAATATATGGCTGAATTTCAAAATAAATTTAAGACATAAAAATGTCAAAGATTTTTTATTGTGTTATTTAAAACGTATATCCCAATATTAACCCTAACCCTGACCCTAAATTAAACAAGTGCTTTTGTCCATTTTACCTAAAAATTCATGTTTTTTTGCTCTACTTCTCCAAGAAAATTGCTTCCTAAAGATTAAACTCCCATTGTTTTGGATGATAATAAATATTTTCACTTGCTTGTGAAAGATGGACCTGGATTGTTTTGTTAGACTGCAACTAGACTGAAATTGTAAACGGCATTTGAAAGAGGGTCCAGAAGGTTACGCCCTATGTGGAAGGAATTTCAACCCTTAAGCAGAAACTTTTACTTTGAAATCACAAGTACCTCCTGCTCGTCAAAAACAGGGGAGGCAGTTTTGTGACACTGAACCTATAACACTAATATCATTCATTTGGACTTTTTCTTTTTTAACTGATTGTTCGACCTCAACAAGTTGTTAACTGCTGCAGTCAAGTAAGAAAACCCAAAAGATGCCATTGACATTACTGTGTAAAGTAATGTTGCTGTGAGCTGTGGAGCAAACATGACTCCAAATCTACCAACAGCAAGAACAAAAATTGAGCTTAAATTTGCATTTCTGAGTATTTATTTTGATCAAATCATTGTGAAAAAAGTCATTTGAAATAACTTGTTGATGTGAAGTAGGACCAACAACAGCAAAGCCACAAACTCCATGTGCCGCTCCATTGTGATGCGTCCACTTGCAGACGACCAGATCCATGTATGTCTGCATAGCTCCAATATTGTTAGCCAAGCTAGCTGTAAGCTAGCAGGAGAGCATGTAAACAGATGGATGATGGGAAGGGGTCGGGCTTACTCTGCGCCAATGGTCCTGCCCACATCTCTGAGCCAAAATTCTGAGGAACTTCTGCCACTCTGCAGAAACTATGTTCTTATCTTTCAAATAAATAAAAGACCAGTTGGAAAATAGATCAAAAATAGATCGGAGTGGGTCTTTAAGCTAATTTAAGCTATAATTAAGAGATACTAAGAACGTTTTTGACTTTGAATGACATGCATAAATCAAAAGTTTAGATTTAAACTCAGAAGTACATGCTTCATTGTAGAAAAAAATGAATAAAAATGAATTTCGAAAAGGACATGTGACCTGTCTGAGTTCATGATAAAAAGAGGCATGTCATTTTTTCCATAAATCTGTCAGCAGAAGCCCTTCCTGACCCAAAGAGAACAAGGTCATCTTAGGGTCACAAGCAGAGAGGTTAACAAACTTGCTTTTTCTTTTGGAAAAGCATTCAATTTCTGACACAAGGAGGCACTTGTCATTTCAACTAATCATGGCCAGATGCATGCATACCCAGAACAACAGAGCTAAGTCGATTTGACTCCCTCTTCAAACTACCTGTAGTGTCACAATTCTTGGGGGAAAAGAAAACTGCCATCTATCAACTGTGCTAAAGCACATACCCGGCAGCTGCTTCAGCGCACAGCTGCCTGTCAATTCCACTCACATAAAGGCAGCCAATTGCTGTCTCCACAATCTGCAGCCTTTCAAGTCGACTAACGTGCAGATGCAAGGATCACACAAAAGGACGGGAAGCGTTTCTCGTCACCTTCCCTTCTGTTGTTGTTTCTCCATCGAAATCCGCAGCTCTTTTGCTCATTTACTAGAAGACGAGTCTGCTTCTGTGTCTGTCCTTTTCCTCGCCTTTAACATCAGAGGAGGACAAAAGAAGCAGATAATTTCACCCTTTTACAGGGTAAAATCCTAACCTTCTGAAAATGTTAAAAGTGTTCTTATGCTTCATAAAAGCTCCTTCACTGCCTGGGGATCCTTTCCAAATGCCATGAAAATCAAAGTCCTGAGATTTAAAAAAAAAAAAAAAAAAACCTTCAAAACCAAAGAAAAGGTTTAGTAATAATCATCAAAAACCTGAACAAAACATTCTCTAAATCTTAAGCTTGTCGCTGAAAATTACACCTTTTTGGTTGTAAGGCAAGCGTGTGAAGTGTTTCTAAGATGTTTTTCTTCAGAACAAGTTGAGCTCTGGGGCGAGGGGTTTGTTCATCGAACATGTCTGCAAGCTCTGAAGAGGAACTCGCGTCATCACGTTATTACAACGAAAATATTTCATGAGTGGAAAAAAACTCATGAACTTTAGAAGAGCAGCATTGGAAGCTGCCCAGATGTCATAAAGGCTGTTTGTGAAGGGTGTGAACAGCAGGGAATATTTTTTCCATGACAACAGGCTTCATTAATAGAATACCGGTATATGAGAGAAACTAATAAGGCCATCATCGTTAGTGCCTATTGTACAATAAAGTCATTGCAAGTGTCCACTAATGATGGTGACTCATTATTGTAACTAAAATAAGTCTGCAATTATTAAGTCGGGACACAACAATCCTTTACAACCTTTTTGATTTATATGTTACAACAGCCCACAGTCTGTGTGAGTCATTTTTACAAAAGTCACATCCCAACGCTCATCCATGAGAAGCTTCAGAACCAAACACACAAAACTCAGAAACTTTATTTTGAAGGACAGGTGACCTTTTTACCCCAGCAGACTGCCCCTATTTCAACTGATCCTTCTTCTTACTTATGACCAATATAGTCCAAAACACATTACGTCTGCACGTCTGTAATCTTAAAGCAGCGCCAACTCAGGCTGCAGTACAGGATGACAAAACAAACGTGGTATCTTTGATCAAACAGTGGTGGTTCTTTTAGGAACTTTTGCAATAAAGACTGAAACAATTTAAAATGTTTATTTTACTTAAATTCAAGTAATATGTTCTATCCTGAAAAACATTTCAAGAAGGAAGAGTGACAAAGTCATGAAAAAACAACTTGAAAATACCTGCCGTTCTGTTAATTTTATCTGCATAGACACCATTTTATTTTTGGTCGCTTGAGGTGTGATGAACCGGTCTATATAATTTTTTTCAAGAAATTGCAAAAATGAACTTTAGGATTTCCTTGACAAAGGACGTTTTTTGTTAACCACGAACACACTTCTAATATGTTTCTATCATATGTCATGTTGTTTCGTTCAACTATGCAATGCCACTTTTGCAAGCTTGCCACGCTTACGCAATAGAAAACCTACAAGCTACAAAAACTAATTTTTTTCCAAGCAGTTTTCCAGTGATGCTTGAGGAGACAGAGAGAGAAAGACTGAAATTCGTAGGAGGAATTTAAATTTCTACCTGGTACTAAAAGTGATTTTTTTGGTGGGGAAATTTCAAGATGGCCGCCTTCTTCTGAGGTCAAAGGTCAACAAAACGTTAGTTATTGATGGTGTGTGTGAAATTTTAATGAAGGGGACTCAAACAAAAGTTTTCTTTTCCTGAGAATTTGGAAACTGCCAAATTTCACGCTTATTGGTCCTGTAGCCATCCCATTATTAGTTTTAAAACTTTCCTTGGTTTTTTCTGACGTGTCTGTTTAGGCTTAATTGGTAGATTTCAATTTGTGGGTTTTTTTTAGCTTCATAAGAAATACTGGCCCCATTTTTTTTTCCTTTCGCTGTGATTTCATTCAATTCATTTTCACCAGGTACTGGGTGGTTCAAATTTTCTTCAGTTATTGAGTATGTGGCAGGGGCGAAATTTTCGCTCAAAAGCGCAGTTGCAAAAACTGCAAGGTCCTAGCAGGCTGGAACTACTGCAGGACATAATTTTCACTTTTAAAGGTTATTCATTTGAAAATGCTCCTTTCTAGCGCGTAAACGGACATGACTCAGTAAAATTTTACAGCACTGATGGACCTGCACACTTCCAAATCTTCTCCCCCAGTTGAAAGCGAGTGCTTGACGAGTTTAACAAGCTTTTGCAGCATGCTGACAGAAAACACGGCCCTAACGAGGGAGCTGTCAACTGAAACAATGGAAAAGATTATTAAACTCCATCAAGAGGCTCATTCAACACAGATAGATGCAAAGCATGTAGGCTGCTCCCATTCAGCCGCGTCCAAAACTTTGAGTACAAACAAGCAAAAAGTGAGAGCTGGGAGAGGTACATTTTCTAATTGTCTACGACGTCAGAGCATCAAGGAATAAAAGCCTCAAATGAATGTGATGTGACAGCATCGATTCCGGTCTTTTCCAGGTCAACCATTTCCTGGTTTAAACAGAGAGTTCCTTCCTTGGTGACTGACAGAGCAACAATCTGTTACAGTAAAAACATTGTGACATTGTCATAATACCGTTCATCTATTGCGTCTGGGGACGGAATCAGAGAAGGAACCGTCTATTTCGGATTGTGTCTGACATTTAAAAAAGATTATAAGCAAAGACATTTAATGCCACCTGCAACACTGTTCCACTCGAGGGGACGCGAGGATGCATTAAAGTCTACTTTTGTGAGGAGGCGGTTTTAAGCAGATACTTTTCACAGACAGCTAAAATCTAAAGGGTCAAAAAGGTCTTCGTTGTCAGGGGCATTCAAATGAAATACTTGCTGAATATTTTTGCAAAGATGGTCCACCAAAACAACTGAAGTTTATGATAACTTCCAATCTATCACTGACTTCCACTTGGACAAGGAGATTTAGAAGAAGAAAAAAAATCATCAAAGTCCTTTTCCATAGCAGAACAAACAGACAACCTGGTAGTCCAGATGGCTGTGTGCACTCAGTTAACTGTCCTGGACCCAACAATGTCTAAAGTACAGCGTTGAAAACATATGGAAGGTTCATAGAAGTCCAATTCGGTGTGTCGTTTCGCCTTTTAACAGCTTCCACCTCCGGCTGGCCTTTTTGGAATCCCAGCCGACTGACCATCCATTCCCACCTGTTTGTCTCGTGGCATTAGGGCAGCTCTCGCGGGTTCACACTCCTTTGGCCTGCTGTGGACTAGCTTCCTGGTACAGCTGCCACCTGTCCAATCGTATGCTGTTTTGCATCCATCTTAATGCTGCGAGACCCAATGAGCCGGTCCACTCTCAGATCATCTATAATTGTTTGAGAAGCAGCGTGAGTGCTACTGGCATGTTGGCACCCATTCTTCTGTGTGATATGCAGAAAGGCTGCTGCTTTAGAGCCCTCAACACACAGGCAGACGCTTCATCAAAGATGGACGTCTACAGGAATGTAAAAAGACAAACATAAATCATATCTGTAGACGGGAATGATGTGCAAACAGACAAAAAAAATCTAATATTCACGTCCTACTTAACATATTCTGCCCTCAGAGAATTATCATTATTATTATTAGAAGCTATGGAACTCAAGAGGATACAGTCCCCTCACTTTTTATGGGGGGCACTAAATTTGTCATTTATATTGGCAGTGGGACATAGCACATCAAAGGTAAATTATCCAAATTTACATTTGTCCATTTTACATTATGCAGCAAATATGTGCAATTTCCTCAAAAATGAGGGGAGGAGTCGAGCTGGAAACTGCTGACTCAAAGCAGCTGCCAGATATATGAACCAGATATATATGAATATTTTAAAGTTTTTTTCATTTTATCGTCTATTTTAAAAGTGTTTCTAGTGGTCTTTTAATTATGATTTTGCCCTTTTAACCAAAGTCCAAAAAACTGTTGTTTTCTAGGAAATAGTTTCTGCAGAGCGACAGTAGTTCAGTAGAAGTTTATCTTTGAGTTATGGTTGGGGTTGTCGGCATGGAACAACCCCAATTCCTGTCACCCATCTGTTTACACAATCTCCAGCTAGCTTAGAGCCCCCACCATCACGTTAATATTAGCGGTGCACCAAAAAAGCGATTTTTACACCCGTACAGTTCTGATCCAGACCCTCCTATCGTGTTTCCTACATCACAAATATGATCTTTTTTAAACCGTGTTTTTTTTCGTCTGACCTCGTTCACATCAATTTGAGTAAAGAAATACTCAGAAATTGAACTTTAGGTTTAATAGTATATGACCTCCACCGGAAAAATGCCACAAGAACAAGTTAAAAACACCATTTTCATCAGAGTTGGTCTTAAATTAAGAAATGTAGACGTAGCTTAAAAATAAATAAATAAATACGCCAAAACCAGAATACGACAAAAGGAACAAGAACTGAACCAGAAGATGACTATACAAAAACTTGAGCTTAGGTGTTAAAATTAGTTTTCTTCTGCCACCCTTGATTTCCAGCTTATCTTCACACTGCCAAACTTAAAAAATATTTAAAAATAAAAACAATTGAGAAGTATGTTACGACACTGACAGCAATGCACTTATAGCAGGAAAGAAATTTGCAGAACGCTAATGCACAAAAGGCCCAAAGTTTCAAAGTAAAGGGTGATGCCAGAGGTTCCAAAATGACTTCTCCACATGGACAGAAACAGCTGGGAATACCAGGAAACTAAAAGCTAATGTAAATGTGGCAGCAGGAAAACCAAGAACGAAACAAACACAAAGGTCGTCCATGAAAATAAAGCTATAGTTACTCATTCTTACATATGTTTAGGATGACATTCCAAAAACAGAACATCAATCAGCAAAGACCATTTTCAAAGATATTTAATTTTCCTTACATTTAAGCTTGGCTGCATTTCATCTAACCTTTTTATTTCCTTTTTGTAGGTCACCTAAGCTAGCCTTAGGCAAATGCTTGGGTTTCCATTGTCTTTGCCTCTGTTATGACATCAAAAAGATCAAAATCTATCTCAACAGGCTGACAAGCCATTTACGTGTTTCATCCTTTCGAGACATTGTTGGTCCACCCAGACGTGTGGCTTCAAAGATGAACATACCAACACAACAACCATATTAGGCAGTACCTCATTAAAAATCAATGAAATGCTGTTTGATAGAATCATAAAAATCTCTTCCTGTGCTGTTGGCTAACTGCCATTTTTTCCAAAGAGGCAATTTAGCAGCTCGTGTTCCACATCATTCTGTTTCATTTTCATCCATTCAGGTACAATAAGTCCAAATTAAGTGGAAGGACTATTAAAATAAAGAATCGGCTGCACATTAATCCATGAGATCCCGACAGGGCATCTGCTGTCGGCACAGTGTCATAGGAGAAACGATGCAGAAATCAGGCTCAGAGTTAGCGGGTTCGGGGGGCTGCAGACACCATGAGCGCGGGACCCTGTTTGAGCCGTGTTCCAGCAAGTACAGATGACAGGAGCTAAACGCCTCGCTCAAAACGATTACCTGAGCTTCAGTCACACTCGCCGACTCGCCAAGAGGGAACCACGACTTTCACCAAATCTGTATTTAGGAGTCAACAGAAACAAAAATCTATGAATACGTGTTGTCATTTCTAACATTTTGTGAGAAAGAATATTTTTTTACATTAAAATAATTATTTATTATACCAGCCATATGTAATCAACTTTAAGATAAAAAATACATAAATAGATGGGGAAAGTAAATGCTGTTGGGATCTGTCAGTCGCAAAAAAAACATAGGAGTGACAGAAAAGAGATTGGAAAAGAAGAAAAGGGAGTGACGCTGCCATTTGGACTTCAGCCAACCAGTAGGGGGCGGTGTTTGAGGCATCTGACTGGGAACAGAGGGATGGAAGGCTGCCAACACTCACAGTTAGAGAGCTAATTAAACTATTGGCCTATTGTGAAGGAGGTGAGGGCTGAAGAATGGGCTAAAGCTCACCCCAAAGAAGCAACACTGTAACTTCAGAGGCGCCACTCTCCCCAGGGGAAAATTTTTCCACTGAGTCATACAAAAAGGCAGATGAGGGTCTTTCAGTAACGCCACTCCGTCTCACCGCTGATCAGCTGTCTTTTCTCTTCTCCTCTGGGAGCTAAGAATTTTTAAAAAAGCTATTCTAAAGATCCCTGGGCGGCTTTTGTCACTGTTCCCTGCGTTTTCCCGTGTCTCAACGTGTCCCGACGTTTCAAAGGAAAACACTGCGTGGTGAATTCTGCTTTCACTCCGTGGTCATGCTAAAGGCATGCTTTTATGTGCATGTGTGCTCTGACAACCACCGGATTATAAGATCTAAGGGAAGACAGTTGTGAGATGCCTAAAGATTACTGCCTGAATACTTCAGTTATACACTTCATTTTAAAGGTATGTGACATTTCCAAACCCAAAAGCAGATTTTTTTTAACTAAACATGAAATTTAACCTACCGGTATGAGCATTTCCAGAAAAGCAGAAAATGGTCTCTTTGGGCCCCATTACACTGTTTCACTGAGAGACTGAACCTGTGCAGGTGAAGACAGCTTAGGAAATGCAGGAAGACATTCTGGGAATTCCAGAGGAAAAAGAAAGACTTTCTAGCACAATTCAGATGACAATGAGCAAAGAGCTACTGGTTACAGTTGACTGCTGGCCAATAAAGACCATGAACCCTGACTGCACCATCTACATTTATGTTTTTCCTCATTAAGTGGCAGGAAAAGTTAGTATGAAGATCTGCCTTTTTCAAGTCCTGTATGGAAATTTGAATTTTTTAAGACAAGATTTAAACCTTAGTTTATTTTTATTTGAACCAGCCCAGTTTATTCCTTATTTCCTTCAGTCGATCTGGTTTCTATACCTTTATATTAGTTGGAATCTTTTTTTTTCCTGTTTTGTTTTCACCATTGTGTTCTTTTTTAACGTATTGTCTTTTCTGGGTTTTAGTTAACATTTTTTATATTATTAGTTTGCCTTAGTTTCTTAAAAAGACTTGATAAAGACTTAAAATACAATTTCTTAATGAAGACTCAAATATGAGCAGTGTAACCGTGTTTAACAGCAACAAAGTAAGGAATATTTCTTTAAAATGTCTTTTTGATTCACAATTGTCGTATGATGCATCAAGCTCTATTAACAAAACCAACATGAAGGCAAAGGGGGTTCACATATCTCCACCCTGCTTTATTTCCAACGCAATTTTCCCCTCAGCTGGTGAGACCACAGATCGAAACCCCAACAGGCCACTTCCATCTAATCCTCACATATTGAGCCCCAGTTGTGGGACCCGTGCAGAGGGAACTAAAGGTTTGCTGCCACAGATGGCTCAAACTCACTGAGAAACTGAATGTGGGGAGAGGGCTTCATCTGCAGAGCAATTTGAGATCATGCTGAGACAAGGCTGTTTCATCATTGTTGATTTTCATCATCCACAGCAGAAGTTTCCCTTTAACAAGCAGTGACAAAGCACAAGCCTAAGTGCTGCACATTTGAGATTTGACATTACAAATTTATTTCTATACCTCTATATTTAATTCCTTGCTTAAATTAATCTGAGATGACCCAATTCTCTTTCAAATGTGGATGCAGAGAGACATCAAACACCAGCTGAAGCATCCATCAAATATGCAGCGTCGTCAAATTAAAGACAGGTTTGCTTTAAATTCCCAAAGCCAATCAATTCAACTCCTTCTTGATTAGATCACTAACCAACCAAATAACTTTTTTAAACTAATGTTTGTGTGAGAAGATCAGCACAGCAGAGCAAAATATGTCTTTTTGTTCCAAAGTTGAAAAGAATCAAAAGTCTGAGCATTCAAATCTCTGCTCAGAAAAGGGAATCAGATTCTACAGGACATATATGCACCCTAATATATTTTTACCTTGGATATATTTTGAGGGTTTAGCTGCTTTTCAGAGCGATTTAGAAAAGGTCAAAAAATAATCCAATCCTTTCAAGAGGTGTCTACTTCAGGGTTTTCTCCTACCCTTTGAAAATGACTGCACTTTTGTGCAACAATATCCACAAAGGTGCAGATTCGTCATTGGAAAGGTCTTGGTGGGGGAAATGAAATGTTAGGAGTACAGAAACAGACACTTTGCAAACCTCAAGTGTCTTATATTTCATTACGCTTCTCATTATAGTGATGAAACTCTGCACCGCGCTGTACAATTACAGGCTTTACTTTGAAAGTTTCACCGTATTTTTTTCAGTCTTAAGACGCTGACTGCATGCAAGGAGCCATTTTCATACCAATCCTCACAATGGGGCTTTTATAGCCTCATTACTCAGGCAAAGTAAAATAAGTTAAAGGTCTTAATCAGGGATCAAGCAGTTTGAGACTGCTCACTGAGAAGATTAAAGGTGAAAATACCAGGGGGACACCTGGTATTAGACCAGAGAGGCAGGCTAAAAGGTTCTTTAAGAGGCTCTGCTTCAGTAATATCCTGCTTCAAACTATTCAATGCTTAGATGGACCTTGTTGGCACGCTTCACCATTTTTTCCCCTAAAGAATTTATCAAGCTTAGGCACAGGGAAGATGTTCAAAAAGAGCCAATCAACTCTGAGTCATAAAATGAAATTATGCAGAACTTACTGTTTGATCTGTGAAGTTTGATAAATGTGGATCTTCAATAAATACTCGTACAAAAATGCATCACAAAGTTTCATTATTGGAATCAGACAGCTGTCAGTTTTAAACATGTACAGTATGCGCATGTGTACCAATGCCTGTAAAAGAGATGGACAAAGAGACTGGTCATGTGACTAGACAGGTTATAGGTTTTGTGATTAGATAGCTGGGTATACAAAAACATTTACACAAATGTCATATCTATTAGGTTCATTTACAATTCTGCCAGGAGGATTTAACGCATCTCACTTTGCGCTTGTCCTGAACAAAACTGCATAACAAAGAAGAAAAAGCCACTTTTGAAAGAAAGATGCAATGCTTCTGAACAAACGTCCAAGCCCAACCCATGCTGCGTTCACACCGAGCGCAAATCACACATCAAATTCCATCCGTTGCCTCTTTTTGATGCCTGTCAAACTTGTGTCCGCTGCCTCTTTTAACGCGTGTCATATTCGATGCTCACTAGTTGCTCAAAAATGTGTTCATAAACTAGAGGCTCCCGTTGTGCGTGGGAGAAGCTGCCATCAAGTATTTAGCCTCATCACTACATTAAAGAGTCGACTGTATATCTAATTTACAATGCACAGAAGACACGGATGACGTTGAGAGATCATTTATCTTGAGGAGCTCTAAACAAGCGTTGGTAAGCGTATCTCCATGTCTGGGTTCATGACATCATTCAGTCTTTTTTATTACTATGATCGTTACCTGAATGAACGATTTGTCTGGTATATCAATCTAAACGCTTCTGCTCCAGTGTAGACACAGACGCAATATTTGAAAGTTTCTATTGTACTACTACTACTACGACTTGCTGATTACTTTGCATTCTTGTATTGTGTCTGTCAACGGTTATCTATTGTTTCAATTGAATCCATCCAATTGTTGTTCTCATATCAACAACTGAACCCCTTAAACTAACCGTATCTTCTCTGTCCTCAAACACTGCTGCTGTTTGACACTCTTGTGTCTGAGTCTCACTTGTTCGTCTTCCATTTCACCTCAGAAACATGGTTGTTTAAATTAGAAAATATCCAGACAAAAGTTCATTCTTCAACATGGCACTTCCTATTATGCAATTCTTTTTGCTTAATACGAATATTTGCATTGAGTTTTGCACACTTCCATCTGGTTTATAGAGGCCTTTTTCAATGAAACCAGTGTCAATTTAAAAAGATAAAACACTACCGAAAACACTTTTGGTATGTTGTTTCAAAATTAGCAAGGGTTATGGTATGTGACATACTTTTTTTGACACTACTTGATGCTATGATATCTTTGTATTGGTCTGTTTAAACATGTAACTCTTTTTAAAAGAATTAAATCACAAATTCTTTGACATCAAAGCCAATAAATGCTAACTGTAAATGGAGCCTAAATGCAACATTTGTGTATAAAGATCAACTTATGGATGACCAGAGTTATCTCCATGGATATGCAGTCAGCTAGTCATACAATATGTGTCAATCAACCATTTTTCGATTAGGCAATAGTTCTAAAAACATCCACTGTCGCCATGAAGATAGTTGAGTGTTAAAACACACAGGAGAAGGGGCCTATCAGGACATAGAGGGACTCCGATGATTCCATCATGATGCCCTCTGACAACATAATTATGCATTGTATCTCAGTTCGTACGGCTCGCCAAACCACATCAGCTGCAAGTAGAAGTTCAGGCACCCAGCAGCGCTGTAGCTGAGGAGGGGACGGAGGGTGGAGGCGGGAGTTTAAAGCTCGGGGCCCCAAGCTAAGCAAACGGAATGCAAAGGCAGTAGATTGGACACCGAACACAGAAGGGGGGCTGAATGGGGATGTCAGATGAGCGCCAGTGGTCTTTCACTTTGCATCAACATCAGCGCAGGGGCAGTGGCAGTAAAAGCAGGAGCGGATTTACCGAGGGGCAAAGGGTGGCAAGAGTGTGGCGTGCAAGACAGGAGAGTGTTAATCCTGAAGCCAGTGCTGCCACCGCACATATCTGCAAGGCCAGTTTAGAAACACGATGGGCCATGATGAAGAGAACTCTGCCTCCAAAGAGGATTACAAGTTTATTAAAACAACAATAATTAGGAGATTTTTGTTGACATCATTCTTAAAAAGTTGTTCTTTAATTAGATTTGATTAAAAACACAACAGTACATTGTGAAGCTCAAATGCTACTGTATACATAATTTTTCTTGTATCAGTTAGCATTTTTAGGTGTAGAATTCAATGTTTAAATGTTATTTATAAAACACCCATTCCTCAACAACTTCCTCTTCTTGTAAAGCATAAAGGTATGTGATGGAAATTTGAATGGAAGCATGTTTTAAATGGATCTTTTTTAGGGTAGGGCTCTGTTTGCTGATTGGATAGGAACAGCAGGGATGAATGAACGTGACCCTTTGGGAGGTCAAAACTTAAAAAATAAAATAAAATGCAGAATATTGAAGTCTATGCACAAAAACTGCTACTAAAGTAAAGAATTTGTAGGATTCCCTTTGCCATTAATTATTTCTTCTGGGATGTTTCCATAAGATTGGCACATTAATCTAATAGAATTCAAGCCCATCCACTGAGACAAAATTGCTGCAGCATCTACAGAATGAACTGGTTCTGTGGGTTCACTGCGGTTTCAGGCTGCGTCTGTTCTTCACAGTGGTTCCCATTCTCTTTTGTGTAGTGTACCCCATTAACCCTGTTTGCTAAACCATCACGCATGTGTGTGCAGTCCAATAAAAATAGGCTTAAGCCAAACATAACACAACACACTGGGAAATAAAAGCAATGTTAACATTTGGATAAATTATGTTCATAAACAAAACCTAAAGCACTTGTTTTGATGCTTTTTCTACTTTTTTCCTTCTGTTGTTTTAAACGTCTCTTTCTTACTAAGTGCTCCCCAGTCTCTTGTGTTCTGGTTCTATTGTACATGCAGCAAATTCATAAACATCCTTGACAGGAAGTACTGTAAGGGTCTGCTGATATGTCGATACTAAACCAAAACAAATCCAATCTCCAGTGAACGTTGCTGTTTCTCTGTGAGTTTCCAGTACACAAATATTTTATACAATCGTCAATATTTTGTATTTTTGCTTTTTTGCTGTACTGGGACTACTGCTACACATACTGATGCAAAACCATTGGCGAAGACACAGCAAACATTCAAAGCATTAAATACATCTTTAAAAATGTGGCTTCTACATGTTTTTTTTTACTATTGGCCATGCTCCATGCACCCACCACAATCTGCCTCAGTACCACTGAGGGTACATGTGCCTCCGGGTAGTAATCAAGTAGTGGTCTGTATAAAATACTAACAGATTACATTGAGGGACCGTCAGTGTAATATCTGTAATGAGAAAGACAAGGGTGAGGAGCAAATAAAAACATCCTTTTTAATGTTAGATTAAAAAGAAAACCTCAAGAAGAACCGGACTTAGTAAGAGCAGTCTTCTGCTGTGACTGGTTGGGGATTGAGAAGAGAGAAAAGAGGCAAAAACTGAAAATATGGCAACATCTGTAGCAAGACATGGATGGACAGGTAGAAAAAAAATCAGTAGATGTATGAGTTAACTAATAAGAAAGATTAAGATGGGACAGATAAATACTCACTAACAGAACTGCTGACTGTATATGAGACCTGGACTGAGTTCTGTAGACTTTAATTGAGAGAAAACAAGTTATTACTCAGTCATTCTATTAGTCAGAATAACCATTTTTACTCTGATACCTTTTTAACATGTTCTTGATCATCCTCTTTTTTCACATTTTATCTGGTTAGAAAGCGATTCAAGTTATAAACTGACCAATCAGATCCTTCAATAGAAATATGTGGTCTCACGTTGAACAATCAAAACATTTGATTGACAGATTCTCCTGAACTCACTTCTAAGTGGTAGGGGTGTGGCCTTCTAACAAGCTCACCCCTGTCTGGCAAGAGCGGTTGCCATGGAAATGGTGTCTCACACCAACTATAACCAATCACTACTTACTGGTGACGTCTGATTCCAACATGAGGACGTCTGAATTGTGAAAAAATGGCGACTGAATTGACAAAATTTCATTGGATCCGTCATGTCTATGGGTGACATCACACTGAGTCCAGTTTTTATATACAGTAAACGACAGGAACACAGGAAAAGAAGGGTATGTCGAAGATTGTAGGCTATGAGATATGATTGAGATAGATTACATTAACATGGGTCAATAAAATATAGTACAGCATTTGTATTTTAAAAATATTCAAGCAAGTACATTAAACTCACAGCAAACAATTTTAATTTACTTTTCCTTCAAGTATTTGCAAAATTACCCATGCCCTGTTATTATCTGCCCTATGAGATGGATAAGCTATTCCACACCAAAGCAAACGTTATCCCACATAACTGTCATTGCTCTCTGCACTTAGAGTTGGAGATGGCCAGCAGTCCAGCTGCTGCTGATGTGAAAAATCAGGTAAAAGGGGTGCAGGATCAGAAGTGGCTCCTTAAATCTCCACCTTCATTAATCACACTTTGCATGCCTGTGGCCCACCGAGCAGTGTGACAGTGACAGCACTGAGAATGATTAATACTTAATGCAGCGTTTAAGAGAATGATTTATGCCATGTGTTAGTGGGTGACATGCTGCAGAAGTTGGGTTCACCGTGTACGCACACTTGTCAGCAGGAATTAAGAGAATGATACATAACTTAATCTCAGGAGCAGCGGGTCACCTCCAGAATTACACCGATTTTGGACCATGAACACAAAGAGGTAGGAAGTGGGCATGAGAGAATGATATACAGGGCCGGATCTACAAGACCTTAGCATCAAACTGATTACAGGTAGAGAGAGATGGTCACGCATCAGGAAGCGTGTGCCTTCAGGACTCGGTGTTCAGCATTGTCGTAGAAACACTGAAAGGAATGTCAGCATGAATTAAACTCTCAAACCGTTTGAGCCGTCTCTCAAGTCCGTCAATGAGAAGGCCCTCTGGATCTATTTCAGACTCCATCGGAGTATCCGGCTCTCTCTGTGTAATTTAACACAAGTTAACAGCCATCCACACGTTCCAACACTGTGAGTTTTGATTTATAATTCAGTAGAATATTATATCCAATCATAACACTGGCGCTAAATGGATATATATTGCACATGACAAGGTCAGACCATGCTGTAATTATGATCTCCACAGTAAGTGTGTTTTTATTCTTTGATTTACCTCTCATTCCTGGAGTCTATTGGCTGCTGTCTGCTGATGTAGGTTCTGAAGGCAACTGCCAGCGTTTTTTAAAGCTTCCGGTGTAGAAAAAAAAGCAGATTACCAATATCTGGGCCAAGTTTTCCTGTGCTGTGCATGCAAATCCATTTTGAAAGGCCAATAAAAGACTCGTCTTCAGATGAAAACCAACAGACAACAGATCTGCCTCTTTATGGTTTATCTGTCAAATGTGACTGGTTTAGTGGACAACAAAAAAAACAAAGAATCCCCCTAAAATATGGATTTTCCATTCATACGTAGACGTGTTTTTAAAGAGATCGCTGTCTCTCCTAAACAGAGCAGTTGTTTACAATTCTTTCTCTCTGGCTGTTAAACATCTCCAGAATCAATACATAGCATGAAAGCATTTGCCTTGAGCTCAAATAATAATCGAGCAGAACTCATTGAGCATTATGCACATCTTAGTGATGTCTTTCTTGTTCAGAATAACCCAAAACAAATCAGGGATACCTATATCAATACAATAACGAATGTATAATGCTTGAAACAGATAAACATTTGCGCCATTGCTTTTAGTGATTGTCCTGGAATTAAAAAAAGATCAATGAGAATGGACTGACTTCACCAGCCAGTTTGTATTAACTGAAGCTGGTTTTGTTTGTCTTGTGATGGTCCCTGTCTTGGCCAGCGATAAAAAAAAGACTAGAAACACCCTCCATGTAAAAAGTTACTGGACACGCTTCAGATGCTTACAAACGAACGCGATTCGCAAGGCGGAGGCGGCCAATTTCAATGTAAAGTCAATGGTTTAGAAGCCAATTGAGAAAAGGTCTGGAAAAGTCTGGAAACAGAGCGAATTGAGCCACCGCAGCTGGCTGTTAAATAAAAATCTGAACTCTGGGGAGGTGGCTACGTCTCTTCAACCAGTCAGGGACTCAACTTCAGGCATGTGACGTTTTCAGTGACAGCGAGGAGAAAACATCCAGTATGGTGGATCCATCCATAGTTCTCCTGAACTTCCATTCATTTTCTTAATCCGCTGTATCCCTGTCTGGGCAGCGGGGTTTCCAGATTCCGTCCCGGTTACTGTTGGGTGAAGGCGGGTACACTCTCGAGAGTCTGTCACAGGACCTATGGAGCTGCAGTGGACACGCTCACTATGCCGGCTCCAAGGAGAGGAGCTCGCGGCCTGACAGAGGGCCGCTGCTGGATAAGAAAGCAGTCTGCTCAGGCCTCCTGAACTTTATGATGTTTTTCTTATTATCACTGACACAATAATAAAAAAAGGTCCCCTCATTTTATTCTTGCTTTTTTTGTTGCTCTCTCGGGTTAATGGTTGACAGTAAGCATTTAAACTTGGTCAGAGAGAGACGGACAACCACAGAAGCGGCTGTCAGTTAGACACAGGAGCAGCTCACCGGAGTTGACACACATTGGGCGTTGCGTCGTGGCATGTTGAGAGTCCAAAAATTTCCAAAGAGCTTTGCAAATTAGGGACTCAAGAGTCCAAGTCAAGTTTATGAACACATTTTTGAACTGCAGCAAATTTAAAGCACGTCGAAAGAGAAGCGTCCAAAGCAAATTTGGATCGCGTTGAGTGTGAACACAGCCTTAAGCAGAAAATAGAGGATTGTCCTTTGAAATTTACCCCTGCAAACAAGGCTCTCATGGTGAATAAGAATCGCTAAAAAAGAAAACAATATAGAAATTATAGGAAATTACATGTCATTAACAAAAAGCTAATCGAGGAGATTGATTCCAGATGAGTAGTTATCTCTGCATGCATACTCTCACTCCCTTCTTTGCTATTGTCTCTATAATGTTTACATATTTAAACAAAGCATGAGATACCCAAAACTAACAAACAAAGCGTATTTACCAGAGTTTGCTTTGTAAAACCTACTTTGCATCTAATATGCATATAAAGTCAGTTCTTTGTTGGATTACTGGCTTTCCTCTAAAAAGAGGAATCACAAGGTGAACACAAGGGTACTGAACCAGACGTTATTTTACTTCTGAAGGGTTCTACTCATTTGGTCCATCTGATGTTCCAGCAGCCTTCAGTTCACCCAAAAATGACCTTCCCCGGAGTGTAGCTTTGCATCTTTAAAATAAAAGGAAGTTTTTTTATTTTTTCTAATAATGATGGTCAGATATAACAACCAACTTTATTTTTTTTCCTACTTTGGATTGTTCACAAATGAAAATACAAATGTCAGTAATCTTGCCTACAAAACGCTGAACAGCTGCTTCCCCAAATTCGTATGGATTTTAAAAGAGTCGTGGATCATTTCTCTCTTCCAACCCGCTCCAAGTTAGATGAAGGTTACAAACACTTCATTAAATGCTACTTGCTTGATTATGAAGGTAATGAAGGAAAATAAAGATAAAAAAGGCAAATTAATTGGAAACTGGAAGTGACTAGTTGCACATGATTTCTAAAGCTAGTGGGGCCAGTGCTGAACTTTTTACTTGGCTCCGCTTACTTTGAAAGCTGAAAATACGTGGCTTAATAACTGCACTAAAAAATGTTGCTGTGCCATTTGATAAATACCTCATTTTTACAATTAGCCCTTAAAATACTCTGTAAAACAACAAATGCCCCTTAAAATAACAACTATATTTGCCTTGGACAAAATTAAAAATTCGTGCAGGCATGCAGGAATGAGCATCTTGGCTGCACGTATTACATGTGGCTAACATGAATTTCTGTCAGCTTTTGGTCTGGTCGCAATTAAAATATGAGTCAATAACATCAGCCAAAATAGAAACCGTTAGAATAATATCTGCTCAAATGAAAGGTCGATATTTTCAGAAGCACCTCCCATATTGGAGAATTACTTTCTACTTGTATTTTGATTTGTGAGCAATCTAAGGGAGTAAAACTAATACTGATAGGTAGGACATTTATAAGAATCAGAAGACGTTATTGCAAGTGTCCGCAGCAGTGAAAATACTGGTGGTCCTACAGCAGCAGTGCACAGAGCAATAGTAAGTAAAAAATAAAAATAATAACAGTAAAGAAAAAAAAATCCAAGGCTTAAGGCAATTTGAAAAGAGAAAAATACAAAGAGACACACTACTAAAAAAAGGAAACACAATATTAAATATGGTTAAAGTGTAATGTGTGGTTTTGTGAAAATGTAACTATTTTACAGCGTTGTCATTTGAAGGCTTTAGCATGCGTATGGCCCAGGGGAAGAAGCTGTGGGTGAGGCATCCTGAGGGCATCAGGTCAAACAGGTGCTGGGCTGCGTGCACTGGATTGTTGAGGATTGTTGAGGACTCTTTTTTTGGCAACAGGATCTTGATATAGTCACACAAGGGGGGAGCAGGGGGCAGCCGATGTGTTGATAATTATGGTCTGGGCTGTGTTGATGACCCTCTCCGCAGTCTTTCTGTCCAGTTCCGTGAAGCCTGGGTACCGCACATTCAGAGAGTAGGTTGGAATACTCCCTACAGAGCAACTGTAGAAGTTCACCAGCAGCCTCTGGTCCAGGTCCCACCTCCTCAGGATGCAGAGGTAGTGCAGCCTTCTTCACCATGGTCCTGATATTTACTGACCTGGACAGGTCAGCAGAGATGGTGACGCCCAGGAATCTGATGGAGTTTACACAGTCTACTCCATTAATTAGTGGAGGGGCGTGTGCGTGGCTTCTAAAGTCCAGGATGAGTTCTTTAGTTTTCTGGACATTTAGAGACAAGTTGTTTTCCAAGCACCAGCTGGCCAGGTTGCTGATCTCTGACCTGTATGCTGTCTCACTGCCGTTTGTGATTTGGCCCAGTGGTGTCATCAGCAAATTTGAAAACTGCATCGGAGGCAAGTGAAATGTGAACAGAGAGAACAGAAGGGGGCCTAGAATGCAGCCCTAGGGGAGCCAGTGCTGAGCAGGATGGTGGAGGAGGTTGGAGCCGAGTTTGACTTGTTACAGACGGTTGGCGAGGAAATCTTTTATCCAGTGGCAGGTGAATGTTCAGCAGTTTGGTGATGAGAATGTCTGGGATGACGGCACAAAATGCTGAGTTGAAGTCCACAAAGACCAACCTGACAGACAGTAGCTGTCCCTGTTCTCCAGGTGGCACAGCACTGCGTGTAGAGTTAGGGCAACGGCGTCCTCTGTTGATCTGTTCGTCCTGTAGGCAAACTGGAGGCAGTCCAGGATGTGGCCTGAGACAAGTTGCTCCAGGTAGTTGTGACTACAGATGTGAGGGCTATGGGTCTGTAGTCTTTGAGACTGTTTATGGATGCCTTTATTGCGAATGGGGATATGATGGATGATTTAAGGCAGCTTGGGACAGAGGTTTGGGACAATGAGAGATCAAACAAGTTTGTGAGGACAACAGCCAGCTCATCCGCTCACTCTTTGACAACAACGCCTGGAATGCCGCCTGGTCCTGCAGCTTTCCTGGGTTTCGTAGGCATCATCTCACCTCATATTCCTGGAGGATGAGTGGAGCAGCTTTTTTGGGGCTGTGCTTATATTTATTTATACATTAAATATGTTATACATCTACAATTGGTAAGGTTACCTTTTATTATTTACATAAAATTACGTTTGACAGTGTTCAGCTGTCAGCTTTGCCTGTCTAGACCCATAAACCGGGAGAAACATTACACAGGAGCAATGTCACCATTTTGTTTGACGTCCCTGTGAAAAGGGTCTAATGTGTGAATAAAATGTGTCTTTGCATATTACTATTCTTTACCAAACAAGATCCCTTCAGGCACAAAAGGGGAAATGTTTGTCATTTGTGGGCAAGTGCAAGCTTGCCTATCTGCAAATGCAAGCACTGCCCCAGAGTGTGGGATCACTGCGTGGAAAAGAAAAGCTTGACGCTTTGATAAAGCTACACAAAGAATAGCTGCATGTTGCAAAACAAGCCAAATGAACTCAGTTTTCTACCCAAATCCGTAACATTGTTGTAAAAAGGCATAGAAATCAGTATAGTCCATTTTATTAAGTGGAGAAAGTCTCAGTATAAAATCCTTTTTGTTTGAAAATTCTACAATTATTCATTTCTGTACAAAACTTGAAATGAAGAGCTTTCTACTGAAATTAATTTGCCAAATATAAAAAATGTATTAGTTATAGAACCATTACATAGAATTTCTATATCAGTATTACTCTTTGGAATGCAAAAATGACCTCCTGTAGTAGTGTCAGTGTGATTTTAAATCGGATAACCACAGATTCTGAATGCCATTGGGATTCTTTTAAGTTGGAACACAAATGTCAAACATTGTTGACTGAATGTGAGATGACTCCTTCTTTCTAATCACCAACAATCCCCATATTTCACTGGTCACCCAATACTGGGAATACAGTTTTACAAGTATTTGTTCCTAAATGTCACCGTATGCAAATCCGACTTTGATGTGAGCAGCTGTACTCGGAATACGCAGTAAGGAGACGAGAGGACACAATGGTGACAAAGTAGTCCCAGCTTAGTGAGATATTTGGATGAAATCTCTGGCTGCTTGGGAAGATTTCTTCCGAGAGATGAAGGGATCCTTGCTTCTTCTCCTGCTGCAGAGAGTGAATGTTCTGGATGTAAAGGTAATAGCAAGTATTTTGGGATGAATTATGGCTTTGATGTTGGGAAAGGCTGTCTGACTCTCAAGACTCTCCAGCAATGTTGTAGGTCTAATGCAGGGGACTGCAACCTGAAGCTTTGGAGCCACATGTGGATCTTCTCGATTGTGCCTCTTTAGCTTCAAAGACATAGGGTAATGTTTTGAATAAATAATAGACTCGATTTTTAAGTAGAGGCTATCTTATTGTGTGATTGTCCACACCTCAAACATTCAAACATGTCCAATAATGCATTTACTGATTTTTTTTTTTATTCTACACCAATGTTGTCCTGTTCATGTTCAAAAGTAAAAGTAGAAAAGAGAAAAAAAGATGATGGTGCACCAAAATCCTAATTCTAATCATTGAGAATGCCATGGTTGACTTGGCTTTTCTGCATTTTAAATTCAAGTAAATGTGTTGCAGCAAGAGAATTGCATTTGAAACAGGATGTATTTTATTTTGAAACTTATATCTATTGCTGTATAAAATAAAAGATTTTCTGTACAAAAAATTATAATACGGTTATGATTTCATTATTGTAGATATTTAGGTTTATGTTTTTTACATTATTTATTTTACTTGCAGCTCTTGTTTTAAACTGTGAGATATGGTGCAACGAATCACTCGCCACGGTTCGGCACACGCGTACCACCGATCCCCCCACTGTTTACACCGAATGCGATTCACATGTCAAATTCATGTACACCGTCTTTATTTTAACATGTGTCAAACTTGATGCTTGACGCCTGTCCAAAAGTGTGTTAACCTGAGGTTCCTGCTGCGAGTGGGAGGAGCTTCTGTCTAAAGCTTTTCTTGACCTCATCATGGAGGATGCAGATGATGAGAGATCAGGTTTCATTATTTTGAAGAGCTCTACAAAAACAGTGCACGTCTCCATGTGTGGGTTCATAAAATCCTTCAGAGGTTCTCCCACTGAGGAGTAGCCTCTCCACACAGTGACAGGAGAAAGACGCCACTCCGCCTGGGAGCAGCTTGGGAGGCGTTATAGCAGCAAAGTGAAAGAATATTTTGTTCTGGAAATCAGACAATATTGACTGTTCCCATTAAAAAATGAATATTTCTTAACTTAAATGATTAAATAATATATTTTACAATATTTCATAATTGATAAAACAATAATAACGAATGCAATAAGAATTAATAATGTAATAACTAAAAATCAGCATTTAATAATTAACAAATATTTCATAATTTACCAAAAGAAAAGCTCCATGAATGTGCTTGCAAGCAACTTGAATATTTATCCAATGTAAGGCATGGATTTTTTTCTAAGTCATACATAGTGAAAAATGGTTCTGGTACTGTCGGGATATATTACGATATGTATCGTATCGTGAGACACATATCGCTACACATATTGTATCGCCAGACTCTTTCCAATACACACTCCTAACTGAGATGTTTTGAAGTACTGTATTTATGTTTTATTAAATATGTTTTGAAGCTTTTCAAGAAATAAATTGTAGCCTTTTATCTTTTTGTTGATTTTTTTCTTTTTACTGGTCGAAAAAAAAAGGATCCAAACTGTGAGTTTTGTGATCTGTTGCTGTGAAATATAGAAAAAAATTCTGCAATGTGACGCTGCCGTTTCATGCTGTCATGTGAAGTTATGCAGCATCGTGTTACTGTTTTTTTTGTCATGTCTTTTTGTGTTGTGTTGCTGTTATTCATCTTTTTTTTACTGCTTTTCCCTGTCATCTTATCTTAGGGTAAATAAGATGTATGATTTCCTTGACACCTCTTGCTGCACATATTACTATAATAATAATTATCCTGTAGGCTAAGTCTCAGTCCCGACTATCTGTGTTATTGTGGATTTGCTGGTGCGTCATGTATCTCAACAGAAAGATGCCTCAAAAGCTCCCATGAACCCTAGACGTTGTGTGTCACTAGTGTGGGGCACGTTAGAAGCATCTCAAAAGATGATCAGAAAGGACCATTTTCCATTTAAAGAGACAATTTTGAACTACCAAAAAAGGATGCAGGTGCACAAACATATGGACTGATTTAAAAGAAGCATGCTACAGCCTTGGTTATGTATTCGAATTGTGAAAAAGCTTTCGTTTTTCCATCTGTTCTGGCAGCTAAAACAAAAATATCTACTATCTTGAAATCATGAAAGCGCTTTAAGACTTGGGAGACATTTCTTCAGTGTATCTACAGACAGAGGAACAAACACCACTATAGAAGTAACTCAATGAATTGCTGTGAGTGTTGTAAGAACATAAAACAGTCTGTGCAAAGCTTGGACCGGCACTCATGATTGATTGATTGATACACAGTTGTAAATCAAAGAGTGCAGTGCTGATCAATCAAAGGAAAAGTCTGTGAACATAAATAAATCAACCATCTTGCCTGTGGCGCTTTCACCTTGCTATAAACCCAGGCATTTGGCAGTCACTGTAGTCTAAGAAATTCTATATGAAAGGGAGACCAAAGCGTCTGCATAAGTAAAATTATGCACACCCTCCTCGCACTTGTCATTCCTGATTGGTTTGTAGTTTGCCTCCTTCTCCCTCTTATTCACAATATGAGATAATAGGCATTATTTCCAGACCTTGTTGGAAGAGGACTGCCTGCTTGGGCGGGACAGGATCTTGAGAGTGCGGTTAAACACCCTGCAGGTTATCCCTATCTCCTGCTGACAATAAAAACAGCATTTGTGGTCTTGGCATGTGATGTGCCAGCAGAAAGAATATAGAAAGGATAGAACTACAGAGTTTACGAGTGTTTTTTTTAAATAAAACGTTAACTCTCTTTCACCAGAGCTTTAGCTCCGGTGTTAATAAAACCGTAACGCTTCAGCTTTTGCGCAATTAACATAATTCCAGTGGATTCTGAGGTACTTATGTAAACAACGTAAATCAGCTGATTCTGTTGTGTCGTAATGAAACACTTTAAGTGTAGTAATGTGTTAGTAATGTGTTGCACATCAGCGCAAAGGCGATATGAAAAGCTGCTTTTCTCTACGTCAGAATCAGTTGATTCACTTTGATCATGTGAGTGGTTTACTGTTAATGTTAAAGAGTGTGTGTCTGCCTTCTAATGCATAGAACACCTTAGGTGCAGGATAGTTTCTGAACTCTTCCTTTTTAGGATTTATTGCCAATGTAAGATTTGGAGGGAAGCAGTTAAAGAAAAATATCTTATCTGGCAAGATTACAACATACGTCTTTTAATATACTGTTTAGAAAAATATAAATACAGTCCATAAACCCACATCCAGCTTGGTGGTGTGGATTTACAAGGCTATTCTGCTTTTAGCAGCTGAGCCACAGTGCTCATCTATCTTCTAAAGCAGAAAAGGATCTCCAACAGCTGACTTGTTTGTTGGCCTGACCTGCTTTCTTTGCCAACAACAGCTAATGAACAGCAATCTTCAGAAAAAAAGGTAATTGTTCAAAAATGTGTGCATTTATTGGGACACTTAAGGCAACAATTACCACAACAAAACATTTACAAATTGCACCAAAACTTTGGAATCCTTCATGAAGCAGAGTTTGCATAAGTAGTAAAGCTCCCTGCAAATTTGAAATTTGCATGAAGCCGGTTGTCCCTTCATTGCCTCATACTGAGTCTTCACATCTCCAGGCACAATTACAGCCATAACTTGAGCAGGACAAATTAGCTGTCAGTCTGCACCCTACTTAAACATACAAACAGCAAGCATGCCAAGGCAACAGCCGCAACATTTAAGACGAAAAAAGTCTAAAAACTGGGCGGAGAGGAGGCACAGAGGGTCACACAGCTGACCTCACAGGAGACAGAACCATGTCTAAGAAAAACTCTAAAAAGCTACTTCAAAATGTCACTTTGACTTCACAGCAGCAGCATAAAAATACTGACATGGATGGAGAGTGGGAGAGGCAAAGATAGGAGCTGCAGCAGGTTCAAGTATCAGTCCTGTTCACACCCCCCTGGCTAACGACGAGCGCTCAGTAATTGACATGCAGCAGTGTGACAGTTTGAGCGGGGGGAGAATCATCATAAAAATGCAATAAAAATAATGGCGTGATGTGCTTTACAGATCGTACGATGTTCCACAAAATAGAAAATCAATGGTCACAAGGAGGCAGTTTGAGCCACACTTATCTGTTTCACTGAGCACACAATGTTCCATCGTTTCAAAAGATGAACGACTGGAGAAAGGCTCAAACTGCTTTTTCGTCAGTTATTAAAAATAATTGTCCCTAAAAGTTATTAACATTCATAAAAAAGAGGCTCAAAAGATGTCATTTTGTGTAAAAAAAAAAATACAGCTTGACAAATGATTTGAGTTTCAGCATTTTTTTGTCCTGAAGAACAGAGTTCTTTGGCTCATTGAGATTCTCTCTTAATGCATCTACATCTCTCAGTAGTAACCATATAAGCTATTGTAGTTTCATGAACATTAACATAAAGGAGTTGAAGGCAGAATGTTTAAACAATGTTCAGATGCATTATTAATTGGCTGAAAGCAAAGCTATGGTGTACTTAGAGCTTCCTGCAGGCTTTTCAGGCCCACCAACAAAAGGTCAGTCACATTAAAATCGTTTCCTCGAAGTGACTGAGTAACGTTACCTGCTGCTACCCCGTTACACGCTGTGTATTAGGGAAATCATTTATGGAACTCTGAGGCTGAATTGCATTTAAGTGAGTTTTCCACTGTTTTCTGCACTTTAGGCCAAACCGACTGTCAAGATGACTCGAAAACACTTCCATAAAACTCCTTTTCTTAAAGACATCCTTTTACAAACACACATTTCCATGCCCATACCTGGAAGCTGCCCAAATAAACTGCAGGTCCACCTCTGGCTACTGAGCAGCTTCACTGGAATAAAGGAATAATAACCCTTCACAGAAGGGTAACGAAGGTGCTGTTGGGTATCTGTCCCACTTATGTTTAACCCTGGTCTGAGGTCTTTAACCAGTGAAACTCCAGCCTTTGGTCTGTGTGTACATACCTGTTCAAATCATGTTATGATCGAAGACGGGGAATCCTTTTTTACATTACATTATTTCTGATCGAAGCACAGTAAGAAAGAATGGAGCCGCATCAGTTGAACAAATCATCACCAGGTAGATTGTTTCACAAGCAACTAACATTTTTCAACAGCCAGGGTTTTTGTTTTGTCTGCCAAGATAGCCACGGTCAGGTGTTTATAACTATCTTAAAATCGAACCAATACAAAGCATTGAGTAACATAATCTCACACTTCATCCATTTCTCACCGGGTCCTTCTGGGTAAAGGCAGGCTCCTACGGCCTACTTCTTAAACTGATCTTTAAGAACACATTTTCTTTTCATGGATGTAAAGTGAACACGTTCACCACAATCCCTGACTTGCTTATAGCCAAATCCAAACACTTTTTTTTTCTCATCCACAGAAAACTTTTTGTCAGTTGCTGTATTCAGCTTTGTCTGGACAATTTCTAAGAGATTTCGTTACAGAAAGAGGTCGAAGGAGCCAGAGTTGTGACAAATCCAGGTGCAGGAGGACAAAATAGGCAATTTACTTCTGTTTAGCCAGCAAAGAGCTTGTTTAAGGCAAGTCCAAACAAGCCCAAACCTCACTGCCAGCCTGTAAGTAAGACAAAAAAACAAAGTCGCTTAGAAGAAGCAGACGTGGAACAATGCAGCGCGACTGAACGACGGTACAAAAAGTGTACTTGCTTTTTATCATCTCACTTACCTAATATGTTTTCTGTCACTTTATTTCAACATCACAGCATTGAATTTGGATTGAAGTGTCACCACACTATATGAATAAATAAGTGCTGTGTGCACGCTGTAATGAGATTCATTAACTGTCCTGCTTGGTAAACACTTTCCATCTTGTGTTTTACGTTGTTTACATTCGGCAAGTATTCTGGCGGCTTCTGAGCCAGCGACAAAGGGTGCATTAGCCATGTTAAAAATAACTAGAAGATAAGATGCTGTTTCAGGTACGGGCTTAATTATGCATGACTTTAATTTAAAAAGTCTAACACGAATGCTTGGTCTCAGAGAAGAAGCACATTTTTAACCTTCTAAAGGAATACGGAAAGCAAAAACTGCCAAAAATGTATCAGCATTTAATTAGAGCCATGGTTCAGGTCATCTGATTGATGCAACTTCCACACTCTTTGGTTTCTATTAGCCCTCAGGAGACCATGAACACTCAGCAGCTGCTATCTTTGGATGCCAATCATCTTCTAATTAAGTTTTAATTTTCCTTCAACTCGATCTGCTGCTCCTTTCTGTCACTCACATTGGAGCGGAGAGAGGGCGTGACTGCAAGAGGAAAACAAGACCTCAATCCTGTCAAATCTTCACAGAGTGAGTAACGGGGATCGGAAAAGTCAATCAGCGTGCCAATCAGGGCTTTTTTCAAAAGAAGTCGGTAAAGTTACTTCAAGAACACCAACAAAGTTTTTAGGTTTAATTAAAACCTAAAAACCGAACTATAAGGCGCATTAAGCTAGACAAAAAAGTCAGAGATGAATCTGTCAGTCAGGCAAACTTGATGAACTGCAACCACAAGAACTCTAGAACTTGTTTGTAACAACTACAAATTAGCCATGTTAAAACGTTAGCCGCGTGTTTTTGCAAAACTTCCAAAAACTCCCAACTTTGTTTGCAACACGCAATAAACAGATTGATATATCGCTAAAACAAAAGTTACTGTGACTACTTTGACTCCCAAGCTTGTTAGTAACACGTAGAAAATCCACAGTCCAACACCGCTACAAGTTAGCCGGGTTAGCTTATCAACAATAGCAGCCAAACGTGTTTACAACACATAAAAAAACAGACTGATACTGCTAAAACACACGTGTCTGTGATTACGCTAAGCCCCAACCTTGTAAATAAAAAGTAAGGTCAAATTCTTCACTACATTTATCCCTCCAAATGGTAGTTAATTCAGACATTGCTTCCACTCATGTGATGTCATCAATAGTGGTCGGTTAGCTACGCTAGTGCGAAGCTTCCAGCGCCTGAATTTACATAACAACAGCGGATTTAAAACGTTAAAAAAGATCATGCCAAAACAAAAAGTCATTACTTATATTTACATGTAAACTTTTATGCTTCAGAGCACACCCACGTGAAGAAGAGCGATTCTCTTCCGCAGCACAGCACAACGCCAAACCCCTTCGCAACGGAGGGCTCTGTATCACTCTGCTTGGAGGGTTAACCCTTAAAAAAACTTTTTCCGACACCACTTCCACTTCAAATGCCCCTACAAATGGAGTCGTAGGGAGAAAGGGTAAAGAGAAGGGAAGAATTTGGATTCGGCCAAGAACAGCACAGTCCAACAACATTATATGTTAGCCGCACCCTAACCCTAACTCTACAATAATATCCAAACTTCTTTGCAGATTGATACAGCTAAAACAAAAATGACTACTACTACTGGCTACTTCCCAATCATGTTAGTACCACTTTAAAAAAAACTGTCACATAGCCGTGTTACTGTAGTTACAATACATCCGAACTTGTCTGCAACTCGTTAAATAAACAAACTGACATTTTGATAGAGCACAGCTCACAAAATCACTTTGACATCAGTAAGCTCAACCAGAATTAATCTATATATAAGGTGCTCCAAATCATAGGGGGCAGTGTCCTTATATGAAAAAAATTAAGGCTTTTAAGTGCACCTAATTGAGTAAAGTAAAGTATGCTAAAGTTATGTCAACTAAGTTTTCTCTGGACTCAAAAAGAGAATAAATAACATTACTGTATGTGAAGTTGTAAGTTTTTTCCCACTGTTTGTTGAAAATATAAAAATACTGAATAAAAATTATGCAAATTTATCCCACGACTAGCTTAATTAAACTTCTACAGAGTAGAAATATAATGACAGTCGACTATACCCACTGTATTATTGACACTTTTTCCAATGGTGTATGGAATTATGGAGACAAATATAAAGGGACAAAAAGGCAGATATTAATGGTCGTTTCAACCTCTGAATGCATAAGTAACCACCTGTTTGTAAGACAATCCAGCCACATAATCAGCGTATTGTTTCCATTTGTATTCACGACTGTGGATCATCAAGGTCAGTGTCCGTTCATGCTGTTTCTCAGCCTATCCATGCATGTTTCTTATTCTATGCAAGAAGATCTCTTGTTAAATGCGCCGCTCTCCCGCTCGATTGTGTTTAGCCGAGCGGCGCAGATCAAAAAAGCATACATTCCACCAGTCTCCATTATTTTCAAACGGCACACAGACTACTGGTACGTGCTGTTGTTTGGTTGTTTCTCTGCACATATAGAGTTATGGGCTTTCCGTATTGTGGGGTGAGCTGGAGCGAGGTGGAGTGTGTGATAAATGTCCTGTTTGGTACTGATGGAGTACGCCCCACAAAGCTGTGTAGTCCTGGGGGGTTGGCTAATCGCTATGTTTCTCTTGATTCTCGGTATCCTTGTAGCCTTTCAGTATGAAAAAAACAGGGAATTTGTTTCTGATGATCTGAGACATAAGATCTTTGACCTAATATAGGCGTGGTGATGATTTTCAGCTTTTTAATACCTGGAATTCCATCACATGCAACCTGAGAGTTAATGACTGAATGGAAGCTGTGTTTCGCTTGTTGAAAAGCTTTTTCACGTTTATCCACGAGACAAATTTGCATTTGTGATCAGAGCAGATAGTTGGAACAGACGCAGTTCTGTTTAACAAAGCATTAATTATGTAAACTTGGTGAAAACAAAAAAATGGCTTCCAGGCCCCGGCTCTTCCCCCCCCCACTCTGCAGCCATCCCTCTATCTGGCAAATGACAAAGACCTCGCACAGACATACACAAAGGCCAGTGAAGCAGAACACATCTGGCTGCACGGCCCGTCAATCTCACACTGCTTTCTGGCCCTGCTGAGGGACAGAGCTGGCTTTACTCGGTCTTCCTGCTGGTGCTGATGCGAGGTTTCATCCAGGGCAGCATGAGACTCACAAATCTCAAGGTGGACAGTATATGAGGGAAGCATGAGAGAGAAAATAAGTAAAACAAGTCAAAGAGAATAAAACCAGTGTGAGACAGAGAAGAAGAGGAAAGACGGGGAAGAGGCAGAGAGATGTCTGGTAGACTGTGCCCACCGAGAATCTATTTTTCACCACTAGCAACACTAAAAACACATCAAAAGTGTCGTGGCTAAGCTGCATGACACCAAAAAAACCAGTCTGACGCTCAGTCTGGGAAAAATTTTCAACTTTTAGTGTTCCATGCTGTTGGCATTAAACACATGCAAAACTTTTGTTACTGCTGCCAAGAATATGCCAATGCGCATCAGAAGGTAATGTAAGAAAATAAGAAGAAAAAATATATTTTTTAAAAAAGCCAAGTAAACAGCTCCGTCCCCTTGTGAGCATACAGCCTAAGGGTGTACAGGGGGTTGGAAGTGTGTCAAAGGAATAGATCCAGCAGATCGAGATGTGAATGGAGTGCAAAGAAAAGGATGACAAACAGACCTGGAGCTTGACGAGTTATAATAGCTTGACCACCTCTTCTAACCCCTCTGTGCTTGCTTCTTTGCCTGATAAAAATGAATTTGGCTGAGCATACAGGAGGGAGAGGAAAGCTAAGAAATCCCAGAGCGCAGCAGAATACCTCTGTCAGACACTGCATGAAAATTCATGATATTTTTAACACCAATACCTCCTGCTATAAAGACCCACTCCGAAGAAAACTGTCTTTTTGACACGTTCTTGTGGTTGATTTTCTGATGATGGAGAACATGTATATTAAGAAAATTAAAATCAATATTCTATTTCTGAGTATTTTTTAATGCCAATTCTTGTGAATCAGGAACAGACAAAAAACTTTGTTTTAAAAGGATCATACTTGTGAAGAAAATATGCTGGCTGGGCCACAAGCTGCCTGATTGAATCCCTCAAGGAGGGGGGCGGGGTTATTCCACTCCAACGGTCCTGCCCATAACTCACTGAGTCAAATGAAATACAGAACTATGACCTAAAAAACAACACTTTTTTTTTTATTCTCTTAACTAAAAGACAGCTGAGAACCCTTTTACAAAAGATGATCTGGGTGACTGTAACTTAACCAACTTGTTGCTCTATTATTGCTCCATATTATTGTTGCTCTAAATTGCTCTATAAGATCAGGACATTATTTACATCTGCTCATCTTTAAAGTCACAAACACACAAAACTGCCATATCAATTCATTTTCATGTCTATGTTTATTCTCTTTTACATATTTGGGTCGATCATTTTCAACTTTAATGGAGTTTTTTTTTTCCAAAATCAATAAATATTACATTTGTGTTTTTATGATGTTTACATCATCTAGTTTATTAAAGCTGTCCATTTCTTAAGATTCCCCATGATACAATTTGATTTGTTTAAAATTCAAAATGTAATTTATATTCTTTGAATGTTCATTTTTACAAGAACATTAAAAAAAATCCCTAAAAATAAATAAAAGCACAATCTATCAACAGAAAACAAAATTCAGTCTCCAGGTTTTGATTCTTTTCAAAGTTTTTACATTATGGACATTTTTTCAGGGCCATTTTTCAATATGTGTTTAAAATGCCTGTTTTTAATATGTCTTTTTTAATATGTAATATGTTTAATATACTAGTAAAGAAGAATAGCTTTACTGCTATTTTTTTAAATAATGGTGACATGCATTGCATGATTACCAACATTTTTTATTCCTATTATGCGCCCTGTTTTCTCAACTTTCTGATGTATTTATCCCTATTTTTTTTATTCCAACCGGATGGATTTGTAACTATTTCTAGCTGCTTGCGTTGGGATCTTTAAAAGCTTTGGGTTTTGATGTCTGTTGTCACAGGTAAATATTCCCGACAGGATATTCCCATGAGTTGAGGAACACCCAGGTGAATGTTAAAAACAAAGGTATAAAAAATCTTTTCTGCATTCTGTCTTGTACTCTGTTAATGACATGTGCATTGTCTTCATCCAAAGTTTATTTTAAAAAAAAACTGTTATTGTGTTCATTAATAACACATATTTGGCATTTTAGGATGATGAATTAAATAATTATTCCAACATCAGACCATTGCTTCACTTTCTATCTAAGAAACTAATCAGCTCATCAACTACTCATTACAGCCTCAATGAAACACTGAACAAACCTTTTATACTCCATTAAACAGAACAAAAATGTCTGCACATTTTGCAATAAAGCAGTGTTTATAAATTAGCATAAAGTAAATACCACGGCCTGCCAACGTCAGAAATAATGAAGATATAGCGTGGCTTGGCTTCATCCCGACAGAATCTGTCGGTCTAACATCAAACCATGAAGCAAAATTTCATATTTCTAATAGACAATACAATAACCTTATAAAAAGCATTTGCCCCCCCCCCACTACGACCAGCACCACCACCCTGCTCGGCAAACATAACCCTATCTGCAGGCAGCGGAAAGAGCAAATCCTAATCACTCGATCATTCCTCGCTCCATCTCCGATGGGAGAGCCTGGATGTGGATGACTTTATCAAAGGTCAAGCGGAGAGGGCAGCGCTTCCCCACACAGGCAGCTGGAAAGGTTTCACTGAAAACAGAGGCTGAAACAGGAAGCTCTCCACCCGACACGTCGCTGGAGGAAAGAAAAACAGGAGTTCGGATAATAACATAACACAGGGAGTTATGAGCCTTCGTGTTGCTAAAGCCACTAATGATCCACCTGAGTGACTCTCTTTGTCTGGGTTTGCCAGTAGCTCTGCCGTAAACACCGCCACACACAGCGCCATGAGAACGACGGCGTGAATCCACCAGCTGTAATTATCATCACGTTTTCTCCTCCTAAATACAGTTTATGCACAAACCTGCTCTTTTATCTGTCAGAATTATAATTTATTTAATGCTGTCGTTCCTTTTCTCTTGCAGCCTTCTAAAGCCAGCTCAACTTTCCTTTCATTTCCTGCAGAATTCCACTAAATCTGGCCTGTCAGCATGAGACTGCGTCTGCGCAGCTGCCAGCAGGACATGCAAGATGCATCACACTTCTCATCTTCGCACCTCCATATTTCTGCAGCTCCACCTGCACCCCCACCCCCACCCCACACCCCACACCCCACACACACACACACACTCCAAACGCTCCACCTTGACCAGGATATAAGGCTGCTTCCTGACAAGCCCAGGCGAGTGCGTGTGTCTCCAGCATCTGTGGGTCAGAAAAAACAGCCTCAATGGGAGCCCGACAGAGGGCTTAGGCTTACCTTTCAGTCTGAGATGACACTAAAGCCTTCTCCTCGCTGCCATATTACATCTGCAAGGAGAATGCACAATTGGCTGGAGTCACCTTTGCAGAAACACGTCTGGTTTCAATGGGTGATAAACAAAAAAGAGACCCCAAAGTGGAAGTAGGTTTCATGGGAGCGCCCTTAAAGGGGAGTCTCTTTATAGTCCCACCCTGTTGAAAATGGTGGTGTGGCATTTTTCTGATGATGGAGGTCATAAATTAAGAAAATTCCTCTTAAAACTGCATTTATGATTATTTATTTGTTTTAATTGTTGTGAATCAGGAGCAGATGACAAAGTGTCTTTTGAAAAAGTGCTTATTTGTGATGTAGACCGCAAGCTCCCTGCTGTGCTCCGCTCCCCAATTGGAAAGGGGAAGAGGGGTCGGGGTAGCTCCACACCAGCAGTCCCGCCCACAACTTAGAGATGAATTTCTAATGAACTACTGCCACTCTGCAGAAACTACGTTCTAAAAAACAACAAGTTTGGGGGTTTTTTTTTGCTAAAAACAGCATACTCCGAATTAAAAGACCACTAGGAACAATTTTAAGATATATCAAGAGATAATCGGAGTAGGACTCTAAGACTGCTTTCCCAATGGGCTCAGCAAAATACATTCAACACTTCCAACGAAAACTCTTTGTAAATGCGCGCTTCAGTCTTCCACGTTCAAAACACTCGAGGTACAAAACGTACAGCTATTGAGGACGTGTTTAAAGTCAAAGCAGTTGAACTATGACTAAACAGGGACTAAGATTTGGTAGCGACATTTGGATTAGGGATGGGCCGATAGAATTTTTTCCAGCCGATACTGTTAACCAATATTTTCCCTGCAACTGTGACCGATAGTTGGTTTTTGCCGAGGTACCATCTACCAGGTTAAAGACTTAATTGGGCTTACCTGACTTAAATGGATTAATCGGACTCCCATACGCCGCTTAACCCCGTCCAATGGTGGACTGGAAACACTTCCGACCAGGGTCATGTCCTTTATCTGATTCACCTTTCACAGCTCAAGTACACTCAACAGCATTGGTAATGCCTGGTAATAACCCTTTTACTCATGGTGCAACAACACCAACAGAATTAAACTTAACTCCCACAATGCACTCCTGCTGTGGTCAGGGTCACTACAATAGTTTTTGGATTTGAAAAATAAAAACTGGGTTTGAATGACGATCTCTTTACATAAGGAGATTTTTGTGCCCATGAGATTATGGGACTTTTTTCACTAAAACTTTATTGTTTCACGTGATGTACATCACCTTCCGCGTCAGCCTTCATGAACAGAGGGTTTTAAATGAATGCAAACCGTAGGGGAAAAAAAAGAAGTTTGCAGTGAAATTGAAATGTTGTAATAATTCCCCTCTGTTTTGAAACTTGCCAGTGAGGTTACAGATAGAGCGGTATGAGCGTGTGTATGTGGACGGAACATGAACGCATGCATGACAGGGAAAAGCGCAAGGCTGTTGGACACGTTTATGACCACACAGCTAGATATTTGGGGCGACTGGATTCTAAGAGTTTTTTCTTTTTTTTTGTATTTTGATGTTTGTTTTTAGTTGTGACACATTTTGAGCTGCGAGACATGAAAAGTGCTTTCTGTACATAAAGCTGGATTGACTGATAAGTTCAGTTTGTTGACTAGTCGGGAATTTCTAGTGGGAATTCCTGTACAGACGGCAATGTTATGATCTTGTGCGGAAACTGTGAAAAAACTCCAGACAGCAGAGATCTTCAACAGCCAAAGTGTGCTCGGACCCCTCCCCTGTGTGCGGCAAGCCTCTGATGCAAGACGCACACGGGGATGGAAGGGGGAGAAAGCCTGTGCCACCAGACCACCGGTCAAAGTAAAACAGAAATGTCTGTGCCATAGTGTATATCGGTGGAATTTTTTATATCGGTCCAATACTGATCATCTCAAATTATGCAAATATTGGCCAAAATGACGTCCCTTTTCATTCAAGGCGGCGCCAGCCGTTTGAAAATTGATTATGAAGGAGAAATCAATATCTGCGGTTTGTGCCTGACCACAATTCTATGACATCAAGTCTCTCATATATCGGAATAGAGCTGCGAAAGAAAAAACCTGGAGAAGGATTTATAAGATTTGTAACGCTTTGACATTTGACACCAAGCCTTTTTCAGCTGCGAGTACATGCTTTAGTATGGGGTAGAAACAGTCCAGAGACACGTACACATTCAATTCAATCTTGAACACGCATCACATGCTTAGAGTGAACGTAGCATAAGAGATTCAAAGTGTTAATCCAGAGCCCCCTGCATGACGCTAAAGACTGAGGAAGGTGCAATGTAGCAAAGCTTCAGATCCTCCAAACTGCAGGTCGCACAGTCTAACTCAGCACACGTAAAAGTCTAACACAGAAAAGGAAAGGAAGAAGAGCTGATGGTTTTAGGTTATAGGAGGATAATGAGGTTTGTCAGTTTGAGCAATGATGTGTGTCATAAATCTGCCTGCAAATGCTAAAGTGTTATGAGGTAAAAAGCAAAACAAAAGCAGATTCGGCTGTCATATATTTTTGATGGCGAGTGTGCGAGCAGCAGCTAACAAAAGGAAAGTCTGAGCGGATGAAGGATGTTTGAGGTCTTAATGAACGCCCCGGCACACACAGCCAGAGGCATGTGTTTTCAGTAAGTGTGAGTTCCTTAAACCAAATTATAGAGAGGGAGGTTTTAGACTGCTACCTGCTCATTACCTAAAGATGAGTCACTCTGCAAATTACAGAGCCACAAAGTGTCCCAGGTGAAACGACTGACCCTCCCTTGACTCCCACATTAGCATGCAAACACCGCACACACACCAATCCTCCGACCAAAATGCAAATCTAGGCGTGACATTTGTGATCTGTGCCGCTGTCACCTCGGAGACTTAGTTGCTATAATCAAATTAATCCGTACAGTGGAAACTGGCTAATGAAGTTACCTTCTCTGGAAGCCCCAGGATGGGAAAATGATGTCTCTGTTGGAGGCCTTTTAGCCTCTGCATTGGCGCGCGTGTTTCTGAGCAGCCCCAGGAAACACACGCCTTCAGACGGAGGCTTAATGAGTGCCTGGGGAGCCGGGCAGACACGCACGCTCAAAGTTAGGTCTGTCTTCAAACGTCCCTCCTTTTTCCCTGCAACCTGAAACGCGGTGCGTACCGTAGACGCCATGGAAGCTGGAGGGACGGGAGAAGCAAGATGTCATGCAGAGAGAAATGACTGAGCCATAAAGAGAGGGCGGATTAAAGGCCCACAGAGGGCCAAAGATGTGTTTTTGAGAGGGCACTGAGGAATTTATTTATCATCAGAGCCTCCTAATGAGCTACATTTTTAAAAACATGAAGGAATTTAAGAGCCTGCCTCTGACTAGAGAAGCTTCAACTCCGGTATGTTGGAGATTTCTTTTGGTCCTGATTACGGCAACCTCATTTCAGACAGATAAAAGACAGGAAAAATGTGTATTTTTATTCTTTTTAGTGTTCTTCTTTATTTTGGAGTTAAATTATCCTTCCTTGATGTGAATCATTTCACAGGTATCTGGTTCAGTCGACGTTTTCTTTGCTGCTTTTGACTTTCTGTTTTCATAAAAGTCAAACCTGCCCTTCCTAAGTTTGAAAAAAGTTAATTAAAAAAAAAAGAAAAAGATGATTTGACAAAAAGATTTCCCAAAAAGTGTAACAACTGAAAATCAAAAGTTTGAAGTGTCGAGGACAACCGAACAATTCTTTCCACTGATTTCAGTGGGAGAAGAAAAACTGTAAAAAAGAACATTTTACTAAAAAACAGTTGTTCTGTGGGCTGTCATTTCAAAAATACTAGAGAAAGTCTGCAAAAAAAAACTATCTTTGCAGATGAAACCACAAAAAACTGCATTTGAAATTGGCAAAGAAAGTTGAACCTTTAAAAAAAAGGCTTTCATAAAAAGACGGACATTGTAGTGACCGACAGTATCTGAACTAAGCTGGGTAAACCTTGTGTTTTGGGTGTTTTAACATATTCTTGTGGCATTTTTCTCATGATGGAGCTCATAAATAAAGACAATTAAGCTTAAAAGTATTTTTATACACATATTTTTGAAAGAAAAGCAGAAGAAAAAATGCCCTTTGAAAAAGAGCTTATTTTGACGTTGAAAATCTGTACGACTGGATAGCTCCAAATACTGATCGCCATCTTTGTTGCACCTAATGTTAGGCTGGGTTGTGATGGGCTATAAACTAGTGCGACAGAGGTTAAACAGAGCTCTCAGTAATCTCAGTTTAATCATAACTAAAAGACCACTGGGAACGCTTTTTTAGACAGATCAAAAGGTGATCGGAGTGGAACTCTAAGGATTTTTGCTGAGTAAAAGCCTTTCAAAAAAACAGGAGCACTTATGCCGTAAGGCAAATGTGTTAAAGGAGATTCCTTAAAGACGTATAAGACTATTGGAATAAAAACCTGTTTTCATGCACTGACCACACCAGAATTTGGTGATGATTAGTCTTTGCTTCACTTAAGAGACTATTAAATTAAGAAATATTGATACTCTAAGCATCCCCAAGCTTTTAATAGATCATGCACATTTTTAAATTAAAAAAACTAAGCATTTAAACCTAAAATATAGAAGAAAAGTTTCTAAACCATTTATGGTGAAAGTATTATCTGCCCTTCCAGCCGTTTCCTCCGGTTCTTCCACACTGCAGCTCAACAGGACCACACAATACTGTCAGTGTTATGAAAAACATGTTTTCTTTTCAATAAAACTGCCTGCAAACCCTCAATTTCACCCACACAGCTTCCATTATTAAGTTCTACCAGGACTTATCAGCCAAACTCACATCCGTTTATTTCTACTGAAGAAAAATCTTTCCCCCTAATCTCGGCGGAAAAGGACAAACAGATGGACAGACCAATCTTAAACCTTTCAAGAAGAGCTTGTGGTGCCACAGGGACTCACTGAACTGGGATAAATCCTCAGCCCTGCAGCCCCCTGCTCGGTATGAACCCACTCCCAGAGGTGCAGGCACACCTAACCACACCAGCTGGCGACCAACGAAGTGAGAAGCCTTCCTCTCTCTTGAGGTACAACAAATCCATTTGCCATAATCACAGAGGACCACTGCATCTCCCCAAACCCATCCTTATCTCCTCCTTTTGGTGACACACAATCAGACTCACTTCTCACTCTGAAAATCGGAATTAAGCCAAGTTGGCTGGAAGGAATTTCCTCCTTTGCTTTTCTAGAAAAAAAGGCGACTGAAACTTTTCCATCCAGACAAAAACACATTCCTGTCTGCCGCTTGTTCTTGAGTTAGTTCTCCTTGATTTACGCCCCTCTGATGGGATTAGCTCTTTAGGGCCCCTCGCCCTCCCCATCAGCGGGGTCGAAACTGCAATGCCATGTCACACCTGCCATGTGCACCTGCGGGTCAGAGAAAAGTTCATTTGGAACTAAAAAATACATTAGATGATGCATTTGATCTAAACATCGCTCTGTTTTACATAAATGCCTTCCCTGCAGGGTGATTACTCAGGCCGGCCTGGTTCCAAATGCTTTCTAAAGGCTAACAAATGGTTGCGGTTGTGAAAGTGGCGTAATAGCTGTGAGCGTTGGGTTACACAAGAAAGCAGGTCGCAAAAAGATTTAAATAAATAAATGAAATAAGCCAGGATGAGCAGCAACGTAGGTATCTTATCTCATTCTGTTTCCCGTGCCAAAACACAGGCCATCCATTCAGCCGCCGTGTTTCCTTAAGTAGAAAAGGACAAGAGCCCAAGGGTATCACACTTTTAGTCTCGCCTTACAGCTTATTAACTCAGCTAATAGGAACATTAATTGCATCGCACGAAAACATTTCAAAAACAGTTAGAATGTGTTAGCGCTGGCATTCACATGGGAGCCAAAGAGCCGCAAACGTGCATTTCAGCACCACTGCTTTCAGTTAAATACCTTCCCAACGTTGCAAAAAAAAAAAAAAAATACCTCAAGGAGATGTAGAGCAAGAAGTTTGTCATTGGGGCTAAGACAAATGACAAAACATCCATGCGGACAGGAGGCTTAAGAAGGAAATGCCGTACATTAGAATAAACAAAGCTATCTACGGAAAAGCCTATTAACGAAGAGCTAGGGATCTTAGCATCGACGGGCTTCCATTGTCTGTTGTCTTAATGTCACATGATAGCACTGCTAAGCAGAGCAAAGCCCGCATTAACCACCATTCTCCTAATGCTTTTTCTCCTGTCCCCTGTGATCAGCTTGCTTCCAGCCATAATCCCAGACTAAGCTGATTCCTAATTACCCTGGCAGTCCAAACAGACAAAGGCCAGGGCCACCATGCAACAAGGTCTCCAGCACTTATGATACTCTACCAACACACTCAGCCTCCGAGGCTTGTTTCTACAGTAGAGCCTGACTTCTTGATCTTTGCACAGCAACGCATTTATCAACAGAGCAGTGCGTCCGAGGATTGGTATGCTAATTTATTTTTTTTCTTTCTATTTTCATTCCACAGAAGAATAAAGGAAACAAAGACCCCTGTATTAATCCACAAGCCAGTGATTTATGGAAGTTCAAAAAACGGCCGGAGGAGTTCAGCAAACATTTAGATGTAATCAGGTGGGAACAATCACCAATCTGGCTCATTGAAAATCTACCAGCCCGCACACACAGCGTGCATGCCAACATGCACACACACTGATACACACAATAGAGCCAAGCAATAATTACTTCTCTTTGCGGTTTTGAATTAAGTTCTTTGTCAGTGGCACTCTGTGGGCTCGCCAGGCGTTCTTTCTGTGCTAACATGAGATACCCAAAGTCTGCCTGTGGCTGCTTTGGATTCAGGCGCACTGAAAGGGTCAAAAAGCTTTCCACTCACACTTGAATTCTCTGCTGCTCTCTAGAAGTCTGCCACTTCTGCTAAAAAAGGCCAAAAACAACAGAAAAGCATTCAAATATCCTACAGCAAGCACGTGCAGCTTTGGAGAACATCACAGAAGTGATGTCCGCAAGCTCTCCATGTGGTAAACCACTGTGCATTTTGTGGCAAAGCATAATCCCAGGGGGCAGTCGCACGGGCAGGTTTGAAAATGAATCCTGGTTCAATTGTCTTGGTTCATTTCAAAGGAGTAATAAGGTTCACATACTTATTACTATCATGATTACATGTTTAGTGAGGTGAGCCAGTTTTGTTCTTCATGCTTTTCTAGACTAAACAGGTGAGCGGTGTTCGGAACTGTGAGAATATTCCAGGCACTGATGGCGACCCCGCTACCAAACACTGGTGCCAATCATTGACTGTATCTGAGAACTGGAGCGAGTGAGTGTTACGTCACCCACAGAAAGTGGCTTACTTAGGGCTCCAACCAAACAAAATCAATTTAGTCGCCATTTTTTTCACCACCATGTTGGAATCAGACAACTCCTGATTGGTGAGAGCGGTTGCCATGGAAATCTTGACCAATTTGGACTGAGCTTGTTGGACGTCCACTTTAAACTGGGCTCAGCAGAATCTGTCAATCAAACATTTTCAATGTTCAACGTGCGTTTATAACTTAAAAAACTTGGAAGACAGAAAAAATATATCATTCTTGTTTGTTGTTGATAGTTCTGTCCTTGTCAAAATTATTTATTATTCATGGATGTAAACGTTATAATCGCAGTAAGCTTTCAGGCCCATACACAGTTCAATTCTCATCCGATCTTTGGTAAGATTAAAGACATGTAGCACATGTACTAATGGCACCAACCTATAACCACCAGTAGCAATGTGTGTCTTACTCAAGGACACTTGAGTGGGCAAGACGAGAACCAAACATGCAATGCTTCAATCAGAGGTTGATCGCTCTGCATCATGCCCATCTGTGGAGAAAGAGGGAAGTTTATAACCATTCTCCGACCATTTAAACCAATTCAGTAGGACTATACTAGTGCAAAAGCACCCCTTGAAATCTGCAACATCACCCAGAGGTGTCAAACTCCAGGCCTCAAGGGCCAGCCTCCTGCTGGTTTTCAGCAGCTGATTATCTGGATCAGGTGTTGTTTAGCCAATAAGGAGCTTCAATGGCAGGTTGGTTGGAAAACGTGTAGGCCTGGAGTTTGACACCTGTGAAACTATATTAATCTGCAGTTTATGAAGCCAGAGTCTGAGAAGAGAAGTAGTCAAGAAGGCCTTTTTTATGTCTTTTTTACTCATTTTTGTTTCTTTTTCAACTAAAATGTTGACTCAACTTGCTTCTGGCTGCTTCTCTAAACTCCAAAAACCTTGTCAAAGACTACAGCTGTGTTCACTTTGAGCCAGTTAAAGATAATCGTTCTTTAGAGATCAATATGAATCCACAACATCGACGGTAAAGAACCACCATTGCCTCAATTGGGTCTTAAAGGCAGCTTTGCACAAAAGGTAGGTTGACAAATGAAGAGCATTTTGATATGTCAGCCTCACTTGAAAAAATGTAATCAACATTATCACCACAGACATCAATGGCAAGCACCAGCTTCATCGGAAAACCTGTACTGAACCTGTTCAGAAAAAAAAAACAGATTTTTTTCAAGTAAAAAGCGCATTTCCTTGACCTGGAGCTCCTGTTTTTGTAAGAATCTGACCAAAAAACAAGTCACATACTTCCCCACAGGAAATTCCTTCTTTGTTGTGAGGTAACAACGCAAGCTTGTTAGAGGGGAAAAAAATGCTACACAAGGTTTTATAAAAGAAAAAGCAAAGATGTGCAGACTCCCTGCTACACCTAAAACTACAACCATAAAGAGAGTAACAGGAGAGTTTAAAAAAAAGACATTTTTTGAAGCCGCCGTGGATCCCTGAGGAGCTGCTGAAGCGGCCACATGTCAGGGAGAGGAGGCTTGTGATGGGAGGTCATGTAGGATCGAAAGGGAGAACTTCAAGAGGAAAAGGAAGACAATGGGCCGACTGTGACAGGCTCTGTTTGAGAAATCAATAGGCTCTGCTTTTGTTCTGTCTCACTTCAGCACCTGAAGCAGAACAAAGCATTCGAGGCGTCACTCGGTAAAAGCTTTTAAACCCAGTCAGCAGTCGGAGGCTGAGGCGCGTGTTCGCCGGCTGCAGTGGAGAATCACTCTTTTTGTGTACATTTAAATTAGCGGCCAATGAGGGTCACTATAAAGCCCAAAGGAAGCAGAGGGTTACATCTATTGTGCAACACTTTTTCTATATAAATGCCACACTGTTTTGTGTTGCTGTGAGAATCTGTGGTAAGTCTTGGCTGCATGAAACTGTGATGAAACTGTATGCAACATTCTCGCTGCTTTGGAGGAAATCCACAACTCCAGTTGGAGAGAGGACAATCCCCTTTACTTCAAATGGGAATTCAGAGACAGTTCAACCAACAAAAAAAAAATCAAAGACAAGCTCAAAATGAGGCGTTTTATCCACAATTAAAGTCAGTTGATGCCTAAATCCTATTCTACAGACTCCTGACGAGTTCAGATACCAATGTTAGCACATGACCTTCCCATAATGATCAAGAACCCCTGCTGCCACAGTGTTAGCACAGAGCAAAGGGTCGAATTGAATATTAGCTTATTATATTTCAGGTTAGAATAGAAGACATTTTGCATGCCTCCTTACATCTTAATACTCTTCCATTTCTACCATCCTGATGAAGCAGGCATGTCTAAAGTCAGTTGTTCAAATTTCCACCGGCATGGAAGCTCCATCAAAGCTCCAGCATTTCACACTTTCCTAGAACTGCAAATTCTTGATTGTGGCTGGCTAAATTACTTTATAAGCTGGTGCAAACCTGTGGCAACAACCTGTGGAAATTTAAGGGCCAAACAAGAACCGATTTTTTTGTTTTTGTGAATAAAAACCACAGTTGTTTCACTGTAGAAGTTTAAAGTAAGCATTTAATTCTGAATAATATGTAACATCAAACCGAAATGTATTTACATGTATTCCTGATTTATGTGAAGAAATGAAAAAGTATCCTGATGCAATTACATGTTTATTGAGTAATTAATTTGCATTTAATGTTATTATAGGGGTTTAAAAATGTTGACCCTCAAACATTTTCATCCCATCAAATCCGCCCCTCTTTGCAACAATTTTGTGCACCCTGGTGACAAAGGTTCATGTGCATGACTCCATTTGACGAGGGTGCGGTACAAAGCCAGAGAGGGCTGCTTTGCTCAAAGGAACCGGTCAAACCAGAAGAGTCGCTTTTCATTTGATGACAGGCTCCGTTGCACAAAGACAAGCGGGTTCTCTTACCAGCAGGGGGAATAATATCCATAACGCAGTGTTTTGACTTTTCAAGGAGTGTTGGGGGCTCGGATTACAAAGGCAGCTTCCAAGAGGTCAGGTATCAGGAACACAAGCGTGAACCCTGACTCCGACCTGGGCGTAAAACAAGCATCCCTTCCGCAGCCCGTTCCATAGGAATCTGCCCTAAAATGTGTTGACATGGTGAGAGATAAAGGATTGAAACACAGCCAGTGGTCTAAATATAAACTGCTCAGGAGGCTTTCTTTCCACCGGGCAGGGGGATAAGGAGCAGCATTAGCAGCATCAGTCTTGCAGACCCACTTTCTCTGCAGCCTAGAGCTCTACCTTAAGGGAGAAAACACAGCGGCTGGATCTGTTGTAACTCACAACACTCCTTAAATCTTTTCTGGAAAATTGCTCATCTGTTTATTTCTTGAGCAATCTCCCCATAATCATATGTCCCCTACAAACATTAGCCAATATTTGTTTAAGCAGCTGCTGAGAGGTATAAAACAGAGCAGAAAACCATAACAGCAGCTTTCATTTAATTATTACCACTTTTTACTTACTTATTCCTTCATGACTGCAACACCCTTTCTGTGCCTGTCTAAAGGGACGACAAACTCCTTAAAAAAACACAACCTGTCACCCTGTCTGGGGCCGCCTGCAGGCCTGAAAACATTTCCGATTTCCAGACTTATGTTACATCACCAGCCCAGTGGAGAGGAAAGCTGTCTGTTCTCCCCATCTTCAACTCTAACTTCAACTTTGACTATTGCTGCATCTGCAGTAACGCAGAGAAAGAAGCTCAGGTTTTTTACTTGCTCCGGAAAAAGGAAATTATCATAAGCAAAATAAAGGCAAAAATCGATACCGGATTCTCTGCCTATGCTCTGGGAAATCTTTTGACTTCTTAATTTCTTTAAGTTTAATCAGAAAATGCAAATGTTTCCAAACATCACCATTGATAAAAACAAAACAGCTGTCATTTAATAAATAAATAAGCATTAATGAAATGTTACGAAACAGGCTAAATTTTAAGTTTTTGCAACAAAAATGTGAAAAACAAGTCAAACCGTATTTTTTAGAATGCAAGTCACTGTCTTTTTTAGTTCTTCTGAGGGTTGTGTGACTTATACACAGATGCGAGTAGGTGTGTGTTTGTATTTGCAACTGACAGCAACACGGAAGAAGAAAGCGCCGCTCAGCCTCATGCTACGTTCACACCAGGCTCAGAAACGCACATTCAAGCCGCCACTGTCAATGACAAGTCTACATAAAAACGCACGTGTTGGAGTACCACATTCAAAACTCTTGCATCCATGTTCCGCTACGCAACTTTTTAAAGTCCGGTTATTGGCCGTGCAATTATTTGCATGTCAAGAGTTAAACCAGCTGAACTTTGACCAATCAGGAACACTGGTTTGGTAACGGCGTTTGACTAGCATTTTTTTTCTAAACACGGAAATGCCAACTGGTTAAAAATCAATCATAAAGGAGAAATTAATAATTGCGTTTTGAACCCGACCAGAATATGTGACACCAAATCTTTCATATATCGGAATAGAGCTGTAAGACAAAAAGTCCCGACTCACAGACTCACAAGATTTGACACATTTCAACGTTTTGTTACTTTGATTTGCCTTTTCAAAATGAAATGTCCATTCTTGGTTTTGTATTTTGTTAGTTACATTTCTCCCAAAAGTTTGATGATTTTGTTCTTCTTTATTGTGCTTTTTGTGGCCACTGCGACTTATAATCCAGAGCGACCTATAGTATGAAAAGTATGGTACTTTGTTTTAAAGACACATTTAGTTCATTTCTACTCTTCATCGTGAATAGTTTTAACAGAATGGCTCATTTCAATCTATTATTCACAGTAAGCTTCCTCCATATTCCACCTCAAGCCCTGTATTAATCGGAATTCTCTAAAAGCTATCTTTGCCGTCTGACCCTCTCCAGTTGCTGTACATCAGGCAGCCCTGCAGAGAGTCAGGCACAACAGTTCATCGCCGCTGGCTACAACACTTAACTGTCTGGAAATGGCCAGTTGCGCTTTTAAAGGGCCTTCACAGACAGTTTTAATACAGCATGTTTTCAAGAACCGCTGAGTGGAAATCATTTGCATATTAAGCCAAAGAACATGGCAAGGAAAGGATGCCAATACATCCATTTACTGTGGGCGTTGCTATGGGGGTAAATCAAAAAGACTTCAGGCTTAGCTAACCGATATTCCAGTATTTTTAACAGCAATTCGAAAACAAAGATGCAGTCAATCTGTCACATCCACCTGCAAACCTCACACAGCTACAACAGCAGCTTCTTTGGAGGCAGAGCTGTTCAAATCGAGCTCAGACCAGACGGAACAACAAGCAACAAGAAGAAAACCTGTTAGTCCACCAACAGACTCTAATAAGCAGATACGCTTCCTAAATTTATCCGCAAGATATTTTCAGTTTCTAGATTTGTTAGGGTTTTTTCCATTTGTAATTCACTGCACTGACATCCCACATACTCAGTTTTTTTCGTCTAATTGATGGTTTGTTTGATTTTACTCTCAGTTTTCTGAAAACTGGTTAAGCAAAATGGGTTTTAAAATGAAACTTAAAAAGATGTATTTTTGTCAGGTTTTTGAATTGTCCCTCAGTCACCAGTATCAGGTTCATGATCACCAGCTGTTTTCATTTCTGTTAATTACCCTAAGTATATTTAAGTGTCTGGTTTTCAGTTAATCCTCGTCAGGTCATCTGGTTTGTTATGCTCTGCCACCTTATTGGTTCCCACATGGGTTTTTGTCATGTTTAAGTTTGTTTATTAAATGTTTTAGTTTCCACCACCTAGGCTGGTCTCCTGCATTCTGGGTCCTTCACCACCACTTTTTGTGACAATTTTAGTATTTAGTTGAATCTTGTAGCATAAAATCAGTTACTCTGGAATCAATTCAGCATATCTGCACTTCAAGTTCAAATAGAAACAATAAAGAGTCTTTTTTAGTGGGTTCTTTTGCATCCAATGTGTTTTATTTATGAAGGCATTTCTTCTTATGCTTTAATTTAGTTTTTTCATACTGCTCATGTTTTAACATGTTTTAACATCAAAATGTCACTTGACTCTTTGGTTGAGGATGTTACAGGCATAAAAACCCAACAGAAACTACTTTTGGACCTCCTGGGGAAGGTCTGAATGCTGAAAAAGAGAAAAAGACTGTTAAAAAGGAGGACGACCTAAAGCAATACTCTAGAACCAATAACCTGGTAATCACCAGACCAAAGATCAAACCCCGGCAGTGACCAACAACAGTGGGGATGAAGTCAGTGAAATGGAGATGAGCTCCAAAGAAAAACAGGTGGAGGCTTTTCTCAACTCCAAGGTCATTTCCCTGGATCTGGATAACATGGAGACATGTCATCTCCTCCCCAGGAGAAGGGAGATGGATCAACCAAAAACCCAAACAAGTTGTGGAAGAAAAGAAAAAAAGCTGAAGGAAACGAATGTATACATGAATGACCATCTGACCAAAATGAATGATGAAATTATCAAAGAGCCAGACAACTAAAAAATAATCAGAATTCGGAACGTCTGTGTAAGAAACTGTAAAATATCCATCAAACTAAATGGACCACGAGAGCTGGCCAATGTTTGCTGGTCGGGAATGTGGATGTGTTAGAGAAGTTCAACCAAAATCTTAACTGGACTTATGAGATGGAAGCTAAACTCGTCAAACAAAGACACCAGAAATCAAAAACATAATTCTTATTCAGGGAAACCAGCACACAGGAGATAGGAGGACATAGACCTGATAACAAGTGTTTTTTTTTTCCTCAATTAACTTAGACAGCAAATATTACAGCGTAGACAACCTCAAAACTCTGTTAACCCAGAAGGAAGACTGTCAATCTGTTACAGGTAGAGTTCAAAAACATTTTAATCATAGAACAAAAGATCACCTAAAGGACACAAAACGCTCCAATACAGAGAACTGAAACACACAGACTTAAATAGACAAACACACAATCAACTAAACAGGATGCAGCAGTGAACACCTCCAGCAGGAGACACAGGTGAGAGGGAGAAGAAAAAGGCCACAACAGACCAGCACAGAACAGGCAGAGAAAAAACAAAATCACAACAAGCTAACGAGTCATAATCATTCACTTCAATACACAGTAGAAGCATGTATACCAACTTTGGAGACATCAAGGACCATCTACAGAATATGGAACATCCATTTAACATCACAGTTCTATTTGTAGCTTGAGTTAATTGTGATAAAGAGTTTAGTTTGGATTGGGGGAAATACAATTACTGGTACGCGAACAGAGTAAAACAAAAAAATGGTGGAGCAGCAATATATAAACCAAAAAAATACAAAGTTTGCATTCATTGTTAAAATGTAAATCGTAGTATATAGCTTACTGGTATGTATAACAATTAAATTGTAATTGCAATGTTATTCAAATGTCACTATATGCCGCATACAGATCAGTAGGTTCGAGCTTGGAGTAACTTAGAGACTGAATGGAAAAATGTTTTACTCATGAAATGACTAAGAATCAATCATTTGTATAGGACAAAGAAGGAGGTTTAAAACTGAGAGGATCTGGGAACTTCTAAACCAAACTGGCGGGCAACACCAAACTCTGACACAGGCTAAGCGCTGGAGTCAAATGCATGAACATCCAAAAATCCCCAAAAATGTACAGAGAAATCATTATGTCACAGCACAGTATGTAAAGGGATTTGAATGTCAATGGGTGCTCAAATTAGCAAACACATTCTAAGCATACAGTTTTTGTGCATTTTGTGGCATATATAAAAATGTTTTCTGATCGTAAACTTCATTATGGTATAAATGGAGCATTACATCATATGTTCACTTTATATCATTACTAGTAATTCCTATACTAATCTGAAAATTCTGCACTGGGACTGATAAATTATTTATACTTCTCCACGGGTATCATGCCTTATATCATAGCAACCATTGACATAATTTAATTATAAAATACAAGACGTGGGGGTTTATATATAAATAGTTTCTTCCCACCCTCTTTCAAAAACTCAAAACATTTGTTGACAAACACTGAATTAATTGTATTCAATGACATATATATGATTATTTATGAATAGTATTCCTTTATGTTGTTAAAATATATTATTTTAAAATCAACTTGTGAATTTATACCAAAACCAGGAGGATTAATGGGTTTTTTTACGTAACTTGAAATAGAAACCTTTTGATTCTTTATGTTAATAAAGAGTCCATTCCATGAAAGTTTTTGAGCTTTTAAGTGTACTGTTCATTCCTCACTATAAACATCCTCAAAGTGGTATTTTCGGAGTAATCCTCTAAAAAGCTGTGCTGTCTGCAGGAGCCCCTCTCCTACCCACAAAAACAAGCGGATTCTCACGAGTTGACGTCATAGATTGAGGTCAGCCCCTTTCAACACCCCCCAGGCCAGCACACTCTAGCAGTGATCTGTAAAACGCTTTCATTTTATTTGCCCAATATGTACATCCATCTTTGCAAAAAGATACACACGCAGGCAGGAACGCTGAGGACGGATCTAGGATGACAATCTAGGATGTGAAACGGGCGGGACCGACAAAGGGGAAAAAGCGGTGCCTCAGAGATCAAATCTTTTCACTTCAGAGTATGAAAAGAGTCCACAAAAATAACTCATATTTTATAAAGAATTAGTTCTTTAGTGTTCTAAAGGTCACATGTGGTCACATATATGGGTGTAGTTTACTCTAAAAAGGCTTAAGAAAATCATGGTATAACCCCTTTAAAATAACTGAAAGTTGAGTCCCACTGCAGCCTTCATAAGGATTTTTAACCAAAGCATCACACATTCTCTTCACAAAGACTTGAGCAAACTCTGTCAGCTTGAGGAAATAGAAGCAAGTCTCCATTAATATACATTATGTCGTGTTCTATGGAAATGTGACTCACTCTGTCACGACTGACAGATTTACAATTTCTTCCTTTCCTTGTACTCCACACAATGCAAACACCATTTCTCTGCTGCATACCAAGTTCTTTGTATGCCGTCGCATCTTTCAGCAGCCGTCTGTCCCACCGGCCGTGTCTCACTCTAGGCAGCGACTCACTTCCAACAGGAGGAATGCTGCTTTGATCAAATCCAGGAAAAAAAAGACTTTCTCAGAGTCTGAACGATCAATAATAGCACCTGGCTGCCAGAGCCCAGACACCCGCACTCTGGTCGCCGCTGCTGCGAACAGAAAAGGCAAGTCAGGGCATGGCAGCAACTGTAAATCTCCAAAGCCTTGACATCTCCACCAGGGTTCTGAAAAAGTTTTCAGACACCCGGGCAGTTGGAGCCCCTGCTATCAGTGTCAGGTCAGCCAATCTCTCAGCAACATAATGTGTCCAGACTTCACAGCCTATCACAGGGCTGGTGTGGGTATGACAGCATGGCAACAAATCCGTTCAGAACATAGGAATGAGCAACAAGAAGCCTTTGACGCTCCACTACAACACGCCGCATGTCTTTCTTTTATTCAAATCTCCAGGAGCTAAGCTGCAACCAATGAACCCTTCAGCCTAAAGTACAATGTTGCACAATCACTCCCATCGTCAGCTTTCATCCACTACAATCTGACAGGCATCTGCTCTTTAAAAGAGACCTGCATTTTGACTAACTTCCAAACATCTTAAGCAGCTTGTTTCCCTACTGTTTTCAAACTCCACCCCATTCAAGCAGGAACAGATGGGAAAAAAACAAAAGTACAAAAGTGAAAGTGTAACCCAATCTGGACGGATAAACAACAGAACATGAAATCAGAGACACAATGACTGCTTTGATTTGATGTGACCTGAACAGAAGGCTTCATGTTTGGTTATTTGGGGGTGTGGTTGTGGGATTTAGTAAAGATTTAGCTTTATGTGCTTTGGCCAAAAAATAGAGATTTCTGTAACTTTAATTATTTAGTTTGACCTTAAACCAGTTTGGAAACATTAATGAGAATAAGTGATGACAAACTTCTCTTTTTTTGTATAAGGAATAAATCTCCACAGATAAAAGTAATAATCTATGTGTCACACTTCTGACACCAATGTTTTTTTCTTCTCCTAGTGCTACTAGTTGTAATTTGGATAAAAAATAACCTGTAACCTTTCTTTGGTTTAAATTCTATGGCACTATTCTATTTTTAAATATGAAAATTGATTTTCTTTTTTCACCTGTTCTTGTTTTTCTAATGACATGTATAAAGAACATTGTGCTTGAAATTTCTTTATTCAAATCTTTGTGACTCAGGACCAGACGATAAAATCTCATTTGAAAAAGATCATATTTGTTACGTAGAAACTCCAAGTGGTGAGCCTCAAGCTCCCCGCTCCGCTCCATTCTGATGCAATCCACTTCTCCGTGTCTCGTTTTCCTGCCCTGAGCTGACATCTGGCTCAAAACCTTACAGCTAAATAGCTCTGATATTGCTTGCCGTTTTGGTTGTACCGGTAATGTTCGGCTGGGGGTGTGAGGAGCTATAAGCCAGCAGGGGAGCACGTCAACAGAGAGCTCCAGACCCTGACAGAAGAACAATTGTCCCGTTTAATTATTAACAAGCTATTTATTTTCCCTCTGAGTGGCTCTTTTCAGTCGTCTCTGGTGACCAGAAAGACTTCATAAAAGTCTGGGACCCATAGAAGACAATACGTCTTTGCAAGTTTACCAAAGACACACACTCTCCGTCTTCCCGGCCAGTTCTCGACCTCAGGGATCAAACAATGCTCAGCCAAGGAAGACAGCGGCCTACAAAGCCCTGAACAGAGAGAATGTCGGAGCTCATTTATAACTCGAGCCATGTGATGATTAAAAGGAGAACAGCCAAATGCTTGGCAGGATTAATTAACCACAACATTCCCAAGATATGTTGGAGCGTCAGCCCAGCACACAGAAAAATGTCTGCACACTCAGCACAGCCTAGATGCATCCCAACCGAATGAGAAACCGGAACAGCTCGAGTCAGAAGGGGGCCCCACATGCTTTCACTGATGAGGAGCGCCATCAGTTACCATGACAGTTGGCATGAGGCGGGATTCTTTGAGCACGCATGATGGATGCGAATGTTTCTTCTGGTCTTCTGAACACGGCGAGGCAGCCCGGCTCTGGCTGTACTGCACATGGACTCACGTTACAATGGACTGGATGCAGAGGAGGCAGAGCAAAGGCTTTGTTTCAGTTTAATCACGCACAGATTGCTGAAAGCAGAACAGCAAGCGCACACGAGTCGAGCTAAAGTCCTGCTGAGGGCTCTGCAGAAAACAAAACATCTATCTGAATGAATCCCTCTGCCATTCTCATCTTCTCTCCCAAAGTTTTCCATCTGCTCCGCGAATTACTGCCTGAGATCCCGCTAAGACAGAAAATCAGCCAGCCTTTCCAGAAGTCTGATTTAGACCGGTCTGGCTCCATGTACTCTGCCCACAGACGGAGACCTTCAGGAAACACAACAATCCACCGTGGAAGGCAACACTTTATCCATAATAAATGTCTTTTTTACACTGATTTGCAAATGCATCTCAGGCTCGTTTGTTTTTTTCCCCCATTCAGTTAGATGCTCATTACAGCAAGCACATCTAATGGACTCTTAAGAGCCAAGATGTTAGAGCAGCAAACAGGCACAGACAGATGAAGAATGTCACAATAATCACACCCTGCAAAGCAGAAAACATCTACATTGGTCCAGAGAGCATATTAAATGTGTACAAAAAGCATATTTAATGGTTAAAGCTTTGCATTTCTGACTGTTTCTATAATTAATCTGATGATTTTCTGCACTAATTATATTTTTTGCAGAGTAAAGTTGCACTTTCTACCATAAACCAAGCCTCAGAAATATATACTTTCTCAGTGAAGAACATGTTTGGCTATAAAGTTAGAGCTATAGTCCTGCAAACAAAGTCCTTCTTACAGTAAGTGTCTTGTTTTGTGGTGCCTTTAGACAGGTTTGACTCAAAAACTAGTCATTACACTGCAGGTTGTGCTCCATGGCCCTTTTCATTATGATCCTAATGTTATTTTTATTCTTTTAAATGAAGAAAAAGGATATGAACTTTCCATCAAACTAGCAAATGAGTCTTGAAACATGGGATAATTACGACTTCCACAGCTGACAGAGGAGACACACGATGAGTGAGCATCAGTACTGCTCCCATGAGACAAAACAGAGGAGTTAAAGTGTCAGATTGGTGCTTGAGCAAATAGGAAGCAAGTGGTGCTCCTTTTTTTATCAGCCACACTGCAGTCGGTCTACAGCAGGGAACAGTCTTGGTATCTCACAGCAGCTTCAACCCATGGCGGAATAACCAACAGGGGGACTTATGGAAAAATATGGGTTCAGATAAGAGGTTGGATTTCGATAACCGTTGGATGAAGGTGTGGTCTCCATTCGATCACAGCGGTAAAGGAAGGCAGGCAGCACCGCCGCTCCTTCGTTTCCCCCTCAGAGCCTCTACACAGCGTAAGAAAGCAGAATATGGGGAGGGAGGAAAGCACCTGCTATAGAACGGACTATTTGCAACAAATGAAAAGCCAAAAAAAAAAAAGGGGGGGGGGGGTCTGTAAACACTGATGGCCTGCTGGCATCTGTTTCTTTTTTTTATTTTATTTTGGCACATTCATCAGGATGAGCTTTGATCTGTCATTGGTGATGTTCTGCTTTCAACAGGTCTGATGCTCAGAAATGTTCCAAACAGGAACTGGCTTGTTTCCACTCTTTATCATTTCCCTTAACCCATATTTTTCCAATAATCTGATCAAACACATCATTATGTTTTATGTAATTACTGTGCATGAAGGAGTAATTACAAAATTAGGAGAGAAAAAAAAAGACATTCTGGGTAATTGGAGCAGAAAATTATTATTTTGGTTAATTATGTTTATTTCACTGGAAATCTATGCTATATAAAACTATGACTTTGTAGCCCAAGTCTGGGTCTCCCTGTGCCGGTCCCCAGCCCGGGTAGAATACAGGGTTGTGTCAGGAAGGGCATCCGTCTTACAGCTCTCTGTCAAACCACCTGTGGAATCAGTGTCAGCCAACATGATGTGCAACAACTTGTAGAAAACGCGTGTTTTTTTAATTATTTTTCCAAACACAATCCAGGCCTAAAAACACAACGTGCAGCCCTAAAAACACCCAAATATCCTCCACTGCCCGTTGAATCGAGTCTTCTTTGTTTGCGCGGAAAATCTGCATCAATCATGTGGTTTTTTATCAGCTCCAAACGTTATCAGAAAGTCGCAGAGCATATCCGAGAGTAAACTTCAGAAAAAGAGTCACTGAGTCAGGACTTGGCAGCCCGGTTTCCAGGGTGGAAGCGCTCCAGCTTTCGGATGTCATCACAAATTGGTTCAGTCTGCGGAGGGATTTGTGGGAATCGTGCTCGTAAATATTGATTGGAATGTGGTGCCAGTCTCACTTTTTTTTTCAAGGGTAATTTTTCTGTTTTCGCCCGTTTCAATTGAGCTGGGTTTGGCACTACGCGTAAAAACGCGCCCACCTGGAGCTTTTTCGTGCGCTCTGGCACTGACCGGGATCCGCGGCGGAGCGGCGCGCGCTGACCCGGGAGCCCTTCCCCTGAGCGCCCACCACCTCCCCCTAACAAAAAAACCGACTAAACTTCACTCCTCCATTCTACAAACTTAGAAAGTTACTCGTAAGCGGGGCTCTACAGGAAACCCCGAAGTTGTCGTTTTCTCTCGTGGCGTTCTTCCCGCCCGCGCGCGTCCATCCGCTCATCCAAACTTCCCGAGCTGCTCTCCGGCCTTACCTGTTGGCCCTTCGATGCCGTCGGCGTAGATCTGAACAGTCAAAATCAGCAGAAATGTGCAGGTGTTCATCGTGTAGGTGTTTTAGTCCACTTTAGATGAGGAGAAGAGGAGGTCATTTCATTCACTCCGTGGGGTCCGGCCGCGCGCTGCCACAGCGGAGCCCATCTGCTCCCCCTCAGCTCTCACTGAGAGGAGTTTCGGAGACACCGGAGGAGACAGGGCAGAGCTACTTCTGCAAACTGACGTCAGGGTAAACAGTTCAGGAGAGAGATTTTTTTCCCCTCAAGCCCACTTTTCCTCCTCACAGCCTCCGCTTCCACGCTTCTTGAAATGTGAGTCGGGCGCCTCCAAGTGGCCAGCTTGTGTAATGACATCGTGGTGATGACCATTGATGATCCAGAAACTTTGAAGCACTGCAGCTTTAGGATGATAACTCTCCCAGGGATCATAAGAAGAAGGAAAAAAACATTTTAAAAAAAGTAAAATAAAACTCATGAAAGAAGCACCTTTAAATGGTAGATGTTTGCTTAAAGAAAGAACAAACGGCGTGGACACATTTTAGCACTCATTTTACCAATGGTAAAAGTCAAGTTGTGTAGATTTAAACAAAAAAAACACACATACAATAGCTTTTTTTAAGTTTAATTAATTTATTTTTTATATTGCCTTGTTTATTAAGTTTTAAATGGTCTGGATTATAAGGTAACATTTATAATTATTGTCAGGTAACATTGACATCCTCATCATATTTACATGGATAATTACTGATAAACTGTTCCATTTAAGTTAAATGATGTAGTTTTAAAGATGTAAAAATAACAACCTTAACTAAAAATAGAAACACAACAGCCTGACATGTTGAACATTGTTTAAGGACTATTAAATGGAATCATATGAAATTAAAAATAATAATAATTTTAAAGAGAACATTTTCAGATAAAAAAAAAAAATCTTGTTTACAAATGGAATTAACTGATTGTCCAATAAAAAGATATAATGTCACATTTCTTAACCACAATGGCCTTTTTAAAAAAATAAAAACATTTTTCCTAAGATTAGATATGGCTAAAACAAATAAATAAAAAAATAAATAATAAAATAACCCTAGATGTTGAATAGACATAAAACTAGTTTTAATCTGAAGTTAGGTGTTTCTATGCTTTAAATGTCCATAAGTCTGTGCAAAGAGGCTGCCAAAGTCAAATATACAAACAAGCGATTATCTATTTGATTACAAAACTGCCTGGATGAAAAATGCAGGAATAGTAATGAGTTACAGAATAAAATTCTAAATGAATTTTAAGGAGAAGTAATGCACCAATCAGATCTGATTATTTCATTTTGGGACTGTTGTTTATCTTTATTGCTGTGGATTTTGCTGTCAGATTGTAGAAAGTCTGGCGCCTCATGTTGTGTGTTTTAAAGTCCTGTTGTTTTGTGAGGATAAAACTGCAGTTTCAGTAGGATTTAAAACTTTAGACTTGACTTGAATTTGCAAAAACTGTCTTGTGGGAAGAAAATCTGACTCTTTAAAGGAATCACAACTATGAAGTGTAATGTATTTCATATCAGAACAACATTTTATCCAAGAAGTCAGTGATTTGATGAATGTTTCCCATCGTCTCTCTCCTCTCACAGACATAAAATATAACAGGAGTTGCATATTTGTAAGATTTTACCAAGCTCTCTGTATATAATGAAAATTGTGCAGATTTTTTATAACTTTAAACAGTTTTGTGCATCTTTAACTTTCAAGTTAAACACAGTAGAAAGCGGGGATGTCACAGCCTCTCCTCCATGTCACATCCAGCCATCCCAGGCTCTCTTGGATCAAAATGCAATTATGCAAGTTGTTCATCATTCATTCTGTTGTTCTGAGTGGACATTAAAGCTGTGGATTGAATTAAAGGTAGCCAAATGATGCATCTAATGCTTCCAGTATGAGTGCACTCTGCAGTCTCTAATGTGGTTAGCCCTGAATGACGGATGAACGACGTGTTGCTCGGGCAAATTCATTTAACAAAAGGAGCAGCACATATGTCAGGATAACACCTGTAATTACACCTGTTTGATGTACGGCAGCGTTTCGTGTCCCGGTGTTCAAAGCAGAGAGTAGATTTTTATTCAAATGAGGGGAGTGTTTGGGCTTGAATGTGTTCGAGCGAAGATTGCCATAATAGAATGTTGGAAAAACACTGTTTGATTCCAGCAGCAGGACACGTGGCAGCGGGGATGCAGGGATGAGAGTCATTTCATCAGCTGCCAATCATAACCTCTAACACACAAGTGCATCTGCACAGCCACTGCTGTGCACAAATTTATAATAACATATCATCACAGGTTTGAGAGAGGCTGTCAAAGGCAGCCTGTGGCTGTCTGTCAGCGTGCTTAGCAGCAAATCACATGGGCTGCTTCCACAGATTTACCTCATCGCCCACAAAGACAGCGTTCTAGCTGTTTTACAAGGAATGACGCCTGTGACCATCACTTGGGAGTCAAGCAAGTCTGTTTTTGTAACCCAAATTTCTATTTTGAAAGAAAATAAAAACTATAGAAACAACATAGTTGTGTTTTTTTCAGGATTAAAGCCCATTTCAAACTAACTGTGCTGAAAGTATTCCCATATTCCCAAATTCTTAACTACTTCGCATTAAAAAAATAACTTAATTAACTGGGTACTATTAAACATTTAATTCAAAATGTGATTGTTTTCTCAAAAGTTCAATCTAGACCTTCATTTCCTTTGTAATGACTTTTATGCGCTTAAATAACATTTTCCTTTATTTAGTGCTGGAAAAAGATGCTAATATGCAATTACATTATGTTTTAGAGCACATGTTTATGCAAAGTGATTTTATTGAAGTTCACAGTCACTTTTGACATCATGTCACTAACAGCTCACCAAGAAAAAGCAGACAGACAACACAGATCTAATTCTGTATAGACTTTATAGCATCTTTAACACGTTCGAATCAAAGATCTAAAAACAAAAAGAAATGTGAAAAACTATTAAATTGATTCAGAAAATTCAAACATGTTTACCCAGCTAAATAAATGTTTAAAAACCCACTTCAATGGAAATTGTGTTTTTCACATGTGCTTGTTTTCTGATGATGGAGGGAATTTTTAAAGAAAATTAAGCTCAATTAAGCTTTTCTGAGCATGTCTTTATTCAAATAGTTGTGAATCAGGAACAGACACAAAAATACCGTTGCAAAAAGCTTGTAGCAGTGACATGGAAGCTACAAGTGGCAGGCCACAAGATCCTGCTATGTACATTGGCCAAAGAATAAAGATTTCTGTAACTTGAATGATTTACTTTGACTTTAAACCAGTGTGGAAACAGCAATAGTCTACGCGTCACACTTCTGACACCAATGGTTTCTCCTAATAATATACTGGTTATAGTTTGGATACAAATTAGCTTGAAATCTCTGTTTAGTTTAAATTTCATGGCGGTATTCAATTTTCAAAGAAAAAAAAATTGCTTTTGGTGTTTTTAACATGTTTTTTCTATCATTTTTCTCACAATGGAGGACATGTATAAAAGAAAACCAAGTTCAAAACTACATTTATGAGTATTTCTTTATTCAAATCATAGTGAATCAGAAGCAGATGATAAAATGCCATTTGAAAAAGATCATATTTGTTACATAAAAACTTCAATTGGTGGCTCACTGTTCCACTGCGTTCTGATGCATCCACTTGTAGACAAATAGATCCATTCTCTTTATTTTAGCTCCAATATTCCTCGCCATTTTTGCACCACTAATGTTAGGTTCGGGGGTGGAAGGGACGTAAGCTAACGGGAAAGCGTGTCAACGAAAGGATGATGGGAAATGAGTGCAGGCTTACTACGCGCCAACTGCCCTACCCACAGCTCAGAGCCAAATTTCTATTGAACAACTGCCACTCTGCAGAAACTATGTCCTAGAAAACAGAACAAGTTTTTTTTATTTTGGCTAAAAATAGAAAAATCATAATTAAAGGACCACTGGGAACACTTAAAAAGTAGATCAACGATGATCGGAGTTGGACTTTAACTGAGAACTATAAAGGAAATTATGTGTAAAGTGACAAAAAAGGTGAAAAATCAAAGTAATATGAACTTAGAGAGGTGAGCTTTTATGCTCTTTTTTGCTGTTTTGTGTTTAGAAAAGAGATTGTTCTTGTCACATCGCTACAGGAGAAGCAACAATCCTGATAACTCATTTATGTTCCAATCAGAAACAAGAGTGAACAACCTCAGCCCAGATAATCCCCTTATAAGGCAATGTTCTTAGAAGTGCCGGTTCTCCATCCTCCTAAGGATGCTATGCTCAGAAAAACATCCACTTAAAAACAGAAACACGCTTTAGACCCAGTTTGTTCCTCATGACACCAAAACTTTTTTCTCTTGGCATTTCTTTAACATTCCCTCAAATTTTCCCCTTACTTTTCTGTTTCTCTTCTTCTCTTTTTATGCTTTTCCTTGAGCTTTCATTGTCCCTAACATCCTCTCTTTTACTCTGACAGTGTCCCAGAGTTTTGTCTGTCTTCCGTCCATGCTCATTGTGCCTCCCTAAAGCGTCCTCCTGCCTCCGTCTGTGACCTGTCTCCTGGTTCCCTGCCGTGCTGGTCTCATGCTCCCTCATGCTGTCTTGTCCATCCCTGCGTGCCCTCCTAGCTCCAACCCAATGATCAGTGAAGGAAGAAGATTGAGAGACAATCCGAATGTGGGGAGCAGATTGTAAATCGACATCAGACGGAAAACGGATCCCTGTGTTTGTTTTTGATGTGGACAGCTGGGCGCGGCTGTTTGTCCGGCTCCGACAGTGAGACCAAAGGTATTTTGAGGAGTTTTTGTAAGATCTGTTTTTACTGCAACTCAGCTTCGTCCGCTCCCCCTGGATATCATTCGGCCCTGCAGAAAAACAAGATATTAACTGTAAAAGTTGCATCGCTGAGCGCTCTGTGTATTGACTCTCAGCAGCGTTCTCACCATAAACACGGTTATGGATTTTGTTCTCTTCACTCTGCCTGCATCTCATGTCCACAGTTTGTTTGACTGACTCCAAAAGCCCAAACATCTCACACAGGGAGTTCAACATGAAAGCATCTGCCAAAGACAACATAATCAAAACTAAGCTTTGAATCCTGAATCTTGACAACATCCCAAAAATGCCCATAAATCCAGCAGTTTCCTGCTCCAGGAAGGTTTAAAGACATGTTTATGAATTGTTTAAGAATCAAGTTTATCTTCATTTTTACCTAAAACTTCTTTATAAGGTGAAGATTTTAAATGGCTTTACCTGTCTCCTGCAGGTCAGCCTTTCCTCTGCAAAGCTCCACTCTTTGGAGAGCCGTTAAAAGTTCCCTCTGGAGACTTGAAAGAACTTCCCCCATCAGGCCCGAGTCTGCCACACCCTTCCACAGACGCAGCACTGCGTCTAGAGGGGGTTCAAAGACGGCCATGGAGAAATTACAGAAAGCTTTGAATCGAGAGTTAGTGAGTGAAAACAGATCTGTCTGTGTGTGGGCTGAGGAAGAAATGCAAAGAGAGGGGGAAAAAAACACAGAAAAGCAGGAATTTGAGGGGAGAGTTGAAGACAGAAAAACACAAGAGGAAATCTCTGAACTGGAAAGAGGATAAATATAATTTAAGAAGGAATAAGAAGTCAGGAAAGGAGCAATGTTTGGGTAGAGGATGATAAAAGTTTAAAGACCCACTCCAACAAAAAGTTGTGGGTTTTTTTGTGTCTTTAACTTGTTCTTGTATCATTTTTTTCTCATGATGGAGAAAATTTTTACAAAAAAATAAGCTTAAAACTGGTTTTCTGAGTATTTATTCATTAAAATTGTTGTGAATCAGGAGAAGACAAAGAAATGTCGTTTGAAAAGTTTGTAGTTGTGATGTGGAAAATACACTGGGCCGGTCACAAGCTAATTTGCTCCACTCCATTCTGATGTGTCTTCTTGCAGACAATTAGATCCATGTATGTCGTTGTTTTCCTTGTCTGAGCTGGAATCTGGCTCAAAACTGGACGGCTGGATAGCTTCAAATTTTTGTCACCATTTTTGTTGCACCGTTAATGTTAAGTTGCGGGTGTGAGGGGCTGTAAGCAAGTGGAAGAGTGCATAAACAGTTGGGTGATGGGAAGTGGGGGCGGGCTTACTCCATGTCAACAGTCCCACCCACAACTCAGAGTACATTTTTAATGAACTGCTGCCGCTCTGCAGAAAATATGTCCTAGAAAACAACACAGGTTTTTTTTATTTTAGCTAAGAACAGCAAAATCATAATTAAAAGACCACCGGGAACACTTTTATAATAGGGACTTTAAGGAAAGAGGACTTCTAGGAAAGAAGTGATATTCAAGGAGAAAGTGAAGAACAGGAAGTATTTTGATTGAGAATTAAAAGCAAATTGGACTCTGCACAATTATAACTATCATTTACTGCAACAACAAAAAAAGAACTGTCCAGCGAATTCATTCTAGAACCCATATAGCTTTAAGTTAATGTATCAGTCTTTGTCAAAAGTTTCATATGAGCACGCTCACCAGGAACTGTCCTTTGTCTTAAGCCCAGCAAAAAGCAATTCTGAGGGTGCAGCAATCTGCAGTCTGCAATCTGCCATTTACAGGATCACCGCAGGCTGTTTCACTCCAGCCTGCTCCACCTGGAACAATGCCTAATCAGGTCACCTTCAAAAGCCCTTAAATCAGAGCTTGGACCATGTGGGAAACAGCCACACCTGAAAATGTCAGCTCCTATTGAGGTGGCTAAATAAAGGGCTGTGACGCTGAGCCTGTCTGCTGTCAGCAGCTTTTTAACAACAGTCTGCAGGAAAGGCAGAACCGCAGACTCAGAGGTCAAACAGTTGTGACTGTAAGACAGCAGATGGACCACAGGTAAAACAGTACGTAGTTTGATTGACAGGAAACCCACGACCTGCATATAAACCACAGGATTATTAATCGAAACACACTCCATTGGGGATTTACCGTGCAGCCGCAGCCGTGACGCTTCAGGTCAACCACAGTTTAAATATTACCAGAGAACAAATGGATACAGATTCCAATGAATACTTACCAGGTGTGTCAGCTCTCTTTCTCTTGAGAGAATGCCAACTGGATGTTGTGAAATGTGCATGTCCTGGCAGACCATTACTCCAGCCAGCTGCTGCTCTGCTCTCATTCTCCAAACGCTCCTCTGCTGCATCACACACCATTCCTGAAATTGACATGAAAAGAGGACAAGAACTTTCCCTCTTTCAAAGATGTGACAAGCATTTCATGTCAACTTGGATCATGAAAACAGCAAACCGTACATGCTGAACAAAATCTACCTGTTGTGGGGGGCACATGTCCTCCACAGGGCTCAGGGGACACACTGGACAAGCCCGGCTGCATGGAGGTCCCCGGAGACGGCCGTGTGCCGTTGATCGGGACGTCAAATTTAGTGCTGCGGCAGGTGTTGCTGCACATGTAGTCATGCCGATAGAAATCTATCTGCCCAGAGTCCATCATTTTCCTTCAGAGAGACACAATATCATCATCAAATCTCCAGAAAAACTGTTAATATAACAGTTTCTATTTGAGGTTTTTGTTTTGGTCATTGAGATTTTAGATCCCAACACAGAAGTTAGGACAGAATCATTGCAAAAAACAAAAAGAAAGAAAACAATCAAACAAGAAAATATATACGCATAGATTTGATCAAACTTTGATCGAAAAATTAGTCATAAATTGATTGGAAACTAAAAAAATAAAGAATTTTATAAAAGAGGCTACAGAAATACACACACATATATATAGAATGCAGCTACAACCAACCAAAGGCAGACTACAGGCTGCACTTAAAACTTCAGACTTAAACCCCGACTCAAGAGTGACCACACATTTTATCCACAATGAACAGCAGTTTGAACGGCTGCTATATATTTACCTGAGCATGACCCCTCCCACTCTGATGGCTCTCTTCCAGTCCTTCAGAGTAGCTTTCCCTGCCAGGTGTACAAATTGCTTAGGACTAATGAGCTGGTCATTGAACTGTAGAAAACAACACAAAGTCATTGATGCAGTGCACACGATCACTTGCAATTAAAAAAAAAATCCAACCATTAGGGAAAGACACAGGAAATACACAAACTTATGTACATAATTCTGCATTCTAGAAGTTCATAGTTCATAGTTCTAGTGTGAAGGAGTGAAGCAAGGTCTATGTGTGTAAAAAAATCAAACGATCCAGTTCTGTTGGTGTGGACTTCACACCTCTGCTGGGTTTGTCTGACAGCAAGGGTGTGAAAGTGCTGAGCTGCTTGTGTGTGAAATCCCAAATGATGTTCCGTGTTCTCCCACAACCTCAGTGTGATAAATGCTCTGAGTGAGGAGGCTTCTCACAGCAGACCAGACAGATGGCCTATCTGCAGTGAGTACAAATTTGAAGGGAAACAAGTCAAAAAGACATTTAAAAAAAACAGATCATTTCATGTACTTGTTTTATTAATTATTTCAAAAGTATAGCAGTAAGTTGTTGTTTTTTGGATTCAGTTTTTTGTTCAGACATGCAAGATTTTCATTTTACATTTGTCTTAGCAGACAGTGACAATAAATTCTTTGTGAGTTTCAAAGCTGAGAAAATATGAATGCAATATTATTTAATTACAATTTCTTTATGTATGTCCTCTATCTTCAGAATAATGCCACAAACACGTGTTTAAAACACCCAAAACATACATTTCATTAGAGTGGGTCTTTAGGTAGCATTACTTTGCAGTAAAAAACTTTGAAACACCCGGCAGAAGTAAAACTTATCAAGTCATTATATATAATAAGCTTTCTTGGACACATTTCTGCTCATTTATCCATAAAACAGACTTTTTTTTGTTCAGAAGCTTTCAGAAACCATTTTTGAGTGAAAGTGAACAAGAAAACTGCTTTTAGAAAGACTTTGCAAAAATACCTGACAGAGATGGGTGCAGAAAGTAAAACAACAGAAAACTGTAAGAATATGACTGAAATGGCTTTCATTAGCAATAATACCACAGATTAAAGCAAATGTAAACTTACTTGGACACATCTGACGTTGATCCCAGGACACACAAACTTTTTAAAGAGCAGCACCGCCCTGCTGTCTCCACAAGTGATGGGGTAGCCATACTCAGCCCCCTCCTCTTCCACCTTCCTGTCATCTAAACAATGCAAAACAAATTTACTGCCGAATGTTTGAGTTTCACCGTCTAAAGGTTTATTTTTGAAGCTTCAGTGAAAAATGTAAATAATGTCCACCAAATGTATCCACTGCAGCAATGCAAATGGTAGATTTTACTTTGTGTTAAAATCGGGCTAAAACAGAAAATATGTTCAGTCACCTTCACAAGTTTCCATGGTGAAGATTGTGGATCCACTCAGTGCAGTGCCACAAGTTATCCTGTAGAGGGCGACAGATGCGGGTCATAATTTACCAGGAGTTTCATGCATGTATAATGTTTGCTCCTTGTTGGCTGATGCAAGGTTATTTGAACATATAATTGTAGTATACTGATGAATACTGATAGATAATTAATTAAGAAAAATAAGTAATATGGGGAAGTTGCCAAAACGTGTTCTTTGGTTAAATAACCACATTACCTAGGCAGTTGCAGGAGAACTCTGCTGTGTTCCCTCTGCTGCTCCTTCCCTGTCCTGATTTGCCCTGAAGATAGAGTGACTTCAGCCCCAGCCGACGACAATGCCAGCTGATCTGCACGCACGGAGGATCATGCAGGCAACAGGCACGCCGGTTAATACACAGATCTGGAAGGAAACCTTTCCAGTTTTCTGCATGAAAACTGTGATTTATATTTGACTGAAAGTATACTCAAGTGTTGCATATTAGGCATACTTGACCATTCCAGAGAATGTGAAAACTAAAATAAAACTCAACCCCTTGACACTTATTGATGCAAATATACATCAAACCATTTGGCTCCAAAATTACCTCAATTTCTACATAAAAGCAAAAAACATTAGTAAAAAAACGTTATAGTAATCTATACTTTTTTAATTTAATTGTCAAGGAAGAGTCTCATTTTTATTTTTTAAAGAAACCTGCAACAATGTAAGCAGCAACAAATAGGAATTTGCAAAACACAACTACACAACATCACTGCTAAAGTCCAAAAACAAGAAACCTTGATTAGATCTGATTTTATAGTTTATGTTTCAACAATATGGTAAAAACAGACTTGATAATGTGATGGGTAATCCTGTATGAGTTTAGGAATAAAGCACTCCAGCATTCATAGTGAGGAAAAACTAAGATAATGATGTCCTCTACGATCAAACACTACATTTTGTTATTTAAAAAATAAATTAAAATATAAAAGAAAGGGGAAAGGTGTCAAAATTTACTTTTATTCTAAATATATTGATAAATATACAAATATCAATAAATATATTGATAAATTGTCAAATTAATAGTTGGGGACAAATGTTTACAGGTGGAAAACAAGGTCTCAATGAAGCTATATATGCTTTTTAATCATTAAATCAGACTAGAGTGAATATCAAATAAAAAAAAATTATGATTTATTTTTACCTTTTTGTAAGTTAAATAGTTTATAGGATTAATCATAGTTGTTTTCATTTATCATTTCTATTAATTGTGTTGCATTAAAGTGTAAAAAAAAACAGACGTCTTATTGATTATTATTATAATTATGTTATTTATTATTATTTTATCCGAGAGACACAAAGCATATCACGGTGTAATTCAATGCAAAGCAGGCCACAAAAAACGGATCCACATATTTTACACTGTTATTAGGGGGCTTATGTCAGATCAGGCTGTCTACACGGACGGTCGCGCGCCCTCCTCACCCCGCATTAACCCTTCCGCTGACGTGCGCTCGTGCGACTGCACGCGCACCTCTCCTTTCTACTGCTAAATACGAACTTTAAAAGCGAATAAAGTTCCACTCACTGCGTTACAGCTGAAAGGAGCGCATCCTTTTGCTTGACAGAGACGCTGGAGTCTGCCTGTTTGCTTCTCTGAACTTCCTGCCGTGAAGACAGCATTTGCCTGGGAAGCATCTGTCCCGCTGTCACGAGAAGCGGTTTGTTGGCACGCGATGTTTAAATCGGTCTCAACGCTCTGGGACAAACGGGACATTTACATTTAGATAAACTGTTTCAATGGTTCTGGCATAATGTCAGGTCAAATAAACCAGTTTTGCTTCGTTTATGATCAGTGCGGAGATTAATATACATTTATTTTTTATTGTTTGTTCTTTTGCCACTGTCCTGTTTTTGTTGTGGCCTACATTCACCGCTAGGTGTCAGGTTTGGCCGCCTTAACTACAGAGGGGGAAGAAAAATGTTGTTTTCTACATTATCGCGTAAAATGTTGACACTTTTTTAAAAATCGAGTGGATCGTAAAGTTGTCTGCGTGTGAAATTGATCATAAAAAACGAAATAAAATGTTTTAAAAGGCGTTTCCAGCCACTGATCTGAGATCAGCATCCGCCATCAGATCAGCCCGCCCCTTCTTGAGAATGGAATGTGTGGGTTCCTTGATCGACAGTCGGAGGTAACCAATAGAACATCGAGTTTGGGAGTCGTAGCCAATAGGAAACATCCAACTCTTCACGGTCCAACTTTTCTCACTGAAGCACGGAGCCCGGCTGTCGGAGCATCCACCTTGCTTTTCAGCGCTGGAAGTCATGTTTGCGGAGTGCGAATACTTTAGAGATGCTGTCCGAAAAAGTCTCGTCGCTGGGTATTTGATTCTCCAATGTTGCCTTTACGTCGACGGGCAAGAAGGTAAGAAAAAGTCTGTTTACTTTTAAGCTTTTCTGAAGATGAGGGCTGACAGAATCCTCATGTGAAAGGTCTCATAGACTTTTAAGGTCTTAGCCTCTTGCTAGCTGTAGCCTGATTTTGTGTTTTTAAAAGGTAACCTGGAGCTACAGTTAACATTCTTTAAGTGAAAATGAGACTTTTCTATGTCAGTTAACTTGGATATTACAAAAGCCTTCATTATCTAAAGAAATAATCATACCCTAGTTTTTGCCAAATATTTTTAATAATTTCCCCCAATTTACTGTCATTTCAATATAATTATGCTGAAAATTAATTTGATATTCAATTAAAAATGACTGCTTTTAACATTATTATGTATAGTTATTCTGTGTTTTCTGCTGATCCCAGTTGTTTCCAACCAGATCCTAAGCTCATGATGAATGGACACATCATAAACAGCTTCATATTTAAAGATATGGAAAAAGGTTTTTTCTGTCATGGCTCCAACCTGCTTTGTTGTTTTTTGTGCGTCTCTGGGTTCTACGTTTCCACACAAGATGCTTGAATCAGTGGTAGCTCATTCTGAATCCCTTTCCACCCAGCAGAAGTGCTGTAACCTGGCTTTGGTTTGGCCCATTTCTTGTGAGAACAAATTCAGGGTTAGGGTTGAGGCCCAGTGGTGACTGACAGCCCAGGTGAGCATCCTGTGAGCTGCTGTGAACCTGTAAAGACCTGCCAAGGAAGAAAACACCAGTGGTTTTCTTCTGCTGTTTTTTTAAATTTAACTTGAATGTTTGTTAATTACACTCAAGGTTAAACCTGGCATTCGTTCCTCTCACCAGAGGGTGACAGATCCAGTGGATTGAGTGTACGGATCCAGGGAATTTTTTGGAAGTTGTTTTTTGTTGTTGGAGGCGGGAGATGACCGGTGTGTTGCAGGATGTGTGACACACGGAGAACATACGGCCGTCTGAAGGTTTTCCTTCCACAAACAAACGGAGGACATATATGGAAATTTGAGGAAGTGGGTTGATGTTTGACCTCAGACTGACCCGCACCGACTTCTTCCGAGTTTTGACCATTCTCGGAAGCCCCGTCAGATGTACACAAACCGCAACCATGACACGCATCTCTGCAGGAGATTTGACTCATTTTCTGTCCGCAGCAGAGACTGTCTAAATATTTGTGTTCTTCTTTAAAGTGTTAGTCAAAGTGTTTAATGCTTCAACGTTCAAGTCAGTAAACTATTGCCTTCCCTTTTTAAGAACTATTCCTTTAAGCAAAATTTTAAAAACTAAATTAAAAAAAACGTTTCAATCAGGATTTGCAGTTTGGTTCTTGTGTTTGTGCACGTTCCTCACTGGGAGTTGAGTCACGGCAGAGTTATTTCCTCAAACATGCCCGTGTCTGCAGGGCACGTGCAGTTGGAAGTTGTTACTCAATTAACGTCTCAACAAAAGCTGGCGGACGTTTAATTAAGAAAAACAGATGATGACATTGTCTGCGGTTCTTTAGATTTTTGTCCTAAATCCTTAAATTAGCTGGAATTTTCTTTTGTTTTTGAAATAAATACATCACTTTATGCCAGTGTCATCCACTTGCATAATCAAATAGTGCTTCTTACTCAATGACAAGTTCTCAATGTACTAAAAGTGGCTTTTCACCGCCGCTCACAGTGCCCTCCCTGGTACCGCCCTGCTACTAGCTCCTTGCTCCACAAAAACTCTTTTCGGGCTTTAAATCTTCACTTGATGCCCCTATGAGGTCAAAGTTCAAGCAAACCCTTTGTATTCTTTCACTTTCCTCACAGATTGCCTTTGTAGGAATTTTAGATACTGTAGGTAAACGTTTAGGCAGTCTTTTTTTAATTTAAGCATTCAAATATTCTATGATGTCACAATTTGCCACCAAATCCGTGGGTCAAAGGCCATCGCCCTAATGATCTTTAATTGTTAATTTCTTTAATCTTTAATTGTATGGTTGCTAGTGTTTGACATGTCAAATCTGAAAAAAGGTCAGAGGAAGCGGTTTTGGTGCCGCTGTGATGTCATCCCTTAGGGGGAGCAGTGCTGATTTTTCTTTAAAATATATAATTTCTTTTACCAGACAAGAGATATCTGTTTTTGTGTATGTTCAAGGGTTCAAATTTTGATCAAAAGAGGGGGAAATAAAGAAAAACAAACAATTCTAATAGTAATCTTGGCATAAAAAGCATATGGTCCTTCATACACGTCATGACTACTGAGGCCGTAAATATGTTCCTTGAGAAATGGTGCAGTATTTTGACAACAGAAAAAGCCTGATCAGTTCTTGAATTCCTTTGTCATGCAACTGAATAAGAGATTATACAAAAACATGTAGAGGTTTATGCGCTGCATACTTTTTTCACCTTCATCCCTCAGGCAATGGCTGTGGTTACACTCTGCTGGGTGCGGAGTCTGGCACCTTATCGTCCCAGAACTACCCTGGCACCTACCCAAGTAACATCTGGTGCGAGTGGAGGCTCCGGGTGCCAGAGGGGCGGACGCTGCGACTGCTGTTTGGAGACTTTGACGTTGAAAGTAGTCCCGCCTGCAGCAACGGCTCCCTCATCATCACAGACAAGAAGGGGGAAACCAAATTGGGTACGTTGATCCATATTGACATTCTGACCAGTATAGAATTCCTAATTTCCCTGTCATTGAAGTCTTCCGAGCTGTGATTTCACATTAAAAGCTCACAAACTGACACAGAAGATAATCATTGTTTTGTTACAGACATGGATATTGTGCAATGTGCTGTATCAGGTGGTGCCCTGACGGTGTAGATATTTGACAGCATACCAAAACACTGGCTGGTTGATTTATGAAGAAATATATATTCTGATAAGCTGCTGTTGCATTTACAGCCTCATCGCTTGTTCAGGTCTCCTGCTGCCCGTGTATGCATCATTTCAGTGCAGAAGCCCCTGAACTGTTGAGAATGACACATTTTCGATTTCTCTTAGAATGTGTTTCTACCGCAGCAGAACTTTAATCAGGTTGTGACTTTTACCAGATAATTCCTTGTTAGTGATCTGACACAAGAGAATTGCTTTGACTGAAAACTTCAGGTGATTAGTACATGTGGGAAAAATGGATCCTAATTACTTACTTTGAGATAGTTTTTCAAGATCTAATCCAATGAAATTCTAGGTGTTTTTTCATTTTCTTGTTGCATTTTTCTGACAATTAAAGACATGTAAAGAAAATTAGGCTAGACAAGTATTTTCTTATTCAAATTGTTGCGAATATGGAGCAGACAAAAAATATTATTCTTGAAAAACATTGTATTTGTGACGTAGAAAATATGCTGGGCTCCGCTCCGCAACTGGGCATTGCTCTGCGCTAATGATGCTGTCCTCAACTTGGAGACAATTTTCTAATGACCTACTGCTACCTTGCAGAAACTTTGTTCTAGAAAATGACACAGCTTTTTTATTTTGGCTAATAATGGAGTAATCATAAATAAAAGACCACTGGGAATGCTTTCACAATAGATCAAAAGAGGATTGGAGTGGGACTTGAGCAGTGCAGGTTTGAGGTAAAATGGATAAACTAAAGTCAGTAAAAAGGTTTTAGTTCACAAGTCCCAGAACAATCCAGAAAATAACAGAATCGCTAAGCTTTAACCTACCTCCAAGTCTAAAAGGTCTTTGTATTCTGTCATATCAGTGCATTTTAGTGTTAGAAGTTGGCTGTTTTTCCCTCATTAAACCTGTGTAGAAGAATGAGCTTGAAATTTAAACTCTTACAATGCTGTATTAGATTTAACTGTGGTGGTAGCATCATGGTTTGGAGTTATTTTGGTTTATTAGTTTCAACTATCCCTGTCTCGGTCTGCTCGGGTCAGGAGTGTTCAGTTTATCAAAACCTGGAGGCAGGATTCAGCTAATCAGCATTCAATAGATTAAACTCAACATGGGTACTATTATAATTGGAGCAACACGTCCTGTGAACCCTTGAGGTCACATGATCAGCCACAAAGCGGAGACCTGGTGACAGAGCAAGACAATGACAGAAACCAACATTAAAGCTGGTTGTAGATTAGCTGAAACCAGCTCACAAACACTGCCGTCAGCCCAAACAGTGCGTTACTATTCTGTGACGATTGTGTTTTTGGTGTTTGTCTGCTTTAGGTCCGCTGTGCGGGAGGATCGATGCCGCACAGCAGAACATGACTCTTGAAACCAACGAGGTGACCATAACTTTCAGGTCTGGCCCACATCGCTCAGGACGCGGCTTCCTGATCTCATATGCGACGGACCTTTACCCAGGTATGACTACAAGTCAACTGTCCATCCGTCAGTGAATCCATCATGTGAGCCTGCTTCCTCCTGTGGGAGGGCAGGGGTTAGAAAGGCAGAAGGAAGAACTGATTAAACTGTTTCCTTATCTTCAGATTTAAAAAGATGCCTTTTAGTTTCTTCTTCATTATTGTTTCCAGTTATGGAATAATATTGTTCCTAATATAAAAGACCTAGACTGTTTTAAACGCCAGCTAAAGAGTTAATGTCTTTAAATACTTAGTAGTTGTTAGTCTTTTTTTTTTTTACTTATTTTATTACATTCAATGAAAAGTCATTTAAAAGTGCGTTTTGGGCTTCTGCGTTCAAAACCCTCACGGGAAACTAAGCAAGCTTCTATGTATCAGGCTCCACGTACAAAATGTGCAGCCATTGAACGCGTATTGCCAGTAAAAGTAGGTAAAAATTTGACCAGTCAGGGACTTGGATTTGGTAGTGACGTATGGATGGCGTCCTCTTTTATCTCCTGAAGTGCCAACTGTTTGTAAATTGATCACGAAGGAGAAATTAACAATCGCAGTTTGTGCTTTGCTGGAAATATGACACCAGGTCTTTCGTATACTGGAATGGAGCTGTAAAAGAAAAAGCCCTTGAGAAAGATTTGCACCGCTTCAACATTTTGCACCAAACTTCTTCAAGAATTAAAATATAAAGAACCTCTCCATGCTTGTCCGATTTGAACACCATGGACAAAACGCACGTTCAAGAACAGGCATTCTTGAACACGCATCACGTCCCCAGTGTGTACAGAGCTTCACAGTTAACTTGATTGATTTTGCTGCTTAAATATCTCAATATAGAAGAGTATTATTAGCACTTAGAGGTAGATTATCACAGATTATTACAGATTATTAGACTGCTTTTTCTGAATGAGCTCATGTGAAATGTGTGCTGCTTTACTGGAGTCTGTAGCTGAGCACAAACTGATCACAGGAAGAGCATCACCTTTCTGAATCTTTGTGTGAGGGTTCAGACACGTGATGACAGCCCACATCTTGTCTCCCTCTGAATTTGTGGTTGTTCAGGTCAATAAAACGTGCTGGGGGTTATTTGTAAACCTGACAGACAAGAATCCTAACAGATAAAGTCCATCCACTCTTTGAGCAGAGTCTGCCTTCTTCTTTTCAGACCTTATCTCGTGTTTACAACGAGGATCTCATTTTAGCTCTCTGCACTTGAGGTAAGTATTCTTTGTTTCCACCTCCTGAGGAAGTGTAGGCCTCAGCGAAGCATTTCTCACATGTGGCTGTTCTGCTCCTCAGGCTGTACTGCCCCGCCGGATGCAAGAGTGTCACAGGGGACGTGTGGGGGAACTCTGAACTGGGTTACAGAGATGTGAGCTTAGCGCGTTTTATTTTGGCTGAGCCACAGTCAATTTCTTTTTATATCAAAAGCTGACAACTCGTCTCTGCTGTTTACCACAGACCTCCGTCCTGTGCAAGTCTGCAGTCCATGCAGGAGCCACGTCTGACAGCGTGGGGGGTCGCATCGCTGTTACTCGAGGGAGAAGCCTGACCCTCTATGAGTCTACTTTCTCCAACGGGATCCTTTCTAAGATGTGAGTTGCAGCATGTTGGCGGTGAGATCTTCCAATCTCCTGTTTGCAGTTGGATTGATCTGTTACTGGTGCTGTTTTGACAGGGGCTCGCTGTCTGAGAAGAAGCTGCTTTTTATCCAAGGTATGCAATGACTCCAGCACTACGTTTGATTTACGCTTCTGCTGATTGCTCCTCATCTGTGGAGCTCTGATGTTCCTTTTCCCCAATGGGAGCTAAAAGTCTCATGGTGTTTCTTCATTCACATGATTCACAGCTGGTCTATTAAAAAAAAGGCGCAGTAACATAAAGGGCCTCTTTCATGGACGGATGCCTCCCTCTTTCTCCTAACAGAATGTAACAGCATCCTGCCTGTCTCTGGGCTCAATGCCTCATCTTTCTGGGGCATAAACAGTCAAAAGCACAGGACGTTCCCATCCTCCAAAAATGTGGACTTTCTGCTCTGGATGGCAGACAGCAGCGATCCCAACCCTTGGCTGGAAATAGAGCTCCTTGACAGAAGCAATGTCACAGGTTGAAAGAATAAAACCTGCTTTATTTGGCCTAAATAAACTGTAGATTTCTCATTAATTGAAAGAAAGTCACAAACAAACATGGCTCTCTTCTTCCACTTTCAGGAATAATAACTACAGGCTTACCGGAGTCCTTCATAGAGTCATTCAACCTCTATTTTAGCAAGGATAGAAGGAACTGGAAGCCTTACAAGGGGGGTTTGAGCAAAGACAAAAAGGTGGGTGTTGCATATATTCTCTGAAGCCGCTGCAGACATGGACTTTTCTTGGGATCTGAGATTCTGTGCAGCGTTTGTGTAAATACTCACTTCCTGCACCGGCCTCCCTCTGCTGTAGTTTTGTGTTCATGTAGGAGACGTCTCCTAGAGACCTTGAACGTCTGCTCTTCTGTGGAAAGCAAAAAGTTGCTTGTTGTTTGTTGGCATAAAACCTCACTGTGAGTCAAAAACTTTGTGGCTCTTAGGTGTTTCCAGCCTACACAGAAGGCCACCTTCGGGTGCTCAACAGCCTGTTTCCTGCCGTGGTAGCTCGATTTGTTCGGCTGGAGCCAATACGCTGGCAGGGGCGAGCATCAGCAAACGTCCAGGTTTTGGGCTGTCCCACAGCAAAGGCAGCTCCAAAGAGACGGACATCTGAGGGTAAGCAAGAGCCGCCTCGGCTTTACTCGGAATGAGATTTCATCCATCAGATTTTCTCACGTTTACGTTTTTGCAGCAGAATCTCCACCTGTCAAGGTGAACGTGGAAACCAAGGAGCCACACTCGTCTCCTAGTCCTTCAGAAGCCCCTGTGTTAATGGAAACAACACAAAGTACATTTGAGCGGCTCATCCTTTCCACTACCAACACCTCAGACGGGTTGTTCTGCTGTGTCATAGACTCTCACTCTTGCAGGCTCCGGTCAGCCCCTCGTGATAGTGGTGGGAGTAGTGCTTGGCCTGATCGTGTGCGGAAGCTTCATGGTGGCTGGGGTTTGGTTCAAAAGGAGGTACACTACATTAGTCTGGGTTTTTTTTGTTTGTTTGTTTTTACACCCATCAGAGAAGTCCTTTTTTCTTTTCACCACACAGGAAAAAAGACTCCCAGATGAAGTTCACCATACCCTCAGGTCCGTCAGAAGTTGTATTTTTGGTTTTTTTCCCCCAAAGTTAAAACATTTTGTTGTGCGTTTGTTTTTGTCCATCAGGCTGTCACAGCGTTAAGGGTCTCTCCTGTCCAGCCTCAGAGCTGGTCTACCCAATGCAGCGAAATGTTCACGATGCTCTTCCTACCCCTCCTGTAAATGGTGAGCTCAATAAACTTTCTTTTTTAAACCAAGTTTTTTATTAGCATTTTTAAAAAGGGATAAAAGATAGAGATGTAACAAAGTGCAGAGAACTTAGAACATAACCCCTCCTCACTCATTCAAACTGCATAAAATATCAAATACATCTCATTTCCAAAAGTGCATACAATACAACTGTAGTGACGTCTAAGTTCTCCACATAACTGAAGAAGGGATTCCAAGTAGCATAAAAATCTTATGTAAAACTTCTCACAGAAAAACAACCTTTCTCCACAACCGAATAGTGTAAGAGATACGTTTTCTGTAATATTTATCAAGCAAAATTGCTGGGACAGTTGTGGATCAGGGTTTTCTTTCTGTGTGTGGCTAAACAGCTCATGGCAGGCCGGACAGCACTCTCCCCAGCCCATCCATTTCTCCCTCTAACTGAGCCCATCACGCCGTCACAGTATAAGCATTCCTTTCTTTGGTTTGTGAAGCCTTTCTGAATGGGGGGGCTTTAATTGGAGCTGGATAAAGGCTGCCCAGCCAACCCCCCCCTCGCTCTCCAGTCACAACTTGGCTCTTGCAGTGAGGCAGCCCTTCACTCAGACATCCGTCATTAATCCTAAAGCAATGAGAATTTTATTCACAGAATGCTTCCTTAAAATGTCTTTAGTTTGGTTTCTGTCAAACTCTTACAAGAGAATTTCTTTGGATTAAAATTGTCATATTCTCAGGAAGATAAAAGCAGAATTAGACACCAACCAAAGTATTTCTTTAAAAATACTTTTTTTCTGGGTTTTCTTCTTTTGTCTTTAAACTGCAACTCTTGGAAAAGTCTTTACTGTTAAGAAAAAATGGCCAAAATCTTGGAGCCATGTAAAAAAAAAAATGAAATTGTTACTGTTAGAGCTCATCTTTTGAGCATTGCAAGGTCTGCTGGTGCAAGCACCATAGAGACACAGATTCTATCAGTTTGATGGTCTGTTACATTCTCACAAGAAAAACGGGGAGGGTTAGACATAAGAAAAGACTTCACATTTACACCAAAGCAAGGGAGGTAAGTATTTTTCCATCACTGATTTTGCTAGTTGTCTCCTTTAAAAGCACGAGAGGCCTGTAAAGTTCATCATAGAAACACAATGAGAGAGAGTCTTAAAACAGGTTGAAGCCACCACATGTCTAGTTACCCAGAAACCATCTGAATGATCAAGAGGGAGAATTTCATGTGATCAGATGAGACTAAAATTGAACTTTAATTAAACGCCACTCGCTGTGTTTGTCGGAGGAAGAATGTGAGTTGCATCCCAAGAACTGTGAAGCATGGGGGTGGAATTATCATGGTTTGGGGCTGCTTTTCTTCAAAGGTATCAGTACAACTGACTTGTATCAAAAGAATAAGTGTGGTGATGGATAGGGAGATTTTGAGAAAAAACCTCCTTCCACAAGTGAGAGCACTGGCTGGGTCTTCCAGTAGGACATTGAGCTCAAACACATCGCCATGGCAACGAAGAATTGGTTATGTGAAAAACATTTCATCACAGCTCTTAAGAGGATCTGCATGGAAGAATGGACCAAAACAGCATCTACAGTACAAATCCGGGGAAGACGCACAGGAAACCTTTGACTCCTGTCACTGACAACCAGGATTATATTACAAAGTATTGAGGTGAACTCCTGTTATTGAACAAATTCTCAATATACAAATATGATTTCCATAACCGTTATAAGATGTAGTTCATATCTGCAACTGAAGGTGATGAAGCTTGTTAATAGATGTCAACGTGGATGTGATGATACATGGTCATCGGTATCTATAGATCCCTGTCAGATGGACAGAGCCTTAGATAGATCTTTATTTTACGGTGACGCTGAGCAACAGGAACCAGCAAACATGAGCTCCTTGTTTCCGTGTTTGCCTGGTTTTTTGTGACGCTTGAGGCCCACTCTGCATGACACAGAGTTCAAAACCTGCGTGAGTGTGTTTCTCAAGCAGGTATGTGAAGGCTCCTGCACAGGGCTGATCTGTTGTTTTTCTGGCTGTGAGGCTCCAGCGTGTCTGCTCTCGCTGGAACTAGCCCAAAGCTTTGAATGGTGGAAGGGAGTCTCTGACGACGGTTTAGTAGGAGCTTTGTAAAATTGTGTAAGAATGAATCAAAATGTCTGGAAAGATGATGAAAAAAACCATCAAATTCATGTGAAATGTGGCTAAAAAATCCTACCATGGAAGCACTAACAGCTGAGAAGCTGTGTAGGAGGGGTCAAAAGTCAACCTTTTACCTTTGTGTGTGTTCTGGAGTCAGCTGTGAGGCTCTCTGGTGGATATTTGAGGCTGGATCAGGCGGATCCCTCACAGAAAACATCAACTTCTTTCACATTTCAGGAATGAGTCATCTGAGGCCTTTTTCTAACATGATTTAGGACCAGACTGGAGCATTTCTTTAATTCTAAAACCTTTGATGGAAAATGCAGACTTGGTTTAATGTACCAGTGCGATCCATATTTTTATACAAAAACAAATTCCTAAACACAATTGGATTTACCAGCATTTCTTTATTTCATTTGCTAAGGAGGTGATTTAGAGTCATGTAGACGATAGCAAAGCATTTGTAAATTCTTCACTTTTCAGTGTCACTGAGGAATGTCAGCTGCTGACTACTGTGAGCAACTGAGATAAGAGCATGAAGGCCGTGAACCTTCAGATAAAGCTTCTCGTGTGTAGATGAGAAAGAAACTGTCTGAATCCCAGTAGGGTGAGGTAAGGGTGGTGTAGGTGTCTGTCGGTTGTGTGTTTTGAAGGTGACGCCATGAGTGTAGAGTGTGTGCGTGGGTGGTTGGATGGTTTTCAGGACTTCTGTTTGCACATCATGGCGCAGCAGTTAGTGACACACAAACCTCAAGTAGTTTGCAACCAAGAGATTGGGGATGTCTGATCTAAAGCCTTAGTCACATGCACCTGCATGGATACTGCAGGGTTTTGGGTTGTCTTAGAGGGTCCTAGAGAGGAGGCCTTAAGGATGTCATGAAAATGGAACAAACCATTGTCGTGCGTGTGGTAAGTGTATCATGAAGTATTGTAAGCTACATGCACTTATGACATACAGGTGATGCAGTCGTACTGTGCCCTTTACGCAGCATTCTAGGCTTTTGTAAGGTGCAAGTACTAACTACTTACTGACCCCTGCAGGATGCCTACACATAGTACACTCTTATTGTCGTAATTTCCTAAATTCTAACAGTTTGCACCCCAGGAGTCTGCTCGGAATATGCACATTAAAATGAAAAATCCGTGCGACACGTTTGCGTCTCACTGTTGACACACGTGACGCCCGTTCAACGTGTTCATGTCCGTCACCTACAGTACACGTACAACAGGAAGAGGATTGAGGTAAAATGTTGTAGCAGGACAAGCCTCATGAATCTTGCTCCTGGGCTTTTCCTTCAGCTCTATTCCGATGCATGAAAGATTTGGTATCAGAGAATTCCAGCCGGACACAAACTGCAATTATTAGTAATAATAATTAATAATTAATTTAATTAGTAATCAATTTTCAAATGGTTGGCTTTAAAAAAGGACATCAGCCATATGTCACTACCAAATCTGAATCACCGATTGGTCAAAGTTCAGCTGGTTTAACTTAAGTGATGGTTGTGGTTCCTTTTCCAGACTATGCTGCACCTGCTGCTGCTGGACATACACTTGGTTCAACATTTCGTCCATCTGCAGGCAAAGACTACACTGCCCCTTTCACCAACGTCCATTACGACACTCCTGGCGACCTTCCAGAGTACGCAGAGCCGCTTCCTTCAGAGCCTGAATACGCCACTCCCTTTAGCGAGGTGTCCCTGGAGCCCAGACACAGACCCCCCATCACATCTACAGGTACGAGGACAGCCCCCAACCACGGTCAGTATGACTGTCCCTCACACCGCCTGCTGTTCAATGGTTACTGCACTCCTGCTGCAAATGCCAGTGGTCCTCGACCCGCCAGTGTGGTGTATGCAGAGCCCAACGCAAGTGACGTTTTACTCCAGAAACACACGTACGAGGAGCCTTTGTGAGCTCACATATCCAAAGAAAAAAACACCTTCAGTGTGTGTTTGGACCACTGATGGACATCGGACTGGACAGTGTGGTCCACAATGCACTGCTGCTGACCTAACAGTGTCGGATCTGTCCACACAGCGTTGGATGGTATCACTTAGAGCACTGGATTATTTGGAGCCACATGGACTCAAGTGTTTCCCTCCTGGCTACTGTACTTCTGTTTACTAAGCTAAACAAGAAGATGAACAGTTACAGATGTACTGATATTTCTACAACTGAACTGTTTAATCACAAGTTGCACTTTTAAAACACAAATATAAAAATGCATTTGTTTATTTAACAATATAACATATCCACAATGTATGACTATTTTAAAAGTGGTACAGTGTAACAGAGAAGTGCGATGATGACATTTAACCACTAGATGGCTCTGTTGAGCTTTATTTTTCTAACTAATGTGATCTGACGGTTCTTTCTCACTGCATTCCAACAAACTGAAACTACAAAAAATCTATGAAAACAGCTCAGACTAAAATGGATCACAGATGATCACAAACCTGTATGTGAATTACTCTTTTTTTTTAATAAAATGTTTCAATGTTTACACTGTTTCATAGTCTTCTGGACTAAGCAGCTAAAGGAGGTCTGGAAGAAAATCAGGAGAAGGCGGCACAATAAAACAGTCTTTGACAAAGTTCTGTTTGTTTGGTTTGTGAAGAAAACTTCTTCAGGGGTTAGAACATTTCTTTTTGTGGCATTACAGACCCACTCCAATAAAAATTGTGTTTTTGGTGTTATTTTATTGTGGCATTTTCCTCATGATGGAGGACATATATTAAGAAAATTAAGCTTAAAATTACATTTCTGAGTGTTTCTTTATTCAAATCGTAGTGAATCAGGAACAGACGATAAAATGATGTTGGAATTGGATTGTATTTGTAATGTAGAAAATACGCTGGTTGGGTCACAAGCTCCCTGCTCTGCTCCATTCTGATGAATCCACTAGCAGACGACTAGATCCATGAACGTCTTTGTTTTCCTTGTCTGAGCTGCCATCTGGCTCAAAACTGTACGGCGGAAAAGCTTCAATATTGCTCGCCATTTTAGTTTCACCACTAATGTTAGCTTGGGGCTGTTGCTTCGTGCCAATGGTCCCACCCACAGTTTAGAAGCAAATTTTTAATGTACTGTCGTTCAGCATAAACTAAAAGATCATAATCATAATTAAAAATAAAAGATTAAATTAAAAGACCAAGACATAATAAAAAGATGATTTTGCATTAGATCAAAAGATGATTGTGTGTTACAACAAATACTGGTAGATGCTTTCAATATAAGATCTCAAAAAAATTATTATGTAAACTATTTTACATGAACTTAATTCTGAAATGATTGATAACCTGTTGCACACGACTGATGTCTTTGTTTATATTTACTGTGGAGTTTCAAACCCAGTTTATACTTAACAGTGATCAGCCATCGCAGCAATCCTATCTACAATCACTGTGATGACCTTTGGAGTGGCGTTTATACTTTTGTTGTGACGCGATCGTATCCAGCGTTTCTTTTTACCATGAACGACACCTTGATCACACACTGGCTGTCTCTGTGAGTGCGGAGGTACACCATCAGGCAGAGAAGGAGGTGGTGTGTCCATCCACTAAAAATAAGCAGGTAATGCAGAGGTAAACTAAAAACAGAAGAGAATTGTGTTCTCTAGATATGATAAGAAATGAGATATAAGATCTATCTTTCCACTAACTTGTTCTATTTTCTATGGAGGTATCCGCTCTCTCTGTCACTCTGTGTGCAGCGTTGGGTATTTCCTAACTTCTTCAGTTAGGTTTTCATCTCTGCAGTATTAAAAAGAAATTTTTCTGGACAGTTTGCTTCATCATTGCGTACTCTAATGGCTAAAAATAAATTCAGGTTTAACAGGAAATTTACACGATTGGACTGCGGGCGTAAAATAAAATTCCCGTCGTGAATGATGTCAGCAGGTGTCACCGACCTGCGCGATTACAAATCTCTCTGAAGTATAAACTGGGCCTCACTGAGACTCACACTGCCTCTCTGGTGCTGAACTCTTCCCTCAGCTCCTCCTCCTCATCTCTCCTCTCGTGGGAGTAGTGCTCCAGTGTCTGGTGTCTGTTCCTGGAAGGGGCATCTTTAAAACGCAGCCCACAGTCCTCACATGCGTACAGAAGTCCTGCCTTGTGCCTGCTGCCTGCTTCTCCAGGGGATCTGCTCTCAGCTTCACTGATCGGGGCGGAGCCCGGATGAGCGAGCATCTGTGAGGAACCCAGAGAAGCAGGAGCCGTGTGGGAGACGGAGGTGTCTGGCCGGTTATGTGAGGTTCTTGGACGCCCAGGGGAACAAGCAGTCCCCCCCGCCTCCCCGGCGTGTTCCTCAGTCAGCCCGTGGACGGTCCGATGGTGGAAGCGAATGCCGGAGCGATTGGAAAAGCTTTTCCCGCAGAGGCTGCAGAGGAAGGGTCTCTCTCCTGTGTGGATGCGGATGTGGATCTTCAGAGCTCCAGACTGGGTGAAGCACTTTCCACAGTGGCCACAGCGGTAGGGCTTCTCCCCCGTATGGATTCTCTGGTGGGCCCGGACGCCTGCCAGATTGGGGAACCCCCGGTCGCAGAAGCTACATGAATACGGACGTTCTCCAGTGTGGGTCCGCCTGTGGATTTTCAGAGCTCCTGACTGACTGAAGCTTTTGCCGCAGTCAGGGCAGCTGTATGGCCGGGCGCCGGTGTGCACGTTGAGGTGAATCCGCAGGTTACTGTGGGAGTTGAAGGCCCTCCCACACTCTGTGCAGAGGAAGCCGGGCGGTTTGTGGGCGTGCTCCGATCGCTGGTGCTGCAGCAGCTGCGATGGTCTGGAAAAAGAGGCTGTGCAGTGCATGCAGGGATGCGACGACAGAAGCCGCCGCCCCCTCTCCTCCTGCTGCTCTGCCTGCTTGTGCCGGGGGTGGCCGAAGGAGCAGGGGCAGGACAAACAGGTGAGAGGGGCTGAAAGCTGAGAGCAGGGCAAGCAGGATGTCAAGGCACAGTGGTGGTGATGGAAATGATGATGGGTGTGAGAAAAAGGAGGGTCGGTGCCCTCTTGACTCCCCAGAACCTGAGAGCAGGTCCTGAGGCCTCGGTGGCAGCAGAAACACGGAAACATGGAGAGATGGGATAAAGAGCTAGAGGGCGCTCTGGAGGGAGGAGTGTCGGAGTTCTGCTGGTCACCCCGAGTTCCTCTGTCTGCATCCTCAACCTGCGACGGGCTGGTTTGTCTGGACTTCAGATCGGATCTTGTGCTGCCGGCGGGAACGGTGGTGTCCGGTAAGCACATGCTGAGGTCTTTGGGTTGGCATGCCAACTCCGACTGCAACGCCTGCCTGGATATGAGGGCCTCGAGGGATGAAGCGGAGCTGGAGTATGGACAGCTGGGACACGTACAGGTGTGATGCAGATCTGCGCAACAAGAAGACGCATATCATGAGAAAAAACTGCTTTTCCTGCAAAAACGCATGTGTGAATGCTGATGACTGAAGATCCTGTAAAGTAAAAAGAACAGTAACAAAATGTTATACTTTTAACTAACTTACTTCATTAAAGGTTAGAGAAAGTAATGCAAAAAGATTCATTGCAAGAGCCGCTAAAATAATTGTAAAACTGCTAGTATAACTGTTAAATACAAAAATTATAAATAACTTTTTTACGTTATTGATTTTCAACTTTTTATTGCTAAGATTAAAAAAAAAAAAACGAGTCAATCAAACTAAATAAAATATAACTAAAAAAACAAAATACAAATAATAATAATTAGAACACAAAAAAACTAAAATTTACCATGAACGCTCATGTGTGAATGATAGTGATAAATAATTGCTTAAACATTTAAGAAACACACTTTATATTGAATAATAATAATATATAATATAATAATAATAATAGACACTAAGGATGTATGCTCTGCTACTCTGTTCACATCCCATAATGCCTAGCTACGGTGGCTGTTTTGGTCCAGTTGTTCTGCTTTGAGCACGGAGCCTATTCAGACTGAGGAAACTCAGAGACCAGAGCTCAGTCTGATTAGAAACGAACCAAGAACACCTCAAAAGATGGGTCTGAGAGCAGTCCTGGTCCCAGACCAGCAACACTTCGGTGGATTCAGTCTGAAAATTTGTTCCTGGTTATTGGAGAAACTGTCTGGTTTACTTTCAGCAAACAGGTTAAATCCAAACTTTAAATTAAATGAAAGGATGCTTTTAAAAAGCTGTTAAAATGCTTGAGAAACTGCTAAATGATAAATACACTGACTAACTGTTGTAAAAGTTTTGGATTGTTATTACTACTTTAAAAAAGCCAAAAAAAAATGTTTGCCAGATTTGACAAAAACATTTTTTAATTATACAGGGATCTTTCATAAAGCAAAGTTTAATCCAAACAAATAGACATGTAAATCTATGTGACTTAAAATCGTTTAAAGTTAAAGTTCAACTGAACTGAAAAAGCTAACACAAGTAAAATTTAACGCTAACGCTTAATTATGTGCTGAAAATAAGAAATTTGATTTTTTTTTCAATCCAGGGCATTTTTATTCAGTTGTTTGTTTGTTGCCATTCACTTCAAGCATTTTAATTTCTCTCATCTTAAACTGAACTGAATTAATGAACTTAATTTGGAGAGCTGGGGAGCGTTACAGTTTTGTTGTACTGCAATCTCTGTTGTGCAACAATGACAACAAAAGAATTTCACATTTCTTAATGATCCCTCACCAACATCAGGCACAGCACTCTGTGATCAGTCCCCAATTTGGAGGTATTGATTTGGATAACTTTAAGTTTTTAAGCTTAAAATTGGTATTTTAGTTGCATTTTACATTTTTGTTCTGTATATCTTGTTTCTTTCTTATGATGTTGACATTTAGGCCTAAAGTCTGTAATAAAATCCATCCTGTTCTATTCTGTTATAAAATCTGCAATTGTTGTAACACACAGGTATGTATGAACTAAATTCACACAAGTTGTTTAAGCCTTGCTATTACTTTAAAATATATATATATATTTACTGCCACTATGCTACTACTGAAGTATGTTAGTTAATATAGTGCTCTCCTTCTGCATGTTTTATTTTAAAACATACTTTAAAATTAATACATGTAATCCATTACAATTCTCAAACAATCATATTGTAAGATTTGGGAAATGTTTTTTAAGGTGTAAGGTGTTACAGTTTAGAAGGCTTTCATCATACAAAACGATTTTCCTTCATTTTCAATAAACACCAGATAGTTGAGTGTTTTTAAAAACCATCCAAATGCCCTAAAGAGTCAGGAATGTCTGCAAACCTCCGGATGTTTTCACACTAGAGGACACTTTCAGGTGCGGAGGCTCCTACCTTCCCTGCTCGTTTCCGGGCCTCTCCTCAGCGGCGCCCCCGGATGGAGCCGCGCTCCTGGGGCGGCCTCCCGTTTGTCCGGCGCCGGTCTGAAGGGCTGGAGGGGTTCCAGGGAGGACGTCTTCAGCCCCCACGCCGCGTTCCGCCCGTCCGGCTGGCCTTTAGTTGGGGCTCCCGATGAGAGGAGGTCACCGATGAACTGATGCATGTCCACCCAGGAGCAGGCAGCCTGCTGCGGAGGAACACAGAGAGCGTGACAGGCGAGGCCGCGTGCGTCGACCGAGAGGAGCGCGAGGGACGGAGAACCGGGCCGGAACAGCCCCGCGTGCGCGTTACAGAGGCTGCCACTTACAAAGTCGACACTCCTGTCTTTGTCCATGGCGGCGCAGACACGACGCTTCCCTCCTCCAGCTTCACATGAAACTACGTATTAAAAACGATATAGACAATTTAAAGCCCCATTTTACTACATGTTTGTACATGATGGCCTAAACACGACCAATATACATGCACAAACCATATTTGTTTTAAATAAACAGTTCTCAATTCTTATAGTCCGTCAACAGATTTTTATTTCCGGGTTTTTGAAACCACGTGACATTGTTTCCCCTGTTTTAACCCTTTTAAAACCTTTAAAAATGGAAGATACTATTTTAGTCTTATTTCAAAAACTTGATCTGAGTCACTTCTGTTTTTTAAAAAGAACTTAGTTTTATATTCCATTTTTTGTTCAGAAAATGAATTTTAACAAGTCTTAAAAAAAGGTATTCATGTATAAAATCTTGCGTTTCATTAATATTATAATTAAAAATTAAATGAATGCAAAAAAACACGTGAATAGAACTGAATGTAGGCATACAATTAAGGAAAGCACTTAATTTTTAACAGAACACTCAACACAAGAAAATAGACAGAAAATGAACTAAAAACATAATTGAAATCATGTCAATAAACGTTCTAAAGACAATAGAAACTATTGATTTTTAGTCTTTTTAAAGGATCAAATATACAAAAACAATATAGTAAAACACTTTTTGTATAATTGATGTCAGAAAACTTTGTTTTATATATTATAAAACACAGAAGAGGAAGGGTAATGATACGGGAATAGAAGAGCTCGCAAGTTGACATTTATTATGTATTATAATTTCAAGTAAATGAATGGAAAAAAAGACAAACATGAAAAATTAACACGAAACATTTCATATTAAAATAAAATCATTTTAAAAATCTCTTCTGCAAATCTGAGTTTTTATATAGTAAAGCAACAAACAAGAATTGCAGTGCATAAAACGTAAACAATAGACAACGTGGACTGTCTGGTTTTTGTGACCATAACTGCCTCTGAAAATATCCGAATTTCCATTATTTATTATAGTGATATTGCAAATAGGAAACAATGTAAAACTATATCAGTTAATAAATGTTAATTCCTATCATATCGTAGAAAACTACAAAGTTTTATGATCACGTCATTTTTGGCCTAAACACAAAAACGGAAATAGTTACTTAAGACCCACTCAGATGAAATGTGTTTTTAACATGTTGTGGCATTTTTCTTATGAAAAACTAAAGACGTTCTTGCTAATCAAGGTTAAAAATAATACAAACTAAATTATTTTGTTTTTTTCCAGAATTGTACACACATTTTCTCAGGACAAATATTTATTGGCCTCCAGAAAACAGACATAAATGCAGAAGACTGTAAACTCAAGTGACCAAGTGTGAAAACATATTTTAAAAACAAAAATGAACTCAAACATCTTATAAAAAGACAACGGGTTGTGTATTTTATGCAAAAAAAAACAGCAAAAGGAGTATTAGTTATTGCAGAGAGAGATCCTGCACACAATGTATAGTCTCTTCAGTTTATAAAGTTCAGAATTCAAACATCAGACAAAACAATGGAATGTTTAATATTCATAGAAGTACAATCCTCAATAAGTTCAGTTACAATAATTTAACAGTCTATCCATGTTAGTGTCAAAAGTCTGGCTAAGAAAATCCAGCTTTTAATGGAAACTGTGAAAAGGGTTTAGTTAATATAACAACTGGACACATTCTCAAATATAGGTGAACAAAAGTAGTGCATTATTGAATGTAGATTTCATGATGACTCTGACCTGAATGACTGAGTGTGCTTCACATCAGAACTGGCTGTGTAACATCAGAGCCATTTTTTGGTTTGAGTGCTTATTGCAAACTAAGGTAGGCCTCTATGCAGAGTTTTAGTCACTCCTGTTTCTTTATGGGTCCGGCTCCTTTAACTCCATGTCTGCCAGCTAGTTGGAGGTGGTTGTTGTGCCACCATAATGGAGATCAGCAGTCTGATCTTCTCTCTTAACATCTTCTACAGGTCCAGGGAAAGCCGTTTTGGCGTTAAGAAGCGACAGAACAATGGGGTACCTTTTAAGCTGCTTTGCTTCAGAACACAGGTCCACCTTTCTTTTGTCTGTTTTGACTTGACAGATGTTGAGTTCTTTTAATTCTGGAACTTCAGAACCGTTCGACTGCCCTGAGACTTCACATTCCTCTGGCTCACTTTTAACTGGAAGGAGAGGAACACTGGACGGCTCCGGCTCAGATGAGTCACGCTTTTTGGACAAATCCAGGGGAGCTGCTGCATCTTCTTTCCTATCCATTGTTTGCTTGAATGGGGAATTTGGGTGCGCTCCGAGAGCTGCATTCACGTCAAAAAATTCAACTTTAGACATCGGCGAGAGGGATGCTTGAGGCACGGATTCAACTGACAGTGTCTGCGGGACAGAAGAAGGGAGCGGCAGCTCGCTCGTTTGAGACGGACAGACAGGAAGAAACAAGACGATGTTTGTTCCGGGAGGCGGCTCTTTATCCAGAGTTAGCTTCCAAAGCCCATCAGAGGAATTAGGAGTGTGGGAGTCTGGGATATGATTCGACACAGCATCGGGAGCGCCGGCTGATTTAGAAATGACCTTCTTTTTCTCACGATGAGACTTCTGACGGTCCTTATTGACAGTCTGAAAAACAAAAATACATTCAACTGCATCGTTAAAGAATAAAGTCAGAAAAGCTTTGCACATTGGTCTACATTTTGCCGACGTATCTCTGGTAGAAAAGACAGAGCAGCAGATTAAAAATATCTACATGCAGAACCTAATGAGACCAGGATCGGGGTGAGATACTTGAACTTTTCAGCACCACAGATGAATCTAGCCGCTGCGTTTTCAACCAGCTGCCACCTTGTCACTGAAGCTGTAGGCAACACAACACATAAGGAGCTGCAACAACAAAGCCTGGACAACACAAAAGCATGCGTAGCAATTTCAAGGTTTGGTTTTGACAGAAAACACTTGATCCTAGCCAAACGTATGACCTAGTTAGGTGATTTATTTGAAGGTCCAGTTTCAAGACAGCATGAAGCCTCACTGGGATTTTTGATTACTGACGGCTTGAGCAAGAGAGAAGAGGTCAAGACCATGATCCTTACGACCATCACGGAAAAACACAATGACCTCAATTACCCGCTTTCATCAAAACCAAGAAAGTTAGCAGACATCCGTAGTGTTATTGTTTGAATTGTGTGGTCAGACTCTTAAGGTATGGAGACAGAAATCTGACAATCGTCAGCATGGAGAAAAAATGTTTAGCTGAAGTAAACTTACACCAGCAACCAGTATTTTAGTAAACCAACGTGAAATACTAGATAATGTAAAAAACAAAAAAAAAAAAAAAACAAAGGTCTGTCAGCATCGTAAGATCCTCTGAAAAGATATAATACACATAACTCACTGAAGCCTGCAACGTTTTTCCGCATGTTTTCAGGTGGCCGTCGTAGTTCTGCTGATGGGGGAATCCCAACCCACACGACTGACAGAAACACGGCGACTGGCCGGCATGGCCACCCATGTGGGACATCAACAGCAAGGCTGAGCGGAACCCTTTCCCACATTCAGCACACTTCAGAACCCTCTGGTGAGCCCCGGCGTGCTTCTTCAGCTCTTCTGACGTGTCGAACCTTTGCCCGCACTCCAAACACCGGATCTCGTCTGTTTTCTGGTTGGGCTCCTGGTGTCCCCAGCAGCCGGTGTCCTTTTTGTGCTGCTGGAAGTCCTCCTGGTTAAGAAACTTCCTCAAACACGCCACGCAGTGGATGCGCTGGGGTTCACACTTGTGCTGGCGGTAAAGCTTTGCCAGGCGGAAGTGGCAGCGACAGCGAACACAGGTATACGGCAGCAGGCCCAGGTGGGAGAAGCTGTGCTTCAGGAGTGCGTTCCTCTTGGTAAAAGTCTCTGAGCAGTCTGTGCATTTGAAGTTGTGAAGGCACCTCTTCTTCATGTGACGTGCCAGCGACTTTTCTGAGGGGAAGTTGCGGCCACACACTTCACACACAATGTTGACCATACACTTGTGCAGCTCCACGTGCTTTTCACAAGCACTCAGAGAGGTATAGACGCGTTTGCACAAGTCGCACTCATAAAATACGTCCTCCAGGTGGGCTGCTGACAGGTGGCTGTTGAGAAGTTCCTGTGAGCTGAAGCCGGTCAGGCAGATACGACACCAGTGGCACTCCGCTTTGTTCTTGGCGTGTGTGCGCAGGTGCAAGCGGTAGTTGTAGATCTGACAGAAGCGTTTCCCACACTCAGCACAGCAGTATGGGCGTGTTCCTGTGTGCAGATTCATGTGGTCCTGGAGCTTGAAGTTGGAGGGCAGCTGGAGATTGCAGACACTGCAGTGGAAATCCCCAGAATGACTCAGGTCTGGGAAAAGAGAAACAGAGAATACTGTATCAGAAGTTGCAAAATGTGATGGTATAGACCCTTGGTGGTGATGTTGAGACCATTTATTTATGACAATGGGGCTTAAAATTACATTTCTGGACATTTCTTTATTTAAATGCGTGAATCAGATACTGAATAAAAATGCTGTTTGAAAAATATAGTTTCTTTAATGTCTAATATACACTGGGCGGGCTACAAGCTCCTTGCTCCGCTCCATTCTGATGCATTGACAAATCGATCCATGTACATCATTTTCCTCATTCGAGCTGGCATCTGGCTCAAAATTGTACAGCTGGATAACTCTCCAATATTGCTCACCTTTTTTGTTCCACTTGTAATGTTTTGTTGGGGTTGTGAGGAGCCGTAAGCTAGCGGGAGAACGTGTGAAGAAAGAGGGAAAAATGACTTTTTTTCCCCCCATTTTGGCTAAAAGCGGCATAATCATAAACAAACAAACACTGGGAGCACTTTTAAAATAGATTTAGAAAATGATCCAAGTGGGACTTTAAGCTTAAACTTGAACATAAAAGAATCTGACAGCTAGCCATCAATTTATTTTCGATGCTACAGCTTCAAACTGACTGAATATAAACTCCAAAAATGTACAAAGTAAGTCTAGATGGAGCATCAAAATAAGATTTTTGTGACCAAATGATTAATGTTGACACCATCACAATTAGAGATTTTTTAGACCATATTTGCTATAACAAGTTAAAAGATAGTTTATAAATTATCTTTTATAACAGAAACGATCAGCTCTGTTTAGTTGTTACAATTCTCGGTTTAAAATCGAACCGACTTGTTACACTTTTGAACTGAATCGTTCTGCATATCGATGACATATGTTTACATTGAAAGTGTCAAACTGCTAAATTTAAGTAGGACTTGTTTTGCAACACCAGGCTTAGTTTAAGCCAAATGAAATGTTTTTCTTCGTTGTTAATTGCTTATTAGAAAATCAAACAAAAATGAATTTTCTACATTTTTTGTTTAGTAAAACACAAATCATGTATCGAATTGAAACAAAGCCCAAAAACTGAAGTTTGAATCGAATCGTCAGTAGTTACCATCGCTGAGCTCCTCTTCTTCCTCATCATCCAGCTCTTCTTCCTCATACATGTCTGACACTTCACTGTCATCAGACTCATCCTCAGCCTCCTGCTGTGTGGACTTCTCTTCAGCCGTCTTCCCGTCCTCCTGCTCCCTGATGATCATCTGGGAGGAGTCTTGGGCTCCACCCTTCTCCTTGGCACCTCCAGGGGAGGAACTGCTGACGCTCTGATCCTCTTGAAGACTCGGGGATCTTCTCACCCGCTTGAGGGCAGATGTCCCTGACAGACGGGGTGACATTTTTCTTAGGCTGACGTCAGAGAGCCCAGCTTTCAGTCCTCGTTTCCGTTTGGCCGTAGCTGTGGGTGAGGCGGGAGAGGAGGGGAGCAAACGGGCAGACCGTCTCAGTGAGGTCTGCTCCGGTTGCAGGACGTCCGGGGGTCCCGGCTCTGTCAGCTGGCTGTCCTTCATGGACATGACTGCTGCTGGCTGAGGACGACAGATGTATGACACGCACACAGGTGTTCAACGTCAGGTAATTGCCACGTCAAACATTTATGAATACAAGTAAATATTAGCGCTCACTCCTCCGGCGACTACATCCGCTTTCTGGCTGTCCGTCCTGTTAAAACGTTCGTGTCGTCTTCACGAAGAGACTTGCAGCGACACACCTTTCAGGACTGCTGGAGCCTCACCTGGCAGGGAGAGCTCGAGAGGATGTTTTACGCTTAGCTTGGCGCCTTTTACTCTAAAAAAAGGTTTATTTTAAAGCAAATATGATCCGGAAACCGCAAGGGGAAAACAGTTTGCTTACAGTTATAATAAATAATCAATATCGAGCACGGCAGATTAGCAAGACTCGATTCTTTGGACCCCGAATCTATGAACAGGAATGGTAGAAACAACAAAGGCAAATAGAAAGCTAAGGATGCAGAGACTGAGGACACCTAGCGTCTGGGAGTGGTATTACATTTCAGCGCCATATACTGGAGTTATGACTTTTGATGGATTTCAAATTAAAAAAAGAATTAAAAAATGTAAATAAAGTATTTTCTAAAAGTTTTATTTTAGAATTAGTTTTTTAATGTGGTATAAATGTAATTAAAACACAAAAATTACTAATGGAAATAAAATTTTTGGCTGTATAATCCTACAAACATCCACTTATACAAGAATATTAGTGCCCTACCAATTCAAACTTCATTTTAAAAATAGTATTTACATAGGTTTAACTTTTCATAAATAAAAAGCTAAATAAAAAGGTGTTCCTGTGTTTAACTACAAAAAAGTTATTTTCTATATATTTTTTTAAATAAATTCTATACATGTTCAATTGTTTTTGACTCACAAGACAACAAGACAAGATTCCGAGTTGCCACTTTTTTCGTCCGTCGGGATAACATGATTTATTACATTTTTTTTCAGTGTTCACAAACATTGCAGTGAAGAACCAACCCGATGAGTGAAAAACATGACTTTACACGATTCCTTATTGAGTTAAGGTCATAAGAGTGCCATTTAAAAAACGATAGCAGGTGAAACACTAGCTCAGCAATAGAAAAACATCCAAGAATCAATTTGAGCCTAAAAATAAATCAGAATTTGAATAGACTATTTCTGTCCACAAGCTAACAACTTCATATTAGATATGAAGCAGATGGCCAAAATCACTTCAGATTTAATTGTTAAAGAAGTTTTCCTGTCATTTAATTTATGAAGAAACATAAAAAAATGTGTAAAAATAACCAAAAAGCTGTACATATCTTTTAAGAAACTGTCTAAATAATCAAAACACCTCTACTAGGTATCTAATTGACTTGATCTTTTCTGGGGAACTGTTCTGTTTTAATCACAAAGTACAACACACTGCACACTAAAAAAAACAAAACAAAAACAAAAAAAAACTAAATTGTTTAAAAAGTTTTTACAAATATTCTACGATTCATGACAAAGTGTAATAGATGGGTTAACACTTGATTAGTCAATTCATGAGAGGCATCTGTACAAAAATTCAATGATCAAACCAACTTTAAATCCAACGACCTGCTAAAACTGGATTCTCCAGGAACGTCATCTTGACTACAAAGAAGTCTCTTCAGTTAAAAAGAAAGAAAGAGGGGAGACAGCTTGATTCTAAAAAATTGAAGAAAAAAAAAACAATTTCCTGCAGATAACCGACATCTAAATTATCTCTTCGTACTTGGGTTTTCGGGTTCTTCTTCTGGGTGACTTTTCTGGTGAGCTTTTAAGGTGCGCTCACGGCTAAAGCTCTTGCCGCAGGTTGGACAGGAGAAGCGGCCGACAGCATGAGCCCGGGACATGTGGGCGTCCAGCTGTTCGGGGCGGGCGAAGCTCTCCTCACATTCCTCGCAGGGATGGGCTTTCCGCGGTGCGTGCTTCTCCTTTTTGTGAGCGCGAAGCTGCACCAAGCCGGGGAACGTGAGTTCACAGTCAGGACAGGGGTGACGAGCAGGAGCGGGATCTGCTTTAGGTTTCTTCTCATTTGCTGGGGCTTGACCGTCTTCTTCAGAACTTTTCTTGTCATCCGTTTCGGATTTTGGCACCGCTTTAGGTGGGCGGCCACGCTTTGCTATAGCTGCTTTTCCTTTTTCTTCTGCAGGGGCAGCTACTGAATCGGCTGTACTGCTGGCCTTTTCCGCCTCCTCTGGCACTTTAGACTCATCCTTCTTTTTTCGTTTTCCTTTTATCTCGCCGCTTGCCGGATCCTCGATTTTGGCAGGTCTCCCACGTTTCTTGACTGGAGAAGCACTGCCGTTACACTGTTGACCTTCTGGGTACTTCTCCTGGTGTGCCAAGAGCTCAGCTTCAGTCTCAAAGCCCTGACCACACTTCTTACAGCAATGGGTTTTGGTCGAATCCTCTGGCTGCTCTGCCGTTTCCACATCTGGGCGAGGATGCTGGGTCAACCGATGAGCACGCAGCAAGCCAGGACTACGGAAAGTTTCGTCACAATCTTTACAAAACAGCTGTCTCTCCGGACACACTTGTCTTCTATGGGATGTGAGCTTGAAAAGTGAAACCAAAAAGATGAATACAAATAACAAATGTAACCAAAAATCTAACCAACAAACATAGAACAAACGTCGTTTTGGACACATTCTCACCTCAGAGAAGGTCTTGAAGCTCTCCTTGCAGTGAACACATTTGAAGGGCTTGTCATCTTTGCTGTGCGTTGGCTGATGTTGTGTTAGTTCTTCTGATGACTGAAATGTCCGGTCGCACACATAACATGTAAACAGTGTGTTTCCCTATTAAAAAAAAGAGCCAATTATTAGAAAAACAAGATTGAGTTTCTTAAAGACAAGCAGCAAAATTTATTTGATTTGTAGTTTTACCTTATGTGGCACAAAATAATGTTATTTTTCAAACAACATGAACACATATTGTATATATTACGTGTCAGTCAAATATTTAACCACATATATGAATAAAAGACTAGAAAATATTTTTTAACCATTCCATAAACCTACAGGTACCAAGGAGCACTAAACAGGAAGTTTAAATAAAGGGCAAAAAATGAAAAGAAAATTAATTTAAAAAAGGTATTAAAAATCAAAATATTTTTTTTAAACTTTAAAGACCCACTCTGATGAAAATTGTGTTTTTGGCATTTTTATTTGTTCTTGTGGCAGTTTTTAAAAACAATCTTGGAGGATATAAAAAAAAAAAACAATAAAACACAATTTTCTGAATATTTCTTTGTGATTCAGGAACAGGTGTTTTTAACTTAACTACCAGACTTAAAACTCTACGCTTGGACAGCTTCAAATATATTAGTCGCCCTTTTTGTTCCATGTTAAGTTGGTGCTATAAGCGGCTGTAAGCAAACGGGAGAGTTGTAAACAGATTGATGACAGGAAGTGGGGATGGGCTTCCTCCACGCTAACAGGCCTGCCTACAACAGAGGTCAAATTCTAATGAACTACTGTTGCTCTGTAGAAACTATGTCCTAAAAAACAACACAGGTTCTGGATTTTACCTAATAACAGCATTCTCATCATTAAAATATCACTGTATGAATCAATCTGGTTAAAAATAGTAGCTTCAAATGTGTACGTGGAGTACCTGCTGAAGCTGTTGTTTATACTCCTCTCTGTGGCTCTTCTTCATGTGCCTCTCCTTGGCTTTGGCGTTGCAGAAGGTGATAAAGCACTGAAAACACTGCAGGTTTTCATGTTGATCTGAGAACAACACATAAACAAGATTACGGCCTTGTTAGAGTCGTGAGGCCAACCAGACAACAGCATCGCTTACAAGGTTGAACAGAAGGCGGTGGAGGTCCATTGAAGGTGGTGGGTTTGTACGTCTGTGCGGGTTTCTGTGCGGGAGCTTCGGGAGGAGGGTCCGGCACGGCCCGTCCCATCACAATATCCTCTATGTTCAAGATGTCAGACTCCATAATACAATGCTCTGCGACTAAAAAGAAAACAAACGAAAACGTATTGGTTTTATAATGTAAAATCTGATACTTTTACGGTTAAATATTGCGTGAAAACAGGAGTTTTACAAACAGCGCCAAATCGTGTTGTCGCAGTGATCCGAGCACTGCTTTTTGACTATAATATACAGCATTAAAACCCCCAAACCGTAGATATTTCTAAGTGTACACATATATAAATGTTTTAAAACAAAGAAGGAAACTCAATGATGCCTCAGCGACTCGACCAAAACAAGTCTAAAGTTTTAGCTCAAGGTCTCGCTCAACAGAACGTGAAGGCCGCCTGCTAAGCTAACTAGCTCATCGCTACACCTACAGTACTCGAAATAAAATTTCTCCGAAAATCCACACAAACAAATGTATGCAATATATAGAAACATTTGGTGAGCATTCTTGTTCGTTTCTAATTTTATTTATTCGTCGTAGCCAACATTTGTATTCAAATACCATGCTCTTTGAGCGGGCTAACGTTAGCTAGCTTCCCACTGTTTAGCGCTAAAAACACCAATCCCATTCAAGAGAGGCTACAATGTTCATGCGTTCAGACTAAGTTTTATCCACTCACGGTGAGACTAAACACAGCTTCCGACTACTTAAAATAATGATGCTGGCCGTGCAGCGATCACTAAACTATTAGAATAATAAAACCAAAGTGGGTAGACGTTACCTCCTGACCGCTCTTTGAGGGGAGTTAAACGAGAGAGTTGTCCCTAGACATAAAATCAAAAGATCGCGAACTTCCTGGTTGGACGTGAGGACTAGTTAAGATGGCGGGGGTTTGTGGTCCTCTCTGTCAACTAAATTTATTTATATCTGCATTTTAAAAAAAGTACACCCCAAACGCTAGCTATACGCGAATATTTTTTGCTGTGAGTTTAGAAGCCATTTTACTCGTCTTGGAGAAACAAATATATTTTAAGATAAACAAAGCGTTTCACGCAAAGTCTTTCAATGTTACACTAAAAGTAACGGGTATTGCTTGGTGCACGTCACCTGTGACCAGCAACGATTTAAAAAAATATAGAAGCCGTTTCATGCCAAAAGTAAAAGAAAACTGAAAAACTGGTAGTTCTCGTCGCATAAACATTCTATGTAACGTGGTTCTATGGCATGTTTATCACGTGACCAGAAAGAACTTTTTTAAAATTATGTGAATTTTTATATTAGGATTCAGAACAGCTTGATCATAAAGCACTAACCAGTTTGTTTGGAGATTAACTAAATCGTGGGTTTACTTTTTCAAATACTCATGTTTTACAAATCTAAAGAAAAATAAATTAAAAAATGAATAAACAATTTAATCAACCCCAAAGCAAGGCACTTCTCAATTCCGTTTTTAAAATCTGATCAAACTAATTAAATACAATATTTCTTGTTAGCCCATAAAGGTCCTACAACTAACCATATGCTCACTTCAAGTTTACCGGTAAATGAGTAGAGTGCAGATCAAAGGCTTTCAGATATCATACACTGATTTAAACAATTTAACATTCTGTCTGAACAAGACATTTTATAGTAAAAGTTTGTCTAACGTCATCAGAAAAACTGTTCCAGATTTTAAATGCATAAAACTGAAATAGTGCTTCAAATAATTTAGTCCTAACTGAGATCACAAGCAGAGGGCCTGGTCCTTGAACTTCTCTAGAGTCCCAGGTGGTTCATGCAACCAACATGCCAGAGATGTGCTTTGGCGTTCAACATGAAGAGTTGTTTTCAAGTGTGTTCTCTGAACAACAGAAAGCAAAGGACTGATGAGGTCAAACCTTCTGGTTTTAATCATATTTTAGAGGTTGAACCCAATTAAAACAGTATGAGGTGGAGATCAAAACTGGATGAAGAATGGAAGATTATCAATCTAAAATTTAATTTAAAACACTTTTTTGTTGCTATATTTTACATAAAAAGAGTCCATTGATTGTTTTTGTTTTAGAATATTTACATCTCTTTCAACACAAGGCATACATGAGATGTACTTGAATATGTAACTACACTAGGCTGCTCTTCAATGGTGATTAACATTGTGCATCACCTTTCAAATCTTTCCATTTTGCTGGGGTCACTGTGTCACAGACAGCTGATATAAAAAGAAGTGATGCAACAGACCAGAAACACAGTTCTCCGATGTTTCAAGTATCATATTATAAAGGAACATCCATCAGAAAGTGAAGTTTTGTGATTAAACTAACGAAACCAACAGCCTAATCTGAATCTACTGTTAACTCCTTATAAATGAGGAACAGTCATTCATGTTAGAGGTGTTCTTTAGGACTATGAGGATATTTTTTGACCGAAGAAAATCTATATAGTATTGTGAAGCTTTGGTGGAATTTCAACAAGATCCTCTCTTATAGGATCTGCATCATTCTGAACCAATAGCAAAATAGATCACCTTTCTTCTCAGCCAATCACCATCATACTTTCACCTTTAAATTCACTGATGTTTCATTCTCCACATTTGAAATGCTTTCTCTGTTCCTCACCTGGAATGATGCTTTTTCATGATCTTTTTTTTTTCATGTGATATGTTTTGAAGTTTTTTATTTTCTCACACAGTCAGAATAAATAACAGTGAAACGGATAGGATCCAAAAACAAGCTGGCATGTAAACTAAACCCAGTGTATTGGAACAATTCATTCATTTGCAATCCACAGTACATCTCTATAGTCTCTGTAGTATCCTTTTTTTTCATTCATCTTTTATAGAAGACACTTCATAAAGGGCTTGTTTTGTTAAAAACAAAATAACAACAGATCAATGACAAAAGGTCACAAATATGACACTAGAAATTAAAAGGGCATCAATAAAAAGGTGTGCAGAATCAGGGTGTGTTGACCATTACATTCTAAAAACACATTATGTAAAAAAAAATTAAATAACTGAAGTACACACAGTAGTAAACACTATTTTCTTCCCAAATTCTCCTGGTTATGAAAATTCAAAAAGCAGTTGTGGTTTCGTGAGATGCACAGAAAGACGCAGCACTTCAGGCATAATACTCGTGACGTCCTCTGACAGTCTCCAAAACGACACCTGCCCCCTTCCCCCTCTGCGAGCTGCTCCGGCCAGTGGCCTGTGCCGTCATACCGTATGGCGGCATCAGGCAGAGGGCTGTCCTCCACCAGCATGGGACTGGGCGTTTGGCTCGTCCCGTGGGTTTCCTCCGATGGGGGTTGAGGAGGAATGGAGTCCTGTGTGTCTGAGCTTCTGGAAAGGGTCAATGCTTTGGAAACCTCCAGCCTGAAGGCCATGAAAGTCAAAGCTCCAGCAGCTGACTTGTGATCTTCTCGGTACAAAAGCCAGGAGTTCACCAAAGCCATATCGGTGAGGTACCAGAGCACCGCTTGGGGCCAGCTGTTTGGCGGTGTGGCCGTAAGGGGAGTAGAGTACAGCTTTAGCAAATCTCTGTTGAGCCGAGCCGACATCTGGGCCTTCTCGAAGCTGCTGGTGAGGGAAGCCATGCTCCTCTGACTGTTCCCTGCAGTAGAAAGTATAAAGCCGCCGTAGGATCTGCGCAGCATCAGCTTCCCATCGGTGCTCACAAACTCGTCTCCGATCTGTCCTCGCGCTCCTCCCACCTTACCTGCCGCGTGAACCCCAGCATCTAAAAGGCGTTCCATCATCGCAGGGGTGGAAAGCTCCTGTTTACAGAGAAACACCATGCTTCTTTTGGGCGCCATTTTTTCTATAACATCTTCTTTATCGGAAGGATCCACTTTAAGATCCACATATAAGAGTAAACCACCAAGTCCAATCAGTGTAGTAGAAAGCAGAGACGGTCCGCTTTCGCCAATCCTGCAGGTCAGAGGAAGTGGATACTGGTCCACGGCGTAGTTCTCTTCCTTTCTCAAAGACTGGCACTCGGTGTTGAAGCGGCACAGGATTGGCTGGACCTTCCACAGAGGATCCATCTGTGTTGGTGAACAATTCAAGTCCCTCTGCTTGTCGTTTTTGAACTGTCCATCACTAGGTTGCTGCTGGCTGTTTGCAACATGAGTGGCTGGATCGTCAGCAGGAGCACTTAGCTTTAATGAACGCGACAGCTCCACAAAGCGAGTCAGGGGCATGGCGTCAGCAATCAGAGGCACCTTCGTCAAGTCCTCCCAGTAAAGGCTTGGACTAGGAAACTGAACAGAAACAACAAATGTATTAGAAGATGAAACGATAGGAATAAATACTTTTGGGGAATAAACAAGCTAAGGTGCAGACCTTCAAAGTTCCCATTGCGATGTGGATGCCAACGAACCGCGCAACCTCTACAGATGTGACAGGATTTGACATTTTGACGAGTTTGTTTGTGCAAGTTGCAGTTTCTGCCCAAGTATCCCAACCAAAATACTTGGAAAAGTAATCAATAGGTTCTCTGGTCCTGGTTTCATCCGTCTGTGGTTGAAGACGACTTGTAGAAGTAGAAATACTAGAAGAGGAAAAACAGAAACTCTTAGTGAGAGTTTAGGAATCACTTTTGTTCTATCACTACTGGAGGACAACTGACTCAATTTGACAACAATTTCTGTTCACGCTTTAAAAAACAGAGTTTCTCATTGTACCTTGATGTGCGATTGGGCTCATGCGAGGTGCCTGGTTGCTTCCTGTTAAAGTAAGCCATCACTCCTGCTTCTGTGTCATGCTGAGGATCTGACAGTTCTAACCCGCTCACGTCGTCATCAGAACTCCTGAGAAGGAAGTCCCGGACGTCTGACGGTTGCCACTCTGAGTCAGAGAAAGCTGAAAGAGAGTCAATGACATTATTGTTACATGATAATTAAAGGGATTCAGATTTTCTTAAGCTGAAAAAGGAAATGAACCTTGACTGTCAGCAAAGTCTGCAGCACCTGGTTCTGACAGCAGGCTTCCGTTTTGGTAGTCTGCTGCAGAGAGCATGCCGTCATCTGATTTAACAGAAAAAACAGAGTTATCCCCTTCATCAAAGGTTAAACATGTTAAGGTGTCAAAGAGTTACTCACATCCATCACACTCTACAGCTTCACACTCAGCTTGGTTTCCATCACTGAACCCTTCCAGGCTTAAGGTCTTGTGGTTGGTCAGAGCAGATCCCAGCAGCAGCTCCCGCTCCTCCTCCTTCACTGGATAGAAGATGCACTGCTTGGTGTTGAACTCTGGACTTACGTAAGTGTTGTTTGTACTCTTCCCATTGTCCATTACTATCAAGAAAAAAGAAATTACCCATTTTCATCATCATTTCCTACAAAAATCTACAGTTTTATGATTTAATTTAGAGAAAACATGTTCACTGCATTTCTTAGATGTAAAGATTAAATGTTAGTCATTATTGGGATTTAGGAGTTTAATCCTCTAGCTTTTAAACATTAAAAATGTAGAGAAATGTCAAGTGTTTTTGATGGATCAAAGTGTGGCTTCAAGTAAAATCCTAAAGCTGTTTAACTTAAGCAACACCAAAAGACTTTACACGCTTAGATAAAAATAGTACTAGTGTTTGTGTAGCATTTTTCTCATAAAGTAGGACATTTTTAAAGAAAAAAAAAATTAAAGTTGAATTTCTGAGTATTTCTTTATTCAAACGGAGCATATGAAAATGCACCGTTTGAAAAATCTCACAGTTTTGACACAGCATGTGAAATGGGCCAAAGTCTCCCAGCTCTGCCCAATTCTGATGCAGTCAATTACAGACAAATAGATCCATTAACCTTTTTATTTTAACTGGCATCTGGCTCAAAACTGTACGGCTGGATAACTCCAATATTGCTTGCCTTTTTTGTGAGGGGCTGTAAGGTTGTGGGACAGAGTGTAAACAAAGGAATCATGGGATATCAGCGGTAACAATCCTGCCTAAAATTCAAAGGCAAATTACTAATGATCTTCTGATCAGCAGAAAAACGACACAAGCTTTTTGATTTGAGTTAAAATCATCCGACTGGAAGACCTTTGAAAATAGATCAAAAGATGATTGGAGTGGGAAATTAGTCGTGTTAGTTAGTTAGGAAGCCAGAGGTACAAAAAGTTTTTCCGCATCGTCTTCTCGCTTCTTCTCAGATTTTCTTTTTTTACTCAAACCACTAAAATGGTGACACCCAGCAGGCCGCTGACGCCTCATCACCAATGGTCTTTGTACGTTGTTCTCCACTGTTGCAGTTTCAGTGTTACATTATTGTTGAGTGCCAACAACAACACGAGGACAGTCCGACCAAGAAATGCTTTTCAAACATGCTCCTTTATTTCAGAATATAATTAATTCTCCACTCCTATTGTTCGGGGTGGCGAGCGCCAGTCCCAGCGACTTCAGAGCAAAGTCAAGGTTCACCCTGGACAGTTCGTCAGTCCATCGTGGAGCAAGTGAAATGTTTTTCTAAAAAAATCAATGGTGACTTAAACCATTTTTTCTTATAGGTATATGTAAGAGCTTTCTGGATGTTTGCTGTTACATTTATGAAGTAGCCGTAGCAGCGACAGGAATCAGGTCAGGAAAACCTAACTATGGGCTCAGCAGGTAAGATGCTCCTCCCTCTTCCGCTCTTAAAGGGAACTCTCATGATAGTGATCCTCCTATTACTTGCTTGACTGTATCAGAAGCAACATTCTAAAAGTTTTGTGTGTGGAATACTTACACGGGCCATCAGCCCTCTCACTGTCGATTGGCTCAACAGCCCACTGCATCCGTTTGCTGCCCTGCGTGTCCTGAGCATCGCTCAGCATGGGGCCACTCTCCTCTTTTACCAGAACGGTCCTTATGTCTCGATGATGCTGAGGATGGACACTGGCACTCTGCCTGTTTTGACAGGCAGGGGGCAGGAGTGTGGGGTCCGGGGGGATCTCTTCAACTTTGATCTCCTGGATCCCAACAATCTGCACGTCTTTCTCGGAAACAGGATCAAAACCCTGCGACAAGACGAAAAGTTGAGAGATTTCTAACTAAATTTGGCCCAAACAGTCCTGGATAGCAAGGACCAGATTGTGTTTGCAGATCCTCTTTTGTGTATACCTTTGAGTAAAAATGTCACCACCACATACTCAAAAACTCACCAAAACTTGCACACACTTGATAGCCAGCAAAAAGAAATGTTTGAAATGACTGGGGCCAAAACATTTAAATCTACAAACAAAACAAAACCACATGTCAGAGAAATCCAAAGGAAGTTTTGAAATTATTTTGGTATGACCACAGGACCTATGGTTTGGTGGCCATTTTGTGGCAATGCGTCAAATTTGGAAAGAAAAGCTTTTTCCTGAAATTGTACACGTGCCAAAAGTCTACAGTCCCACCAGAAGTTTTGTTGACCTTTGACCTTGGGGAAAGGTTGTCATCTTGAATAAAAAATTTTAAAAAACCTTTAGGCCTATTTATAAAATGTAAACTCCTCCTAATGATCCTGATCTCTCACCTCCTAACATCTCGAGTAACATTGGGAGGCTTTTGGGGGAAAAAAAAAGTTGGAGTTTGAAGTTGTAGATTTTGACATAGCGAGCTTGCAAAAGTGGCGTTTCTTAGTGGCGTGCTTGGACATTTTTTACCAGAATATTGTGAAATTATATTAGTACTTGAATCATTGGCTCAAGCTGAACAAAACAATATATTTTACAATTGAACATTTTAGGATTGTGGGCGTGGTTAACAAAAACCCCTTACTAAGCAAATCCAAATAATAGTTTTTGCTAATTTCTTAAAAATTAGGAGGTACTGGGGCTGCGAGGAAGGGGAGCGCCTGCAGGCCCTACAACGCTGTTCGTGGCTTTAAGTAAGTTCGCAACAGTTCTTCTGTGGAAGCTCCTTCTCACCTGTCGCTGGTTTGTTGTAGAAGCTCCGCAGGATGCCTCTTTGTCAGAAGATCTTTGTCTGGAGGTCAGGAACCTCTCCAGCACGATGCCTGGAGACTGGTCGGCCTCTCTGTCCTTCTCCCCGTCTCCATGCAGCCCGTGTTCATTCATTACTTCCTGAACACTAGTGGTGAGAGACTCCAGCTCAAACACTACACGTTCTTCACAGGATTTGTCAAAAGTCACGGATGGAACAGAAGCAGGTGCTCTTATGGTCCTGAAGCCAGGGCTGCTCTTTGTGTCTGACTCCTGGTCAGAGAAGACGGAGTGTATCTCATAAACTATCTGACATTCATTCTGCTCACTCTCAGTTTCCATAGGAGTCTCTTCAACGGATCCCGTCTTTCTTATCTCATCGCCTCTTTCATGCTCTGTCCCTCTTCTACGTCTACTCATCACAACACCCTTCTTTCCTTCTCTTCTCCTCTGCACCAGCATCTCTTCCTCCTCTTCTTTCACTTGATTAGTAGAGCAAAATCCAGTTTGTGAAGCTACTTGATTTTCACTCGTTCCCTCACAAACACGCTCAGGGTGTTCAACACTCTCAGACTCACTCGTGTTTAAATCTTTTTGGGCAGAAGGGTCTTCATCCAAAGTACTTCTGTCTCTCTCATCCTGTTCACCAACAGTTACCAAGTCAACCTCTAGCAGTAGATCTTCCTTAAAGTCTTCCTCTGTGGTTCCCTGGACTTCACATTTAGAGCCGGGGCTCTTTGAGACACATTCCGGTGAAAAAAGCCTCCTGCTCTCAGAGGTCTTTGTCTGAGTGGAGTCTGGGAAATCTGTCCGAGCTTTGCTCACATTTAGGTCACGGGGCTGCGTACAAACACCTGAAGAAGAGGCTTTGTTCTCGTCTCTTTTACATGCACCCTCAAAGGCACTTATGTCAACGTTTGGAGGAGAAACCGGTAGAGACGGGGATGGGATCAAAGCTGGGAAAGAAACATTCTGCTCTCTGTCCTCTATTGTCGTCTCTCCCATCTCTGGTTCAGTGTCCCACCCAGTCGCGGCATTCTTCACCACAGCGACACCGTCATACACCTTCGGGGACGGGTAAAACTCCAACCTGGAGACACCCTCAAAGATGTTTCCGTTGGTGTAGGTGAGTCTTGGACTCTCTACTGTGTGAGCAGCCGTTTTGTGCTTTTGAAGGGATGAGACGTCGCTGAACCTTTCCCCACAGTCCTTGCACTCCAAGGCACGCTTAGCGGTTATGACTCCTTCAGTTTCCACTTTCGACGAGGCTTTGCGTTTTCTGGTGGGCTTAGGCTTGGTGGGCGGAGCATCAGGTGTCAAATGAGAAGACTTTAAGGAAGAGATCAGGGATAGAGCTTTCTGGTTCTTCTTAGCTCGTCCTCCCTTTTTCTTCTCAGAGTCAGACACTGAAGCGTCCTGAGACTGACTTGGCGCTTTGGAAGGGTCCAGCTTGTAAACTTTCAGCTGGGGCTGCTTATGGCCTTTCAGTAAAAGCAGGGATTCTTGTACTGCGATCAAATCCGGTTCTTCTGGCTTTTTGACTTTTTTGCTTGGCGTTTTTTTCTTAGTTTTTACAGTTTTTGCATTCTTGGGTGAAACTTCTTGTCTAACTTTTGGTTGTTTTTTCTTTTTAAACACCGGTGAAGCCACTGCTTTCTGCTCACTTGCTTGTGTAACATCTTCCTTTGCTACTTTTTTCTTTTTTAGTTTATTTTTACCCATGTCTTCTTTGGTTTGTTTCCCCTGTGCGACTGTGGTTGGAGGAGACTTTGTGACGGCTCCCGATGCTCCCCCCCCTGCGGCGTCCTTTTTTCCCTTCCCTCCCTTCTTCGGTGATAAGGGTATCTTTTTCTCCGGTGTTTTTTTAGCAGGAGATTTACCTTTAGCCAGATCTTCTGGCTTTGGTTGCTGCTGCTGTTCTGGTTGCTGCTTTTGTTTCTTGTTTTTCTTGTCTTTGCTCTGAGGACTAAATTTCACAACAAGATGAGACTTTTTAGTTCTTTGGCGTTTGGCTGGTTTGGGGTCAATCAGAAAGTCGTCCTTGTATTTGGACCCAGCCAGATCTTGTATGTATCCCGGAAAGAAAAACGTTCTGGCTGGCTTTCTTTTGCGCACTTTCACCAGCTCCTGAGCAGACATGACATTCACGGCCAGTTCTGAGGTCTGAGGAACCTGTTTTGACTGCATGTCGGACGGGACCCCCACTTTAGAAGATGACTCTTCTGACGTGTTTTTTTTACTTTCCATTCCCGATTTCTCCGACAAATCCTCTTCATTGTGTTCCTGTGTCTTTACTTCGCCCTCACCCACCTGGTCTTGACCTTTCATCTTCACACACGCATCATCGTCTTCCTTGGGGTCAAGTGTAGTCTCAGGTGGAGTTTTAGTGCGTCTGTTGGGTGAATCCAAAGAGCAGGGAGGAGGTTCTTTGTGCTCTGGGTCTAAGGAAGGAGATGTAAAATCCCGCTGGACAGTGGAGACAAGTGGTGGCACCGACGGGCTGGTGTCTTGCTCATTGATCGCAGTCTTTTCTGCATTTTGATCTGCAGCTTTCTGGTCCGTGTTCAGCACCTGAGAGGAGGGCGGAGCTTCGTTCTGTGGTGTGGTCTGGGACTGCTCCAGTTCTGCAGTTGGTATCAAAGCTGGGGTCAGTTCTAATATGATTGTTTGTTCAAGATAATTCTCCTGATTCTGACAAATCATATTATCCAGGAGAACTTCACTGGTCTGGGGCTCCGGAACCATCTCTCCCACAGGTTGTCCAGCCTGCGCAGCTTCACCTTCTGCTACAAAGGATCCCATCTCTGAGAGGGTGGGGTTTTCTCCATCAGGAGTGATGGGTTCCAGAATGATAGTTTGTTCCATTAAACCACATGGGACATCGGAAGCGTTTAGTTCAGTTGTCTTGGATTCGGGTGGTTTCAGTCCTACAAAATCGATCTGCGGTGGACTTAGAGTGGCATCCAGAGGCTCTGCTGGCTGGGACACCACCTGTAATTCCAGTGGTGGAGCAACAGCGGGCACCTGACCCAAAAGAACAACATGGTTCACTTTCTTTACGGTGCCCAGGGATTCTATTAGTTTGCGTATTTGCGCCGTGTCAATGTTGGCATCAACTTTTTGCAAAGGTCCGGCTGCCTCCAGCTGTAACCGCGTGGGCTGTGAAATGGATATGGGGGTTATTATGGGTTTGCTTTGCCCTGATGGGAGGAGGTTGTGCTTGATTTTCATGTGCCGCTGTCGCGTCTTGGAGTTCTTGAAAGTGGCTTTGCACAAAGAACAGTGGAGCTTGACAACAGGAGGACCTAAAATAAAGGAGAGACTTAAAAAACACTCTTTGCTGTCGCACATCTCACTTTTTGAGTCCAGATTTTTCTTACCTTCACTGTTCTTTGCTTGTTTTTCGTCTGTGTTGTTTTTCTTTTCTCCTTCTTCTCCCTCTGAAGAGTGAGAGACCATATGTTTGTGCAAAGCTTTGGGCATGGTGAACCTCTTCCCACACTCCTTGCAGACGTACGGCCTCTCTCCTGTGTGCGTGCGCTGATGATACTTAAGCAACGTCAGCGTTTTGCAGGGTTTACCACACTCTGTGCAGGTGTACCCGAACAGGCCAAAATGAGCTTTTTTATGACTGGTGAGCTCAGATGACCTCTTGAAGGCCTGTTCGCAAACTGGACACTTAAAGGGTTTCTTCTCAGTGTGGGCCTTCTGGTGGGCCATGAGATCTATAGAGTTTGTAAAGTGGCGGTCACACACGTAACATGCAAAAAGGGCGTTTTTCAGAATGCGCTTTTCATATTCCACAGGGTGTTTCAGCTTTACGTGGCGGTCTTTGCTCTTGTGATCGCTGAAGATGATGTGGCACTCGACGCAGTGCAGAGAGAGCTGAGAGGCTGCAGGAAAACACAAGGGGGGAAACTGTTAGCATGAAACCGAAATCCAAAGTAATAGATTAAGTTTTCAAACTGAGGGTAGAAAAAAGAGGAATTAAATACAAATATTTTGCTAATTCTTCAAATGTAAAACGTCTTTACTGAGTATTTCTGAAGATAAACACAGGACTTTTCTTTCATTTAGCTGTGAAGACGATGGATTAAAAAGCCAGTTTATCACAAACTGAAAAAATGCCTGGGGGAATGATTAATCAATTAATCCAACTGGATCTGTCAGAGGCAAGTTGTTAATCAAACTATACCTTTAAAAAATCCTTTCAAAATGAAACAAATCAATCTAGAATCAATCTTGGAAAACAGCATTTGGATTCAGGTACGGTAGAATTATTTTACAATAATGTAAAAACGACAAAATGCCATCACAGCGAACAACACTTGTGATGGCAGCAAAACATGATCAATCCATCATTCCAGTCCAATGTGTGGAAACACTTTGAATTTTACAAAGACGTGACCACACAGTGTGGTCGAACTTTATGAAACTGAAATGTGAATGGATTTGACATGAATTCTTGTTTACTTGTTTGTTTGTTCACATATTTATTGTACACTTAATTATCTTGCAAAAATAAATACAAGGAATCTGGAAAACTTCTACAGTACCGGGTATTTATCTGTCAGTCACACTGGTAGGAAGTTTTGGTTTAAGATGATCTGGATCCATTTTAGGTCAGTGAATGAGATCAATCAAAACGAACCAATATAAACTATGAATTGTATCAGCAACCACAAGTAATGATAAGAATTGAATTGTTATAATGAATCGCTACACTCCTGGAAAAAATCGAAATCTTTATATGAACTTTTCCATTAAAATACTTTTTTTTTTTACATGAACCTTTCAAAGTAAGAATGTCAACATCTGAGGTACTCAGAGACTTCATTCACAGACAGGATGGAAGCAGAGTCACAAAAAGGTTGCCTGTACTGCAAAATATCCCACAAAAGAGCTACTTTGCGTGCTCTTACTAAAAAAACCCGCCAAATGACAGAAAAATGGCCATTAGATTCAAAACAATAACAACTGAAACAGGAACGCGGCTTTAGAGGTCATGATGTTAATTACAGGGATGCAATGATTCACTTTCACCGTGATCCAGTTCAAACCTCAATTTTTGGGTCATAGTTTTGTATCAGCTCAGTATTTGATTTGTGAATTACAAAACAACAACAACAAAAAAAATAATAAATTTAGAAAAATTCTGTTTAAAATGTGCCAATAAGTCCCTAACAACAAAGAAAACCCTTTCAGTTGGCTTTTACTAAACCTGGTGTCATGTAATTAAACAATAAATACTAAAGTCTTCCTAAATTTAGCACAACCACATGTTGGACACATTCAACGTAAACATACATGCAGTATAGATTCAACTATTTGCTTTCCCCATGATTCAGTTCAGTGATTTAATATGGTTCACTTTTAAACAGAGAACTGTCGCATCCCTAGTTAATACAGACCATTTCAGGAAGTATTTGTTGTAGAGTAGATGAGGTAGAGATTTTTACTTTTACTAACTGTAACTGTTTAGATTTCAAGTGTTCTGTTTTTGAAGCAAACCAAAGTTAGGATTGAACTTTATGCCTACTGTTTTGTAGGCACTAAAGTAACCACTAAAGTAACCACTTCAGGGTTACTTTAGTTTAGACTAATGAAAAGGGGTATTTTTACATTTGAAGTAAAAAAAAAAGTTGTTCACACTTTGCTTACACACACAAAACAATGTAATGACTTGACTTGACCATAAAAATCCCACCTGCCAAACACAGTCACTTTAAAACTCGAAAAAACAGAGTTATAATAGATTTAATGGTTAGCTGTACTTGTGTTTTTCAAAATAAAGTCTTGAAATGTATTCAATCATTTATAATGATGTATACATTCTGACAGTCAGATGGTGATCAAACCCAGGGATTAACAGGAGATTTGCAGTACAGTGAAGCGCTCACTGATGCACAACCCTGGGGGCTTTCAGGACTTTTAGTAAACCTCCCCCCCCCAAAAAAGATGTTGGGTAAAAAATCCCTTTTAAATATTTTGCGGAGTTAAAGAGGTGTATTTAATTAAACAGACTGCACAATCCAGACCACTCAAGAAAAATGTCTGGTGCTTTAATTTTGTTTTTAAGAGTCACATTTACAGTTTTTACATTTAAATTTACAATTTAAAAAAAATGATTGATATGAATTTTTGTTTTTTGCCAAAACCAGCGTGGAAGTACTAGAGAAGTCAGTGCACTGGTCTAATTCACATGAAATATTATAACTTAAATAAACTACAAACGTATTCTTAACAAATAGTAATTACGGTGGATGCTCAGAACTGTTCTACATAGAAATGTTTTTATTATAGGAAAATGTTATAGATTTAAAAATTTCAATGAAAATTTGAAAAAAAAAAGCATTTTAAAGCTTTAACCAACACCTTTCAGCATTTAGTGTGGATACATAGTCAAATCTAAATTATTCTGAAAGCTGATCATCAGTTGGACCTTTCAGTGACTTTTGCTGAACAGGTTCTGCCAGCTTCAGCAGGACACCAAGATGTTAGATTCACCAGCTGTTCAAAGAGAATATGATGGAAACAAAGTAGAAAAATAACTTTTATTCTATTTTGGTAATGACGTAGCGTTTCCTAATATTTGCATCTAATATGTTCATTTTTGATTTTTTTTATATTTAAAACTTTAAAAATAAATCCTTCCATTAAGAATGTGTTTAGAATGATTTCAGATTTAGTTATTAAACAAACCTGTCAAACTTTGAGCGTGAGGCATCAGAAATACTCACACGAGAGCGGCTCAACCAGAGACTTGGTCATGTCCATCTTCAAAGGATCCACCATCGCTTTCTTGGAGGGGACATATCTCCTGGCGGCCTGCTCTTTGTGCTCTTTTGCTTTCTGTCCACCGCTGTTGATGGGTGGAGAAGATTCTCCACCCGAGTTTTTGGTGTTTCTCTGTGGATCATCTTCAGCCTCTGCTGTTGGCATGGCAGCCACATTTGCAGGTATCTGTGCTCCAGTTTGAGTGAGTTGGCTGCTCTGCAGTGTTTGGGTGTCTGCAGGAGCAGCTGCTGGGCTGCTCTTCACCTGGCCCTCTGGTTCCTGCTGCTCTGGCTGAGGCACCATGTCCACAGACTGCTGTGAGGTCGATGTGGAGGCAGGGTTGGAGTCTGTCCGGGTCAAAGATGGAGTCTGCATGGTTCTCCTGGATCTCTGTCAAAATAAAGCCTCCAAAAACACACAAATACAGGTCTATTGAGACATAATGCAGCTTCTTTCATTTGCTTCACCTTTCCTTTAAGCATGAACAACTGCTTTAGGGGCAGCTAAGAGCATCTTTGTTGTCCACGCAGGGACAGCTGGGAGGCTGGGCTTACATTATTTGAATTACAAAAGCTCTGCGTTTGAAAGCAGCAGCTGCCGGACTTTACCGTTTCCGCGGGTCCAACTACGACAACAATTGATTATACAAAATTCTGCCGGTTTCTGGAGCAAATGTAACCCAAGATGCACAGATAATGGTAGCGCTGTTAGCCTAATTTTCTCTCTGGGGTCAAATCTGGGTGTAAATCTCGGCATTTGGGTCGTGCACCGGCCGCAGTCTTCCGGTTCGCACGCGCTCTCGTTCACGGAGGCACGTGCGGTTCTTCAGGGAGGCAGAAAGATGCGGAGCAGCCTTACCTGTGCTCACGAGTCCGCCCAAAACATCCCAGCGTCGCTGCTCACAAAGCAAACGCTGAGAAGCTGCAGACATCGTGACGTCACACGCAACGGCCGCTGGGAATTGTAGTTTAAGAAATTTGACAAAAATACTGGTTTGAGTTTTGCGTGAAAAGTGCACATGGTGTCACTATTGCAACAAGAAAACGTGTTCCCAGATTGCACCAAATATATATTTTTTACCAACTTATTTTGATGGAATCTACACAGATATAGAATCCAATGGCTAAATGATCACATACGGATGATAATCTCTAATCTAGAATTACATGCGAGAGTATTTAATAAAAACGATACATTTAAAATAAAATCTAAAACATATGCTGCTAATAATCCATAAACATATTTAATGGCAGATTTTTGGAGAGTCAAAGTGCTTTCCAAAAGTAAAAGTCTTATGAGGTGAATTATCGCAGTCATCTCTGATGCTGATACTAAAATGTCATCTGCCTAAAGCTTGCATAAAATAAAATCTCAAGCAAGTGCTCAGTCAAGGCACAAAACTAAACTGAAGTCATTGAGATTAGTTAGTTTAAAACAGAAACAATAAAAAAACTAAAGTCATGGTGTGCACATACCCTCTGGGTTATTAAGACAGATTTGCTACTTTTATTTAGTCACAGTGAATATAGGCCTACTATGTGTCCTGACTTTACCTACTTTCAGCACTAAAGGCAACAAAAAAGTAATCAAGGAATCACACAGACTCTTATGAATTTGTTTTTATTTGATGAATGATTTTTTTAACAAAAATGTAAGAAAAAAAACAGGTAATTCTTTCAAAATGGGGAAAAACACAAAAACAAAGCAGCTTCTTTACTCAAGCCGTAATTCAAACTGAACAAGTAAAAAAAAAAAGTTTGTCTTTGTGTTACACAGTTCAGTCAAAAGAATGCAGCAGGTTCAGACATTCACCAGCTTCCTCTGTGAACAGGAAAAGGTGTTTGAGAACTCAGCGTCCTCATTGTTCATTGAGCTGTCGTGGTGGGTAGCTAGTCTTTAAAGAAGGCAGATACAGGCTTCACTCAACTCTCCTTTTCCACAACTAGAATGGTGCCGTTTTTGATCAAGTTTTTACTTTTTTTTTTTTACATTTTCTTTTTCTTAAACAAGAATTAAAACTGTTTTTTTTTCATCTGCCTGTACCACAAAGCTCAACGGAGGAACGTTTACCTCGCCAGCCTCTACACACAGACAAAATTCATTCCTATGGAATAGATATCTCTCCTGTTGCATGTTTTGTGTAATGCAAATGCAGCTTTGCGACTTCATCAAAGCCCGAGTCGCATAAAATGCACTCCCATTCGTAGTACTTGTGCTCTCTGGGCATGCTGGGATCATCGGGGGCTTTTTCTGCGGCTAAATCCGCCCAGCTGAGCAGTTCGGCAGACTTGAAGCAATGAACTGGTTCACCGCAATCCGACTCGTCAGACTTCTCCGTCTCAGCATTCCCACCGAGGCCCTGACTCTTCCTCGAGTTTGTGTCCTCCTCCACTCTCGGCTGCTCTTCAACGTCAACGTTCACGTTCACCTCTGAGTCGTCATCTCCAAGAAGCTCCGTGTTGGTCCCAACATTTCCCTCCTCTTCTTTAATCAAAATCCCAAAGCTGTCGTCGACATGCGTCTTCTGGTGTGAAAGGAACTCTTTAGAATCAGGGAAGCCCTCTCCACAAACCTCGCACTTGTAAACCATTTTACTATTTCTTTGCCTTTTGTTCTCCATCTTCTTTTTAAAACTGTTCAAACTGTGTCTTTGCAGGTGTTTATCCAGAGACACTTCATCGAGGTAGCCCTGAGCGCAGCTTAGGCACCAGAACTGCCTCTCCTTATGTAACTGAAGATGCGACAGCCACGACTTCTCTGATGTGAACTTTTTGTTGCACTGGTCGCATTTGGGATGATTACAGCCTCCCTGGCTCTGTGGACTTTCAGGTGACTGATCAACCGCGTCCGCCTGATGAATGACATTCCACAATCCGGACACTCGTACTTGCGCAAATGCGGCTCACTCTGGCTTTTTTCCTTCTGGGAATTGTTTTTGTGAGTAGACAAGTGCTTTCTGAATGAAACCAGGTATGTGTAGGCCTTTCCACAGATTTGACAGAAGTAACCTTGATTAACCTGTCCTGCTATTGGGTTCAGAAAAGTTTCTGCTAAACTGCTCCCATCCATGTCTACATCTTCATCCTTCACCACTACTTTTGGACTCCCTCGCTCTCCCATTGGAACCTCCTCTTCCTGCAGGCTGTGTTGGTGAAGGTGAGTGTTGTAGGTTTTCAGCTGTGTAAAGGTCAGCCCACAGTCCTGACATGTTAAGCTGCACTCTTTGGCTAAAAAACAAAACAAAAGACGAGACATTTAATCAACATTTTCTCCTTGAAATGTTTGATCTGAAAATGGAATTTTTGCTTTTTGAAAGCATGCAGGACTAAAACTAGCTCACATTATGTAACAGCAAAATACAATATAAATAAACAATACCGGTGAGAAAAATAAGAAGTTTCTGATATTAAATGTAAGGATGTGTGTTTTAAAAACATTAAAAAATGTTACTGCAATCTTTACAAAATATGATTAAAAAGGGTATTGTTACAATAACTACTGTATAAAACTGTTCAGCTTTGATCAATCAGAAAATCTTTAAAAAGTTTATAAGAAGAAAGTGGATTAGCAGATCATGCTGAAATATTAAAGGCTCTGAATTATTTGAGATAATCTGGGATTTTTGGTTTTGCCTGTTGGGTGACTTTCCTCAGTTTAACAGCATTGTGGTAAAAACCCTTAAAAGAGGAACCGAAACCCTAATTTCGAGCTAGAAAAGTTGCGGTTTGGTTGCCAGTGTTATATTTTACTATTACATTTCATATTTCCCATTATGTATTTCTATGAATCATACAACTACTGCAACTGTAAAAGCAGCAAAACAAACTGGCTGTAAACACCTCCTAATAACCACTATATATACCCAAAATAGACCAAAACATTTTAATAAAATTACATCTTTTAAACTTGCTTTTCAATACTTTTTTACTAACATTGTATTTATTAAAAAAAAATCAATTTATGTGGAATAAACTTTCATTTCTGCCATGTGTCTTTAGGAAAACCAGCAACATTCAAAAAGAAGATCAAAGCGGGAAAGCAGAGACGCTGAATTAAAAACATTTGCCAAGAATATGCATTTTAAAGAACTTTATCTCAAAGATAAGCAAGTTAAACACAACACATGGTAAAATAATGTCACCTAGAAGACGAAAATAAGCAGAAAATAACAAATCTAACATCTAGTGCAAGAACATAATGTAGCTGAGTAGTAGTCTACAACAACAAAAAGTAACTAAAATAAAACTATCAGGAGCTTATAAATCAACTAAAACCAACAACAAAAAATACAATAAGTGTTCTTGAAAAACAAGCAAAAAAACATTTCAGCTTACGATAATTTTTGACTTTCTATGGAATGAGCATAATTTTAATTGGCAAAATGATCGATCCCACAATAGATGTAGCAGCAGAACGTTAGTGTGGGCGTCCACTTAGTGAGTCACTTTATAACTTTATGATAAGCAGCTTTTATTTCAGAGTTTCTCCATGAAAGTAACGAGATGTTGGCTGTTATAAAATGTTGGAATTTCTTTAACATCCAAAGATAATCTTTTGCTCTTCTGATTCCTGTATGGTCACACTTTTACATTGTGGAGAACAACATTCATATCTGGTGTATAAAAAGAAACCGTTAAGTTTATACAATCTTAGTTACAGATGTTACAGATGTCCAGTGTCAAGGAAAGCCTGAGAATAAAGACCAGAATGTACAGGTGACCTAATTTTCTCCTCCAAATCTTTTACTCAGGATTTTTCCACATTCAAGGCCATTGAATATTCATGAAGAAGCAGTAGGTGGACTCCAGGTGATATTTAATAAAGTTTTGTAGGCAGGGGAGGAATGTTTGACAGCGCGTGTGGTCACTCTGTGGCTTTCAAGCTTCAGGGGTCGTCTGGTTTGTGGTTAAAGGGGAGTGACTTGTTTTATCAGCGGTGATTCTCAGCTGCTTTGGGATCGTGGCGGCGTTGATCCTGAAACGTAGCTCGTTGGGCAGGCGACGGCGCACTTGGTCGTGCCAGGCGAGGTGCTGCTGCAGCTGGCTCTCTGTCCAGAAGCTGTGGCAGCACAGAGCGCAGCAGTAAAGCCGGCTCTTCGCCTTGTTTTTGTGAGCTCCTAAATGTTCCTCTGTTTGGAAAGCTTTCCCGCATTTGTCGCACTTGTAGAGGCATTTGACTGTGGGCTCCCAGACGCAGCTGGGGGGAAGGAGAACTTCAGCTTTGCTTTCAACACCTGGGATCTCCAGCTTTTCCTCAGAGCACAGTCCGCCGTGGTCTGTACTTTGTTTTGCACTTCTTTGGGCAGATTTGTCAGGTTGTGAACCTGAAATGACATTCACAATCCCTTCACCAGTGACGCAGCTTTGTCCCCATTCTTCAGTCTTGTTTCTTTCACTGTTGGGAACATTCGGCTCCACTTTTACACTTAAATTAAGCTTTTCTTTGGACTTTAGGACCTTTGAGTGTGCCTGCCACTTATGAGCGCGGAGACCTCTTGCTTTTGCAAAGGTCATAGGGCAGAGGGGGCACTGGTATGCCTTTGGTTTTGGTAGCAAAGTTTTAGCCTCGCTGATCTCACTTGCGTTAACATCACTCTGAACTGAAGTGTGACCCCACAGCACAACGGTTGGCTGACCGTCTGCCGCCTTCAACACTTCAACACCTTCTGACTCAGACTTCAGACATAAAACCTGTGGAAATGTTGGTTCTGGAGTCATTTCTGATCTGTCGCCGTCTCCAGCGCTTCTGCTAGAATCACACTCTGGTTTGGGTTGACACTGACAGTTCAAGAGCTGGTGGCGCTGAAGGACCCTGTGGTTGAAAAACTGTTTGCTGCACTCGTTGCACTGAAAGGGTCCTTCCTCCGTCTTGCTGCCAACTGATTTCGAGTCTTCCTCCTTCAGAAAGTGCCGTGAACACTTCTTTTCTCGGTGCCATCGCCTGTGCGAGCCCAGGGCAGAGTTGGTCATGAATCTCCTCCCACAATCAGGACAGTGGAATAACTCTTTCCTCAGCTCTTCTTTCTTCACGTTTTTCAAGCCAGAAACATCAGAATTCGATTCTGATGTTCGGTGGTTTTTGGTGTGAATCCTTTTGTGAAAATTTAAAGCTCCGACGACGGGAAACTCTCGGTTGCATTCGTTGCATTTGTATTTCATCTTAGTCGAACTAAAGTGTCGCTGAATTTGGTCGGAGCACTCTGAAGTGGTGGCATTTGTCTTTGCTGCATCTCTACTGTCTGTTTTTCCAGCTCCTGGACAGTCTTTCTTCATGCAAAGTTTCTTATGGGCCTTCAAAGAGACCTTGCTATTGAAATATGAACTGCAGAGCACACACTGCAGGCCCTCTGGCGCTAAAGAGGACTGTGGGGACGATGGAGAATGGTCCGTCTCATAACCATGACATTTCATGTGAAACTGCAGCGCTTTGGCCCTTGAAAACAGCTTTCCGCAGTCAGGACAGCTGTACGTGTTTTTCCGCAGCTGCTCCATCTGATGCTGGAAAGACTTGACGGGCGGCGGCAGCAGCTGCTCGTTGTGCACCACCTGGTGTCGCAGCAGGCTGGAGAAGAGACGGAATGTCCGGCTGCAGAGCTGGCATTGGTGACTTCCGTTCTCATGTTTGCGCATGTGCAGCGTCATGGTGCCTTTGCGGCGAAACTTCCTGCCGCACACCGGGCACGCAACCTTCACACAGGAGCGCGAGCGCCCACTGTCAGACTGTAAGCTTCCTGGCACGCCTTTCCTGAGCCTCAAATCTTCACACTCGGTTTGATTTTGTTTGTGGTGCGAGTAGGCCCCCAGGGACCAAAAACCCTTTCCACACTGCTCACAGTGATAGATCTTTGGGCCAAGTAGGGTTTTCTTCGGGTTGTATTCTTTCTTACTGGCTGAAATGGCTTCCCTCTGTTGTGCCGTGCAGGTTTTCTTGTGATTAAACAAGCTTGTAGCATGCACGAAAGACATCATGCAATCTGAGCACTGGAATGGTTTTCTTTTGGGATGATGCAACTGATGAGAGACCAAAGCAGACAGACGAGAGAAAGCTTTTCCACACTCGTTGCATGTAAAAGTTTTCGTCTCTGAACTCTCAGCATGGTTCCACTCATCATTGCTGGGGGTCTGACTGTGGGTCTGCAGGTGACGGTGGTATATTTCATAGCTAGTGGCTTCAAAGCTGCATGCATCACATGTGTAAGCTGCCGCCGACTGACCTTGAGCTTGCCTTTTATTCTCCCCATGACACATTTTGCGAGCGTGCAGAGATGAAGGAGACAACGCTGGATAATGCCCTGCAGAATCAAACCTTTCAGCTTCTCTGTTGTTCACTGCACACAGCTCTCCCGCCTGCTCAAAGTCAATCTGAACTATTTTCAAGTCCAGCTCTCGTTTCGATACCAGACCTTCTAGGGAAGCTTCTGCGTCACCAAGCTCTCTTCCATCCTGATCCGACTCGCACAGCAGCTCGAGGTCCGGGTTTGGGTCTTTGACCACCTCGTCTTCAGATTCACTCGCACTGATCACCTGAACAATAAAATCCCTGGGATCATAGCTCTCCGAGTCCTCCTCCGTCTCGCTTATGTACACCGCTTCACTTATATTTGAGGACTCCCCTCGTTCTTCTGTAGAAACCTCCAAGTGCTCGACCTCCTTTTGTCCTGGTGATCTGTGCAGCGATGGCTCCCCAGAACAAAGCGGAATCTCCTCTTTAGTTTCCTCGAAAACATCTGTGTGCTGAAGTGCATGAGACTGCAGCGCTGATGCTCTGGAGAACTTTAAGCCACAGCGTTGGCATTCAAACGCTTTCTTCTGAAGCTGGCACACTTGGTGGAGGAAGGACTTAGCAGGGGTCTCGTTGCTGTGCGCCGTGCGCTGATGTTTATAGTAAAACGCCAGCATCATGAATACTTTCCCACAATCCTCACACTGAATTTTTCCTTCTGAATTACTGGCGTTTTTGGTGTGCCACTTTTGATGGTTCACAAGTGCAGCATGGCTGCTGAAAACTTTCTGACACTCGCTGCACTTAAATTCATTGTTTTTCTTCGTTTTTTTCTTTATTTCTGGGGAGCAGCGACTGTTGTGGCTCAGTCGCTGGTGGGACCTGAGGTGAAACTCTTTAGGAAAAGCTTTTCCGCATGAACATTTGAAAGGGAGCCTGTCGGAGTCATCCTCCTGCAGGTTTTCTTTTGTTTCCACCACAGACTGAATGCCATCTCTGGAGCCCCTGTTTTTGGACTTCACCAACTTTTCTTCGTGGCATCGTCGATGAGCGTCGAGGGCCGAGGCGCGAGAATAACTTCTCCCGCAAGACTCGCACTGAAAAGACTTCTTTTTCAAATGCTCCAGGCCGTGAAAAACTGATTTGGAGGGTTGCTTATGAGAGCGCATGTGGTTGAGGAGGTTTCCAATCACGGTGTAAGATTTTCCGCAATCTGGACACACGTGGCAGAGCTGCTTTGTTTCACCAGAAGTCCCTTTTTCAGAGTCCTTTAGAGAAATTTGATCATGCTTCTCTTTCATGTGTGAGTGGAGTTCATTCAACGTCGTGAACGACAGTAAACATAGATTACAAATATACAGGGCTTCCCCATCCTTGTTAGTGTTGTGTGAGTCAGCAGACTGATCGTTTAGGAACGCATTTTGCTGTGAGTGTTGACAGCGATGCTCCAAGTAGACCATTTCCTCCTTGAAGGTTTCACCACAATCCTGACAGCAGAAAACCCCACACCCTAGAAATAGAAACGGGAAAATAGGAGGTCAAAGCCACTCCTGTTTTGAAAGAAGAAGAAAAGAAATAAATGTGACAAAACAAGTGCAAAACATGTCTTTATTTAAAGCAAATGGAAAATTTACAGAATTGATACAAAAAGTGTTTATTAACACAAAGAAAACTCCAAATAAATAAAGGAAAATGAAATGGTTGATACAGTAGTTCAGACGAAAACTTTCGTTTTTAAAATGTATTTTTGTTAAGGAAATTTGGGAAATTAGATTTAAAAATGTTTTTTTTCAATTAAATTTTAATCAATTTATAGAATTGACATTCATGTAGACAAATATAAATGGCTGGAAACAAAAAAAGATCATAACCAGAGAAGATAAACCATCTTATATTGGGCATGATGGGGTCAACTTACAACTGAAAAAAGGCATTCATAAAGAATAATCATCTGAAAAAAATACATATATTCTGATTTGACAGTTTGACCTTAAGGATTAACAAAATAAAATGTAATCTAAGAGAATCTACCCAAATACATTCTTCAAAATCATATGAAAGCACAGTGATCTACTAAAAAACATCTTTGTAATATGGCCTAAAACTGTGTACAGAAATGGATGAGAAGGTGGTGGTAAATGGTGTTTACTCATTTAAATTAAACCATATCAGTTACACCTGAGCTGGAAATGTATGTATGAAATGATGCAAACATAAAAATGAAATGGAAAGTGCTTTAATTAAGAAACTGCCCCTTTTCCTTAATAGTTCTAATTTGCATGCTGACAAAATGCAGCAGATTCTAACTTGTTTTTAAAGATTTGAGTCGTAGGTACCAAGTGACTAACACAAAATAAAACTGTATCAGAAAAACGAAAAAAGTAATCTCATCCCACAAAAAACTTTGGCTTTAAAACCACAATACTTGTCTAGTCAAAAAACAACTCAGATAAAAATGGTTTCTTTGGTGTTTTTAAAATGCTTTTGTTGCATTTTTCTAATGACGAAGGACTTTTTTTTTTTTAAATTAAGATTAAAATTCAGTTTCTGAATATTTCTTTATTCAAATCATTGTGCATCGCTGTTTGACAAAGCTGGTAGCAAAGCTACAACAGAGGCTTTCTGCTCCGCTCCATTCCGATGCATCCACTTGAAGAAAAACAGACCTATTAACCTCAAGTGGCTCAAAGCTCTACTGTTGTACAATTCCAATATGTTCCCTATTTTTGTTGCACCGGTAATGTCAAGGATTGTGAGGGGCTGTAAACTAGCTGGAGAGAGCGTAAACAAAAGGATGATGGGAAATGGAGACACGTTTACTCTGCTCCAACAGTTCCAATCACCAATCAGAGGCAAATTTCTAATGAACTCCTGCTGCTCTGCACAAACTATGTTGTGGAAATCGCCACAGGTTTTTTTTGGGGTTTTTTTTGCGGGGGGGATAAAAACTAACTAACTAAAAGACCACTAGGAACAACTTGAAATCGATGAAAAGAGGATTAGTGAGATTCTTCTGAGTTTAAATGTGAAAGTACATTTCCGTTAGGAGGGTAAACAACCTTGACAAAGTTTTTACAAATCTCATCTGCTACCAAAAAATATTTCACTGGGGAAATGGTTTGAGAAAATAAGAATAAGAACATTTCAAGCTGCATAAAATAGGCCCAAAAACAATCGTTTTATTTCAAAATAATAGATTTTAATCAGATTGTTTGGGTGGTATGATGTAACCCATCATGCATTTGACTGTGCTTGAAAGAGGTTAAGAGTTTCTCAATCAATTCCCAGTCCAACTATATTTTCTATTGTAAATGGTTCCCAGTGGTCTTAAATATAATTATTCAGTTTTTAACCAAAATCAAAAAAAAAAAAGGCTACAACAAGATGTTAAAAACATTATGTTCATTGGAGTGGGTAAAAGCAGCAGTTCTCTGATTAAAATTGTGCAAGACAATGAAAGATAGAAAAAGAAAGTACAGCATTCCTCTGTTCCTGCCCACCTTAAAATGGTATAAATCTTTTTAGAAAACAACTACATAGCTATCTAATTTTAAAAAATAGTTTATCCGTTTTATTCAGACTTCAGACATGTTTATGAATATTTTAATGATGTTTTCATCAGATCATGCTGTACCCCATCTTGTGTTTTATTTTGTAAAGCGGAATAGTCATTTTAATCTGATTATTATTCTAACTTCATAAAAGGTCAAACCAGATGTTCAATATTAAGTGACAGACTTAAAGAAACCTGATCATGTACTGAAGCATGAGGGGACTTTGGAATATACCATTTCTAAAGTGCAAGTAAACGCCTCAGACCTGATTAATCACAGTTTTTATATTTTGAGGGATAATATCGCTGGAGTTAAATTTGTATATATTGACGTACAACAGATTGTTTTTTTCTTCTTCTTCTTCTTTTTGTTTTGTCGCATTTATTTACTGCTGCCCGCCTGCTGGAGTTAAGTCCATGTGGAGAATTTACCGGAGAAAGGACTTCATGCAAACACTAGTTTACTCACCGACAGCTGGGTCCTCGCTGGACGGGTTTGGGTTGTTCTCGGGATCTGAATGGCCCAGTTCGCACACAGGCCGTTGGCTTGTTGCTCTGCCTTCTCTGGTATCTGCAGCAGAGGACTCGTCCATCTTGGCGTAGTTGTGCTCCTGTTACCGTCCGTAGCTCACTGCCGTTGGTCCTCGCTGACTCATTCATTAAAGTAGAAGAAAACACACTTAATACAATACTTTACATTATTGTACCAGTACTGCACGTGTTAAATTATTTCACGTTTGATGGACAAAACAATTACCTTACACATGCGCAGTGCGACTTTATCTCCTGCTGGAACTTCTTCTTTGTTTACTCTCGGAAAAGTTTTACGTGTTTGTTGTTGCCTCCTACTGGACATTAGTGGGAATTGCACTTCTTTAAATCTTAAAATATATATATATATATATATATATTTTTTTTTTAAAGAATCATTTCCTTTTCTTTTTAGTTTATGTTCTTTAATAGGACTAAATGTTCAATATCTTGTCCAAGGCAGAAACTGGCATCAAAGTTTTTACCCTCCAATTTGTCAAATGAAGAGTTAGGTTTTTTTTCCCAACATTCAAACTGGTCTTATGCAAAAACAGTACTAACACTGTTTAAATCTGTATGCAGGTTTTCCACATAGGCTGTTCATTTGAATAAATTGCTTCTGATTTGTGAAAATGAAAAAGCAAAAACTCTTTCTTTTCATTGCAAAGGCGTATTTATTTATAAATTGAAAATAACATGCGTCAAGAAGGTATCTAAAATCAGTCAAGGATTATTTGGCAAAAGATTACAATTCAATAACAAAATGTTGCTGATTTGTGACAGTGGTTTCTAATTTGTGAGATCTCATTAAAGTTAATTGTAAATTTGTTTTTTTTCCATGGGAATCCTGTCAGTTCGGGTCCTGTGAGAAAGATTTTTCTGCATAGAAATTCAGAAAAATAGTTTCAGACTTTTGAGGACTGTTTTGAGGACATTTTATTGCTTGTTTTGTAAGAACATTAAACTGGGTCCAGAACTAAAGCACTAAGCTTAAATTAAAACCATATGCTTATACCAAACACCAATTCCTTCATAAATTTCTATCAAATAACAGTTTTGTTTCCTTCTAAAAAAACAAGTGTTCACATAACTTTTAATTTAAAGAGAATACAATAGGTAATAATAACAATAAAATTAGGAATTCTTACATCATAAACTCACAGAAATGCAGTTTTTGTGAAAATATGTTAATAAATAGTTTTAAAAGTAAAAGTGACTCAGATATTTTAACAAATCGTCCTCTTTAAATAAGGATCGATTTGACTTCTCAATTATTTGAATGTGGCCATATCTCTCCGGTTACAACTTTTTTGCCTTTCTGTTGCTTCACAAAGCTGTAAACTATCCATGTACAGATTGGAGCATTTGTACTCCCAGCAGCTTTTAAAATGACCTTTGAAAATGAAAAAAAGATTTTGTGTTTTTTTTTTTTTTTTTTTACGTGAAATAAAAGAAATTCTTTTACTTTCACTCCCTACCCTCAGATATTTTTCTTTGCCCATATTTTTTTAAAGAAAGTAGCCTACAATAAAAACACATTATTAAAATTAGAAAGATTATCTAAATCATAAAATATTTGATTTCTAAGGACCCATTCGCACTACTTTCAAACAAATGTGTTTCTCTGTTATAACTTTGGAATTCACAACTGAATGATTTGAAAATATGTACTCATTACTTTTTAAACAAATGTATGGTTATGATTAAGGTTTGTTCATGTTTGTTCATTTCCCCTTTATTTTAATGTTTTGGGTGAGTTGTATTCAGCTATTGCCATCTCAAGATACGTCTTTGTTAGTAAATTCAAATTTATATAATTTTTTCTTGATTAGGTAAGGGGCAGGGCTAAAATACAAATGTCCTTTGACTGCTCCCATCCATTCATGAATTTGCAAAATCCTAAAGTTGTGAAATCGATGTTTGCATTCTGTACATCATTGTGTTGTATTTTTAATGCGTCCTGAAAGGTAAAAAGCTGTCTTTCTAACTTTTTTTTGCATATATTTCTTTTAATAAATCCCAAAAAAAGTGAATTTGTAGAGAATTAATGTAAACTACATTATAGTGACATTGTTGGGAATTCTCACAATAGTCACATTTTTTCAGATATTAACTATTAAATAAAAAATGGGTGAAAAACACCATCAGTCCTTAAATAAAACCCACCTCTAATTAAACTATAATGTTGTGAGAACCATTTATATTTAAGAGATTTCTATAAAGGCAGAATGGGAAACTAAAACCAGTTACCAGACAGGAAGTGGGCCTTTTTCTAAGGATTCTTCAAATTTAACAATAATACCTTTTAGGTCTCATTGAACCAGGAACATTATTTAAATTCTCATTTCACTTCAATATAACACGTATAGCATTTAAAGCTCAAAGTTAGCTTTAACTTGTATTTTAATTTCAAACACACCTGGTGATGGATGGATGTGAACTAAATCTTTGTAGATGAAATGCTGCAAAAAAACATCCTGACAGAATCTTTACCCAAGTCCAAGTTGAGTTTATTACAAAACTTCATTAACAGTGTCATCAGCAATTGTACATTGGCACCATATCTTGACTTCTTGAGCGATTTCATTTGACAGAAATCTATACGTGTTGTTAACAGATGCTTCACCTTTGACCTCATTGTCATGATAGCTTCTCTGCAGATATTCTTTGACCCTCATCCTTGCTCCGTGAGCAGACACTTCTGGACAGAATTATGCTCGAATGCAAATGATCCTTGTATTTTCTAAGAACTGTAAGAACAACAGCAGACATCGCCTCCCCCAAAAGAAAACGTTTCTTTATGGAGTCGTTTTGAAAAGTTGCATTTTGGGAGTTGAAGTCTGGCTGCTGAGTCAAACTTATGCACAAACTAGGGCCTAGAATACCAAGACAGCAGACATGCAGACTGTACTCATAAAGGCACACAGTATACTGTACATGAAGGAACACAGTACAAATGGTTCAAGACATATGAACAAAACTATAAAAGTACTAATATGACGTCATTCTAAAGGTTATTGGCAATAAATGTGGGGCCTCGGTCGGGATAAATACGCATTAAAAAGATCGTGGAACCATTTTAACGGCCTCTGTGCACACACTTCATTTCACACCACTGCTGCATTTGGAGATGAAGGCGTAAAACAAACGGGTCAAAATGTGCAAACAAAATCAGGTTTGATCTTCTGCCCAATGCCCACCAACTGGTAAAAATGGCGCCACAAGAAGTCCGCTAATCGAGGTTTCACGGGGGAAAATTATAAAAAGGTAACTAAAGTCTCATACTAGTGTAGAAATGTCAGATCTCCCCTTGTGCGTGTTGCAAGTAATGCATTTGTAGATCCAGCTCCCGGGGAAGGGAGCAGCCACATATCATGCACTGGAGAAGCCGGTCGGGGCCGAAAGGCAAACGGGCTCCCAGTTTGTGTGGTTCGGTCTGTGGGGCCAGTTGAGGTAGGGGCAGGGCCTGCGGCATGTGAGGCCTCTCGCTCATGACTGCCTGCGGCGTGAAAAACAGATTTGGGTGGGGGGTCGAGGGAGTGCAACGGAGTGGAGAGGGTGAGGGCCGGGCAAGGCGAGGGGGGCAGTGGAGCCAGTGGGGGGGAGAAAAAAGGGGAGGGCTGATTTATGATTATCTGAGTGCCTGTCACCATCGGCGGCGGCTGCGGCGGAAGCTCCTGCGCGCCGCCTGCTTTCAGCGGCCCAGACAGCAGCGTCTGAGGACCCACTGGGTTAGTCTGGAAGCCCCATACTGTACTCCCCATGGGCTGGCCGAAGCGATGCGGCTCGTAGGGGATGGAAATGGGAGCCTTCTGAGCTGCTGGCTGCACGTTGGCCCAACCAGCGGAAACCTGCTTCTGCTGCAACTGAAACTCTTGGTTATTTAGCAGCTTCTCTGTGGAGTTTAAAGTCTTTGGAACCCCTGGGGGTGACTGGATTTCCCAAAAAGTGCTACCAACCCCATGAGGAGCTGTTGAGATGGGCAGAGAGCTGCTTTGGTCTATTTGAGCTGAGGTGGAGACACCTGCTAACCCTGAAGTCCACGGTTTGTCCGGTTGTGTAACAGTCGAAGATAACACTGGAGGACCGGCCAAGTCCCACACTCGGTCGTCTTTCTTAGTGGACGGCTCCTTCAGCGATGCCACCGGCGCGCCCGCCCACCTCAGCAGCTGAGGGTCTTGTCCGTGCTTGTTTGGAGAGATCTGCGAGGTCGCTGTAGGAGCAGGTCTGATGCTCCACAGGGCCGCTCCATCCGTGTACGACGAGGAGGGTATCAGAAAATCCTGCTGCACTGAAGTGGAGGGGGCGGATACTGCTGAGGTGGGGGTGGCGCTCCAAGAGACGGGTTTGTGCTGCCTCAACTCGCCCAGCGTCGACGGGCTGGGCTTTTTCGACATGTTTGCTGGATAAGCACTCTCTTTAGCGCGCGAGTCTGCGCTATGAGCAGATGAGGGACCGGTGGGCGTCAACATCTCCGCCCAGCCCGGAGTCCTGTGCTGCTGAAGTCCAGTCTGTACTGCAGGGTCGAACTGCTGTTGAGCGTGCTGCTGTTGCGACGCTGAGACGGGCGTCACCTCCCCGCTGTCTACCTTCCATTGCACAGGCTGGGCCTCAGGCAGCCATGGCTCCTTCAGGTGCCGGTTCTGTAAATCCAGGCGCGACGGGAGCATGGAAAGCGGCGGCTGTGGCCCCCCTCTGTGCAACTCTCCGTCTCTCAGTGTAGAAACCGGGTACAAACCCTGCTGCTGAGCGGCCCCTGTCTCTGAAGCACCCACTGGTCTAGACCAACCCCACGGCGGCCTCCCTGGCCTCCTCCCCCTGCCCTTCATCTGACCGAAACTCTGCTTCTTGCGAGAGTGGATCTTCTGATGAACAAGCAGGCTGCTGAACCAGGAAAAGGTTTTGTGACACTCGTCGCAGCGATGGGGTCTCTCCCCCGTGTGCGTGTTCATGTGGTCGCGCAGCAGATACGCCAGCCCGAAGCTCTTCTCGCACAGCTCACACTTGTGGGGCTTGTCTCCGTTGTGCGACAGCATGTGGTGCTGCAGCTGGGTTTCATCGCTGTAGCCTTTGCGGCAGTGGGTGCAACGGAAAGGCTTCTCCTGGTGAAGCCTCTGGTGCGTTCGCATGTTCTGCAGAAAGGCGAAGTCCTTCCCACAGTCGGGACATTTGTATGGCTTCTTGCCTGTGTGAATGATGAGGTGCTGCTGCAGGTAGCTACTGAACCTGAAACCCTTGCCGCACACTTTGCATTGGTAAGGCTTGTCCTTGGAATGAATGCGCATGTGCAGCTCCAGCACGGAGCGGTGGCGGAATGTCTTTCCACACTCATCACATTTGTGTGACTTTGCGCTTTCACTTTTCCACTTCTCCTGGACTCCATCGCTGCTCAGTGCACTCAGCTGCTTCTGAGGCGACGTTGGCAACACCTCTAGAGACTGACCGGCCGACTTATGGACGCTGAGACAATGAAACTTTAGGCTAGATTGCTCACGGAAAATACTGGGACAGTGGGGGCAGGTGTGTCCTTTCTCCCAAACCTTATTGTTCTCTGTTGGGGGTCGAGGCGATCGGTCCAGCTTGTCGTACTCTGCCTCGTGGATGAGCATGTGCGCTCTCAGGTTGGCCGGTACGCTGAAAGTCTGAGGACACAAGGGGCAGTTGAAGGCCCGTTTCGGCTCCTCGCTCTGGTGCGAGTTCTCTTTCCCCGCCCCTTTAACCGGATCCCGAACGGTAACGGGCGACTGCTTGCCAAGCGGCTCGCAGAAGGAGTTGTTTTGACGCAGTCTGTGCTGACGGCAGTGCGCCTTCATGTTTTGGGCAAAGGCAAACTTTTTGCCACATTCGGGGCACCGAAAAGGCTTCTGTCCGGTGTGCAGGTACTGGTGCTGATGGAGGAGGCTGCTGTACTTAAAAGTCTTACCGCAGATGCTGCACACGTGAGAGCGGCTGCTGTCGGCGTGCTTGCGCCGGTGGTCTTCCATGACGGAGTAGTGCTTGAAAACCATGCCGCACTCGGGGCATTCGTAGGGTTTAAGGGCAGGGTGGCATTTTTGGTGGAAGCGCAGAGCCGTGACGTTGGGGAAGATTTGGTTGCACTCCTGGCATTTGAAGATGTTGTTGTTGGAACGCGTCATCATGTGCTTACTCATGTGCTTTGTGACAGACACTTTGAACTGGAAATCCTGGCGGCACAGCGGGCAGTGGTACGGCTTTTCCACGGTGCTGCTGCAGTTATGGTCCCTCAGTTTATCCGTTGAGAAGAAAATCCTCTGGCACTCTGCGCACTGAAACCTCCCCTTCTCCTTCAGGAGCTGCTCCTCTCTCTCCTTGTGTAGGCTCCTGTGCTTGATGAGGCTGCTGCGGTGCTGGAAGGTGAGGCCGCACTCCTTGCAGGTGAGGGGCGTGAGCTCGTCCTCGTGCATGTGAAAGTGGCGGTGAAGCTGAAAGGTCTCGCGGGAGTCAAACTTTTTCCCACAATCCTTGCACTCCAAAGTGAATTTTTTCTGTTTGGGTGACAGATCGACATTCTGGACTCCATCTGCCGCCGCCGCCTCCTCCTCCTTGTCTTCTCTCACATCCACACCCAGATCCTTGGCTGGAGAGTCTTTTGCTGCATCACAGTGTAAATTCTCCTCCTTGGCGGGCTTTTCTCCATCTGTGGCGGTGTGATCAGCATGCTCCTCCTGCTCCACCTCTTCAGCAGATTCAGTAGCATCACTCTGACCTAAACCAGAAATGTAAATCAGAGGACTAGCTTAAGAACCAGAGAGTAAACAACATGTGGCTGACAGACTGCTGCAGATTTTAGCCTCGGATTTGCAGTATTAGCTGTTAACAGAGTATGGTTCTGGATTTAGTTAGTAAAAATCTATAGTTTTAGTGAGGCAGCAGCCAGGTTAGCCCCTCGGCTAAAGCTAAAATCTATCAACATTGTTAGCATACCGCACTCCTCCGTGACCGCTTTCGCCCGCTCGTCGTCCTCCTCGGCTTCTGACCAGTCGAATGCCCGCTCCGCGCCGCTGGGGGCTTCGGCCATTTTTTCCGCCGCTGCTCGGTCTTGTGTTTTGTCTGCTCCAGCCCCAAACTCGACACTAACCTCAGAGACGCTGGCACCACAAGCGCTCACAACATCAGCCCCGCCATCCCCGGCGGGGCGACCCGCCGCCTGTGCTTCATCCGGCGGCGCGGAGCTGCAACCCGACCCTGCCGCTTCGGCCTCCTCCACAGATGTTTCCACCTCCTCCGTGGGGGGTTTCAGCCGTTCCGGAGACTTCGCTTGGTCTGCGGCGGCCATGTTTCACCCATGCACCCCCTTGTCCAGGGCATGCAAGGATCATAGAAGAAGGCAGGAATTACATTTCCGGTGGGCGCCTTCAAAATAAAGCGGTTATCGCTTTTAATCAGATGACGTTCACGAGCTTAAGACATTTATTATGAAATGTTCAATTACACATTTCCACTTAACATCAGTTCAAATTCAGATACAAACAAACTATTTGAACACCTCAAACTTTGGGTCTAAGTCAATAAGTGGAAGGCTGCATTTCCTACAAAAGTATCGTGCCTGGCAACAGGTGTCTTTACCTGAAGATGCAGCTGAATATTTAAGAAACAAACAAAAAAAAAAACCCAAACCATAAAAAGAAAAAAATATTAGATCAAAAGTCTTAAAATTATTTTATTAAAAAAGTCAACAAATTACAATGAAATTAAAAGGCGTACAGTTATAAAAAAAAAAAAAGTGAAATCTAACTAGGATAAAGTCAAAGAGCAATGTAAAGAAATAAACTGAGTCCAAAAATATATTAGTACATTTATGCTGTGAGAAGATAGTAAAATAGATATAAAATGATAAGGAAGAACTCAAAATTTTACAAAAATGAAGTCATAAAAGTATAATTTACCCCCACCCCCAACACTACCTGTTTAGGGGCGGAGCTAGGGGTAGGTGAGTATGGGGCCACTGCCCACCACTTACCCCAAATTTTTGGGTCAATTTTAGAATCAGTATTGGAAAAGAATAATACATTATCAGTACAGGCCTCTTGCTATTTACATTAGTAATAGCGCCTCAGCTAAAATATCTGCTGTTTTAATAAATGTAGCAAAAATAAAACAGTTTGAAATGTGTTTTTGATCCTTTCTTTTGTAATGTCCTTCCACTCTACTGATCTCATTTGCCATCCTTTCAAAGTCTTCTGCCCCCCACGTGAAGTGTTCTAGCTCCGCCGCTGTGTTTAATTTATGCTTCAGACAATTTCGAGAAATCGGATGGGTATCACACTGCCCAAGTATGCTGAATCTGCTTTTTTCTTTTATGTAACTTTATTATTTTTTTATCATTATGTTTTGCTTGTAAAATCACAACTTTTGATATAATTTTATGGCATTATTTTTGTAAAATGTTTTTCTTTTCTTACAATTTTACAACTATGTTCTTATATTTTAACAACTTTACTCTCGTTTTTTTACTTATTATATATTTATTTTATAATGGCCCTAGTACCCCGTCATTACTTGTTAAACGTTAAATAGTCTGGAGAAGTTGAACATAGCTAGAAAAGTTAAAGAAAGCTACTTAACTCAAGATAGTAAAATACATTTTCATTTGAATTATGCCATTAACACTCATAAAAATCTACATGCTATTGAGTTTGGTGTTCTCTTTTTCAAATACATGACTAAATTGTAACGATGCACATTGAATTGGAAATTGCAAAATGCATTTTTAAATTTTTGTGATCAGATTGCAAATTGAATTGTCAATTGAGAACTGAATATTACTTTGAATTATGGTTGTAAAAAACCCTCCATAATATAAAGATTTGAATTTATTTTAATATTTTTCCTTACACTTGACTGAAAAAGTCCCACAAATTAAGCTTTTAGGACTAGAAAATGTTACATTTACTGTCTTATAGTGATTTAATAAAACGTACCTTGTTAAAAATTTATCTTTAAAGTATTGCTCAACATAGTATAGTAAAATTGAATATGTAGTTAGGTTTTATGACAAGTGAAAGACACTAATGTGACAAGTTTGAATTGTCTTTATAGGTGAATTTACTGACATTGGTGCTTGATTTTCAGAGAAAAAGAATCCAACTTCATTATATAAACAAAATGTAAACATAAATCTCCAAAAGAAACTGACTAGACCAGGTAAAATTAAAGAATGCTTAAAGTTTCTAGGTGCTGAGACACTTTAAAAAAGCACAAGATCACAAACCTGTAGTTTTTGATATAAAAAATATCCACAAGTGTTTATCTTATTCACAGTCCATGGCTGTGTTTTATTCTTACTTACATTTCATCAGTAACAGTTGCTATCATCAAAATGTGAGTTGTGTAAAACTACACAGATGATGGTCGTACACGGCTTGTTTGGGACTACTTACATCCATGATGCTGCATGCAAGATTATCAACAGCTCCCATATTTATTAATGCTTTTAAAATGAAGCACATACACACATATACACACATATACATATATATATATATATATATATATATATATATATATATATATATAATTTATCAAGGTATATACAGGCAAAGGGTATGTCCCCACCCACCCCCCACCTTTAAAAACCCTTTAAAAATATCACACTTTAGTCCTGAAAGTGCACTTACCCGAACACTTTAGGGTCCAATCAAATGTTGGATCATGAAACTAATAAAACACATGGTGACCATGTGGTTCGATCAAAATTTCAGCACCCTGTATTTCCATCAAGGGAGCCATAAATCTATCTCATTGAAAATAAAATTTTAAAAAGCACAATAATACGTCAGCAGGTATTTACAATAGCTGCTTAACTCTAATGTATGGCAACGACTGCAGATTACAAGTACTGTATGACAAAAGTTAGATTATCAGAAATAGTAAGACATGACTGAAGGAGTTAGAGCATAACTGAGTTTAGCAGTTCTGCTGCAACTATTATCAGAGGACGTGCTTATTGCACATCCACCTCTACAATGTATCCAGAAACTGAATGCTGAAGGTGCCATTAGTCCTGTGTCACAGGAGTATTTGCAGTTTTCTAACCACCCATAAAACATTAAGGTGACCCGTTTCTTAAGTGTTCTACATTGACTTGCTTCCGTTCTGCCTGCACTCAAAGTTAATAACTAAATGGATTCCATATCTGGAACTTTTTCCCAGATTTGGGGATTAAAACTGTATGTAAGTAGTACCATCAGTAAAAAAAAAAAAAAAAAAAAAGTAGCTTAATTTGCACTTCAAAACACCAGTTACGTAATTTGTAGTCTTTAAATACATTCTCCTCAGCGTCGTTTTCTGCGCCTGTGCTCCATGGCTTTCCCTCGCCGTGGCCTCGGCACGTCTCCAGCAGAGTCTATGGCTTGCTCAGGGGGAAAAGAGTCGTGCGTCTCTAGAGACGAAGGTGCAGGCGCTTCTTCTCCAGCTGGAATATTGTTGGTGTGCTTGGCAACCTGCGGCTGCAATTGTGTTTGGTGTTGTTGTGGCTGTGGAGCCATCTCCAGGTGCTGCTGTGGTTCTGCGTGCTGAAGCTGCTGCTGGGTGGACTGTAAGTGCTGCTGGGGTGTTTGTGGGGGGGGTGTTTGTTGTACGCGGTGTTGCTGCGGCTGCTGCTGGGCCTCCAGGACTCCCAGAAGCCTTTGCAAGAGGATATTGTTTTGTTGGAGACTGATCGCTAATGTTTCCTGTGAAGCAACGAGGGTCCTCATGTCCTGCCTGAAACCTTCACCAAACTCCTGCAGGCTCTTTTCTATCCTACTCCCAAGTTGGATTGCGGCTTCGCCCAACCCTCGAAGTTCATCTTCAAGCCAGGAGCTGCGTGGAGGAGCTTCCAGAGGACCCTGCTGTGTTCCCAGTGACGGCTGAGGACTGCTGGGCTGAGGGCTGCCGTTAAGGAAAGGCGCACTGTAGAGAGGAGAAGGAGGCAGCCATCTTTCCGATGGAGGGGGCGGTCCTATTCCCAAACCCAATCCCAATCCCAGTTTGTCCTCCATACTGTGCTCCACTGGTTCACAGTCAGGGTCTCCCATATCTCTGTCCCGTTCAGGATTGTCCTCATCTTTCTCCAAACCATCTCTCTCGGAACCCTCTACTCCCAAACCTGCAGGAAATGGACAGAACCACACATGATTTTAGCTGTGTCTGCATGGAAAAAGAGGGAAAAAAACATCGAGCAACTTTTCATCACCTGTATCAGAGTCGGGAAAGCAGGGAAAACTTGGCTTAGGCCTGGAGCTCTGCTTCTGTCTGGCGTGCTGAAGCCTGGGACTTGGTAGGGAAGGCCGCCCGAGGATTGATGCCCCTCTGCTGGACGGCAGGTAACAGGTGCGGTGGCGAGCATCCGCCAGCCTGCCTCCGTTGCGCCTCTTTAAATCGTCCCAGCGCTTTTTCACCTCTCTAAGAGTTCGTGGAACTCTGGACACAGCGTTGACTCTCTCCAGAATTCCCGCCCAGATGCGCTCTCTTTCTCGTCGCCGGAGTCTCCCCGCGGGGCCGAAGAGTTCCCCCTCGCAGCGAGTGACCTCTGACACCAACACTTCCAGCTCTGCTCCACTGAAACGGCTCTTTCTCTTTCCTGCTCCACCTGCAGCCAGTGCAGCAGACATGGCTCTGTCTGTGTGGCAAAAGAGGAGATGAGTGTCTATCTGCAGCAAAAGGTTGAACAAAAGCTGCACTTCCTGTCAGACTCACTTTGTTCAATTGACAAAAGGTCGTCTGAGGACATGCCGGGCGCCATGATGTTCGGATGCACCACGACCACGTTGAAGGGGAGTCCTCCAGGTAAGGAGCTGCTCTGGTCGCAGCTGCCCTCCGAGTCCTCATCCTCCCTGGGGAAGCCGTTCTCGGAGGCTCCCCCTCCAAAGGGTCCCTCTGGAGACTCCACTTTGATGTGCATGGGAGGTGATTGCTCATACAGCAGCCCCCCCTCCTCGTAATACTCAGTCATGGATCAGATCTGATTCTACAGCAGAACTGACTGGCAGGCCAATTCTGAGACGGACAGCTTCTGCCCCATCAACACAAGTTTAAAGGATCTCACCTTTGACCCTACATGAAGCTGCAATTCAGTGAGTGTTACTCCTAGAAGGAATGATACTGTTTTAATTGCAGCATAAATCAAAACTATTCAGTCATAGTTGGGCAAGAGTTAAAATACAAAAATCAAAGCTGTTTTGTTGATTTTAGAGTTTATTAATATAGTGTATTAAAACTTAATCCTGCTCAATTCTTCAGATCTGAACTGATATGTGATGAGCTGCACAGACTGACATTCCTGACTGATCTGCATCATCCAGCTGAGGGTCGCCTCCTGAGCTGAAACACAAACACAACAAATCAGCACAAACCTTCCTTTCCCCGCGTGACGCTGACCTCTGAACCATGTCGCATCGCTGCGCAATTTTCTTCTGCACCACATCCGTAATGGTTGCGCATTCCGCATACATTAGTGCTGATCTTGAAACGGTGCTAGTTGTCAGCTAACAGGCTGATTCAGGTGGAGCAGCAGCTTCCTGCCAGCTACCGCCGACGAACGAGCACGCGCAAGCAGGAAGAGGACCGTGGTGGATGTCTCACCTCCGGAATGTTCCACATGCGAGGCTAAAACAGACCAAAACACAGCTGAAGCTGCTGTTAGCTCTGCAGCCGAAACAGAAACCAAGACAGGCGCTTAGTGTTGACGTCAGCCAACAGAGGTTAGCGGACCAATCAGCTTGCATGTTTGGAAATGACGTTGCAGTGTTTTTGAAAATGTAAAACATCCATCATGACTTTTGATCCTCTTACAAAACAATACAACACATGTTAAAAATGACGGCCAAAAGAACATTTAACCTTTTAAAGGAACAACATATTTTTTAAAATTTTTATTTTATTATTGTTATTATTGGTTTTGTTAAATAAGATAATGTAATAAGAAATGTTGATTTGAATGTTGCACAGTATGTGTAGTGGTTCATAATAATGTTTGTAAAAGTAAAAATAGTTTTAAAAACAGACAAACTAGATTTAGATCAATATGTCTACAAATATAGTTGCGTATTTCCTTACGAAGAATGCATCAAAAGCAAGATTTTCGCAACATCTTTAAGAAAAAAAGCTGTATCTGTACATTTAACTTAATCTGTTTGGGATTTTAAAGTCTTAACATACTGAACTTTTTTCACATTTTTTTCTGCTTCATTTTTAGTTTCTGCTTTCAGTGTTCCTATTTTTCCTTCGTAAATTAGGAACTTTCCAAAGACCCTTCTGTTGCTTTTAATATTGCAATAAGATATTTGATTAAATGGATTTAATGTTTGTTTGTTTAATACCTGATAAAAAAAAATTGAATATTGAAAAATGTCTATGCAAAGTTCAAAAAGGGCTTTGAATGATGTTTATAACTACTTATCGAGTTTAAGTCCTTTTTTAAATTTCAGTTCAAGCCTATACTTATAAAAATAGTATTTTTTAACAGAATTACAAAAGATAAATACATAAACTGAAAACAATTCTTTATTGTCAAAAGAAAAAAAGATTTTAAAAAAATGCATATCAATGAATCTTCTTGAGTCCCTTTTATATATTTGTTACATCATCTTTTATAACTGCGTTGATTTTTTAAATATAGTTTTGTAGTCTTTAATTGCTTCATAGCAGCTATTCAATATCTGAAGTTTGAATCCCTCTTGTGATGATACAGTGAACTTTAGCAATTGTTCTTACAGCTGATTTCATATACATATTTGATCCTCACAGACTATATTTACTATCTTTGAAATTGAATAGTCTTTGGATGTACTTTGGTAATAGATCATATTTTATTTTGAACATAATTTGAATTCCTTTGAAACCAACCTTTCTCCAAATTGTAATATTTTTTTACTTGTTGAACAGTGAGTTTCTCATTACTTTATAGGATGATCTGGTGGTTATTCTCATGGGTAGGCTGCACATGAATATTGTGTGGGTTTATACATACAGTCTACAAAACAAATATTTAAATTGTTGATTTGAACATGCCAAGCAAAAATAGTTAATTAAAGATAAGAACATTTATTTAATTTAATCTTAAGAATACATTAATGATTATTTTTTAGAAACATCTACTGTTATGCGTGGTAAACTGCCAATACCATGTGGTTTTCTATTATCTCACTTTAACTTATTCCTCTGTGAAATTGGGTGCAGTAACAAAAAGTGCAAGGGCAATAATACTATTTTACAACAATTAAAATGCATTTTAAAAGACATAGGTGGTGATGGGATCAGGAGTACGCTTTTGTAAAGAGGTAGGTTTTGAGTTTAACTGTGAAGCTTGAAAGTGAGTCAGTGTTTTGGAGTTCAGGGGGGAGAGTTCTAGAGCTGGAGGGCAGAGTGACTAATTCTCTGCCCCCCGTGGTGACCAGGTGAGTGGCAGGTAGCAGATGAGGATCTTAGGCAGCAGGTGGAAATAGGAGATCCGAAAGGTATCGGGGTGAGGTTGTGTAGGGCCTCAAAAGTCAGATGGAGTATCTTGCAGTGGATCTGGGAAATAATGTTGGTAAGTCAGTGGAGTTGGTGCAGGACAGAAGTGATGTGATGGAATGTTACTGAGGTGGAGGCAGGTTGACAGGGTGATATTATTGATGTAGGCACTGAAGGAGAGAGACTCCCAGACTCTTTACCTTACTTAAGTTATGGTGTTTGTTGAGGGTTGACTTTGTACCAACCTAAAGAAGTTTTGATTTATCATTAAGTTTGAGGAAGGTCGAAGTGAACCAGGATTGTATTGCTAGAAGACAATTGATGAAAGAAGTAGGTTGGAAAGTGGAGTCAGGTTGAGGGGAAATGTGGAGCTGAGTGTCATCTGTGTGTCAATGGAATTTAATGTTGTTTTGGCAAAAAAATAAAAAAAAAGAAATTGTCAGAAAGGAAGGAGGTGGATGAGGAACAGCAGAGGACCCAGGACAGAGTCCTGGGGCACACCTGTGGTGACAGGGACAGCAGGGAACAAAATGATTTAAGCTGAGTGAATTGAGTGGGCTCTGAGAGATTGGAACCAGCAGACAGGTGGAGACAATGGTGGAGAGTCAGTCCAGGAGAATAGTCTGTGAGATGGTGTCAAAAGCCGAACTTCAATCTAGAAGGAGGAGGAGGAAAATGTTTGTATAAATGATCTCTAAATTTAACATCAGAATTTAGTTTTTTGTGTGAGGCTGGCTTAAAAAAACAATCAATTGAATGCAATCTGGTTTCGCTTATTCATTTTAAAAGTGATTTTAAAACTGTTTTCATTTATTGTGAAAAGAAAGATGCCATTATTGATTTAATTTTGTGCAGTTTAAACCACATGTTATTCAAACTTTTTTTTTTTTTTTTGCCTCCTGTAATTTTCTCTGTGCCGCTCCTATTTGATGAATGGATGGATGACCCATTACAGAACACCAATCTATCATTGCAGATAAAGACCAATGGCTTGTTCTTTCATGCTTTCATACTCACCACCAGTGTGGTAGGAAGTTTCAGTACCTGGAGATACTCCAGCTCTTACTCAGCAGAACATTCAACACTTCATGGAATTCCACAGGTGTTTGTCTTCGACCACCTTTCTGTTTCCCACCCAAGGGTAATATTTAACACAAAAAATAGGAACATGGAAAAACTTTTGGGAGGAGTCTTTAGATAAAAAGTTGCAAGTTGAGGAAATTTAGGCCTTTATAAAGCGACAACATTTTCTTGAGTGAAGTGTGTCTCGAGGCAGGAAGCAGTCATGAAGTTCTTCATTCTCCTGGCCCTTTGTGCTGCAGCATGTAAGTTTCTAAATGCAGTTCTGCATGTTGTTGATGACATTTCAACTCTGGAGCTTTGATTTGCAGATGCTGCTCCTCTTGAGGATGACAAGATCGTTGGAGGTTACGAGTGCAGGAAGAACTCTGTGCCCTACCAGGTGTCCCTGAATGTGGGCTACCACTTCTGTGGAGGCTCCCTGATCTCCAGCACCTGGGTGGTGTCCGCTGGTCACTGCTACCAGTCGTAAGAGCAAACACTTTCATTGTTTTCTGTAAATGTACCAGTGTGTTCTCTCTAAAGTGTGAGGTTGTGCGCTCATGCCTGTTGTGTGCGTGTCCCTCAGTCGTATCCAGGTGCGTCTTGGTGAGCACAACATTGCTGTGAATGAGGGAACCGAGCAGTTCATCGACTCCTCCAACATCATCCGTCACCCCAGCTACAACAGCTGGAACCTGGACAATGACATCATGCTGATCAAGCTGAGCACGCCCGCCAGCCTGAACAGCTATGTGAGCACCGTGTCTCTGCCCTCCAGCTGTGCTGCTGCCGGCACCTCCTGCCTGATCTCTGGATGGGGAAACACCAGCGGCAGTGGAAGTCAGTCAAGCGCTCACACATCCTCTGGAAGCTCTTGAACGTTATAATGAAAGCTCATCGTCTTTGTGCTTTTTTAGGCAACTACCCCGACCTCCTGATGTGCCTGGATGCCCCCATCCTGAGTGACACCAGCTGCAGTAACTCCTACCCCGGTGAGATCACCTCCAACATGTTCTGTGCCGGATTCCTCGAAGGAGGAAAGGACTCCTGCCAGGTATGAGCCAAAGCAGCAGTGTGTTTCAGCGAGCAGCCGCAGAGTTCTCCAACTCATGTCTCTTGTGTGTGTCAGGGTGACTCCGGTGGCCCCGTGGTGTGCAACGGCCAGCTGCAAGGCATTGTGTCCTGGGGTTATGGCTGTGCCCTGAAGGACAGACCTGGAGTCTACACCAAGGTCTGCAACTACAACACCTGGATTCGCAACACCATGTCCTCCAACTAAAGTCCCCAGCTCTAATGCAGAATTTTAATGAAACATTAAAAAAATTGCTTAAAGGTCTTTTTTACTTTCTTATGTTGTTGGCGCTGCATTACAGACTGAAAAACACAGAAAATCAACACACATGAAGAAGTGCTTTGTTTGAATCATCATAGCAAGGACTTAGTAGTCACACTGCACTAACAAAACAAAAGAAGTTTGCTATGTTGCTTTATGTGATAGTTTTAAATACATTTACCAAAACAGTTTTTTCTAAAAGTTTAAAAAGCCAAAATAAAACTGTAATAACAAGCAAAAAAAGTCAATGAAATATCAACAGTACTTCTGTTAAAGAGGATTTAAAAAAGAATCCAAAGCTTTTGTTCTTTTTTTCCATATATGGAAATAAATGCACAGAAACAGAAGAAAGAAAAGACAAGAAGAATTACAATAGAACAATTTATCCAACCACTTTCTTGTATCCCCTCAGGGGTTGCCAGAGCCTAACCTGGCAATTGTTGGGTGAAGGCGGTATACACGCTGGACATGATTGCCATTCTATGGAAGGGCCACAAACTCACTCATCTTTACACACACTCAGTCACACCGAGAGACAATTTAGAGTAATCAACCTGTGAAGCATGTTTTTGGACTGTAGGCGGACACCGGCGCGCTTGGAATAAACCCACGCATGCACGGGGAGAACATGTAATCCCCACAGTGAAAGAACCCAGCTGGGATTTGAACCGAGGCTTTCTTGCTGTGGGGCAAAACCACTAACCAGTGTGCCACCATGCAGCAAAAGTTTATTATTTCAATTGAAAAACCATATTCACCAAAAATATCAAACCAAGCAGGGATGTCAAAATCCAGTCCTGGGGGACCTGTGTCCTATATGTTTTCCAACCAATCAGCCAATGAAGCTCCTAACTGGGTAAACGCACCTGATCCAGGTAATCAACAGCAGAGGAGGCAGGGAAAACCAGCAGGAGGCTGGCCCTCGAGGCCTGGATTCAGACACCCCTGGGTTAGAGCTTGCCATCAGGGATTGTGGTGCTTTTTTGTGTTGCACTAAATGCAGTTCCTTTATTTTTTATTTCACTTTTAAAAGATGAATTTCCTGCTTCTACAAACTAATCATCTAGTCCAACAGACAGCACAGATCTTTTCTACTTTTTAACACGATTCATTTCTTCCTTTCACAAAAAAAGCATCTTAATTTGTGAGAACATCCATGTCACATAAATGTTTGAGATCCCCAGCTCTGACTGGTCTTTTATCATTCTCTACATTCCATGCTCCAATCCTTTTAATGAGCATTTCATTCAACAGCCAGGAAGAACGTTGCAGAAATAAAATTTAATTTTGATTGATTGGTTTATTTCAAGCATAAATTGGACAATACACAAAAAAAAAATCACACAGAATTATCAAACTCATTACTGAGACACTGAAATGCATTGATTGAAAGGAAAGAAAAAAAACAAACAAAAACAACACACTTAAGTCACATTTGTAACATTTGTTAGGTATAGTGATTAATAACTAAAGTCTAGTAGATTAATTGCTTGAAAAGGAGTGGGAAGAAGCAAACTCATATAATCCCACCCCTACATAGTTACTTCATTTCTAGTCTTGCATCGTTTTCATAATCCGGTTCTGATCAGAAACATTATTGATTCACACTTTAGGTAATCAATATGTAATAAACATTGATCATCATTAGAACACTAATTACATTGGTCTAGTAATGATTGGTACATATTTCAGATCAACCAGAGAAAATCAATTGTTCATCAATAGATTGTAATTACATTTCAAGTAACATTTTAGTGGTCATTATTGCACATTACACAATTTAATAATCATAGGTAGTGATTTAAAAAAAAACAAATTATTTCAGCACATTCAAGTTCACATGCTCACATATTTGAAATTATTCAAACACCAGTTGATCTTTAACTCTTCTTATCTTCATATTGTGAGATTAGAGTCTCTTTGTACATTTTCTTGAATTTTTGGATGTTTGAACATTGTTTGAGCTCATTACATAACCCGTTCCAAAGTTTAGAGCCGCACACAGACACACAGAAACTTTTTTTTGTGGTTCTTATCAATTTGATCTTGAAGTTCCTACATCCCCTCAGTTTGTAGCCTCCTTCGTTTTCTAAGAACTGTTTTTGGATATTCAATGGTAATGTTTTCCACTTGCTCTATAAAGAATTTGGGCAGTGCAAAAATCAACAAGGTCACAAAGTTTTAAAAGTCTGGATTGATAAAATAAATTGTTTGTATGATCAAGAAAGCCGGATTTATGTACAATTATGATGGCTCCTTTTTGAAGTAAAAAGAGAGGATGTAGTTCACTTTTATAATTATTATCATTTCTATAAGAAATATGGTGAAATATGGTAATATTAAGGAGCAGTATAATAGGTATCTACAGTTGTATTCCAACATGTATTTAGATTTATTTATGATTGAAATACTTTTTGAAAGTTTAGTTTGTATGTGTCTGATGTGTAGCTTCCAACTTAATTTGTTATCGATTACGATCCCTTAGAATTGTGTTTCTGTAACGTTTTCAATTAAGACATTATTTATTTTAATGGAGAGCTCTGTGTTGGCCTTGTAATTACCAAAAAGCATCACTTTGGTTTTGTTAAGGTTCGAAGATAGTCTGTTGTAATCCATCTATGATTTTTGTTTTGTTTATCTCTGTGTTCACTACATGGATAAGTTCTCTTTGATTGTCTGTACAATAAAATATGTTTGTGATGTCTTTTTGCATTCTTACTTTGACTGCAAGTAAAGTTTGTATTTAGAGTTCTAATTAATTACTGTAATGCCCTATTATTCACAAAAAAGAGCCCATCCTTTTTGTATTTGGTTGAAAGCAAATTAAATATTGATTAAATCAGATTTATTAATAAAATATAAATAAGACAGAAGGAAAAACGGATGAATGTTAATGGTTTACTTACATGATCATGTAGCCACTAAACTGCAGTCCTACCAGCAGTGAGAATGTTCATTTAGTCAACCTCCTAAAAAAAATGACATTTAACTTTTTTGCAGATTAATATTTGATAAAAACATACATCTTGAAGAAAATCCGTCAAATAAAAGCTCTCCAAACATGAAAAAACATGGATATAATGGTTTGGTTATTTATCTAAAACTTTTTTTATTTTAGATTATTTTAATGTTTTTGTTGTGATTTACCTAATAAGTTATTCTTTTTTTTTTCATGGAATATCTTTTTCCGTTAATTAGGTAGTACATTTTTTTACTCGGTTCACAGAAGCTCCTCACTGCTGGGGAGACTTGGTTTCATTACCTTCATGCAACCAGGTGCTTTTTTCCACACGTTTCTACGAAAAGTTAAAGAGTGAAAATCCACGTCCTTGGAAGTTCAGATAGCAGAAGGCAGGCCGGCCTTATATAGAGCAGCAGTGAGGATGAGGAGGCACCACAGTTCAGGACACAGTCATGAAGTTCTTCATTCTCCTGGCCCTTTGTGCCGCAGCATGTACGTTTCTAAATGCAGTTCTGCATGTTGTTGATGACATTTCAACTCTGGAGCTTTGATTTGCAGATGCTGCTCCTCTTGAGGATGACAAGATCGTTGGAGGTTACGAGTGCAGGAAGAACTCTGTTCCCTACCAGGTGTCCCTGAATGTGGGCTACCACTTCTGTGGAGGCTCCCTGATCTCCAGCACCTGGGTGGTGTCCGCTGCTCACTGCTACCAGTCGTAAGAGCAAACACTTTCATTGTTTTCTGTAAATGTACCAGTGTGTTCTCTCTAAAGTGTGAGGTTGTGCGCTCATGCCTGTTGTGTGCGTGTCCCTCAGTCGTATCCAGGTGCGTCTTGGTGAGCACAACATTGCTGTGAATGAGGGAACCGAGCAGTTCATCGACTCCTCCAACATCATCCGTCACCCCAGCTACAACAGCTGGAACCTGGACAATGACATCATGCTGATCAAGCTGAGCACGCCCGCCAGCCTGAACAGCTATGTGAGCACCGTGTCTCTGCCCTCCAGCTGTGCTGCTGCCGGCACCTCCTGCCTGATCTCTGGATGGGGAAACACCAGCGGCAGTGGAAGTCAGTCAAGCGCTCACACATCCTCTGGAAGCTCTTGAACGTTATAATGAAAGCTCATCGTCTTTGTGCTTTTTTAGGCAACTACCCCGACCTCCTGATGTGCCTGGATGCCCCCATCCTGAGTGACACCAGCTGCAGTAACTCCTACCCCGGTGAGATCACCTCCAACATGTTCTGTGCCGGATTCCTCGAAGGAGGAAAGGACTCCTGCCAGGTATGAGCCAAAGCAGCAGTGTGTTTCGGCGAGCAGCCGCAGAGTTCTCCAACTCATGTCTCTTGTGTGTGTCAGGGTGACTCCGGTGGCCCCGTGGTGTGCAACGGCCAGCTGCAAGGCATTGTGTCCTGGGGTTATGGCTGTGCCCTGAAGGACAGACCTGGAGTCTACACCAAGGTCTGCAACTACAACACCTGGATTCGCAACACCATGTCCTCCAACTAAAGTCACTTTGGAGCCTTTTGTTGAAAGAAATTGTAACATTTCTGTCGTAAGAAAGAATTAAAGGAACAACTAAAATAGTTTGGACTTCTTGACCTACGAAGAATAAAAGACAATTTTTACTATCTCTTTTTTTATTTGTAGTATTTTAGTTTTCTTACCTAAAGGGAACAAGCCTCAGGCCAAGTATTTTTTGGTAATCATATTTGAAGTTCTACCGCAGGTCCCAGTTTAAACCAACACATGAAAACTCAGGTTAAAATCAAAGAAGCTTTTTTTTTAATACTAACACGAGGACTCAGACAACACGTTCATACAAAAGTCTATTTTAATTTTGAAAACAAATTGTTGCATAAACTTTCATAAAACAAAGCAAGGCAATCACCAAATAACAGCTCTCTGTTTTATGCTTCAACAAACCTGAAAGCCAAAGCTGGAATGTAACTGAACATTTCAATACAAATCAGCCATAACAAGAAAGTGCAGGAGAAGTTCACTTCCAAACTAGGAAGGAAACATCTGTGACTTTGAGCTAAATGAATTACAATGAACATCTGCATTTGTTAGTAGCTAATTCTTGAATTCACATGAGTGACATGAACAAAGGTAAACTTTGGATCCATTATTTGTCTAAGTATGAGAACACGATTGTTTTGTGTGTTTAAGCTATGAGGAAATGTGACGCTTCGGTCAGTCTTAGCCTGCACACAAATGCAGATCTCTGATTTCTGTTACATTATTTTTGGATGGCATCACATCTGGCTTGATGTCCTGAACACAGATCAAATCCAGGACATTTGTGACTCTAAACTGCAGCTAAGCAACCTGCGTCCTTCAAGCTGCAGCTTTTTTTTTTTTACTTCAGAAACTTGAAACCAAGGGGAGCCCCATTTTTAAATCCTTAGCTACAGACTTTCAGTGACGCATCTGCACTAATGGAATCTACTCCTACATTAACTGTGTTTCTACACCTGGCCTCTGGCATGCTGTAAATAATGATGATAAAGGTCCGACACTTCCTGAAAAGCAGCTGTGCACATGGCACACCGCACATCTGACGACGACTCCTTAGACTTGCTGCTTTTCTCAGCCAATAGTCTTCTGACGGTTCTTAAAGACCCAAACGGTTTCCTGGGGGATTTTTTACTGATTGGACCAGGACTGGATTCTTTATTCATGGGCGTCCTGCCAGGATCCTGAGACGAATGATCCATATCCAGACTCGGACTTTGGCCAAAGGAAACTACCGGAACCAGGGGCGACCTTTCAGGGTCTGGATATTTGTGGGAGCGGCTCAGAGAAGAGGTGTTTCTCTCTTCTAAATGAGTAGAGGAAAGGCCATTTATGTTGGAGGAGTTGAGGATTTTCCCGTTGGGCGGTGGGCTGTTGTCATCTATCAGCAGGTCGAAGTGGGAGCCCTTGTGCGCCTCCTGCTCCGAGGAATGGCAGAGCTGGTGGCTGAAGAGCAGGTCCAGAGTCTTAAAGCTGCATCGGCACTGATCGCACTGGTAAGGCAGGAAGGCCTTTCTGGGTCGCTCTTTGATCCAGCGAAACTCTGGGTGCTCTCTCATGTGTTTTTTGTAAGCCCCGGCAAAGCGAAACCCTCGCCCACACTGTGGACAGGTGAAGCGGCCACGCCGCTGGCGGTGGATTCTTTGATGAAACCAGAGGTTTTTCCAGCTCTCAAGAGTCTTCCCACAGCAGGCACAGGTATAAGTCTGACCGGGGGCGTGTGTGAGCATGTGAGCTCGGAGACGGCCCATGTGTCGGAACTGCCGGCCACAGTTTGGACACAGATACTTTCTGGGGTCTGATCTGTTATCTAGCTTGTTCAGCTTTATCACCAGCTGGGAGAGCTGCTGAGGCGGCGTGACCGTCGCCTGGAATGGCGTATGAACACTGAGGGGGCGTTGCTTCCGCCTAACCGGTTTTTGCTCTCCTTTGTAACTCAAAGTTGCAGCAGGAGCTGGACTAAACCCTGGTGGGTGCAGTCTAACCGCAGGCACCGTGTAGTGAATCATCGACAGTGTCTCCTCGTCCTTCATCGGACTGCCCACCAAGTTCCTCACTGCGGCGCAGCGGCGCCGATGAGCATCAAACTCAGATAACGCACCAAACAGCTTATCGCAATACAAGCAGTGAAACAGCTTGGCGCCGGTGTGCTGTCTCATGTGAAAGTTGAACTCCTGCAGGTGGTTAAAGACGTTCTTGCAGATGTGGCACGTGTACGACAGTGAAGGCTTCAGGGTTCTGCTCTCCTGAGAGCCACCGCCGGCTCCCGCCGGGCGACAGGTGTGGTTTTTGGCGTTGCTGTAATGAGCGAAGGACTTCTTGCAGCGCGTGCAGTTGTATCGCTTCACCGACAGGTGAGTGAGCTCGTGAACACGCAGGAAGTAGGACTGGCCAAAGGCTTTGCCGCATATGTCACACTTGTAGGGCTTCTCTCCCGTGTGCACACGAACGTGTCGCACCAGAGCCGACTGGAACGGGAACGTTTTTCCGCAGTACTGGCAGACCTTCTTCTCCTTTTCCAGGGAGGCCTCCCTGCTGGGCTCCAGGGTTGTTTCTTGGCCTGTGCTCTGAGTCTCCGGCTTGACCGCCTGCTGCTCCAAGTCGTGCATCCTCATATGTGAGGCGTACTCGGAGGAAGAGAATCGGATTTTGCAGAACTCACATTTTTGATAGACGGTGTTCTTTTTGTGGGTCTTCAGATGCAGATTGAGGTTGGAGTTCTTGCTAAAGGTTTTTCCGCACTCATTGCATTTGAAAGGCCTCTCTCCCGTGTGAATGCGCTGGTGGACGAGGAACTGGGACAGAAATTTAATAAGGCGACCGCAGTATTCACATTTATACAGCTTCTTGCCATCTTTCATGTGGGTGACATCTGCGATGGCGTCAGAAGTGTCCTCTTTTTTCACCTCAGGGCAGTCTATTGTTTGTGCAGTGCCCTCATTTGTTTCCTGCGTCTCTTCTTGGTTCTCCAGCACAGGAACGGGCCGTCTTCTCCTTCTCTTGGCACCTTTCTTGCGCCTGTAAAAGCATTGCTGCTTGTCGGACACTTTTGGTCTAGCTTTGGGTAGAACCATCCCTGGGCTAGTTGCCACCAGAGTTGAATTAAGTTGCTCTGTTTTATTACTGTTAGTTTGAGGAGTTTTCTCAAGGGTAACATCTGTGCTCAGAGGCTGATCTTTCTGCAGATCTACAGGACAACCAGAAGAGTCCGGAGTTTCTAAGTTCTGGTTCTCATCTACACTGACTGACTCTTTTAGTTTAGAGTGTTCCATCTGATTTAAATGTTTTAAATCCTCTGATGGCTTCACTTCAGACTGCAGTGGTAACAACTCCTCTGTTAGTTGGGAGTTCTGTTCTTGCCCCAAAGTATTTCCATCGGCTTTCTGCTCCATTGGGTCATCCACCCTCTCACTGCAGTCTTTGCCATCTTTCAGTCCTGGCAAGGCCTGCTGGGAATGATCCTGTTTGGACATGTTTGCTGGGACTTCCCGATCACCTGGCGGCTTACGTCGTCTTCTTTTAACATCTGGGAAAAAACTTGTGCTACTGTTTTCTGGGGCTACTTCAGGTGTTTTGTCAGCTTGTTCTGGAGTAAAAGAAGGTGGTTGTCCTCTACTCCTCAGGCTGCGTGAAGGGCCACTGACGATAACAGGAGCAGGAACAAGAGGGGGTGCAGAAACTGAGTTTTCTAAAGCTGCTTCTGATTTCTTAGGCCGTCCTCTTTTTTGTTTTGTGTCTAATGAGAAGTCTGTCTTATCATTTAGGTCACCATCTGGAGGGTCCGTCTGTGGTGAACTAAAGTTTAAGTGGTCCTCAGCAGAATTCGGCATACTATCGGTGCTGTGGTTGATCAAACCAGCGGGTAAAGGAATTGTCGCATTGACCTCCTCAAAAACCTTTTTCTTACGATTAACCAGCAGCTTTCTTCTGCGCGACCTCCCACGTTTCCTGCTGACTTTCACAGGTCTGTCATCGCCGTCCGTCAACGAAGTCTTCTGGTAGTTTGAGTCTGGCATCGCCAGCGCTTCTTCGCTCTTCTGGCGATCAGTTCTGCTGGAGGTGATGTGCTCATCAGAGTTTGGTTCATTTGGGGCCTGATTCAGATCTTCGGCCCCCATTTTATCTTCTCCATCCAGGTTTTCCTCACCGCAGTTTTTTGGAATCTGTTGACGGCAGGAAATTAGATTAAGGAATTTGACTGAATTAATTCACAGTAAAAAGTTACATCTAATTATGCTTTGCAGTTCAAACTGTTGAACAGTGTGGTTGCCAAATACAGTATCTCACAAAAGTGAATACACCCTTCACACTTCTGCAGATGTTTATTGATATCTTTTCATAAGACAATACTGCCAAAGTGACTCTTTGACACAAAGAAAAGTAGTCCGTGTCCATCTAGTACAGCAGTGTAAATTTATTTTTCCTTTAAAGTAATTCATTATACTGCTGTCAATAACCAAACACCTGACAACAAAAGTGAAAATTAACAAAGTAAAAATGTCTAAATTGAGCACATTTTGTCATTTTCCTTCCCCAGTTCTATATGACTCATTAGTGTTACAATGTCTCAGTTGTGTTAAATTTGGTCACTGGAAGTTCAACATGGGACCTCATGGCAAACAACTCTCAGAAGATCTAAAGAAATGAATTGTTGCTTTGCATAAAGATGCCCCGGGTTATAAGAAGATTCTCAACACCCTGAAACTGTGCTGCAGAACAGCGGCCAAGACCACCCAGTGCATGAGGGCTTCAAGCATTGCTGCAGAAGTTGAAGGAATGGTGGTTGTCCCAGAAGAAAGCTTTTTCTGAAGACGACAAACAAGAAAGCCCGTTGAGTTTGCTGAAGACAAGCAGGATAAGGACATGGATTACTGGAACCATGTTCCGTGATCTGATGAGGCCACGATAAACCTATTTTGTTCAGATGGTGCAAAGCGTCTGTGGCGTCAATCAGATGAACAAAGACAAACGTCTCAGCGTAGTGGTGGGTGAGTCATGGTTTGGAGCTGCATGACTGCAGCTGGCATTGGGGAGCTACAGTTCACTGAGGGAAACATGAATGCTAACACGAACTGTGACCTACTGAACCAGAGCATGATTCCTTCCTCTAGAAACTGGGCAGCAGGGCAGAATTCCAGCATGACAATGACCCCAAACACACCTCCAATATGACCACTGCCTTGCTAAAGAGACTGAGGGTAAAGGTGATAGACGGACCAAGCAAGGCTCCAGATCTTTGGGGTCTCCTAAAATGAAAGGTGGAGGAGCATAAGGTCTCAAATGTCCACTAGCTCCGTGATGTCGTCATGGAAGAGGATTCCAGTGGTAACCTGTGAAGCTCTGGTGAAGTCCACGCCCTAGAGAGTTGAGGCACAGCTGGACAGTAATGGTGGACACACAAAACACACTGACCATTTTCACTTGGGGGGTGTACTGACTGCAGTTGTTAGGTGTTTGGCTATTATTTTTTTGAAAGAAAGATAAATTGACACTGCTATATAAGATGAACACTGACTACTTTTCATTGTGTCAGAGATTCATTTCCACATAGTCGTCCCATGAAAAGATAAAAATAAATACCTACAGAAATGTGAAGGGTGTACTCACTTTTGTAAGATACTGTATATACAAACGACAACAGCACTGTTTTAACTGAAGAAGACTTGTGTATTTTCTCTTTTAATTTCTCGTGCTGGCTACCTGCTTGGGCTCCGAGGAGTCAGGAAGGGAACTGTGAGGGAGATGTGCCGCAGAAGTTAAATCAGAGTTTATGTTTGGCTCACTGCTTCCACCGCTAGAGGACATTTTACTCCCCATGTCAAGAGTCAGTGGATTAAACAGCGACAGGGAGGCTGTAACGCACAAAAACAGTGACAGTTTAAAAAAAATTCTACTATGTCACAATGCTTTTGAATCGATCATGTGCAGTCAGGGAAAAAAAAAGATTTTTAAAAATAAATTGTGAATGAACTGCATGCAGAAGTTTGCTACAACCACTCTGTGTCGATGGATCTAAAAGAAAAAGTGCAGTTTCATGAAAATAGCAAGTTCTTCAGCGGAACCCATCGACTGTATTTGGGAACTGGATTGAGTGAGTATGACATCAACCCATAGAAAATGACTATGTTTCCAGCTCCAAACAAATTAAGTAAATTCAATCGTCATTTTTTATGACATGGAAGTCTATGGGATTTTGGCTTTTTGGAACCTACAGGTATTTCCTGTTTGGAATGCAAAGGGGAAGCAATCACTCAATCCAGTTCTCCTATACAGTCGATGGTAAAAACTTTTCAATATGTTTTTTTTTATATATAATAATTGTGACATCTTGAGGCCAAACTGAAGAAAAGTGTTACAATACTAAATACTAACAAACAACAATGACGACATGCTCTGAACACAGATATTTCAGTTCATTAGTCAGACACACGCGTATCCCGAGTCAACAGCCAACAATCACAAACGGGCTTTACAATAAAAAGTCTGATAACTAGAATCAGAATAACTTCAAAAATCAGGTAATTGATTAAAGACACACTCAGATCATCTTTTGATCTATTTTCAAAGCATTCCCAGATGTCTTTTAATTAGGATTATAACGTTTTTAGCCAAAAATTTAAAAACGTGTCATTTCCTAGGACATTGTTTCTACAGAGTGGCAGGGTTTCATTATAAATCTGCTTCTGTGTGGTAGAACAGTTGGAGCAGAGCAACCCCGCCCCCCTTTCCCTCTATGATGCTGAAAGCTCAGACAAGACAGCTTGTGGCACTCCCAGCGTATTTTCCACGTCACAAATGCACTCTTTATCAAATAGTTAGATAAAGGGTAGAACATGTTTAAAAAAAACACAACACCATTTTCATCTGGTTTTCCTCATCTGGTTTGGTATGTTAAAGTTATCTCATTGCTTTTGCAGCCCAAGAACAGCACGGATAGTCTCCGTTTACCACTCATACTTCTGACCATCACTTCCTGTGATCTTGATGTATTTCATGCATTTTCTAAAATTGCACATCAGAAATTACATGTACCAGATTACCCTGTTTCTAGGAGCATATCAGTAATCAGATTATCAGTAATCAGAATGAGGGTATGCTTCATTCTGTCACTCAGAAATGCTCACCCTGGATCTCTACTGCAAACTTCAGGTGACTCTCATGGGGAAAAAAACACGTGTCATTTTTTACCACACAAACTTAAGCGAGCTCCCGTGGGTCTCGTGGAGGTCTTTCCTTAGCTGCGGGCGTCTCTGCGCAGCCACTAGTTTGTAGGAGAGGCTAATAAAAGCCAAGACTATCAACAACAAAGAGTGCTTCTCGTTTGCTAGGCCAGACCGCGAGCTGCGCATCACAAACGCCACAAACCAAACGGAAGAATCCGTCAAGTTAAACAGACCGGTCTCTTCAGAACTCCATCAGCGTGGGTGGGTTGTTTCTGCGGGTGCTTGAGGAGCAAACCAGCTTTCCTGCGTGGGGGAGAGTCGGCACTTGTGCCTGCGTAGCTGCGCACACACCGTGATTCTCCGAGCTAACACCGGCTAACTCGAACTAACTTTCAATGTCAGGCACCTTTTTACGGGGAAACGGGGAGCCCGGAACTGAGCTGCAGGAAAGCTCCAGGCTTGGTCTTCTTTTCGGAGCAGTTTGCACCTCTGAGACACGCGACATCCACGCACAAAGAGCCCGAATAATGACTATCGAGCAGCGTGGGCAAATACGATGGGGGCTTCAAGTACTGTCGGAAATTTTTAAACGTCCTCTAGAACTCAAAATTGACTCTTACATACATATATTCTTAATTATTATGTAATGTGTTAGTATAGAAACAAGTTATAACATTAAAAAAAATTAAGCTTACTTTTGTACAGATACCTTAAAGTGTAAAGCATATTTGTAATAACATTTGCTATAACCTATACCCTTCAGAAGTTGCACAAAATGCAATTAAGAAAGTTTGGAAAATAGAACCATCAACAGATAAAAACACACACAAAAAAACTATTACAGCTAATTAACTTACCAAATGTTCATCTGCGTCTTTAATCTGGTTTTGCAACGAACATGAAATCCCGAACGCATCATAGTCGCATTTGGATGGAAGCCGAGAAGGTTTATCTCATCTTGGATGTGCGCATCCCCTTGATAATTATTAGTGCCCAATATCTCCCTTAGGTTTATTCAACAAAGATGTTAATTTGGTTTCAATAAAATAGAAATAAAAATATTAAATGTGGATTAATATGAAAGTAAACATAAGGTTGATTTTAAAATAAATCTCTCCAATGTAAGTGTCAAATTATGATCAACATCTGCTCAGATTTTATTTTCTTAGCTAACAAAGAAAGTTTGGCATATGTAAAATGTGTCATTATTTAAAAAGCAATGCAAGACTTATTACAAAACTATACAGATTCATTAAAATATACTTTAATGCATAAGAAACAGTTTTTCATAAATCCAAAAAAAAAAAAACCCAACAAATTTTGAGTCTAGTATCCACAGCTTCACATTTTCAATTATACTAAAAACACAAAACAAGTAAAACAAAAGTCTATAATACATGACCTAAATACCTAATGAAATATTGATAAAATGTGAACACACTTATTCATATATATTGTGATCAAATTAACATCTATTTAATCTTTAAAAGCAATAAGCTCCAACAACAAACACATGTTCATCACTTCAGTTTATCTCGTACAGGAGTTTGGGGACGGCGGTCAAAAGTAAACCAGGAAGCCCAGTTTTCTGGTCCCGGAAAAGTTTTGATCAGAAGAAACAGTGTCTGCACATTTGGTTCATTAGGTAAAAAGCGACATAAAAAACCCGCCTTGTCAAGTCTTGATGGGGACAGAAGATGTTACTTGGTAAATAACCTCAGCTGGGTTGGCTGATCCGGTCTCAACGATGTAACAGTCATCATCAGCATCCCCATCCAACTCTCTGTTTCCTGGAACTCCGCCTTTGTCCAGACTTACAGCTCTGAGTTGGTTTGTCTGAAATCCTAACTTTCTCTCACCATTCACGTGAGCAAACTTGGCTGTCGCTGGTGTTCCGCTACAAGTTTTTTGTGGAATTTTGCGATCTTTCATGTGTCGTGCCATAAACTCCTGGGCCTTGACACACTTGTGCCTCTGAAGCAGCTGAGGGGTTTCAAATAGAATATTACAGACTCTGCACTGGAACTCATTCAAGGCAGATGAGTCTTTGACATTGCTGAAAATATCTGAAGCAGAGTTTCTATTGGTTAGCTTGAAGCTTTGGCTCTTCGCTGGCAATAAGAAGCCAGCCGGTTTGGATGCAGTGGGGTTTTGATTTTTTGACTGCAGCGGTGAAGTGACATGAAGTACTTTCCTGTACGTTTGGATGTTCTGGGTCTTCAGTGTTGAGATGGAGGGGACGTTCTGTGCTTGACCACCTTTAACAGTTATAAAAGGACTTTTGTTCTCCAACTGCAGATTAAACAGAGGTTTCTGTGGAAGTGCATTCCGTAGTGTTGCAGCCCCACTTAGTAACTTTAAATCTAGTGGTTTTGCAGTGACAAGTCGGAATTTGGTCTGATTGTTTGTGGAGTTACAAGTATGGAAGCGTGGCACTAATTTCTTGCTAGAGAGCAGCAACCCACACCCCACACACCCCGAGACTTTATCTGTGACATGCAAGTTATGGTGAGAGACGAGAGAAGCTTTTGATAAAAAGCTCTGCCCACATTTTCCACAAATGTATGGCTTTTTCCTGTTCAAAGCATCACTTCTTTTTATTAACACAACTGGTTGATAAAGTGTCCATAGATCCACGGTTGGTGCACCGGCGTCCCCAAACATGCTTACGTTTTTTGTAGAAGGGTTTGAGACTGACATTTGTGACAGAGGAGGACCCACATTAGGCACTCGTGAAAACTTCATAGTCCTTTGTGGCATAAGAGTTGAGGCACCGGGTGTTTGCAGAACAGGCTGCCTCTGCAGTGACAACGGTGGAACTTTTCTCACATTAGATGTCTTCAGAATCTCACCTTGCTGCAGTTTTTTAATCTTTTCTTGTTCTTCTAGCACCTTCTCAATTCTTCGCTTCTTTATTGTTTCGTGATCCAACACCTGATGTCCAGGTTCGTGTGTTGAGCTGTGGTGCTTCATAGCATTGTATTCCTTGAACTCTGTTCCACAGGAGCAGATAAAAGTTGTGGAGGAACACACATGCTCTTCCAGAAATTTCCGACTTCCAAAAATCTGCTCACAGCTGAAGCAAAAGTGTCTGGCGTTCATCTGGTCTGTGCTGGGGCTGCTGCTCAGGATGTTCTGCAGTATCTGACTTCCTCTCTTCATGATCAGCCAGGGCAGATATCAACGATCAATGCTAATGCGGAGCCCTCAAAAGTATTGTCTCTGGTGACAAAACAAAAACAAACAGGGATTTTTAAAGAGTGTTTTTAGTAACATTTTAGTAACAACTGGATGTCACAAATTTACAATCCATCTTACTTACCTTTTGCAAAAAGTATAACACTTTAAATTTATTTTTTACTAAGCATAATTGAATATAAGTTTAGCAAGTCTACTGTAAGCCATGTGTGTGTTGATAGTATACTAACTGAATACGTATGCAGACTAAATTGGAACATTTTAAGTTTACAATAAATAGATAGTATAGTGATCTAATCATTCATTTTAACAACAAGTCCATTAATATCATACTTTGTGGTTGAGAATATGATTTACAGTTGATATTGGTTCATGTTCAACTAGATTCACTGAACTAAACTGGATCCAGGACACATTTAAGTAAAACTTAAATCCTGTGGCTCTGAGATTATTAACTTCAGTACCAAACACTGCATGTGAAGCTTTTTAGATTCCCTGTACCTCTTGCAAGATAATCAAGTGTAAATTAAATACGTGTAAAAAACAAATAAACAATGATAAATGGCAAATACATTCACATTTTAGTTTCATAAAGTTTGGCCCACTTTTGTTTTTTCACGTGAAAATAATACAAAACCAACATTATTTAAAAAAAAAAAACATTCTACCATACTGTACAGCCGTCTGCAAACTTCAGTGTTTTCACTCATTAGATTTTAATGCACTCCAACTTCCACGTAATGATGGATGATCTTTTTTTTCTGTGGTTTTTATGTCTGTTATAGTAAAACAAACCCACCATGTCTCAATCCAAATATTTTCCAAGATCAATATAATTGATTTACTTCATTTTGAAACGATAGTATAACAGAAGAGGTCGATTCCATTCCCAACTTGCCTCAAATCGATCTGATTAGATCGTAGGAATAGTAATTGAATAAGTCGATTAATGGTAAAAGTGAAACAGCTGATTTTTTAAATACTGTAGGATTTTAAAACTAAACTGCTTCACTTTAGTATAGAGTAACTATACTTACAAAAAAAGTAAATGAGCTTAATTTCAAAACCTGTATATTTTCTAATATTGTATAAACACGTAAATGGTAAAAAAAAAGTGGCGTCATTTAATTTTTTTCTGACAACAACGAAGATATATAGCAGCGTGTTTTTTGTTATTTTAATCAATTAATATAATGCTCTGGTAAAGGCGGGCTTGCCTCACCATGCTAACCTTAGCTCAAACTAGCTAACCGCGGTTTCTGCCGCCTTACCTTCACGCAAGAATGCGAATGAATCAGTAGTTAGACATGTCCTTGGAAAGCCACGAGAAGAAATGGACGTTTGGCAGAACGTCCACAACTGGGCCGGCAAGTTACTATCAAACGAAGCCGGAGTGAAAGAACTTAGCTTCTAACTACCCCGAATAACAAGAGGAAACGGGGAGAAAAAAGAAAAAGACAGTCTTGTTCTACGGAAAAGAGTTGCTCCACGGCGCAATATCGGGGAGACTGTCCATACACTGCCACCTATAGGCACCAAAGCGAAACTGCAAAATTTGAAGAAAAACATCTGGAGACCACAGTGGCCATGTGTATACATATGTACACATATATATATACATATATACAGTAAGTTTTTCACTTTAATAAATCTGCAAACATTGTTTTTTGTCAATATGGGGTGTTGTGTGTTCATGAACGAGGAAAAACCATTTTGGCAAATGGTTGCAGTATAAAAGAGTGAAAAAATTAAGGGGGTCTGAATACTGTCCATACCCACTGTGTATATATATATATATATATATCTATAGATATATATGATTACAAACAGATTTAATAACTACCAGACAATCAAATATTGACGTAAACGTTAGCATAGTTTAATGTTTGTTTACCAATGATTAGATGACCTTGTATACAGGTTCCAAAGGACTTCTTGATATCAGCCACTTCAGTTATGGTCTAGTACTGGCAGTGCATGCCAACTTTTTGCCTGGGTCTTGAAATCCAAAAGTTTTCACCATTGGGAGTTATCAGATATTCATGTAAATGAGACATCCTGGAGTTTTGAGAATGAATCAGATTTAGAAAACCACATCACGGCCCACTATCTTCACTAATCTCAGCTCCAGATTTACTTAAGGCCTTCAGTTAGTTCTTTGTATCCTTGTTCTGCTGCATACATTAAGAATCCATCAACTTAAGATCTCAAAGTAGCCCTCTAATTCTCAGAGCTACTTTGTGGAAATGAAATAAATCGGATTCAATAATTAATACACCTAAACCCCCCCCCCCCCCCCCTTTTTTTTTTTTTTTTTTTTTTTTACACCCAGAATGGTGCCACATTTTCTGGAGACATTAACCAACTTTGGTTACTTGACAGCTTATAATGATGGAAGTTTAGCCTTCAGCAACATTACAAAGTACAGTTCAGTTATAAAAATAATTAAAATTAGATTTCTTTCCTATTTTAATATTTTCCCCCAAAATACTTTTCCCTGAATTAACAAGTTTTGATCTTTGGTTTATGAGTAGGTCTATATTTTTATAATCTTTCAGTGGGTTTATTTTACTCTTTGTATAAAACATCTCCATTACATCGTCCATCCTGAAGTTAACATTTAAAAGTCACTATGGATTAAATTTTGCTCCAAAGTTAATCTTATTATAACCAAAAATGTGGTTCGAACAAATACATTTCACAAAGCAGTTTAGTTATTGCAAATTATCCATTATCTTTTCTCTGAAAATCAGTTTTGGAGTCTGGTTTTTAGAGTGTAATTTAAATCTGAGCATTTTGAGACGATTTATGATTAATCTTAATTTAACATCTTATTTAGAACTCAGGGACGGTTGGTGGGTTGTCATTATTCCTTTCATCCATGTTCTGTGGCAGGACAAGCCAACTGAAAATCTCAAATTGTCAGAATGACTAAACTGAAAGGTAAGAAGCTCCATCAGGGAAAAATTCTAGACTATTTTTAAGTATTAGAACAAGTATAGTTAAAGTTTTGCCAAGAGCATTGCTCATTTGGAAATTGTGTTTACGCATGATGTCCCCTACAAAGATACAGGGCTTTTGCAGACTTTTTAAAAACTTACTATAAGCACACTTTGTTTACTTTACAAGTAAAGATACTAATGACTGTTAAGCCGTTTTATTACCACAGAGAACAACATCAAGCTACATCAACATTTTGTTGAATAACTTTCATTACTAAACAATTTACAATCTAACAAGGCAAAGAAATATAAAGTTCATTTCTTGGGAAAAAAATTAAGATGTGTACACCAGTTTTGGACGTGGCTGACTAAAAATGACACCTGTAAGCTCAATTAAAACAAATCTTTCTACGACTACCTTCCTAAGTATAAAAGCAGATCATATACATAGGTTGAACGTGGAAAGTAGAGAGCAGATTTAAAACGGAGTAGAATGCACCGTGTGGTATCTCTTAAAATGAGGCGGCGTTAGGAGGGCAGCAGTTCTGGTGTTTTGGGCCTCGTGTGTCCAGCCATGATGCGATGGATTCTTCGGCGGTGATTCTTCAGGGACTTGAGGTTGGGGTACGTGCCCTGACACACGTCGCAGCGGTACGATTCAGACTGCTTGTGGGTGAGCAGGTGCTTCTGCAGACTCTCCACAGTGCCAAACCAGCGAAGGCAAACGGGGCAGCGGACTGGCTTGATGACGGGTTTGCAGGCTCCGCTCCTCTGATGAAAGAGGAGGCTGATGGTGTTCGGGAAGTCTGAATTGCAGTGTGAGCAGCGGAAAGTTTTGGGTGTGGGTGGATTTGCGGCCCGCATACCTTTGCAGCGATTCCAGGATATGTGCCTTCGGAGAGAACAGCGGGTCGCAAAACTGTTTCCGCATCTGGTGCAGACAATGCGCTGCTTTTTTCCTGGATTTAGAAGCTGCTGCGGATGTTTCTGTGGGTTACGCTCCACTGGCTGGGGCTGAAATCGGAGCAGAAGAGGGTGGGTCCGTGAGGGCTGCATTCCCTTCAGAAGCTGGTGATGAGACTGCATGTGGATCTGCAGGTGAGCTTCGTAGTCAGCCCAAGAATTAATAGTCTCTCCACAGGTTGGGCATGTGTACGTTTCCTGCGCATGCTTCTGCAGATGCTCCACCAGAAGCTTTGGAGACGTAAAGCTGGCCCCACACTCACATGTCACCCTCCTTGGAAGAACGGACGGCAGGCCCATGATGCCCCAGTTCCCTCTTTCGTCCTCCTGGGGCGGGCGGTCTGTTCCTGCACCGCCTGGCAAACTCTGCGGCCCCACCCCCATGTCCAGACCCTGCAGTGTTCGCTGAAGCTGGCATCTTTTCCTGTGCACCATCATGTTATCCTTGCGATTGAAGGTTTTTCCACAAACAAAACAGGGAAACAGTTTGACGCTGCTTGCGTTTGGCACAATAGAACTCTGACTACCAACCTGCGGGACAACCCCAAACGAACCGGGTCTGAACCCACACAGCCGCAGGTGCCGCTTCAGAGTGGTGGCTCGACTGTACGTCTTGTGACACCTGTTACAAGGGTACCGCCGCACGCCATCACTGACAAAATAGTTCAAGCCCTGAGACACCACGTCTGAATGTTCTCCTGAGCCGGATGCCTTCGCCTCCTCGTCATGGCTGTCTTTCTCTGCAGAGGAAAAGGCGCCCATTCCCTCATCTACCAACAGCGTCCACTTTCCTTCGTTGCTCACTTCGTCGACTAAAGCGTCTGTCCCCCAGCTGGATTCTGCTCCCTCCTGCAGTAAAGATGGTGACAGGTTGTCGTTCTGCTCCATCATGGAGGATTTGGTCAGGAACGGGGGGAAGCCTTTTGCCGGAGGAGTCCAGGGCACCTGTGAATCGTCAGACTGCTGGATAGCTGGAGACGTCATCTCAACCTTGATGCAGCTTGTGAGCTCGGTTCCAGTGCCAACTGTTTTGAAATTCTCACATCCGTTTTCCTGCGTGAAAGTTTTGCTGTTTTCGTTTGCCCTAAGTGTAAACATTCTGTGGAAGGGATTACTCTGCCTGGACAAGGCAGAGGTGTCGGCATGACACCTATGCGTTTTGAGGTTCCACCTGCGGGCATAGCTGTGTTTGCACAGCGGACAATAGAAAACCTTCTTTGCGTTGTTTAGACTATGGAGTGGCACCTTTCTAGGAGCAAACGGGAACTTGTTTTTTAGAGAGCTTGAGCCCTGGTTATTTCTATTTGCCATCTGAGGGCAGACGTGATTCTTGGGCAATGGCAAGCGTCCGATGATCAGCTGTTTGCAGCGACGGCAGCATTTGATGCGCTCTTTTTTGTGCAAAAAGTGGTGCTCTGTCAATCGGTCTGTGTTATTAAAGACTCTGCGGCAGCGACCGCATTGGTATCTACCGTATGTGCCTTTGTTAAATGAATCCATGAGCTTCTGCCGGGTCTCTAGGATCACAACGGGGGAAAAAGTCTTTGTTAGTGAAACGATTTTTTTCCTACCCATACTTAGAACAGTACTAATAGAGGGGGATTTTGTCTTTACTCCAGGATTTATCAGCAGTCGCTTTAATTGGGCGATGGAGAGGTTATTCACCTGAGACACATCTGCTTTCTCTTGGGGCATTATGTCAATGGGCACGTCTTCTTCTTTAAGAGCAACACCCGTGTTGTTATGACCATCGGTTGGCGACGATGAAGGCGGACAGCGGTTGGTGTAAGCTGAAGCCAGCAGTTTCATTAAAACATCGGTTTTAGGTAAATGTTCGCCCTTTTCATCCAAATCTACACGACGGGCCGTCTCCTGGAACCGTTCCTCTGCAGCCTCCGGCATGTGCTCTAAAGAGATGCTGACATTCTCCAGTCGTTCCTCTTTGACATCTTCAGGGTTTGAACACTGGCCTTGAGGAGGGGTTACTATAGCAACACCATCCTCCAAGGCCAAATCACCTTTATGGGCATTTAATGTGGGCCCTTCAGCATCGGGGGATTTGGAAGTAAAGGGGCAGCTGAGGACCAAGCTTGTTTGGCTCACAGGACCAAATGACTCATCGGGCATGGGCAAAACCTTTTCGCCGCCTGCTCCACTGGGAAGGACACGAGGATCATCTGAAGGCTGCATCTGAGAAGTATGTGAGCGTTTGTGCTCCAACATTAGATCAAAGTCCAGAAACTCCTCTCCACAGTCACAAATATAGAAAGAAGAAGAAGGGCTCTCTGGTAGGACAGCAGGCGGAGCGAGGTGTTCGCTGGCTGAGTCTGTGCTTTGAAAGGGAGGTTTGTGCTGGTCGCCAGGAGGGGTGGACACCTTGTGGAGTGTATTCGTGTGGATTGCTTGATGCACTAACAAAGAGGCCAGGCCACTGAAGGTGGCTGAACACGCCACACAATGATACACTTTAGGAGACGAAGAGCTTCCCTGTAACCCAAGCATCTCTGAGGTGAGAGCAGTCCTGTAGGAGAGGACAGGAGCTTCCTTCCTGCAAAAACACAGAATTATGTCATTTCCATTGAAAAGGCAGACTGTGAGCTGTACACTTTCAAAATATCCATCCTAAATGATCAGCTTGATACTAAAGTTCAACTATATTTTTATTTATTGTAAAATCGTTAAAAGCAGAGGTCTTTTAGCGATAATTTTGGAGTTTGTAGCCAAAACAACAAAAAAAGTCATTTTTTAAAGACATTTTCTGGAGAGCGGCACGAGTTCATCAGAAATTTGCCTCTTGGTTGTAGGTGGAACTGTTGGTGCAGAAGTAACCCTACCTTGATATTGTAGCATTCCTTTGTTTACACTCTCTCCTGTGAGCTTACAGCTCCTCACAACCCTAACCTAACATTAGCAGAGCAAAAAACAAAAACAAACTGCGATTAATACGTATCAGAGCTTTCCAGCTGTAGAGTTTTAAGCCAGATTCCAGCTCAGAAAATGAAACTTTAGACGTACATAGATCCATTTGTCTACAAGAGGATTGCATCAGAATTGGAGCGGAGAAGAGAGGACTTTGGCCCACCCATCGCAGTTGCTTTGACACAAAAGCGAATACTCAAGAAAATACTCAGAAATGCAGTTTTATTCTTAAATTCCTTAATATTTGTCCTCTATCATCATAAAAATGCAACAAGAAGATGTTAAAAACACCAAAAACACAATTTTCATTTGAAGTTTATTTTAAATGCATCTATTTTAAATCATAACATTTTTCTCAAAATAATAACTTGAATTACTTTAAATAGAATGAGAAGTAAATTCCCACTGCAATTCACTTAATTTGGTTCAATCCTCGCTTTTTGCGTCACAGGTTTGTTTCAGTTTGAAAAATGATCTGTGTATTACAAAACAACAACAAAACCAAAAAATTCTGGAAATTGTTTTATTTTGTTTTGCTAATAACCGAATAAAAAAGAAAAACCTTTGAGTTAGCTTACACCGTACTAAGCATAGTGTAATGTTATAAAATTAAATTAAACTTAGCCCAACACACGCATTGACCTTTTAAATGTAAAGATACGTAAATGAATGCAGCAGGGAAGCAACGCTTCACTTTCCCCTTGATTCTTTTTAATAGTGTATAATCGGTTCGGTTCAAAACAGAATTGTGGCATCCCTAATTCATACTTCTATATGTACACAAACAGTTACCTACAGGATATTTATTTACAGTTTTTTAATAATTACCAGTGTACATGTGCTAGACAAGTTATTTTTCTAAAATAAAAGTTTGACTCATGACGGCATGAATCTCTGTGTATTCAGCATGGACGAAACAATAACGCATTAAGCAAAAAGCTTTTATGCCAAAGCTTACAATAGATGTCGCCCATAGAAAAAATGAAAAGTTTGATTAGCTGAAGACTAAAACAATGGTTATTTGCTGGAACAATCAGCATGCAACTCATAAAAACACCAGCACTCAAGAGATTTTATTTTATTTTTTAGGATTAAAGAGGCATCAACCACAGATTTGAAGTATCTTGTAAAAAAAAAAAAAAAAAAAAAAAAACAACAGTAACACACACAAAAAAGAAAAACTTTCAAAGCCTAACCACAATTCCTGTCATCACCATATATAGTTCAACTTTTGGCTTCCTTTAAATTTCATTTCAATTGGATTTTGTTTGCTTTTTTTGTTATTATCCCAACGATTACATTTTTTATTTAATCAAATAACATCCTTAAACACACATTCGGGTCCTTTTAATCCACGTTAAGAGTTTTAGGTCAACTCTTGTGGCAACTTTTTTTTTTCTTATGCATTCTTTAGTCAATTGTCCGTTTTTGGTGAAAGATGTTACTTACCTTCTGTTGTGATCGCCGGCAGGCAGGCCGCCTCAGCAGACCAAACCCATCGCAAACAGCTGATTGTGACCAGTCACAGTGGGGGGGCTGCTGAGGAAAGACTCCAGTCAAAAAATGTTGAGGTAAATACAAAGCACCTTCAACTTTTACTCTCCAGCAAAAGAAGACAGTTCCACTGCCATCATGCAATTGTTGAGCTCCTTACACTTTTTACAACTCTGGTCTGTAACTACTTGGGAAGGGTTATTTTTTTTAAGTTCAAAGCATTTATTGTTATGATAACTTAAGTTTTGGTGCGAGCCGAGTTAAATTCCTGAAGTACAATTTGAAGCTTTTCTTGCTGAGTCTTTAACTATTGAATCCATTCACACCTTTGATGCAGGGAAGAGCTTACATCAAAAATGACACTTGAATCTCCAAAATTCAAGTGTAACACTGATGACTGTAAAGACTGTCACTGGCGTCAACAAACCCAGGAGGAAGGATTTTCTGTCAAGTTTGGATACCAGAAAACTTGACACAAAATCCTTCAACAATATCTGTTTGTTGAACACAGATATTGTTACATTTGGCTTTTGTGAATTCCTGTTCTTTAACCGTTACACTAAATGATAGTAACTCTACTCTTCAGTCATGGCTGAAATTTGGGAAGTTTGAAGTAAATCTAAATGGAGCCACAAAAAAATCCCTGCTAAAAAATTAATTTCTTTAATTCCATAATAAAATCATAGAATATAGATTCAGGGCCCATTTTTTCTTAATTAATTTCAATAATTTGTTTCTTTTTACATAAATTGGGGTTCCTGCTCATTAAACCCATAAAAGCAAAATTTCAGAAAATTTGAAAACAGGAGAAATCACCATTTACTTCTCAGTTTTTGCAACAACAAAAAATATAGAGAGATTATGATCACATCAAACCAATCAAAAATTTCAGGTTGATATGTCCATCTTCAATATTTCAATAGTCTGGGCAGAGACCACGTCCTGCTGGAAGATGACATCTGTATCTCCATCCAGATCCTCAGCAGAAGGAATCATGAAGTCCTCTTGTCTGGCCAACCCTGGTCCTCAGGAGCCTCAACGCTGCCCGTTTTCCAGTCCTCCCTGACCAGCTTACTGCTGAATAGCTGACTCAAGTCATTCCACATCCTGATTGACTGAACACATCTGATTTAGGTTGTCAGCATCAAGCACGCCAGGCTCTTGAATCTTTTGATAACCCTCTGAAGCCCACGGTCGTCTCTTTTACTGGTGTGTCTTCACATTTTGCCCTTCCATTAGACTGTCTGTTAAACTGCTTGAACACAGCGCTTTGTGAGCAGCCAGCCTCCTTAACTAAGAATGTTTGTGGCTTATCCAAACCATGGAGGGCATCAGTGACAGTCTTCTGGCTAGTTATCCAGTGAAGTTCTCCCTATATTGAACCGATGGGAGACAAATGAACTGAACCCATTTAGTGACATCTGGAGAACCTGTGCAGGTGCTGTCAGTTAAGTAGATGATTAGTTGGTGAAACTCAAGTTTAAAACATTCATGCACTCCAGAATTTGGACAGGTTTCTCTGCAGTAATATTTTAAAATTATTTTTGTAATAGTTTTTAATGAGCTGGAACCCCAAATAATGCAAAAACAAACAATTGAAATCAATTGTTTATTTTTTTTTCCCATGAAAGGTTTTTTTTTTTTTTAAAGATATGTTTATTATTGAGGATAAAATCTAAAAATTCAGCAAACAAACTTCATCATTTAAATATGTTTGTTTTACCAAGAATATATTATATTGAGTATTTATTTTTGGTATTATTATTATTTGGAAGCCAACTATCCTTGTCTAGCTCTGAGTTCAACTCAAAGCACATCAAGATATTTGGCTTAAGTTGTCCTGCTCTGGTTAGTCGACATAAACCCAAGCAACCACGTTCACTTATTGGAATGATGGTTTATGGAGAAAAGGTTCACCCGCACAGCTCAGTACTGCGGCTCCCAGGTTCACCTCAAATCATCAAAAACCACAAGAGGGGGCAGAAACAAACACTGGACATGCAGAGCTATGTTAGCTTGCTAACACGGGCAAATTCATTGTAAAGACTACACCGTTAAAAGGACTGTGAACCCGAAACGGGCTTTATGTTAGGAAAACACCGAGTCTTTGCCATTTTATCAACCCAAAATAACCCATTACCCCCGTAAAAGAAAGCAGACTGGCCATATGTATCCACTACGTTTGCTAAATTAGCATCTAGTCAGAACCTGCACGGACTCCTTACCCCAACATCGAAAGGGGCTGCTAGTAAAAGCTAACCAGGGGGAGGTGGCCGGCCACGTTCTTGTGCAGGCCGGAGGGATAAATGTGGTTGGTAACCGAGCTTCCATGACCTATGGAGGAGCACGGTGACCAGCTTCATACTCACCAGCCACGGGAGCGGAGCTGTGTGCAGTCAAGGAGGATCCACAAAGGCAGGGGGGGTGGAGCGGCTCGCATGACATCTGGCCGTTCAGGGCGCAGGCTCTCCGGGGAAGCTGCTTCTGTGGTGAACAAGGGTGATGCTTTGCCAAGAGGAGCGCCGGACCGAGAGTTTCAGCTGCGGCCGCGGAAAGCGCGGGGTGCTTGAGGGAGCGCATGCGCACACCGAGCATGGTTTCTTGAAGTCCTCCTCCATGAGCGCGCGGCGGCGGCGTGGTCTGTGGCCGCTGGTGATATGACAACTCGACTGATGTTTCGTTTCTGCGCCAGAGGCGAGTCCAGAACGTGTTTAGTCGGGGTGCCCCCTTGAGGACCCACATTTGGGTTAATGAAAGAAGCTCAAAATGCATGATGTTTAAATTTGTTTTCTTGCCATAACCATTGTACAGCTAAAAAACAAAAACAAGCCTTATCCTAAATGTATTTTATTATTTAACATGATAAATCTTGCAGACTACAGGTGCTTCAAATCCAAGTTTGTTAACTGAAGTATCAAATTTTGCATAAACGTTGGGTTAAGGTCCCACTCCATCTATCTTTTGATCTATTTTAAAAACGTTTCCTGAGGTCTTTTAATGATGATTATGCAATTTTTAAATTAACAAAACCTGTCACTTACTAGGACATAGTTTCTGCAGAGTGACAGTAGTTAATTAGAAATTCATCTCTTGTGGGTGGGACTGTTGGCGCAGAGTAAGTATAGCCCAATTCCCATCATCCATGTGTTTATGCCCTTATCTGCTAACTTACAGCCCTTTTAAAATCCCAACATAACCTTACAAATATAACACAAATAGCGAGCAATATCCAGCTGTACTGTTTAGAGCCAGATATCAGCTCCGACGAGGAAAACAATGATGTAGTCGTCTATAAGTGGTTGTATCAGAAGGAAGCAGAACAGGGAGCTTGTAACTTGCCGTTGTAGCTTCTAAGTCACAGCTACAAGTTTTTCCAACTGCCTTTTTTCATGTTCTTCTGATTCACATCTATCTTTAGAAGTTAAACCGTGTTTTTTGGTGTTTTTAATGTGGTCTTGTGGCATTTTTCTGATGATGAAGGACATACATTCACCTGCCACGTTACACAGAACAGCCTTGCTAGTGCCAGGTTGGACCCTCTTTTGTCTTCAGAACTGTCTTGATCCTTGGTGACATAGATTCATTGAGGTACAGGGAACATTCCTGAGAGTTTGGTCCATTTTGACATGATAGCATAACACAGTTGCTGCAGATTTGTTGGCTGCACATCCATGATGCCCACCTCCTGTTCCACCACATCCCAAATGTGCTCTTTTAGGTTGAAATCTGGTGACTGTGGAGGCCAGTGAGTAAACTCATGTTCAAGAAACCAGTCTGAGATGATTCTAGTTTTATGACATGGCACCTTATCCTGCTGAAATCCTGCTCTGGGGCCCATTGGAGCAAGGCAGGATGGATCCATGGTTTTATCTTGTTAATATCAAATTCCGAACCTACCATCTGTTTGTCGCAGCAGAAGTAAAGACTCATCAAACCAGGCAAGATTTTTCAAATCTTTTATTGTGCAATTTTGGTAAGCCAATGTGAATTGTAGCCTCCTGCTGACAGGACTGGCATCCAGTGTGGTCTTCTGCTGCTGTAGCCACCTGCCTCAAGAATGGACGTGTTGTGCTTACTGGATATTTTCTTTTCGGACCATTCTCTGTAAACGCTAAAGATAGTTGCACGTGAAATTCCCAGTAGATAGTTTATGGAATACTCAGACTAGCCCGTCTGGCACCAGCAACTATGCCATGTTTAGAATCATTTAAATTACCTTTCTTCTCCATTCTGATGCTTGCTGCAACAGATAGTCTTGACTGTGTCTACATGCCTAAATGCATAGTGTATCTGCAATTTGATTGGCTGACTGGAAATTTGCTAACAAGCAGTTGGACAGGTGGCACTAATTAAATGGCCAGTGAGTGGATATAAAGAAAATTCAGCTTAAGATTCAATTTCTGAATATTTCTTTATTCAAATTGTTTTGAATCAGGTACAAATGAAAAAATGCTGTTTGAAAAAGACTCGACAAAAATTATGCTGGGGAGGTTCTGGTACATTCACTTATAGACAACTAGATCCATGTTAGTCTTTGTTTTTCTTGTCCGAACTGATATCTGTCTTAGAATTGTATGGCTGAAAATGACACCTGCAGAAAACTACTTTCCCCTCCTGAGGCACCGGATAATTTGCCAGAATCTTCTAGTGGCCAACCGATAGTCCTTCTCCATGGCCTTGTTGAACTCCTCACAGTACCAATTGTTTGCCTCCAAAACAGCCTGGGGTGCAGCTTGCTTTGACTGCCGGTACCTTTCAGCTGCCTCTGGAGTCCCACAAGCCAGGCAGGCTTAGAAGGACTCCTTCTTTAGCTTGACGGCACCCCTTACTTCCAGTATCCACCACTGGGTTTGGGGATTGCCACCATGACACATACCATAGATCTTGCGACCACAGCTCTGAACAGCAGCAGAGACAATAGAGGTGGAAAACACGGTCCACTTGGCAATGCCACCAACCTCCCTCGCTACCCGTTTGAAGCTCTCCTGGATGTGGGAGTTAAAGACCTCCCTGACGGAGGGCTCAGCCAGACATTCCTAGAAGATCCTCACAGTACATTTGGGTCTGTCATATCTTTCCAGCCTCCTTCCCCGCCAGCAAATCCAACTCACCACAAGGTTGTGATCAGTGGACAGCTATACCCCTCCCTTTAACTGAGTGTCCAAGACACAAGGCTGAAGGTTGCTTGAAACAACTACAAAGTTGATTTTTGATCTCCGGTCTAGGATGTCCTGATGTCAAGTGTAGTGATGGACACCCTTGTGCTCTCCAAAAATGTACAAGTTCAATGGATGCAAGAATCGTGAAACTTAACTTGACCAATGAAGATGGTTTTGATAGAAACAGCTTTTGATTTCAGTAAATATGATCTCCTAATGAAGCAAATTTAACAAATGAACATTTTCACTTCTTTAGAATCTATCAAATGTTGTGGCTGTTGTGCGTGATAGTGTGAAACAGTGACTTTTAAGGTTTTTATTTTTGAAACCAACACTATTATCTTTCTGTGTTTTTTTTTACTGACATTTAATATATACTCTAATGGTTAGTGACTTAAAAATTATGCTGACTGTCATTTGCATGAAGTCTTCAGAAAAAATCATAGAAAAATATCACTTGGATAATAATTTGGAAAGCGCTTTGTTTCAACCACTTGAATCAGAGATGGTGTTTTGAAGTTGAGTCAAGGTATCTGGAATTAAAATATTCTTCCTAGAAATGATTCACAACTCAACCTGTTTGTTTCTTAATCAGTTGTTTGGTTCTAGTTCAAGTCCAATGTATTCTCCAGGTGGGTACCCACATTCCTGCAACTGAATGGCTCATAAAGGGGAACAAAAGAAGAAAAAAAACAGAGTGAAAAGCCTCTTTGTTGTAATCCCCTCTGGCGTCTAAAAAAGATTGTAGAGTGTGGTCGTGCTGGAATGTAGTTCTTCTTTGGTCTTCTGAGATGGTGGTAACAAAGATTGACCAATATATTGAGAGCTTTGCCCTTTGGCTCAATACAACAAATCAATACAATGAGTGTGTTACTGCACTTAGCGTGTGTTACCACTTGCGTGGTGCAGTGGAAAGGGCGGTCGGCCTCTGATCAGAGGATTGGAGGTTCGATTCTCACCTTGTCCAACCCATGTGTTGAAGTGGTTTTGGGTAAGACTCTGAACTCCACAGTCTTTGATGGAAGGTTGGCACCAGTGTTTGGCAGCAGAGCCACCATCAGTGGGTGAATGTGACTGTAAAGCACTTTGATTGCTTTCAATGAAAATAGAGAAGCGATATATAAGCATTTACAACCTTTTGAGGCAATCGCTGCAATCAGCTCTCAATGACAGTTCTGCACCTGTGTACTTGTATTTTGGTCCACTCCTCATAAGCAAACTTTGTCTAAGGTTTGAAGGATGCCTTTTCCAGATGACATGTTTCAGCTACTTCCAAAGGTGCTCAATAGAATTTAGGTCAGGGCTCATCAAAGGTCGCTTTAGAATTGTCCAATGTTTTTTCCTCTGACTTAGACCAAGCTTTCTGACCCAGGCCAGTATATTTCTCTCTAGAATCCCTTGATAGCCTTAACATTTCATTCTACCCTGCACAAATTCAAGATATCTTGTGCCAGATGCAGCAAAGCAGCCCCAGAACATAACAAAGCCTTCTCCATGTTTCACAGTAGCAACCATGTTCTTTTCTTGATATGCTTCATTTTACCTTCTGTGTACATAAAGCTGATGTGCCTTTCCAAAAAGTTGCATTTTGTCTCATTTGGCCATAGGACATTCTCCCAGTAGAGTTGTGGCTTGTCAACATATAATTTGATAAATCCCAGTCTGGCTTTTTTATGATTTGTTTTCAACAATGGTGTCCTCCTTGGTTGTCTCCCATCACGTCCACTTTGTGTCAAACAACAACGGATGGTGCAATCTGACACTGATATTCCTTGAGCTTAAAGTTTACCTTTAATCTCTTTCGAGGTTTTTCTGGGCTCTTTTGTTACCATTCATATTAATCTTCTCTTTGATGTTTCGTCAATATTCCATTTGCGGCCTCGACCATGGAGGTTGGCAATAGTGCCATGGATCTTAAATTTCTGAATAAAATGTAAAAACTGTAATCACAAGAATATCAAGCTTCTTGGTAGCTAGACAAGCCCATTCCTTTAACATGCTTGTCTATTATTTTCTTTCTAATGTCCTGAGACAACTCTTTCCTTTGCTTCCTTTGGTCTATGTTGAGTGTGGTTCAGGCCTGTAGCCCTTTTTATAGGCCCGCTGACTGATTACAATATTGTACAAGATTGATGTGTCCATCGTTAGTAGAGCCTTCATTTGAGTAAGAGCTTTGTCTAAGGCCTCCTTTGGAGCAAGCATTTTATCTTCTCGAAAACTTCTCCATCACTGTCACAGTGATCAATCATGTCCAGCACTAATTCCATTGTCGTTTTACAGGCAATTAGACATGCAGCTACATTTTTACATGACTTACTTTATTACAGCACAGACACTCAACAATTTTATATTCTTTTTAAATATAATTATTTAAAAATTTGTTGCCTATGTAAGCATGCAAAGGCGGAGACCACATGTCCAACACTAACTGGAAATACTTATTTAACTCTGGGTCCCTGAACAGGACCAAGCAGGTTCAGGAAATTGATGGATGGAACAATAGAATGTGGAGACATATTTTAATCTCATTTAACAACCCAGACAGTATCAACATGCTCTCTGTTTTGCATAAAGCAAAGCAAAGTCCATCAACATGTGGGTTTTTGATTTTTCTATTTATAAGGGTCGGTTATTGCTTGAATTCTTTCAGAGGACACAAAAATAAACACTTGAAGAGCTGGGGTGTGCACTATGGTGCAGTAGTTAAAGCTCTCGTGTCACATTGAGAAGGCCTTAAATCCCAGCTGGGACCTTTCTGTGTGGAGTTTCCATGTTCTCCTCCTGTGTGTGAGGGTTTTCTCTGGGCCTCGAGCTTCCTCCCACAGTCCAAAAACATCCTTCACAGTTTAATTGGTGCCTCTAAATTGATGAAAGTGTGAGTGCGTGGCCTTGCAACAGACTGCCGACCTGATTTAAAGTCCCACGCCAATCCTCTTTTGATCTGTTTTATGAGTGTTCTCAGTGGCCTTTAAATTATGATTATGCTGCTTATTGGCAAAATAATAATTAAAAAAAACTTGTGGTTTTCTCAGGACATAGGCTCTGCAGAGAAGCAGTAGTTCATCACAAATTCACCTCCGAATTCTAGGCAAGACTTTGGGCACGGAGTAGGCCTTTCCTCATTTCCCCATCATCCCTTTGTTTACACTCTGCAGCTAGCTTACAGCCCCTCACTCCCCCAACCCAACATCACCAGTGCAACAAAAGTAGTGAATAATTTTGAACCAGATGCCAGCTTGGATGAGGAAATCAAAGACGTAAATGGACATGTACGTCTACAAGTGGATGCATCAAAACAGGGAGCTTGTGGCTTTCCAATTGTAGCACCTACACTACATTTCTACTACAGGCTTTTCCAACATTTTTTGTCTGCTCATGATTTACAACGATTTTAATAAAAAATTACTTAGAAATGCAATTTTGAGTTGAATATTCTTCATATATGTCCTCCTTAATGAGAAAAATGCCACAAGAACATGTTGAAAACACCAAAAACACAATTTTCATTGAAGTAGGTCTTTCAGGTGTACTCTGCCTTTGACCCAACTGACTACAGAAACCTTGTGTCCCTGAACAGGATCAAGCAGGTTTAGAATGGATGGAGGTGGAGACATTTATTTTAACTTGACGAAGCAACATAGAGAGCACCAACCTGGTGCCTGCTTTGCACAGGACAGAGCCAAATCCATTAACATATGAGTTGTGGTTTTTTCTATTTAAAAAGATCTGGTATTGACTGAATTATCACCTTCATTGTTTTTTCAAAAGGAACAAATACAACACAAGAACAATTGGAACAGCATAACAAGAGCAAGTCATGCAGCAGATTAAGAAGCCAGCATCATAGGATATGCTCTTCTTTAATAATATCCGTCTTGTGCCTTGGTTTTTTTTCCACACACATCCTCGTGACAGAATTCAAAACATATCTAGAAAAAATTTGCAAAGTTTGAAGATGGACAAGCGCCACAAAACACATGAATTTATATTACCTTAGTTTTCGGAAAGACTCAAAGACTTACTCAAAAGACTGCACATGAAAAATAGGTATTTTTTCATAGAATTCTTTTGTGCCTTACTTTGGGGGCAAACTCTTGACGGTCAGATGGCTAGACATGCATGTAAAATTGACATCTGTTCTAGTGGTGCCCTCCCTTGAAACCCACTCAGGGGACAGAATGTGCAAGGGTTCCTTAAAAATGCATGAGGTGAAGCTCAGCCTGCAGCCCACGCACACACACACACACACACCCTGAATAGAAATCCTTTGAAAGAAAGCCCACAAGTGTGCAGTCACCCTTATGGAATGTGCACAAAGACCATTGTGGTACTGAAGACTCCTGCTGTGATATGCCAAAGCAGTGATTTTCATAACCCAGAGGAAATATGGTGTCTAGAAGTCTGGTTTTCATGTGCATGGTTTGGCTCAAAATGCAGAAGTGCACCCTTTCAGCACTCTTCATGAAGCGATACTTAAAATGTGCTGGTCAACTGTCTTCACTTCAAAGCCAAAGAGACAGGCAGTGATGCTGCCAGGTAAACCCCGACAGTGAAAACTCTGCCTTTGTCAATGTAGTCTTGCAAATTTCACAGTAACAGTGCACTGAAAAGAAATCTGTGATTACAGTAACAGCATGTCCTGATTGATGGTGTTGAGGCACATTTAATAGTGTCAATAATCCTCAGATGGAGCCCAGTACTCTACAGTATAAAATGATATATGGGTCATATGAGCTAACTATGTTGGAAAGAAAAGCAGTTTTGTGCCAATATCAGTGGAAAGCTGCTTTATTCCACGTCATAATCAGCTGATTGACGTTTATCGCATGAATGGTAGAGGGTTACGTAGATTAAAGGGCGTCCAGTTTTAAAGGGTTAAAGACAGAATCATGACCTGGTGAGTGAGACAAAAACACATAACCGATTCACGAGTAACAAATATCACTTTGTTACAGGGATGCAATTTCTTTTCACTGATTTTTGTGATTGTGCATCTTCAGCCGAGAACAGAGGCATTTGTGGTGACCACCTATCTAACTGAAAGGGTTATTTTAACTGACACTCAAATGTCCCCTCTCTGAAATGGATTACAGCGTTACTACACTTCAAAATTCCTTTTGGACAAACTAAAAGAACAAATGGAAGAGCCACAAAATGTCAAGAAACACTCAAAATTATCTGTATTTTTGGTGAGGAATGTTTGGTAAACAACTCTATAGGAATGTGAGAATGAATGCTATTTATAACATGAATCAGTTACCTGCAAAACAAATACATGTCTATTCCCTTTAACTTCCTTGATTAAAGGTACTTGGCTTGAAGCTCCACTATGTCTTCCATTCCCCCTGTGGATATCCTTGGTAAGGACAAGTCTTAAATCTCTTGTTCAAAGAGGAAGCTTCCTCTTTGGGAATCTTGCCTCATTTACGTGTAAAAAAAACAAGGATATCTTTGAAATTAATTGTAATCTGAAGCCCTTCTTGATGGATTACAGGACCCACTTTATCCAAGAGCAGATAACCCAACTCTGTGAAGTGAAAAAGGGCTGACAAACCATTCAGTTAAATGTAGTGTCTTTTGCTCCGTCACATGGAAGGAACAACCCCCCCACTACCCCCCCAGCCTCACTGCTGCTGAAAATCAGGACTTGGACTGCCTGTGCTCTCACTCACAGAGGGCAAAATGCCAAGCTCCATATGCCGCATGTTGCAGACAGAAATAGGAGTACTTCCATTTGAATATGCCAGAGTGTAGTCCTCATGGGTGTTGGTTGATCTTAAGGGAATCAACCTGGGGTCGAAGCTCCCCTGAGAAGAATGGTTTGGTTATCTTCTTTTTCTTCTTTCCCTTTGTCAGAAAACATGAGATGTGCTTTTAAGCAGATCTTATTCCATTGTAAAATATCTGGTTGGAAGTCACATCCTCTTTGAAATAAGCGGAATAAGATGCTCAAGATAGTAGAGGATCACCTTAACAATCAAATGGTCTACCCTGCTGGGGCCAGGCGTTGTACACAACCGCTACGACCTTTCAGTTTCCCTGAGGCCTCCTCTGTCTTAATCAACAATGTATCTCTACCCAATAAGTTTGCTTGGTGAGCAAGCCAACGACATTGTAGTTTTCCAGGAAACAGCACAGTGGAAATAGTCATCTCTGGAAGATAAAACACCCTGGGCAGGAGCTAGCCTTAAAACATCACACACATAGGATATGTATCTCAAGGAGAAATCTTTTCACTCTAGGCAAAGCTTTGGGTTCGTTTTTCTGGAATTAGAGATTAACCAGGTTCATGATGAAGCCTTGGTCACAACTTATCGTTAGGCATGGGCTGTCTCCAGGGAAAAAAGGAGAAACCTATACAGGGCACTCAGTTGATATGCACTGTACAAGGAGCCCATTTGTGATGTTCAAGCGATAAGTATGCGCTCTATGCATGCAGCCTGGCTGTTAGAAATCAGAGCATAGTTTGCGTGGGCATTCTACGGGCACGTACTTATCACTTGAACACCCTCAGCATACAGCATTTACGTGAGGTCAGTAAGGAGCCTGTACGCGCACCTCACTTACGACTGGATTGTGGAAAAAGGGCACCATTCAACTGCATACGCCAGAAGTTCTTGCAACTCACATTAGCTTTACAAAAACGTCACAATATGCTTAACACACGCACGACAACCATATTCTTCATTTTCATGATGGCCCCTAAGGTGGCCATGTGAGTCTCAATGGAACTGCATTGTAGACAAGATGCAACTACTCGTCTATCAACTTCCACGTGCCTGGACAACCTACAGCCTAACAAGCAAATTCCTGGGGCAGAATGGGGACGAATATATTTCTACTCATGATTATTGCTGTGATACACATGATTGAAGCTAGATAAGGTATCGCTGGCCAGCAAGAATTTGTAACACTATTTCTGTAAGTTAAAAGTATGGGTACATTATACTTGCAGTAGTTCTGGAAAGTAGTAAACAAATGAACTTGTTAACTTAATATGATAACAAATGATTGAGTTGTGCACTTAGTCAAAAGTACAACTGATGAAAAAATTATGTGAAGGGCAAGACAAGGTCTATAAATAACACCTGATGCTACATCTGCCTTGTATATCCTGAACAGAAGTGATATGTATTTGTACCTACCACATGCGATCGAAGCTGCTGGCACTTTCTCTTCCCTCTTTTCTGTGAGAGTATTTGATTGCAAACGTGGGGATGGGTGCCCTGCAGCCTGAGCAGAAGCCTGACAGCTGCAACCTTTTCTGCAATCAACCACTAGTTTTGTCTTTGCAGTGAGTCCAGAATGTAAAGCATGAATGACTTCAGTCTCTATTTTTCATTTACAGTGTTGAACTTGTGATATTGGTTTACATTTTAAATGAACTCTTCAACACTTAACTTTTAACTAGTCTTCATTTTTTGCACAAAATACCTAAACCCCTATGCTGGACCCAGGCTGGAAGGATTGCTGTCATAGTTGAGTCTTTCCAGTAGATCCATATATGGCAGAATGATCTTATTAATTTGTCTTTTAGAAAACAGCCCCCACAAAAACCTTCGTATGTAACCAACCTTTAATTATAAAAGTAAGTATGTAGTATAAGTAAGTAAGTATAAGTTGCTGGTTTAGCATAGCTTGGCCAGGGGTGCGACTTGTACACAAGTGCGATGTATACGTTTTTTAAAATAAATAGTAAAGTGTGCATATATTTAGTCTATTATTGTAATCTATTCTAATACATATATAGATGCTGGCCGGGAAAGCATTTGAAGTTCCACAACCAAGTGGCTGGGATAATATACAAGAACGTGTGTGCAGAATATGGAATGGAAACCTCAAAATCAAAGTGGGAAACACCTCCGAAAGTGGTAGAGAATAAGAGAGCAAAGATCCTGTAGGACTTCCAGATATGGACAGGATGGTAATGGTGAACCAACCAGACATTGTAGTGGTGGATAAGGAACAGAGGAAAGCTGTTGTGGTGGATGCAGCAGCACCAAGTGATGGTAAAATCAAGAAGAAGGGACATGGGAAACTGGAGAAATACCAGGGACTCAGAGAAGAACTGGAGAAAACTTCAGTGACGGTGGTGCCCGTGGTAAATGGAGCACTCTGGGCTGTAAACCCCAAACTGGAGGAGAGGCTACAGCAGATCCCTGGAAAGACCTCCGACATCTCAGTCCAGAATAGCACAGTGCTAGGAACAGCTAAGATATTGTGCAGGACCCTCCAGCTCCCAGGCCTCTGGTAGAGGACCTGGGCTTGGGGTGAGGTACCACCCGCGGAGGGTGAGAGGGGCTTTTTTTTTAAATTTATGTATACATACACACACACACGCACACACACACACACACACACACACACACACACACACACATATATATATACATATAGGTAAAGGTATCAAAGCAAGAAGGGTAATTCTGACAAATAAAACGTCTGAGTAATTCCGGTTATATGCTGAGCAGACGCATGTTTCCAGCTCTCCTGATCCTCATCCCCTTTAAGTGACTTTAATCCTGAATCATCACAGGATTACTGCAAAAAAAGTAGTAATTCTGCAATAAGGAGAGCTGACCATGGCGCCGAAGAAAAACTAAGATGCATCTGACATTTCGGACATTTGAAGGCACTCGAAGATATCCAAGCTAAGCTAACTCCGCTCTTGCACCTCGAAGCCAGGTTAGCATCCTTCATGGAGTTCATGGAGGAGTTTTGAGGTGACAGAGCTTGAGATGATCAATGAGATAATCGGCTTGACCTCCTGGAGATAAGAATGGACAACGTGGAACAACGAGACAGATTGAATAATGTAATTTTGACTGGATTTCAACTCAAACACAGAGGTAAGCCTGGAGCAGCTAAAGTTAGCGGAGATAGCTCCACTACTCTGCCTTCAGAAGATGACGCCTGTGCAGTTGGGACTCCAGTTGACAGCATGGAGAATCAAGTTAGATCCTTTCTCACGTCTAAAGGAATTTTCCTGGATCTAAAAACCATCGAGTCCTGTCGACCGCTTCCCAAGAGAAAGGAGACTAATAAACCAACGAGCCTTATCAGGTTTGTCAATCAGATGTACAAGACAGCTATGATGAAGCAGAGGAAATGCCTGAAAGGTACAGAGGCCTATTTAAACGATCACTTCTCTAAAAGAAGGGCTGAACTGGCAAAGCATGCCAGGCTGCCAGAGATGCAATCAAATACAAAACACCCGGGTTATGGGCTCCAGGATCTTCGTTAAACCACTTGGTCCACCAGACCATTCTGCGGTACTGCTCATCAACAACATGAAAGACTTCAGCCGAAGGTCAACAGACCTGACAAACAAAGTCTACAATCATAACTATTGACATTTCATTACTAATGAAAAATAAGTGAATGCATTTCTTTTTCTAATTTTTGGCATTTGATTTATATTAAGGATTTTCTAATGGAAAAGAAAAATAAACAGAATATATATTAATATGCTTGCTACTCAGTTTTAATCAATGACCTTTCTGATCTGTGTTTGCAATCGTAAAGTCCAGTGTTATGTCCACTTATATAGTTGTGTGATTCATTGGAGCTTATGAATTTTTAATGATCTGATCTTGTGTTGATAAGGTATAAAAAGTATAAAGCTCTGATTAGAAGTTAGGAACCGGATACTGATATGTAAAGAAAATGGTTAGGTGAATACAGGGTGGGTTATATGAGTTCGCTTCCTTCCACTACCTTTCAAGCAATCTACAATCATCCATTGTTTGATGTCTTTGTATGAACTTAAACCTTTGTTGATTGTACTGTGTATGTACTAGTTCTGCCTTGATTGCTTGAAATAAACTATTTCAAATCAAATAAAACAGCTGTCTATTTCTCAATAATAATAGACAGAATCTATGGGATTTGGGCTTCTTGGAGCCAGTAGGTACTGCCTATTAGGAATGCGAGGGGGGTGATTGTTCCATGAGGTTGAGTTTAGGTATGCTGGCAAGCCATTCCAATTCATGAGGGTATTCTGTGATAACTCTGTGGGGATGGGGTTAAGAACCCCAGGGGGCACTGCGCACTCAAGATCAAGAGGTCATTTAAAATGTATTCAAACCATATTCAGTCTCTTATCCATCATTTAGGTATTTCAGCAGAAGACTTGCACTGAAAGCTTTCATGATGAACAAGAAGAGTGAAAGTACAGTCCCCTGTGGTACGCCTGTGGTGCTGATTGCCACGCCAGACACACAAACCTTCAGTCTCACAAACTGTGGGCTGTTTGTCAGGTAATCCAGGTGGTTGTTGAGGCAGCTTTGTGTCTTCTACTCAGTTTATTACGCCCCCAACACTTACAAAGTGTCGAGCGATTAATTGCAACATAAGTAATTGCAAGTGAGCAACTGACAAACTTTTGAAATGTTAACATGAACCAGTCTTTTTCAGATTTTGAAGGTAGGATCTATAGTTACACAGTATTTGATATAATAACATCTCCTTCCAAAAGCTCTAGTTCAGGGGTGTCAAACTCAACTCCTCAAGGGCCAGCCTCCTGCTGGTTTTCCAAAAATCCTACTGGATTTACTGCTGATTACCTGGATCAGGTGTGTTTAGCCAATAAGGAGCTTCAATGGCAGGTTGGTTGGAAAACGTGTAGGACACCGGCCCTCAAGGCCTGGATTCTGACACCCCTGCTCTAGTTTCTTTTAATATCTGCAGCATTGTTGAACTTTATTTATCATCCTTGTCATGTATTATACAGAGGTCAATAGCTTTGTTCAATAATAAAGTTTAAAACACTGCTGAGGTTCTGGAAATGCACAATACACAATTCCTTTTAAATCTAGGTAAATACATGATTTCCTTTAAGGTGTGTTTCTTCTAGAATGAGGTCATTGAAAGTAATATGCTACTGTCTCTTTAAGTAGGATTGACATCACACCAGTCCTGTGCTCAGTCACGCTCTGCCTGCAGAGGGGTTGGGCATGGTGACCCACATGTTCTGGAGACTGCTTGCAGTGTGAATCCAGTGACTTTGGACATGTAGACAGACTTCTCAGCTGAACCGATCCTAATAAACTGTAACTTAATTGAGTCTGATCAGGGTTGATTTTCTGCATGAAACAGTAAGAATGCATTGCAGATCCTGTCTTACTCTAATGGGAATGTATCCAGCAAACCACTGCTGGCAGCACGCAGCCATTTCAGTCTGTCCCAATGCACTGCAGCTCAGACAGGCAGAGTCCTTACAGCTCTTGGCTGAGAAGCACTGCAGGCTTGCAGCAGCATTGAGAGTCAGCCAGGACTCAGGCACAGACACAAGCTTGAATGCAGAAAGGCGGAAGGGTGGGGGAGGGGGGAAGCCAGCTGAACCAGAGCACATTTTCCATCACTGTAGAACTAGCTTCTTATTCTCCCTTTATCTGTTCATACTTGGTATCTCTGCCTTGTTTTCCCCCCCTGATGTTTCTTTTTGGACTATAGGCATACAGACACTGGATGAATAATCTATTTGTCACCCATGGGTCCACCAATCTGACAATCAAAAGGCACACCCTTAATAATGCAGACATTTGAGCTCTACTAAAAAGCCTGAGACAGGCTAGAGTTTCTTCATGTCAGTTGGTCTTTCGGGGAGAAAACAAGCTGGGTTGTCCTTCCTTTTTCCTTCTCTTTTATCTTTGGTCTTTAATGCCTACTGCAGTATTTACTGAGAACCATCCTGTGCAGAAGACAACCCCAAGCAACTCCAGGATCATTGGCTCATTCAGTGGTCAGGAACCCTTCATAGGTTGTGAAACCTTCACATCCCAACTTGGCTCCATCTTCTCCTGTGGCCATGGTTGTATTTGGTTAACGGCAGGATGGAATTAAACTTTTGACAGCTTATCGTAGAGAATTATACGAGTGCTTACATCTGTACAAATTTGTAATTGTTTTTTTTTGGAACACAGGAACATTTGTGGCATTCTGTTCATTTCAGACGTTAATACACACTTGGGATAAGTTATTGAGAAAAGGGAAACTTGAGTCTGACCGTTGCAGATCATTCCCTCTATAGCAATCTAAGGGTGTATTCACACTGGAAAAAAGATTTGTTCCATTGGCACAAATTTGTTCCATTGGGACAAATTAAGCAGACTTGATCTGCCTAATTTGTCCCAATGGAGTCCTAAACCTTGCGCTTGGTCTGTATTCTGTCTGTCTGTATGGGTTTACCAGAGACTTCTGTTCCAGATCAAAACAAAACAAAACCACGTGACTAAAGAGCTCTTCAGTCATTGGCCTGCAGTTACGGGGGTGAGTCAAAACAAAAAAAGAAAGATGTAGGTCCTGCACTTTGGAAATCTTTGCCAGGATTGTTGACTTATTCACTTTCTATTTCTCCTACCAGTTTTCAATGTCTGTATGAAGGCCAGGTTCAACAGTGTTTACTGATATGTGTTAGTGACATACAGATTGTAGGGACAAGAGTGTGAGAAGCAGCGTGGATCACGTTAAAAACTGTTTAAATGAGCCTGAATTCATCCAATCACATTACTGTGAGTTGCTGTTGCATGGTTGCTCCATGTTTGTTGGCTAATGAAAAGCTACGGTGGCCGTTCTGGTTCAGTTGTCCCAGTCCCAGCACGGACCATATAAAGACAGGAATTTCAGAGCCAACAGAAGTTCAGTCTGATTAGAAACGAACCAAGACCACCTCAAAAGATGGGGTCAGAGAGTGGTTCCTGGTCCCGAAGCAGGGTTTGCTTGCACATATTCCGACTGAACCTTTGTTCCAGATTATCGGGGGAAACAAACTTTGGTTCACTTTAAATGGACCAAATGTATCCAGTCTGAAAACACCCTAAGATGAGACAGGGTTGATTTAAGGTTAAACAGAAAGTAAACTTTTAAGGTCTCTGGTGGTTACTGTAATGCCTGGAGAAAATTGAACTCTGGCTCTTTTGAAATGATGAAACAAACCAAGAACTTGAACAACCCAACTGTGCCTTGATCCACAGTTAACCATTTAATTGTTTACTCTGCAAGGGCCTAAGAAAATTCCAGTTGCAGGCTTGGTTAACAATGGTCACAGAAAAAGTTGGAAGCCTTTGAGGATTTCTCAGGCATTGTGTGCTTGAGATTCTCAGAGTATCAAATGTCTGGAGCTGCTCTTTCATCCATTAGTATGCTGTAAAATTTCACTTCTTTTGGGTGCGTCAATCAGCCACTGGTGATCTTTCTTGATGTCTGTTCACTTGGTTAAACATAAATCTATGTAAGGGTCATGCATTTAAAATAGTCTCATGAGACTATTTCCTTGCTGGTAGATAAACACATGGCTGTCAAATGAAGTCTGGGAAATATTGCTGTCGTTAGTCTACCAGAAAAATGTCCATCAGAATCTTTTTTGTTTCAGTCTGAGGCGTATATGAACTAAAAATAAATGCAATCCTTTAGCCAAAGAATACTTCCCTCAATTGGCCATTTTGGTGGTGAACTAGCCACTAGGAAATTCTGAGTTTGATTACATAGTCAGGCCACCTGGGTCACATCAAGGGTTGGATCTGAAGCCTTGGAGAGTTAATTGATTACATGTGTAGATGCTTTCTTGTAGTTTCTTTTCATTTGGTTGCTCTCTTGGTTTGTTTGAGCGCTTCTGAACTGTTTGCTGGATCATTTCACAGCTTAGATAACTGTCTGAAATGGCAGATACATGCAAGAGATCTAGGTTAAAAGTGAAACCTTTTGGAAAGGAATTTAACCCGGTGACTGGTTCAAGTAAATGACTGGTTTTAACAAAACAACTTAAAGTCTGGGCTTAGATGTTAACCTAAAAAACAGAAGTTGTCTAACCCTGTTTTCTCCATGGTTGTAACTCTCTGTTTGGACCACATCCACAAGTTTGGCTGTAAAACGCACTTCATAGAAAAACTCTTATGAAAAGAAAAAACAAAAGACAAAGTAAATGTAGGTAACTTTACTAGACTGACTCAATCATTTCAGTAAAACATTTACCATGTATGCAGGTGAAAAATAATACTCCAAGAGAATCTTAACAATGCACATTAGACTTTACACATTATCCTTTAAAAAAAAGACATACAAACACTGATAACGGAAGAAAGCGAACTGAATTCTATATATGTACATACAAATTGTAAAGGAAATGCTATAACATACAAAAATCCAGAAGATTAAAATGAGCTACTTTATACATTTTTAACAAAATTGCTGAGGAACCTCAGGAATCTGGGTTTAATCGAGACCCAACCTTGAACATTCCCAAGCAAAAGGTTTTGATTTACACTTTCAAGAACATATGTTGCTTAACAGTTCCAATTTTGGAACAAGGACACACAGATAATCAAACCAAGACGTAAAATCAGCTCAATTCTTTCAAGATTCAGAAAAACAAAAAACAATTATTTCAGTTTTGCGTAGGTTCACAGTAAGAATTGAGGCAGGGGGGAGTTTCATGATACTCAGGGGTAAGCGGAAGGGTTACTTGGAGGAACCACCATGTGTCTTTTGATGCTCATCAAGAAGATGAGGGAAAGCAAAAGCTTTGTCACATTCTGTGCATTCATACACAACCTCACCAACATGACTCTCTTGGTGATGCTTCAGATGCAATTTGTGGCTAAATGACTTGTAACACATGTCACAGCGGAAGCTTCCTGCCTCTTTTTCAGCATGGAGTCTCATGTGCGAAGACAATTCTTGCACAGTGTTTACAGTGATGCTACAGCGGGAACATTTCAGCCCCTTGTCAGTGTGCTCAACTGCAGGGTGAACAACCTCTTTTTTCCGATGTCTACTTTCATGTTTTCTAAGGTAAATCTTTTTGGCAAAGGTCTTTCCACACTTTCCACATCTGAACTTATTCCCATTTGGATGTTGTTTGTTTTGATGCTCCAGCAGAGCACTTTTGGAAGAGAAATGCATTGCGCAGTCAGAGCACTTAAACAAGTCCTCTTCTGTAACATCCACTTCTTCTTCTTCCTCCTCTTCCTCTTCATCCTCTTCCTCCTCATCTGATAAACAATGACTTGTATTTTTTACAAACAGCTTTTCTGCTGCCGGCAGCTGCTTTTGGGTGCAATGGTGATGCTGGAAAGAATCCCCCCCGACAAAGCTCTCACCACACTCCATGCATTCATATTTAGCTGTTGGTGTTAAATGGCGCTGCTTGCTTTCAGTGGGGTGAAGTCTGATTTTTTCTGTTTTAGAGATTCCATCAGGGTGTGTGGAAAAATGATAAAACAGTTCGGTGGCTCCATTAAAGCACTGATGGCAAACTGGACATTTGAAAGTGTTGGAAAATTTTTCCTTTGTATTTTCATCTGCAGATTCAACATGGCTTTTAAGATGGGCAGTGAAGTGCTCAGAGGAGGAATAACTGCTGTTGCATTGACTGCATGCATATTCTTTCTGAGGCCATGATAGATGATGGGTATTCCTGTGCTTTTTTAGGTGAGATGCATGAAGAAAGTGCTTGTTGCAGTCTGTACAAGGGTAGTGTCGCTCCACAGCCTTCATGCAACCATGCTCTGAGAGCTCCTCTGGGTCTCGGAAACGTTCCCGACAAATACCACACCGGTATTTGTAGACTGTTGGATAAGCAATGATGCTTTCAGATTGGGAAGACTCTCCCACTGAAGTTGAAGGCGAGGAACAGTCACCTGATCTAGAGTGGCTTTTTCGATGCTCAGCTCTACTGCTTTTGCATTGAAACACCTTATTACAAATGTCACAGGGGAAGCTCTCTTCGCGATGGGTTGACATGTGCTCTGCAAGCTGAATGGGTCCTGTGAAACTAAGGTCACACTTGGAGCAACGGTGGGGACGGCTCTTCCCATGAGAATGCTTGTGAGTCCGCAATGCAAAAAGGGAGACAAAGCCCCGGCCACAGATCTGACACTGAAATTCAGACTTGTGCATTCGTTGGTGCTGCTGCAGCTGGGATGCCTGGAAAAAACATTTACCACACTCTGAACACTCATGGGGCTTTTCACCCAGGTGACAAAGCTGGTGATCCTCTAGACTTTCTGATGTTGGGAAGGTCTTGCCACACACATGGCACGGGAAGTACGGAGCTGCATCAGAGTTGCTGTCACTGCCGTTAAAGTCATCTTCGTCACTTTCACCAGTAGTGCTTACTCGACAGCTAGATTGTTGTTCAACTGGGCCTTTTCTAAGGGCTGAACTTGATACGTCCTTTAACTCTTGCGTGTGCCACTTCTTATAATGTCTAGATAGGGATTTCTTCACAGCATAAGCTTTGCTGCAGAACTGACACTTAAATACAACATCTTCATGATCTTTAGTGTAATGTTCACATAACAATGGCCTTGTCCAGAAACTGGATTTGCAGAGTCGGCAAGCAAAGGTCTTTTTAATTTCATGACTGGTTTTGTGTCTTTCAAGATCGGACATGGTGAAAAACTTCTGCGAGCAGATTGTGCACGAGTGGTTCTGGTTAATTCCATGCAGCTTCATATGCTTTTCTAAAAGTGCTGGATTGGAAAACCACTGTCCACACTTGGCACATGTATTGGACTTTTTCTCCTGTTCTCGTCTTCCATGGTCCTCAAGGTGACTGATAAGCATCAAGCCGTCAGTAAAACTTTCATCACATTCTGAACATTGGTACGACACATTCTTTGCTTTGCTTGCAACTTTGCTGCTTTCTGGTGACTCGTCTTCCAAATCATTGTTAGGAGACACGGATGGCAAAACTTCTGGTTCACTTTCCTTTTGGGGTTTATTTTTGATTTCACAATTTGTGTCTTTTAGTGCAAAATGAATAGGAACATGAATGGGTTTACATTTTCTGAAATGATTGCGAAGTTGAGTTTTATTCCAGAAACCTCTGTTGCAGAGTTTACAGTTGTAAGGATATCCTGTTTGATGCACGCGCTGATGACCAGCTAGTCCAGCTTTATTGGTAAAAGTCAGATTACACTTTTGACAGACAAACTGTTTTACGGTGACAGGAGTGGGAGTTGGCTCTACTTTACAGAGGGAACTTGAAGCATTACTAAGCTGTCCTTCATAACCCTCATCAATGGGTTCTTCCTTAATATTTGGTATATTGGACAGAAGTTGTTGCAGTGGAGGAGCTGAGACTGCTTCTTTCACTGTTTCCACCTTGTGGGTACTCAGAAAATGCTCTTGCAGCTGTGAAAACAGCAAAAAGCGGGAATTACAGTATGCACAGGAAAATCCCTTTGGTGGACTTTGACTGTTTGACTGCAGGGAAGCTGCTGGTGAACCCGGCTTTATTGTGCAACCTTTTTTGTGATTTGCAAGCTTGTTTTCAAAGAAAAATCCTCCACATTTGTCACATAGAGCTTTTTTCTGTTGACATTTTCGGCCACACTTAACTTGATGACGCTTTACGTAATCCTTTCTTATAAATCTCTCTCCACAGTACTCACAAGGATATGGCTTTTCTCCTGTGTGTAGTCGAGTGTGGATTTGTAGTTGCCATGACTTTTTAAAAGCACGAGGGCAAAAACTGCAAATGTACTTTAGATTTTTAGCAAATGGCTGGAGCCTCATCAGCATTCGGTTTTTTACTTTATGAAACTGCCCTTTCTCATTAGAGGTTGGACGACATGTTCCAAAGTGAAGAAAAGAATTTGGACCTTCTTGGGGTCTTCTGCATTTCTTTATTTTCATGTGTTGCTTCAGAGTTTTTTCATGAGAGAAAGCAGAGCCACAGCGAGTGCACTTGAAAGGCTTTACAGCATGGAACATCGTGAAATGTCTGGATAGTTTAGACTGACAAGAGAAGCTTCGCATGCACACGTCACAGTCAAACGTTTTTTGGTTGACAAGTTCCCTTTTTTCAAAGTTTGCCTGCCAACCTTTTCCAATATCCTCCAATTTGATTTTGGGGATTCTGACCTCCAGTCGTGTCTTTGTGCCTTTGCAGCGAGCTTGGTGCACTTTCAGATGATCGTACCGTGAAAAACAGCTGTCACAAGCTTTGCAGCGGTAAGGGTTCACTTCATTGTGTGTCAAAATGTGACGTCTCAAGTTTCTTGCTTTCATGAAAGTCTTGGTGCAGAACTTGCACTTGTACTGAGCTTCATTATCTGGATGAGGTTTCTGAGATATCTCTTTAACAGAGTCCATTTTTGTTGCGCATTCAGATTTGGGTTTTGGTAGTCCTTCTTTGTTAGCACCACTGCAGAAAGCCTCGTGTTGTAAGCACAGGGTCCGAGATTTAAACCTCTCGCGGCAGTACATACACGGATAGGGTTGGACTCCAGTATGTGTAACTAGATGTCTCAAGAATATTGATTTAAACCTGTATTTTTGTTCGCAGTAAGGACAGGTGTAATTGAATGTCTTAAATGAATCAGACTCAGAAGCCTTTTGATGGACATTTTTGATAATCTCTGAAGAGCTAGTCAAATTGGGAGGGGGTGACTTGTTGTCGATGGCATGCTCTGCACCTTCTGTGCATTCTTTCAAATGAGTGCCAATTTTGTTACCGCCAAAGTACTGCTTACAATTCGAACAGAAATGTAGTGTGTTTTTCTTGTGCCCCAGAAGATGATTTTTCCAGCGGTCCTTTTTAGAAAAGTTCCGTGGGCAAACAGAACATTTGAAGCGCTTCTTTGTCTTGTTTTCTGATTGTGTTGAGACGGGTTTTAGACACTTCTGAGTGTGAAGCTTAAGACTTGTTTCTTTGTAAAACTGTTTTCCACAAGTGGTGCAGGAAAGGGGCTTTTCTCCTGTATGTCTGACCATGTGGCGCATCAAGTTGTGGCGATGACGTATCTTTGTTTTACAAAATGGACATTGGTTTGAAGAGGACTTTGAAATATGAGTACGCCAGTGCTTTCTTAGTGTGTGAGCATCATCGAACATTTCTTGGCACAAGGTACATTGCACCTGCTTTGCTTCATTCTTTTCAACAGTTTCCAAGGATTCCAGTGGTTTTTTTGATGGTTCATTTTCTGGCTTACATGCTTTCTTGTCTTTGTTTTCATGAGTTTTCACGTGGCGAAGAAGAAATGCAGGATATTGGAACTCCAAATCACAGTCTGGACACTTAAGTGGACCTCTTTTAAGATGTTCCTGTCTGTGCTGGATCAGCTCTCCAATAGTTGGAAGAATTTTTCTGCAAACAGTGCACTGTATCCTCTTTTGATGAATTCTTTTGTGGCCTATCAGGTGGGCTCGTTGCTTAAATCCCTTGCGACACTCAAGACAGCGATATGGTCTTTCACCACGGTGACAACGTTGGTGTTTCTTCAGCAATTTTGACGAACTGAAGTTTTTTCCACAAAAGCGACAACTCACAGTACTTTTGCTTTCCTCTGTTGCTTGGGATTGAATAGCACCCTCATCAGTCGGTGTATCACTTGGAGCCTCCGGTTTAGACATGGTGGAGGAGATGGAATTTCTATACTTAATGACCTTTCCAGTAAGTTTAAACAGTTCGTGCTTCTTTAGATGTCTATACTTTCCGGAGGCATGAAAGAAAACTGCAGGGCAGTGATTGCACTTGTATCGAGGCAACTTTGATGGTGGTTGCTTTTCCTTTACTATGGTCTCCTTTACATTTTCTTTCGACAGTGGTTTCAGATAGTTTTCCTTAGGTGTCTCACATTTATCCTCCTGTAATTCCATTGCTTTTTCTTTTGAGAGCTGAATAATACAGCGCCGTAGGCAAACCTCTCTAATATGTTTGTATCTGTTAGAAGTAGATGTAAAATGGCCTTTACACAGGGGACACACGTATTTGTCCCCAGATTTACCTTTTCCACCAAAAACTGCATTTGTGGCACATTCACGCAAATGTCGAGACCTGTTGTAGCAGAATTTAAAAGTGCGAGGACAAAGGGGGCATTGATATTTTCTGCTCGTGTCTTCAACCACTTTTTCAGTATTCTCACAAATTACATTCATGGTTGTGTCCTCTAATAAGACCTGAGCCTTCTTCCTCTTGTGGACGGCATAAATGTGCTTTCTGGCTTTCTTTGCACTGGCAAAGGTTTTACCGCATATATGACAGAGATTTTTTCTGAAAATGTCAATGAGTTTGATGTAGCATTCCTTCATTCTTTGCTGAGGAATGTTTTGTGTAACATTTATTTGTGACTCTGTTTCAGTTTTGATGACAACATGATCTGGTTTACTCAGAAGCAGTTTGTAGGGCTTGCATCTACCTGGTATGCTCAGGTGCCTCTGCACACAACCGGGCTGTGCAAAATACGTGCCACAGCGATTACACACGTAAGGTGTCTTGCCAGTGTGAGCTCGCATATGTTTGACGTACTCCAATATTTTTGAAAAAAATATATTGCACTGATTGCACTTGTGGCGTCCATGAGTCCTTTTTTTCTTCTTGGGGATGGAATAAGAAGATTTATAGGTTTGTCCAGTCACAGTGCAAATGTGCTTTCTTCTCTGTTCATTCTTCATTAGGTAAGCATTGCAAGATGTGCAGAATTCAAAGCTGAGCCCTGAATGGAAACGATAGTGGTGCTCAATTAAATGGTCAACATTTTGGGTTGTATGTTGACAATCTGCACACTGGTAAGATGAATTCCTTTTATCTGCAGAATCAGAGACCCTCAATAAGACAATGGGATGCAGCTTTTTTCTAAACTGTGAGGAAGACTTCAGTTGAAGAGATGGTCTTCTGGTGGGATCAACGTTGTCCTCTTCAGACCTACTCACTAAGATGTTTTTGCTCTGGTCTAATGCAACCTTTGTTTCGTCAGCATCACACGAAGAGCTTTCTCCCGACAAAGGTTCACCATAGAGCATGTCAGGCTCTGACTGGTCCACTGTAAAAGAATCCAACTCTTTGAATGACTCTCTTGCATTTTCAAAAATATCTTTATGAGGAACAGCTGGTTCTTGCTCCAAGGGAGCTGTGTGCTGTGACTTGCGCTGATCATTAAACACGGATGAACTTGATTTTTCTGTTGGACTACTGCATTCCTTTTCTGAAAATGAAACAATGTCAACATTTGAGGAATGTGATTCCATGATAGATTTCATTTTACCAGGATCCTTTTCCTTTTCAGATTTCGGAGGCTGCCCACTGAATTCTTCTAGAACTGTGGTAGACATTTTACTATTACTTGCAGTTGGATCTTTTTCAAAATGGGAATAGACATCATTGTTTGGAGACTTGGGTTGAGAGCACAATTCTGGTTTAGACTTCACATTTAGATTGTCTTTATTGCATTTGTCATTCGGAAACTTTTCACTTTTACTTTGTTTTTCTTGACAATTTATTTCTGTGGATAGAGTGTCTGTCTGTAAACACAGCTCTGGATCATTGGCATCAAGAAAAGAATCATCGCAAGTGTCACTGGGACCAACATTTTTCAAAGAAGCGTCTGTGGTATTCTTTTTTGGTGGACCCGTTTTAATTTCAAGACTTGGGTGCACATTCATGTTAGAGCTGTTTAGTTGTAAGCAAGAGTCTTGGCAATGTGCAACATTGTTATTCTTCTCAACACTACTACCAGATGGGATGTCACCAAGGGCAATAGGGCTATCATAAGTTCCATCTGCTAAGGGCGTTGGGACTTGTTTTTCTACAGTCTCTGCTGAACTTGGCATTTCTAGACTTGGATGACTAGACTGTGTGAAGGAGTCTTTGTGAATGGCAGTGTCTCCACTATCTTCAGAGCTTTTACCTTTAAGGGGTAGGTCAATGATGACACTGCTGATACTTGGACCTGGAGGAAGCTTTGCTGATAGCTCTTTGAGTATTTGGTCATTTGAATGTGTATCTGAAACGTGTGACTGTAAGCCAGACACTACATGACTGTCCACACTTTGCATGTCCTCATCACAAGAGGAACTTTCAACACCCGGGATACTACAGAGCAAATCTGGAGTCACGTCTTTCTTTTCTGTTTCATCAGCAATCTCTCTCTTGGTGTCACGATGAAGATTTCCATCTGTACTTTGTTCCTTTAAATGCAAACATGTTCCTAAAAGGTTTTCAACAGAAGCATCTCTCAAGTTATCAGAAGAGGATGGATGCCTATTACTATGTGGCGCATTTTCATTAGATTGGTGATCAGATAATTGTAAACTGGATTCAAACTTACTTTTGCTACAATTCAGGGGGCAGTCTGTCAGTTCATAAAGGGTATCTTCACAGCTCAGATCTTTTATAGAATGGGAACTTGAAAATTGAGAAGTATCTTTTTTGTTTTTCTTTGTGTCATCATCATGGTCCACTTTCTTAACACTAGAATCAGAGCAATTGGTAGTGGGTACATTTTTCACCTCAGAAATCTCAGTTTTGCACCAGCTGGATTCGTTCTTTTGTCTTTTCAGGACTTGGCCTCTGTCTTCCATCTCTTTAACCGCATTTCTATCTTGACCACTAGTTGAATTTTGCTTGCCAAACCTCTCACTTCCATCACTTATTTCATTTAAGATTGTTGGATCAATGTGATCTATCCCATGGTCAAATTCAGCCAAAGAGGCTGAGGTGACCTCCTTGATTTCAATAGAGGATTGGCAACGACCAATTCCATCTCCAGGAAAGTTTTCAGCCATTGACAATTTTGGGTATGCATCTTGTTTTAAGTTTCCCTTTGCGTCCTCATTGTTCTGAATGTGAAATTCATTCTGATCTTCATTATGTTGATTCTCCCTCTCTGCAGGTACTATAGGTTTACATTGACAGCACTCTGCATCGCCTTTAACTGCTTTATCCAAACTGATGTAATGTTGCTCACATGCAATTAGGTTTTCTGCTTGAGTCATGTTTGATGGAAAACCTTTTTCTGTCAATGACGAGCCAGTGCAAAGGCCATCAGTCTGAACATTCATTTTGCTACTACCAGAGAAACAGCTTTCTGACAAGCTAAATTTTAAAAGGTCACAAGGTTTCTCTTTTAAAAACCTGTTACCTGCCATGAATTTGCAGGAAGGTCTTGTTTCACTAGAATCCGGATCAGAACAGCTGCTGACATTTGAGTAGTCTCCCAGACATGAAGCAGCAATAGTTTTACAGTCTTGTTTAAGTCCTTGAACATCTGGTTCAAAAGATGAAGACGTTGGTGGTAATCCATCTCTAGGAAAATCTGGGAAACCGCTATTTCCACATCTTTGCATATAGTTTTTTTCCATTTTTTCTTCACCAGCTAGCCACTGAGTTTCTTCACAGTACCTCTGATAAACACAGTCTGTGTTAACATCATTCCTTCTACTATGGTAATAGTTTGTGCTCAGGTTTGAATTTTGAGTTGGAGCTTCTTGAGCAGGAACTGTACTTGAGAAATTGTGGTGTCCCATGTACTTTTCCGACAGCTGGGAAGAAGCTCCTTCTGACTCTTGTCCTGTCCTCCTTACAGTCCCTGGATTTGACGACCGAGGCTGAAGACTAGGAAAGTATGAATCCCACCCATGAGCCATGCTCTGAGGGAAACAACGGCTTCGTGCCTTGAATCCTGAAAACACACAAAAGCAGGGATATCACATCAAGAAAAATACAACTGATATATTGCTAAAAGCAGAGAAATTGTAGAAAATCTCACCTTTTTTTGGACGTGTAAATGCTGTCCAGGATAATCCAAGTTACATCCAATTGAGAACCTGTGTGTAAATAAATGTATGCATGCAATTAGTCTATACACACAAGACACCACAAAATCCTTTGTATTTTCAGAAAGTTAAAAAAACACTACACTTTTTGCAGCATTTTGACTTAATTGTCTTAGTATTTATAACAAAAAAAAATTGTTTTAATCTACTTTTCAAATGTGCTTTTGACTTAATCTTATATCTCTAGTTATTAAAAACTGCCTTTAAAGCAGCAGAAAGAAAAAGCCATCAATAACTTTGACAAAGAAAAAAGTAAAGTAAAAGGAAATTGGTGATTTAAATGTAGTCTATCTTTACAGTTAAAGACAAGTTCCTTCTCTTTATACTGCTAAGAACACCTAAGGTCCTACTACAATGAACAAGAATACACTGAAAGGACAACTAGGTCGGTGGGACAGCACTGATAAAAACTAATTGCACATGGTTTAGGATCTTCATTTCTTAAAATTACAAACTGTTATGATCAAATTCTGAAGAATGTATAAGATGAAAATCAGTAATAGGAATCCAGCACTATAGTGACAGAGAGGTGGATGTATTGTGCAGCAAGGCTGACAGGAGCAGCAGGGAATGAGTCTGGCTTAAAGTGGGGGAGGGGTAGAGACAGGAAGACTGGTGCAACAACACTCAGCCCTGAGGACCGTTCTGAGTCAAGAAATGAAACGAAGGAAACAAGAGCTGCTGAAGAGATGAAGAAAAACCAGGCAGCACGGTATCAGCAATACGCACGTGACAGGAAGAGACAAATGCCAAAAAACACATCATATATCATTCTACATAACACCCTATAGCAGGGGTCGCCAAATGGCGGGCCGCGTTCCAGGTTCGGACCCCTAAATCCTTTTATCCGGACCGCCAAGCATTTTTAATAAAATGTATGATATTAAGTTCATATTTCCCAACAGCGATTCTTGAATAGGCACGAGAACAGCTGAGTGTGAACCGAGGTCCTTCAACGCCACATCAAAGTTCATCGCTGCCATGGATCGCTGCTTCAACGCCCGACATCGTTCCAGCAACGCCGTGTCCGCTCATAAGACGCTGATGACTGTTTCACCGACATTTGTGCAACGTTTAATTGCCACCAGTGCAGCCCTGGTGAAGCAGCGGTGGTTCAGCGTTATTGATTTCTGCGTTGGTCTAGCGGAACCAAACGTCCATGAATTTGCGTCTAGCGGAGCCAAACTTTGACTGGGCGTCGGTGGAGCGGGGGTGAACTTTACCGGAGCGAAGAATGGACCTCTCCTCGCCGCTCGCAATATTTTGTGCAGCTCAAAACTTTCGGAGTGGTGGGAGGGACCCTCGAGGAACATCAGCGGTGGCCAAGCGGATGCGGCATTGCTTTAGCAGAAGCCAACTTCTGTTAAACGGTGATGAACGGTCACGAGCGAAGAGGGATTATTTTCACCACTCCAGGAAGGCTCCAGCAAAGTTCGGGCGTTGTGACCGGGCCCTTAGATGACGATATCAGAGCAAGAATGGTTATTCTGAAAAATAAAATGACAGTAATAACTGTCTATTTCTCAATAGAAGTCTATGGGACTTTGGTCTTCTGGCAACCAGCGGGTCCTTCCTATTTGGAACATGAAAGGGGAGGAGTTGTTTTTTCAATTTTTTTTTCACAGTCAATGCTCTTTTACTTTCCAGATTTAAGAGCTTAGCTGTCAGTGCTCATGCAAATTTCTCACACTGAGATAAGTCTATTTTCCAGTTGACCTTTACGTTCATAAAGTTTACTTACCAAAGTGTACTTACCAAAGTTTTTACTTGAATGTTCAATATATATTACTATTTACAACCTACTGTTAAGGGTTGCAACAGAAAGTTAACATTTGAACACGAAAATGGTTTAATTATTAATGCTTTTTGAGGTACATTCATGTTACCTGATGCACTTTAAGTGAAATAAAGCAGAGTGTTAAAGTTCGTGAAAGAACACACATACTGCACTACAAGGAAGAACGTTTATGTGCAATCTTTTTACACATCAATGTAGCTCTTTACATTTAAGTATTTTTGGACAAAAATGAATGAGAGAAATATTAAGCTTAAAGTTTTTTTTGCCAATTTAACCACGCATTGCAAATAAATAACAGAACAGAAAAGTGAATTATCATCTGAATGTTTTTGCATGTTTTGACCCTGGTCTACCAGGCTGACAGAGTTACTGGACTTCTTGCCAAATTAATTGGGTATTCCTGCCCTATAGTGACTTGTAAGAAGAACATCTTTTTGAGAAAAAAAGAGGTTTTACTTTCAGTTGTTAAGGGTGATGGGAAAAGTTCACAATCTTGTCCAGCAGCAAAGTATTGGGATGATTCTCGGGAAATACAAAGACACTTTTCACACTTCAAATTTAAAACAAAAACTCATTTTATGAAGGATCATTACACTTGCTGGTAAAATGAATGATTTCTAGTCTTTAATGCTCGTTATGCTTTAATACTTGATGACCATGGCCTTCTGACAATCAAAACCTACATTTTTATGTCTTCAAAATGTAGAATATCAATCAAAAATGTATTCAGCAATAATGTCTGGCATTTTAAAACTATGTTAATGTATTTAACCATTGGTCAGGCCTCCTTTTGCAAGAATTATGCAGTGGGCCATGTAGGCAATCTACCTGTGGCACTGAAAAGATATAATGGAAAGCCCAGTTATCTGTGATTGCTGCCTTCAGGTAATCTGCACTTTTGGGTCTGGAGATAGTCATCTTCCTCTTGAAAACAGTCCACAGATTCTCTATTAGGTTCAGGTCATATACAGTAATATCATGATTATTGAACCAGCTCTTGACATGCTTGGCAGTGTGGGCAAATGCCAAGTGAGCCGGACAGCAAAATCCCAAAAGTAGTGTTTTAAATGGGACGATCTTAAGTCCAGATGCCATGACTCAACTTCAAGACGTCACCTGGATAAATGAGACCCTGTTCCTCTATCTAAAAACAGGACTTTGGAACACTAAAAACTGCTCAGTTCCAAAGTAAGACACTTTTAATGCCTCTGGATCAGTGGTGCTTTGACATGAGAAATGTCACATTTGTTTTGTGTTGGAGGGTTCTTTATGCACTCAGCGCCTCAGCCTACTCTTTGTGATGCTCCCTCAAATTCTTAAATGGATTTCACTCATCAATCCTTTCAAAGTTGTGGTAAACCCTGCAGTTAACCTTATACACATATGAAAGGAAATGACACACTCATTGAACTACTTTGTCTTTTGACTTTTGCGCACTTAACGCAATTCCGACAGATTCTGAAAGCAAATAAAAGTAGCAGTGCACTGATATGCAACACTTGACAGAAGTAGAGGAGCCTTGGCATGTTCCTCTTTCAGCTTTCAAAATTTCTTAGAATTATGTTAATTTAACAATTGTTGTTTAACAAACATTAACATTCTACAATTTTATGAAATTCAAAGAGTGTTAAAAGGCTAACCTTGCAACTGATGCAACTTTTCCTACTACTTGATTCCTCATCGATTTGCTGTTGATATTCTTGGATGCAGCACTTTGAACAACTAACTTGTTTTAGAAAGACATTTTGTGGATGAATTTCTTCTGCACATCTATCAAGTCAGGACTCTTCCCTATAATTGTGTAGCTAAAAACCCAGACTAAGACCATTTATAGGCTCAATAAACCTTTGCAAGTGTTTTAAATTAACTGATGAGGGAGGACACAATGAGTTGCTGAAAATGTGCAAATTTTTGTAATTTGTTAAACAACAAATTTTGGATCGTCAACACCTGTAAGCCATAAGTAAATGTACAATAGTTTGATAAAGATATGAGTTTACCTTATAAATTGACCAAAACAAAGATTTAAGGTTTTGTGATGTTCTAAATTTTATTTTTTTATATGGAAACACCTGACAGTACTGGCATTGGTTTAGGTATTAAGTGGGATTGTTCAGGTTTAACCAGAAAAATAAAGAACAGAGATAACCTGTACAAAACTCAAGTAGAAACGCTTTACAACAAATAAACAAAAATAAAATAAATAGCAAAAAAATATAAGTGCAAAAAACCTCAAAACAAGACATCTATAATGGTGTGAAAACTGTGTCCATGAATTGGGAGGTAAAACTAAGATGCCATCTGTAGGGATGGGTACCGTTGGAATTTTACTACCTCTTATCAATACTGCTCATCAATCTGGTATTCTTATCAATAATTTTCTGTGTGAAAACAAAGAGGAAGAAGACAAATAAACTATGTACATAGAAACCTTTTATTTTAGAAAAAATTAGACCATAATATACTAATTTAATATCACTTGCAACACTAAAATTAAACTTTCAATAAATACTAACCTGTCATTGTAATAATAACACACAGTTTAAGGTAACAACTTAAACCGTGCAGTTAAGAAACAAAATGCAGAGTAAATTAAAAAACCTCCTCACATCAAAGAACAATTACAGTGCAAATAAAACTGCATAATGTTGTATTTGTATGAATCTTACAATGTATGTCGTGTATTTTATTATTTTATTATTTTATTATTATATTATTATATTTTCCACTACATTTTGTTGCAATTTGATGCACTTATCTCTGACACTTAAACAACACTTAGGTCACGTGTGCCACGTGTATACCGCTAGTATACACACCTGTTGAAATGATAGCGGCACTAGATGTCTCACTTGGACGATCAAACGCTGCACACCTTTCCACTAGAATCTGGTGTATTTCAGATGCGATGTATGGAAGGTTACTGGTCTTATAAGTCATGTTTTTGTTACATCTGAAACTGTGTCCGCTACATGCATCTGCTTTAGAAAAATACAGCTTCACTTTAGATCATGTCTGCGCTGTTACTACTCCACCATGCTGGTACCGTTAAGCAATATTGTTAAGGCTGAAACTTAATGGTGCAATAAAAATCTATGAGGTGGCACCGGTACTAAACAGTACCAGTTTCAGTACCGCATCCTTAGTCATCTGGTGAAAGTCTCAGTAAGGTGTTAATTGGGTAACCTTAGAAACTAATATTGTGGTGAGATGTCCAGGTCATATTGACCCCAGGCCTATTTCGAGAAGAAGTGGTTTTATGTGATTGTGACCAATGTGAACAGGGTAAGCTGTAAAGATGGAAGCACCAATTTGACCCCGTGGGTGATGGTTATTAGTTGATGATGGTTCTCATTCATTTAGGTGACATCTTGGAAGTTGAATAATGGCGTCTGGATTTAGTCTTCTTTCTTTGAAAAATGTAACAGTTCATTCTTTATTGTCGTTATTGAGATAGTGCCCATTAAGCAGAACAGCTCAAAAAAGGCCTTTGGAATGGCTCAGGGGATGAAAAAAGGCAAGGGCTTTCTCAGGTTCAGTACCATCAACACTTTCTTTAGAGCGCTGGGTTCCAGGTTATTCATATTACAACATAAAATCAAACCCTTTCCCTTACCACTTTAGTTCAACTCATTCCTATTAGAAACAAGCTGAAGAAAAATAGCAAATTATCGAATTTTGGCAGTTTGATTTCAGATGGCCTTCAAAGAACTGGGTACCAGTTCAGGGCATACCCTGATCCAGAAAAGGATTCAGTGGATTCAGAATATGGATGAATGGATGCTTTTCAGATGTGTAGCTGTTACTCTAACTGGGAGAGTTCTTCTCTAAGTACATCTAGGAAAATTGTGTAAAAGCAGTGCTAAAAGTAACTTAAAGACTAGAAACTGAAAGACAAAGGCCATGTTAACACCATACTCTAGAGCAAGCCTGGCCAACCTCAAGAGCCTCAACCCTGCCCGATGTCCAGCTCTCCCTGAACTGCTTGATTCAAATTACCTAAAACTAGTGTCTGTCAAAAAGTGGAATCACTTAAGTCAGCCAATCAGTAGAAAAATGGTCAAGGAGAGCTGGAAACCAGGCAAGATTGTGGCTCTTGAGGACCAGGGTTGGCCAGGCCAGTTTTAGAGATATGTTGGCTCTTTAGACAAGTAAAACGTCCAGGAGAGGGTTTGTGATGTCTTTGCATTTGGCCTAAAGAAGGAAGATAAAAACATTCATAACCATAGAAGTCAAAGGGGTAGGGCTCATTCAGCTGTACAGATTTATTGTACACAAACCCTGTGATTCTTGTTTATTTTTTAGAGAGTAGGAAAAGTGAAAAACCTCTGAAGAAACCAGTTCTAATGAGGTTTTAAAAACTGTAACACAGGAGGGAGAGCTGATTGGGCCAGTACTTTTAGGTGGGAGGTGGACAGAGTTCATGCCCACAGGCTTTATCCATATTAATAGTTGGATTACATGTTCAACTAAACCAAGAGAAATGAGGGCCTGCGTGTAGTGTAGGGAGCGGGGTGTTGCTGATCAATGGCTGGACAGTGTTGTGAGAGTGGTGTGGTGACAGGACTGCCCAAAGACTGTATGGATCCGCTGGACTGGTGTATAACATCATCCATTGTGTTTACTGCAATAATTACATACTTGACTCGACAGTCATTGCCATCTTTGCAAAATTGGCAATTAGGACTATTGTTTGAGGGTTGTTGTAATGAACCCAGTAAGGCTGTTCTAGAGATGAAGATTTTGTTATGACCAGTCAAAAGGTCATGCCCAAGTGTGAGGACAATTTCTTTTGTCTACCGTCCTCGGCAACGCAATCACTTGAAAACGCACATAAACGCGTGTTTCGGGCTTCCACATTTAAAACATGTGTGTTCAGGCTTAGCTATGCACATTTTTAAGACCATTTGTGGGCGCTACATACAAAACGCGCCATCAAATGCCTGTTAAAGGTTAAACCAGGTCAAACTTTGATCAACCAGGGATTTAGATTAGCTAGTGACGTGTGGGTTGTGTCCCTTTTAATCACTGGAAGTGCCAATTGTTTGAAAATTGATTATGGAGAAGAAATTCACAATTGCAGTTTCTGCATGGCTGGAATTAAATGGCACAAAGTCTGTCATTTGTCAAAATAGTGTTGGGGTAAAAAGAGCCTGAAGCAAGATTTACACCGCTTTCACATTTCGCACCAAGCCTCTTTCAACTGTAAGTAGCGGACATGCGCTAGTATCACTAGTATTGGGTCGCGACAGTCCAGTGTGAACACTAAAGGTTAAGTTGAGCAGGCACGTGCACATTTATGGCCTGCTGGAAGTGATTTTGCAGGGCCCTGGCAGTGCTCCCCCTGTTGTCTTTGCACCAAGGATGAGGTAGTGGTCCTAATGCAGGCTTGTTGGCTGGTGTACTGGCCTGTCTCCTTTAACTGTGCAGTAGGTTAAAGTGATTCATTCAAGAAAGCATGTTTACCATGTTCTTGAATGAATGGATCTGTCTTGGTCTTGTCAAAAGACAATGTGGTTGAGAGTGTGCAACAAGCCAATCACTATTCTTTACTTAAAGCTTCTACAGTTTTCTTGATTTGGTGAGAATTATTTAGTTTTTGAACTGAATCGTTCCCAACCACAAAACTTCTGTAAGAACCTTTTCTCTAGTCAAGTTAAAGTAAATCCAGATTTTCCAAAATAATAGTATACTATAACCTAATTTTAGATAATTATAGCGTTCAAAGAAATAATTCAAATGCTTCATATGTGTGATGTGTACAAGACATTGAAATATTCCACTAATTAAGGAAATTTTGAAAAATAACTATAGAAAGCAATATTAGGAATTTTCTGTACCTGAAAGTAAAAGGCCAGCTGGCATCTAAAACTTGAGGATGTTACTCCCGGTCATCTGCAAAAGAGAAAGACAGTGCTATAAATATCAAACCCAGATTTCAAAAGAAATGATGAATACGATTTTGTGGTTACTTTTGTAGTCAAAGTCAAGTGTACTCATGTTCGTCTGTTTTTTATTCAACACCACATAAAATAAATGCTACTTCAAGACGAGTCTATGATGAAGATGATGCATGTTTCTTTAGTCTAAACGTAGTTGTGCCAGTAAATTGTTGTAATCTAATTAAAGACCAATTTCTGTTAATATCTTTGCTGATCATTCAACTATTCATCAGTCACAAAAGGATAAAGCAGAAAAGGACAAAAAAGATATTCCTTGTGTTCTCTGAATGTGAGTGTGTATTAAATGCATCAAGCACAGCTTGCTCCTTTTAAGAAGTAGTAAAAGCTTAAAATCTAGAAACCTCAAATGGCAAAATCCCATCGAAAAGTCTCTGATAAATGAGTAGCACGCTAGGTTAGAGCAACCCAAAATATAACCGAATATACATTCACCACTTTATTAAGCACAGCTGCCCAACTGCTCATTAACGAGCTGATAGAAATGCAAAAGTAACTCAAATAACCTTTCGTTTTTTTGAGGTGTGCAGAAGAGCATCTATGAACGCACAACACGTTCAAACTTGAGGCAGATGGGCCAAAGCAGCAGACGACCACACAGGGTGTCACTCCTGTCCATTAAGAACAGGAAACTGAGGCTACAATTTGAACAGGCTCACCAAAATTTGACAATAGGAGATTGGAAAAATGTTGCTCGGTCTGATGAGTCTCAATTTTTGATGCAGTATTCGGATGGTTGGGTCAGAATTTGGCATTTACAACATGAAAGCATGGATCCATCCTGCCTCGTGTCAACGGTTCAGGCTGGAGGTGTAATGGTATGGAGGATATTTTCTTGGCACATTTTGGGCTCCTTAGTCGTAATTGAGCATGGTTACAACACCTCAGCCTTGCCTGTGCTCCTGTCTTTGGCTGTGACCTCGCCTCTGGCTCTTCTTGCAACCTCAGCTGTTCCACAACTCCTACTGGATGAAGCCCATCTGCTACACTATTCAAACATGTCTGTTTAATTAAATATTTAGCTGTTATCTTAACTTGTAGCTGTTTATCTAGACGTGTTTGTTTATTAGACATATACTTTTTTTATTCAACCATGTTGTTATAGAATAAATTAAGCTCACTTTACTTTAATAGCACATCACCTATCCGTCCGGGGTTGAGGATCTCTCCTTCATGTGGGCAACCCTGAGGTTTCTTAGTTCCCCCCCGCAAAAAAGAAGATAGGGTTTTTTTATGAGTTTTCTCACTGAGAAGGAGCGTGTAAGGGCAGAGATGTTTGTTCAGCTTAGTCTGTTTAACAACCAGCTATTGTTTACTTTTACATGTTTGATTTTTTTGTTTCTTGCAATATACTGATGTCAGTCCAATGAGACGGCTATGGCTGTGATATTGGGCTATATAAATAAAATTGAATTGAAATATTAATTTATACATTTCTTATTCATAGACGTTTCACTTAAGTTAACAGACCCAAGTTACAACATTGTCAGTCTGTTTGTCAAATTTAAAACAACTATCAAAGACAAACCCCAGATTTCTAACAGTGGTAGAGTTAGCCAATTATGTTGCAGAAAAAAGTGGAAAAAAGTGGGAAAAAAAATGAAAAAATGGAGTCGGAATAAAAAACTGGAATCTGCTGTTTGCTCAGAGGGTCTGTTTATTCAAGAATAAACTCAGAAGATCTTCAGCATCTCACAACCCAATCATCGATAGAAGCCCCCGAATTCTTTCTCGTCCCATCTCTTATAGTTAAAAGGTGTCCCTCCCATTCCAATAGACACAACTGTGATTCTGGCAAATTCTACCGGAGGAGTCACTTAGCCCTGTTATTGGAACTAGTTGATCCAATAACAGATTTGTTATCGTTTTTCCCGGAATCTTTGTCAACAACACTTCTCAAGTAATCTGGTTACAATCAATTTTTTGAGGGCATTCCGCAGACAGTTTTCAAGTAATCTGGACGAAAACCTTGCAACGTTGCCCATCCGATCCCAAGGACAGGAAAGAGCAAAATTATTCCCAACATAATCCCCCCTCAAGGTCGTGAAGCGACCTTCAACCAACCAGAACACCGCCGTCTCCAGTCGGGGAAACCCTGGACGGGTCCCAACCCAACTTTCCACGCCACCGACTAGGCCAGACCCCCCAAAATCTGCCAGAATCAACACCAAGTGATACAGTGAAACAGACCAAGCAAGCGATATGGTGAGCTAACACTGACTCCATAAAAGTAATACTATAACCGAACAGTGCAACCTAATGAGTCCAGTAAAGAGGCATGCAAGGATAAATGAAGAAAGGACAAAAAAGAAATGGATAAATGAAGAGTATACGAGGGAACACCCATGAAAATGCTTAATCAACGTAACAAAATGACTACTCTACGAGTGATGAACATATGCGCATGACCCAGTCCCGGTGAAGTCATCAGACTACCGGACTCCCATCGCAGGCAGTAACTCGACTTAGGCATGCATCTGCAACACATATGTGCAATATTGAAAACCCTGCCGGCGAACAGACCCTCGACCTTTGTCATTGTCTATTATACAAGGGAAAATTATATTGCTACTCTGGGGCCGTCCAGCAGCAACCCCGCAGGGTACATATGATCCCAGAAGCATGTGGATGTGTCACAAAAAACAATGCTTTCTGTTTTTGATTCATTCAAGCAAAGAACATTCTGGCTCAACCACTGTGTTACATCCTCAGTACACTCCGTTAAAATATTCTGTGAGCTCTTTTCCCCTTGATTGAGGGGCAGATATATATGCAGATCATCGCCATAGCAATGAAAAGAGACATTATGCCGTGCAATGATAGAACCGATTGGCAGCAAATATAGAGAAAAGAGCAGAGCCAAGGATGGAACCTTGAGGTACTCCCCAGGGAAGGCGGATAAAACAGAGGTGTCAAGGTGAGTTTTTTTAAGAAGAGGCTTAATCGGAACAACTCCAGAACTTAAAGAAGTGTTGCTAAAATTCAAAAGTGCAGGCCCTATAATATTGAAAGCTTCTTTCAGAATTTTGGCAGAAATCACATCAAGCTGGTGGGTTTGAGTGATTTGACAAATTGAGAGAGTTTGAAGAGAAATCAACTCAAAATGAACATACCATCAAACATATACGAAACTGAAAGTACCATTTTAAAAAATCTCTGTTAATGTCTGGAATTATAAACTGACAGAATTCACTTTCTCAATAAAGAAATTAAGAAAGTTCTCACAGGAGGAAGTGGAGGGTCTGTGATGGCTAAGGGCTGCGGCTTTACAAGGGTATTAATTGCATGAATACTTGGCGGCTGTGGTGCAGTGGAAAGGGCAGTCGGCCTGTGATCAAAGGATTGCAGGTTCAATTCCCGCTTTGCCCACCCATGTCTTGAAGTGTCCTTGGGCAAGACACTGAACACCACATTGCCTCTGATGGAAGGTTGGTACCAGTGTTCGGCACCATCAGTGTGTGAGAATGTGTGTGTGAATGGGTGAATGGGTCAGTGACTGTAAGCGCTTTGGGCCTTCAATGAAGGTAGAAAAGTGCTATATAAGTATACGCCACTTGCCTTTTACCATTAAAACACACTATTGGGTGGCGATTGTTGAGGTCTGAAAAATAGTGTGCTTTGGCCTCTTTGTCATAGATCTGATAGTCAGCAAGAGTCTTGTAAAATCTCAAGGGAGAAGTACAGTTTGTTCTTCCAAGTCCTCTCGGCCTGTCTGCAAAGTTGTTGAGTGTTGCTGTTGAGCCAGGGATCAGCTCTTGGTTTGTACGATCTCTTTTGAAGAGGAGCAATAGTGTTCAGGATCTCAGAGCAGGTGGAATCAAATGAAAACAGCATGTTGTCAGGATGGACAGGGGAAACCATGCCGTTCAGAGCAAACCACTGGAAGTTCTGGAATACAGTGGAGAACTCTCCTGTTGTCGAGGACTTGAAGTTGCGACGCAAGCGGGATGGAACGGGTGGTTTGCTGATTGTGGAGGGTGTTATGGCCCTGGGCCATATGGCTGTGTTTCTGGTTTCTGCTCTGTTTCTCCTCCTGCACAGCTGGAGGTACTTGGAAATCAGCTGATTGGATATAAAGATCCACCTTAGGAGCTCTTGAAGAGACTCTACTTCTGGGGCATCCTGCCACAGCCAAGTCCATTGCTGCTTCTTTTTGGTTTTGCCCCATTTACAGACATGCATCTACATTCCCAGACACTCATGCAACAGCACACCTTCAGGATTTCTGTTTGCTTGAATGTTAATTCTTCTTTAAAATCGCCTCTTTTTTTGTTACGATTCAGAGCCAGTCGTAACAAAGGGGCTTTCAAAAGTTATGGGGAAATCATCTGAGATAGCTATCTCAGATATTTCTATTAGTGAGATTGTGAGCCCAAAAGATAAAACCAGGTCCAATGTGCGCCCCTGAATGTGTGTAGGCTTTCTGACAAACTGAATTAGATTAAAAGTTTCCAAGAGACTCTTAAAATTGTTTCCCCATTGATCTGCTGGGCAGCACACATGCACCTTTAAGTCCCCACATACTAAAACATGGTCATTACTTGGTAGATATTTTGCTAGGAATTTTGAAAATTCCTGCATGAAGTCCTTATTATATTTTGGAGGTCGATAAATACAATGCAGAGAACATGCTCCTCTAAAGATAAAAAAAATAGCTGCAGTTCGAAAGAGGATTAGGCATTTGTGGAAAGAAGGAGACTTGTCAAACTTGAGCTAAAACACAGACGCCAGACTGCTGCCTCGACCACGGGCGCAGGGGTCTAAGGAATAAACGGCCCGGGGGGAGGAGCTCAGCAAAAGCGTTGTCATCACCAGGTTTAATCTACGTTTCCATCAACAAAAAGAGGTTTAAATTGTTGGCGGTAAAATAGTCATTTAAGATAAAAGTCTTGTAAAGGTCAGATCTGGAATTCAGTGGGGAAATGCGAACAGGAGCGCAATCAGACTGCTGACAAGCACGACTGACCAGGCGGAGATTTTCCAGCGCAGGGCCCTGTCTGCGGATCCTCGGAGACCAGTAGCACGGGAGCGGGTGCCCGAACTCAGGTAAGACGGGTCGTAGCCATTGGTAGGAGTAACATAGCCAGTGCGATCGCTGTGATGTTCAGGCGGGTTCAACCCTCCAGGTTTTGATGTGGGTCGAATTAATAAAGCCCTTAAGTGGCAGGAAACACCGCCTCTCTGAGCACAACGTCTCCAGCGGCGGGCGAGAGCTAAACGTCAAATAGAGCACACCGGGTAGGGAGGAATAAACGCCAGAAAAGGTGGAAGGAAGCGTCTTTGATTGTTTCCCAGAGAAGACTTTTTCAGATTATTTACAAAACCATAGATATTTAGAAGAATCAGGCGATTGAACACAAGTAGTGGTGACACTTCAGTAAATAATAAAAACAAAATTAAACAGCATAAAAAGCAGTGGCTGACACCCTGCCACATACAACACCAGCATCTTTTCAGCTCTAGTTGTTTGATTAAAATTATAATAATTTCAACTACAGGCTTCCCAGATGCTGTAAAAAATACCATGAGTTGAACATTTGACAGCATGTTGGCCATTTTATTTATTTTTTTCAAAATGAACATAGCAAATAAGTATTGGCCTAAATTTTGGCCACCCAGACTTGAAAAAAATATCTGTTTCATATTGGTCTTGGAAAAAACAAAACAATCGCTCAATCCCTAGCAGATATGGCTAACAAAAAAGAGAATTTGATTAAACTTTGAGCTGAATGTTACCTTAAACTTGACTGATTTAACAGGTTGAGCAAACATGGCCAAAAACAGTTAAATAAACTTAAATAGTTTAAAGCTATTGCATGGAAAAAAGAAGACACTTCCACTTCCTCCTCAAGGCTAGTTCTAACAATGAAAATAATTAGATCAGTTCACCTGGTAAGCACAAAGTAGTTAGTTACACTAGTGGATCAGTCTCTACTAAATTTTTAAAACACCCCAACCTTACAACAGAAATTAGTATTGATGTAGAGAGGTGCAGCCTATTGAAGGGGTATCATAAGGGGAACTCAATTGCGTCTCAAATGTTGAATATGGAACAAATGATTGTTGTGCATGTAGAAAGTGTATCGTGTCTTGAAGTACCCATCAGGCTAATACGAGATGAAAAATTTACGTTGTAAAGGTGACAGTGCCATAGGGTTCCCTTACGCCACATTCTAGTTGTTAGTAAGGCATTAGTCAAAACTGCCCTTATGACTGACTAGATACAGCCTGGCTGTGTAAAATATTGTAGCAGAGTTTGTAGGACTGCCCTTGAGGGAAAGAGACCAACAGGTGTATTTACACAAGGACTGTTTGGTCAAGAAAATAGTTTTCATGAACAGCTCATTTGCATGATTAGTCTGCTTTGTTTGAGCAGATTCAGCACTTTAACTAAAATCTGGTGGGTGACAAGTAAAGCCATACAACTGTCCTTGTGGCTAGATATGCAAAGTCTGCAGCCAGAAAATGGGCAAACCGGCATGTGGCACACAGGTGATCCGCACAAAATATCAAGATCATAGACCATTTGTTTAGTGTGTAGAACCAAAATGTTCATGCATATTTTCTTCTATGGGCATTGTTGTGTGCGACAGGTCATAGCAAATACTTATACAATATGATGGGTAAGGGTGAAGTAGATGAGATGCAGGCACATCGGACAGATTTTTTCTTTTTCTTCCAAACTCACCCGCCACTTTTTTAGGTTCACCTTGCTAGTATCAGGTTAGATCCCTTATGCTTTCAGAAATGTCTTAATCCTTAGTGGCACTGATTCAACAAGGAACTGGAAACATTCCTAAGAGTTCGGTCCATATTTACATGACAGCCTCATGCCGTTGTTACAGATTTGTGGGCTTCACATCTATGATGCCAATTTCCATTCCACCACATTCTTATGGTGCTCAGTTGGGTTGAGATCTGGAGACTGTGGAGTGCATAGAATCATGTTCAAGAAACCAGTCTAAGATGATTTCAGCCCTATGGCATGGTGAACTATCCTCCTGAAAGTAGCCATCAAAAGATGGGTACACTGTGGTCATTAAGGGATGGACACCAGTAACAACAATACTCAGATAGGCTGTGGCATTAAATTGATGCTCAGTTGGTACCAAGAGGCTCAAAGTGTTCATGGAAAGTGTCGCCTACACCATTAAGTCACCACCACCAGCCTGCACCATTGATAAAAGGCAGGATGGATCTATACTTTCATGTTGTAGGTGGCTGATTCTGACCCTTCTGAATGTGGCAGCAGAAATTCAGATGTTTTTTCTATTTTGGTGAACCTATGTAAATCAGTTTCCAGTTAGTGGCTGAAAGGAGTGGCAGCCTGTGTAGTCTTGTGCTGCTGCAGCCCATCTTTCTCAAGGTTGAACGTGTTGTGCATTCAGAGATGCTCTTCTGCATACTTCAGGTGCAACGATTGGTTATTTGAGTCACTGTTGCCTTTCTATCACCTTGAGTCCGTCTGGCCATTCCCCTCTGATCTCTGGCATCAACCAGGCATTTTCACCCACAGAATTGCTGCACACTGAATATTTTCTCAGACCATTCTATGAGGAATGGCAATCCCAGTAGATCAGCAGTTTCTGGAATACTCAGACTAGCCCTCCTGGAACCAACAACCATGCCACATTCAAAGTCACTTAAATCACCTTTCTTTAAACTGTAATAGATAGTTCTGACAATGTTTATATGTCTTAGATGCATTACGTTGTTGACATGTGAAAGGTGTGGAAAATGTGAGAATAGTAGATGTATAGAAAAATGATTACCGATTCAGTCAGAAGAGTATGAAAGCCAAAATGTATGAACAGTTATGTCTTTGATCATTTCCTCCCAATCTGGGCAGTTTAAATTCTGAAAAATATGGCATGCGAAGTTTACCAATGCACAGTAGTAACTTTATGTTTTTGGTTTTATGTGTGAAGACACACAAGTCAGCACACAAAAGATGACTCTAAATCAAACAAATAGTTGGTGTTTCTACTTTATGTCTTTAAATATAAAGTCAAAAATAGGAATTACTATGGAGAAGAGCCAAACGCAATTAGAAACTAAGTGGTTAGACTCGTGACTTTTTTTAAAGCTTGAATATTGTTTTGGCATTTAAAGCAGTGCTTTATAGGCAAGACATGCAGAATTAGTATGCAAGTTGGTTGTTTATTTTGTCACTATTTTCCCAATTAAAAAGTGTTTGCTTGATTAAATGGTAGGTTTAAACCCAATCCAATTGTGTCATACGGTTAAAAAAACATAAATATATATATACCTTCTTATTATATAATCAGAGAGAAAAAAAGACTGTATAAACTGAAGCCTTAGTCAAGTGCACCCATGTGGGGGTAACCTATACAGCCTGCAGGTTTTGGGTTGCCCGGGCCTGTGGAGGGTCATATACAGGTGCAGCTTGTCTACAACAGGGAATGCAGGTGTGTTTTGCAGTTCCCTTCAGGCTTGTGCAGTCACATTAAGGCATATCACAAAAACGAAACATGTGCTTGTTTGTGGTAAGTGTATCGTGAAGTATTTGTAAGGATAACGAATGTTACATGCATCTATGATGTGTAGTTAATATTGTCGGGCAGTGTACTTGACTACACTCTAGCAATTAGTTAGGTGCACGCACTGGCTCCTTACTGACAGCAAGCAAACGCTTTACACAAGGCATGTGCACGTGATACGCAAGAGACCCTGAGATGCCCGTAGGACGCCCACACAAACTGCTCTCTCATTGTCTAATTTTCTAATTTCAAACCAGCCAGGCTACACACAATGGACGGGCAAAGAGCGCACACCTTTCCTTTGGACAGCACAAACGAGATATCTGCACCATGAATAGGATTCAGGGGGGGGATAGAAAAAAGGAAAAATCCATAAGACACACCTGTGTCATGCCTGAGTCCCCCTTATGTGCCTGACATGGCTATGAAGGCTGTTTTCATGAAACTGCAGACATACTTGTTGATCAAAATAAGAGTGCACGGAATAATATTCTGCTATATTCTTCACACCTGTGTCTTGCCTGCTTCCCCCATGCTTACCCTCATCCCTGCAGCATGCCCATGGAAAAAATATGTGCATGGACATGTTTGCCTTACAGGTTGTCTACAATCTTAAAATGTCCTGCGGCCACCTGTCTGCCGTGCACAGATCTGCCAACTTTTCACCTGAAGACTCCCCGTATCCACCCGTAAGGTAAGTTATGACTAAGGCTTAATTAATGGTTGAGTTGACAGATGCTGTACCAGGATTGTCTTTTTTTTTTTTAATGGGCAATGACTACTGAAATAGTTACACCTTGATTTAGTTTGGTATGCTTTCAAACAGAAAGACACTTGTTTGCTTGGGCTGTGCATTGCCAAAAATGAGAACGGATCAGGAAGACTTTACCCCCTTTGCAACATTACACTTACTAATGACAAGCTGGTGGCACCTTCGTCTCCTTACTTTCAGTTTTCCTTTCATTCTTCGGTCTGTCGGAGAGACAGCCCGCGTTAACACTTGGGCCAACACACAACACACTAGTTAAGTGGACCAGGGTCCATTTGGCCCCAAAGTATGGGTCTTTTGGTATATGTGATTGCTTTGGTGCAGTTTCTGAGAACAGGCCTGCCTTGCAGAAGTGTGCCAAGAAACTGCCCAAACGACTCTAGACCATCATAGTGGTGGTGTTAGCACAAGTAGTGACAGATCTCCAGGCCAGTAGAGAATAATTGCCACAACTTACTGTATAAGTGTTGGGCATGCTCGGGCACTAAATGTAACAGACTGAGTAGAATCAGGGATGTTGAAAAATCAACCCCCTGTGGCGGTGTTAGCAAAGTCCATTTGCATTGAGTTAGCCCTTAAGGTAACACAATATCTAACATTTTTTTATTTTTTTAGTCTTTCCTTAGCTACTGTTGATTGCCTGAATCAAGTACGTCCAGCATATCAAAAGCTGCAAGAGTGGGTGTGTTTGGACAAGAACCGGGGCAGCAGAACTGGAGCTAAGGCCGTCAATCTCTTCTGCAAATGAACCACACCACAGTTCAATTGCAAGTGAATTGGAGGCCCCACAGTTTAAGTGGGATTTCACACTTTCTTTTGCTACGGTCACACGAAGTGCGATTCGAGTGGCAAAATCACTTCCTCCGCCTCTGTTTTGAAGAACAACAAATTTGCTTATGGGTGTTTGTCCAAAAATGTTTTCATAAACGTGATGCTCTCACTGTGAGTGGAAAGAGCTACCAAAGCTTTCCACATCATCGCTACATGGAAGAGTTCACCGATTATCTCATATTCATTGCAAGGAAGACACAACTGATGTTGAGAGATTAGTTATTTTTTTGAAGAGCTCTTCAAGAGCATTGGTATACACAAAGTCATGCCTGATTCATCATTCAGAGGCTTTCCCATAGTGTAATTCAGATGCAGGTACTGTCTGAATGATGACCTCTTTCAGCTGTGCTGCACTTCTGTCTCTCTGTGACAGTTTGACGACGTGCTGTACCGCAATAGTCAGAGGAAGTAAAAAAAATACTTAAATTAAAAGAACTTTTTGTTATTGTCTAGATTTAAATAAGTATAATAAAGTTCAGATGGAAAACTATTAGATTCTTCTCCATGCTGGGGTTGGGCTCCACCCACTGATCACATCATAAGCGTATCACAGGCCATGCTGAATTTCTGATTGGTTGACACAAATATGTTGCCAAAGTTTACATATCTGCAGTGCTTTCTTGTGATGCCCAAAATGCGCTGCCGTCCCCAACCCTCAAATCGTGCAGCAGGACCTTTGATTGCTTCTCTACATTGACTTAATATTGAAACCAGCCACTCAGTTGTGCAATATGCGTACGTTGTGAACGCAACTTCATCACAAGCAACTGCTCAGCAAAAAAATATAGAAAACAATAATAATATATATTTTTGGACCATCTAAATTCAACAAAGGCTGTAGGTGGTTTATTTCATGGAACACACAGTGATTTCAAAATAAATTAAAATATATCAAAGAGGATAATTAGCATAAACATGTTAAGTAATCTACATGTCCTTTTGCGTGATATATTCATTAAATAATAGTATTTGTTTTTTATGCTCACTCTCAGTTTTACATCCACACAATTTGATTGCAACATTTATTGCAAAAAAACATATTTTAGTTTTTTTTTTTTTTTTTTTTTTTTTTTTTTTTAAAGGTAACAAGACAACTTCAGATTTTTAATTTTGTGTTCTGCAATTACACATCTCTCAAAGTCAAATCCCTGAAACAGAAACATGTATATTTCGTTTCAGCTCATAACAACATGTTTGAGTTTGAAAACAATACGTGAAGCAGACAATGTGGGAGATTTTACATCCACTGCTGATGTGACAACCTGGAAAACGCACAGCTGCATGATTAGTAAGAAATTATCAATTGTTTTGGTGTTGAGAGATCAAAAATGCGACCAAAAGTTTACTGAAGAATCCATAAGCAGCACAAATGCACATCACTCAGAGTAACATGTCAGCTATAAACAAGAAAAACTCTCGTCCGGGACAGGGACAATCACTGTTACTTGTTTGTGTGAACTGTATGGGTTTTTGAAAGCAGCTGACCTGCTCATTTTGAGCAGAAAAGCTTCCAGTTTTGTTTCAGATGAGCATTACAAAACCGAAAGATGATCTGGAAGATGTGCATCTCTCCTTTCCTGACTAGGGTTGTGGTTAGTTGCTGTGGAAGCAGTCTAAACTTTGACAAGCGAACGGAGACAAAAATCGTGGGACACACGCATCTTCTAAAAATGATCAAATACCACAGAAGCGGAGCATTGTGCGACTACAGCCACGTGTTTGCCCCTTTTTCCTCCTCACTCGTTAGCTGTGAGCGGAGCGTTAGCTTCATGTAGCATCGAGCTAGCTAGATGGCTGGCTAGCTAGCTAGCATTGGTGCAGAGCTGCAAACAGCACAAACCCTTACCAGGTTGTGGCTCGGTGAGGCTCCAAGCCAAGGTGGTCCGAAGCCGGTTCTCCTCCGGATAGTTCCCGCTTTGTTTCGTATTGAAGTATCAATCACTTAACAGATCCCATCCACGGGCTTTACTACTCCGCTTTGTTTGTTAGGAAGAAGAAAAAAACAATTGTCCCTTTGGCGACGTCTACGATCTTCGTGGGGCAAAACTCAAATATTTCACCTTGTTGGACTCTGAGCTCAGGACAGGTTCAGCCATTCAGTCGAAATGCCTCACCTTACAATGCGCTGCAATCGAGCTTACAGCGCCCCGCTGGGCTAAGATCCACCTCCATGATCTTGTTATGTGCATTTACGAACAATAAGCACGAATTTCTGCGCAGATTATACAACTGCGGGCTTAGAACCAATAACAAGGTGCGGGGACTCGGATAGAGCCCGCCCCCTCGCGTTCTATGGTTCCGCTAGATGGGACGGCGCCACGACTCCTTCCGGACTGGCGCAGCTCAGGGTTGTCTCCTCTCTGCTGTGCTTGCCTTGAGCCCAGGGGTTCACAGGCAGATCTGGACGTGGACAGGGTGACTCAGAAGCCGACGGAGTCCTCATTAGGGCGGGGGTACGACCATGAGTACTTCCCTACCTTTAAGTCAGTGCTGCACCACTGTCTGTAGTCATTGGAGCACAGACTGTGTGGATGAATGTGGACTGTAAAGGGTTAACAAGTCTCTCACAACCATTTTGTGTGCAGGATTTGCTCTAAAATGGCGCCACCTCTCCTGCTGTTGGTGTCCTTCAAAACCCCCTTCTGCAAAGCGGGCATGTGCAATCCGGCAAGAACCTATTCCCATGGAAAAAGGAAGTATAGACTAAGGAAATTTCAAAAGCTACTACTAGAACAGATGCACAAGTGGTCCTAGACATCTTGGAAACTCTGAAAGCACACTTACTTAAAGCTTCCTTTGTGGTGCACTGGTGGATCATCTTAATTGATTTTGCTTCAGGGAGAATTAACTATACATTTTTTTAGTCAACATTTGTTAGATTATTATAAATTTGTGATTTTTCCAACCATCGGGCACTTTTCTGAACAAGGCAGATCATTGGAACTTTTTTTTTTCATACGTTGTCAACAAAGAGAAAAAGAAATCCTTACTGTTTAAACAGAACTGCAGATATTCTGGTTGTAGGCAAGTAATACATTCTATGCAATTGACAATGGTATACAGGCTACAGTCAGGATCAGAGATCTAGACTTTCTATCATTAATTGTGTGTGTGTGTGTGGTGGGGGTGGGGGTGTCCTGAAATGCTTGACCTGCGTGAGTCCTTTGGGGTTATTCACACAGCAAAACAAGTGGATGTTGACAAATATGGGAGATACTTAAAATCCATTATCGGGTTAATGAATGCCTGTTGCTCAATGGGTTTAAAACCTTGCCTATAAAAGGATTGAGGATCGCCACCCCCACCCCCGGTCCTCAATTCGAACCTTTGCTGCAATATGCTCCTTTGCATAGACTCAGAATAGTGAAACAGCTCATGTTACTCTACATGTGGCTGCATTGTGCTTCTTAAAAGTGTAGTGCTTGTGTGCCCATGTGAAGAGCACTGTCTGTAAATCCATAGAATGAATGCCAGGACATATTTGAGAAGAATTTATCGGTGGCTCATTTAATGTCAAAAGGGCTAAAGTGCTATCAATTGTAATCATAATAAAAGCCGCTTTCCGAAAAAGGGGCAAGATGCCAAATCAAGTTGAATTTCGTACCATTTGTTAAGGCTGTCACATACTTTTTTGCAAATCAGCTTTTCAGGGTTAAACACATGCAAGTGGTTCAGTGTTGCTGAGAGGTAGCTTGAATCTTGTCTGATATCTCCTACAGACTTGGAAAAAAATGTTCAAATGGTGTTAATGGTTGATATTTTACCCATTTCAGAGACCATATTAACACTATTCTTTTCTGACATAGACAGTGTATGATAGTTGCAGTGGCATTGGGGATAATCTGCCAGACACAGATCAAGGAGTCTAGAGCCTTTCAAACTGTTACACAAGTTTCTTTTAATGACTGTGTCCCAATGGTACAAGTTGAGGTTGGGTTGCACCATCTATAAAACTTCAAATTAAGTCCCACCAGGAGTACTTCTTTATGTCCCAAACCTAATTTGCCCTGCTTCAGAACCATTTGACCCAGAAATTTGAGCAATCGGTCATGATTAAACCTTAGAAATGTGCAGGTCAGTTTGACAGAAAGTCAACACAATGATTAAGGTTGAAGAAAGCCTATAGGTCAAGGCTCAATCCTGGTCCAAGATCTGCTTGTTCTCCAGCTTTTGATTCCCTGTTTGCTGCTTATTTCCTGACTAAGAAATGAAAAGTTATGATTGACTTAGCGCACCTGATCCAGCTAGGGCAGAGAGGTCAAGGTGGTGGATGTTGGGGACCAGGATCAGGCAACCCTTCTCTGGTTGTTGTAGACATTCCCTGGGGGGAACCATAAGTCACAGCAACTCTCTGAACTAATTGGTACTTTGGTACATCACCAATCACAAGCAGTGTTACGACAGACATCAGGTCCCATTTTTGAGTCACTGTTATGACCTGACCGAGAAACACATTCTTCTAGACTTAGTATAAACACTTTTATTTGGCCTTGTTAGCTATTGTTATGGGTATATTTATTATAAAACACCACCAGTGGATGATTAATGGTATTGCACATTTTTGCATTGACAATTTAATTAAAATTAAGAGTATGGTTCTGCTATGAGGGTGAAATGTGGCAAAGTAACTTATGACACCAACTGCTGGACAATACATGGTGACCTGTTGGTGCTATCGGCCAATTGCCCATTTGGATGGAAACTAAAGCCACTTATGAGCATTGTGATAATTAGGTCGTTCTGTTCTGGAGCTGAAGTTTGGTATCTATTACAATCAATGGCAAACAAAAATGCCCACATGTTGGTGATGTAGGCAAGCTATGATGTGACTCATGGGTGGGAGAAGGAATAAACACCGGATTAAACACAGGATATTTTGCCAGGAATAATAAACATTAGACGAGGTAACCATGAAAAAAGAACGATATGGCAAGTGTTTATGTTCTTTGTTCTTGGGTAATGATAAACAGTGTAAAAGGGCACCAAATAAAAATGATGCACTAATCATGTTAAGCGTCACCTCTGAGGCTAGAGTTATGTTCTGGCCTTCACTAATCTGGTCTGGTTCAAGTTAAAGGAGTGCACTCAAAGTGAGTGTTGTGTGTAATGCAAAAAAAAAAAAAAAAACCCCAGAAAACATGCCCCTGTCAATCTCCTAAAGCAAGGCTTTGCAACATAGATACTGTATACTGGGCAACTCATGTTTCAGCTCATGACTTTTCACTGTGAATGTGATTGTCGGAGAGAAGGAGTGCACGACAGGATCTAGAGCTTGACAAATGTAGTATTTAGAAATTCATGAAACAACTTGACTTGGAAAAGAAAGCATCTTCCATGGGCAAGAGAGAAAAAAAGAATGCATCAAATGTATGAAATAATACTGAGGACCAGACAACTGAAAAACAACATTTATGTTGTTTACTTTACCAACTAATGAAGCTGGTAGTCAGGATTACCTCTTTAAAAATGCCAGTATGTGAAGAGAGTGAGCAAAGTGCTTTGTTGCAACTCAATGCTAAAACTGAAACTCCAGTTCTGAACCGTTGAATTATATTTAGTATTCATGTGACATTATGGTTTCCCCAAATGTTGCCCAACAGGAGCCACAAGAACACAAAAAAAACAACTTACTTTCTACCATAAGGAGGGAGTACCAAACAAATTAAACATAGGAATTTTCCACACAGTAGCTGAGACAAGTACTTTACAAACAGAAATCTTTATTAATACAAATATAATATTAAAACAAACAGACAGGTCAAGCGGACAGATGCTCACCCTCTTGCATCAGAAGTGGTGCCCAAAACTACTCCCTTCACCAACTCTAAAAAGGCACCCAGTGACACACGCACACACATACACACAAAATAGGCTGAATGCAAGCACAGTAAACATACAAGAGAGGAGATAAGAGCTGTTACCGCCCGGCTTGTGCCAGAGGGGTTAAGCACAAGCAGTCTCCTCCTGAAACATAGAAAGAGACACATAACATACAGACACCCTCAAATACCACAATTGCAATGTGTTTGAAAATGCTTGATCATACAACTCTAACTCTCCCCGCAGCTGAACTCTCCGTTCCCAGGCTCAGCACAAAGAGCTCCAACACCAGTTGGCCACGTCACAAACCAGCCACTGTCCTGTCGTCTGATTTGGGTGAAATGCACAAATGCCGCATACATAAGATGCCTACACATTCTGCACTCTGATTGTCTAATTTCCCAATCTGTAAAAGTCAAGCTACAAGCACAGATCAATGAACAAGCATGAGAGGAACATGCACTTATCATGTGAACATTACTAATGGGCCTCTTGTTCTTTGCACAGAATTTTCCAGAGAGTTGAGTTATTGAAAAATATGTACAATGTGCGTGCATCTCACCATCTTTACTATTACTTTATCCTTTTGTGTTAAGTGTTTGCTATGACATTTGCTCTTTAGAGTTAAAAATGTCTTAACTTTGGTCACATCAACCAGTCAGGAACTAGCCTTTGGTTGTGACCATTGACTGCATATGAGAACTGGACTAAGTAACCCCTCCCCCTTGCTTTCCAAAAAGAAAATACTCGCTGGTCCCAAAACCCAAAGTCCCATGGACTTCTTTTCAGAAATAGACAGGTAGCACTCATTATATTTTTCAGAATCAACACTCTTGCTTTGCTACCTTTTTTAACATGTTCTTGCTAATCCAATTATTTTCCATGATATTTTTTCAATTGTGGACGTTTTTCAAGTTAGAAACCGACCAATCGGATGCCTAAAAAAGTATGTTGTCTTGCATCTAAGATTTTAAGAGTTTGGTTTGGTAGGGTAGGGGTGTGGCCTTCCAACTAGCTCACTGCTGATTGGCGAGAGTAGCTGCCATAGAAATGCTGACTCAGACCGACTTGGACCAATCACAGCTTACTGATGATTTCTGGTTCCAAAATGGCACCTGAGTCGACTTCCTTTTGTTGGAACTAGAAGCAAGTCATTTACTATGGGTGATGTCACACTCACTCGGTCCATTTCTCAGTCGATGGTTGTGACATGTTGAGAATGTGATCAGCTGGTAAAGTCCAAACCAACATGGAGGAGAAGTTCATAGTTATTTTAATGCTTTGCAGATTGAGGACACCAAGTCATCAAAAAGTGTTAACTCGATGTTCTCAATCTGATGCAGCTCCTGTGGTGGATGGTGAAATTCACTGTACTGGGAACAACTTTGTGAACTCAGATGTTAAGACTTTCTTGTCAGTGTATTGCAGAGCTCTCCAAAATTAAATAAATCCCAAGCCACTTTCTCAACATCATCTTTGTCTTCCACAAAGTAGCAATGAACCCATAAAAGAAAGGCTAGCGTTAGCACCTCTCGCATGCAAATTTGTTCATAAACCCAGCGGTTCATAAACCCAGCGCCCCTATAGAAACTCTAACACGCAAGTTTCTATCAGGGGCGCTGGGTTTATGAACACACTTTTGGACGTGTGTTGATGTGCCTGTCCCTAAAATATTTCTATCCATCAATCCTTTTTCTCCTGGTTATCTGCAGCAAGGTCAGGGAGCAGCCGTCTTGGAAAAAACACCCACTGTCTTCTCCCCAGCTTCAGCCAAGGGGAGCTGAACCAGATGTCTGAAACTGGGTTCTCTCTATGTGAAGGAACAGTGAGTCTCCTCAGCTCTCCCCCTGAGTAACTGAGCTCCTCATTCTATACCCAAGGGTGCCCCCCACCACCTTGCAGAGGAAACTCAATGTGATTTATATCTAGGATTACATACTGATCATGACCCAGAGCTCATGATCATAGGTGAGTGTCTGAACAAAGAACAACTACTAAATAAAAGCTTTGCTTTCTGAACCGTTTTCGCCCTGACAGACTGCTACAATGATCCCATGACAGGGGACACTGCACCAATCTTCCTGTCAATCTCACACTTCAGTCTTACCTCATTCATTAACATCACTCCAAAATACTTAAACTTCCCCACTTGCAGAAGGAGCTCTTTCCCCACCCAGAGAGACTGCAATAAACCACTTTCTCCACCAAGAAAAGACAAATTACTGTTCGTCAGTTGAGAACCATGGCCTCAGATTTGACAGGCCCACTGTAATTCCAGCTGCTTTACACTTAACTGCCAACAACCCCAAAGCAGGTCTTGGCCTGATGAAGCCATTAAGGACATCATCTGCAAAAGGCAGGGATGAAATCATGTGGTCCACAACCCCTTGGCTGTGTCTAGACATTTTGTCCATGGAGAACCAATGAAGAGAGCCAGTGATAGAGGAAAACCGTCCAACATGCACTAGGAACAAATCCAATTAGTTCTGCCTTCCACATTTTATGTGGAAGGCTTCTGTATATGAGAACTGGAGTGAGTAACCCCCCCCTTCCCCCATTTTGTGTTCCAAATAGGAAGTATCTGGTGGTTCCAAGAAGCCAAAATTCCATAGACTTCTACTGAGAAATTATCAGCAGTTACTCAGACAAAATCTTTGTCAGAATAATCATTCATTCTTGCTCTACTATCATTTATGTTCTTGCTAATCCTAATTTTTTTCAAGTTTTTTTTTTCTGTAGTGCAAGTTATTCAAGGTATTGAAACGCTGACTCAGCCCAAATACTTTTTTTTTGTTGATGCTCATACACATAGGTACACCATTACATGGCACGCACAGACCTGTTTACAAGTCTTATCTAGGCAAATTTACACTATCTATAGAAGATTTCCTGCCACACATCATTCCGACCTGCACCTACATATGCAAACGGACATGAATACATGTGATTGAACAACCAACAAAAAAACAAATTAGGCATCTGCCCATGTTATAATAGAAGGAATGAGCAGGTAAACTGAATGGCTGGGAGCTTCGTGATGTGTAATTGATCACTTGGAATGCAGTGAGAAGAGGAATGACTCCCCCCAGAGCCTCCAGACAGCACCCCACCCACCACCCCGGAACGGAATGGAAGGTCATGCGCCCGTGGGCGTGAGGCAACAGAAAGCCCTCAGAGCAAGAACTGAGGGACCAACCCCTTCCCCAGGCGACCAAGGCCCAGACCCAAGTTCCGACCACCCGAGACTCATGCCAGCACCCAGACAAGAAGCACGCCAATGCCAAGCAATCCTGAGCCCCACCCCTAGAAGTGAGACAGAGCCACCCACGATCATCCCACTCAGCACCCTCGCCAGCCTGCCCGCCAGCCCCACCAAGACCGGCAGGGGGAAGAGGCCAAGACCGGCCAGCACAATGACCGATGGTGTACGCATTCTGTGGTTTGGGTTTTGTCAGTTGTGTTGTGATTTTTGATCATATTCTGCTTTCCTTGTTCCTCAGTCACACCAGTTTCAGATTCATGATCCACAGCTGTCTTAATTTCTGTTAGTTACCCTCAGCCTATTTCAAGTGTCTGGTTTTCAGTTTATCCATGTCAGGTCATCTGCTTTGCCACCTTTTTGTTTTGCCATGGTTTTGTCATGTTTCAGTTTATTTATTAAAGGTTTTACTTTACTGCCACCTTAGTCTCCCACATTTTGGGTCCTACACCACCAGTACACCCTAACAGATGGGGGCCACTGACAGGGCCCAGGGACAGCAAACGAGAGGACAGGGCTCCAGTTGCTTTAAGCAAAAATTTTGGTGTAGCCTGGTGCCCCCTATGTAGTGAACCTCTCCCACCTAAATCAATAACTTCTTACTGCTGTCATTTGGCTCCCACATGACGACGTCCGTGTTGTAAAAAAATGAACTGAATTGGCTTCATTTCATTGGAGCCTGACGTAAGTCATTTTCCATGGGTGATCTTACACTTACTCAGTCCAATTCTCCTTTACAGTGGCGGACTTACCATTAGGGAAAGGAAGGCGATCGCCTAGGGTCCCCAACAATCTGTGGGCCCTGAGCTGAACACTTATTAAAAGTGTCTGAAATAAATATTGTGCCCATCATTATTTAACTTTGCCATAAAACCACCTCAAATCACAGAAATGTCATAAGACTTACCATATGAAAGTGTTTCGTCCTCCGTGTCCCTCTGCAGCAATGGTATATTTCAGTGATCAGCAAGCCCATTTGGGTTGTTCTTTTTTCTGACTTCGTTGGCACAAAAAGGGCTTTAGAGGAGTGGACATAATTGGGGGTGGTTTTGGGATTGTTTGGCAACTTGTAGTTCCTTTTCAACTAGGAAGATTCTGTCGGGGGTTCCATAAATGCAATTTATAAGTTTGATTCTCATCATTTTTCCTGAAATCCTGAAAATTGTTGTATTTTGCTTATTTTCTGTTCAATTTCAGCATGAGGCAACGAGCTCTACTGCACAGAGATTACGCAATCGAATGTGAAGTGGGTTTCATTGTTCCTTTAGTTTACTCACCCGTATGTTAACAATACAATACTTTATTTATTTTGTTATATTTTTGACATTATTATTACATGTCCTCTCTTTCCAAACCGCCTTTCGGGGTCACCGTAGCCTATTCCGGCTACTCATGGGCGAAGGCCGGGGACACCCCTGGACTGGTTGCCAGTCTGTCGCAGGGGCCATAATCACACACCCATGCACGAGGCTGCACGGTGGTGCAGTGGTTAGCACTCTTGCCTCACAGTAAGAAGGTTCCCGGTTCAGACAGCTGGCTGGGGGACTTGAAACAGTGTCTCCCCGTGCATGCGTGGGTTTTCTCCGGGAACTCCGGCTTCCTCCCACCATCCAAAAACATGCTTCATAAGTAATTGGTCACTCTAAATTGTCAATTGTGGATGTGAGTGTGCATGGGTGTGTGACTGTGGCACCTGCAACAGACTGGCGACCAGTCTTCGCCCATGAGTAGCCCAACACATCAATCCTTAAGGCTGATGAGTTACAGCAGAAGAAGAACACATCAGATGCCACTCCTGTCGGCTAACAACAGGAAACTGAGGCTGTAACTTTCACAGGCTCAGCAAAATTGGAAGTCTGATCTGATGAGTCGGAATTTCTGCCACAACATTCGGATGATGCGTCTACTACATGAAAGCATGAATCCATCATACCTTGTATCAACCTTTCAGGCTGCTGGTGTAATGGTGTGTGTGTGGGGGGCATTTTCAACACACACTTTTAGCCCCTTAGTACTAACTGAGCATCGTGACAACCACACAGTCTGAGTATTGTTGCTGACCAAGTCAATCCCTTAATGATGACATTGTACCCATCTTCTCCTACTTCCAGCAGGATAGGGCGCCATGTCATAAAGCTGGAATCATCTCAAACTGGTTGCTGGAACAGGACAATGAGTTCATTGTACTCAAATGATCTCCACAGTCACCTGATCTCATCTCAGTAGAGCACCTTTAGGATGTAATGTGTTGGCAATTGACGTCTTGGATGTGCAGCTGGCAAATCTGCAGCAACTGCGTGATGTTGTCATATCAATATGGACAAAACTGAGGAATGTGTCCAGTACCTCGTTGAATCAGTGCCACAAAGGATCACGGCAGTTCTGAAGGCAAAAGGGAGTCAATCTGGTACTGACAAGGTGTACTAAATAAAGTGGCCTATAAGTGTAAGGTTTTTTTACACTAAAGTAGTGGTTTATCAAAAAAATAAAGCAATAATAATAATTTAATGTTTTCTGAAAAGCTGTTTGTGTTAACAATGTAGTTTGTTTTCTGTTTTTGGTGTTGAAGTAGTATGCCCTGCCATCCTAATTTTGCAAAGCCCCCACTGGGATTGGCTATTGATAATTGATCAGCTGGCCCCTGCGACAGACTGGCGACCAGTCCAGGGGTGTCCCCTGCCTTCGCCCATTGGTAGCCGGGTTAGGCTTCGGCAGCCCCGTGACCCCGAAAGGGATTAAGCGGTTTAGAAAATGAATGGAGAAATGAATCGATCAGCTGTCGAAGCAGTCCAATTCTTTTCTTTTAGTGCCTTATTTTTCAGTATTTTTAACTCACCACACTAGGCTTTAACTCCTGACATTGCACTGTATTGTATTTTGCTCTTTTGCTGCATCACTGTTTGCCTGGTTGGTAACTGCTGTAAATGCTGGTAGACTGTATTTCCAGATGGCATAAGGTTGACTTGAAGCCACTTTTTTCACATTTTATGTATTGAGTTGTGTTATGTAGCTATTTGATCACCCTGTTTTGTATAACTTGATGCAGAAACATTCTGGGGGAAATTAGTTCTCTAACTTGTATGACTCTGTTTGCCCGTTATCTTACCACTTTACTGAGGACATGGCGCAGGACACAGCAAGAGGTCCTGTTGTGTCTTGCTCCTGTGTGCATTTTAATCTCAGTATACAAATCCAGCTGTTTTGTGACAGTCTCTGTGGTTTGTTGAGAGAATATTGGGGAGAAAACAGCATTGTGACGTGTAAGGAACACACCAGACAGGTCAGAGAGGGGTTGTGGAGAAAATGAAAACAGGGTTGGGGACCAACAGTGTCTTGATTCAAGTCTGCTGATGATACTAATGCTGCGTTCACACCAAATCCGAGTCCCTGATTGATCACAGTGCGGCGTTGCTGGAATTAGGGATGAAAAAATTCAGCTGGTTGAACAAACTTTCAGCACGAGGTCAATGAACGCCCGATTTGTAAGTAGAGCCCGCGGCTGGACTTAAAACCTAGCTATGGCTTGGTGACCCTGCTCGCCTGTTGTTGTGTGTTCTGCTGTTTGGATGACTTACTGGCAAAATCAGCTTTTTATACTCACAGAATGTTGAAATTGATGCCACATTGAAAATGTTTTTCTTTTAGAACCTTTTGGTTTTGACCCCATATAAGTAAGATGCTATGTACGGTGAGATCATAATGTGGAAAACACAAATTTAGATGTGTCTATCAGCCCAAAACAAATGCCTCCTCATCTAAAAAATCTGTGAAATGAAACCAACTCTGTGTGAACGGCATCCACTGAGATTTGCACAATATCTTTAACTTATTGTGAGTAGTAGTGTAATTTTAAGGTAGGCTGTAAATGCCTATACACATTGACAGGTAAAAATACTTTTTTTTCTACTAATTATAATTCCAGAACCAATGATAATCAAACACCTCCTTCTTCATCCCTGTTTTGTGACACCATACCATTTATTTTTTTGCTTTTGCCACTACATCCCCTCATTCCAATGCCTCATCTCTCCATGTAAGCATAAACTGTTACAGTACCTTAAATAACCAGTGGAGCTGCTTTTAAACAGGAGCATCTTGACTATTGTATCAAATGCTTTTAACTTTATCAGTAATATAAACAAATGCACATTCCATTTGAAATTAAATATTCATTGTTATTATTGTATATTTTATTCATAAACAGAAAATACATGCAATTCTTTAAATCAACTTCCTATTGGATTAGAGCTACAATGTTTGCATAATGAGGTGCTGCTTTGTCTTTTTTATTTTATAAATATTGTTGAATTTTTATGTAAGCAACTGCATTCAATAGAAAACTATTAGAGATGCAACAAAGATCATTCATGTTGAAGAGGATCCACTTCTCCTGACCTTCTGGAAGAATGTTGGCATAATGCTGCCATCTGCTGGACAACCCTGGAAAGTGGAAAGTTTGAAGAATTTTCTTTTTTAGGAAAAAACGTTTTTGAAACACTTCAAAAATGTGTACGAACGTAAAAAGTACCAATCTAAAAATATTTACCACATTTGTTTTTAAAGAATAACTAAAGTTGCTAGCTAAAGAAGACATGCAAACATGATAATAAATAACACATTTTTTAAAAAATACTTTTGGTTTAGTGTGTGGAGGAACAAATGTGATGAATTTGAAAAAAGACAGTTTGACACATTGAACCCTGTGAGTGTACAGTGTTTTACAGTTTACAAGAACAATTCAAAATGTTCAGTCCTTACAAACCTCAGTCATAGCAACAAAGAAATGCAACCCAAGTATATTTGTAGTTCTCAAGGTTTGTTGTGGAAATAATGTATCAAAAAAAAAAAAAAAGAAAATCAAAGATCTACTAATTTAAAAAAAAAAATTGTATTTATATTCAAACCTATGTAAGAAAAAAATTCAAAGGATGGATGGAAATCTTTAAATAAAAATGCATATCTCTAATATGAACAAGTAACAAAAGCCCAAAGTTTATGCTCAGTAACTTATTCAAAAATACTCATCTCTTCTCTCAAAGGGTTAGTCTTCTTTAGGGTAAAAGATGCAAACATCCTTGATCACATGTAATAACACATTTTTAAAGTTTCATCATGAAAACAAAATGTTTGTTTAGAATAACTCACAATTTGATGATTCAAGCTATAACAATTTAATGTCAATCTAAATTTCTTAATCTTTTTCTCACAGCACATTTCTGTCATGAATTGCCCTTTGGTGTTTTTTGTTTTTTCTTTTGTTTTGTTCTTGCAGTCTGGCTGTGACTTCTCCTGTATGTCCTCTCCTCTATGACAGACTATGACAGGAGGATGTATCTATCTGTACTCTGCATGGGTGTGTCTGATGTGTTTGTTTCGGAGGTTTGCCTTTTTCATGGTTTCATTAAAGATTTTGAAACCATTTTTTGGTTATATTCAAGACCTTTAACCTGCTTTCCTGACCGTAACAATATCTCTCTTAAAAACTCAAAGAAACTCAAATTGATCCAGAAGTCTCCTTAAGAAGAGATTTCAATCAGCAAAACTTTAAAACAAAGTTTTATTTGGAGTGGGTCTTTAAGAAAACATGATTTACATACAAATGTATTGCATGCAGGTCAACGTACGTATGAATGTACGTATGGGAGGAATGTCCATTTACATGAACAAACTGGTACCTATCAGATAAATAGGATTTAAACCATTGAAGGGCAGATCCTCTGATCCCTATGCCATGCTCTAGTCTCTGGAGTAAGATGCTGTGGTCTGTAGTGTCAAATGCTGTGCTAAGATCTAACAGGACCAGAATAGAGATTAGTCCCTTTTCTGTGGCCAATAATAAGTCATTGGTAACTCTAACTAGTGCAGTTTCAGTGCTATGGTGAGGTCTGAACCCTGACTGGAAATCTTCAAAGAGGAATTTGTCCTGTAGGACAACTCTTTCTAATGTCTTTGAGATAAAAGGGAGATTTGATATTGGTCCACAGTTGGCCAGAACGGCAGGATTCAAACTTGGCTTTTTAAGAATTGGTTTAACAACTGCATATTTAAAAGACTGGGGTACATAACCTGTTTCTAGAGAGGTATTTATAATAGTTAAAATAGATTCATTAACTAAATGGAAGGTTTCTTTAAAAAGCTTAGCGAGGATTGTGTCTAAGAGACAAGTTGAGGTTTTGGAGGATGTTATAAGTGATGTTAATTCATTAATTAATTGGTTTACAGCAGTGAAGCAGTGTTACAGAGGTTTCTATGGATACCTTCGTTTCTACCGCTTCAGCCTGCTCTGGGCTGATAGTAGGGATAACCATGTTCAGCTTATGTCTAATATTTGAGATTTCTCTATCAAAAAATGTAAGGAATTTTTCAGAGTTGAGAGTTGCAGGAATATATGGTTTCAATGAGCTGTGACTATTAGTCAGTCTGGTTAAAGCACCTATAAATAAATCTCAGGTTATTTCCATTCAGTTCTGTTAAAGTTGAATAGTATTGGGTTCTGGCTTTACGCGGAAATTTTTTATAATTTAAAAAATTACGTTTATAGGAAGTTTACAGAGAATTGATCTGATTAATTAATATGTGGTTCATTCTCATTTTAGGAAGAAATGTTACTATAGGTATAGTTTAAATGTAAACACCAAAACAAACACCAAAGGTTACCCAGCAACATAGTCACATAACCTTATAAAAGAAACTCTAGTGTTTTAGAAGTCTGTTGCAACTTGCTGACATGACGGAATGAAGCTATTTTGTACGTTAGCAGCAATCACAAAGAAGATGTCTGCCAAGGATTTTCCGAATCATTTTGGTATGTGAATGACCTGCACCTAAGGGTGCACCTTTGTGGCACCCTTGGGTGCCTTTGGTGCACCTTTGGTGGCACCCTTTGGGTCTTAGCAACAGAAATGTTGGATTTGTTCAGAGATGATTACTCTTTCTATCTTTGTTTTAGTTGTACTCTTTTGGTTGTTTGTACTGAAATACAGTCATTTGGTTAATGAAGTATACCTAAAGAAAATGTGACTACCGCAGTATTTCATGTGTATTTTGCAAGTATGGCCTAAGTTTACAGAAGCGTTTGGTTGATAGGCATAGTGAGGGCTTAAAGGAGGTTAACATATCAACAAATGTATAAACTAGAATAAGGAGAGGAATTTTCCTATCAACAAATTCAAGTTTATAGAAAGTTCACTGAGAATTAATATGAATAATTTACTTGTTTACTCATTTTGAAACAAGAAATTTTACTGAGAAATGCATTGCAGGAGTCATTTAAATGTAAATACCAAAACAAAAGTTACCTAGCAACACAGTCACATGACCTTAAAAAGAGACCTCCAGTGTTAAAGAACTCAGTTGTATCTCACTGAGCTTAAAGGAGGAAAACATTTGTTCGTCAGCAGTAATGATAAAGAATATGTCTGGCAAGAAATTTCTGAATCATTCTGGAATGTGAATGACCTGCAGTGACCTTTGCTGGCACCCTTAGGTCATTACAAAGGAAAATATTGGATTTCTTCATGGATGAATTTTCGCTTTTTTAAAAAATCGTACTCTTTCATTAGACTGCATATTCCAAATTTGTTCGTCAGCAAATTACAAAATTAAAAAACAAACCACTTTATTAGTACAGCTATAAGGATCAACTCCAATGAAATCATGATTTTGGTGAGAACATCTGTAAAGAAAATAAGATTAAAACAGAAATTCTGAGTTTTTCTTTATTCAAATAGCTTTGAATTAGAAGCAAACATAAAAATGCTGTTAAGAAAATTGTAACTGCGACATAAAAGCTTCAATCCATCAGAGTCGTGGGAGGTTGTTAGCCAGCAGGAGAGTATGTAAACAAAGAAATCATGGGAAGTGAGGCTAGGCTTTCAATGCACCAAAAGTCCCACCCACAACTCAGAGGTGAATTTCTGATGAGCTGCTGCTGCTCTGCAGACACTCTGTCCTAGAAAATAACACAGGATTTTTACTTTGGCTAAAATTGAATAATTGAAATGTAAAGACATTGGAAACGTTTTTGAAATACATCAAAAAATGATCATAGGGAGACTTTAAATCCCAGCATTTGTCTTATGTAAAAGCACATTTCTATCGTGGTTATTATTTTATTGCCTTAAGTCTTTTTCTTTTCTTTATTTGTCTAATTTCATTGACAAGCTTCTATTTTGATAGTATTTGTTATCAAATGTGTTCTTTTTCTCAAAGATGAGGAGGAAACCTGGAGCAGATCATCAAAGCAATGTGCAGCATCTTCAGAGGATGGCAGAAATCCTCAGGTCAAGAGGAATGCCAGTCCTGAGAAAGAGCCACAAACAAGCCAACTGTGTGCACCAACTGAGCCTGCAGTGCGTAGCACTAGCTCCCTGGAGCACTCTGACTTCCAAAGAACAAAGAGGAACAGAAAAGAACATCTGGGAGAAGATTCTAATATGGAAAAGAGGATGAAGCTTCTTCCTAATACTAACAGAGCAGCAATGGAATCTCTGGACTTCAAAAGTAGAAGTAGGTTCCACAGATAACTGGTGTTTACATCCATCCATTTTATTTTGATTTCAGCTTAAATATATTTCCTGGAATATTTCAGTTAATTTCTGGGTTAGAAACTGTTTTGTAGAAGAAAAAGGATTTCTTGCATTTGCACTGTTCACTGAACTTTCATGTGTTTCTGTGATGTTTTGTTTTTTATCAACAGCAAGACAACTCAGAAGGCGTTGCAAGGCCACATGTCTAAGAAAAAAAGTTTTGGAAAAAAACTTTAAGCTTGCTGTTTTTGCAGCAAAGGAGAAGCTAGTAAGCAAGAACAAAGTGTTCAAGAACACAACGTTCTGAGAAAATGCTTAGGCAAAATCTGTCCCTGTGACAGAAATCTAGAATGTCGTTTTAAAAGGTCCTTTGCCGTTGCCGTTCTTAAAGCGAGAAAAACAAAAATGTCCAAGAAGACGTCTTTCCAGAAGAAGACTCTCAATCAGAATATGTTCCTGCGACATTGATCTAACATATCTAACACATGTTTTTTATAATAAAATTTTAAATGATATAAAAGCAAATTTACTGCCCCTGTGATGATGTTTGTGTGAGTGTTTTAAGTTGAATTTGGTCCCTAGGACACCATCCTAGCCACAAAAATATTGTACCTTAATACTGAAATGGGGAAAGGAGGGATACTTCCAGACAGTCACAAGCCGTCAGATGAAACCACACAACTGCAGTCAAGCTTGTTCCCACTGTGGACACTTCTGTTTTTCTGGGTTGACTTGTAGTTCTGAAGCTCAAACAAAAACTCACAAAATTCTTCATCTGTCCATCCATAGAACCTGCTGAATCTCTTTTAGGGTTACAGGACTTTTGCGGGGTCACACACACTCACACACAAAACATCCTTTAGGGACAATTTAGAATCTCCAATGAACCTGTGAAACATTTTTTTGGACTGAAACAAAAGTTCTCAGCAGAGGCGGTACCTTCTTTTATTGAAGTCATTTCATTCATCATTTTCTGAACCGCTTTATCCCTTTCGGGGTCACAGGGCTGCCGGAGTCTAACCCGGCTACTCATGGGTGAAGGCAGGGGCCACAGTCACACACCCATGCACACTCACAATCACTCCTAGGGATAATTTAGAGTAACCAATTAACCTATGAAGCATGTTTTTGGACGGTGGGAGGAAGCCGGAGTCCCCGGAGAAAACCCACGGATGCACAGGGAGAACAGGCAAACTCCACACAGAAAGGTGACCCATTGGTGTCACTGTTTCAAGTCCCCCAGCCAGGACTTGGACTGAGAACCTTCTTGCTGTGAGGCAAGAGTGCTAACCACTGCACCACCATGCAGCCCTTTATTGAAGTCAAAACATAAAATTGAGAGAATCTTGAATGTAAAATTTGATCAATAAAAAGAAGTCCTTTTTTTATGGGTCATACATAGAAAAGAGGGAGCTCAGGTCAAGTCTATAAATCAATGTAGTCATACATCAACTGTGTACATACAGTTATTTTAAATGGGTGGGCAATTACAGCATTGATTTTCATTTGATAGAAGAATAAGCAAATGTGAACTCATAACAGTGTGACAAAAACTAACATTTTCTTGCAATGAAAAAAACTAAGTGATGCTGTCATTAAATGAAATCAAAAGAATGTTAACATATACATCAAATAATATAACTAAAAAACTGGTTTACTTTCACTTTTATTAAACTTGTTTAAGAAGAACACAGAACATTCAAGACAAATTAATTTCTTCTGTCCTTTAAAAGATTCCAAATATATAAAAAATGAACCAAACCATGCCAAATAAAAACTAGCAAATACAATAACAAACATTGTTCCAGGTCTTTATAGAAAAAGCTCTAAGATGTGTTAGGGTCCACTTTTTTTGCACTTGGGAATTCACATGTTAACTTTTAAAGGCAACAATTAAACACATAACCACACAAACAAACCTTGTTTATTTTTCATCAGTGATTAAATATTTGCAGAAAGAGTTATAAAATACACAGATTTCCTCCAGCTGTTTCTGATCAGCATCACTTTGAAATATAAGAACTCTCAGGACACCGCTTCCCACAATGCATTGCTTTGTAGGAGAGCAGCATTTACCAATATGGCGACTACTGTGACAATCTGTACGCAGAAGGAAAGTACTCTAAAACGTAAAATAAAGCTACAACAAAGGTGCTACGTGCACATTTTGTCTTTCAAAGGAGAAATAAATTAGGATTTTATGACCAAATGACAGGAAACATTAATAAACTACATTGAATGGCTGCTTTGTTTGAGTGGTGAGTCCAAGGCAACTGCTGAGAGACGAACCAGCACTGCATTGCAATTGACTTCAACAATGTTCCAGAAGACTCTGCTTTTCATCCAACGTGTTACAGAGGATTTATCCATTAAAAGGTGCTAGGAATTATTTAAGAAACGTCCAGGTCTCCATGGAGCATAAAGAGGCGAGTCTGAGCCCCAAGCACCACAGGATCAACAATTGAAAAACTCCCAGAAAGAAACTCCAGTCATGAACGGGTTCATCTGTTGTTTCCTCTGGTCCGGTCCTGCATGTACTGTCCATCAGATGCTAATAGGAGGATAAATACATCACTGTGTCCAGCAAACGCATTAAGGATCATCTTCACAGAGCTCATCAGCAGGTATGTGGGAAATCACCTGTCTCTCAGGCTCTTACACTCTCACAGGCACGACTGAAGTACTTTGTTTAGACTTGTGATGAACCTAATTAAGTAGGCTTGTAGTACATGTGATGTATGGTGCTGTATAGGATGTTAATTCTGGTAAAATTCCCATTTAGGGACAAGAGTTGAAAAGTTGAAGCAGATTCACCACAGAAACTGTTATTTGACTTGTCCCTATAAAAAATGTGTTAAATATATACATAGACAGACCGTGTTGCTATTTTCATTCTTCAAAGGTCTGTTCCTCAAAGCTGCTGAGATGATGGAAGACTCTGGGACTCTTTTGCACATTAAAGATAAAAGCTACACAGCTGTCAAAGTCTGATGTCACAAGTCCGGTTTCTATCAGTACACTAGGTTCTTCAGCAAGCCCGCTGCAACTGGGACCACAGAAGAAATGTAAGGTCAATGTAATAATTTGCTCAGGCTGCACATATATTTTGTCTGTAGATGCATTATTTATTGCAAAACTTAATGTATTATATATGTTTGTTTCAGAATTGAAGCAGCCTTTGATTTCAGTCACAAGATCTTCTTTGAGCAGATCATCAGATGAAGAAAACTAGTGAATCAAGAGGGCTGAGGAGGAATCAGCAAAGAAGAAAAATTCATCGCTTCTATCAAAGTTTGGTATTCCTACTCCACCCAAAGAATATGCAATAGTGTTAGATGCCATTCCAACCAGTCTATTACAACTGTTTAAAGGGATGAAAATGCGAAGGCGAGATCGATGCAGCAACACGAGCTTCCTTCCGGTGCTTCCTGAGGAACCTTCACTGTCCCGTTCCAGCATCAGAGTCCCCCTCCCTCTTCGGAGCCCATGCAGCTGGGATCAGGCCGTCTCTCCCCTGCAGAGCGTCGGCAGCGTATGGCAGAGAGACTGTGTTTATACTGTGGACAGTCTGGGCATTTTGTCCGCCATTGCCCAGGAAATGCAAGGGCTCACCAGCAAGGAGGGAACTGGTGAGCCGTGCATCCACATTTTCACCACCCTCACCATCTACCAAGATTACAGTAACTCACTCAGGAGTTCAGGAGCAGCTTGAGACTTTGATTGACTCTGGTTCTGATGGGGACTTAATTTTTCACGAGGTGGTAAGCAGACTAAAGGTTCCTGTTGAGTCTTTGTCATCTGCTTTACACATCCAGGCTATAAACGGTTCCGTCATTTACAAGGTTACTGCATGCACTGTTAACATTAAAGTAATTGTGTCTGGTAACTATACGGAACTTATGAGATTTTTCATTGTGGACTCTCTAAGACCACAGGTCATGTTAGGGTTTCCCTGGTTGTGCAGACATACACCACATATTGAATGGTCCTCTGGATGTGTGTTAACCTGGAGCCTCTCGAACTGTTTAACCGCTGCTGGCGTTCACACCTCTGTTAAACCCCAGTCTCCTGAACCCCTGGATCTCAGCAAAGTCCCTCCTGTCCACCATGATCTTGGTGCTGTGTTCAACAAAGAATGGACTAACGGGACAGTCAGAGGGTTAACGTCCCTCTGACTGTCCCATAGAACTCCTACCAGGAATACAACCACCTAAAGCACATTTTTACCCCGTGTCTCCCCCTAAGCAGAAAGCCATGGAGGAGTAAATACAGGAGGGCCTTCAGGCCGGTCTCATCCATCCCTCGTCCTCTCCAGCTGGGGCTGAATTCTTCTTTGTGGGAAAACAGGATAGGGGTTTACGGCCTTGTATTGACTGCAGGTGGTTGAATAATGACACTGTTTGGAACACCTATCATTTGCCTCTTTTGCAGACTGCCTTTGATTTGTGACAGGGGGCACAAGTCTTCACCAAACTGGATCTCCGGAGTGCCTATCATTTAATCCGCATCCGAGAGAATGCACCGCTGGTGTTTATTTAAGTGGTAAATGGCGCTTTTCCACGTTCATTGAACGAATTGAACCTGCAATCCTTTGATCACAGGCCGGCTGCCCTTTCCACTACACCACGGCCGCCCCGAATTTAAAGATTTAATGACACATTTCGTGTTCTGGGTCACACCATTTCATTACATTATCTGTCAAACTGTCCCATCAAACTCAGTGGGTGTGGCTAACTCAGATCATCTGCGCTCCATTTCTATGGCCTAGTCTAAAACTTATCATTGTGGCTTCAGTGATGGGAACTTTTGGGATCTTTTTCAATGACGCACAGAAAAAGTGAAAGCAGCACTCCTTATCTCATGTAACTCAGGAATTTTAAAAAGTTTTGAAGGTTTGTTTGGCAGATATATACATCTAAAAATTAAATAGAGGGTGATGATGTCATCTTTAAGCCAGACATGCCATAGATGATCTTCAACATGCCCAGGCATGTTTGATGTCGTACCCATGCCATGATGGACAAAGCCTCACAGAAAGCTGCTGTTTTACAGACAGAAGGGAAGACACCCGTCTGAAGAGAGCAGTTTACTAAGTTTAAAAGCTCTGGCTCGAATAATCCATAAAATGTTTTAAAAAGTGAAGTGGAATGGGATCTATAAGTGGGATCAAAAAATGTGGTGTTTACTTGGGATATAATTCGACCAAGTAAAATATAAACAGACCTGTATAATGTGTTAAATAGTAGTTGCATTGTTAAGAACCTGCTTTTATGAATTAAAAAAAAGTCCCGTTCTTTTTTTTTTCAAATTTCTGTTTTTCTTTCACTTTTTTCTGTTTTGTTTTCTTTTGTTTTGTGTGTGTGTGCTTTGTTTTTTGTCTCGCTCTATGTTGTCTTTCTTGTTCGATGTTTTCATTGTCATATGTAGGGCATGACGACTTAAGGATTTTTTATTTTCTTTTTTGGGTTTGTGGCGGTTGATTATTTTAGCCAAAATCAAAAAAATCCTGCACATTAAAAGGAGCGTCAAGAGAAAAAGTTTTCCATACTTCTTTTTCTTTGAGACATTCCTGAATGGCAATGCGGGTGTTGTTTAAAAATACTTGATTTCCTTCCAAGGGTAAAGTTATTCTATCAAGCCTAAACATGTTCTTCTCATCAGGGGACAGATCTTGATACTCGCGCACTACATGAAACAAGTCGGTACGTCCATTTATAATGTCATTAAAAAATGTTCAGCATTTCTCCATTTGAAAAGTACTCTCAGATTTCACATTTCTCTAATTGAAAAAGTAGACAAAGATTTTTTTTTATTACACAGTTGTTTTAATTGTTAGTGAAATTCCATATTCACTAAAGCTCCAAATCTAGAATACATTTTTTAATGAGATCATTAAGTATTGTAACATTAAACAACTTCAAAACAAAAAGCAATTTGAACTAATTTGATTGTTAAACATTTTTAAATGTATTGAACCCTGATGATTTTTTTTTCATATTTTATAAATGCATATAAGTGTTTTTTCTTGTCTGTTTCTTCTGCAATTTGTGCACATTTCAGATCCCCTGAGGCATTCACTTTGTTCTTGTATTATATTGTTTGACAATAAAGTTTATTTAAAAAATAGTCCAGACTTCAAACATCGATTAAAAAAGACTGCAGGAATTCATACTCTAGTATGAATTCGGATGCAGCCCATGTGTTATCCTGCAGTCTCCCTAACTACTAATAAACTATATAGCGCGGTACTATATAGTTCCCTGGATTTGTATTTTTGAGTTTTGAGCCAGATGCAGCTCAGATTACATGGATTTTTCTGTTTACATCAGAAAAGAGAGAAGCAGGGAGCTTGTGGCACACTGTGCTTACTTGTATGTCACACTTAGAATCTTTTCCCGATTGCAGTTTTGTGTCTTCTCCTGATGAATATAGGGCTAAAATAAAGAAATACTCAGAAACACAATTTACTTTGCTTTATATGTGTCCTTCATCATGAGTAAAAACGCCACAAGAACAGGTTAAAAACACCCAAACCACCATTTTCATTGGAGTGGGTCTTTTGGTGTAATGGACTTTATGGTTCTTTAAAGAGTTAATCCAGCAGCAGTTTGTGATGCTGTCTGACGTCCCACACAAAGGTTTTATTCAAACTTTACAGAAAACATAACTTTTCAGATGCTTTCTTTTATTATTTCCTTCATGCTGTTTTTTTTCTCATTTTATCTCTCTTCTTTCTTCTCTTTTTACTCTATCATCTTGTGCACAGTATCTTGCATCCAAAAACAATTCTTCAGAAAGAAAATAAAAAGCATTTTCTCTACTTCTTTGATTTTACCAACTTCCCTTTAGTTCCTACCAGTTTTGCATCTTGACTTAGTATTTGTTTTTTGTCCCTGACCTATTCCAGGCTCCTCTGCCTCTTTAAATAGCAGCATGCTTTGCAAGGCAATTATCTTGTCTTCATCTACCTTTTCTTTCATCTTTTTAAATTGTCAAGCTCTGGAGTTCTTCTCCAAGCCTACATAGTTTGTTGTAGATTTTCAAATAAATCAAATATTGCAGTTCCTCTTAGAACCACTAGAGGATGGTTTAAGAAGGAAGCACTTTTCCTTTACTTACACATTAAAAACTGACATTTCAAGCAGTTCAAGTCATTTGACCTTTGCCACAATCGGTCAGATTGAAAAATATAACATACAAATTAAAAAAAACAAAACAGTTGCTCTTCAGAGTAAAGCCCTTAAGTTCAGAAAGTGTATTTTCAATTTTAAAAATGTCTCCAAAGACTTTATAATCCATCAGAAAACCTTGGAATCTACTCTCACAACATTTTCACAGCATGGGGTGACCAAGGTGGACCATAGAGATATTTTGGAGTGCTAATAATATTCTATTTAGTGTGAAGAGGACAAAATATGTAAATATAGATTCTCCAAGCGTGAAAAAGCTTTAAACAAATTCAGAGTTGAACCATAACCAAATAAAAAAAAATAATGTGTGCTTGTCTGCGTTTCTTTTTAAATAAATATTCTGAGAAGATTCTTGAAACAAATGATGATTAAAAACGTAACGTCAAATCTCTATTTAACATTTAATAAAAGAGGACTGTTCAAAAATGTTATGTTCAAAGCAGACTAACAGACTAAAACAATAAGCTTTTAGGAAAAAAAATTACACTCATCTATTTATTTTCCCAGACTTTTATTGATAGCATGTATTTACAACAGGAAATCACAGTAAAAAATATGAAACCCATTAGACACAGACATTTCATTTTTACTTTACACCTTTCAACAAGATGAACTGTGACTTTGTGCGTCCACTAAATTCTACAGAAAAAAAAGTTATTTAAAACTTTAATTTATTGCTTTTAATTCTCAAAGAAACTTGTTGTACTGTTTTCTTTTCCACAACAGTCAGACTCTAATTGTCAGTATATTTGGAGATGATGCTCAGTTTGAATGGCCTTTTTAAATACATGTTGGTAAATATAGATATTATATTTTACATATGTATCACATTATAACAAAAAAAGCAAACAAACTCTGCGTCAAAATAAAAAGAGGCTGTTTAGATCCAAATGAATCTAAATGTGTTCCCCTCATTGTTCAAATTGTGCTTCCCTTTGCCTCAGTTACAGGAAAGTCAAACTGAGAAATATGTTGAGGGCAATCAACTAAAGAACACTTTTGGTACTACTTCTTTTTTTTAAATTAGTGTTTTTACTGCCAATTTTCTTTTGTAATCCCTTGCATCAAACATTCAAATCCAGTCTAAGTGTGGGTACTTGATAACTTTTTAAAAGCCGGAACACAAATAGAAGCAGCTGAATAATCGGATATAGAGGTTGACTTCCAGAATTTTTTTCTGCTAGCAGATTTTGTTTTTTTACAGTTGGAGGTCACGCTGACACCCTGCAACCCTCCTGTTCTCTGGGACAGCTGTTTACTGCGTCCCTACTTCTGGGAGGTCTCTTCTTTAAAGCTTTTAACAAGAACTTGAAATGAATGGTGGCACTTCCTGTCAGCGATTAGTGGTGTATAAAAGTACCAAAATAGCCAAAAAGTCTATATGGGGCATCTTCAAATAGGCTGATTCCAATGAACCAATATCATCACATATTCCAAATCATAGTCTTGTCTAATGTTGTGGCTTTCCTTCTTTTTAATACTACTAAAAATGCCCCTTTGTAACAAGTCTAAAATTCTTACCGCATTGGCAGATTTTCTTTATAAAGGAACAAAATATCTGCCAACAGGGTAAGAACATTGATCTTAGCAACAATTCCTATTTTAAGAAAGCAATTCTACTCACTTAAACATGTTTTCTCAAACTAAGGTTATTTTGCTATTGAAACAATAAGACCATTTTCTTGAAACAAGTTTTTTTTTTAACTTTCCTAAGATTCAGTTTTTGTTGTGTCAACTCTAAACCTCCTTTTTTAAGGTGCGCTAATTTATGACAGTGGCTTTCACCCAAAATGAAGCGCTGCTTTTTCTTTTACACAAGCACAGTCATTCTCATATATGCATGATTTCCATTCTTCCAACCTGAAGATGATGTCAAATATAAGTTACATTTTTGTTAAAATATGCAGCAGACATGCAGCTGTTGATAGACTGATTAGGTACGGTATATAGTATGTTGAAAGTCACAAGTACAGAGGGAGTTTCTGAATGAAAACCTGTCTGAAACTAGTAATTGCCAAGTTTAAAGTCCCAAAAAAACATGTTTTTGGTGTTTTTAACGTGTTCTTGTAGGATTTTTCTCATGATGGGGGACATAATTAAAGACTAAAATTTCAAAACTGATCATTTATTTATTCAAATCGTTGTGAATTCGAAGCAATCCATAAGCTCCCTGCAACGCTTCTTGCAGATGCAGTAGGCGACTGGATGCATGTACATCCTTGTTTTCCTCCTTTGAGCTGGCATCTGTCTCAAAACTGTACGGCTGCACAGCTCCAATAATGCTTGCCATTTTTTTTTTGCAGCAGTAATTTTATGTTGGAGGTGTGAGGGGCTGTACGCTAGTGGGAGAGAGTGTAAACAGACGGATGTTGGGAAGATGGGGCGGGCTTACTTCACAGTTTTGCCCACAATTCAGAGGTGAATTTCTAATGAACTCCAGCAGAAACTAAACGACGCAGTTGTTTTTTTTTTGACTAAAAACATCCTACTCATAATTAAAGGAGCACTGGAAACGCAAAAGATGATTGGAGAGGGACTTGAAATGATTCTTTATGCTTTCTAGATTGGTTGAAATTTTCTTTGGATATCATGTCTTTCAGATGCAGATCTGTTTCTCACTCTGAACTGTCTTTTTGCTATGCAACAAAACTAAAACATTAGATGTGAAGCTAAAAATAAATCTTCAAAAAAAGGAAGGATGGTTTACACCTCAGCATCGGACACTGACTTGTCTTTGCTGCGCATAGTGACCATAGAGTTTGTGTAAGAGCGGGACACCTCCTCCTGAAAGACAGTCTCTAACACATTCAGGATGGATTTGCGCACTTTGTCCTTGAAATCTTGGCCCATAAATACATACAGTATTGGATTCAGGCAGCTGTTCAAAAAAGCCAAGCTTGTTGCTATGGGGAGTCCGATGGCAACGATGTTTTCAAATGTGTCACTGGTGTTTTCTCTCATGTGAGTTACCAACTCGATGACATGCATGACGTGAAAGGGAGCCCAGCACAGGAAAAAAGTGATGATGATGGCAGCGATGATCTTAAATGTGCGGCTCGAATGGCTGGCCAGGGTGCGGTTCCTTCTGAGCCGATGGATTATGACAGCATAGCAGGAGACAATGACGCTGAAGGGGACGAAGAATCCCAGGAGGAAGCGGAGGATGGTCATGGCCTGATGGCGAAAAAGGCGCAGCTGGATCACGGATGGCGTTTCATAGTCCTCGGAAAAAGCAAAGTTATTGAAGCAGGAGATGCTGGCTTCGTTGTGGTAGGACGGTCCCGTGTCTCTGAAGATGAAGCAAGGAGCGCTGAGAACCAGAGACAGCAGCCAAACACACAAACTCACACAGGAAGCTTTGCGTACATTTCTGTGGTTCTGAGCCCAGACGGGCCACACCACAGACACACATCTGTCCACACTGATCACCATCAGAATATAGACGCTGGAAAACATGTTCAGAAAGCTTATGGTGGTGTTCAGCTTGCACATGAACGTGCCGAAAGGCCAGTGAAAATCCAGGGCTGTGTACGTCACGCTGAGAGGCAGGAACGCCGTGAAGAGGAAGTCAGCCACTGCAAGGTTAAGAAACCAAACGGTGTTCACAGTTTTCTTCATCTTGAAGCCGGTCACCCAAATAACCAGACCGTTCCCAATCACACCCAGGAAAAAAGCCAGGCTGTAAACTATGACAGACATGATGTTGAGGGACTGTCTCAGACCCGCGTGCTCGTCCAGGAAACTATATTCATCCCTGTAGTCAGACTCATCCGTGCCGTGATAAAAAGAGTCATTTTCTTCCTGTCCAGTAGATAAATTGATTTGGGAAGCTGTCATTGTAGCCATCATCTTCTTGCAACCTAAAAAAAACAAAGAAAACAATTAGAAAAATACATTAAAACATTCATTTAGGTCCCAGTTTAACTTCATTCACTTTTTTTAAACCTTGAAATAAGTTTTTCGAGAAGACAAACACACAAATCTGCAAAAGTGATCATGCTTTTGATTTTTGTTGCATAAAACATGTTCAAAAGTAAAATGTTTTTTTGGTAGAAGGGGTTCGTTTTCCGTTCTAAACACTAGTAAGGAACAAAAGAAACGGATTGCGCACGCATAGCGCGTAATTACCACCTGAAACGGCGCTCTTTACAGGAGCTGCAACGCTATTCATTTACTTATTAAGTTGGAGACGTTCCACCTGACACGTCCGCTTAAAAAAACAGTCATCGGTGAGAGGATGGGAGTTTTTACCTGCGGTGAGAGCAGAGCCCGGTCCGGCGCGGACGTGGAGTCAGATGAGACTGCGCCCCCTGAGATCCAAGCAGCCCTCATGACGTGAACTGACGCACCCACAAACCCCTCCTTCCAGAACCAAAACATGTTACTTAGATTTAGGGGGGAAATAAAGACAACTATAGGATGCAAACTTTTATTCTTTCTTATCCAGTTCTGAGCTGCTCAAAAACGGCTGTATAGGTGACCAAACTCCTGCCTGCATGGACACGTCTGCAAGGAAACCCCAGGAAAGAAAACCCAGCAAGCAGATGAATGCATGAAATCATATTTGCTGAACAGGTTGCCAATAAACTTGACTTTGCCACCAATGATCCTGCTGAATAACAAGTTCCTCTCCTTGTGGGTTGCTTGAGGTTACGTTTATTTGGCCAATGTTGGCTGTTCCGCTCGACATCTGAGCACACATGCTTTTAACATCCCCTCTCTTCATTTTGCACTTCATACAGCACAGTCTGAAAATAACCCACCAGAGAAGTTTTATGGCCATCTTTACATGCTGCTGAGTCTTCTTGATTTTAAGGGACATGCAGATGTGTCTTTGTTGTGTCAAAACTCTAAAATAGAGGAGAGCTTTAATGCCCTTTTAAATCTTTTTTTTTTTTATGAACAAGTATGAGCTGCCTTTTGTAATTTGTAACCAAATGATAGGATGTAAGAGACATTATACCACAAACAGACCAAAAAGTCTTTTAAGTTGCATTGGAGATATTTAGCATCAAACTCTTCAGGATGGCACAGGTCAGGTTGGGTTAGTGTCCTTAAATAAATCCAACAAGCTTCTTTTTTATTTTTTTAATTGTAGCTGCTTTGTGTTTTTTGTCTAAAATGTCTTAAAGCTGATTTTTCCTCTTTTTTGAGGCCATTATTTTATACTTACTTTTTTCAGAAGTGTTTTTGTTAAGATTAAGAAACATTGAAAGGAAATTCCTTGCAAACATTTCAAAAGGATTGTATTTTCCAGGGTTTCCCATCATCCATCTGTTTACGCTTTCTCCCACCAGCTTATGGCCACTCACAGCCACAACCTAACATTGGCGGTGCAACAAAATGTCGAGCAATGTTGAAGTTATTCAGCCGTCCAGACGGGAAAAGCAAAGACATTCATGGATCTAATCGTCTGCAAGTGGATGCATCAGAATGGAGCTTGTGGCTCACCGATTGTAGCATCTATGTTCAAGGGTTCAAGTTGTTCTCTCATGGTGGAGGAAGACCAAAGAGGAGGTTTATGGATGCAGTGAACAAAGACAGGCAGCATGGTGCTAGAGTAGAGGATGCAAAAGACAGGGTCAGATGGAGAAAAATTGAAAAGAAAAGAATAAAAAGACTTACTTTTTTCTGTGTGGGATTTCCTGTTCATACACTGACAGGAGCTGCAGCTGATGCAGGTGCTTTACTGTTTCAGTCTTTCGATCATCATAAAAGAGGCTTTATTTTTGAATGACCTCAATTTGCTTGTTTTTGCCAACTGTCTGATTACACAGATGCCAATTTGTGACCCATTTAGCAGAGGGCGCAGGCGATCCCAGAGAATGTGACACTGCGGTAGCAAATCAAGTGCAGCCGTCCTCCAGTAATTCTTTCATATTGTTTAGCATCATTTTCTAAATTAAGGATTACGTGTCTAAACTCAGGAATCTGTTTAGACACGTCTTTCAGACAGAGCGGCGCATGAACCTACTTTAAACAACACACTTTAACTGCTGCCAATCAAATGAGGGTTCATATCTTTGTAAATCTGACGGATGACACCAGTGCCTCACCAGCCACGAACCTCATGTTACTGAACTATTGCCCACATTTAAATCAGAAACTTCTTCAAAAAGAAAAATAAAAAAGTTTTTTTTGAACTGTAAGTTCTTCTCAGAAATGAAAGCAAGAAAATACAACCATGGACAAAACAGTTTAAAACAAAGAGTAACCGTTTGAAAAGAAACGTAATAGATTACAGCATTACAGCACAGTTTTTAACATAGATTATGCACAGATTATTGTTTCTCAGTTGCTCCTTTTTCAGGGTTAATCTTTCTTTTGACACTTTATTTGAAATACTGCATCTTTTTGTTTTTTTCTAAAAAGAAAAAAATCATAATTCTCTTTAGAGAGGAAGAATTAATGTCATCAAAGTGGACAATGGCTTAATAACATCAATTGCAACAAGAGCTGAGCAAAGTTATTTATCCTCATTGCACTTTTTCCAAGTAAAAGAAATAAAAAGAATGAATTCCATGAAGCTAAAATCTTGAAATGAGATGTCTTCAGCTGATTTTTTCCCCATTTTTTAAAAACTATTATTATTATTTTTAGAGACACTGCAGGTCAGTGACCATTCAATGAAGCTGGACACTGTGAAGATTTAAAGCTGCAGTCTAAAAGGACATTTTCTTCTCTAAAAGTAAAAAACTAAAGTTGTAGAGGAGGCAAAGACACAGAAAAGATGTAAAGCAGAACGCACAGTCAGCTGAAGATACTGGAAGTCACGCCTGACATCTCCAAAGTAAAGCTGTCAAGAAATATTACCACATGCTCACACTTCCTCCCACACAGTCCCCTTACTCTTTTTTATATCATAACTTTGTTACCCTAGTTGTAAAAAAAAAAAAAAAAAAAAAAAAGCAGAAACACAAACACGGGCATTTCAGAAATCTTCCACGACAGGTGTCCAGACTAAAGGAAAACATTTTAGGCTCTTTTTGATGATTCCAGCCATAAAATGATGGCTTTTTGGCTTCAAGTCAACAACATCAAGTCTTAAAGTTTGATCAGATTACATTCATTCTGAAACAGGAGCTGGTTCTGCTGTGGACCCAAATGTGAGAAGGAGGAAGAAAAAGAATTGAGAAAGGTGTGTGACCCTATAAAACAGAGTAAGGACACTTTTGCAGCCCGTGTCCACACAGAGAAACTCCCTAAAACCCAGTAAACTAACTCCTGCTCTTTTTTACCTTTGTTTTCTTTGGAATATGTAACTAAATACTTTAGCGTTTGAAAAACTTCCTTCCTGAGAGCTATGCCTGAACCAAAAGCAATTTATTACAACTTTAGCATCAAAAAGTGGAGCCAGTGCATTTTTTCCCTCCCCTCCACTGTTCAGCTCCATTTGGAACACTAAATTACATCCCCCTTTCAGATTCATTTCAGAAAATATTGCTTTTATACATTTAAACTAATCAAAAAAACTTGAAATGAACATCATGCATGAGTCCGAACTGAGCAGTGGTGCAGAAGAGCTTAAAGGCAGATCACGTCTCTTGAAGCTGCAGAATATATTAATAGTTATGTCAAAGCTATAGTTTGAGGGAAGCCTTCAGAACCCAAAGCCTGCCAGAATTCCTGATTTACCAACCAAACATACAATTATGTGTGTGTCACACAAATACCACTTTGGGTGTGTAAAACCACCACTGGAGAGTTGAGGAGAAATGAGTCATGGCATAATGTGAAATGCACAGTTAAAGCTTGAGTATTTATTATTATTGAGTGGAGCAGCATTGTCAAACCCTATAGATGTGCATGTGCGTGCTTTGTGAGCGTATTCTGTTGGTGTAGGACACTGAGGAACTAATTACACACTGCAGCTCTGAGCATTACTGTAGTATAACCAGTACTTTTCTGTGTTGTTTTGTGCAAACACTATAGTTTAGCATCTTTTCGAAACTTAACATCTTCAGCTCAATCTGCAGGAAAGTGTTCACGCTGCTGTGTTTGAGCCCCACACCCAAACCTTAAGTTGACACAAAGACACAAATAGGGAAATTTCTGTGAAACCTGGAAAGTTTGTTGATCCCGTTGTGGTGTTGACTGGAGTTCAGACTTTGACTCACGGCAGTGAAGATGCCAGGAATTTGTTTTTTTCAGCTCCAAACCCATGTTGTCCCCGTTCATTTGTACGGCTCAGTAACCTTTTTTTTTCTGGCACCACAAGCAGGGGGGGAAAAAGCTGAACCCCAAACCACTTCCTCATATTGGGCGCTGCTTTCAACCACACCATCTGGGTCGCTTGGCAGACCTAAGGCGAATGAATAATCAGCCTGGGTCATGTCAGACAGAAAACAAGACTGGCAGTACATAACCACTCAGATTTGTGACAAAGTTGCCTCTGTCTGCCTGAGAGTATTTTAGGTTGCACATTAGCAGGAAGTGGCTGAGCGGGGCTGCCAGATTGTGAAATAATGTGAAGCTTTCATCTTTTCCATGCATTATAGCCAAGAAGAATACAAAGTGTTCAAAAAAAAGTCTTTATGGGTAGTATCACAATGTCTGCTGAGCTTAGTGAGCATTTTCCTAGTAAAGTTGAATGAGTTTATCAAAGGACCTTTAAGGACAAGGGTTTGAAATCAAGCAAAAACGTGTTTATGTATGTGTACCAGAAAGAGAAATCACAAACATGTGGATAGAATGGATTAGGATGCAGGTAAAAAAACTAAAACAAAGGTGAGTTGAGCAGCAAAAAAATGTACTGAAGTAATAGTAGGAATACCCCAAAACGTTACCTCTTCCAGTAAAAGTAAGAAGCTGTCATCTAAAGTGATACTCAGGAGTGAAAAAGGCACTAATGAAACAATTCTTCATGTAATGTTTGGAACAGCTCGTCTGTCTATTGTCTAAAACTAGTTAATTGTGTGCAAATACAAAGAAAAATGATTGTGAACATTCTTGTATTTTCCAAAGATCTTTGCCATTTTTTGCATTGTTTGTATGTGATTACAGGCATTAAAAAGAAACAGAAAAAATAAATAGAAAAAGCAGCGAGCGCTCCCCGCCTCCTGCCCCCGGCATCCCGTTTCGACCCATCCATACTGGCTGAGCGGCTGCTACATGCCCTTTACTTTCCCATTCTACCACCTTGGTAAAAGCTCCACTTGACAAATTCATTAACAAAAAAATAATAAGAAGAATAGTTTAAAACATTTAAATGGTGACTTTTCTGTTGGTTATATCAGCGATTCATGTATTGCATTTTCACAATATTCTTGTAAAAAAAATAAGACCAGGTAAGAATAAACTTGGCGAGCTTGCCACACTAATCCAGGTATTTCCCAGTGGTTTACCAATGACACTCGAGGAGTTAGGAGGCGTTACATCGAAATCCCAAGGAGTTTACATTTTTTGAAGGTGATTTTTCAGGAAAATTCAAGATGGAGACCTCTTCCAGATGTCAAAAGTCAACAAAGTTTCTGTTGTGGGAAATTCCACTATACTTTTTTTTTTGGTATTGTCTGCTCTGATGTCATCGTTTTTTTAGAAGGGAGGGGTTGTTTACTATGCCCAAAATTTATTTTCACCGGAAATTAGATGTGTGCAAATTTTGTTTTTTAATTTTTGAGAAAGAAGAACTGTGAAAAAAATCTTCTCTTCGCAGTACTGAACTGCTGCTGGCCAAAATAAATGACACAAACAAAAAAATCAAATCATTGTGTTGAGGATAGCTCAGTGTAAGAAAGCACCAGCACCATTTTTGTTTTTATTTTTACTTAGACCAAAATAAAAACTGTAATATAGAAATAATATTTTAAATCACAATTTCTACATTCAGCTGCTGACAAGTAATTCATTACTGCCCACCTGTGGTAAAAACTAAACTGCTTTAAAAGCAGAGGTTTCTGCTTTGAAAACAGCCTGTATAAACCCTGGAAGATTAAAAAAAAAATTGAATGCATGTGTCATTTTAGAACAGATTCTGTGGGATCTCTGGTTTTGACCCACAGTCCAAAGACATGCATGGTAGACAGGCTGGAGGCAGAAACTGTAGATAGACTGTTTTCATGTGGCCGTGTGAAGGACATTCATTCTTGTTCTCCATTTCACTGACTTTTTTCCTGCAAACTAAAAGGGTTGTATAAAATATAAAGTCTGAGTTTTAGAACTATCTGACTGAAATTGATAGTTGTAGACATTTTGTAAAGTTTAATAAAAAAAAAAAGATTAGGGAAAAACTCAACGTCACCTTTACCAGTGAAGTAGAACATGGCGATGCTTTTAAGAAAGATTTGTGGAAGCTCATGCATCATCATAGTCAAGGTTTTAAGTGCAGGTACGTCGTCTGTAACAACAAAGTGTGCTACCACAGAAAGTGCTGATGGTTTTTCCATGTTCTCAGGAGATGAAAGACGCAATAAAACATTTCTGAGCACCGGTGTCCCCACCGGTGTCCCCCTGGACAACATGCATACCCAGAAGTCCACATATGCTTTCCACGTTAATGATGTCTCAAATCTGCAGATGTTAGAGGCATGCTTAGTCTAATTAATGAATGCATTTGACAGGAAGGTTAAACAATTAATAACCTGACCTGAAGCATAGCTTGATACTTGTCATACACATTTTAATAGACTTTTTCAAAACTTGGTTTCAGTTGGCTTAGAAAGAAAGGGTTACTCTGAAATTCCTGTGACTATGTTTAAAGTCAATCAAATTTGGGCTTATAAAGTCTCAGCAGAAGTAAGTAGACCATCTATTAAAAACTGTATTTAGGTTAAAATAGCTTTAGAGAGACAAAAAAACTGGGAATCTTTGTTCGTAGAGATGTCCAAAACACCCACCACGTCCTAAAGGAAGCAACATGAACCCAAAAAAGTTCATAACCAAATAAAAAAACAGCAACAAGTTTCAGTTTCTGTATGAAGCCGCATTTCCAACAGCGCCAACGCAGAGATGATTGATCTGAACTTGAATTTAAGACATTTCCACTGAGTGGAACACGAAGAAAATCTACTACAGTTCATTAATGAAGAAAAAGTTCAAAACCATGGTTTCAAAGCACCATGAGATAAAGCAGAGTAAATGACATCCATCCATCCATCCATCCATCCATCCATCCATCCATCCATCCATCCATCCATCCATCCATCCATCCATCCATCCATCCATCCATCCATCCATCCTCCGAGGTGTTCTCTTGCCAGTAAGGAGATGAAGAGGGTTGAGACTCACAGGCAAGAGCTCCTCCCATGAGTCCTGGTCTGGTCCAATCTGAAGAGATAACGGGGATGATGACCACCACTTGCAGGAGACCTCAAAATGGGCTGGTGCTTTATGGTTTGGGTGGCAGTAAGGTGAGTGCCTCGGTGGCCAGAACCCCAGTCATGGAACTTGGCTTTTGGGTTTGAATAATCAAAATAATAATAATAAAAAGGCATAGGAGATTTGTTCTGCCATACTGCCTCACTATACTACACAAGACTGTTGTGGAAGACAGTACAAAGTGGACCAGAGATATCAGTTAAATTTATGTTGCATTTTGAGTTAGTCCAATCAGCAGACATCACCATACAGCAAACCAGGACTCTAGTTTAACTTTCAAGTTATTGCTGCCATCTCTGGCCTGGAATTGGCTTACAATATAAAATTCTTATGAGAACTTTTAACAAATTGAAATATCTCAAATTGAGACAAATAATTTCACTAGCCATATGTCTCAATCAAAGATATTTTAAAAAAAGAGCCTGTCTGCAGCAATACCGCGAGCAATCCGTAGTCAGTGTGAGTTACCGACCAGCGCTAGACCGCTTGCGGTGTGAGCCCGGGGTAAGGGACTCAATTTTCTGCTTTTGCTTGTTTCACTGTTCATTAAATAACCTTTTTTACTATTTTATTTTTGGGACGTTTGTATTCGTGTGTTCACATTTTTAGATGGGTTTTTATGCAATATTTGAATAAAGTTTATTCAACACTATGTAGTTTTGCACGGTAAAGTCCTAATGAATATACAATGTTGTACAAACCCAATATATCCATGTTTGATTATTTAGATCATTTCTAACATTTTAACACTAACATTTACTCAGTTCCTTAGTAGACATGAGAAACGTGAAACACGTTTTAGTTTCTGGTATTTCTATAATAATCACATTAATACAAATAATGTACATATTTAATTGAAAATTAACCACGTTAGAAATGCATTTGGAGAGTGAAAACTCAAATTGGTCAGTTGCTTCAAGAATGTGTGATGGAGTCATTTCAATTTTTACCAAACTTAACCCCCTTTTTCTCCCCTTTCTGCTGAACTGTTACCCCCATCTTTAATATCCCACTCTTTTCTTCTGTCTTTCTCTTTTTCGTCAGTTCCAAAAAACCACAAGTATGTTACCATAATCAACATAAATAAAGTTTAGCCTCAAATGCAAAAAGGGTTTGTACAAATATACTATGTCCATATTGTAACAGTAAAATCTGTCCAACAGCTCTTTTCAGTTTGCTCAGCTGTTGGACAGGACTAGTTAAAAGCAGGAGGAGCCAAGTCCAGTTTTTTTTAGATATTAAATAACCTTCTGTGTCCGTTCATATGAGTTAGATGATGATTTTTTCCAAAACCTTAAGACTCTTAAGTTTTTGAAGGGAAAATCCTGCAGCTTAAATCACTTCAATGTAGTGATTTCAAAGGTAAATTGAATCTGTTTCTTTTTAAAACAAAATTCCTACATTTTTTAATGGTACAATAGAATATATTTATTGTTCATTTTCAAGTTTGAAGAATAAAGACAACATATTATGCATTTTACTGACACATTTTCTTAAACTGAATTTTTTCCAAATACTTGGGCAAAAATTGACGTGTTTCACGTCTTATGACGACCACAGAAATGAAAGCTACACCGCTCCTTTCCACTAATTTTACTGATTTCCCTGAATATGACGGCTTTGATGAGTTTGCAGAGCTGAAACAGGCTCTACGTGTCATGGCTCTTGTCGTTTGCAGCCTGCTATCTGTCCTGGGTGTGACTGGGAACGGTCTGGTTATCTGGGTGGCTGGTTTCAAGATGAAGAAAACTGCTGATTTTCCTTCCCTTTCACATTACTGACCTGGCTTTTGATGCAGTTATGTGTAAAATCACATGCACAATGATGATGTTGAGCAGGTTTGCTGGAGTCTTGATCCTGATGATGATCAGTGTGGACAGATGTGTGTCTGCGGCTTGACCTGTTTTGGCTCAGAACCACAGAAATGTACACAAAGCTTCCTTTGTGAGTCTGAGTGTTTGGCTGCGGACTTGAGTTCTCAGCGTTCACACCCTGGTTGTCTTTGATACCATTAAAGTTATGGTTTTATAACATGTATAGGTGAAGTTGATCTCATTGGTTTTGAAAATAATTCAGTTCCTCCTTGGATTCTGCATCCCCTTCATTGGAATTCTCACGTTATGTTGTCATCATCTATTCTCTCTCTCAAAAAAAAACCAAAACACACTCTGGCCAACCAATCAAGACACCCCTTTAAAATTACAGCTGCCATCATCATCATCGCCTTCTTCCTGTGCTGGACACCCTTTCATCTCTCATTATAGACAGGGAACTAAACTGCCTGAACTCTCTGCTCTACGTGTTCATGGGACAAGATTTCAAAAATAAAATCTATGAACTACTTCAGAAAGGGTTGGAGATATATATATATATTTATATATAAAGTAGATTTTAAATTAGTTGCACCGATAAACTTTAAAATTGGAAAATGCTTCTTGAACAATTAAGGTTATAATCTCGTGCTTTTATCTTATTTTTTATAATAAAAACTTTACTTAAAATACAATTCTTTTCTGATTGATATATGAACATCTTTAAACTTAACAATAAAATTCAGTCATAAATGACATGAAGATGTTAAAATATCCTTTTTTTCTTATGTCAACTCAATACAACAGAATATTGTTGCAGGTGCAACAAGGATCACTTGTTTTCTTCACTAATTCTGTGCTTCTGGAAAAACATTGGCACAATGTTGCCATCTGGTGGCAACAAATGTGGTTGGAAATAAATGCAGTCACTGAAGAACCTGAGTACTTTGAGAATGTTTTATCTTTTATATATATTTTTAAATAAATGATGGATGTTGTGTACATTACAACATAACGTATATTACAATGAGAATAGTATTAGAAATATGCAGTTGCCATTCTACAGCAGGAAAAATGCGACAGAAATATTTATACCATGAGTGGTGGATGAAATGGAAATACATTAATACTAAATTCTCCTCCTCCTTGCTCACAGCTTGGAGCAGGGAGATTGTGGCTCGCCCAGCACACTTTCTACGTCACAAATTAGCAATATTTAAAACTGCATTTTTTTGGATGCTCCTGATTTGCGATTTGAGTAACGAAATACTCTAAAATACAGTTTTAAGTATTATTTTCTAATGGATGTCCTCCATCATGCTCAAGAACATGTTAAAAACACCAAAAATGCCATTTGCATTGGAGTGAATCTTTGAGGACTTTGTTTTGCTGTTAGCATCCACCCAATCAATATAAGGACAAAGTTCCTGGTTCACTCTAATCCATAAGGTAAACCCTCATTATGGCATAAATAAATAAAAACACCATAAAGGAAATGATTTAACACAAGACTATGCAGTAAAAAAAGCACCCAAATCGACCTGAGCAGTCTGACAGGTTAGGAAAGGAAATGTCTTTTTATTTGAGCATTCTTTTATACCAATACAAAAAACAAGAAGACTCTTTCACGCACTGATTAAAGCATGTTAGCAGGAATCAAAAGGTTAAGCCACAAGAAAGTCAACTGCAATGTTTACTTTTTTAATCAATTGTATCAAAACCTCTGTTTGTGTGGTGTCACAAATAGGGACACATTTTAATTTCTGTCATATCAAAACAAAGAGATTCTTTGCTTCTCGCTTTCACTAAAGTAATCAAGTTTAATTAACAGACATTTAGTAGTTCAAATACATGAGATACAAATGAGTAACCAAGAAAGTTTAGACTGATGGTTTTGTGTAGATGATTTGTTATGGTGATGCACCACAAATTGCCAAAAAAAAAAAAAAAAAGTTAACAGTTAATTCTATATGTCATAATTCCAAATCAGATCACTTAATGTAACATTTAAAATTCAACAGGTTTCTATATGCATTCTTTAAACTATCAGCTTTATATTAAAACACAAAAAACATCACTTTCACAATGTCAACACATTCTGATCTTACAGGTTTGCACATTCATTCTCATTGAAGGAAAGTACAACTCATGTCAGTGTTTCCTCAAAAAATAATCACATCCAAGAAACATTTTTATGTTTTAATGATGCAACCCATCTGCTATTGAACATTACCCTTAAAAATGATTACAAGTAAAAGTACTAAAGTCACGATTGCAAATAAAAACCGAAAAATTCACCAATGAAAAAACAATTGAAAAAAAAAACAAAAACAAACAAAAAAAAAACACACTTTTCATCTCCCTCAAATTTTATTTTGAAACAATTATTGAGACCTCTAACTTTAGAATAGCAACAAACTGTGGGTTTATTTTGGGAATCACTTTTCTAGATTTGATATCTGATAGCTGCAGCTTTTTGAAAGTGTTGAATACAAAATAATCCTGCAAGAGCAGTCTTGTTAATCATGCGTTGTTTTCAGAGGAATGCGATGATTGGTGCTGGAGAAAAGAGTCCAAGCAGGAAAACGTCTGTGTGCACTCTGTGCACTCATAAAAGTCTTCAGACGAATTCTCCGCTTGTTTCTGTTTATGGTCGTTCTCATCATCTTCTACGTCGTCGATGTTACTCTTTTCCTGGTCGGCCAGGATGTTGCCTGACGCTTGTCCGTCGTCTGGCTCTTCAGTGCTTGGGTGATTCTGAAGATGAAGCTCAAGGGATGAAGAGTTCTTAAACTGAGCAGGACACTGAGGGCATTTATTGGGCTCTTTCTTGTGGTAGCGTAAGTGGCGCTGGTACACGCAAAGAAGCCCAAACTTCTTTCCACACTCCTGACACTTGTAGTTGACTCTCCCAGTTTTCCCCATCTGCTTATCCTTTGGACTCTGCTCACTCGCCGTCTGCTCGCCGTCTGAGACGTCATCGCCCACGTCTTTGTGTTTGCCGCCATTAACAGATTCTGAAGAGGACCCGTTGTGGGGAGCTGCAAGCAAGTGCTTCAGGCCTGGTTTCTTGTCCAAATCAGCTTTGTGGTACATGGCTAAATGTCTTCTCAGATCGCAGCGCTGTGGAAATGCTCTTCCACAAAATACACACGTGTGCATGGTTCCTTTGTGATATCTCATGTGGCGAGATAAACTACTGGAATGATTGAAAACACGGTGACAGTGCTTACAGGGGTGTAGTTTTCCATTAGGATTACTAGGTGTCCTACGCCTGCCCTTAGGTGAGATCTTTCGCCTAAACTGCCTTTGGGATTCTTGATTTAGTTTATCTATTTCTTCCTGAGTTTGATGTGTGATGTGATGCTCCTTTAAAGCAGTTAAATTTTCAAAACGATCTCCGCATAAACCGCATCTGTATGGTCTGAAGTCGGATTCCGTGTCCATGTCACCCTTCCCACTCTTGACATCTATGGTAGCACCATTGATGAGGCAGTTCACAGGCTCCATTTGATCCACGTCAACAGACTCCAGTTCGACTTCGGTTGTAAAAGCAGCATCCAGTTCTTTGCCCCTGCAAAGGTAGACCGAGTGTGTCTGGAAATCTGACATCCAGAAGAAACTCAGTTTACACTTCTTGCAGGTATACGTTTTCTCCAACTTTCTTTCCAGCTTGTTCTCTCCTATGAGTGATGCTTTAGGCGAAGAATGCTTTTCTTTTTTATGAGCACTGAGTGCATCCACCTTCAGGAAGCGTTTACCACAATGACCACAGCAGTGAAACCTCTCATTGGTGTGGTCTTCAAGATGTTTCTTCAGACGGTGTGTGTCTTCAAAGATCTTGCAGCATAAAGTGCACTTATAGCCTCTTTCTGTGTTACGATACTGCTGATGGCGATGCAGACTCTGAAGGCTGGTGAATGATCGGCTACAAATTTCGCAGCGGTGAGGAACTTGAAGAGACTTGTCAAGGTTTGAGTCTGTTTTGAAAAGGTCTTTATGGGGAGAGGGCTGCAGCCGGGAAATTGGAGACACCGGCTTAGCAGAGGTTGAGATCTGGGATGGCAAGGCTCCAGAAGAAGCTGGTTTCACAGAAGACTGTGAAAAATTAAAAGTATGCGACTGTGACAGTCCATTCACAACAGTCAATGTGCCATTTTCCTGAAGCACATACTCCCGAGGGATTTCTAATCCATTAGACGAACCATCAAAGGAAAATGAGTCCAAAGGCCCGTGACTGGTCATATGGGCTAACACACTAGCATACTGACTGAAGCCACCACCACATTCAGTGCAGATGAAGCTACATGGCTCCTCACTGAAATGAGCTGAAGAAACATTAATCAAAGCTTTCTGCTTCTCCATGATGAACTGATTATGTCTGTGTGCTGATGGCATCCCTCTTTAACCTCGAAGTGCGACTTCTACTATCCAGGCACAGTCAACATTGCTCCTTGTGTGGAAAACAGCGGAGTCACTTATCACTGGTCCAAATCCACGGCAGTTTTGATGCTCCTCCATGCTATCCTAGAACCTGCATAGGCGAGCACACAAACAGAAAAGCATACTCAAATAAGATTATTCAAACACACAAAACACACCAGTTTAAGAACGCCTGCACTAACCCTTTTAAAAAACAAGAAGAAAACTTAGTTTAAAGACCCCCTCCAATCAACATCTTGTAAAAGTGTTCCCAATGGTCTTTTAATTATGTTATGCCATTTTTTGCACAAAAAAAAAAAAAAAAAAGTTGAATTCTAGGACATAGTTTCTGCAGAGCCACAGTATTTCATTAGAAATTCATCTATGAGTTGTGGCAGGACCATTGGCCCGGAGCAACTCCGCCCCCTCTTCCCCTCTCCGTTGCTTTGAGCTTGTTGCCAGGCCATTTGATGTGGGCCACCTAACACGTTTTCGATGTCACAGATGCGTTCTTTTTTTCAAACTGCATTTTGTTTTCTGCTCCTGATTCATAGCAATTGTAATAAAGAAATCCTCAGAATTTTGAGCTTAATTTTCTAAATATGTCCTCCATTATTAAAGGGTTTTTCATCTGAAAATTGACAACTTGAAAAAAAAAAACAACTTCTATTTAAAACTGAGTGGGTAGGTTCCTAGTCTTCAGCCTCTTGGCTGAATCCGTGATCTTTTTTATTTAATTTTTTTTACTTATCAAGTCAGAGCTGTTTTGAATTCCTGTAACCTGACTGTCTTTGTAGTCAAGTACTGCAGCTATGGCATACATGTGTGGCATTCCTACAATAGGGGATGCGTTTTGATTTCACTTTTGGTAAACCAGACAATTTTCTCTGCTGACAGTTCTTCCCATACAGGACAAAGCTGCTTTACATACTTAAATATTTAATAAAATGTCAACATTTGAAAAGTAATACTTTATGAAACCGAATATTTTATTGTACATTTTGAAAATTGTGCATATACTGTATTATATACTCTAATCAGGATTAGATTATGGTGAAACGTTGTGGAGAGCCTTATCTATACCGTACGCCATATCAGAATAGGGAAGACACATAACCCCAACAGCAGATTCTATTTTAGAGCAGAAATGACATAATCATAACCTCTATCTCCTAATGTCGATCATGTCCAGGTAGTCAATGGGCTCAAAGATCCACCCCCACATAAAATTAGGCTTAGCACCACAAACAAGAAATAAATAACAACAAAAACAAAAGTTGAGAATATATGATAAGTTGCATTTAAGGTAACAACTCATTGAGAGCAGCTCCCAGTGTCCCAGGTGCTAACAGAAAAGTGCTTTTCTTAGCTGTTTCACAGGTGTGTAAAGTCTAGTTTCTTTCACTTGTCCAGCTCATCATGTAGGTCCAAGAAAACCCTGATCATGTCTGTCTGAAAGTATATGTATTAGTCATTAAATTCTCATTAATTTTCCTAGTGATACCTATCCAGGGCTCTTTCATATTTTTAGAAGAAATGGAACACATCAAGAACCATTTGTTCTCACATTTATTTAATCATCTTTTTTTTAAATGGTCAAAATGATTGGCAACTTTGGCTATCGAACCTTATGGGAGCATATATAAATACTTCTAGTCCAAATAAAAGCATCACATTATCCTCCTCACTCTAACGATAACAATTAAAGTACATACTCCATAAATAGTTTGGTGTTTATTCCACAAATCCTTGCATTTGTCATATTTACAATGGCAATCACTGTTTATATTTATTAATTATTTACAAAGTTTTTAATACAAATAACTTAGCATGAAAAGAATGAATACCCTATCTTCCTTCATCTCCTTGATCCAACAATTGCAATTGCAATGTAATTCTAAATAATCAAAAATATTTTTTTCTGGAGTCGAAAACAGACTTACAGTGAAAATGAAAATAAAAAGATGAATTACATCTACTTTGCTTTCCACTCTTACTTTTCGAATGATGCTCCTGTAAATTATACCATAGAAACGTCATGTGAATATGGCCAAAAGCGACAACCAAAAGCAGCAAACCCACGTCAAACTGTCCAAGGAGAATTTGCATGAAACTGTTTTTTCTTTGTAATATAATTTCATACACGGCGGCTAACGCTAGCTGTTGTTAGCCTGAGCTTAGCTAGGGAAAGGGTGGTCCGTTTATGAGATGCAAACATTATAATGTGCCAAACATGACGCTCTTACTGAGTTTAATTATTACTTACCAAAACGTCCAAAACCTTTTCGAATACGGTCACTAATAACAAAAGAGCAGCAAGCTTTAGTCGGCAGGACACCGTTCGCCGCTATTTGTTGAAGGCCCGGCGGGTGTCGCTGATCTTCTTCTGTGCAGTTTGCGCGCACGTTGTAACAAGAGTTAAGGACCACTATTGCCACCTACAGGCCACTACGTTTACATACCCAAACACAGTTTGCAGGTCTGATAAATAAGTTGTGATACTAACCAACAACATAAAACTAAAATATTCAAAAAGGCTTTTTTAAAAAAAAAAAAACAAAACAAAACTAATAAACATGGAAAAAAAGGAAAATCACTTGATTTGACTTATACCAAGCCTGGTGTTGTTTGACAATCTCAACGTAAACATACTGGCATGCAGTAGGGATTTAACAATTCCCCGTCCCCTGCAATTTGGTTCAAGGGTGTAACATACGGTAATTTCGGTTTTAAACTGAGAATTGTGGCATCACTGCCACTAACCTGGGAGCAACCTAAAACTCTGGACACATGCAGCTCTTTTATCCCTCCATTGTGGCTCTTAAAAAAAAAAAATTCAAACAATTTAAATAAAGAATGAGTTTGTAGTTTTGGATCATTTGTTTTAGTTAGTTACGTTTTGTCAATGATTTTTGAAATTTTAACATGTCAGATAACCATATAATAAGCACGTTCTGATTTTTTTATGGATTCCACATCAATATTATCAAGTTTATTTTTGATAGTAAAAGGACAAAAATGGATGGTCCCATACTAAAATGATAATGATAGAAAATGTCTTATTTTACTTGGCTTTCTTTGCATTTTTATTTCAAGTACATTTGCTGCTGCATGAGGAGCCTATTTGATACATTATTTTGAAAGGAACTTGTGTGTTCTGCTGTCAAAAGTAAAATAAGTTCAAACTGTTTTACAGAAAAACACAACACTTTTCTGTAGGGGTGGGATCATATAAGTTTGCTTCCTCCCACTCCTTTTTAAGCGATCAATCAAACTATTCTTGACTTAGTGAGTAATCACTATATTTAATTAATCTAATGTAACCTACGTGTGGATTGTATGCAAGCATCACTGCAAACATCTCTATGATCATAAGTAATTACACTGTTAATTTCTTCTGATACCTTTGTTAATTTTTCTTTACTTTTTAATCAATGCATTTCTTTGTTTCTGAAATTATTTGATATGCACTATTTTACCAAACGTATTCGCTCACCCATCCAAATGATCAGAATCAGGTGAGCTAATCACTTGGCCTAGCCTCAGGTGTATAAAATCAAGCATTCAAATCGAGTTGTGAAATTTCCTCTCTCCTAAATATTCCACAGTCAACTGTCAGCTCTATCATGACAAAATGGAAGAGTCCGGGAACAACAGAAACTCAGCCATGAAGTAGGCCATGTAAACTGACAGAGAGGGGTCAGTGGATGCTGAAGCACATAATGCCAAGAGGTCGCCGACTTTCTGCACAGTCAATTGCCACAGAGCTCCAAACTTCACGTGACCTTCAGATTAGACCAAGTACAATGTGTAGAGAGCTTCATGGAATGGGTTTCCATGAGCAGCTGCATCCAACCCACACATTACAGAGTGCAATGCAAAGCATTGGAGGCAGTGGTGTAAAGCACACCGCCACTGGACTCTAGAGCTGTGGAGGCACCTTCTCTGGAGTGATGAATCATACGTCTCCATCTGGCAGTCTAATGGAGTCTGGGTTTGGAGGTTGCCATAAGAACGACACATTTCTGACTGCATTGTGCCGACTGTGAAATTTGGTGGAGGAGGAATGATGGTGTGGGCTTGTTTTTCAGGACTTGGCTCCTTAGTTCCAGTGAAAGGAACTCTGAATACTTCAGGATACCAAAGCATTTGGAGAATTCCATGCTCCCAACCTTATGGGAACAGTTTCCTCTTCCAACATGACCGTGCACCAGTGCACAAAGCAAGGTCCATAAACACATGGATGACAGAGTCATCACACTCCTCAACATTGTGGACAGCCTTTCCTGAAGAGTTGAAGCTGTAATAGCAGCAAAAAGTGGACCAACTTCAATGGGTTAGGACTGGGATAACACTTCAGTTCATGTGATTCAAGACAAGTGAGAGAATGCTTTTGGTAATTTAGTGTATGTGGACAATGGAACTTGTTTTTTGTCGAAAATGCTATAATGACAGATGCAAATTCGTTCATAGCTAAATCTGGTGTAGCTAAAATGCTGTGGATTGTTTCAATGAAATGAACATTTAAATACATACATCGACTACATGGGATTGTATTTGATTTTTTCCATTATTTTATTTCCAGAGTGTCATTCTCTAATAAGAGTGCTGGAGTACAGGGACCTCATTGATGAAAACAAGTCAGATGTGGAAAACTTGTTTGTCGCTGCTAATCTGGATGCTGATTATCACCCCCCACAATGGGAGCAAAGCAGCAATGAGGGTTACAGTAGTGGTGATGAAGATCCCATTCCACAACCCACTGAGCACATCAGGGGATGTAAACGTCTCTGTGGTGGATGCAATGGTTAGCCAAAGTGCAGTGGATATTTGTTTATTTTAGGTTCAGTGATCTTCAGGGATATGTGAAAGACTTTGGGCAAAACCCATCAACACAGCACCATTTAGTTTTTTTTAGCAAAATGCTGGTTTTCAGCACCTGTTGACAGACTGATGGAGTGTAGGTTAATTCTATCCCAGACCTCAAACTCCCTGACGTTGTTGTCAAACTCAGCAGATCGAGTTTGAAGGTTCAAATGATGGCCTACACCAGCACCAGGCAGTCAGGACCAGTCCAATGAAGGTCATTTTTCTTATTTTGGCAAGTACTGGAGATAAATCTTCCAATGTCTTATAAATGTCCAATCAGATACATTTGTGAATGTTGAATTTATTTTGCAATAAGTGCTTTTGTTATTTTTCTTCTGGTTGTGCAGGACTTGGAATGTGCTGGAGGGCTAATCCATTGACCCCATAAACATAGTGGAGTGTATGTTTGAGGATGTAACAGCAGAAATAGCTGGAGCCTGTAAAAATATTTTGAACAACATATTGATAAAGACTTAGTGAAAAGGATTTCTGAATACTCGAATGCCATGTCACAGTGATCAGGAGTGGGCACCTACACAGAACAGACAAGTTTACCATTTTTTGGTGCCTGTATTCTGATGTCCTGTGTCTCTTATTGCCTCAAATAGAGATGCACTGCCATTACTGACAGATTCACACGGGAACAATTCTTTAAACTGGGAAAGTCAGGAATAGAATCGGTTGTGCTCAGTGTGGAGATAAATAGTTTTACATTCTATTACACAAAAGGGGACTTTAGAAATTTGGACCTAGTGTGCACATACATGAACAGAATTTTTCTTCAAAATTACATAATTTCGATAGATGATACTTTGTTTTTATATGTACAAGGCTCCAAAAAGCCCAGATAACTGGGCATATCAAATTATAGCTCGGGTCCGTAGAGGTTAATTCTAAAATATTTGTCTGATATGTTAGTTTCATATGAACCACCTGGGACTCAGAGTCAGGACTAAACACAGAGAAGCAGAGTTTCATTTTCATGCAGTTAAAATCGAGAACATTCATCCTGAAGATGTTACTTAAACTTTTACTCTGTGAATGTTCAAGTTCAGACTAGAAACTGTCCTCTTTAAAGCATTTGATAACAGCTGCATTTCTTCAACGTACTTATTTCTTTTCTTAAGATTTTATTCAAAGTTTTACAGTTTTGTTTTTTTCTGTTTTTAATTGGGATTTTACTTCCCAATTGTGATTTGTGTCTAAGTCTTTTTCTGTAAAGCCCTTTCATCAACTACACAGCATGAATTATGCTGTGTTACGTCCTGCTGCTTCTGCTGTACCCTTTGCCCATCCTCTGTCATTCTGCTCACATGTCAGAAGTGGCCAATGGTCTTGATCAGCATCTGCCGGGTATTTAAGACAGAGGATACCACAACAAAAACATTGTCCTTGCCTTACATTAATAAACTCCATCAATAGTTTATAGAAGTTGCATAGAAGTTTTTTTTTGTACTGACTCATGCAAATGTGCATATTTTGGTATCGTGGTCTTTAGACCCCCAAGTTGGGTTGTTTTTAATACAGCTCTGAGGTTAGAAAGGAACTTAATTTTTTCTGGATTATTTTGACCTAGAAAAAAACAAACAAACATAAATCAGATTAAAATGAATTCACTATTGCCTAACCCAAAATACTAATATTGTTCCAAAAATAAATACAACAATATATCCCAACATGCAAACCCAAGCATTGGGTTGAACTAATAAACCCGTGATACTGCAGCTGCAAAACTTTTCATTTGACTCATACCACATTTCATTATTCTTTCTTTCAGCGTGCTGGCACAGCACACATATGGCTGTTGGTGGGTGAAACTGTGAAAATGCAAAGTTAGAATGTCCACTACTTGTGCTGCCTCAGAGGCCACGCTGGGAACGTTCAAAGTTTCACAGTAAGAGTAGAATTTTCAAATGTAAAAATGAAAAATACTGCTTTCAACGAAAAATGTATTATTGGTGATTTTTAATCAGTATACATTTTAATGTGTATTATTTTATTTTATGTTCCTCAAAAAGCTTCAGGTATTCCAGGTATAGTTAGTTTGTAAATATTCTAATGTTATATAGTTCTGTGAAGGTGTGATTAACAGTGATGGTGATTGAGATTTTATTTTGAAAAGTCGCGGCGGAAGTAAGGGTATCCTACGTAACAGTAGCTACCAGTGCTTAGCCACGTCATGTAAACCTAGCAGTGGATGAGTTGTGGAGTTAAGACAGAAATCTAGTCATTTTAACATTTTTTTGTTAAAATTTCCCATCGAGGAACTTTAATTTCAGATTTTTAAGTAATCAGAAGTCCTATGGAAAGATGTCGGACATCGGGGACTGGTTCAGGAGCATCCCTTTCATCACCCGGTCTTGGTTTGCTGCTTCGATTGCGGTTCCTTTTATTGGGAAGCTAGGGTTGGTCGATTTCAGAAACCTCTTACTCTTCCCGGAGCTGGTTTTCAGCAGATTTCATGTAAGTATCTTATCAAGCGGAGCCCTTTGCTTATGTTGTTGTGTGACTTCGTTAGGTCTATGTTTCAAAAGACGTCTTATCGTGTTCTGAATGCGATCGATCAGTTAGCAGATGGCTAACAGCCACAGGCCTCCATCAGAGCGCAGCCAATGACAGGCCGAGACGTTGGAGGGGAGAACTTCCGGAAACTGTCACAGTGCTCCTCTGTCCCTAAACAACTACGGAATGAACAAAAATAGCTAACATTTTTCTTCAAGGGCAAACCATTGTATTTTTTTTCTTTATGAATGACAACTAAATACTTAATAATAAATAAATAAAATAATAATAATAATAATTAAAAAAATACCAAATAAGGATTTAAAAAGGAGTTTAAAAATAAAGTGCAGTACTGACACACTCCACTAGAGGGAGACATGATTTCAAAAATAAATATAAAGGATGCCAACATCAAAGGTAGTTCAAAAACTTTTTCTGTCGGCTTTTTAAAAACAGTTTAGCACAGATGAGAAGAAAATATATTTAAATGTGCGATTAGATACTATTCAAGGCAGTATAACTAAACCTACTGTCAGCTGTGTACAAATTGTTTTTCATTAAAACTTTTCTTAGATTTTTTTGGGCTAAAACATGTACCCCCATTTTTTTTTTTATTTAGCTTTGCATATATTTTTCATAGTGGCATTACTTTTTAAAATAGCTTTTTAAAGGCTCCTTTTAAGCAAATAATAACAATAATAATAACCTCTAGAAACATCCCTAACATTGCCAAAAGTATTTACTTACCAATCCGTACAGTTTAATTCAATAAGTTGCATGTTCTAGACCTCCTAACTTCATGTGACCTTCAGATGAGTTTCTTTTTTTCCATGGCCAAACAGCTAAAGCCTGTTTATCAGTCAGTGCAATACAGTAATGTAAAGTGCGATCAGACATGTGTTTTCTGGAGTGAAGAATCACTCTTCTCCATCTGGCAGTTGCCGTACGAGTGATCCGGATCTGACGGACTGCTTTGTTCGGTGGAGTTCCGTGTTGTTCCTCAGGAACTGTCCTCTCCTGCTTAGTTCAAATGAAATGAACTCTTGAGTGCCTCAGCACACCAAGAAATTTAGAACAATTCCGTGTGTTGAAATACACTAGACGGGCCACAAGCTTTTCTGTCATGTTTTAGAAAGTGAAATATAAAAAAAAAAAACAAAAAAACTTTTTTTTGTTTCAGATCTGGAGACCAATCACAGCCACCTTTTATTTCCCGATAACCCCTAATACCGGCTTTCTCTACCTAGTCAACCTATACTTCCTCTATCATTACTCCACTCGGCTGGAGACGGGTGAGTTTTCTGGTTTGGTTGTTTTTATATCAAAGGATTTTTCATTTCGCTCATCTTCATCATTAATTGTAATCTTTTTCCTCGTCAGGGGCTTTTGATGGCAGACCTGCAGACTATGTTTTCATGCTTCTCTTCAACTGGATCTGCATTGTTGTATCCTTTGACCGTCATAAATTAGTTGAAAGTCCACTTCCAGAACCCACGGCTCCATCCGCCTGTGCTTCACTCAGCTGCACCACATGCCTCTCCTTTGTTCGCCGTTCCTAGACCCCGCCCCTCTTTCTCTGCAGCACTGTGCCATGTCAAGGTGGCCCTGTGCCAGCAGACCAGTGTCAATCCACCCCTGCAGAGCAGAGAAACTCAATCTGGGTCACATGCAGCACTTACAGAAGCTCGGTGCTGCCCGCATCACTGCTCTGTTTCCTCCCAGTTTTGCTTTTCTATTCGCTTATTTCTTAGGCTTTTCTGAAACTTTCTGTGGCGGTAAAAGAACGCCGTTCTTTTTTCAGGTCAGGTCATGTGCAGCATTTTGAAGTAAAGTGTTTGGCTTTTAGAGTCTGAGTGAGGCTTTGAGCAAACATTTCCATCAGCAGCAGCTGCAGGTTTCGGTCTGATGAACTTGTTTTTCTTGACTGTGCTTCTGCAGATAACCGGGCTGCTCATGAACATGCAGGTGAGGAGCCTGTGCAGCTCTGGCTGCTTTCACCGTCATCTCTGCACGGTGCTTTCAGAAGTTCTGACTGTGTTTGAACTCTCGTTTCAGCTGCTCATGATCCCTCTTATCATGTCGGTTCTGTACGTCTGGGCCCAGTTCAACAAAGACACCATTGTTTCCTTCTGGTTTGGTACACGGTTTAAGGTGGGCGGGTTGAGAAGATGCTTTCATGAACACAGTAACAACAAACCGTCATGAAAACGATTAACACCAACTCCTGATCTCTTTCAGGCCTATTATCTACCCTGGGTCATCCTGGCCTTCAACTTCATCATAGGAGGCTCGTGAGTAAAGATCTTCCTGTGAAGTGTAGAATGATGTGTTCCAGCGGGACCACTCACAACCCGCCGCTCTCTGTTCCCCGTGCAGTTTTATGAACGAACTGACAGGAAACCTGGTGGGCCACCTCTTCTTCTTCCTCATGTTCAAATACCCCATGGATCTAGGAGGACGCTCTTTTCTGTCCACACCAGAGTTCTTGTGAGTTGAAAAGAACGCAGCGTTTTATTACAAATGAGCGTCGCATTGATGTCACGCCCCTGCACACAGCATAAACATGAACACGCAAATGTTATTCATACAAATAAGTCATTCTGTGGACTAGCCGCACACCAACCCCAACCTTCTGTGGACGTAGCATATTATAACAACAACATTTCAATATTTCAATAATAATTTATGAAACCACTGAGTTCTGGTGATTAAAAACAATAGTTTATTAAAAAATACTTCCAAATCCTTTTTTTTTTCAGAAATTGTCTCCAAACGCAATGCATTGTGGTCTATATTCTCCAATCTATAAGCATCAATGCAATCTTGGTTTTTTTATGCAAAGAATTCTGGGAAATTTCTAGGGCGCATAGTTTTGGAATTGTAGATTCCGACAGCACTACACAATGGTTAACACGCTACTTAGTGAATTTTATTTGTCAGAATCAGAAAGTTTGACTCCAACCGGTACAAGTACAGCCTTTTACATGGAAGTCGATGGGAAATTGCTCCATTTTGAAACTGGTTTCCAGTGGTCATTTGAGGAACAGCAACTCTTGGTACTTCCTGGTTGGGTTCTATTTTAGGAAAGAAATGTTAAGTTCTGTTTGGATGAAATCAGGCTAATATTCCCTTTTCTATTTTTGATAAATTAACTGTTTCATTAAAAAAATAAATTGTATCAGTATTAAGAGTTGTTAACGCAAAAAATGTTAGCATGTTTATATGAATACCATTGGTGTCAATGATAAATGTAGTTGTTTGTAGTTTGTATTCTAACTACTCACAGCTGTTGTACTTTCAGTGGTGTTGGGAGGGGACTTTATTCTGACAGTCACTGTTACAGAGCTGTCACAAGTTTTACATAAATCTGAGACTTGTCCTGCCTGGCCTTGTGTTTTACTTTTACATCAGTTTCTCTTTCCATTGCCAAGGTGATTGTGTCTGCACCATCTGAACATAAAGAATTTAGATTTTCTCGCTCTACCAGGATCTTTTTAAGAAATTTACATCTTTTATTTCTTTTCCTGAAAAATTACGTTTTTTCTTTGTTGTCTCTAAATGCAGACTCTACCTCCTTTCGCAGGTATCGATTCTTCCCCAACAGGAGAGGAGGAGTGTCGGGCTTTGGAGCTCCTCCCAGCAGACGACCGGCTGCCCAGGACCCCGCCGGCCGAGGAGGGGGAGGCCAACACAACTGGGGACAGGGCTATCAACTCGGGGGGGAATGAGGGAGCTCTGGCCAACATATGGAAGAGCGGCCGATGTTCCGGACTAAACACGCTCTCGCCTCCTTATTTTATATCCCGTTCAAGGAAATCAAACCCTCAACTTTAAATTGAATTTATGTCTGCTTTAAGATTAAAAATTACATCTGAGGAAGCACAGCAGGACTCTGTTCTCCAAGTGAAGACGCCATTACAACAGAGGGAAGAACGGTTTCATTCTAACGCCACTCTTTTCCTGCCTTTCTCTAAGACAGTCAGGACAACATGTTTCTCTCTCGGTGACGCCAGATCTGATTCCATTGTAACACTTTCATGCACTGGGAGGGCTGTCCTTCAGCAGAGCGCCATCTTTGGGTCTGTTTTCATGGATGTGAAATATTACATGACAGCTGGGTTTTCTCCTGTTGTAAAGACCCAAATGTAAACGTAAGGATGGATCGTTGCTCTTTATTGTAAATAAAACTTTTTTTGAAAGGATACAAGGCCTCATTTCATTAGAATTCCACTCATTTGCAGCCTAACTTTTAAAAACGTAATGCCGTCTTTTTTTTTTTTTTTTTAGGACAGTTTCTGCTGAGCTGCAGGAGAATATTAGAAATATACCTCAGTTGTGGGTGGGACTGTTGATGTGGAGCAACCCCGACCCCACTTCCCATCACCCATCTCTTTATACTTTCTAGCTTACAAGCTTTTTCAACAGCATTTTTTTTCATCTGCTCCTGATTCACAACAAGTTAAATAAAAAAAAAGAAAACTCAGAAATTCGATTATTATACAATTACTGTGTTTTTATTGACCTGCAGCAAGCCTGAAACAAAGAAGCGTTTGATATTCTGTGCAGCGTCCTGGATAACTGCTCAGACAGAAACAGCAGCAGGGACGCAGCTATACACCTGCTCCAACCTGAAATGTCTGCTTCAACCTCCCGCCCTCCGCCCGCACAAGAGAAAGCTAAAAACAAACGGACACCTTTCAATCTTTTTCTGAAAATGAGAGCTGACGGACATGCAGCTGGAGAAAGTTGACATTCTAGTTTGTTTTTTGTCGGTCTGTGTTTCTGCACATTCATGAGCTTCAGGTTCCACAGTCCAGAATGAATCCAGCAGTAAGAGTTCAGGAATCTTCTTTTTTAACATGCTTGCGATATTTTCTCCAACAGGCTTATGGCAAATCCAGCGGAGAAAGATTCGAATAGAGGCGGGCTAAGCTGAAATACATCGCTGTGCCTCCTGCAGAGGAAGCGTCAGGCATACACAGGAAAGGCAGCGTGGTGTGATCGGACAGACCCTTCACTCTTTTCTCACTTCAGAAATATTCTGATCCAAGAGCAGCGGATAAAAAGAAAAGAAAAAAAAGCGTACAGAGCACGTGTCTGCAGCGCTCTAGGTCATGGCCCACAATGCACTTCTACTCCCTCCCGCCACACTTTAGTCACTACTTCATTATAGCATGGCGTCTGATAGTGAGAGCAAGACGATCTCTAACAGAGAAAAATGCAAGTGCCTTCAGTCTCCTCAGAACGAGTCAAAGGATTTTCAAAAAATAAAAAGATTTGAAGCAAATACACTATAGTACATTTTGATCTTAAAAGAAAAACAACATTCCAGATTCAGAACAAACATTCAGAATAAAACTAAACAAAACTCGCTTTTCCAGAAAAAAACTGTACAAACCTTTTAGTTATACAGACTAAATATGTACAGAGGCCTTTCTTAAAAAAGAAAAAAAAAAGTAATAAGGTAATAATATACTGAGTCCCACTTTGGCACTCTTCTTAGAGTCAGCACTTCACCGCTTACTGGCATCACAGCTTCTTGACTTGGTCGTTTCACCGATGAAATCAACATTTTTCTGCACCTGGAAAGATGAGAAATTCATTCATTCCTGACAATTCTCATTTATCGTCACTTTGTATTTGCATCTTCTGACTGATGTGGTTCAGTCCATGTTTCACTGCTAATGATGGTGTTCCAGTGCCATCTTTTTCTGAAGGACGGATCAGAGGTAATTACTCTCCAACAACGTCCGGAGCATCTGGAGGCAGCAGCTGCAGCATCTCAGCTCGGCGTTTTTGGAATCAGAGCAACAGTCTCAGCCTGTGGGAGGAGAAGCACCTCCTGACAACCAGGAGTTGAACTTCTCCTTTGAAACAGCTTTCGTTGCTAAACGCGCGTCCTTTAACGTGCGTCAAATGCCCAGTGCGTACATACAGTGGATAGAAAAAAGTCTACACACCCGTGTTAATATTCCAAGTTTTCTAGATGTAAAAAAAGGAGAGAAAGCCAAATAATTTCAGAACTTTTTCCACCTTTAATTTGATCTGTACAATGCAGTTGAAAAACAAACTGAAAATCTAAAATTTACACAAAAAAAAAAAAAAAACATGGTAGCATAAGTGCACACAGCCTTAAACTAACACTTTGTTGCAGCACCTTTTGCTTTTGCCACAACACTCAGTCTTTTAGGGTAGGAGTTTATCCGCCTGGTGCATCTGGATGTGTCTATATTTTCACACTCTTCTTTGCAAAACTGCTCCAACTCCAACTGACATCTTCTGTGCACAGCCCTCTTCAGGTCACCCCACAGACGTTCAATCACAGTCAGGTCTGGACTCCAGCAGGCCATTCCAAAACCTGTATCTTATTCTGGTGAAGCCATTCTTTTGTTGATTTTTATATGTGCTTTGGGTCATTGTCGTGCTGAGGGATGCAGTTCCTTTTCATCTTCAGCTTTCTAACGGAAGGCCGAAGGTTTCGTGCCAACACTAACTGGTATTTGGAACTGTTCATAACAGCCCCAGTTCCAGCTGAGGAAAAACAACCCAAAAGGATGATTCTGCCACCACCATGCTTGACTGAAGACTTGATGTTAATTTGGTGATGTGCAGTGTTATTTCTGTATGCCAAATACAGCTTTTGAAATGATGTCCAAAAAGTTCAGTCTTTCATCAGACCACAGCACATTTTTCCACTCGTGTTTGGGAGATTTCAGATTTCTGTTTGCAAAAATAAGCCGGGCTTGGCGTTTCTCTTTGCTACCTTCTTTTCCACCTTTGTTTTCTCTTTCTCTTTGTGCTACACAGCAGGGATTTGGAAATTCCTTCAGTGTTGCCTTTGGCCTCTTGGCAGCCTCCCCGACTAATTCTCTTATTGTCTTTTGATGAATTTTGGATGGACGTCCTGTTCTTGATAACCATGGTGTATTTCATTCCTTAGAATTCCTTTTGTTTTTCTGTTCTTTTTCTTTACATTATAAAAATTTGGCATTTGAACAAGGATGTGTAGACTTTTTATGTCTGCTTTAGCTTAAAACTTCATGTGACCCTCATCTTTGTTCAAGAAAAATGAGTTTCTTAGTTGAACCCACCGTCAGCCTGTGACTTTCCCAGGTTGGTCCAAAGCCACAACTTCTATGTCCGTTGCAAGTTTTTGTTGCTCCACTCCTCCATCGGTCTCCTCTCCAACAGCCACGGTGACCTTTACCCACCTGGCAACCAAGGCACAAACCTTCAACAATCTGAGCACCACGTCACCACGTTTTTTAGCATTATTTTCGTCTCTTTAAACTCACTTCTCTTTGTTTTCAGGACTTGTGCTGGTGTGGTCCTGCCGGGCCCGACTCAAGCCGGCCACACCCAGGACTAGTCTGTCAGTTAACCACTGAAGTTTGTCCTGCTGGAACAACTTGGAGTTCTCCGTTTGTGCTTCATTCCCACTGGCTTCTTCCCCTGCAGACAAGGCTGTAAGGACGACAGGAGAACATCAGACCTTCAGTGAACCATAACAATCTTCATCTTCTCTCCTGAACTCACCCTTCACAGCACTGACTTCCACAGACGAGCTCTGCTGTTTCTCAGAACTCTGACCGTTTTGTTCTAGCCCTGCTGCTGGCAGAGTTGCCAGGTTCTGGAAGCCTTCCATCCAGTCCAGAGTTTCCCCGTTCTTCAGGGCCGAGCGATGCTCCTTAAACCAGCGGACGATGTCGGTGCGTCCCAGGCTGGTCTGAGCCTCCAGCTGGCTGTACTCCTCAGGAGTTGGCCACTGGGTCCGGCAGAACATCTGTCAGGAGAAGAAAGAGTGAACGTAAATTTGAGGTTTTGCTGAAATGATTTTTTAAAAATACGGAGTTCCACCAACTTTTCAGTCAGAAAAATCAGTCAAAGTTAAGGAGGAGTTGCTTTTTCACTCACTTTCAGCTCAAGTTAAAACTTTTTCCCTCCTGCCTTCTTTAATGAGATCGAAACAGAAGTATTTAAATACATAAAAATATGTAAATAATACAAATGAACTTATGTCAAAATAACTTGCTGATTTCAAATGTTCTAAATTTGATTTAATTTGTGTTTAAACGTCCTTTCAAGCAGACTATCTCTGGATCACTTAAGGTGGGTGGAACCTGCAAGCCCACTGACTGATCCTTTGACATTGATTTATTTTGGTAGACACCTACTTGCTTCTGTTTCCAGTCTAGCTAAAAACTACAAAGACAGACATTGATATGAAAATGAAGCTGCAAGAAAAAAAAATTGAAAGACTCTTCTTTGGATGAGGTTTTTAGAACACTTGTTGCCGTTCATACCCCATCACAAAACAGGCTTCACCTCCTCAAGTATGACAAAAGCATAATAGGAAAAGCCAAAAGTCGAGAAAAAAAAACAACCTTTGAGTTAAAAGTGTTACTGTAACATTGTAGAAAAACTTCTGTTACATTGTAGGGAATTTTATTTTAAAGGCCCACTCCAATGAAAACTGTATTTCAGGTGTTTTTAACATGTTATTGTGGTATTTTTCAAATGATGGAGGACATGTGTAAAATATATTAAGCTCACAGTTGCATTTCTGAGTATCTCTTGATTCAAACTGTTCTGAATCAGGAGCAGATGAAAAAACATTGTTGGAAAAAGTGCTTATTAGTGATACAGAAAATACGATGTGCGGGTCACAAGCTCCCTGCTCCGTTCAAATCTGAAGGATCCACTTGAAGAGGACTAGATCTATTAGATAGATGTTTGTACATTTTAAAAAGGTGAAGCTCTTTTATGAGGTTTGCTACAGTGTGTCAGTGCTGAAGCGTGACCTTTGGTTTAACAGCTGACCTCCATCCTCAGCATGATGACAACAGGTTTCGTCTCCGCTTACCTCTCTGAGCAGAGCCAGTGAGTCGGTGGAGATGGTTGGGGGGCTCAAAGAGGCTGCCGCCATGGGAGGATGAGGAGAAGAGCGGGATGACGTGAGTACGGGAGGCGACGTTGAAGCGGAGAGGGTGGCCGGCTGAGGGGAGAAAACGGCGAGCGCAGGAGGGGAGGAGGAGGAGGAGGAGGAGAGGACAGGTGGGAACGAAGAGCAGTGCAGCGGCTTCCCGTTGTGCTCTCGGTGGGGGGCCCCGTTGAGCAGCGCTACTCCTGGCCGCTCGGACCTGTCCTCTGTGTTCTTAGAGGCTATGGTGAGTAAAACCTTCTCCATATTGTCCCTCAGTGCCCTGCGCTCTGAAAACCAGCAGTCCACCTCCGTCTTGGACAGCCTGGTCTCCTGAGCCAGCTGGCCTGCAGCGGAAGACAGTTTGGAAGATGGGATGAGAAGCGTTCACTCTTAGTGGACGCGTTCTCCTTTTAAAAAAGCGCCTCTCACCAGGAGGTCTCAGAAAGGGGCTCATTAAAAACATTTCTGCTGTTTGTGCCACCATAGGCAGCGTGGAGCGTCCCCAGAGTAACAGAAAACTGAACTCACAGGCTGTAATCATGCAGAAACAAGAAAACACAAACTCACATCCAAGTCCGACACTAAAACAAGAATCGGAAAATGAAGCCATCTGCTCCAAAAATAAAAAAACAGGCTCTGCAGTGAGATGTCCCAATCTCATGTGATCGGAAATTAGCCCTGAAAAACTAATATTCCTAATGTTACATCATTAATGTTTAAGAATTATTCACATTTGATCAAAAATATTCAATCGTCCTGAAGATGCTAAAGCTGTTTTTGCTTCACTGCCGAAGCTACTTCACAGACGTTCACTGTTTAAGTGTGAAATGATAAAAGAAGGTTAATTAAATTAAAAAAGGGGAAAAACTTGGATCTGGTTGATAAATTAGTTCTTTTTTTTAAGTTTACAAAAGTATCGGATCAGAACTCTGTATCAGCAGATACTCATAATTCGATGGCTTTGAATCGGATCAGGACATCCCCACTAAATATGTCACTTTAGACTACTATGTGCATAATCTATGAGGGCTGATGTTTGCAGGACAATTCTTGCTGAAGTATAAAAAAGAAAGTACTGTTCAAACACGTCATTGTGACTGGAATGAAGGTGAAACCTGTGGATGTTCAGGAGTTCATACCCAGCTCTGCCTCTGATGGGGAGGAGCTTCTCTGGAAGCTCTCCTCCAGCGCCTTCAGCTGCTCAGACGTCTTCCCCTTCACCCTCTCCAGCAGGGGAAACTTGTGAGGAACCGCTTTCTTTACTGGGACGTCTTTAACGGGTGGCACTGCCTCCGCTTTTACCAGCACGGGGGGCGTCGGTATGTCTACATGGAAACACCGCACAGATACACACATTCATGAAAAAAGTGAACTGTCTGTTTATTTTTTGGAACTTCTCTGAGGTTGCTCCTCCTACTTTTGAGATTGAGGAGCCTCTGTTCACTGAACCACTTCTTTATCTCTCCTCTGGACAGACCGGTGGTCTCGATTAGCCTGTAAATCTGTCACATCACAATGTCAAATGCAAACATCTGCATCTACTGGTGATGGCAAAACAGCGAGACAGCGACACAAACTTACGAAAGGAGTTTGGATGTTGTTTTTGTGATGAAGTGATTGCACTCACTTATTCTTACCTCATCTTCCTCGGGGAATGGGCACTGAGTGTAGCTGGACCTCAGAACAGACAGCTGCTCTGCTGTCTTGTTGGGGTCCACGGTGAAGCTCAGGACTTTGGAGGACGCCGGCCTGGAGGAGGCTGCAGGCACAGAGACGGTCTGAATGATGGAGGGCCTTTTGCTCTCTGCGCTGATGACGGGACAGGTCAGGGGCCGCTTGAGCGACTGCGCCACCTGCAGGCAAACAAACCAAAACCAACATTCCGACTGTTTTTTTTTGTCCCTTCAGGTGCCTGAAGTCTTCTTTAGCCGGGTATCCTTACCTGGTTGGCGACTGTGAGGGCCAGAGGAGCGCAGGTGACGGTAGAACCGTTGGCTACAGGGGTCAGCACGAGGCTGCTTTGGCCCAGAAGCTGACAGGGGAGGGACTGGAGGACAGAAGCTGTCTGCTGCAGGGGTTTGGAGGCGGTGCTGTACACAGGCTGGGCGGGGCTGGAGTGGGAGCTGATCTGGGAGGCGACCACGGTCAGTGTCTGAGGCACGGTGGAGATTGTACCATTGAACATTTTCTTTCTGGCTTCTTCCACCTGAGATAATAGAAACCGTAAAACATGTTAATACATGTTTTTATTGGAATTTTGCATGTTTTCTAAATTTTGCAAAAATAATACACAAAAAAGACATTTCTACTCTAAACTATATTATTTGCCACTTAACTGAACTGATGAAAGAAGTATTATACATTAAAGTAATATTACAGACTTTAAATATATGACACACTCTAGAAGTAGTGAGTATGTCTCTGAGGTTAGAAGGACATGGGACCGAAGCAGATGCTCTAGAAGTCCCTCCACGCTCACAGCACCTCTTCTGGAGACCAGCTGATGCCCTGCTTAAGCCGCTGTGTGGTGAACCAAACTTTGATCTGCTCCTCCGGGTGCTTTGATGCTGCGGTGAGCCAGGACAACTCCGCCTGGGTGGGGTACGGAAACTTGTTGAATGAAGAGATGAGGGTCAAGTTATCGTCAAGGGAGGGGTTGTACTTGGTTGTGTTCAGGGGCACTGCGATCTTCGGCACCTGAAAGAGAACAGGGCTGTTACAGGCGGAGCAACAGACGAGCATTCTAAACCTGAACATGAAACACAGTGTCAAAAATACTTGCACATTTTTAATTCAAAACATAAAGTTTGCTAATGTTACACTCTCAGATTTGCTAGTTGTGCAATTTTTAGGAACATTTTCAAGCTTTATGCTGTGATGCAACACAAAAAATATATCTAAATGTTTAATAATCCATCAGGTTTTATAAATTTCATCTTTATAGACTTATTGTTTTTAGTAATTGGACTATCAAATTAGACATTCAAATGTACAAACATTACTTTAAGTCTGCTCTTTAAACTTTATAGACTTAATGCATCCATCAAAATCAACAAACACTTGATGGGGAAAAACCTCATGTTAATAGTAAGGGGTACTGTTTGGCAACAGCATATGCAGGATATGGTCACGTGACCTTTACTTTGCATTGTTCTTGTTTAAAGACAGTTTTTAACTTCAGTTTTGGTCAGCTGTTACATCATTAATGTTGGAGCATGCTCAGTAAACAAAATTAAATAAAAATAATTTAAAAAAGAAGATTCAACAGTTGCCTGCAAATCATAAAACAACAGCAATATTTAACATTATGACGCAAAAAAATGCACAACAGAAATATTTGCTTGAATTTAGTTTCTAGTCACAATGTAGACCTGTTTGTAGCTCATATTATTAAAATGTTTGGGAATTACGTTGTCATTTTATATCAATCCTCTTAAAGCCTTGTTATGGGACATATGAAAGGGCCAAATGGGGGATTAAGGTTCAGCTACTTTCAAACTTTTAAAACAAACTTTTGTAAAAAAATCTAAAGGGTTTTCTCTTGAGTTCCATCCCGTTTGTTGTCTGAAAAGGTCAGAATTTGATAACGTCACACCCAACCAAGACGAGAAGGAGACAACTGGGATGAGAAAGAACTCGATGCAAACTGATGGTCACACTCATCACTGTAGCCACGCTGGCTAAAGCATAAACCGTTTAGGTACCATCACCATACAACCAGGTGGATTCAGGCTGTGTCCTTCCAGGTGCTTTTCTGCTGTTCAGTTCAGGCAGGTTCAGCAAGATTAAAGTTGGTTGCTGGTTGTTTTTTTTAACAGTTCATGTGTACTGACATGAATCTGTGCTCAGGGTGCGCTGACTTTACCAGGTAAGTTGGAGTGTGCACAGATAAAGCAAAATACTTTCAGGCTTTAAATGACCTACATTTTGCAGAATCCACTTTTTTAAACTTTTAAGTGTATTACAGTGTTCCTCACAAAAACATCCCAAAAGCAGGATTTTGTTGCATTCATGCATCTCTGAGCATTCCTCTAAAACCCTGCTCTCTGAGCACCAGCCCCTTCCAATCCACGAAACAGAGTGGGTCCTCACATTGTGATGTCACAAATGGAACAGCCCCTTCCAGGAAGACACTGTGCTGCCAGCACCGACCCCGGCTCTAGGATGACGTCATCAAATGGACGGCGCCCCCAAGGAGCGAAAAGCGCATTGAGAACTGACACCCCACGGCCAAAGTCTCCCTGCTCTGCTCCAAATGGCATGAATGCGCTTGCAGACAAATACATCCATTAATATCTAAATTTTCCCCATCTAGTTCAAAACTGTACAGCTGAACACCTCTGATATTGGATTAACCAGATTGCTACACAGACAGAAGCTAAGGTATGGAGGAGATTTTCTTTGCTTGACCGATTTTAAAACTTCATTCAAAAATCTTAGTTGCAATAAAATGAACCCTCAGTCTTCTGTAGATTCAATGTAGATTACTTGGATCTGAACTGCTTTCTTGATGTAATTTGCGCTGATTACATGTCAAATTGGTATTTGGAGTTTTTGAGTTCTGATTTCTTGTTGTATTTCCAGTAAATGAAAATATTTTTAACACCAGGTTCTCACCTTCAGCTGAAATTTGATCCCTAATCTTACCTGGGTGTAGTTGAGAGGCTGCTGTAAAGAAGGCATGATGTGAGAAAGGCCGCCTGCTTTGATGAGTGTGGACTCTGGGATGATGACGGTGCCGTTCACGTTGAGCGCTGTTATGGCTTTCTTGGACAGGTCTGATGCGGCGGTCCCCAGCTGAGGTTCAGTCCGTTTGTTATCTGCTGACGTGACCTTTGCTTTGTTAGCTCTGACTGTGCCGCCTTTGCTCTGCGGCAGCGTTACCGGTTTGTCCCCTTTGGCGGATGTGGCGCTGGCAGTGCTGTAAATGACGGCGTTGCTGCAGCCCTCTATCGTCTGTTCCAGGATCGTCTGATTGTTCATCTTGATGCGTTTGAATTTGAAGTTGCTCTCCCCCGGATGGCGTCTCTCGTTGTGTTCCGTTAGGGTGTCAAACTTCTTTGTGTTGAAGTTGCAGACGGCGCACAGGTACAACGGGTTGAGAATGACATTTGGATGGTTGGAGTCCACGTGTTCTTTGAAAGTGTTGAGATTCTGGGTGGAGAAGGTGCAGTATTTGCACTCATAGCCACCCTGCTGCTTGCGTGGAGGTTTGGAGGGTTCTGAAGGTTCTACTGTTGACTTGTTCAAAACTTTGTTTGTATCTGAGACCTTGGCATTGAGGTCAACGTCCATTGACGATTCTCCGTCTGTACTGGGTGGTGCACTCATGAGCCCTTCGTCAGTGTGGTTCTCTGCTGTTGTCTAAGAGAAGAAAATGAGACAACTTTAAAAACAAAGGAGGTGCAGAAACTTTCAGAAACTCCATTTATGTTTTTTTTTTAGTTCCAACACATAGTAATTCTGATTTCCTAATCATATTTAACCCAAAATAACTGATGTTTCTGTGCTCTTGCCTGAACATCCATGGGATGGGACTCCTTCTCTTCATCATCCAGCTCCATCATGGTTTGCTCTGGGCGGATCATACAGGGGGTGGAGGCTTTTCGTCTACTGGACATGTTGGTTGCAGATCCTGGCTGCGTCCTGGTGGACCGCTGGCCTCGGCTGAAACTTGTACGTGGCCAGGGATGTGGTAAATGAGGCTCAGAGTCCCAAGCAGCAGGACTACTGAGATTGAGCAGTACTTTTTGGAATTGGACTCGGAGCGAAACGTCTACAGAATTCGTAGTGATTAGTGGCGTAAGCTGGGCGCACCGAGCGTCAGCTCCACCACCAGCAGACTTCCTGTAACTTCATGACGGGGCTCTGCCTGTATGGAAAACAGAGAAACCGGGATGAAAACCTACAACTGTGAAGCTACATTCACACTGCCCTCTGCAACATGCGCTCATGCGATCACTTCCAATGAAAAGGAAATTTGGGTTTCATTCTTTTAAATGCTTCATTCTTTTCATGCTTTTAAAACTCTAGCATTCACACATAGCTATGCAAGTTTCTATGACCGTTTTTGGGTTCTAAACCAGGTCGAACTTGACCAATCAGGGACTTGGTTTTGGTAGTGACGTATGAATGGTGTCCCTTTAAATTCTCAGAGGAACCAGCTTTTTGAAAATTGATCATGGAGGATAAATTAATAAATGCGGTTTGTGTCCGGCTGGAATTCTATGACACCAAGTCATTCATACTGTATATTGGAATGGAGCTGTGATAGAAAAAGCCTGGAGCAAGGTTCAAAAGAAAGGCACCGCTTTGACACAAGCCTCTTCCAACTGTAGGACGGGGGACAGTAAACAATAGAGAAAGAAGAAGAAGCCTCTTCCTTTTTGTCCAGTGTGAACACCATTGGCTATAAACGCATACAAGAACCTGCACATCATATGCCTGGCGTGTACATGGTTTACACAAGATCATATTAAGGAATTTGAATCTAAAAATTCTGCTCCACTGTGGTATCAATAGGATGAAAGCATCAGAAATGCAAATGTTAGTGCTGGAAGGTGAAGAAAAGGTGGACAAACATCATGTCATAAAGAAAGGCAGGTTCTCCTTCTACGCATTAGGAAATCCAGCTGGACTAACTTACAGTGAGAAAAAACATGTGAGATCACTGATTTACTTAAAAAATCAGCCTACACTGAACGTCTGTGCTAGTGTGCAATACCCATCATAGAAACACTTCAAGAGTGTAAAAAGAGACAGAGTGTAAAAAAGATTCCACGAAAACCACATGATGTGATTTTTCATGAATCTGTTTGTATAATGGTGCAGAAAATAACACAAAAATACAAGTTTGCCTTAATTCTTTGTAATGTAACCCTGGTTGTGAATTACAGAGGTCAAAGGTTTCCTGCAGGTGTTTAGCAGGTTTGCACTTTAGCTGTTTTGGTTCATTCTTCCTTTCAGATCTTCTCAACAACACACTTCAAACTCCATTCAGAAATGATCTATTATACTGAGCTCCAGAAACTGGCTAGAAAACTCCTTCGTTGCCCAGGCGATGCGTTTGCTGCTTTGGTTCCAACACTCTTCAGGTCATTGACCTGAACTGCGTAGTTCCAGGGATGTTTCTTCACTGTTCTTAAGATCATTTGTACCCCACCAGCGGCAGGTGGAGGACGACTCTCTTGTATTTCATCCAGTTTTTCATAATTACTCCAACAGTTTTCAATCTTTTCTCATAGAACTGCTTTTTTAATCGTAGATTTCAGACCTGAAAAAGAACTGAGATGAACCAGTCTTATTCCTGGTGTCCTTTGACAACTCTTTGGTATTGGTGGAGAGGCTGCAGTCTGGCAGTTTAAGAGTGTGGACAGGTGTCTTTTATAGTATAGGTAACAAGTGGAGGATGAATGAGGTTCATCCTCCACTCCAATAGAAGTAACAGGGCTGTGAGGAAATTAATTCTTCCTTATTTGTAGGAGATAGTTATTGGAGGGGGAGGAGGGTGCTTGGTGGCGCAGTGGATGGCGCTCTTGCTTCACAGCAAAAAATAAACGTAAGGGTTTAGAAAAAGGATGGATGGTGACAGTCTGGACTAATCAAACTTAATGTTAAACAATAGCGAGTCTCGCAACATCCCTCTGATGTAAAGATGTGTCATTTACTGTTACTGTTATAAAACATTATAGATAATAACAGCTCAATACATTTTTTTAAGTTGCAAATGCCAGGATTATCATCTGAACTCAAACTTTACAGATAGAGTTTAAGGGATAAATTATAGTTTAGTTATCAACCACATTTTTATCACATTTTTAGCCAATAAATCAATTACATACTGAATACATTTTAAAGCATAATTCAGATAATAATTAATGTTATCAAGTATTTCTTTGATTATTTATATTTTTGTTTCATTAAAACTTTTTAACAGTTAGTTTGATGCACAGACAGGAAGAACGCTCCATAAAAATACAGTAATTAAGTTAATGTACGAATTTCCATCACTTTCCTGTGTGATCACAACAGGTAATCAAACAGAGACAAATCCAAAGAAACTCTTCCTTTAAGACATTCTGAAGAAGAAACTTAAGTAAACACTGCAAGTAAACACTGCAATACAAGCATGAAAAACTAAATATACTTTTCAGTCAGCTTTTTACTCCCAAGAGCTCAAAAACTCAAAAAAAAAAAACAAAAAAAAGCTGAAGAAACCAGTAAAAACACTGTCAAAAACAAAAACAAAAAAAAAATTATAAAGAAAAAGCAAACGACTGCAGACAAAGCAGCTAACGTTACTGAAAAAGACCATTAACATTTTGACGGTCTCGAGGATGAACATTACACTTATTATTTTATAAATCAAACCAGTCGAAGCAGAAATTAAAATCTGACAAAATACATTTACAGCACTGTTGTGGGAAAACTCACATGCATTTCACCAACAAGTCTGTTTTATACATAAAAAGATGTATGAAAATGCAGGTAGGATTGTTTAACTAGGTGGGAGAACACGTATAACAGTTCATAAAGGAATTATTCACTGCATGACACAACACAAAGTTGTAAAAAACACAATCAAGTATGTGTGCTTAGTAAATAAAATGAGTGAAAACTGAATTAAAAAATGTGCTAATTAGGTTTACTTTTAGCTTTCTCATTCTGACACTTTGTCAGCTGATCACACAGTGGCAGATTTGTGCCGACTTCCTGCTGACGCTCCCACTGGAACAGAATGTGCAAGGATTGTATGATGAGTAGTATGAATCAGATTTTAGAGCTTCACAAACTCATCAAAGCCTTCAGGTAGTGTTTGTAAGGGTCAGCAAGACCAGATCTGTGTAAGCACAAGACCGTTTACATCTACACCACAGAAATAAGTATGACACAGACAGGTTACAGCAGCAAAAATGCTCATGGTAAACACACAAACGGATGCCAGAGTTCCAGCAAAAAATGAGGAAATGATCCAAAAGGAAGAATGGAAACCACTGACCGTGCCACATTCAGTGACGTTTATTTTCTACTCTGATGGGTCTGAACTCCTGCATGTCTGCACAAAGAACCTGCTACCGCTGCTTTAGAACTGGCTGATGAATTAGTAGTATACCAATATTACTAAATCGTCTTATTGCAAATGATTACAAATAAATTAAAAACAAAAAAAATAAGAAACTAGTTTCAAATAATGATTGAAATGGAGTGAAATTAAATACAATAAATGCACATTATTTTACAGTTAATTAAATGAAAGTCAAAAATACTATAATGAATGTAAAAGAAAAATACTATTTTGTGGTATTTCTCAGCATATTCCTTCTTGTATTTCCAGTGTTTTCAGCTTCTTCATGTCGTCACACCCTTCTTTTGGTAAGTAAATGACACTCTGACCTTTAACGCTCAAATCCTGTCATCTGGCGCTCGACTCATTGTCCCAAAATGTGTCAACTCCTTCAACAGCCCACTTTAGGCGTCATTAGAAAGGCATCCTCATTACCATGGAGTCACTATAGCAACGCAGCTGGACAAAGTCAGTTCTACATTCGAGCTTGTGGCAGAGGCTGTATGGCACCTGTGTGATCTATTAAAACATTCAAAACCTGAACAAATTCTCTCAAATCTTATCTGAATTTTTTGTTACACGAAATCTCCTTTTACCACAGAGAAGTTTGCAGAAGAGATGATTCTGATTATTTACAGAGGCAGGAAGGAAGTGGACAGTTAAGTGGGTTCTGTGCAACTAAGTTTTAAAAAAAAATTAAGCAGACATTCACCACTGAACGTCAGCTGAAAGTAAGCCGGTGCGGTCCGGTACTGCATAGCAGTAAAAGATCTGGCTGGGGTACCCAGCACCAGCTGGAAAATCACATGTGTGTCTGCTCTTTGATGCTTTAACACATTCAAAAACAGCAGTGGGCTGAAACTGCAGCTAAAACTGTGAACCAAACAGCACTTTGTCTAATAATTTTAGTATCTGTGTGGTTTGTAGCATCTTATTACCGCTATAGAAAATGTGATTTACTCATATTTAAATAGATTTACGTCCTCTCTCCCCCACAAGTTATCCGCTAATTCTGTGGCTTCACTAAGCACACATTAAACCTGTGCGTCTTCAAGGGTACGTTTCATTTGTTGTCATGGGAAGCTTAATTCCTTCAAAGTCACAAAGGCATGTTTCTGTGCAAGTACAAAGTTGGTTAATTTGCAATGAAACAAGAAAAACTTTCAATAATTCGTAACATTTTCTGAGCACTAATGTGATTGATGGTTCAAGATAAAACATAATGCAATTTTAGAAGTGAAACATGCAACAAAAAATTAATTTATACTTGAAAAAGTCATTAAAAAAAGGAGGAAAGATTGCAGGTAAGGATGAAAAATATACAAACTAAAATTAGTAGAGAAGAAGATGAATATAAGAAAGTATTTATTTTATTTGGTATTCAAGTTATTTCGTACAATAATCTGTTAAAATATTTTTGCCACAAAACCTATCTATATTTTTATTTACAGTTGCGATTTAATCTCAGATGCATTTATCTGCATTGGGGTGCAAGGATTCTTTTAAACAATGATTTGATTCATATCATAATTTGTGGCTGCTGATCCGATTCATAGATGATTGTAGTTCATTTTGAACAATCTGATTGAATTTGACTCACTGACCTAAACTGGATCTAGGATATCTTTAGCTGAAATATCAATCACTGTGACACAGAAGTTTTCCAGATTCCTTGTATTTCTTGTATGATAATCAAGTGTAAATTAAATATGTGAACAAACAAACAAGTATAACAAGAATTAATGGCAAATCCGTTCACATTTTAGTTTCATAAAGTTCAGCCCACTGTTGTTTTTCCACATCAAAACAATACAATAGGAACATTATTAGTACATTCTACCATACCCTATGGTCACCTCTTTGCTAAAACCAAAGCGTTTCCACACATTAGATTATCGTCAATTCAATTAAAAACTGGCCTCAGACAGATCGATCCGGTTGGATTAATCAATTCATCGACCAATCATTACACCCCAATCTTCATTTACAGCTATTAAAAACGATGACGTAATTTGTTATAGGACCGGCATAAACAAAAATCTACTTTCACCCCTGGTGGAAATCCTTGAAGAAAGAACAATGCTGGCTTCAAGATATGGGATTAGTTGTTATTAATTATAGGAACAAAACGCACAAAATGTCAGATTACTTAGTCCCAAACTCAAGCCTCATCCTTAAAGTCCCACTTTTGATTGATTTCAAGAGCGTTCCCAATGCTCTTTTAATTATGATTGTCGTTTTTACCCCTAAAGCAAAGGCCCTGTGTTGTTTTCTAGGACATAGTTTCTGCAGAGTAGTTCATTAAAAGTTTGCCTCTGAGGTATAGGCAGAACAATCCCAACTTCCCATCATCTCTTTGTTTACATGCTCTCTCCAGCTAGCTTATAACCCAACCTATCATTGTTGGTGCAACAAAAATGATGAGCAATATTGGAGCTGTCCAGCCAGATGCCAGCTCGGACGAGGAAAACGAAGATGTACGTGGATCTGGTCGTCTGCATCAGAATGAAGCAGGGCAGGGAGCTTGTGGCCCGCCCAGCAAATTTTCTATGTCACAAATACAATCTTTTTAAAGAGCCATTTTCGTAAGATGACTCACAATGATGTGTATAAAGAAATACCCAGAAATGACATTTTAAACTTAATTTCCTATATACATATCATTAGAAGACTCATTAGAGTGGATCTTTAGTCAGGTCAGTCGGCTCCATCTGTTTGTCTGAGCGAGTCAGTCACTGAGTTTCCAGTGGGATCTGGACTGAAGCCTAAATGATCATTAAACTTGTATGAATCCTCACCCGGCTTCATTTTGCCCGGCCACACGCCAGTATCTGTTTTCCAGTTATTGATCCGGCTGGTGGGTTACTGCAATGCAACAGTGGAACCCTTTTTTTCTGAAAACTTTTACATAAAGCCACGGTGCAGCGGTTAATGCTCTGGCATTAATGAGCTTAAGCTGTGCACTGGTCAAACCGTGGAGAACACGGTTGCGATCAATAGCTGTATTCGACAGGGACGTGAGAAAACGGACAAATGACGCGGTGTGTCAGAAATATGATGGAGCTTCAAAAAAGGAGGCTTAGTGAACAAGGCAGAGCAGATGAGTCAGAGATGTCAGAATGTGACCTCAACATGAGGCGTCTTTGACAGCACAAATGGAAGCTTGAATTGTAAGAAAAAAAAGACGCATTTAGGCTAAACTTGTTGTGAAAAACCCTTGTAATGCTGCAAGACTTACATGAACAATAGTGAGTGAATAAAACAAGCAGGGATGTAGTCTTTTGTGAGCATCTTGTGCCAGAACTTTCTATACAAAGACAAGATCAGGGTAAAAAAAAAAAAAAATGAAGTGGGAAATGGAGTCCTCGTGGAGAAAAAAAGAATACTGCTGGAGCCGTACAAGAAGAACAGAACAGTCGATCACACCACGGCTCCAAAAATAAGCAGCACAGACCACGAGCTGCACCCACACTGCGCCTAACAGTGACACGACTCTACAGTCTTACTACTCCAGAAATCTGTTCGCTGAAGCATGAAGTTTTTGTTGCTTTGCATGTTTTACTGTCTCGTTCTCACAGTCCCCCCCCCCCCGACTTTCCTAATCCATAAATCAGTCCCACCAGAGAGGAGAACAATGCGTTTGTCAGACTTGTGTGGGTGAGGAGGAACACTGCCACAAATGCAGCGTGTCCCAGCAGGAGGAAGATGGAGGCAGAATTTTGGATTGACGCAGAATTAATTTAAATCTCATCACGCGGCCCCTCTGGAGCAGAGCGTGGCTGCAGTGTGTTTGAGAGCCTGCTGGATTCTGCATAGCAACAGAATAGCGCTCCTGCCGCTGACCTGCTGGGAAGACTACATGTGGATCAATGACAAAAATATAATTCTGCTGCCAAAATAGGGCCTACACTGTATTTATTTAGAACGTCAAATAATAGATAAATGACAGAAGTGGTACATCAGATAAGACATGCACAAATTCTGTAAACATGTTGTATTCACAAAACAAAACATTAAACCTGGTGTCTGAAGGACAATTGCGCATCAAAACCCCCCAGATGACAGAAGTCTTCTCCAACAAGATGAGGCTTTTTCTGAAAATCAAGTATCTTCTATGAAACTTCAAAAATTCATATTTTAAAAACTGCATTTACAAAAATTGCCTTTTGTGGACATTATTATTTCTCATAATTGTCTTCTTTATAATATGATGACCTTTTTCAGCAGTATGAAAGTGAGTGTGGCCTAAATGTTCTTACAAGGGTTGTACCAATTCATCAATGAATTGATTTCTATTCCAACGATCCAATCAGATCGATCTGTCTAAGGCAAGTTGTTGCAAATGTTAGACCATCAACAACTTGATTTAAAATGAAATTAATCAATGATATCAATCTCAGAAAAACTATTTGGATTGATCTAGGGTAGGTTTATTTTACTGCAAAGTAAAAATGACTAAGGGCCATCATAGCGGACATGATGTCAGAAAATGATCAACCGCCATTACCGTCCAATGTGTGGAAACACTTTGAATTTAGCGTATGACCATACAGTGTGTTAGAATGTTCTCATGACGTTCCTTTTTGTGTTATTTTGATGTAGAAAAACAACAGTGGGCTGAACTTTATTAAACTAAAATGTGAATGGATTTGACATTAATTCTTGTTTGTTTGTACACATAGTTAATTTATACTTAATTATCTTGCAAGAAATACAAGGAATCTGAAAAACTTCACCTTCACTGTTCAGTACCAGATATTATCTGTGAGTCACACTGGTTGAAGTTTTGAATAAAGATGTCCTGGATCCATTTTAAGTCAGTGAATCAGACCCATTCTGACTGTTCAAAATGATCCAATATTGACAATAAATCGTATCATCAACCAGAGATTATTTTATGAATTGTATCACAGTTAAAATGTATCCTTACACCCCTAGTTCTTGCAGAATCTTTTGTGTTGTTTTGTATTCTTGGAACAGCAAAAATAGAAGAGCAGAGCTTTCTTCTCTCACTAAAATAACCCAAATAAAAATGTACTTTAAATTTATTGAACCATGCAAGGCAGAACAACACCATGAGAGACAAAATAAAGGTAAAAGCCTTTATAATAAACTCAAATGAAGTTTTCTTGTTTGTCAATTTAAACTCTTTATTTTTAAATTACTTTGTATTGATTTTTTTCCATTAATGTCCTAATTTCTCCATTTTCCATTTCATTGAGCTTTTTAAACTAGATATATGTCATGGTCTACTTGTTGGTTCCTGATCTCCTTTATTTAGGTTCTCTGTTGTGTCGTGTTAAATAAAGCTGTACATCTTGACGTTCAAATCAGTTCAGATTCAACCGGCAGTGGTGCATGAGCAACTAATTTCCTGAATGGGCTCAAATGTAAGCAGAAACCATCAGATTAGACTGCTGTTGGGAATGTTTGGGTTCTTAAAGACAGTGAAGACTAGAACACCTTTAGAAACACAAGAGTTTTACTGCACTTACAGGCTAGCAGCACCTACCACTACTATTTTAAAACTAACATCAATACCGCCTTAACACAAAAAACCAGAAAGACATTAATGTAGACAAAAAGTCTCAGTGAGGTTCAAAAAGCTGCTACAAAGGGCACAATTGTGACATTTGTTGCTTTTTTTACTCCTTGTTGTGGATTTTTAGATGGGTATGCCCACATGTAAGTAACTTTTTCATTTATGTAGCTGTATCTGAAGTACATCTTTACCAAAAATGTTTTTAAAAAAATACTATTTAGAAAAAGCTAAACAACAAAGACAAATAATGTAAACTCAAAAAAATGTTCACTTTATCCCTTCAGGCGTCACCACTGATTCATACATTTGGTTTGCAGAGATTATTTATGCTGAATGCACTTCTTGACACAATCCTGTATGTTATCTGGGCTGGGGACCAGCACAGGAAGAACCAGACTTGGGGTCCCATGTGGCTACATAGGCAGTAGAGCAAATGGTCAAGAACTCACACTGGTTCATTGTGAACCCTGGAAAATGAACCTTGACTTCCCATGTGCCAGTTTAGCGCCTGACCAACTAAAAAATTAACTATAAGAGAAAAATCAGCATAAAAGAAATATTGTTCCGATAGGAGTAAAGACCCCATTGAGAACTGAGATCATCCTGATTTACACTCTTTCTGAGCTGTTTTTCCACATAATTATCTTATAATCAGCTCAGCCAACCAGAGTTCAGATTACTTTGTTAAATGGGACATAATTACATGGACTGAATTAGTTTGTATGAATCACTTCTTTATAAATCAAAGCACTAAGCAATCAGAGATTCTTTTTTAAAATAACAAGTTGATGGATTGTCAAAAATTAATTATCTCCAAGCTTTTCAAAACCTTCACAAACAAGAAACTTCTAAGTGAATCGGACAGAAAAAACGAAATTATTTTTTTACAACGAAAAAGGCATTAGAGGATCTCTTTGAGATCACAAAAACACATCTGACATTAAGGTTTATGTAGAGTTCATGCGGGAAATGCTTCCCTTCTTTAAATTATCATTACTGTGGTTTGAACATTGGAAAATGTCTTGAAAAAAGTACTAGAAGAAAATCTCTTGGCGTGTATTCAGACTGGACTCAGGAGTTTGTTTCTCCCAATAACCCAGAACAAATTTTCAGTCTGAATGCAAGCAGGCAGACCCTGGTCCGGGACCAGGAATCCTCTCACATCCATCTTTTGAGGTGGTCCCGGTTCGCTTTCAATGGGCTCTATGCACGATCTACTTCATCTTTCTAGCAAAACACCCCGAAATAAAATGCAAAAAGTATTTAAATTGTATGTGTCATCCTGCATAGCAAGCTTTGAAGGTAATTTGCTAAGGCTGATGTTATTTGCATAAACGACCAGCTCAAAAACTGATGGAAATTCATACTGGCGACACGTAATATGTGAAGGCAACATTTAGACTGCTGGATTGCCGCACGTATTTTAATTGCGTTCAAGGCTAAATGTTGTTACTGGTCGTACGTAATTAATGTTAAAGTCGGCCATATTTGGCATATTAGCTGTAACCGTAATCCTTAACTTTCCTCTGGGTCCACGCGGCCAAAAAAAAAAAAAAAGTTCCTGGTTGAATGAAAAAAATGTGTGCGAGCAGTCACTTTCATTTGGGCATAGTACACAGGAATAGTAGCAGAGATTTGCTAAGTGGATTCAAACAGTTAGCCACAACCGGAAATAAAAGAGTGGTCTTATTTTAAACCCAAAGTACATCACACAGCTCTGTACATAGAGCCCATTGGACCAAAATTTGGTTCGCTCTGAGTTTCCTCTGTCTGAATAGGCTTCATGCTCAGAGCAGAACAACTAAAATGGCCACCAGAGCTGGGCATTACGGGATGTAAGCAAAGTTAGAATAAGTGTGAACACGGTTTAAAACTAAGCGGACTCAGTCCGGACCAATGAACTTTACCAGTCTGAATACACCCTAATCTCAGTGAAAAATGAATGACTCACTGCACAAACCACCTATACAAAAGACAAATGATAAAAATATCAGTGTCACCCACTCTGAGGCTGATGGTTGAGTTTCCATGGTAACACAGCAACAAACAAAGATTGCCCTCCATCAAGCAGCAAGAATCACACAAAGGTCACGTAGTTTCATGATTGCACTAACGAGTGAACATACATTTTAAAGATTAAGCAGCTTACGCCTGGCTCACTCTAGACGCTGAACGGAGTTCCGCGCCGCTTTGTGGTGCTTCTGGGCGCTTCCGCGTCCAGTGTGAACCTGGCATAACGGAGTGCACGCTGTATCCACTTTCACTTGCAAATCACACCAGAGTGTATTTTTCCACGACTGTTGACAGGCCTCTCTGCTCAGCTGTGGTTGTTTTGAAGTTTGTTTTTTTTTGTCAAAATGTGTAAGTAAACAACTTCATAAAAATGTTTAGGCCATGTTTCTGCCTAACTGCTTCCTGCCGCTGTCTTGTTGATTGTGTTTTTACACCCCAGACCCCCGCTCCATTGTCGGCCTGCCATGTTGACCTGTGTGTGTGTGTGTTTTTTGGTGTTTTGTTTGTGTTTATTTTCACCTCTATAGACTGTTTACATACAAAAATGTGATCGCATTTGTCAATCGCGGCATTTTGTGAAAATTTGGTTATAGTTTGATAAGTGACAGGATTTTCTCGTGTGTCTCGGCGTAACTTCCTGCCAGCATTGACGCGGATTACTCGCGGAGAAAATAGACCAGATGCAGAAACGTTCCGCTGCGTTTCCGGTGCAGAGCTCCGCGGCGCTGCGCGTCTGATGTGAACTACATCATAGGTTAACGGGGGCCGAATGGAAGCGGCCTTCGTTCGCACCGCTTTGCGTCACTTCCGTGTCCAGTGTGAGCCAGGCCTGAACCACGCAAACTTAACCTCTAATTGATTTGCTCGGTCAGATGATATTCTAATAATACAATTAAGAATCAGATATCTACTTTTTTGCTAGCCAGAACATTTTACTTTGCAGCCTCATCACAACCAGTTTACAATCAATGTTAAGAACAAATGACAACCAGTTTTGGTTTAATGTTTTTTTTTACTTTAAGACTGATCCATATCCAGAAAACTTTCAGTAGGGTCCAAAGCTTTGGAACATGCAGACCCTGTTGACAAAACTAGCACAAAAAACAACAATCGTGTCTTCACATTTTGAAAAAGCATTCATTTTATTGGTTTTGAGAATGTACATTCCACTATTATCCATCCCAGGACACTTTATCCTTCCAGTCTACACATTTTTACTCGCTCAAAGCTAACTTGGTGCCGTTTAGGATTATAAAAACCCACCAACACCATTTTTCCGAAAGAGACGATGCACTGTGCACCAGAGGCAGCAGATACTGCAACGGGCCTCAGTGTGCTGCAGTATGACAGCACGTTCCTGCGGCTTCTTCAGGTAAGAGAGGCCACACAGCAGTCTGTGTTCCTGCTGCCTCGGCCACATTTCACTGCTCCCTGTGCGGCTGGATTCCCCACCTGTCAATCTTTTCCTTCCCTGCAGTGGGCGTGGCTTGTGGACTGTTTCCAAGCTTTCCTCATTGGCCTCAGGCAGGCAGGAGGGCGTTTCTGAGCTTTTCTACTGGCTGACGTGGTGCAGAGCAGACAGCCTGTTTTGGGGGTTCTTCCTCACACGTTTACTTTTCCAACCACTCAAATGTGGTAGTTTCCTCACTTCAGATGAACAGAAAAGTATGTTTTAGTTAGCAATGGTATCTGGCGTGAACTCAGCATTGCCTGAACTTTCAAGCAAAAAAAGTTCCACTCTAAAGGCAAATATCTACTGATAATTGGCATCAGTTCGGTTAACTTCTTTTAAAAGTCCCAGTCCGATGAACAGTGTGGTTTTGGTGTTTTTAACATGATCTTGGGTCATTTTTCTCATGATGGAGTTGTGATTAAGGAGACAAAAAAATGCTGTTTGAGAAGATCATATTTAGGATGTAGAAAATAAAAGGGCGGTCTACAAGATCCCCACTAAGCTCCACTCTGATGGACCCACTTGTAGACGACTAGATCATCAGGCTCAAAACTGTATGGCTGGATAGCTCCAATATTTCTCTACATTTTTTTTGCACCAGTAATGTTAGGTTGGGGGTGTGAGGGGGCTGTAAGCTAGTGGGAAAGCATATAAACAGAGAGCTCTCAGTAACCAGGAAGGGATGGGGAGTAGGGTTGCTCTGCGTGGTAAATTTCTGTAGAAACTGTTATAGAAAATGAGGTTTTTTTCATCTTGCTAAAAACTGCATAATTATAATTAAAAGACCACTTTTAAAATAGATCAAAACATGATCTATGTTCTAAAGACAATCTCTCCTAATCATAGCTCCCACTCTGCACCTCCAGCCTGTTATTCTATCGATGACTATCTCAGCCCCGCCTACAGGTGATGAGCTCACCTCCATGGATGCCTTAGTCACCCCACAAATCTGCAGTGGGGGTGTCAGAGGCAAAGCAGAAGAGCAAACGGAAACGGCAAACTCAGAGACAAAAGCTCTGTGTGGACGCGGATGATGTCATGACAGAGCGACTGAGCACCACAATCCTGAATCACAACAAGCTCCTCCCTCCAACCCTGGATGACTCACATCAGGAGAAGAGCCATGACACGGTGCAGGACTGGGACCATGTTGGCAGACAGAAATGGGGGACGTTCCAAATGAGCAGAAAAAATAAAAAAACCTGAAAACTGACTTCCATCTGGCCATGAAACTAAATGGATGCTTCGTGGTGAGCTGGGTGGAGATCAACTCCTTCTAATTGATTTAAATAGGAAAAGGTTTCAGTTGTAATCTTACTGGAAGAAAGTAACAACGGAGTCTTAAAAAAAAAAACGAAGAATATCAGCAAAATTCAACAAAACCACAAAAATGAGACCACCAGCATTAACTAAGAGACCATAGTTGGAGATGTTACAGCAGTTAGCTTTACAACAAAGTTAGATGACCTTGGTCATTACCAGGGAGGATCTCTAGTAACTCAGCATTTTACCCTTTTCCCACCAAAACAGATTTCAGAAAAAAATCAAACACATCCTGGTTCTGGACCATCCTTTTCTCTATTCAATTGTTGTCAAACAATGAAGGTTCATGGTGTGACTTTAGCTTCTTCACAAATCTTGAAAAAGTATCCATAGTAGAGTTTAATATTGAGACATTTTCACTAAATATTATTGGTTAGAAGAACTCAGTAAATAGAGGGAATCACATCTCTGTAATAGAAATTACACACATTACTTCTATCCCAATAGTTATGTAAAGTTTCCTTTTAAAATAAGAATGATATAGAATAAAGAACTGTAAACTTCAAGGATGACATGTAGTAGTTTACTTTGACATTTATCTTGAAATTACAAAAAATTGACAAAGAAATATATAGTAATACTGAGGTTAAACATTAAAGATCCACTCCATTGAAAATCTTGTTTTTGCTGCTTTTAACATGTTCTTGTGGTATTTTTTTCATATATAAAGAAAATTAAGATTAAAATGGCATTTTTGAGTATTTCTTTCAAGATGTGCTGAATCAGGAGCAGATAAAAAATTCCATTGGGAAAAGTCTCTCAGTTGTGACGTAGAAACTGAAATGGGTGGTCCAAAGTCTCCCTGATCCGCTCTATTCAGGTTCATCCACTTGTAGACGACTAGATCTCTTTACGTCTTTGTTTTCCTGGCTGAATGGACTGATGCCACTGTGCAGAAACACAGTCTTAGAAAGTGACACAAGTTGTTTGATTTAAGTTAGAAATGGCATAATCTTATTTAAAAGACTGGTAGGAACGCTTTTGTAATAGATCAAAAGATGATCCGAGTGGAGCTTGTTGATTTTTGTAATTTTGGACTAAAGTATGAAAAGTTTTTTGCAAATAAAGATTGATTCAAAACAAATTGAATTCCTGTCAACAATTAAAGACGGTGCACGCTTTCTACAAAAACAGAACCAGTGAGTGACAAAAGGTCCTACTTTGCCAAAAATCAATGTTATTGTCACTATGGAACAAAACCACGAGTTGCTCATTTTTCCACCTCAAGGCACGGCGGCGGATCTGAGTGCAAGTGCCTTAACGCCGCTGTCAGAAACACACATTTCCTGTGATGTAAAAAGAGGCGACAGAGTGAGTGCTGTTCTTTTGCTACCATCTAAATACATCCATCACACAGAACCCTCCAGGAACAAACAGCTGATCACTTCACTGCTGGGGGTTTTGGCCGTGACATTCTGGGAGGGTGAAGTGCATCGAGGAAGACCGCTTAATGGACCACAATGGGAAAAAAAAGATACAGGTTTCTATCCTACTTCAAGAAAATAAATAAAACTGTAATTCTGCCAAAAAGCTAAGGTAAAATGTGTTCTGTTTGTGATGCTCCTGATGTCAGGGACACCTGCTTTTTCATCTTATCTCTTCAATAAAGTAACCTTCAACTTTCAAATAAGAAAAAAGGCCAACATGACCCATAAATCCCAGCTTTAAACAGCAAAATCATACATTTGTTTTTGTATTTCATTTTCTTTTTTAATGATATACTTCAGAATGAGTTTGATTTAGCTTTTTCAGTCACATGTTAACACTCAGGTTGTTGGTTTCTCTGTTAACGCAGCTCCGCAGCTGCTGGCATGTGACTTCAGCACAGATTGTACGCTCTTTAATCAACAGAAGCAGGCAAAATGCTTTGATTCTTCAGCGACCAATAAAAGTGATCTGCCTGTCAGCCCAAATTACGTAACATTTCCTCTGATTTGGCAGATGAAAGGAGGGCGCCACGTGAAGAACAAACAGCAGCCAAATTTCTCTTCATATGTAAAGACTAACAGTTCAGGCCTGGGTGAGCCGAGCCAAGTTTCTACCCAGAGGAATTGCTTGTGACGGGACTGACAGGGGGGTTAACTGCGCTGTGATCAAAATCCGTCTGCATTCTCTGCGGGGAGGCGGAAGATCCTGATCAGAGGAAACAGACGTTTGATGGGAAAAATATTCATTTCACTTAGTGAGAACTTTCTTTTTTACTGTGGAGCTTTGAAAAATTCTCACAACGAGCTGAGCTTTAAGTAAAACTGATATTTCAAAAGAAAATGAATGTTGCTTCATCAAATCCATTCATTGCCTTCCCTAAAACTGACTCTGGTATTGACAAAACTGCTATCAGTTTGTTTTTATTAAAATAATGTACATGTTTTATTAATAGTTTATCTTTCTACAGTTTTAGGAATTAGTAATGTTAAGTGTTTTCTTTCAAATAAAACATCACTTTAAGCCCAATACTTGGGCTGTATAAATGAAAAAACATCACATCTTTGAACTAAGAACTGAAGATTTTATTTTAAAATAATAAAAAAAAAAGTTTTCACTTCACTAATAATTTTAATGAGACAAAGCTGAAAATTTCACAAGTTACAAATTCTTACTTTATAAATGAAGTCAAAGCTGTTAGACAACAACAGAGGAGTTTAAAAGAAAATCGCTGAATAAATTTTCTGGATGGATTTATAATGAAACATTTGATTTTTTTTAAGCTCAGGTCTACAGCCAACAGTCGAATTCGAGTCCAAAGTGACTCTAATAAAAGAGTAAATCTAACAGACTTTTAAGAAAATATACTTTATCACCATTTGATGGTTCTGACTTTATTTATTTATTTACACACAATAAGATATACAGTGCAACAAATCAAATAACCAGAGAATGCAGTGTGTGACAGAAACCTAATTAGGTTTATTTATATGGTCGACCACAAATAAAACTAATAATAAATATATATACACAATTAAAATACTGATGATAGAAGCATTACAATAGTTAAAAGACCACAGGGAACTCTTTTTAATAGATCAAAAGATGATCTGGGTGGATCTTTAAGGATAATTTATGTTTATCTGGATCCTGAAGCCTCCTTTACTCACAATCCGTATTTTTTGGTTGCATGTTTCAGCTAAAGGGCTTCTCTGAGGGGACATTTCCCTTCCAGTGGAGGGTCAGTAAGTTCAGGAAGACTCTGAGGAACGCGGCCGCCTTTGGCTGCGTTACTTGTGAGCTGCAGTTACGCCGACATCAACACAGTCGGAGGAATTAGTGATCACTATATCTGAAAGCAGAGCATCTTAACACTAACAGGTCAGTGGGGTTCTTTAAGGACACGAGAGGAGGCAGTCACACATCTGGAGCTCAGATAATAAAGTTTTTTTTTTTTTTTTTTTTTAAATAAAGACACAATTAGAGTGAGACTAACGCCTGGCTCGTGCCGGTCCGCTGCACCGAGAGGAGTCGGCGCGTACGCAGCAGAAGCCGCGGTCTCGAAGGGGAGGAGGAGGAGGCATCACCAGGGGCAACGTTACGCCTTCAAAGCGGAGCCAAAAGTCTAAAACAACGTCCGACTCCGAAAGTTCTCACCGCCCCGCCAAAAGAGAGCCGGCACCGGCACTTTGGCGGTCATTTCCGCCGGCCTAACCGAGCTGTGCTGTGAGGGGCGCGCGGAGCAGCTCTGACTCTCCCCAAATGTTCCCCCCCTTCGCCATCTACGTAACAACATGTCGGCAGAGACGGCCATGTTTTGCTGGTTATGTCGACACGGGGAGGAGGAAAAGTAGACACGACGTTTCTCCTCTCCGCTCCCTACCGCTTCAGTCCCGGCAGACCGGGGAGAAACTCGCGGAAAAACGTTCCGTCCACAACTTGGCGGACGGTGCGTCGGTTCGCAGGTGTCCACGGTCAAAGTTCACGCGGCGAGACAAGTTCAAATGTTTATCCGGGGGCGCGCGGCTGCTTGGGAGCCACGACAACACACCAAACAACTGCATCCACTTTTAACTTTGGATAGGAGGAGCCGTGATGGGAAAAACAGGGGGAGGGAGTTGATACGCCGCTTACCTGCCCGCTGCTGCTTTGGCTCAGGTGCTGCGGTTCAATCCCTCCGCGACCATTACCCCAACAACCACGCCGAGTGGCTTCCAGTACTTTCGCGGCGGTCCGATAACCGAGGAGACGACGGTCGACGGTGAAGAAAAAAATTGGCGATCACAAGGAGGATCTACGCCAAAAGCCACATGATCGCCGACGTCAGAGTACGTATTTGCATGCCGTACCGCGGCGCCGGTACCCGTCCTCTGCAGCTCCATGGTGGGGAGAAAAAAAAAAAAGTTTGTGGGACGGTGGAATACCGCGCGAGGTGCCGGTGTCAGTTTGGCAGGGGGGTTGCTGGTGTCTCCAGGAAGCTCCGAAAATGAATGAAAAGCTGCTTGTTGTTGTCAAGTTGTCCCTTGCTGACGCCTGCCCGCCCCTCCGCCTGCAGCTCATTGAATATTTAAGCATCCTTCGGGGGAGGAGAAATCTTGTTGCGCCTCCTGCCCAGGCTCCTCCACCCGCATCCCGGATGAGGAAAGGAGGCGGCGCAGCGCGCGATCAGCAGGAGGAACCTGCATGCATGTGGAGCTGCAGGAGATCTGCAGTCAAAGTTTACACCAAACAGAGCAGCAAACACACGCACGGCAGCGACCTCTTGTGGACGACCTTGTGAACTGCTGACCTTAATCCAAGTACCTGGTTAAAGTTTCTGCACATAAAACTTTAAAAATCCACATCTACGGCTCAATAAAACTCTTAAAAAATATACAGGTCACTTTTTATTGTCTTTATGTTATTTTCCCGAATTGCACTTTAGATTTGTTTTATTAAGTTAATTAAAAATAGGAATATTCTTTTTTGAATATAAATCAAGAAGTTGTAATTTTTAAGGAAAGCTCTTTTTAATACTGCTGGATTTTTTAAACCTTTTTTTTCACTGATAACAGTTAGGTGTTGTACAAGCTGTTAACAAAAGCTAGACTATATCCTGGAGAACTTCTCAATAGATTGATGGATAAAGCAATTGTGACCAGATATAGATATAGATGCAGAGCGGATCCAAACCATCACACTACCACCACTGTGCTTGGTATTTAGTCACTTTAAAGTCCCACTCCGGTGTCTTTTGATTTATTGTAAGAGCATTTTCAGTGTTGTTAATTATTATTATGCAGTTTTTAACAAAAACAAAAATGGACCAAGTTCTGGAGTTCCCCAAGTTTACACTCTCTCCTGCTAGCTTGCAGCATTCCACACCTCCAAGCTAACATTAGTGATGCAACAAAAATGATGAGCAATATTGGTGTAATCCAGACGAGGAAAGCAAAGACACAAATTGATCTATTTGTCTGCAAGTGGATGCACCAGAATGAAGTGAAGCAGAGAGCTGGTGGCCTGCCCAGTGTATTTTCTACATCACAAATATACTATGAATCCAAAGGCATTTTTTCAAATGCTTTTGGCTCACAAGGATTTGAATAAAGAAATACTAAGAAATAAAATTTTAAAATGGTTAAAAATACCAAAAGCACAATCATCATTGGATTGAGTCTGTAACAATCCACATCTTCTTCTCAATAAAACAGTTTCAAAAATTAAAATGTCATACTATTTTATTTTATTTTAAAGATTAGTCTCCAAAGTAAAATTGAATATTTTTTTATAGGTCCTATTAAAAGAGGAAGATTTCTTTTCAGAATCATTTTTTATATTTGTATTACAAAAGCGAGTTGCGATGAAATCAGAACAGCTCAAAATTGGGAGGTGCAAGCAAATGAAAATAAATAAAATGAATAAATATGAGTAGGGGTAAGAAATTAACATGATTAAAAATGTGTATAAGAAATAGTGATGCGAAATGTCTCATCATGTGGGGTGTGGCTGGTTTTTGTGGGTGTTCAGTAAAGTGGCTGCTTGTAGAAGCTGCTAATCAAGGATAGACTTTGTCCAACCATCAACGTTTTCAATACATTCTTGGTTGTACTAAACTGTGGCAAGATATAGAGGTTCTAAAGCTGCACAGCTGATCCACACCACCACCACTGTGCTTGGCATTTAGTCCAAATAATGCCTTCTAACAGGCTCAGATTTAGTCTCATAAGGCCCCAGAATACTTGTTTCAGTGTTTCTGAGATGATAAATATTCATTTTTGTCAAAAGGTGCATGAACATTTATGTTTTCTGAGTCAGCAGTGATTTTCACCTCAAACATCGTTGAAATGCTTGCTTTTTAATCCCAATTGCTATTTTTGTTTCTTTCTGACTTTTATGTATCCGGGGTAAACATGAACACAAGAAAAATATTTAGTAAAGATGTCAAATGAAAAACTGCGAGATATTTATAACTGTCATAAAAAGTGTTGTTTTGTTGCCAAGTGATCTAAAGACAAAGATCTAGCTGTCAGCTACTTCACAAATGTTTACAATTGTTGTGGCTTGTTCTGCATGTTAAAACTTCATCCTAAGTGCTTATAAGAATTATTGTTAAAAGTGGAGGACATGGGTTAAGCTAAAAAACGTTGGATCACAAGCCTACCAGTGAAGCATGGTGGCGGTAGTATCATGTTTGATGCAAGAATAACAGTTTCCCTTCATAATCACAAACATAAAAAAAAAACTAGAAGAACAAAATAACAACTGAAAAACACAGTGGTTGAAATATAATTCGGTGTTCATCAAAGAAACAAATGACCTCAAGGAATTTATTTAAAATGTACATTAAAACTGGACACAATAAAGAGACAGAAAGAGGATAACACTCTGGACAGGTCGCCAGGCTGTCGCAGGGCCACAATCTCACATCCATACACATCCACATTCACACCCAGGGACAATTTAGATCGACCAGTTAACCTATGAAGCTGTTTTTGGACGGTGGGAGGAAGCTAAAGTTCCTGGAAGAATACAGTTATAATGGAATGATCTGGACTGAACTGGATAATAACCATCTGTTTTAATTTGATGTTTTTGTCTGATTTAACTTTAGTTGTAAATTGTTGCTTTAAAAATAAACTAAAATAAAATGCTGCATTAACCATGAAACATAATGATCAACAATCCACTCATAGTTTAACACCAGAGAGTCTTCAGTGACAAGTTTCTCCAGAAAATGTAGTCTACTCTAAAGGATTAACATTCTTTATTAAAAAAAACCTCTTAAAAGCTGAACAGGTGCAGTCATTCTTCTGCTTCAGTAAACTGAATTTAATCTGTTTACAATATTTACAAAAACAACAACATTGTTATTAATAATACATGCAGTCCTTAAAAACCTATACAATATTAACTATCAAGAAAGTTAACGCACAAATTGTAGATGTTTCACACAGAGATTTATTCAAATTATTTGATTTGTGCATCATTTATGAATAGGATATAAACCTTTTTTTAGGTTTGAATAGATTTAAGTAGTATTGAGTAAGGTTAACAGTTTGTCTTGGTAAAAGAAAACGGCTAAAGTATTGAACCAATATTTAATTCCAAAGAAAAACAGCAGAATAACCTTAATAACCACTAGATGGCGCCAAGTGGTTGACTATTATTTTGATGAACGACGGTGACTTTTTGTATTTGGATCACTTAAGGTGATTTTTTTTCCACCCACAAGCATATCATTTTTTTAATAGTCTGATTTAATACAAGTGCAAATCACATCAATAAATCACTACACACAAAAACATTTTAAAGATCACAACAATTAAGAAACAAAACAAATGTTAAAAAGCAGCATTATATTTTAGAAAAATTTCAGAAACCAAAATGTAGAAAACCACTATGAAAAAAAAAAACATTTCAGAAAACCCCAAGACATTCTTCACAACTTATCAGGCTTACGCAGTTAGTCGACCAAAAATGGCTTTTCCAAAGGACCTGCAATCAAAAAATAGATTAAGGTTAAATAATAATAAATGTTTACAGTGCACATCAATCTGTATTCCCATGTAGAGCTGCCACCTGTTCTTCTGACTGCACAAACAGTTCTGCAACTTTCCTTCTAGAAACTAGACCTGCAGAAATAACCCATTTCAACTCAATGTACTATTTTATGTATTTTTGAAGTTCATCACTTTCAGTGTCAGTTTATGTATATGGTTCACATATATACAATGCACTTTAATGATATTGTTTCAAATGTTAGCTTGTTTACAGATCTAAAAATTAAATGTGTTTTTGCAACACAGAGCCCATATAATTACTATATGAATCACAGAATCATCCACGCTGGCTCTGCGCTGTAAAGTTACAGAAGAAACAATATTAAATAAACGGATACGCTATGAAATTATTAAATAAAAGTGTCATTAATTATATAAAATTGGCAGTATATTTTAAAAATTGGAAATCAATAAATAAATGTTTAAATATATGTGGCATTAAAATATTAAAATTGCAATACTATAACACTTTTAAACATTTATTGACATATTTATTTATTTCATTGTCCAATGTGGGCTGAAAGAGACAAATTGAAATAAAAGTTTTCTTGTGAAATAAATATATAAAAGTGTCAATAATTATTTAAAATTGGCATCAAATAATTAAAAGTGTAAATGTGTCAATATTTCATTAAAATTCAATTTTAAATTATTTAAGACTTTTTGATTTGTTTCATGATGTAAAGACACATTTCATGTTCTGGGTCACACCATTTCATTACGTTATCTGTCAAACTGTCCCATCAAACCCAGTGGGCGTGGCTAACTTAGATCATCTGAGCTCCATTTCTCTGGCCTGGTCTATAAGGTCCAAATTATATTTTCATCCATCCATTTTACAAACCCAAATTTCCCCTTTTGGGGTCACAGGGCTTATTGCAGTTTAACCTGGCTACTGTTGGACAAAGTCGAGATACACCCTGAACAGGTCACCGGCCTGTCGGTCACACAATCACACACACACACACTCCTGCATTTTTGGAGCTTCGTCATGTTTTTCAGACAGAGTACAACTGATCTGTTGTTTCTTCACAAAAGTGTGCAACTAAATAATGAGCGTCCCAGCGATTTTTCCCATCTTTGCTTATATTTTTCTCCCTGTCCCCCAATTTCTAGGCACAGTGGCTTATTTTTTGGGGAAAAAAATCCAAGGGTGTTGTTGGGCTTCCATGAAAGTAGGAATAGACGTCTTCAATACTTCCAGAACCAGTAACGGATAAATGGAGGGTTTTGGTTTAGGTTTTAAGGCCTCACAGTATTGAAAGTGGGAAAGATTCATTTAATCTTTAATCTAAGATTTAGTAAATGTTGGCTTTTTGGAAAGTTATATTATTCTTTGATTTTCCCAAGCCTGACAAACATTTTATTTGAATTAGACTTAAACTTTTTTTTTCTTTTGCACAAATTGACAGTTTAATCCTTCTTTGTGACAGTTCATAAATCGAATGTCACAAGCTTTAAATTCCCTGAGCTTTAAACATGCTTTTTTTTTTAATTTAAACTTTTGCCTGAACAATAAACTGGTTTAATTTATCATGAGCACTTTCACTGATCATGTATAAACAGCATTAAACTGTTGTTAGTGACTCCGGTTACATGCTTCTGAAACTGTTTGTATTTAATTTGTTAGCTGATCAATCTGTTAACTTTGCACCTTCAATGTTTACAATTTACTCTCAGGCTCTTTTTCAGGACTGAAAATTCAATTTATACGCACATAAAAACTTAATAACCCCTTTCTCTCTTTATTTTACAAGAGTTGCCTAGAAAAAAACCTCACAAAAGAGCCCACGGAAGGAACCACATCAGCAGTGATTTTACCACAATAATCATAAAATGTAGAAGTTCACAAACGTAGGGAGATGGGGGTTGAAGAAATTTATCACGTAGCTCGTGTATCTCGTTAATACACTATAGAAAGGGATATACTGTGCGCATGTTTCACAATATTTTCAGATCACTGAGACCACAGCCTTTGCTGCAGCAGGTCTCAAAAGGGATGTAGTTAAAAATAAAAACGTAAATCCTGGATTTTACTGACAGCTCTTAATTGATTAACTGAAGCGACTTCTAACTCAAAAAACACAACATGATTATGTCACTTCAAGGGTCAAACAAGAAGCCTTCACTGCTTCTCTCAAATGAGATGTCTTAGCTCTTTGGAACTGGTGAAATGTTTAAATGATTCAAATAACAAGAAAAGATACAGAGTTGGACAAAATAAATGAAACACTACACTTTTTGATGCTCCGATCCACACTGAAATATCGTTAAAATTGGTATGAAGCTGAGCTGGAACACATGGAATGGCCCCCTCAATCTCTGGATCTCAATATCATTGAGCATTTTTGATGTATACTTGAGCAACAAGTCAGGAATCACTACCCTCCGACTTCCCATTTGGAGGAGCAGGTTTTGATGGAAGAGTGGCTGAAAGTTCCAATGGAAGAAGTCAGGAAGCTTTATGATTCCATTCCGAGACGTATTGAAGCTGTATTGAGGGATAAAGAGGGTCCAACTCTATATTAAATAAAGTGTCTCCAAATTTAACAAGTGTTCCAATTATTTTGTCCAATCCCTGTTGCTTTACATCAAAAATGACATAAAGTCCAACATTTTGCTGTCGGCTTTAATCAACTTGAGAGTATTTAGTTTAACAACACAAAATGCTATGTTCCATTAATTATGTATGTCTATATAATCTTCCTCAGAAAATATACTTTTTGTTGTGCAATTGTTATTGGTCGTATATACGTGGAAGTGGGCCGTTGAGGAACTTCTCACATTCTTTGGTACGTTTTCACACGCAGAATTCTCAAGTGTAAACAAAGACTTCCCAACCGACAAGAAAACTCATTCAGTTTTAACGGCTGCTCAGTTGTCTAAAGGATACGTGGGTTATTACCCAAAACAAACTCTGAATAGGTTTGGCCAAAGAAAACATAAAGAAAAAAACCACTTGTTCCACAACTCCTCTGATTGTTTTATATGACAAAGTTTGTTCTACCCCTATTATGAAGAGATTTTAAAAAAATCTAGTGATTTATGCGTCTTTCTTTCGAAACTGAACATTTTCTCTCTAAAAATTCCACACATAACTTACATCATATACTTTGTATCACATGGGTAGTCTGTTTACCTTCACACTGAAGTGAACCGCACCAGAGTTCATTTGCAATTGTGAGGGTTGGGAGCTTTTTTAGTTAAATTCTGGGCTTAATCTCTCATAGGGTTGATTGAGTGGAATTCACACAACAGTGGTTGGTGCTCTCGTCTTAGAGCAAGCAGACTGGTTTAAACCTCAGCTGGGAGCTTTCTGTGTGAAGTTGGCATGTTCTCCCCATAGTCCCAAGAGGAATTAAGTTCCAAAGATGGATGGATAGATGAATAGATGGTACTTTAGGTCATGTTAGTGTTGAGGAAAGAAAGTGAACTCTGAATCAAGAAAGAACTGGAATCTGCAGTCAGCTCAAAGGGTCTGTTTATTCAAGAATAAATTCAGAAGATCTTCATCATTTCAAAACTGGTCATCGATCCCAAATGCAGTTAACCCAGTCAGATGGAAGAAGCCCCAAACCTCTGTTCAGCTTAGTTCTTATAGGTTAGTTTACGTGACCTGTCACACATCCCCGAAGCAATTTCTCTCTGTCTGACAATTCCCAGAGAGGAGGATATCAGTCCATCCGTTTCCTTTATCAAATAGTTATTCTTAAACTTTGACTGGTTCTCTGTTTTTATGGGACGTGTAATCAAATATAATTATTAGTTATTTCAGGCTCTGACAATGTATTTTTAGATGTCCCTGCCTACTCTGTGCTGGGAAGACTTTATTCCTAACCGAACCAAGAGAAATTCTTGGCATACTCTTTGTTAGATATCACCCAGATGTTTTTCAATGAAAGAGCAACTCTATTTCTAACACTAGTAGTTATTGTCAAAGTCAGTTAATTTGAGGAAATTAACTGATCCTCCAAATATACCAATAAACTGGTATTGTGATCAATGTTCCCTCTAATTTTTCATGTGTCCGAGCAGACACACAAGCTCCCTGAGCACACTGAGGCCCGCTGTGAGCAACATCAGATGTGTACGCTGTAGCCACAAACCAATATCAACCCTGTTCAAAACCTTGGATTATAGCAAGTAAAATTGCTTATTAAAAGAATCAAATTACAGCAGCAGTTTTTATTAATTAATTAATTTAACTAATAAATTAATTTAGTATAAAATGAAAAAAACGCCAGAAATCTTGTTGAGGGTCGCCCGGCGTCAGATTCTGTTTTGTGTCACAGCTCGTTCTTTTTCACTCTCCTGCAATAATGTAATGATCTGTCCCATCTTACGTCTTCGTACAATTCCTACAGCTTTCAAATTACATTTCTGTTGAATGTGACGCTTAAGGTGGTCCAACTTCAATCCAGTCCACATTTTTCCCTCAGAAAACTCAATTGTTACTTTGGCTTCGCTGCGCGTTTTGCAGAGCAGACCTTTCTCACTCGAAAAGGAAAAAATCTCACTCAGTTTTATCGCTTGTTCTTCTATCTGCGCATGCTCTGACAGCCATTTCTTTTTTACTTTGGCTTGATGAGTAAATGTGTCGCTGCTCGTTCGTTTCGCCATGATAAGGGGTTGGCATTTGCGTCTCTTAACTCCGCTGCACTGTTGTTTGCTGGCTAATCTGCACGGCGCGTATGGACAGGGAATTTACGCAAACACTGTCAATGCTATGATTGGCTGCGTAGTGTAAGTGAACTGTATGGAATTATTGGCTGGACACCTGTCGCTCATTGAGTAACGTTGCTAAATGGTAAAGAAAACAGTATATTTGACCTCATTAACTAGATTTTATCAGTTCAAATTTTAGATATTAATTAATACGTTTCTGTTGCATTTTATTTTTTGTGCTGTAAAGATTTTCTTGTGCGCGGAGTATGTGCGATCAGTGCGCGATTGCGCAAGTGCGCAGCTTAGTGGGAACATTGACTGTAATCCAGTGCGCCTTATATATGGGTTAATTCTGTTTGTGCTTCCCGCTGTCCAAGCAACTTTTAGAGGTACACGATACTCTGTCAACATGTTTGGTTAGGTGTTATTGTGAATGCCCTGATGCTGCTAACATGTTGTGGTGTCGAACTGTGCTGTTTTTATGTGTAACAAACAAGACTGGGAGTTAGCGTAGTCACAGTAACACTTTTTTGGCGTTAGTCTGGACTTTGCGTGTTGCAAACCTTGTTGGGAGTTATGGGTTTTGTGAACATGCTAATGCGTCTAACATGGTAAACGTGTAGCTCTAGAGTCCTAGAATTAACATGAGTGCAATTTATGAAGTCTGACTGACAGTCTTATCTCTGACTCTTCTGTCTTGCTTAATGCGTCTTGTACTGTAGTTTGGAGTGGCTTTTATATGACAGACTATTCATTGGCAGTGTATTTAGACTCACATGTGCCCTTTAGTGTGGAAAATGTGGTGGTTAAAAGACAGCAAACCCACAGAGGTGTCACACTGCTCTGCTTTGATAATGTGATTATTTATGTTTAGGCAGTTGTGCAATTTCACAAAACTGTGTTCTCAAGGGGATTCTACAGTCACAGTCAGTGTGTGAATGCTTCCTGTCTGCTGTGTCTTCCAGTTGCGTTTCCTGGTGAGCAGCCGTGACCCTTTCAGGCTGCAGACAATTGGAATGTGATCAAGACGCTGCTTTAGTTGTGATACGTTCAAAAACTGCTCAGTCAGCTATAAATCCTGTTATCACTGCAGTTACAAGCTGACTTCTCTTCCCACGCGCAGACTCAACCATAATACAAATGTTCCTGGAGGCATGGCGTGCAGAAGAATAATTACAGATCATCTTGTGGTGAGTTTTTTTATCAATGCAATTTGCTTAAATGTCCTGGTTTCTTTCAGTTCCACCTTTAACATCTTAAGCTACTGTACGCTACATCGCCGTCGACATCGCACAATCAGGTGGCCACTTTCAATGAGAGGTCTATCTAAACAAGCGCAAATGCGCATTTTGGGATTCTGTGTTCAAACTCTCGTGTTCACGCATCCCTACGCAGTTTTCTATGATTTTTCGGATTCTATGTACAAAATACGCATACTGAACTTTGACCAATCAGGGACTCGGTAGTGATGTTTAAATGGCGCCCCTTTTTATTCACAGAAGTGCCAAATGCGCAAAAATCCTTTTGCGCCTAGGGCGCCATGCAACCCAGGGCCGGACCAGTCCACAACAGCTATTTTTATCACATGGTAAATTAGTATACTTGTTTAGAGCTTTTCTACCTTCCTTGAAGGCCCAAGGCGCTTTACAGTCACAGTCCCATTCATCCATTCACACGCATTCACACACTGGTGGTGGGTCTACTAAGTGCTGGTGGTAACCGTAGACTGTATATTATCATTGGACAAAGTAAGGTGTTGATGTCACCTATAGAAAGTGCCTTACCTCTCGCGAAATGAAGCCCAAGCCCTCACCATTGCTCCCTGAAACGTGTGCCGTCATTTTGAATCCGGTTGACAGAGATTGGTCGGAGTCGGTCTGAGTCAAGTTTTTAGGGGAACGACAGTCGGCAATCATGAGTGAGCTGGTTCGAAGTCCACACTATGTCCACACCCCTTCCACTGAAAGCAGGCTCGGGAGAAGCAGTCAATCAAATGTTTGAGGTGGAGCCAGCTGGCACCACATGCTTTCCTAGCGCATCTGATTGATGCGTTGGTAACTTGAATAACTTGCGATAAAGAAAAAATGTCATGAAAATAAAATAGGGTTAGAAAGAAGAAGTTAAGAAGAAGGTATCAGAGCAAGGATGGCTATTCTGACAAATAAAATGATTGAGTAACAACTGTCTATTTCTCAACAGAAGTCTATGGGATTTTGCTTCCGATTTGGGAACACAAGAGGGGAGAGGTGGTGGTGTCCTGTGTTCTATGTCAATGATTCCAACCTATGACCACCAGAGGCGAGGCTGGGTTCATTGACACTTTGAAGCATGGTCGGGCAAGGCAGGAATCGAACCTGCAATATTCTGATCGGAGGTCGACCACCATGCCTCTGTGCCTCAGTCACACCCTCAAGTGAATATCAAAAGGATAGAAAGTTCTCAATTTTGAGTGCTTTTGAAAAAGTTTACTCTCCTCCATTACGTCTATTAAAGTAAAAACTCAGATCCTTCAAGTGGTTCCAAGGGTAAAACCAGACCTTTCTCCCGCTCCTCTCATTCGGTCAGCTTCTTTTGATGTCAAATCTGCATAATTCCTTTGTTTTGCATACAAAAAACAGTGTTCCCTGTAACTGAGGAGGACATTTCCCCAAAGCTCTCAGAAAGAGGAAGCTCTTCAGCTCGGTTTCTTTTCCATAAAACAACTGTGGTCAAAGGTTCTTTCATATCACAAAACCGCTCTTTGATATACTTTGCTGCAATCCCTTGAAATCAGAGGAGGTATGAAACAGTTTTCGTACACGTGAATGTGTTGGACTACTTGCACATCTGTGGGTGACGCCTCCATGGGTAACAGTAAAGTTTGTCAGAGCCTGACAGCTACCGCTGTAGTCATCACACACATACACATGGCAACAATTACCCAAAAAAGCCTTTTCTTTTATCAGGAAACAGAGGGAAAGTTTAAAGCAGGGGAAGATATTGCAGAGCCAAAATGAGTGAAACCGGGTAAATAAAAAAAGGGGATAAGAGCTGAAGACACTGAAGTTGGAGATGGAACAATAACATAAAACTGATTAAAGGAGGAAAAAGGAGAAAAAGGACGGGGGCCGTTTCAAGAACGAACCGGTGATTTCTGCCAACTCTATTCAAAGTGACAAGCCGGAAAGCCTGAAGACCTGCTCAGTTTTATTCATGCTTCTTACACATCCAGCTGCTGTCAAGTCTCTGTCTTGATGCTGCTGACCTGTAAAGAGAAGAAAAGCAGCACACAACAAAAACTCAAAGCAAAACTGGAAGACTATTGCATAGTTTGATTCAATTTTATCTCCTCCATAGGGGAGTGGACTGTTACAGTGATCTGCACGCAGTTAAACGACAGGGGTCACTAGATGTTGACGTCAATCCAGATTTGACTGAAAAAAAACACAGAACTTAAAAGAAACTTTTTCAATGTTTAAAGTCAGTTTTTAATAAGAATTTTAAAAACCGTGCACATTTAGACCTCTATTTTTGGGTGCACATTTGGGTTATTAAAACATTAAATCTTTAAGGTAGTCAATAAAAATCTAATCTCCATTTAGAGATTGCACCATCAATCCATTATATTTTGCATCGGTTTTATGAGCAGACCCAATGGGTGCAACTATTCTGGCTTAAATGTCTTTTATACGTAACCCCCCCCTTTTTTTTAAAATGTCCTTTAAAATGATAAAATGGTTTAACCAGAGTATGAGGTTAAGAAATGTGATTTTCACTCAAGGAAATCAGTTTTGTCCAAAAGAGCAGTAATATAAAGACTTTGTTTTAAACTTTGTACTAATATTTTAAAAGGAAGAAATTGTTAGATGAAAGTGGTGATGATATTTCTGTGACATGCAAACCCAGTCACCACTGCACATATAATCTTATTAGCAATCTCAGGAAACTGTGTTTCATAAACCTGAATGCATCTAAACAGAGGCAAAGGGTTTCTATGGCAACACCTAATGGGAATGACTCCAACGTGCCAGAAGACAACCTAACCTGTTGATCCAGCCATTAGACACTGGTCCTCCAACAGGACACACATACTTTTGGTTCTGATTCTAATTTGAAGACTGACTATATACATATATATATATATATATATAAATATATGTGTATATTTACATATGTATATATATAAATAAATTAAAAAAATTACATTTGAGTATAAATCTCACCCACAGCCAGAAACCGTCACATATACTTCAAAAAGTAGGCCAAATTATTAAAAAGAGTGAACTTTACCAAAACAAATGCTAAAAAAAGAATGCATTGGGAACATTTGGCTTTTCATGTGCATGTCATTTCACAAAGCCTCTCTTGCTTGTCTTGCGTCAAAACGCACGTCTTTTAGAGCAGCAGTGTCAGGGCAGTAAACAGAGTTGTAGTATTTAGTAAACATGTAGGCAAACAGTTTATGAGTTTTATTGCAGTTTAGAGAAAAAATAATCTAACATTCTCATCAGAATTCAGTTTTTTTCTGAATATTTTTCAACACTTTGAGTTTTTCTTTTTCTCACTTACTTCTAATGTTGATTTTTATCTTTTTATTCTCTGCTCTTTACTAAAGTTAGAATTGCTCAATGTAATGTGTGAATGCACGTGAATTTTATTTTTTATAAAGCTGTATTAAGTACAGCAGAACTGAAAGGGCCAATAAAACTAAAACAATTACTAAAATTAAATCAACTTAATTTTTTTGATACTGTGTTGCTCACACTTCCCCCCCTTCCGTTTATTGACTTTTTCAGGCTCACCTTATCTGAAGTCTGACAGTCTGCTTTCCCTTCATCCACTCTTCCTCTCCCTATTTGTTTCAATTTATCACTCAACATCCACTGAGGTAAGCATTGGACATGGATGAAAAAAAGTGAAGCAGGTCACTGCTGTGGCCACAACCTGAGTCAGTCAACATGAATTGGACTCAACGAAAAAGCTGGTTATATTCCAGCTGTACCACTCAGGAAGTGCAAATGTACCATTTCATTTAAATTTCGGAGCTGTTTGAGCGATACAATGACATGCTGTTTGAATAAAAAGTGCTGAAGAACTTCAATCACAGAAAGAAAACGTGATTATTTTCTCACATGAATTAAAGTCCAGTGAGAGTTTTGAAGTCATGCTTCTATTTCTGCCTTTTTGTCTTTTTATTTTTATCTGAAGCTAATTTGGAGATGGTGGGACAATGACAAGTGAATGCATTTATTGTTTCACATCCTCCTACCAATCACCATAACAGAAAAAATGTTTGTTTATTTTTTGATCTCTTCAAAATTCTAAAACATGTTATTGTAAAAAACGTGCAACATTGAAAAAAAGAACCATGCAGCAACAAAAAAGAAATAGAAACATTTTTAATTAATCACTTAGTGGTTGGTGAATTCACCAATTACATTCAATTTTAAACTTGCTTCAATCAGGAAGTGCAAATGTCACCTTCATGTTTTATGTAGCAAGGAAAATTAAATGTCCCCATTAAAAAAATTAATTCAGGTATTCAGAATTCCCTGTGCCACAACCATGACTCGTGCAGAACGGCAGCCACAGAATCATTTGAATTGAGGAAAAGAAGTAAGAATGCCATATCTCCTTCAAAGTTCCCTATAATGTTCTTAACACTGAGGTTGCGATCCTTCCAATCCACCTCTGTGCGTGTACAGGCCAACATGTGTGTGTGGTAACAGCTTGAAAAAATTTAGTGGCATTCTGGTCTCTTTCCCTGGCTCAATAAAAGCTGGACGACCATTTGTTAACTGTCTGAGTGCTAACCTCCATTCACACTCTAACCTCAAATAAAATCTGCTGACATCTATCCCCGCTCGGAGGGTGAAATGCCCGGATGTTTCCCTGAAACCTACAGCCTGGAGCTTTTATGCCAGTAGGTGACCTCTTTGATCTTAAGAGCTTCCTGAAAACAATGAGCGAGCTTTATTCACAGACAGATTTATGGCGTACGAACGCTGAAACACAGACAACATCACAGTGAATAATGACTGGCGTCTATATGCGGTGTGGGTATTTTTTTCTTAATTTGTGCAGCTTTTATCACTCTGATCAAACAACTATAGTTTATTTAATGTGCTGATCATTGACTGTATATGAGAACTAGACTGAGTGTGACATCACCCATTGAAAATAACTTGCTACCAGTTCTATGGCAACCACTCTCGCCAATCAGGAACGACCTTGCTGGATGGCCACAATTGAAAGCAGGCTTGGGAGAATCTGTAATTCAAAAGCTCTGACTGTTCAGTGCAAAACCAGTTACTTTTCTTAAGGGCATCTGATTGGTCAGTTTAAAATATGAATAACTTGAACTACATGAAAAAAATCAACAAAGATCATGTTAAAAAATGTAGTAGATCAAGAATAGTTATTCTGACAAATACAATGACTGAATAATAGTTTAGTTGTTTATTTCTCAGTAGAAGTCTATGGGATTTCGACCTCTTGGAGCCAGTGGGTACTTCCTGTTTGGAACACAATGAGAGAGGGTTCACTCAGTCCAGTTCTCATATACAGTCAATGATGCCAGTTCAGAAAATGGCGTCAGTGTCGCTGCTATGTGTATATTATTTAACAGTTTGTTATTTCTATGTCACAATTTTAGCACAAACATTTGTTGGCTTTTATTTTGCTGGCAGTTTTAAAAATTGCATAATGTGACAGTTTTACAAGATAAAAACCATATTGCAGTGAAAGAAACAGAGTCTGCTGCGTGCAAATAAACATTTTTTTTTCAGCAAACCACTAATACCCTCTGCACAACAAGCATTGCTACAAAGCATTTAGTTAACAACCATGCTTTTAGTATTGAACAAACATCAACATCAGGATTTATATTCCACCCCTCAGGACTTACGTACATGCATCTTGACTATGAGTCCCACATGTTTCTGACCAATTAAAGCTGGATTCTGCAACCGTTCATCTTCGCCAGCGCCACTGACCTAAAGCACTTTTTTCAACAGCTGTTCTGCTTTAAATGAAAGTGAGGAAAAGACTTTATCACAGAAAATGTTTCCGTTAAAAATATATTAAAATAATACATGCCAGCCTGACATAAAAAAGGATGCAACAATTTGAAAGATAGTCCTTAACTACACCAAAACCTTTTGGGTTTTTACAAGTTCATTTAAAAAAAAATTAAATTATCTTTTTTTTCTTTTAATTTTACTTAGAAACTAAATTTTCTCTTTTCATCCCATCAGAAAGGTGAAATACAGGTGTGTTTGAAACACAGCATTAGCTTACTCTGCCTCACTCAAGTAAACATATCATGTTAGGTTGGGGTTGTGTAGCTAGCAGGAGAGACTGTTAACAGATGGATGATGGGAAATGAAGGTGGGCATACATCACACCAACAGTCCCATCCACAACGCAGAGGCAAATTTTTAATGAACTCCTGCCACTCTGTAGAAACTATGTCCTGGAAAACGACACAGATTTTTAAATTTTTGAATTACATGATACATTCTTTGGTTCTTGTATTGTTCAGCTAATCAAGGTTTAATTTAAATTATACTGTGTATGTAACATCAAATCACAACCCTTTCACAACAATAAAGAAAAAGACAAATGTAAAAAAAACAAATACTTTAAAACAAGATTAATTTGCATTAGGCAAATATAATCAAATCAATCTGTATGTACATATTTGCTTTGACATTTGTAAGTAAAAAAGAGCAGGGCCAACAGAATTATGCATTAAAGTAATTATGTACTACAGGAAAATAAAAGTCTCTTCTCAAGCAGAAACGAACCTCCAGCACAGGCAAACTTATTAAGAAGCTTACCATATTTTCTTAACTACATTAAGGTACACTTAAAAGCCTTCATTTAAAAAAAATAACAGAAAACAGTTTTTATTTTCTATTTTTATATGTTGGACTGTTTTTTTAGGTGTTGTAACAATGTTGGGAGTTGCAGGTGTTGTTAACATGATAAAGTGGCTAACGTGTAGCGTGTTACCAATACATTTTTCATTTTGTCAGAATTCCCTCCCCTAACTACTAAAAAACTTCAAGTGTTGTGGATTTTAAAAGCAATTCGGACACCATGCTCACTACATTTTATTCATTTATTTCTGTTTTACATGGTGAATGTGACGTCACCAATTCCCAAAAAGTAAAAACCTAGTAAATAGAAATATAATACAAAGGACTTTTATGATTTCACTATGTTCTACATATGAAAACTTGGGTGGTTCATAAAAAATGAATCAAACGCAATGAATTGGAATGATTCGACAGAGCAGAATATAGCACATCTATATTCACCAATCTAGTGACCATCAATGCACACTGGTTTTTCCTAGAGACTTCTCAGAAATTTCGAGGGCACTGGATTTTGGAAGATAGGACGTAGATTGAGACAGCTTGAAAAAATAAGTAGTTTGTAGTGAAGAAATTTGGACAGAGTTTTAGAGGGGCTTTGAATGCAGTTAATAAAGTCTGACTGATGTACAGACATCTCTGACTCTCGTTTTGCTGAATGCGCCTAATAGTTCGGTGTGCTTCATAAGACATCATTTCGAAAAAAGACCATTCGTTGACGATTCATCTATAATCTAGTGTGCCCAATAGTAAGGAAAATGTGGTAATCTACCTGCAAGCAGAGAAAAACACTGGCTCATCTGCTAAAATGGCGAAAGCTGTGATAGTGTTTCAGATATACATGGTGATTTTGGAGAGCAGAGTGAGGAGAGATGCTCAGTGAGTAAAGACGCAGCTCTGCAAAACCACTCTCCCACAGCTTAACTTGAACCAGGTTTGTTTTTCTCCTGGCCGACATAGAATTGCTTTGCTGTGTCCCTTTCTGTCGACGGCCCCAGCAGTGCCGCCCCCAGTATTGACATGTTGGTTTCTTTAAAAAAAACTAGGCTTTGTAACACTGTCCTCTTCTGGTCAGTCAGGCGTTCATTTTAAGTTCTTAACAAACATTGTTTCTCATCAAACCAAACCATTTCCATGTCTTTAACAATTGACTCTTAGTTGCTTTCCTCCTTGAGCTTGGAGGTCTGTTGCATTGAGTCTGAGGGTAAAACATTGGGTGGTCTCATGAAGGAGGAGACTTGAAATTACTTAATAAGTCCTGACAAGACCAATCAGAAACCTGGTTAATAAATGAACATACATAAATGTGAATGATATTCTGCTGATCTGACAGAAGTGAAAATCCCCACTCACATGTGTCGTGGAGTCAGTTTGGACCTCATGAGGGAAAATAAATGAGATGCTTTTGTTATGGTGAACAACAGTTTTGTCTTTTCCACATGAAAATGGAAATCTAAAACATTGTATTCTGTTTTAATGCTGATTATACCCATGCAGGAATAAACAAACCCCAGTCACTGTGCTCCCCAGAGGACTGACTGACTAACTGAAGGCTCTTTGTTCAATCGATATGTCTTTAAACAGACAGGGAGACCAGCTTGGTGGTGGCCTGTTATGGAGAGAAGCAGTGGGAGGCTAGGTATATATACACACAGTACAAACTGAGAGGTTACAGAAGGTAATTGTGTCAGAGATGTTTGGTGTAGGGAGCTTAGGAAGGGGGGCAGTGAACAGAGAGCAGGCGGGGCAAGGAAGAAGTGAGGTTAAGATGAAGAGGAAGCTGGAGCGGGAGGGGGCTCCATGCTAATTGGAGCCAAATGGCCTGTGGATGAGCTAAAGCGATTTGCTGTGTAGCACTGACACTTACACAAACTTCACGTCTTCGTTCTTCCTCCCTGCCTGTCAGCTCAGACATATTCAGGCTATTTCCTCTTTTTCTGTCTTTCGACAGATTTGTGCAAGACAAAGGAGCTTTAACTATTTAAAGGTTTTAATTTGGTGATAATTAAATCAGACATTTATTTTAAATTTTCATGAACTCTTTATAAAATCAGTTCTCACTGTAGCAGCAATGTGCAAAGTGTGGAGTGTCTATTAAAGTTGGAAATTGGAACAAGTAAAAGAACTGACCATGACCCAAAGCTTTAAATCAAAAACAAAAAGACTTTTAAAGCTGTGACAAACAAAAACAGGCCCTGCTTTCAGCCTTTCAGTGAAGTATCAAAATGCAACAAATAGATCAATGATATCTCGTAAATGGCATCTACTTGTTTAGTTCTTTTCTACCTTCCTCGAAGGCCCAGTCTCAGTCTCAGTCCCATTTGCACATTCACACACTGATGGTGGCTCCACTGCAGAACACTGGTGCCAACCTATAACCATCAGGCAATGTGGGGTTCAGTGTCTTTCCCAAGAACACTTCAACACATGGGAGAGAAAGGCAGTAGAACCTGCAATCGTCTGATCAGAGGTTAACCACCTGATGACCAGTTAAGTCGGTATTACTAAAATATTTGAAATACAATTTGTATTAAGGATTCTTTAACTTATATGAATTTATTAACCTATAAATGTGTCCATAAAGCAAACCATTGAGTAATTTATCTACCCAATCTGATTGACTCATCTCAAGCCTAAAGCTTTCAATTTTGCTCTGGTCAAAAACAGATCAGAAACCTAAAGCTGTGGACCAAAACAAACCTCAAGGCCCAAGAATGAAGACTAAAAACACTGGCATAGAGGTGTAAGACAACAAATTGATTGGTACAAAGTTAGAAGAATAGTGAGGAGACAGGAAATGGATGGAGCAATGGAATTAAAGTTGCTGACTGTGACATCCGTAGGTTCTTTAATTTTTTTTTATTCTCAAAATGTGATCAGGATCAGAGAGTTGGAGAAGCTGCTCTGTCATAGATAATCACTCAAACAGATAATTTGTAACCTTTGGATAACCCATATTTTTCTCTTCTCAAGTTTTTAAAATGGCCGACATGTGTATTGTTCCAGAAGAAATATAAATGCTGATCAAGCTGACTTGCTTTTAACTTTGACACACATTTAAGATACCTAAGAGCAAGGGGGAAGTGGACAGTAGAAACACACATTTGATTAATAATAAGTGTCAAGGAGAAGGTTCACATCTTAAGGTTGAGCAAATCCAAATCAAATGGAACTAATAGGCTGTGGAAACAGTTAACAACATGGTACTGAAAACTTTGACAGATTGTTTTTCCACTTAAAACTGCAGTTGAAAGGAGATTTCCCATGAGCTCCAGATGTCAACAGGGTTTTTAGCAGAACCACCAACGATACATTCGACTTCAGGAAATGTAGATTATAAACTCAGAGAGAATCACATTTAGGATTGATATTATGAAACCCTGCAAAGGCATTTACAGTCTGTCAAACACAGTTAGCTGTTTTGCAGTTAATATTTGACAAATCAATATACAAGAAAAAGAAACGAGGACTAGCAAGAATGTGGCTAGCTGTGATGATGCGATTAGGCGATGACCTGCCGTGCCAGAGCCAATAAGAATACCGAACACCATGAGCTCGTTAGTGAAATACCAAAGTCCGAACTCTAATTAGCCTGTATGCTTTCAAATCTAGGAGGCTTTGCTTGATGGGGAAGAACAGAGAGAATTGGAGGAAATTCACCATGCAGAGACAGACTCACTAGTCGGTAACAGTCTTTGCCTGAGAATCTCACTTAATCCACGCTGCTCGGGCTCTACTTGATGATCAAGGTGAACCAGGAAGCCCAGCCACCAAATCAATGGAACATGAGTAGGAACTGCCACACTGAGGCAAAAGAAAGGGCCTGCCTTGTGTATTATAAAACGTGTGTGTGCGTAAATGTCAGGGTTGTCGTGTGGACACAAACGCAGACGGCAATCAAAAATGAATAGTTCTTCATTTAATTTCTCGAAAGAACACAAGAACAAATCCTACAAACAGACAAACAGAACCACCCGACAACCCGTGCAAGGGAGACGAGGACTTATAACAGGGAGACAGGATGAGGTAACTACACACAGGTGTGCCAAGAAGGAGGGAGGGAGCACACAAGGAGGGAAGTGTCAAGTGACCTGAAAAGCAATGGTGAGCACAGGAAATACAACAAAATAAAACAGGAAGTGATAACAAACTAACAACAACGAATCGACCTGGTTCCAAAACCCCACAGTAAATGCATTGTGTCTCTAATACTACAGCAATTAATTAAGGACTTCCGAACCAAACCCACAAGTTTGTGCCTAATATTCACTAAAAGCAGATTATGGAGATGAAGAATGGTCTGCAAACAGGTTTGCCTACATAAACTGACCAAAAAAGGATGTAAATCATCAAAATTTAAATAAGTTGGAAGAATCATGTGCCAAATGTCTGATACCGATAAGTTGAAATCATGAAAGACAGATCTGAAAGTTTAAAACAAAATCCAATGATAAGATGAAAAAGGCAACACGCAAATGTCAAAATCACAAGCCAAACTAGAACAACAACAAACCAAGAGAACGTTCTTCCGACTACAACTCTAGACCAAAAAAACCAAGCCATGTTGTCCTCTGATAGCTGGGATAGGCTCCAGCAACCCCTGCATCATGAAGCTGTGGCTAATGGATGAATGGAAAAGAAAATAATGTTTGAGAAGTAAAACCACAAACACGCAATGGAGATTAAAATCGCTTTCTTCAACTTCCAGCTGAGGATTCAGCAGATGTTTGCAGTGAATCTAAAGGTGGGTTGGTCATGTTACCAAGCATCACACTGACTTAAACCAAGTATTCTCAAATATTAAAGATTATTTCATTTTAAATCTGTTTTTGCATCACGTTCTGTTTTTCTCTAATAGCTCAGTGTTGAAAAAGATTTTCTCAGTTGAAACCTCTAAGTCAGACATTTTAAATATATATTTTGATTATATACTTATTTTTATGAAGTTATTTGTTGCTGAAGAGTTGTACATCTGTAAAAAAGTTTTGTACTTTCTACTACTATTGTTTTCTGTTTTATAAAACTAACAGTTTTGCTGTTGTTTAACATTATAAACATATATGTTATAAATACATATTTGTTTTAATTTTGTTTAAATACTTTAAAAACTGCCATTATTATAAACATTTATGTTAAACCTGGATCTTCCCAACTCTCAAACACATTTATTCTTGTAAAAAAAGTTATTATAGTTATGCTAAAAAAAACATGCACACACAGGCTTAAAAAGTATTTATTCCATTACGGTTGTGAATAAAAAAGATGTTGTTAGGCCAGACTGTGTGGTCCATCTGTGTGTGTGTGTGTGTGGGTGTGTGCAGGGTCTCATTCAGGTGGTAAACTCTTGATAGTCAGCAGATACTGGTTCAGAAAGTAAATTGTTCACATGTTGGATAGATTAAGTGTCTTAGTGATAGTTTTAGGAGACTTTATTTACTCTTACTGGAATCTTATCCAAACTGCAAAAGTCACTCACCGAGAGTTTCTAAGTTTTTATTGATTTATTTTTATTTATCTGTCAGGTTACGCTGCATTCTGGTTAATTACAACCCAATTACAATTTTTTTAATTATTATTAAAGATTCTTAGTGTAACATCAAGCAAAAAACAGCTGAACAGTCTAATTTTTACAGCAAACTTATTTAACTGCATTTATCCTTCATTGTTCGTCTGCAGACAAATGAGGTAACAGTGTTTTAAAACCCAATCCTACAGGGTGGATGCGTTTTGAAAGTTATAGCAGCAGAAACAGCTAGATAGCATAGCCATAAAATAGAATCAAGAACGTGGCAGTGAGTTATCATAATCCTTCAAGGATTCTAGACTCCTGACCTAAACAATTCTAAAGATTACATTCTGACCTAAACATTCAGACTGCAGTTCGAAGTCTTTTAACTTAATATTAAGAAAGCTCGAAAGCTTAAGAATAATGATGTTTTCAACAAATATCCAAAATAGGCTAACATAATTGAATGTGTATAAATTATCTGACTCTTCATGTGGTTTTTGTTCTATATATTGACTGTACATAGGAGTTGGACTGAGAAACATCTCTCCTCTGGCGTTCCAAACAGTATGCACCCGCTGGTTCCAAGAAGCCAAAATCCTTTAGACTTCTATTGAGAAATAAACTGCTATTACTTTCAGTCATTCTTTTTTGTCAGAGTAACCTTTTTTTGATCTGCCTCCTTTTTTAAACATGTTCTTGTATATCCTATCCTTTTTCCACGTTTTTTTAAATTGCAAGTTATTTAAGTTATAAACTGACCAATCAGATGCCTCAATAAAAGTGTGTGGTCCTGATCGTTTGAAATGTTTGATTGACACATTCTCCTGAGACAGAGTCAAAGTGGCAGGGGTGTGGCCTTCCAACAAGAAACAAGAGAGAAAATGTTTCAAAATAGTGACGTTTGTCTGACAAAAGTGTATTAAGTATGTAGTGCGGAGTTTTACAGCCTTAAACCCTACTTTGTGAATTTCACTTCTCATGGGTTATTTTAGAATGTAAATCCTGGTGTAAACAAGGTAACACATAAAAAAGGCTTTTATTAAGTTGGAATAAGAAAAGAATAGAGGTAATACATTCATTTTAGTGCCAAACAGTTGTTGTCTCCTGAAGCAGAGGCATACTATTCATATCATTTCAAAGGTGTAAATTCTTCACATTTTCCAGCCAAGTCTTTTTTGGGAAAAACATGCTTATTTTTAATGAGTCAAAGTGCTCCTTTAAACGCCTGCAGAGCCTGGTGAACGGGCTTTGTGTGTTGAAGTCACATAAGTGAGCTGACTGTATGAGATGGTACTGATGTCCAACATCTGGCTCTCTTGTTTTGTGTAAAGGGGAAGTCCTCCATGTTTATTTATGCATGTGTGTGAATCACTTTGAGGCTGCAGGGCCATCACAAACCAAACTCTTTTTCTCCTTTTTGAAAGTTAACATAAAACTTTGACTTCTGAAAATATTACATATAATAAATTAAGCTAAAACCAAACTTACAAAAATCCTAAACACCAGGGAAAATAAGCATACATGTCATAGTTCAGTCTTTCTATTGTCTTCACATGGCAAAGACTGCAGTGCAGCAAACTTTGCTGCAATTGTGTTTCTTTGCATTTCTTATGGGGCAAAACAGAAGGACTAGCTCAGTTGCATAGTCCTTTAGGAAAATGAGTGCATGCGCAGCAGTAATAATCTGCTTGGCAGAATTCATGCAAACTCTGCTGTCTTGCTCCCTCTGCTTGCCTTCATGCGTGCCTGTGTGCGGCACCGGCACGCTGCACCATTAAACTGCCTGCTCTGCTGTATGCAGCTGTGAGACTGAGAAAGCCAGATGATGGGAGGGGTTATGAGAGGGATTACAGACAAAGTACTGGGACAGTGAGGTAACTTCTGGCTCCTCAGCAACATCAGGGCTATTGGCTTTATTACAAGCCTCTGCCTTGCTTTTTAGCAACAGAACTGTAGTGAAATAACTGGTGAAAACAGCTTTTTCTTCAACGTTTCAGGTTTTAAATCTAATAAAGATGAAAAACCTAGGTAATATTTGTTTTGTTCATTGAAATGTTTTGCTTTTTTAAATTCATGCGCAGTTACTGTAACAAGACGGGAGTTGTAGATTTGCTAAACCGGATCAGTAAAAATGTAAAAGATGAAACCATTCCGTTTTATTTATATAGCCCAATATCAGAAACATTTAGCTGTCTAAATGGGCTTCACACTGGTATTCATGCAAAGAACATGAAATCAGTCATAAAAATATTAACAATAGCAGGTTGCTAAACTAAACTAAACTAAATATACTAAGGTAAACTGATATCCCTGCCCTAAGATCCCCCTTCTTGGTGAGGAAAAACTCTTAAAAAATCCCTATATTGGGAAAAATATGAAACCTCAGGGATGCCCACATGAAGGAGGGATCCTCTCTCAGGATGGATAGGTGATGTGCTAGAACTGTTACAGAAAAATGGGCTTGTCTAATTCTACAACTGCATGTTTGAATAACAAGTCGATCTACCGACGTTCATCATGGAGGCATGATGAACTAAATAAAATACAGTTCTGAGTTAATCAAAAAGAATAGAAGAGAGAAGAAATAGAGGACAGAACCCAAGTGCACCATATTTCCCCAGATTCTAACTTCTAGCAGCCTACCAGCAATTTATTGGTATTGAAATTTGATTTAACATGTTAACGGCAAGAGCATGAATATTTATCCAACCATCTTCCCTCTGCTTACTTCCACGGAGAAGTATGTATAATGGATGTAATTAAAATTATATTTATTACCCCAAACTTCATTACTGTAGGTGAGTAAGGAGAGCAGTAGTTAGATATTCTCTGTTTACTAACTAGCCTGGCAATAGGCCTGGACAACTAGACACTTCACTGATTGTAACCAGAAAAGCTTAAGCTCCAAATTGTTCATTAACTTTACATCAAGATGTCGAGAAATAGTCGCCGTATTTTTTTAACTGAACGTTGATCTGTTTTGAATTTGATAATGCTAAGTAGATGGATAGGTTGCAAAGAAACATAATTTGTTATCATTTCGTGCCCTAGTCACTGGTTTTGGATTATCCGGGCCCGTGTTGGGTCGTAAACAGGAGGGACTGAATCTTCAAGGGACCGCAGGTGTGTTTTCCATTTCCCTTGTGGCTCGTGCAGCCACCTCAAGGGACGTCGTGAAATTGGAACATACTATTGCTGTGCGCATGGTAAGTGTATCTTGAAATATCAATAAGGCTAATTTAATTTACACACACTTACAATGTACAGGTGATGCTGTCGTATGTGTCCATATGCCACTCTCTAATCATTAGTAGCGAGCGTGCACTGGCTCCTTACTGAACGTGCGCAAATGCTTCACGTATGGGGTGTGCAGGTGATACGTAAGTACCAGTAGTACATCCATGCAAACTATATTGCTATGACCTGTTTTCAAATTTCTGATAGTCAGGCTACATGCACGGAGGAGTACGCAACAAGTGTATTTGGAGTGTGACGTTATCACTTGAACAGCACTAACGGGGTTGAAAAAAAAGACGTTCTTGCGTTCCACTGACTTCACTCTTACTTACCTTTAGGTGTCACTTAAGTGTTCTCCATGACTTATCACCCACAGTATGCATGCAGAAAAAACAAACATTTTCACTCTTCTAGTTCACTGAGCGGTCCACGCCCTTGATATTTCCTACAAACCACCTAAGTTCCCGCACACGTTTGCACATTTTTCACCCACAGACAGCCCATATCTAATCGTAAGGGCAGTTGTGACCTGAAGTCCTGAATGGAGGTGACCTTCCCAACTCCCAGCTGGGTTAGCTCCAGCAGTCCTGTAACTCCATTTAATGGGTTCTAAGGATGAATGAATGGATAAGTATCCCATAAAACATTAACTCAAGAGAGTTTAACAAACGGAGGAAAAAAAGACCTAGTGGGTTAAGATTCATTTAGCCCCGTGCTGTCTTTAGTAGGATTGCCATTCACATCAAGCTGTGACTAACATTGATAAAAATCCTTTCAAAAAAAGTTTTCTTCAATTTCCTTTCTGTCTTTGGGTGTTCTTTGCTGATTCTGATTTCAGTTTTATTTTAAATTAATCTCACAGCTGTTTATACATGTGCATGATTTGTTATGGCATATATGTATACATATATGTGGCACTGGCTCTTTGCTGTGGATAACTGACCATTTCCGTCAGCCAAGCTATCCCTCACTCCATGGAGCTGATGCAAAAAGTGTCTCTTGTGTCATTTTCTTGCACCCACTATCTGTCAACTGATACTTACATCAAAATTGGTTTTTAAGTCCCGGTCATGGGGAGTTTGCTTTTGGTTTGTGTCAATGAAACAATTTTCTTCTTGGATCTCAGCACAAAAAAGTGGCTTTCTGAGTGTAATTTTTAAATGTTTGTATGATCCCAGAAATTCCTTGTTTTCTCTGTTGTTCTTGAGAGTTTGATCAAAGCACACACAATGAGTGGTTTCTTTTTGAAGATCTGCTTAAAGTGAATTCTGCGCCCAACAGTAAACAACAATGCCACAGGTTTACATGACAGCATTGTGCACAGTTTCACAAGCATGTCTCTTTGTGCCATCAAAACAGTTCATAACCAAACTCTGTGAGGAATGTTTCCAGTACCTTGTTCTATGCCACCAAAGATTAAGGCAATTCTAAAGGCAAAAGGGGGTCCAAACCGTGTACTAGCAAGTTTAACCTAATAAAGTGGCCCACAAGTGAGTAAAGGTTCCTGTCATTTTTTCATTTGTCCAGAAACATTCTGCGTTTGTTCTGCTCGAGGTTCATTTTGAAGTGACTGACCTCGGGCCATTCAAGAAGAAATACTGCACTTTAGCAGCTACATTCGTGGTTAGGAGTCTGACGTTGAACGCTCACACCTCTCTGAAATTTAGAAGGAAGGAAAACTCAATATTTGTGAGCTATTAGCGATAGCGAGTAGTGGGAACACACGTGTAAAGACGTATGTATCAGAGGATATTTGATGGCAGTTCTGTTACATACTTCACGTCGAGGAAGATGTTTGGTTGACGACAGTTTAAACAAAGTTTGAATTATATATTTTTGTTATTTTTAAAGGGTTACAAAAAATCCTTCTCGATTGACCAATGGTTCCTGATCGACGTGTTAGGGATCCCCTGCATTAAAGTTGACATTTTGGCCAACTTGCACGTTTACTCATAATACTCTGCTCTTCATAGCCCCCATTATCTATCTTTGTACGGCATCTAAAGTACTTTGTAGTAAATGTCGTTTCTGAATATCAATTTAAACTTCTGTCTGTATTTTACAGAGAAGAAAACTAAAAGTTATTTGGAGAAGTGTATTTTGTATACAGCAATGTTTCAAATAGCAGAAAGAGGTGATCTAAGATGTTCTACAGTTTGGGAGCAATAGCTTAACAGTCATTTTGATTGAATTCATGTTTTTGAATATCTGGATCAGAGGAGGTGTGGTCTTCATCAAACACATCAGAAAATCAACTTCTGGCCAGATGTCAGCTGCTGCGGTTTTTTTCAGCGGGACCCACAGTTCCTGCAGAGATTAACCAGCATTCATTTGGGATGATCACTTCAGAGAACTTGGATGAAAGCTTAATCACTCGGAAACTTATTAGTGACTCATATATACTTTGTTCTTGCAACACATTTTTAAGTTGTCTTTTTGCTTCTTTGAAATGGATAGAAATGACAGCCTGACTAACATGTGTAACAGTCTGATTTACTGAGGATGTCTGCATCTGTTCCACTGTTAGAATGGTAATAGAGAAGCACTTATATGTGTCACTTTCAAAAAAAATAGTCATGGAAAAAAAAAAACATGAAAAGAGTGAGTAACATCTCCTTTGAATGCCTGCTCAGCTTCACAAACTTTGAAGCTTATCTTCTAATGTCAAGGTGACACTTTAAACTTTCTCCCCAAAGTTCAGCTGCTGAGTGCGTCAGTGTGTCTTAATGCCTTCAGCTGCAGTTTAACGTCTTCAGCATCATGGAGGTTCTCTGCTTTCACCATGATGGACATGTATAGCCTTTTGCTCTTATGTTTTCCAGCTGGTGCATCAATAGGAGTTTTCTTCAAAAATTAGTTGATGTTCGCTTGGACCAGTTCAACACGGGGCCCTATAAGCAGCCCATACAGCAGCTGCATATGTACAAGTTGTATAAAATTTCTCAAACTACACTGCTTCAGGCATTTTTCTTCTGCATATTCCTTAAACAACATATGAAAACACAGAACAGCAGACCCAACAATTACCTGTCATTTTTTAATCTCTTTTTTAGGCCTCAATGGGGAGTTTATTGCATCAGCAGATACTGAGAAATATAAAATTCATAGCAGGGTGTACTGTTTCTGTGTAGCTTTGAACTATTGATGGAAAACAACACATCAACCACTGAAAATAATCAAAACTGCAATGCTTGGTTGTGCTTCCCTCTGCCATCTTTAAAATGTGTCACAGGGAACCATTTTTGCAGCCTGTTGTGTCCCTCAGCTGATGTTTCCAGTTTCCACTGATCCCTTCTAAAAAAATTACAAAAGTCATTCAAAATTTAGTTTGGTTTAGTGAACAATGCATCATTTTTTATTTTATTGCAAGAATTTCTAAAAATAAAAAGATTACATATCTATTTTTTAATCTTATATTTGTAAAGGAAAAATTATTATCTGCTTAGTTGTTGCATATCAGGAAGAATTTACCCAAACAAGAACTCATCATTTCCTCAAGAAGAGTCTACAGTCATCATGTAAGGTCTGGACTTTGTCTTAGGAGAACTTGTTATGGCAAGATGAGACTTCCAATCAGATAACTTCCTGTGATGCATCTTCTAATATTTGGGTATTCTGCTGTTGTAATCCAAGAATGAACTATATCAAGACACTTCACAAATATTGTTTTGGGGATTGTTATAACATATGGTCATTACAATGATCTTATTTTCCTTTTTCATCAGGAATATATGATGGTAAATCTTGAATGATCAACACTTCCTGTGACTAACACAGGTATTTGTCATGTGTCTGCCATCATGACAAGTGAAAGATTTGTCTGTTTTTTAAAGTGGCCTTTTATGTTTGCACAGCAGCATATTTTTGTAGAAGAAAATCAATTTACAGATACTATTTTGAAGGAGAAGTATTCTACCTTCATGTTTATTTTTAAAGAAAAATGCCTGCTATAGTAGGGACATAAGAAACAGGTGGAAAATTAAATTAAACCTAAATTAATCAATTTAGGAAACATTTAAAACTTGCTCTCTGTCAATCAGAAGCTGTTCACTAAGCAAAAAGCAACAGAAATCAGTGTAAACTCTTTTTTCCATTGTTAGCTTGGAAGTTTCTACTTTTTCTTAATCACTTTATTACATTGAATAACTATTTATTTAAATGTTTTTAACATTTTTATTTATTTAGAAAACGAAATCCTATACTGCATGTTGGTTAAGTCAGCATTGTATCTTCCTCTGCTGTGGAAGCTTGCAACCAGTTGGAGGCTAACTTTAGAAAAGAAAATTGTTTTAAAATGTTTTTAGAAAGTCACAGTATAATACGATTACTTTGAGAAAAGACTATTAATGTCAACTTTTAGCCCGGTTTGGCAAAGCTCTACAAAGTGGGATTTGAAAGTATAATTAACAGCAGTGCTGTGGTTTTCTGATCTACACTAATTGGTAACAAGGCTGTTAAAACTTCTTAGATGATAAAAAAAGAAAAAAAGAAAAAGAAAACTCAAAATTTGAGCAGTCAATCAATTAAAAACATAATCAGAATGAGCACACTTTTGGATTGTGATTAATCACAATGTTTTACCAGGTAAATTTTAAAACGTGGCCTTTGAAATAAACAAAAGGCCGGAGAGAACATTTTTCCTCCAGTTTTGTCGTCAGAAATCTTTTTAATTTGTAAAATGTTTACGCAGATATCTCAGAAATGTAATCTTTGTGCACAAAACACATCAACAGTATGATAAACAGAACTCTAAAGAAACTTTTTGCTTCATTTCCTGGACAAAAACAAGCAGTTAGAGATAAACTTTCTCTCTGAACTGATGCGTTACTGAACCTTTCTGTGAGAATCAGAATTTATTTCACATTCCTTTGCCACCGCTTTGCGTTTTTACATGTTACAGTGACAACGTGCTGCACCACCAATCAAATAGTCTGCTTTTTGTATAAAAAAAGAAAAAATAAGAAGAATGTACTAAAAATTGATTGAATATTCTTTTTTTTTTAAATGAACATGTTGTAAGCAGCATTGTGTCTGATGAAGTGTGTATCTTCAGAAATTGATTCACGCCGTGGAAGCCTGAACTGATGCAAACCAAAAGATGGTCGCTTCTGATGTGGGATTAATCTGCATTCATAAAATTTAACACATTCATTTTTTTAAATAGATCGTGCATCGTGCCTTGAAAATGCGTTAACGTTGAAAGCCCTGCTCACAATACAAGAAGTTTGTAAAATAAATTCTCTATTAAAAAATAAAGTAATCGGTGTTGCTCAATGAGACACGAGATACTTTAATGTCTGAGACCGAAGAGGCCAGGCTCACCGTATGATATCAAAAAAGGCTTTTGGCATTCATTCAAAAGATCATTATTTACACCGAGCAACCTCACTTCTTCTTACTAGCTTTTTTTCAAAGGAAAAATCAAATCAAAAGTAACTGACAGCTGCAAAATGTAAATTTATTGGAGGGGAGCCGAGAAAAAATCTCACAGCAGATGTTTTCCATTTCTAAGATGAGAAACATTTGCTGTGTAACTGTTAGGTGTGGTCAGATGTCCGTAAGCTGACTGTCCTTCTGCTCTTTTACCTTTTGCACTGTTCATAGTTAGGTATTCCCATCTTCACTAAGTTATGATGAGTTAATAATGTAAGTATTTACAGATAATAGATATATATTTAAATATCTGATGTAATCCTTAAAATAGAAATAGGAATTTTGGTTAGATTTAACAGTACCTAAATTACACACCAACAAACTTTTAAATACTTCATGGATTTTGAAGATCACAGCCATGTTATCTTGCCTGGGTTATAATAAAGGTCTATGAGTGTCCAAGACACTGAAAGAAATGTTTGGTGCAAATGTCTAAACAGTACAGTGTGTGAAAACTGGAAAAAACTGTCTCCTTCTCAATGGAAGAGCTAAATGAAACCTCCAGTCTAAACCTAAATAAAAACACAGGAAAAAAAAGTGCCAAGTGTACAATTACAATAAAGTAACACTAATTCATTGTTGAGAAAGAGAAAAGACAGAAAAAAGGTCTCAGTAGCTGCAATTACATGTGCAAAATGTCTTTGATCAAATCAAGGATCGGATTAGAAACAAACTGTGTACACGGGCTCTGATAAACTTTATCATATTCTAATGAACGCGCCACACAGTCGATCGGAATAAATCATCTTGACATGCACAGAACTATTTAAAATACTAGAAACAACCGAAAAAGAAGAACTAAGGAGTTCTGTTGTAAACAAACATAGCTGATAGACATTGGGCCTCCAACACCCAGTAATGCCCAACCCCAGAACACACATGCTTGAGTCAATTGTTTGTTTCCTCTGATCTTTTACTTTTTTCATCTTGATGACTTCAAGCCTCGCCCAACAATTCTTCAGTCCGACAGGTCACTCATGATCTCAAACCACAACAAAAACATTGAGATTTTAAAACTTTCTCTTTATGAGTGAAGTCAGGCTTGTGGGTGGGTGACAGACCCACAGGGAACAGAGCCGACAGTGATGAAATAACAGCAACATCTTGTGTTAAGACCTTTCAGTTTAAGGCTGTACCTATTCCAGCTTTCATCAAAACTGTCCTAACGTCTGTTGTTCCCCACATTTTTCTTTTATTACTATGATAAAGTCACTTCATTTTTACAGGTTACAACTAGATCTGAAAAATAAGCATTAAAAGGTTCAGATTTAACCAGCTCACAAAAGCCTGCAGAGCGAGGCAAAAGACCCTCTTAGGTGAACAGATTAAGACTCATCATTCATCAAAAAAAAATAAAGAAAACATGTTTAAACAGGCAGTAGGAAACACGACAAGTGTTCTTCCATTTTTCTCTAGACTTTTGAAATGCCAGCCCATTGATGTGATGTACAGCATGGCTACTGCATGAAGGTTTTTGGTTTAAACATCACTTGGCCTTCATGGTATTTGGTTTTATTGGTCTGAGTGACTGATTGATAACGGACTGTTAACAACTGTAACATGCAAGTGCTTGTTCATTTGCTCAGACAAGACAAGAGGTGAACTCACGAACGCATTGATGGTTTGTACATACATTAACAGTTTAATGGTAAACTTATTACAATCCCACATTTTCACTTTGAATCGTTCAATTGACCAATTTCAATGTAAAGTCTATGTAAACGCATGTAAACATGAGTTTCAAGCTATGCAAGTTTCCATGACTGTTTTTAGGCTCTGCGTACAAAATGTGCATCCATCAAACACACGTTGAATGCTAATCCAGTTCAACTTTGACCAATCAGGGACTTGGATTTGGTAGTGACAAATCTGTGTCCCTTTTCGTTCATGGAAGTGCCAGTTGTTTGAAAATTGATCATGGAGGAGAAGCTATTAATTGTGGTTTGTTCCTGGCCCGAAAAAAACACGCCAAATCTTTCATATATCAGAATGGACCTGTGAAAAAAAAAAAAGCCTTGAACAAGATTTGCAGCCCTTCCACATTTTGCACCAAGCCTCTTCCAGTTGTAGGTGGCAGACATGCACGTGTATTGGGTTGTGACAGTCCAGTGGGAACATCATTTGCTAAATGCGCCATATGCTAAATGCTCAGTGTGAACGTAGCATTAGGGAGACTGACACTTTTATTTCTGCTGTCACATGATTTTGTGTAGATAAGTTTATGCAAAAATACATGCTTTAATGATATTCCATTGGTATAATAGTAGAGCGAGCAGCTGTTGACTCACAAAGCAACACTGTCACAATGTCTTTCACAACAGCATGTATCAGTCAATCATGCGTCAGATCTCACTAGTGAGGATAATCCTGCAAAACAAACTTGACAGGCCTTCCTGGAGCAGTTCTTATTTTTTCTACACTCACATTTACATGCTTCATCTGTATGAGCTTCTTTGCTGTGAGGGTAATAATCTCTGTGTGAAGAGAAACCACAAAATGGTAACATTTATTGGAGGGTAGAATCAAACCCACGTCTCCTCACATGAGCCCTGCTTCCTTTTTTACATCCCACCCACATATCGAGACTATCAATGTGTCATAAGTCATAAATCACATCTCCATGTAATGTTTTCTGTGTATCTCTGTCTTTCAGACCATCAAAACATATGTTCTATGGCTGATACCAGTTTCAGTTCAACTGAAACCTAATTCCCAAATGCCAAAAAATGTAATATTCTCATTTTTGTCCACATACACACAAACCTACACACATCTTTTTCTCCTCAGTCTTTGAGCTGGGTTCACTGCCAAGAGAACAGGGGGGGTTGGACACAAACCAAAAAGGGAACACAGGTCACCGTATGGTTTCACTAACTGCATGTGACGAGATTGTAACATGCAGCAATGAATGATCAAAGCACATTTACAGTACAGTAATTATTAATTTGCGGTGGTCCGAGTTCTACTTTTAAAAATTCTAGCCAATAGAAAGAAATTCTGGTCTACTTGGTTTAAACAAGACTGTTTTCTTTTTTTTTTTTTGTTTGTTTTGCAATTTTTTAATGGTCTCTATTAAATGACTAATATTAAAAAAAAAAATCTTAACTTCATTGAGTGGTATTTTTAAAATTCAATTATTGTTTATTTCTTTTTTAATTACATTACTTTCGAGCACGTTTAATGCAACTATGCAGAAAAGTGTTTGTTTCTTTGTTCAGCTTGTGCAAAAACACAGACGAATGATTTTTTTGAAGAAACACATCCAAAAGAAAACAATCAGATTTTTTGTGAATATTGTTTTGTTATTTTGCAGTGTTGATGATCACCTAAGACTGCTTCTACAACAACCTTCATCACTGCAGGTATGACTAAACAGAAAACCACATCCTGGAGGGAATTGGGAAGAGCCAGAGACTGGAAGTTTTTCGACATGTAAAAGAATTTAAGATTACATCCCATATCCCAGAGGTGAACTTCTACTGAACTTCTGCTGCGCTACAGAAAGTAGGCTATGTCTTAAAAAAACAGGACAGGATTTTTGATTTTGGCTAAAACTGGCATAATCATAATTAAAAGACCACTGAGATTGATTTTATATCAGAAAATATATAAATGGAGTGGGACTTTAAAGAGCACATTGAATGTGGGTTCTTGGAACAGGCATTTAGCATATGGTGCTCACACTGGACTGTCATTACCCGATACCAGTGCATGGAAGATACTTAACTTCCAATACATGTTAAGTGGTAGCACGTTTTGTAATAAGAGCCTGAAAACAGACTTAAAAGCGTATGTACAACACGTATGTAAAAATGTGTGTCATTTAGGTGTCACATCTCCAGTGTTAAAGGTTTAATGCTGACTCAGCACAGACTGCATGAAGTTGGAAGACATTTCAATCACAACCGTGGTCTTGCTATATCAATTTTGTAATAATTCACTTACACATTTAAAGTAGGTTTAGTATGATTTGACATTTTTCCTTAAACACATTTGTTTTCAGCTTGTTTGTAAATGTTTATTGTATGAAGTTTCTGCTACAACTGCTCTGCCTGCGTTTAGCTTTTGTGGTTCGGTTATCAGTAAACAAAATTCTAGGCCTTTACCATTCAAGTTTTCATTTAAATTAGAAAAAATCAGTGATAAAAACAAACATGCTAAAACGAAAAAGTGCTGTAAAAAAGCTAAATTCTTAAGGAAAATATACCAAAAACACAGAAAACATCAGACCATCGAGGATCATTGCATCATGGTAAGGTCCATTTAGTAGCAAAACAAAGACAGAGTAATTACTTTTCCATGCAGATATTTAAACACACAGGTGTAAAATATACACTGTCATCATTGTTTATGTGTTTAACCTTTTTCGAAATCTGTTCCTATTTAAAAAAAGACAGTTTATTTGAGAAGTGTCAGCAGGACACTCAACTCCTCATTCATGAGGAAGTTAAAAAAATGACTGGCTTGAACACTGGAGTTTGAACTCAAATCCATTTTGAAAGCAAGATGGAAATATTTTACCAGATTTATGACTTTTGTTCCTGTTAACCAAGAGGCATATAGAAAGTTAAAATAATATTAACTGTGAACTGTTATTCAAAACAAATTTTTTCTTGTCATGGTCAGCTGGATTTTTTAAAAAATTATTCCAGCATTGCTGGCTCAACTTTTATGTTTTATACTCTGTAAGGTAGAGAGCACAGTCATTGTGATGAAGCCATGAATCTGCTGATCAAAATAAAGCACAAAAATACTCTGCAGTCTTTCAGAGATAATTGTTTGGAACAACAAGGTGAGCTAGAACGATGTTTGTCCAACACTGTGCCAGCAGCACCTATGTTCCATCCATGCTTGTAAATGCATCTGCTGTGTTTTTGGGCCTAACGGACTCTGGCATGGCTCTGCTGGTCTACTGTGGGAAACAAAACTAAACTTCCTGACCTAACTATGCTAATAGCCGTCAGTTGCTTCTCTGTTGTCTGAAGGGCCTGAGCCCAATTTGGTCGGGGGCCACGTCTGCTCCTGCAGGGGTGGCTGCCTGGGAGGGTTGGGCTGTTCCCTTTGGGCTGTGGTCTGAGAGCTCTCTGCCTTGTGGTTTTGCCTGGTCTGGTGGGGGTTGGTTAGTTGTGCTCCAGGGGTCTAACTGCTCATTTTAATGGCCCTTTTAATCAAAATGAAAGGGCCTCCTCTCTGTGTGTAGAGTGGCTGGATTTGAAGGATTGACGTGCCTCATGATACATCACGAAATGCTGCCTGGTTAGAGAGGCCGGCGCCCACACCCAGGCCCGGACCTGGGCTGCATTGCACCGCGCCACCGCCACACATCCCAACAACACCAACACCGTCCAAAACAGAAACAACGCAACCGCTTGGAATATGTTGAAATAAGAATGCATTTATTAAAACTTAAAAAATAACCAGTTGTGATCATTGCAAATAAAAAGTCACTCTCCAAGCAGGGCTCAAAGCAACAAAGTTCTGTTATGAGAGGTGGATGCACCACTGCTGCACCATCGTGAGAGTTGCAAATCAAAGCATGGTAGGTATTAACTGGGGTAATTGGGGTATTGTATCTGAGCTGAACGGTGTCTGCTTCCCAATAGGGCTGATGCTGGTCCTTGCCCTCGTGTGGTGGGCCATTCTACATTTTCTATGGTCACCTTGATGACCGGAGACTAGTTAGTTCTGGCTTAATATTAATTTTATTTCAGTTACAGACCTTGAATGTTTTTTGACACAAACATCCATAGTTTTAAGCCTAGTTTCCACTGAGTGGTCTTGTCCGGAATTTTGAGTGTTTCCATTGTAAAATGGACCCATTAAACAGTACTGTACCATTCTCCAACGTTGTAGGTCTACAGAAAAGTGAAACGGTACGGTTGGGGCAGAGCCGCTGTGGTCACCCATTGATTGGCAGAAAGTCATGACAACTAGAAAGTGATGAAGACACACAGAAAGAGCCAGTATAGCGCTCATAAGGTAACGTTTTTCCTCTTTATGGCGGTACTGATCTTAGCCGCTCGCAACCGTCTTTTAAACAACCTTCAATTCCTGTTATACACAATGTACCAGAAGTAAAGAAATAAAAAGACGAGCTGTAGTCGTCGCACTACAATGAGACGCTATCAGTCTACAACACGCGTACGCCGTGACCAAAAAAAACCAACATTCAGGGGAAGCGAGGCTTAACTAAGTGGAAACGCTCGCCAGAATTAACTGGACCATACCAGACTATTCCTCACCGTACTGTACCGGATCATTCAGTGGAAACAAGGCTTTAGAGGTAGTGGTTGTTGGGGGAGGGTTCTACTTGCCTGCCTGAAGTGTTGTGCGTCTTTCTGGGTGGCCCAGGTTTGTCTCTGGGGTGAGTGAATGGGTTGGGCTCAGGAGTCCCCGTTGGTGGTGGGCCTCTCCTCTCATTTAGGGAAACGAAGATTGGGGGGGGTGGGGGGGTGGGGGGGTGGAGCCCTGTACTGGTGAGGCATTCCCTGAAGACATTCCATCACTGTACATTTTAGTAAACACAAACTCATGTGAGCACACACGCCTGCTCGCTCTTGCACCAACACAGACATTTATATGAGTGCAGACATATTTGCTTGATTTGTGTGCAAAACAAAAAAAAAACAGGGTAGCAATAATTATAAATCTTTACCTTTATTAATCTTTATAGAGAAATCTTGTCCCAATGAAATACAGTCCCTAGAATGTTTATATTATCAATAAACGTATCAAAGAAATGTTGAGATTACACAAATCTACATTTACTCTGGTAGAAATCATCAATGTAATGGTCAGTTCCCCTTTGACTGTGATTTGAGAAGACTCTCAGGCCCAGCAGTCTTTTATCACTTCTGAATAAACACTTTTAATGAGTTTCTTGTGACTTATCATTCCGACTTCTCCATCCAGGCAGAATATCAAATTGACCTTTTAATCTCAGCTAGAAGTTAAATGCAATTTTCTGGATGAACAAAAGCAGAATACAGGGCCAGTGTTTGCCGGTCAGAAAGACAGCGGTTCAGTTCCACATTTTCTCTAAATTGTTTTCATTTGGGGTGGTAGTTGACAGCATGAAAGATTCTGAAACTTATGATCGTCCTTACAGGTTCATGGTTGAGTGACAGTGGAGGATTTCAAATTCAAATGTTGTGAATCTTCTGATTTCGTGCACAAAATTCTGTCAACTGGTTCATTTTCTACAGAAGCCCAACAGCTTTTATAACCAAAAACTATGGAGAAAACCTGCATTATTTTAAAATAAATGATGTACAATAATAAAGTTATAAGATGGAAAATACCTTTGCAGCATTTCTACATCATTAGAGAAGCACTGATCATTTTCTTGTTTGATGGTTGTAGTTTTATTTAAACCTTCTAAACTTTCTCCAGCACACATCCCATGATTTTATCATTTCTTTTGGAACTTGATGATAACTTTTAAGGCATTAGTGTACTTTAATATCAGTACAAACAAAGAGTTTTTGCTCCTTCATACAGCAAAACTTGATCTTCGCTCCTCTGGCCAGAACATTATTACAGTCCCCAAGACGCATTTATAAACTTGGAGTGACCTGTAGTCTCAAGATCCTGAAATGCTCTTGATGATCATGCTGCGCGTTGCCGGATCAGTTCAGAGTTTCAGACTGCACCTCAAGAGTTACAGATGATGTCCTGATGTTCTGGATTAGCTTGTTTTATTTTTTTATATACTATGATTTAGGGTGCCTTTAAGTCGACCAGTTTTATTGCATGTGTCAGTGAAAAAAACAACTTTTTGAGCTTTTAAGTGTATTATACTGTTCATTCATTCATCTTCTATTCTGTTTTGTCCCTTTCGCGGTCATGGGGCTGCTGGAGCCTAACCCGGCCACTCATGGGCAAAGGCAGGGGACAAGGCTGGATGGGTCGCAGGTCTGTTGCGGGGCCACAATCATATCCACACCTAGTGACAATTTAGAGTCACTAATTGACCTATGAAGCATGTAAATGCTGGAAGCCGGAGTCCCTGGAGAAAAACTTCATGCATGGGGAGAACATGCAAACTCCAAACAGAAAGGTTTCACTGTTTCGCGCCACTCAGTTGGGATTTTGAACCGGGGACCTTCATGCTGTGAAAGAGCACTAACCACTGCCACCATGCAGCCAGTGCAACCAGTTCCTCACTACAAATAACCTCAAAGTGGTGTTTTGATCCGTTAGAGCATTTCTGAGTAATCCTCTAAAAACCTGTGATCTCTGCAGTGGCCCCTCCCTTACCCACAAAAAAGACAGGGTTCTCATGAGCTGACATCACAGATTGAAGACGGCCCCTTTCAGGAAGAGTCTGCACTGCCAGCACCGCCCCCAGGCTAACACACATAATTTCTCTGCAAAGCTAGCGGTGATCTGTAAAACGCTTTCATTTTATATGCTCAACATGCACATCAATGTTTGCAAAAAAGTTCAAATGTTGTTTGTTTTTGTGGGCAAAATGCAAACACGCTGCCAAGGCCAGATTGGGAAGGGCTAGTCCTCAGAACGCAGGGCTTTAGAGGATTGAATTTATTAAAATACAGCTTAAGGAAGTAGTTTTCAGAAGGAATTAACATTATACGAAACTTAAAAGCTCACAAAAGTTGATTTTGCATTATATAGGCTCTTTTGTCCACATATCAGGTTATCTGGATTATTATTATTTTAAGAAGGCTTTTCGGTGCACGATGTAGTGTGGAACATACAGTCTATATTTGACACTTTTTCATTATGAGGCACTTTGTATTTTTTATCTTTTAAAGGTGCTAATTTAAAAAAAAACAACTTACTGTACAGTTAAACAGTGAGCTCAGTGTTCTTCACCCATAACCGGCAGTAGACGGAAAACACAAACCAGACAGGCGGTCTGCAAGAAGCAGAAAGGGTCAGCATTTGGTTTGGAGTCAGCTGAGCAGCCAGGCATGCAGCCATCCATCCCAAGTTCCAGAAAGACAACACACACACACTTCCTGTTCCGTCTCCTGGTGAAAAAGGTTAGCAACCACTCCTGCTAAAGTGCAGGATAAATTAAACCTGAGTGAACAACAGACAGCATCCTGGTTTGACAGAACTTTTCTTTGTCTTTGTGTTTTGTATGGAGGTTTATTAGACCACAGATTTTGCACATTTTAAATGTTAGATTAACCAACCTGTCAAACTCATTGTCTCCAAGTCCTGAATCTGCTGCTTTATCAAAGAATGAAAGTAAATTACTTTAAGTTGGGACATTTGAAAAGTTTATAACAACTTTTAGGAACATCAGAGGCCTCCGATGGCACGTCCACTCTGCATGTTCATTAAAACGCAAGCGATTTGTGGATGAGCAGCATAAATTCTTGTGGTGAGTGGTCGTTTCTCAGGTGTTTACAGTTCGGGAAGTTTTGTCTTCTGATTTCCTGTGCGCAGACACAAGCTGCTGAAAGCACGTGTCTGCTCAAAGGAAGCACCTGCACGGTGTCTCTGAGGAGTCCACAGACGAACAGGACGGCTTTGAAGTCAACCTCAGTCACAGACAGAAACATCAACAAACCCTTCAAATGAAATGCAGCATTTACCCACAAATCCCTGAGAACCTTTGGACCTCACAAGTTGAAGTAAAACAGATATGGATATCTACTAATAGTATCCTCTAGGACACATAGTATTCCTAATCACTTAAAGCACAGTAATTCCCTTAAAAATGTCTGACTTACAAAACTTCTAACTATGCAGTCATATCCACAGTCTGGGATGAGCCATAATTATCCTCCACTTTGTCTCCACATTGTTGAAAGCTATGAAGATGAATCAGAAGAAACCCGTAAACATTTCTCATCGCATCTTAGTTCATGGACTTCAGACTTCCTCAGTCATACATCTGACGAAGAGCTGATAAATATTCTGGAGTCTGGATTTGTACACACACTGTACTCACATACACCCGCACGGACAAAGAAATACTTAAAATGTTATTCCACTACTGGTAAAAAGATTTGTGACACTGCCATGTTTTCAGATTTTTCTTGGCCAGTGTTCAGTATAATGTGTTATTGCACTCTGAAAACTGGAGTTACAAAAAATAACCCTTGAATCCATTTACTGAACAAACATTGAAATCTACTTATTTATAGAATCGTAGTATTTTGCTGCAACATGATGATCATATCATCATCAGCAATAGAGTTTAAGTAAAAATAACACTTCATGCAATGCAGAAAAAGGTCAGTCAGAACCCTTTAATTAATTTGATTATTAAATACATCAACATGTAGTCTTCAAAGCTTGCTACACCTCAGCAGCTTCACATGATCACATCAAACATGAGGTTTCAAACACTCAAACTTATCGTTAAAAAGCTGTGGACACTTTATGAGGTTTCTTCTCGATTTGTTTCCTTTTACGCTTTCTCTGTTTCACTCATGGAAACATGCTGAAAGAAACTGGACGAACATGCGCTCACGACTGACAGTCATCAGCCTCAGTCGGGTCCTCATGGGTAACGGTTGCATTCACACACAAATAAAGCCGTTATGCTGAATATCTCAAAGCCAAGCAAACAATCTGCAATCTGCAAATAAAAACTTAAACATCAGGTTTTCATGAGCAGTTAATAAGAATGATTTCGTATTAGGCAACACTTGGGGCTGAGGGATTTCAAGAGGTCGTCTTTCTCAGAAGTGATGCACTGTTGTGTTTTTCTTGGACAGCAATCGCAAAAACCACGGCAACGTTTTGTATTTGTTGCACAAGCGCGGAGCGCAGACTGTCAGATGAACCCCAAAATCTTAAGAGGGACACGGAAAAAGAAAAGTAAGAGGAGTAGAGGGGCAGAAACCGCAAGAGTGCAGGAAGTCATCTGGGTTTCAGACACCTTATAGGTTTATAGGTGATATAAACACCTTCTTGATTCTGCAGGTTTGTGGTCTAGGTGTGGATCTAAGGTCACAAGATCATCACTGCATGTTCTTTATAAATGTGGCATTAAAAATGCAAAAATTAGGCTTTTCAAAATTACAACTAATATAAAGAATTATTATTATTATTATTATTGCTACAAAGTTTTTGTGCAAAGTTAACCACAGCAAACTATTTGATTCTTCCAAAGATTTCAAACCTTGTTTTTAGACAATCAAGATATTTTACCAGGTTTTAAGTTGCTTTAAATAATGTTTGCTTTATACCTTTGCAAGCTTTTGTAAAGAATAATTTCTGAATGTTTTGTCTCGTTAAGAGTTGGAATCTAAACACAATTACATATTTGTAAGTAAAATAATTTGAAATTATTTTTCTCCATACTCTTGACAATAGAAAAACACCAGTTATGACTTAAAAAAAATCTAATTACTCTGTAATTTTGGGTTAATTTAAGCATGTTTGTTTAAAGTTGTTAATATTGACAAGTTAGACTGACATTTATTGTCAGTATTTTGGAAACAACATTTTAGAATTATGTTTCAAGAAGAAATGTTTGTTTTTTGAGGGTTTATTAATTTGGGCAATTTTGTACTAAGATTAATTTCCACTTCTTACACTAGTTTTTTGTCCCTTTAATCAAAATGAACTACAATTAGGTACAAAGAAACTAGAAAAAATTCAGACTATTTGCTAACAACTAGTAAATAAAACTTTATCACGTTCAGTAATCCTATCTAACAATGTCGTTTTTTATCTTATTTTTGAATGTTTAGGAGGATAATCTTGTGTCTAAATTTTGATATTTTGTCAGATTTCTTGTTAAGTAAAAATGATTTGCTGCATGGACAGAAAATGTTACTACTTTCTAGTGATTTTCTCCTTAAGATTTGTGTCCTGTTCTTCTTTTAGGCTATCCCTTTTTGCATGATGTGTATATTCCTGTTTTCTGTTCAATCTTGTTCAGGTTGCACTAAAGCAAATTTTGTGTGCTATGATTAACCCTTTATAAGACCGGCTTTATTTCAAAACTATGGTCAAGTGTTGTAGTTTATTGAAATAAAGAGTTTTGATCTACATGTAACAACAGCAAATACAACTTCTGAGTGTGAATGATGTCCAAGAGATGATGACCCTTATTGTGTTCAACCAAAATGTGTCTCCATGTGCTGTTCTTGCTCATTAATGCAGATTGCCACAGATTATTCTTTTATGTAAGTCTTGACGGCACAAACTGACGTCAGAGGCATTAACAAATAAGAAGGGCGGTGATGTTGTTGAGCGCTGCCATGGCAACAAATGAAGATGTGTGTATATGCACGAGTGTTGCTTCAGGTCCCTTTTTACGACCATATTTGAATATGCTTGTTGCCGTGTAAGTGCATTCATGCAGCTGTGGGTGCATGCCTTGTTTATGTGTGAGAACACAGACTGAACAGTCTTCCTGCTTTAATTGTCAAGAGAAACTCATGAAAACTATCAAAACCAAAGAAAAACACAAATGTTTCACCAAAGTAAAAACAATCTAATTGTTTTTTTTTAATTGACACTCAGCTAATTCTTTAGAACTTCCATTTATATCTTAATTTGTCAGACAGCAGCAAATTGTCCAAAAAGTCAAATGTTTTAACACTAAACAGAATTGATTTGGACACAATGGAAGACAAAATTACTGCACAACTCCAGTAAGGCTAAGTGGAGTGAACATGAATATAAGAGTGGTCAGTGTGCATACTCTCTGTACAGTCTGTGCTCTGCAGGATGCATTTGCCTCCAGACAGATGCCATCCAGAGTTTTATTATGCATGCATTTCACTCATGAGCTCAGCATCAGGCAAACGTCAGACGCCGTTTTTCCTCGAGGAAACACGTTGACGAACCACATCTTGAATTGCTTCATTGGCGTTAATTGAGTCAGCTTTGTTTTCTTGTGGTTTGCTGCTTTGGTAACCCCCGTGTGACAAATAAAGAAGACTTGGGAAAACTGTTTGTCTCAATCAAAAAATTATTGGCACTAATCTTAACAGCTTTGGACGTGTGCATGAGATCAGAGCCACGAAGAGGCCAAAGGCCGTTTTGGCAGACATTAATCATATGCTTCTTTCAAAGCTAAGCCTTCTGCCATCAGAGAGAAGATGGACATCTCTAAAGCGACTGGAGTCTCACAGACTTTCAGATCATTTGTCCCACCCACTGCATTATTGTTTAATAAAAAGGGGAACTCCTTAGAGATTTGCTTGAGTAAAATTGTCCCAAAGAGTACATAAAAATGACAAGTTTCAACCACAGCTTTCTATTAAGACTCAAGTTTTGGCAAGAACATTGGTGTGGATGCAGAAGTTGATGGGGTCCGTGGTGCTGTACATTTTTAAAACCCATCAATCTTTCCCTATGCAGCCGTCAAACCTCCTGCCAGCCTCCGTAAAAAGAGACCTCAAGTTCATCATAATGAATCAAACCTGTTTCTGTTATAGTGCCAGACTATTGTCAAACAAGCATGTGAGAACTGTGACTGATGTGATCACCTGAAGGAACGTTTTGGAAGATCTGAGGTGTGTCTTCTAGAGTCCAATCGCTGTTCGTTTTGCTCTCTTAAACATATAAGGTAAGATCTGCCTTGTTCTGGTGTACAAACTTGTTTCACTCATTACAGCAGTTTTTTAATCTAAACAAGTATTTTAAGGACCCATTCCAATCATGTTTTGATCTATTGTAAAAGCATTCCGATTGATTTTTTAATCAGGATTTTGCCATTTTTAGCCAAAAGTGATCAGGTTGTGTGCTGCCATGTTTTTTGTTATTCTTTTTGTTGTGCACATTGTTTTGTGTAAAGTGTATGTGTTTGCAATGCCCTTAATTAGATGCATTTGGAAGTGTTGTTAATTGGCTTGACAGACTCATCGCATACAGCCGACTAAACCGCAAAGTTTTGAAATAAAAAAAAAAAATGTTTTCTGGGACAAACCTTCTGCAGAGCGGCAATTGTTCTTTAGAAATTAGCCTCGCAGTTACAGGATTGTTGGCAAGGAGAAATACTCAGAAAACAAATTTTAATCTTAATGTTTTTTTATTTGTCCTAAATTAGTAGAAAAATACCACAAGAATGTGTGAAAAACACAAAATCACCTTTTTATGTTTATTTTAAAATATTTTTTGAGCATTTTTCTCATAATAGAGGATCTATTAAATATGACATGCTGATTAAAACTGCGTTTTTGAGTATTTCTTTATTCATATTGCATTAAATAAAAAAAAAACGGATGGTGAAAAAAGTTCAGACTAGTGACGCAGCTGCTGAAATGGGCGTGTCAAAGTCTCTCTTGACACTCTGCTCCTTCGCCCCCTTGCGTGCATTCCTTTTCATTTCAAAAGTTTGGGCACCCCAGGTAAAATGTTATATTATTGTGCATAAAGAACCCAAGGAAAAATTGAAAAATCTCCTAGAGGAATCAGTTTACAGATGAGACATTCTTTTAATATGTAAAAAAAAAAACAGTTCAATGAAAGGAACTTCTGTCCAACTGTTAAGCATGGGGGTGGGGGTCAATCATGCTTTTGGCTTGTATTGCAGTCAGCAACACAGGAAACATTTCATAAGTAGAAGGAAGAATGGATTCCACAAAATTTCAGCTAATTTTGGACACTAATTTGATGCCATCTGTGAAAAAGTTGAAGTTGAAGAGACGACGGCTTCTACAAATGGATAATGATCATAAACACACCTCAAAATCCTGCTGTCTTAAATTAGGAGGCAGAAAGTGAAGGTTTTGCACCTGAACTCAACATCATTGAAATTCTATGAATAGACCTGAAAAGAGCAGTGTGTGACAGACATCCCAGAAGTCTCAAAGAACTGGAAGACTTTTGTAAAGAAGAATGGATGAAGATAAATCAAACAAGAATTGAGAGACTCTTGGCTGGATACAAAAAGCATATACAATGGGGGCAGTACAAGATACTAACTCTGCAGGGGGCCCAAACTTTTGCACACACCAATATTTGTTTTCTGTTATTTAGTTAGGCTATTTGTAATGAATCAGCCCCAACACTGGCTGGATGGATCCAACAATGCTCACCATTATTTTTGCGCCGCTAATGCTAGCAGCATAGGGGGGTGGGGGGTGGGGGGATTGCTCCGAGCCAGCCCCGTATTTGTGTATTTGTGTTACAGATGCAGAACTGATGGACATCTTCCTCTTTTATGTTCCCAACTGAATGAGTGGGCAGCTGTAGTGCAGAGGTAGAGCAGTCGACTTCTGACCAAAGAATCCCAGGTTTGGTTCCTGTCTTGCCCTTCCAAGTGTCAAAGTGTCCTTGAGCAGGACACTCAATCCCATATTGCTCGTGTTGGTTAAGGTTAGCACCTTGCCGGGCAGCAGAGCTGCCATCAGTGTGTGTAAGGGTGAATGGGACATAACAAGTTGTAGATGTCCAATTTACCAAAATGTTGAGTTTGATATAAATATATCATTGTTTGGTCGTACAGTTAATGGGAAGAAAAAGCCCCAAAAATGCAAGCTTTTTGAGAGCACAAGGACAGACAAGTTACATCAAGCTGGAGAGTAAAAGACGATTTTCTTCAGTTTCTCCCTTAATGATAAGATTACTGAGTTGTTTGTTTAAGCATTTATTAATCCCCCAAAGGACTCACATACCAGCTCCCTTCCCTCACAGAACTTCCTTTTATTTGCTGTGTGGGTATTCCGGTCACACTGACTTGTTAGGAAGTCAGGCTTGATGACGACGGTTTAACTGTGTGCTGTAGTGAGTGTGAACCTGCCTGTGGGAGGCTGATGGCAAACTGGGACAAATTCCAACTTGAACCGGTGAACTTTGTGTCGTTGTTGATTTTTTTTAATGACATGACCTTCAGTGTCACTAGCACTTAAAATAAACATAGTTAAAGAAAGGTAGTTTTAAATGTATAATGACAAATTTTAATTTAGGACTTTTTATGAGGTCTGGATGTACAAATGAAATCCCAGCTCAGAACCCCAAAATAACATTAGCAAGCAATATTGGAGCTATCCATATCCATATCCATATTTGAGCCAGATTCCACCTCGGAAAAGGAAAATGAAGATGTACATGGATCTATTTGCATCAGGTTGGATCATCAGAATGGAGCAGAGCAAGGAATTTTAACACATTTAACAAAGCACAAATCTTAAAGCAGATTCCCTTTGATGAATGACAGCCTATTACGAATGGTTCTGTTCCCCCCTGGTCGTCCACCAGGTCACGTGGGTTTTCCAGATCCGCTCTTGTCAAAAGTTCTTCATTGGTGTCATGCCACTAGTTGGTTTTGTCACCCAAGACAAGGAGGAACTCTGTGAATGATGAGCCAAAGGTCCTGGTGGCAGGAAGCAACCGTTTTTTTCCGCAGTTGACTATTTCTTAAAAAAAAATATTTTTTTTGTTTGTTTTTTTGCCTAAACTACAACTAAACACACAAATTCTCCAACAGATTTGTCTGGGACCCTCACTCAACAGCAGCATTTGGTTGGGTTCTATGTTTGCACAGGGCTTCTAAAAATGGTTTTTGTAGTAAATCCTAAACCCAACAGTCCATAGAAGTATCAAAATCAACAGTTGAGTACTCTTTCTTCATTTTTTTAATTCCAAGAACACATCCTTTTTCATTCTTATGCTGCACTACGTTCATTTTCCAGAGCTGTAAAATCGGATCTTTGGGAAATTTGTATCACATTTCTTATTCAGAAAGTTGGCTTTGGTGGTTAATTTATTTCTGATGTGATCAGTGGGTGGAGTCCAAAGCCAACTTGGAAGAGGAGCTTGTTGTTGGTGTTCTGTCCTTTGTAGAGTTCTCCAAAATAAATAAACTAAAAGTACTCTCCCAACATCATCCATGTCCTCAATAATGTGGCTATGAGGCCACAAAGGTTGACAACAACTCCTCACACATATAAGTTTACCTGATGCAAAGCCACATGTGGTTTATGAGCTGTGCAGGAAAAAAAGTAGTAAAGGTAAATTCACCACATGTTTTGTGTTTGGCGTGAACAAAGTTTTGGACTCTTCTTTCCTTTGCTTAAAATATAATTCATTAGGATGCACTGGTTAGCACATTTGCCTCATAACAAGAAAGGCCTGGTTGGGTCTTTTCTGTGCAGAGTTTGAATGTTTTCCTCATGCATGCGAGGGTTTTCTCCGCCTGCCTCCATCAGGCCAAAATCATGCGTCATAGATTTGTTGATTAGGCTAAATTGTTCCTAAGTGTGAATGTAGGTGTATGTCAGAGCTACATCCTCACCCAAAGCAATGACATCCCTGTCAATACATTAATACAATAATAGTTCACTTTTTTTCATTTAATGTCACAGTGCAAATTAATTTAGGAAAATTAACTGGATCTTCGTTCTCTTGAAATTGACTTATGACATCTGGACTTCAAATTTAGAAGATTTATAGTCAAAAGGCTACTACTATGAAGGAAAACCGTCACCGACGTGGAGCTTTTTTGCAAACCTTTGACATTAAATCTGTGATATTAATTTTTTACATGTTGCATGCTCACAAAATATTTATAACAGGGTTAAATAAGGGGAATCTAAATTAGCTATGAAAATGCATTCTTAGAAAATCCTGACCTACGTAAAGTCAATTATGAGGGTTTTGTCGGAGTAATACCAAATGATGTTACTTTGAAACGTCCCCTAACTCTCAAAACCAAACATTTTTAATGGTAAAAGCAACAAAAATGTTTTCTATTCTCTTTAAACATGCAGTGGCGCTGATTCATCATTACCTTTGCTTATATGAAAACCACCCCAGGGAGGCAACCTGAAGGCATCCGAATCAGATGTAGAATTTTCAGAAGTAATTAAGATTTCTTTAGATCTCTAGAAATGACTTGATCAGATAGTTGAACGTAAACAGGCTGGGTACAACTGTAAGTCTGGATCTCTACACAGAGTACTACGATTCTGGTGCATAATGCAGATTAATAACGCACAACTTTACACTCAGTGAGATTGTGTTTGCCAGTCACACATGTTAACTAATATTTCAACAGCATGCATGTCCATTTTCAAAAGGCCTTTTTCGGTCTGAAAATGTAAAAATTGCTTGCATAGTCTGTAGCACTTTGATTTACAAACTCCATAAAAAATCTTTGTTTGTGATAGTATAATTAATGTTTTCATTACAACTACAGAAGACTTATCGCAACAATGATAATTCCACTATGAAATTTAAAATAGTGCTGAAGTTTACCAAAGAAATGGTCATAAAGCCATGTTATAAAACTAGAACTTTCAGTGCTTTTACTGTAAATTGTGTGATATTAGCTTGCTACTGCTGCACTGCATATTGGAACATTTACAGATTGACATGGCTCAAGGAAAAATTGATGCTGTTGCCTTCCTTTAGGAGGAATTACATTGATTTCATGGAAACCAATTTGTGAAAACATCAGAAAAGCCTGGATCAAATAAAACTAGAAAAGTTGCATTACCTGCGATAATGCGGAAAATATGAAAGCTATTTGCAAACAGTAATTATAAAGTTGCAAAAAGACTTAAAGTTGCAGAAATGGCAAAAAATGCACAATGAACTCCAATTAGCCAACACGGAGATTTGGCAAAGGTTAGATGTTAGGGACCTCAAAGCCCTCAATGGATTGCAAACAATCTTAGTCTGGAACCAAAAACTTTTTGCATAAAATACATTGAGGATCCCTCTGTGCCACTGTCCTGGGATAAAATTTTTGTAAAGATTTCAAAAGCTTCTCAAATTATTGTACAAGGATTCATACAGTATTGGCAAATTCTTCAAACTTTCAACTTTTCTTTTAATAGAGATTTAGGCGTTCCGCAATGGGCACGCCTAAAAGGGATGAGATAAGAAGATGGAAAATGTTTGATGTTAATGAAGTAGGCCCACTTCTCCCTTCATGTCCAACAGCACTTACTTACTGAGTCAAAGCTGCACATTTTCTCTGTAAATCAAAGCATTCCTGGAGTCTGAAAGAAACATGCTTAAGTCCTACACTAACTTTAATCAAAGCCAACATGGAAAGCATTTGCAGTGTATGCCAAGTGTCACCATGACAAGGTTGCAGTCACAACACAACCTTTATTAGAGAACATTTGCTACTGCACTAGTACTAATTCATTCAGCTCATTCAGGCTACATTATTTACCATTTTGTCAGCGACATGGACCACCAGCGCTGTACTGTTTGTTTCAGGGGTGTAAAAGCAGATCCAATGTTTTCTCGAGCTTCTTATCATAACTGCTTTAAAAATGGGTCAGCCTCCATCACAGCAGGATGTTATGCAGAAATGTTGCCTATCCTGTTGTGGACCACACCTGAACACACTGTAAAGAAGGTTCAAGCATTCCTCCTCTGTTTACAAGCAGCAACTGTGACAGCAGCCGTCATCAAGCTCTAGCAGAGGTGTCCTCACTTTTGAAGATTGATCTATTGGGTTTCCTCAAGGGCAGCTTATTACAAAAGGTTTTATTAAGGTATTTTAAAAGTGGGCCTTCTTAAATAAACCCTTACATAGGAAAAATTTTCATAATAGGAGAAAACAATACATTTTCTAAATGTGTGACATTTGAACTCAATGGTTAACAGATATTTTTTTTGCCCAACTAAAATACACAATCAGGTAACTCATTGACTTGCAACTTGTTTTTGCACATCCTGTCAAGTTTATGCACGTTCTTACACACTTTTAATAAAACAGGCTTACATTTTTTTATAATAATGGATAGTATTAGCATTGATAATGTGAGAGAAATGCATGTCAAACTTGTGGTTTATGGGATTTCAGCAATACATTTCAAAGGCCTGCCAGCAGTATCTCATTGAAAACATGCGGTGCATCATATATAGAGACCTCTAAAAACAACAAACACAAACTTCTTAGAAACAAAGATTTCCGCATAAATGAAACCAGATTTCTTTTGCAAAAGTAACAATTACTGTCTCTGAAATTGTTAAATGCTTTAAAGACCACCAAAGGAAAAGTTACTTTAACACAACAACAAATAAATTTGAGATGTTTTGCTGAGTATTTACATATATCTACATTCACACAGTATTGTTGGTATCTTACAGTAAATGTGTTCTGTTCCTCTGCCAGCACATGGAGGAAAGTCTTCCCATCTCCAGTAGAAGGAGAAGTGGGGTGGTTGTAGATGTTTGTTTTGCGAGTTGTCACTCAGCACTGTCATCTCCCATTTGTGGGATTTTTGCAGGAAGTTCTACACACTAATACACAAAGTCACTGAAGCGGTGAAAAAATATGAATGAAACGTTTACAATAGCATCAGTTTTGAATATGAATCACCAGTAAACAACGGCAGACCCAAACAAGCACACCAGAAACAACATAACCAACCCACAGTCATTCACATGTCTGTGTGCACACAAACACTCGCAGCAGAATGGGTGGGATGGCTGCTGCAGCAGGCACACCGTGTCAAACCGTTTTGTTTGGATTACATTCTGGACACATCAGGCAGCTGCCTTTCAGGAAAGCTCTGGCTAAAGTGAAGGAGGTTCGGGCCGGGAGAGTGCTCAGGACTCTCTCTTTGTGCGCCCAAACGAGTGTTTGACTCTGACAATCAGCTGACTCAGGAACACAATAATTCCACGTTTAAGCTCGTCTTTTCTTTGTAGTTTCACCTTATTTAATGTTAAAGTCGAGCTTAAAATTGAATACGCTCAGAATCTCGACTGCAACTTCACATACGCCCAAAGTTGCACAATAGTTGTAAGTCACACCCATCTGACAGTGTTTAAACCAGCGTATGCGGTGAAGTGCTCGAAAGCTGTTACCAGTGTTGACTGTATATTTAATGAGACATTCAGAGGGGTATGTTGCAAACATACAGTATTTATGCCAGACGTTCATTCACTAACACATCCAACATGTGTTTCTCCAGATGAAGCCAGATGAAATCTGAGCAGGTTGTGTTAGAAATCATAGTTTTGAAAACATGTGTTCCTTGAATAAGATGATTAATGATGTGGAATTACTGTCAAGAGTTCTGTTAACCCTCTGTCTTTAGCTTAGCTTCATTCATGAAAAAAGGCAACATAAATAAATGAGGAAGTGTCATCGAAGACAGCTCTAACAACAGCTTTCTGTGACATACTGTACTGCCACTTTAATCCAGAAATGAAAGAAATAAGTGTAAGTCAGCAGAATCCTCACCATCTAACAACATCAATTTGTTTTACTCTCAGGGAAACCTAAATATATTGACTTGTTGCTTCCTCTGGGGATTTTGATATCTGATGATAAGATAAGAAGAAAACAATCAAAATGCAATAGATATGTTTGAAAAATTCTTCTTTTGTACAAAATGGAATGATGATCACCAAGCTGGGGGAATAGGCCGCCATGGCCCGGTTTATGAAACCATCTTCCCTCTGCTTAACTCTGTGGAGAAACATGTATAATGGATGTAATGAAAATTATAATTATTCCTCCAAACTGCATTACAGTGGGTAAGGTAGGGGAGCAGTAAGTTAGATATTCTCTGATTGCTAGCTAACCTGACAATAAGCCAGTCCAAAGATGAATCTTTTAAGCCTAACTTTGAATATAGAAACTGTGTTGGCCGCTCTGACATGAGCTGGAAGTTTATTCAATAAAACAGGAGCTTGGTGGATAAAGGCGCTACCTCTAACTGTGCTTTTAAAAATTCTAGGAACAACAAGCAGTCCTGCATTTTGTGAGTGAAGTCTTCTGTTTGGTTGTAAGGCACTATGAGATATTTAATATAGGATGGGACCATACCTTTCAAGGCCTTATAGATTAGCAGGAGAATTTTGGACTTGATTCTAGATTCAACTGGGAGCCAGTGAAGAGAATTTAACACAGGAGTAATGTGTTCTCTTCTGCTGGTTCCTGCTAACAATCTAGCTGCTGCATTTTGAACAAACTGAAGACTTTTTAAAGAATTTTTAGGACACGCTGCTAGCAAAGAGTTACAGTAATCCAGCCTAGATGTAACAAATGCATGGATGATTTTTTTTAGCATCACTTCTCTATAATATATTTCTGATCCTAGATATATTGTGTCAGTGAAAAAATGCAGTTTTACAAGCCTGTGATATGTGAGCCTTAAAAGATAAATCCTGGTCAAATAAAACCCCTAGGTTTGTAACTGTGGCATTGGAGGCTAGATTTACACCATCCTACCATGTGGGACTCTGTAGCTAACTCGAGTACAAGAGGACAGATAAATAAAATTAAGATAAATAGGATTCAAACCACTAGAAGGCAGATCCTCTGATCCCTATATTATGCTCTAGTCTCTGGAGTAAGATGCTGTGGTCTAGTGTCAAAGACTGTTCTGAGGTCTAAAAGAACTAGAATGGAGATTAGTCATTTTTCTGAGGCCAATAACAAGTCAAGTGGTTATTATCCAGTAGGTGGCAGTATAGCTGCTAAGCTCAAACGCTTTACAGTAGTTTTGAAATAAAGGGGAGATTTGGTATTGCATCATCAAAAATAAACACATGACACATGTTGTGTGTTTATTTCTGATAATGCACAATTTGCCAGGCATTGTCCCTTGCGTATCCTATTTGATACACAGATTTCTGCTTTCATGAAATCTCAGAAAATAAATTTGCAGAAAGAAAAGTGCTAGTTTTCAAAACTTTTTTGTGAGAAAAAATCATCTATTGTTACTAATTTTTAAAATGACTACTTGATGTATTGAAAGAATTTAAAATTATTGATAATTAATTCTTTATAAAACAGTTACACCATGTAAAAAATGTGCGGATCAAACTTGAAACCGTGGCTAAAAAAGGTACTTTTTTCCTGAACAATTGTGTCAATATATTTCTTAAACTAATGTGAGCAATCACCCAACTTATAACAATTTATGCTTTTAAAATGTCACTAAAATCATTTCATTCTTGAATGTGTGTTTCTTTATTTTATCACAGGTTTTAAAAATCCTCCTAATTCCAAAAACATTTTTTTTTCTGTTTCTTTGATTTAGAGGGCTTCACAGGGTTAAAAACTGCTAAAATAGAAGCTGACAAAGTCAGCAGCAAGTCATATACGTCCTACATTTGACCAAAAACGATACCACTTTTACTTTAACATAGTTATGAATAACAAATAAAAGTTGTAATATGATGTCTGACTGAAGCTTTCCCTCATGACAGTCAGATTGAAATGAATATCTTTTATGCATTCATTGTTACAAAATATGCTCACGTGTAAGTGCTGCGTTTCTGTGAATGCACAGTGGAGTTAGTGGAGCTACTCAAATCTTTCAGCACAGGAGACAGCTTCTGCCAAAGCCAACACTGCCTGTGAGCGCACATTTCTGTTTGTGCCTGTATATTTGTGCAGTCACACAGTTTAGTATATGCATTTGCACTTCCAAAAAGAAGGAAGCGACTCAACATTTCATACTAATTCCCAACACATCATCTATTTTTTTCCTGTTCTTTTTCTCTTTCTCTTGTCTCCAGTAATTTTCCTCGGTTCTCTTGCTTTGCCAATTCTCTCTGCTGGCTGAAAAAATGTAATGCAATAATTGTTCTCAGGATTTATGGAGGGGTTTACACTCCCTGAAAGGACTGAGTGTATCTCACATTACATTCATTAGTCCATTTAACTGCAGAATCAAAGAATGGCTGGTAAAAGTCACCTCCTAAAGAACATTCTGAACAAATTTGCTGTAAGCTCCAAAGAAACACGCAGTGCTTTAATTTTCTGACCCAAAAGACAAAAATGAATGAGTGGCTTTCTGGGTGTGTCAGAGTTCATTTAGTGTTTTGACAAAAAGGGCAGAAAAAAGTCTGGCTTTGATTTGATCTTATTGAAGCAGAGGAGTTTTTTAACTTTATTTTTAAGTAACATGCAGCTATCTAGTCAGCAGCCTAACATCCCCATTTGCTTCAAGGATTGTTCAGGTTGGTTTTATCTGTCTCCAGCGTGTCGTGCACACAGGCATTGTGCAAGCACCTACAACTGCAAACAGCAGTCTGTTAAAATGCTGCACCTTTGATTCGTGTCCAGAAGACTGTTGGAAAAGCACATCAACCGCCCTCGTCTTCAAGGTTTTAAAGCAGGTTTTTTTTCCTTTTTGGTCTTTTTTGGTTTTGCGAAAAAAAAAAAAAAGGTTCTTGGTAGATTGAAAGGAAACATTAGAGTGAATAATCACAGTGAGAAGGCCTTGGTTCATATCTCAGTTGTTTGCTTGTTTTCTCCATGCATTTGTGGGTTTTCCCGGCCACTCCGGCTTCTTCCCATAGTCCAAAGATAAGCTTTAGAGGTTCATTGATAATTCTAAAATGATCCCTAGGTTTGAATGTAAGTGTGTGAATGGGTGTGGCCCTGTGACGGGCTGAGAATCTGTGCAGCGTTCACCTTCACCATGTAATAAATGGGACAGGCTCCAGCAGCCCTTTGACCCCAAACGGATTCTGTGGGGTTAGAGGATGGATGGGTTATTTAAACAAGTTGAACACCAACAAAGACGTTCATGAAAAGTTAATTATGAAAATAACTAACACTTTCACGTTTAAATTATTATTGAATTAATACAATTACATAGATTACATTCAGCATTTCTATTTTCTGTGCCCTGTCAATTTTCTTTAATATTCAGAATTAAAATACAGTACATTTGTTTGTTATAATTTCTGACAAAAATTTTATAGAAATACAAATATTAGGAAAAGTTGTCTTAATCTGAGAAAAATGTCAGCTAATTTCTTAACTTTAATGCTGGCCGTCCCACAAACCTGAAAAAGCAGAATAAAAAAAAAAAAAAAAGGAGTATAAAAAAGGCCACAAATAACTCTGTAATATACAGTCCAGTCCTAAATATTATCATTTGATCTCGTTGTATCTTTTTAGTACTGTATATTTAGGCTTTTTTATTTCCCTTTTATTTAATGCTTTATTTTTTATATATTACGTATTTTAGTAGTTTTTTTTTTGCGCTGTAATCGTGTAAAACTGTTTGTGTTGTACATGTTTACATGAAAAGCAATATATAAGAAAAGTTTGAATAACAAGACTTACTGAATCTAAAGCCTTAGTCAGGAGTGGCACTACAGGTGGATACAGGCTGTCCGCAGGCAAAAAATGTGCAAACCTGTGCCCCACCTGAGGCTCGCAGGTGGTCCTAAGTGTGTGAAATTTCCGCTAGCCGTATGAATACGTTACGACATCCCACACTGACGACAATTGTAGGTTCCATTGACCTGACATCCCTTAAACTGCACGAGCCTCAAGGGAACTGCAAGACTCCTGTTCTTCTCTGACAGGGACCAACACTACACAAAAAAATCATCGCCTACAATAACCTCCATCTACAACTCTTGCTGTCTCAGCAGAGCCAGAAACATTATGAAGTCCAACTCACCCCAATTTTCATCTTTTCAACCTGCTGCCTTCTAGCAGATGCTACAGGGCCGTACCGTCCAGAACTAACAGATTGGACTTTCTTCCTGAAAGCTTCCACTGTTTTGAACTCCAATTTTTGCACATGTTTTATGTACTTTGTTATTCTATTTATTTGTCTGTATTGACTGCTACTTTAATGAGACCTGCTTCTGTATTTCATAATATCATGGATAATCACAATAAAGGCATTCTTTTCTATTCCAAACGGAGTAATCTTACATAAGAACTGGAGAAAGGATGAGAGATAGATTGAGCACGCTGACAGTGTCCTAAAAACCAAAAAAGAAGCTTGTTTGAAAAATTCAAAGAATTTACAGAAATGTTCTTCCAATGGGAGGGCTACAGTGAAAATATTTTTAATTTCCAATGGTGCTTGGTGTAAGTACAATGTTAGCATTTATTTTTTAACGTCTTTGTTTAATGAATGTGTGATGGGGGTAATAAACTGAACGGACTTGCTTCATCTATTGTAAGAGAGCAAATACAGTATATTCATTGAGCGTGGTGTTTGCTTGGTGTGTTGTTGAATTTGGTGAACCACCAACACTCCGTGACAACGCTGAGGTGCTGTGGGGAACGAAGTCCTGAGGGGATTCTTCTTTGCCAGAAAATCCATGGAGAGCTTTGATGTGGCGCTATTGAGGAATCTCAGATTTTCATTGTGTTTATATCTAAAACAAACTCACATCTTCTCTTTAAATTTGACCCGTAAGTCGTAGTTTTCTTTTCACTCTCAAACTGCAATAAATAACACTTTCTGTAAATAGTGCCAACTTTCTCAGGAACTTTGACATGTATATTGGTTTCAGCACTCTTTGATGGCTGCAGTTCTCAAGCAATTCCATGCTCATAATGATAATGACAAAATACATTGTAGGCCACATCTGGTGGACAGTTCCAACTACCAGTCACAAGAAAGTTCCAGAGAATCCGGGTCTGTTTGTCTGTTTGAGATTTCGTCATCTTGTGTGAGGAAAAAGACTTTTAAATTGTCTTTTTTTGTACTTTCTTTGCCTAACACCCTTTGGAGTAAATTATTTTGTCAGTCATTGCTGCTCCTTGAGGAAAACTGAGGCTTGATTAGGGAAAGCGTTAACTTTGATGTGCTCCATTGACTGCGTAATACTCTGCAATACTCTCTCACAAATATTTCTACTGCACAGTTTCATAATGCATATTTAGATTTCCAGAGGGAGGTTGCACTGATGCACATCTACAAGGTTACATTATTTAGGAATGACTGCACCACAGTTTGTTATTTGAGTAGGATTGTGAGCAACAGGTACTTCTCTTAAGTTTGTTTTCAAAATGTATCATACGCCACAGTGGTACTTCAGTTACTAGCTCTTCTTCTACTAATTACTAAATTTTAATGATACTGGAAAATTCTTTTTTACACAGTGTGTCTTTGCAATCTATTAACCATGTAAAACCCACTGCATCCAAGAATTTACAGAAAATGCACATTTTTTTGAATTGTTAACGTTTTAATATCGTTTGATGAAATCCACAAAAGCCGTTTTGCAGAATCATATTTTTAATCAGATACTGATAGTATCAGTTATGATCTTTTGGGTGATTTGGTTAGTCTTTGCTCTCAACAATGTTAGTTTAAGATGCAAAAATATTGACATGACCTACTGTGTCAAATTTATCCACACATTTTTAACATAGTTTAAATGTATTGTAAAGAATGAATTATCAACACATTTTACATAATTTCAGAACATGAAGTAGTCACTTAAAAAAAACAAATAAACAATAAATGAGTTATCCTCACCATAATGTTTTGAAAATTAGCAAAACTTATCCCGCCAAAAGTGTTTTTGGGAATAAATGGGAGCAGCCATTTTGAAATGAGCAAGAAAAACCCTTCTACTGCCTCTAGTGGAATGATAATGAACTACAGGATAGCAAACAAAGACCAAGCTATGGACAATTATGCTTTTGCAGACTCATTCTCCCTTTGTTATCCTTACTTCTTATGTTTAGTCATAAATGTTGTCAGTGTCACTCATCAGACATGCAGGACAGTCCGCTTTCATTAAAAAAATGAATATATGAATGGAAATGTCTGGCCTAAACTGCACACTCTTTTCATCTTGTCAATTTGCATTTATTTATTTATTTGTCATGAAACAGGTCATGTGGTTTTGTGAGTAAAACATTCAATAATTGATTAAATAAATAAAATATGATTCAACGAAATGTAAACATCATCTCAAAAATGAGAAGTTAAAACGGTAATGACAAGAGGAGGAACAACACAGTGACCACATGCAGACGACTCACTGAAACCAGAGACCAAGAAACAAGAGAGAGACAAAAACTATCCACAAAGTAAACATGAGTCTAAAGAACAAAACAAAACCAGAACTAAAGACAAAAAACAAGAAAAGACACTCGATGTGGCAGGAAGAAGACGAGTGCAGCAGAAAAAAAATAAACAAACAAAACAAAAACTAGTAAAAAACAGGGGACTGCAGGCATGAGGTGCAGAACTACGATGATGGGGCATTTCAAAGACCCCCTGTGAGTTTAAACCCTCAAGTTACCCCCCATGACCTGACAGAGATAAAAGGTTTGTCCAGTAGACCTCCTTGGAACAGACTTGGGGGAAGTAGACCATCATGAAACAGACAGGATAAATCTTCCCATAGATTTTAGAAGTTTCTTTACGTTACATATTATTATAGTGGTTTTTTTTTTTTTTTTTGCACTTCTGCCAAATAATTTAAACTAAGTGATGTGCTTGTTGTATGTATGCTACTGTTAAAAGCAAAGATTAAATGTCCTTCTGCTGTGAGTTAGAGCGGTAAAAACTGAAACAGGAAATTACTTTTTTAAAAAGTTTTATTCTTTATTTTACATCCACTATTGACATAAATCCTTTAATCTGTTTCTAAACCAAATATGTATGTCTATAGTACTCATCCATCTACTCTTCTGTTTAATGATGACATGAGTGCAACTAATTTATGACGAGTCTTCTCAAGGTTTACTATGAGGAAAGACAGGCTTCCTGACACCAGCTTATAGAAGTTTTAGTAAAAACATTGTTAAAAGTAAAACTTTAGTTACATCTAAATGTAAATATAAACTTGATCTTGATTCAAAGTCCATCCTTTCAAAGAAAAGAGGATATCTGCCTCAAATGAAACAAGCAGCTTCTACAAGTGACCTCCTGTTGAGATGCTCATGGTGCAAATGAAATGATTTATAAGATTGTTCAGGTTTTTAAAAGCTGGATCTGGAATCAAAATTTTACCATGATCTATTCTGTCAAGGGAATTTAAACTGTCACAGTCTCAAATGGACTTTTACTTTGTAACACTGTTCTAAACAAATAAGGAAAGAAAGGCTAGCTCCAGACAGACTCAAGGGTCCACCCATCTGAAAAAAACTCTTGAGTGGGCTTCCATTCCTGTGTAAATCATCCCCGGTAATGTCAGACGCTAACAGAGCGTGCAGATCCTGACCTGACCTGCAGCTTGAGATGCGTTCAAATTCTCCAGCTTAAAGATTTCTCTGATACTTATCCGGAGGAAACACTCCGACCAGTATCCCTCTGGCAGACCGCAACATACTCTGGCCAGACATCAACACACAAACACACAGTAAATCCAGGTTTTGGGAGCAGCATTCCCACACCCAGCAAGACTAACAGTTTGTCACTAGTGTTTACCAGAATCTTTTACAAGTATTTAGGGAAACCAAACCAACGTTGTCCAGTTCAAATTCTTTCACACTTCTTCTTTCTTTACCTCTTCCAGACAGGAGTGCTGAGGACTGCAGAAGGATCCCATGCAGGCTGTGACTGTAAGAGGTCACTAGAGGGTGAGAGTCTGCAGGGCGGGCTAGGAAAATGTCAAAACCTTTGAACTCTTCTCATCTCACAACACACACAAGAAATATTTCATGTTTCTGTCTAACATGTCATTCTCACCCATGGTCCAAACGATTTTGTCATCTGAGCTCCGCCTTTAAGAGCCCTGCAGGGTTATAAGTTCTTACACGGTTATAACTTAACGTTAAAACAGCATTGTCACCTTTGTTTTAGGGATTTATAGACTGATTAGGGTTATGATGGCCAGGAATGCACTTATCACTTTTGTTGTCTTTGGCCTTTATGCAAACAAAAATCTGCCCCTCTTTTAGAAAGACCCTTACATCATTTTTAAAATAGCATCTGTGCTGTATCAACAAAAGCAGTTAAAGGCCACAGCTGGAAAAACGGGCTTTATCAACAGAGCCAGCTCCGTGGTGAGCGCTGAGAGTGAGCAGTTAACGGTGGTGATAAGGAGGGCAGCAGGAGATACTGAGGTTTGAAGTGTTTTCTTTGGCCAGAGCTGCTCCGGCTTCTGCACTGGAATGGCTACTAAAACAGGAGTGAGAGAAAAGAGCTGAGAAGAAAGATAACTGTAAGAAAAAGAGAGAATGACATGAAAGCCAGTGGTGACCACAGGGAGAACAGATTCTTTCAAGAAACCTTTTGGATGATTACTGAACAAATATTTTTGCTAAAATTAAAAGGGTTTTTCTGGCTTTATTTTTGGACCCGGTGTTTATTTATGCTTTGGAGTAGAAGTCCTGATTTATACTCAGGTGCGTCTTGTGGTATTTTCTTAAAAACTAATAGCAACAATTGCTACACTGCACTGTACAGTAGTTGGCAAATAAACATTTAAACAAGCCTAATGCATTTTGGAAACAGGTTCTGTGGACCGACCAGGTTAAATTGGAACTTTTGGCTGCAATGAGCAAAGGTACGTTTGGAGAAGAAAGAGAACAGATTTTAATGAAAAGAACCTCTGTCCATGTGTTAAGCATGGGGGCGGATCAATCATGCTTTGGGCTTGTATTGCAGCCAGTTGAAGAGAGGATGGTTTCTACAAATGGATAATGATCCTAAACACACCTTAAAATCCACTGTCTTACATTAGGAGGCAGAAAGTGAAGGTTTTGCAGTGGCCTTCCCAATTACCTGACCTCAACATAATTGAAAATCTATGGATAGACCTGAAAGAGCAGTGTGTAACAGACATCCCAGAAATCTCAAAGAACTGGAAGACTTTTGTAAAGGAGAATGAATGAAGATAAATCAAACAAGAATTGAGAGACTCTTTGCTGCTACAAAAAGTAATTAGAAGCTGTGATACTTGCCAAGGGGGCAGTACAAGGTACTAACTCTGCAGGGTGCCCAAACTTTGCACATGCTGTTGTTTTGTTTTTGTTATTTTGAAAAGATAAGTATGTCCTTTTTGTTGACATATTAAAAAATGTCTCTTCTGCAAACTGATTCCTTTAGGAGATTTTTCAGTCTTTCCTTGGGTTCTTTATGCACAAGAATGTAACACTTTACCTGGGGTGCCCAAACCTTCGCTCCTGTGTATCAGTATTTGCTACTAACAGCAATGCAGAAGAAGAAGAAGCGCCGCTCAGTTTTAAGCCAGGCTTGGTGGAATTGTTCCACGGCGATTCAGAAGACAAAGAACAGATTTTGTGATTTGAAGTGATATAAAGAGTTTAGTTGATTTGTTAGACTGTTAATTATGGTTTTCTGAAGAATTGTTCATATGTTGCACTAAACTACTAGATTCCTCCTATTTATGAAGCTAAATAAAGCTCAATGTGTTACAGTAATGAACACATTGACACTTTTTAGTGTCAATGTTTTTTGTCCGTTATTGATCGTATTTTGTTAAATACTTTCTCCCCAAAACGCGACTTGTAGAGCACATATTGAGATAAATAAACTGCATTTTTTCCATCTGCTCACATCAATAACAAGTAAATACTCAGAAATCAAATTTTAAGCTTAATTTTCTTATATATATTTGACCTCCATCATCAGAAAAATGCTACAAGGACATGTTATAAACAACAAAAACACAATTTTTCATCAAAGTGGGCCTTCAAAAGAACCAGAACCACGTGCTGAATGAGATGACATACCTACTTTATTGAAATAATATAAAGTATTGACCGCCTGGTTAGTGTGTTTAAAGCCCTAAAACATGATGACATGATTTAGGAGGAACTTTAGGGGTTGTTCTTGACCAGCACTAACGGTATGGTTGTTGTAAATTTTTGGGGGAAGAGTCGGAAACAATCAAGCTGCTTGTGGATTAGAGGCTGGTATTTTTAAGAAAAAAAAGTATTTATAACTCTTTACAAGCCTTTTTTTAATTGTTGGGTGTTTACTGCTGTGAATCTCTTTTTATATTGACGTGGATGAAAACAGGAGCCTTTCTGTGGGCCATAAACAGAAAGAATAAGGATAATGAACCCATGCAAAGCAATCTAAGTAAATATTTGTTTGTTCACCTTTTGGCTTATCCCCTTGGGGATGCCACTGGTTTGCACAGGTGGTTTGATAGAGATTTTTACACTGGATGTCCTCCTTGACACAACACTGTATTTTCATTTTCCTTGGGTCCTCAAAGATCCGTGCTTCACACTGAGCATCAAGGGTTGGATTTGTGTGTGGGGGTGTGGTGGAGGGTATTAAGTCTCCAAATGGTTCTGAGGTTCAGATGTAAGTTCAGTTTACTGCTCCCTCTTGGGATGGATTCAATACAGTCAAATAATAAGTACATTTTGCACACACGTGTTCGACAACTGTGTGTTGTTCAGCAGTTATGAATCACTAATGACAGGATGATGGGTTGCTTAGTCTAACAGTTTCATCTCACAGCTTTGCAGTATTAATGAAAACATATTTGTGTGAATTCACATGAAATGATTATCATGATTGTTAAACATCTGTAGCTTAGAATACTGCTGAGAGTAAAATACATTTTTTCACTTTGTTCTTTGTTATGATGTCTAGTCTGTCTCGGAAAAAAAGCCAAAGTAATAGATAAAAAGAATAGTGGGTGTCTTTTTTAACCAGAATTTACATATATGTAATTTTGATTTAAAATTGAACTTTTTAACATAGGATTCAATAGGACATTGTTCCCTTGTGAAACCAGCCTCCAGTGGTCATTTTGAAGAATTGCAACACTTTGTTAACGTCCCACTTAGAGTTAAGATGTGGATTTTTTTGGTAGGATAAGACGTACTTCTTCACCATCTGAAAGAAAACACGTTTGACTGATTTAAACAATTGTTCCAGATCAGGAATAGGCGCTGATGGCCTCAATCCTGTTTGTTTTCCATCATACACGGACCTAGCATGTTCTGTTCAGTCACTGTTTTCTGGTTTTAAGCGGTTTTTATTGTTCTCTGCAGTTTTATTTTTCTCTCCTGCAGAGCTGATGGTTCACTGAGCAAGGCACATTACATTTTCTCATGTAAGTTGGAGCCACATGCCCATGTAGCTCTCTAGAGGATTAGCGATGCCCCTACAGTAAACAAAGAAAGAAAACAAACAAACAAACAAGCAAACAAGTTATACAGAAGTCATGTTCTGTTTTCTTGAAAACTAGCATCACTGGGACATTTTGTTTTGGTTTGTGACAGTGACCTTTGCACAGCAGATGCACTCCTGGGTTGACTTGGAAGTAGATTTGGTAGCAAAAGGGATCCAGAGAAATGGGGCAAAGTCAAAACAGAGACACCAGCGGGAGGTTAGTAGCTGAGGAGTGAGGGGGAAATGGAAACCATGTGCAGTTACATAAAATCTGTGTCAACGTCTCTCTGGGAGAAAGAATGGGATGATAGAAAAGGGGGTTATGAGTGAAAGTTAACATGTACAGTGGTTCCACTTGTACTTTCAGAGACATACTGCCATTCCAAAGGGCGTGTTGTGAAAAAAAATCTAATTAATATAAGGAATTGTAGGAAGTGAAACTAGCTTTATTTTGTTCTGGGAAAGTAAAAAAAACAAACAAAAAAACCCAAAAAGCAACAGATTAATAAAGAACACAAGTTCAGAGTCATATTTTTATCACTTATACCAAAGCTGTTTTTTTAGCAGATATCGCAGATTTAGCATAGTTTCTAAAGCTCCCAGTGGTCTTTGTTCCTGTCCTCTTCCATCCATCCATCCATCCATCCATCCATCCATCCATCCATCCATCCATCCATCCATCCATCCATCCATCCATCCATACATACATCCATCCATCCATCCATACATCCATCTTCTTAACACACTCAATCCCTTTTGAGGTTGCTGGAGCAAACTCAGTCACTGTTAGGCGAAGGCGAGGTACACCCTGAACAGGTCGCCAGCCTGTTGCAGGGCTCAATCAAGGCTTTTTTCCAACAGCATTTTGCAGGCTGCTTCCAAATTCACCATAATTTCAAGAAAGAAATTCTCAAAGATACAATTTTAAACCTAATTTTCTTTAATATGTCTTTTATCATGAAAACAATTCCACAAAAACATGTTAAAAATGGTAAATGGTAAATGGTAAACACCCAAAACACAATGCTTTTTGGAACTGATCTTTAAATACTGTATTTTACAAAGGATAGATATAAGATTCTGCTTTGCTGAAGTTGATATTCAATAAAACAATTTTCCTATGTCAGTACAAAGTTTGTGAATTTAGAGGGCTGGAATCCCCAGTCCCCTAGTCAGAAAGTGTTGCATATTGTGTTTATAAAATTCTGTGTTTTTGCTCCCAGGCTCAGCATTTGAGCTAAAAATGGAAATAGATCAGCAAATGCCAGAAAAGGGGTTTCCCAAAAGGAGAGAAAAACAATGGCTGCTTTTAGGTAGATGATCACAATCTCTTCATCTAGCTTGTTTGTAAGAGTGAATTATAGCTAAACTGATATGAACAGCAGATAATATCTGAGCCTTCATTTTTTTTCGCTGTGTTTTCTGTCTCCTTATAGAATATGGCATTTCACTCTATCCTAATGCCCCTGGGAAAACTCAAAGTTAACCTGATTTTATCCTACTCTTATGAGTGTCACTTTAAAGATAATGCTTTACATTTTATAATGAATCTCATTTGATTATTGTTTCAGATTTTCACCTCAGTGCGTTTTAGAGCACGTTCATGGTAGAATAGCCAATCGACAAACAAAAAAGAAATACAACCCAAAGCGTTGAATCTTTTCTTTTGGTCTGCTCTCATGACGCACTTTTGATAGCACACGAACCCTCTTGAAAAATCACTTGCAGTAGTCTCTAGTCTAGAGAAGAAGATCATTACTGGTTGGTCTAGAAAGTCCTCTAACCCTCTTTTATTAACAACTGCTTTCAGCAGATTGTGGCGAACACTGAAACAACACAAAGGGAAGTAAGGGTGAAGCATGTGAGACGCAGGCGTGTCGTACAGATTTTTCATTTTTTCAACCCCCAAGATCCTGTGCAAAGAGCTCATTAGTGCTGTTTCTATGATAAACGGACATTTATTGTGTGCACCTGATTGTTAGAATTTGGGAAATTAGGCAGTGTAGTTTGTGTGGAGCTCCTACAGCCATCCTACAAGCACATAGGTATCACTTGCACACCTTGTGCATGCAGTATTTGACAACGGTCATTAAGGGGCCAATTCATCTTACTAACTACTAGAGTGTGTCATAAGGGCGCCGTACAACAGCATCACTCATACGCCAAAAGTGCGTGTAGCTAACATTTGCCTTATAAATATTTGACAATACACTTTCCACACGCACAACAACGGTACGTTCCATTTTCATTACGTCCCTTAAGGTATAAACCACAAGGCCTTTACCTCTTAATACTACCAAAAAAACCCAGCCTACAGGAGCACCTGTTTGGAGTAAAACAAGCAGTCTTGGTGTTAAAACATGCTTAGTCTCACCCTAAACATCCTTTTCTGTCTTTCATTGCACACCATTCTCCATTCTGTTCTAATTTCTTGGACTGGATTCAGTGCAGCACTGAGTGCAGTACTTCATCCACAGCCAGACAAAGTTTTGAAAACTGACACTGTCAAAAGAACAGGATGTGCAGCTGAAAAGATGAGGGATCTCAGATTGTGATCATTTGGAGATGAAAAGGACCACATAAAAGTTATGACAGAGTTCAATTCACACATCCTCTCTGCCTCCTGTCTCCACGTATGCCACTTGTGTGTTGGAAGAACAATGGTTCTTAGTGGTGATATGATTCCAGTTTGTGCAGACCATTGAAAATAATGGACAGGGCACAGTGGTTCCATTTTGTCAAAACTGACACAACAGGGATATATAATTTCAAAACTAAGGCAAGGCTGTTCTCCATCATAGCAGGTTTTGGAAAGAAGGGATCTCACAAAAAATCAGTCTATCAGAGATGATAACATGAGTCATTTTCCACATCTATCATTTGAAGCTTGTCATTTGGTAGACAAACTGAAAGAATAAACATCCAGTAAACATTTCATGGGCATCAGACTGAAGTTCTGGAGTTTTTTAAAACTGCCAGTGCTGAAAGCTTCCGGGATCTGCCTTTTTGTTTGAAACCACAGTGACTACTCCTGGTGTTAATGACAATGTGCCAACAAAAATAACCCCGACACTTCAGTGCCAGCATACACACATCCTGTTTCGTCCTGTTTCCAATCAGCTAAGGGTCACTGCAGCTGTTCCTCCTACGAGAACTTCACCTGATAACCTCCCTGGGAGCAAAGCACCAACTCTCACAGGAAAAAGGCCCTGTCCAACCGTGTGGGACATTAGATAAGGAGCCGTTACTGGTACACTGAGCTGGTTCCACTCCGACAACATCTGACGTAGACATGCAGCACATGGAGAGCCTGACAACCAGTAGCTGTGATAAATAAAGATCCAAATTAAACCCAGCATTCATGTGGTGTCTTTCTTTCCCTCCTGATCTGTTTTGTTTCCAAATGTGACACAAGAAGTCAGCAAAAACCATTAAACTTCAAGTTTTGATTTTGCAAGACATGAATGTTGGGATAAACGGATCTAATAGTGAATTAAGTACATGAATATGAATAAAATGTAGTTCACCTCTATGCATGCTTTTGTGGGACATTATACCATTGCATTAAGGGGAAGACTTTTGTTCCAAAAAGGTGAAATGTTGTTTGACTGGGGTGTGTTTTCTGTGTTCTAACCCTTTACAATTTAGCACTACAATGCTGTGTAAAAGTACTACACCTAAGTTTGAAAATAAAAAGGTTAATATTTGTGCAAAAAATGACAAAAAATCAAACATATATATTTTCAATATCTTCAGTAAAAAGCGCACTTTTCCGGCTCAAAGCATCGAAAAAGGGAAAAAACGTTGATGATTTGTGAAATTCATATCATGGAAAATCTTTTAAGTATTCATTTTTTTGGAAGAGTCATTGACTTACTTTTTCTTGTTTCATTAACCCATTTTGGTATATATATATATATATATATATATATATATACATAAATACATTTACATATATACATATACATACATACATATGTTACATGAAAATAGTTGTGTCAAACTGTCTAAATTAAAAAAAACAAAAACGTTTAAAAAAACCGTTTAAAATGATGGAGCAGTGAACTGCAGTCACAGCTGCTCTTTAATACCATTTGGGAATTTAAGCCCCAGTACAACCCCTATTCTGAGGACCAAGCAAGGAAACATCAGGATGACCCGATAATCAGGACACATTCAGATGTGTCATTGTCAGATGGATATCTTTTGTTACTTCTCTGACATTCAGCCTTCCTCTTTCTACTATTCAATTTGATAAATGTAATTGTTATTTCAAATCAAGAAATTCTTTCCAACCAGAAAAAGAGGCCCACAGTTAAAATAAAAAAAGACAAAAAAATCAAGAATCCCTAATAGATTGGAAATATCTGGTTGGTAAATGTGGTGAGAAGGTGAAGAAATGGTCAGTGGACTTGCTGTTTCATTTTTTCTTTTGCTTGCTGTTTGGTGTTTGTTTCAGGCAAACCGCGTTCTTAGGGATCAACTGCTGTGGCTGTGTGATGTTCATAAAGACACACTCCAATCAAAATTGTGTTTTTGGTGTTTTGAAAGTAAAACTTAGATTAAAACTGCATTTCCTGAGTATTTCTTTATTCAAATCATGGTATTTTAGGACCAGACAAAAAGTGCTGTTGGAAAAAGCTTGTAGTTGTTCTGTGCAAACTACAATCGGCAAGTTTCAAGCTTCTGTTAGCGCTTCATTCTGATCAATCCACTTACGGTGGGTGGTACACTTACTTGGTGGGGCGGCCATGGTGCAGTGGAAAGGGCGATCGGCCTCCGATTGGAAGATTGCAGGTTCGATTCCCGCCTTGCCTGTCCATGTGTCGAAGTATTCTCCGAGCTGACATGTGGCTCGAAACTGTATAGCTGGATTGCTCCAATATTGTTCGTTAAGGTAGCGGGAGAGAGTGAACAAAGGGATGATGGTCCCGCCCACAACTCAGATTTTCTGAGATCAGTTTCTGATAAACCCCTGCCTCTCTGCAGAAACTATGTCAGAGAAATCCACACAGGGTAAAAACGGCATGATCATATTAATAGGTCACTGGAAACGCTTTTACAATAGATCAAAAGATGATTGAGGTGGGACTTTAAGCCCTTTGGTTTACTGAAGTTTGAATAAATAAAAGTGTGAAAAAGTTGGCTTCCCAACCCGTCTAAATGACTATCTTGAAGTGAAAGCACCAATAAAAACAAAAGTGTGCTTGACTTTGTTTTTCTGCTCAAAGCCAACCCTGAGAAGGTTTTAGTCCATGTTATTGGGCTACAGGAACAGCAGAAATCCCTGATCTAATGTTCTAGTGTGTATTACTGAATAAAGTTTGTGTTTGGTGCCTCCACACCCTGAAGATCTGAAGATCAGCACAGACGTCTTTACGTCATGATGGGCCTCTTCTATGTTCCCACCAAACGTACGTGACTGCCAGCTTTTTCCACGTTGCTGTTGAGTTTGCTCCCTGTTCATGACAAAGCAGAGACATTTCAACAAAGAAGTATCTCTTCAGTTGTGTAACTGCTACCAAACACACATGCACAAACTGTGCACCCACAGGGCTGGCCATCTCTGGTTCCGTTGTTCTCTAAGTTGTCAAAGTATGAAATTGAGCCCAGATGCTCAGAGAACAAGGATATGGTGTACGCAGTCCATGTGTGTGTGTTGGTGAAGTAAGGATCTGCAGAGATACAAAACAACTGGGCTGGTTAGTCTAGTTTTCATTGGTCTGATCCATGCTGTTACGTCAACAATCTGAACTCAGAACTAATTTATGTGGTTTACATCAGTTACAGATTTGTATCAAGTCAGAACAAAACGCTCTTTCGTCATGTTTACTGTGGACTCACTCATTGGTCATGTCCTCCTGTCTACTTGGAACAGTTTTAGTGCCATTGGTCAAAAAGGGGTCACAGACATATGAGACATAGTTTACACAAGAAATTAGCTCACGTGACACAACTATACACCAACAACCCCCAAGTTTCCTGGTCTGGTAAACAAAAGCGAGTCGCAGTGAGGTTGGTTTTTAGTTGACTTGGTGTCTGTTATTCATGTCCATCTACACCAGCAGACAAAAGGATGCTTCTTGTTTGTTTTCCAACACTGCTCTAATTAGCTGGATTTACCTGATCCAGCTAATCAACAGCAAGTAAATGCAGACTTCCCACCCCTTGAGAACTGGAGCTCTCCACCTCTTCTCTACATGGCAGTTTTTTTAGATCAGCCTTTTTTGGCTGCGAACCGGTCAGCTCTTCAAGATTTCACTGTGGCCTATGGAATGCAATGCACTTCTATGAATATTAATAATAATACCAGATAACAACACAACTGCATTACATCTGGTAACATCCTCTGCTAATTAATGTTGTGGAAAAAAAAATAAAAGGCAAAGCAGCAATTTAATTTTAAAAAATCTAATAAAAATCACAGTTAAAGAAAAAAGCTAAGCAGTCAGAGCTGAATCTTGGAAAAAACCTTTATCTCATTTAAAAAATAATACAATTAAAAGAAAAACAAAGTAAAACTACGTTTCTTAAGGGAAATGTTGTGCTTGTTTGTGTTTAAAACGAGTCCAAATACATGAGTTTGATTTAGACTTCATAGCAGATAAAGTTTGAGTAGCTCTGATGTGAAGTGGGAGATCGTTTCATAATCTTGGAGCAGCCACAGAGGAAGTTCAGCGAGCCCTGGACTGAACTGGAGTTTGGAACTCTCAGAAGAAGTTGACCAGAATGCCAGCAGTTTCTATGTGGAGCTGTCCAGAGGAAAACTGTAGTCTGTCATTGTCCAGCATGTCAGGATTTATCAGAGAAGTGTGTCATATTATTCATTTAGAAATAGTTCAATCGCTAATGTTTTCAGTTTTCAAACCTATAAAGATAACAACAGACAAGAAATTTGACACCAACCACTTTAGGGATTGTTGGCAGCTGACTGCAGTATTAAAAAGTACACAAGAAAATTACATTTGTCTCCAAAAATAAAACTTTAACAGCTTCTTTATATAGTGCATGCAGATTCAGGCACAAACTTTCTCTGAAACCAACGTACAATAACTGCAGCTGTTCAAGAATCTTTCACAAAGACTTTCCTCAAGTGCAAAGAAAAAACCCAGACTGTTTAAATATGGATCTATAGCTGTGGTTACCCGCTAATGGTCATTAAAGCTTTCCAAAAACTTGCAGATTGTGTTAACTTATAGTCCAACTGTGGCAAGAAACCCAACCAGAAGAGGTTATCCGGATCTGACAGGTCTGTGGGAAAGCCAAGTGGCTGGCTAAGAACAGAAAATGATCCACTGAGGCCGTGAAATCCCCTTGTCCGGGCAGATAACTGTGAAAGTTTAAGTCATTTGTTGTGTTAATATATTATTTTCTTTGCCAGACATTTGTCATGGCCTGGGAAAATACTGAATAGTTCAGTTATTTGCCAAATTGTCTGCTTGGAGAACTGGAGTACAGTTTCAACCAAAAGTGTTAGGCGGTCTGAAACCCTTTCTCCTGTAAGTCCCCCATCAAAACTAAGAGACTTTTGACAGTTCCTGTACTCTTCTAGAATTACACAGATTCAAATACTTACATAAAATGTCATAGTCCTAAGCAGTTTTTTACATATTTAAATTGATGTGTTATGAGTGTTTATTTACTGAGGGTTGCAAGTTTCTTTCCTCACCTGTGCTCATGAACAAAGACATGAACAATGACATCTGTTATATGTAGGCTTGTTTTATTCGATGTTAATGGGCCTCCTGATCTTTGCAAAACTGCTTAATTTCACAGTTCAAGCAGAGCTGTACCACGGCTGGAGGAAATGTTTGTGAGAGAAGCAAACATGCAGGAGACCAGACTGGAAATGGAAATGTGAATATTAAATTAAACAAATTGTGCAACAAGGGTAAAAACAAAAAGGAAAACAAAACAGATGAAAGCTGATCAGATGACTTCTCTGAAATTCTATCAGGCACTGCTGGTGTAGGACCCAACATGCAGGAGAACAGCCTTGATGTCAGAAACGTAAACATTTTATAAATTATCTTTGACATGACAAAACCAAGCGAGCAGAAAAAGAGTGACAAAATAAATGACCTGACAAAAGAAAAACTGAAAACCACATGCCAACTGTGGATGATTGGCAACTTAAACCTGATGTGACTACCAAAGGGAAAACAGCACAGAGGTGTTTTGTACGTAGAGCACAAAAACTGACTAAGAACTTGAGTAGTAATGCATGAACGCCAGAGTTTTGACCGCGGAAGCCAAAAACTGGCATATACATCTACATAGACTTATTGTTGAAAGTGGTCACTTGAACGCTCGTTTTCAAAGACGGTGTGAACATAGCGTGACAGGAGTCGCTACCTGAAACCTGAAAAGAGAACATAAGATGAACCAATACAATGTTACTAAATCCAAACCAAACAAGAGCAACGTCATCACAAATTTAAGCAGCTGGGAGATCACACTTTTCTGCTGCTGATCCAAAGTATTGGAATTATTTGCCATCCAAGGTACATTTCATCCTTCATTTGCTGCTTTTTAAATCAAATCTCAAGACCTCCATGTTTAACTCTTTCACACGAGATGTTGACAGTGACAGCTAAATAGCACACGCTACTGTCATACCATAACACTTTCATGTAATCATTTACGTAAACAGTCAATTCTGACGTGAAGAAAACTGGCCTCTCATTTCGGCTTTGCACTGATGCATGCATGACGGCACAAAGCTGCTTTTTTTCACGATAGGATCAGCTGATTTTCGTAGATTTCGTAAGCGTCTCACTACTGTGAATTGTTGCATGACGGCACAAGGTTGCTTTTCTCTGCTTCAGAATCCACTGGAATTATGTTGGTTGTGTTGAAGAGTTGCAGTAGTTGGTGAACACTGGAGCTAAAGCTTGGTTGTTACAGGGATTTAACAGATTTGTTTCACCTATTCCAACTGCCACCACTGGGCAGAGGTGTTTTCAGCTTTGAAAAGCTGTAAGCACGACAAAATGTGTCCTTTGAAAAACACACAATGCATTTTGTTTGCTTGACGTGTTTTTTCATGATTATATCTTTATTTGTTTTCTCATTTTGTTACTGTTGCTTTAACATTGAACAGTGCTTCTTCTAAGCTGAAATTCATTGAAAGGAACGTTGTCCACAAATTGATGATGAAAGTTGGAGGAGTTTAGTCACCTGGATGCTATTGTTTCTTGTTCATCAAAAAAAACATGGTGGTTTGGATACCTGGCTAACTGGAAAGATTGACACATGAGAATATACAACTCATATACAACTGGGTTTTGGTTGCCTCAGTACCCTCCTTGAAAAGATAAGAGTATTATATTTCTTTATGCAGAGTTTCTGAGTCTCTGCATTAAGAAGAGAAAAGTTATAATCTGCAGCGTTAGGACCAGCAAAGAACAACAGAACAATAGAAGTTCATTGTTCCTGAAAATGTTGTGATTGTGGTGAAAACAAACCTAACAAAGTAACCAGTGCACATCTGTCAATAATCTACCTTGTTTGTTCCTGGAAAGTCAGCAAACAAATCTCTTTTTATATCAGTTTGTTAATCCATGAAACCACATCACAGTAGCAGTAGGACGTGCCTGCTAGATGATCTACTGTCAGAATGACACCAAAGTCTTCCTGAAACGGGCTCTGACAACACATAGTCTTTACATATCACGTGTGTTCCAGGAAGAAACATAGTTTAAGTATAAATTATAAAAGAGCATACGCCAATTAAAGTGTTGTTTTTTTTATTCTGTATTCTGGTGTGCAGCACTTTGTGTACCATGCAGGAAAAACACAATAAGTAAAGACTGATTTGATATACGTATTTTGGATTTAAATGCCATGATCATTGTACCATGGTTCTAAGCCTGCAGGTATTGTCCAGAAAAAGGAGCACGCACTGAGCTTTGTGCTTTCCTTTTCTCCCTCACACCATTCTGGCTTCATCATCACACTTCTTTAGCTCTGCTCTCCAGCTGCTTCTTCGTGTTCACCATATGTTGTGTATGTTTATGGGACACCAGCCAGCTGAACCATGGATTACTTTGAGATTTGTCAAAGCCAAGAAAAACAGCAGTGTGTTGCTTTTGATACAGACAATTGTCTAGAGCTCTAGGGAGGGAAATGAAATCATTATAAGTTATTCTCTCATTTATGTTCTGCTGATATTCAAATAAATCTCCTCAATGCACAGGGTGTACTTGACCTTAAATCCAGTTACAGACAACATGGCTTTAGAAAATTGATATTGTTTCTCAACTGACTCTGTTCTACTCACATGACAGTACATCAGTCATGCAGTTTTGATTGGCAGCCTTTCACCAGTGCACAGTATAGTCTGTGCACCTTATGAATGAACTAGCAGAACTCTGGTTGTGCTTACTGACCTCAAACTTCTGGTACAAAGTGCTCAAAAGTCTCTCAAAATGCTTTATTATCACTGGTAAATTGCTAAGCAGCACCTTAATGAATTGTTAGATTGATTAAATGTATGCAGAGACTCTGTGAAAGTTCATATTTTTCCAGTTACAATTCTAATGCAGCGTCAATGTTTTATAAAATGGTAAAGTTAGATTGGTAGAGAATCAACAGGATTTTTTGTCTTTTTTGTTCCAGCTGATTAGAAGGAACAGCAAACAGATGAAAACCAAGGTCAAGCTTTGCTGCATTTTCAATAAGAAGAGCTGCCTCACCTTCAGGTACATTATATTTCTGATTCTTCACTCCACACGTCACTCATGAGTTAGCCCTCACTCTGAGCCAGTAGTTAAAGTGTTCACTGTCTTCACAGCCAATCAATTTCTGTCAGTCTGCAGTTAAATTCATAGATGTTTGTTCATCCCAGGCATCTCGCCGGCTCACCTCCGTCCCGTTCTCCTCCTGGCTCTTTGTTTCGGTTCAGTCTGGCCTCAACCACCATCAGCATCTGGGCTCTGAGGTTTCTTTACATGGTCCGAGGTCCCCCCCAAACATGCAAGATGTCTCCGGCCTAGAGCCCAACCACCAAAGATGATGGACTTTTTCGTGCACAAATTCCTGTTTCACTATTAAATCTTTCAATCGCACTTTCAAGATCTGTCCTTATTGACGTGAAGTTTGTGTGTTTCCTGTTGAACTGAACAAAACTGCAAATCTGACAGAAATGTTTGCATGTAGGCACCATCATGACATTCTGACTGAGACACTTCCCAAAAATAATTTCAGATAAACACCAGTCTCTTCAGTGTTCACAGCATTCCCTTACAATAACTCATTTCTTTTCAGGAAGAGGCAGGACTGACTTCCTTAACAGACAAGTTACCGTATCTAAAGTGAGCAAAGGGATGCCAATTTAAAGAAATAAATAAACAAAAGCTTCTTCCTATGACTATTATGATTGAAATAGGAAAAAAAACAACAGCTTCTTGAGTCACAGAAGGCATGGTCTCTGATTGCCCCACAGGGTTAAAAAAAACAATCGAAGGTTTCACAGCACATTAGACCTCCTCTGCAGTGAGTCAGAGGTCAATGGAAGGACTCTGGATGGCCAAAGGTGAAGAGGGCTGCTTCAAACCAAAGCGTCTTAAAGTTCTTGACACAACAGAAGACAAGATCATTAAGACAAAAGACAGGAAAGAAGAAAGGTATAAATGTTAGGCTGTTAGAAGAGAGGATCACAGATATTGCTCAAGACTAGAAAGTATAAGAATAAAAGTTTTGGGGGGTAAAGTTTCAGAGAAACAGATAGTGGGGGGTAACACCGGCAGGGAGAAGAAATGCATGTCAGTGAGTGTGTGTGTGAGAACTCATGTGTGATTCATTGGTAGGAGGCCACAGATGTCAATGCAGGGGGTAAAGCCTTCTCGAAATTGAACAACCTCCCCAAGAACACCAGTGGGGGAGGTGACAGAAAAAATGAATTTTTGAGCAAAGAAGAAACATGTTAATACAGATTCAAAGAAAACTCAGAAATTGAGAAAATCTGTACTGCAGAAAACCACATTAATCAGCTTAGCTAAAAGCAGAAATAAGTTATGTGCACATAAAAGGTTAAATGGACATTTCTGATAACACAATTATAAATGTCTAATCTGTTATTTCCTCTGAAAAAAAATATTGTAAAAAAATAAAAAGTGTAAAAATTCAAAATTTGTGAAAATTGTAACATATTTCTCACTCTTCAATGTTTTTATAATATTGGGAATGAATACTTAGACTGAGTATAATGGAAATGTGTTTTTATGATAAGTGAAAACCCCTGTGCAAATTTAGCTGAAAATTACAAAGAAAGTGCATGAGACATTGATTTAATTTCAGTTTAATATGAGTCCAAGACAAAAGCAGTATTTACCTCTATGTCTTCAACTAAGTAATGAGCTGTTGTAGCACAGATTCAAACTAATGATCTAGAAAACATATGAATTTTTGATTCAATGTGCCTGTCTTTTGGACAAATATTTACAGAATAATTTATTGAAAACATCTATTTGTATTATTCTTATGTAAAACATTTAACACACCCAAGCCTTAAAGCAATATTACTAAAATAGTGGTATTATGATGACAGTATTTCTTAATCCTCATTTCAGCTCTTAAATTACTCACAGTCGACAGATGGCTTGTTTTACTCTCGAGAATGGAGTCATTCTGTGATTTAGAACTATCATCTCACAGTGGGAAAGTTGCCGGTTCAAGGCCTCCTTTTGTGGAGTTTGTGTGTTATCCTCATGTCTCTGAGCATTCTCCTGGCAGTTCCTCCCACAATCCACAAACAAGCATGTCAGGGTTCAGTGGTTCTCCCAAACTGCCCATGGGAGCGAGTGTGATGCATGGCCTCGTTGTGTCTGTGTGGCCCTGTGATGGACTGGAGACCTGTCCGGGGTTTCCCTGCCTCTCACCAGATGAAGGCTGAGTCAGGCTTTTGGGCTCCCTGTCAACCTGACAGGAAACAGGTAAAGCTCATGGATGACAACTCTTCTTTGTTAGTTAATCTGGTGAAAAGTGAATCGTAAAGAGAAAAAAAATGGATTGTTCTGTTGTTTGGAGATTGAATAGGCTAAAAGTTAACTGCCCCTGCGACAGACTGGCGACCAGTCCAGGGGTGTCGCCTGCCTTCGCCTATGAGTAGATGGGTTAGGCTCCGGCAGCCCCGTGACCCCGAAAGGGATAAAGCAGTTCAGAAAATGAATTAATTAATGAATGACTGAATAAAAGTTAACTATTTTTCTAAAAAAATCTTTTACTTTCTTGGACACTGGGCTGCTGTCGGTGCCATTTCCTCATTAAGGAACCTTCTGGTTTGGAACTTGGCTGTGTGAATTTTGCATCTTTTCCACTTTTAGCCTTGAGTTTTCAGAAAGTGCTTCCTCCCACAGTGCAAACAGAAGAGGGTCTGTGTCTTATCTTGAACCTGATGGTTCTGATGTGATTAAAAAAAATGTCATGGTCCATAACTCATACACTGTAAAGTGTCTCAACTTGAGCAGAACTAGAAAAAGCACATTCAAATATATAACGTTTGTGTTCAGTTGACAATAGTTTGTTTTGATAAACTTCTAAATGAACAAAAAGTTGGGACACTTTTGAAAATGTAGTCACAAGACATTTAATAAGCGACTAGCTTGAACCATTTGAGCTACTACTTTAGACGTAGGGAAGAGGTCAAACTCTGATAGAAGTTCAATTTGAGCAGTGAGGGACTCCTCTAGTTTGATGTTTTACTATATTTATTAAGTTTTAACATAATTTACAACACTACTACAAACAAACATCCCCCCTCTCCCCGTTGTCAACTACAACACACATTGTTGCATTCTAATAATAGAATATGTATACAAAAATATATACCATACAAAGCCATGTATGTGTGTACAAAAACACAAAACAAAAAACACTTTCAAAACACTGAAGAACCAACTACTTGAAAATTGATCACAAACGAGAAATTAATATTTGTGGTTTGTGCCCAGACGAAATTATACGTCACCAAGTCTTTCATATGTCGGAATAGAGCTGTGAAAGAAAAAACCTGGGGGACGATTTACTCCACTTTGACATTTCACATTAAGCCTTTGAGTACATGCACTAGTATTAGGTAGTGACAGTCCAGTGTGAACACCATATGTTAAAAACACATTTAATTTTGCCAGTTTAGCGCATTCTTAAACGTTTATCACATGTCCAGTGTATTGTGTACATAGATTCAAGCACTTTGGGCTTTAAAACAGAATACAACAGGGCTATATGAGTATATTTACAGTTTACTTCAAATTACTTAAACATTGTTAGTTAACTATAACTTAAAATAAATAATATAGCAAATATTAAGGAAAGACAATGTTTAGAGTTCCATCCAGATCATTAATGAGGAAACACATTTTGAGAACCACTTGTTCTGTTTTGCAAACTTTTCTCTATTGGAAAAAATGAGTGTTTACTATATGGTCATTATTTAGGAATGGCAAAATCATACTTTTCTCTCTCTCTTTAGCTATTTATTCCATTGTATGTTGTTTGACTGGGACTAGATTGTGTTGGTACCAGTCTGAGCAGAGACTCCTCAAACCAACCTCTCCACAGCCACCTCCTCTCTTTCCTCTGCAGGGATTCTGAGACAGAGACACAGGCTGCATTCATGCATGTTCGAATCAAACGAGTGAGTTCCTCAGATAAACTGCTTCTCCTGAACTCTGGAGTGGATGAAAAAGAGGAATCCTGGTCCACTTAAAACCAAGTGTTTTGATTAAACTGCAAAAGCACTGGTGTGGTTTCCTTCAAATTGAATGCTCTTCAGACGATCAAGAGGACCAAACTGGGTTTGGGAACCAAAGGTGGTCAACGATGTCCATGGTATACATCGTAAGATGGGAATAACAAAAAACAAACAAACCAACCAACATGTGAAAACTCAGTCTAAGTCCATAGAGCTTCCCCACTTAGAGAAACTAAGTCTTGTATTTCATTTGCTCACATTTTCACACAGTCAGAGTTGATTGTAGGTTCTCTGTCCACCTGGAACAGTCTAAAGTGGATGAAGTACATGAATCATGGACCAAGCCACAAAATGAGCAGTTTCCTGTCTCAGCCTTGAAGTCTTGGTCTTAGGACAGTTTCTGAAAGGCTGAAAGTGAGAACTAAAGCTCTTTTGTGCCCCAATATTTTCTCAATTCAGAACTAACCACAAAACTCAGATGCCCAGTTCCATGGTCTGGGTGCATTATCCTTTTCAAGACTTCTGGCTTCTTTCCATCAGTGCTCCCTTCACCACCATTTTGTTTAACTGAGCTCAGTTCAAACAAGGCCCCTACTCCAAGGGTTACACAAGGTGAACTTCTTAAAGAGGTGATGTCAGCTGGCTACGCCAACAGACAGTACTCTGTAGCCCGAGAGTGTGAGTGGTATGCCTGTGCGAATGTTGTGTATGTGTGTCACTCTGACACAAACTTCATCAAAAGGCAGTTTTCGGTAGGTCTCATCTGGCTTTGAAGTAGTCTCACGGGAGTTGTTGGCGAGAGAACGAACGCTGATGGAAAAGAAGCAGCATCTCGGAGTAGAGAGAAGGATGACAGCATTCACCTCGCACGTTTCTGGATGACAGAAGCAAATAATGATGATCATAAAACATCTGCGTTCACCAAAAATCCCCAGACACAGGGCATTTTGGTTTCACAACTTTGCATAATAACGATTAAAGCTATAATTATGTGAATCAATGTATCCACATAGTTAGTTGATCTCACGTTGATTTTAATGGTCAGAACATTATATATAAGCAGCTGCCATCTCAACATGAAGTGATGATTAAAAAAAATATTCTAGCCAAAATCCCCAAAATACAAGCCATCGCTTAATTTTACATTTCACTCACCAGTGATTTGTAACATTTTACAGATTTTTACTGATTTTATTGTAAAGTGTTGCCACGGTGAAAATCAGTCAAATATAATTATCATTTGAAGTCACACTGAACAAGTACAAATGTTGCACTAACTTCCCGAGACGAGATTCCAGGAGAAACATTTACCAATCGGTCTTAATGTTGGTTAAATCTTGCATCTCCCGTTGTTTATGAAAAAAATGAAATTGGGTTAATTTGGGGGGGAAGAACCTGTTTGTCACACTTTTCCCAAAGATCACCTCCGGCCAAACTATGCAAAAAAACCACAACTGTCATAAAAGTACAATCACTATCCATCCACAATTACAGTAGCTGCAGATCAAAACAACTGCAAAAGTATAGGAGGAAAAAAATTGAGGTAATGTTGTCCATTTGTTTCTTAAAAGCTGAAAAACAAATTTTGTAGCCTGGTAACTGTACCTACTGTAGCCACATTTGAGGTCACCAAAATGTAGTCTTCCAAAATGGACAAAAATCTAAAAAAACAAATCTAAACAGTAATTTAAGTGACCCAGTGAGATTGTTGCACAGACTGGAGTGGGATAGCCACCTGTCAATCAAAAACTTCACTTTTCTTGTGAGCAATTTAGCTATCAAAATAAGTTGAAAAGGATAAAATGCAGCATTATGTTCTGAAAAAAATAATTTAAAAAAACCCTTGAAACCAGACTATACAAATGTTTATTTAGTCCTGTACATTTGAAAAGCTTTTACAAGTGCCCCCTGTTTTTTTTCCTTTCATTTCTTGTGTTTTTGAATGAAAGGAAAGAAAGAAAGGGATTCTTTCTCAAAGATTGGCTCTCAAGTGACTAAGCGAAAACTTTCAGAAGTTCTTCACAATTTCATGCCTCCTTGAGGCCTGATTTAATTTCCAGCTATCAATAACAATTCACTCATATTTTTGCTTCTAGTAGATGCCAAATTAAGGCAGTTTTGGAGCCTGAATGGTCTTTATGCATATTTTTATCAATACAAATACGTGATGTATTTAATGTATCAAGGCGATATGGCGAAAGTTAAGACTCATTCCAAACATCCAAGTTTACTGTGACGAAGAGGCAGATGCATTTGGATCCACGTGCAACTGGTTTATTAGCAAGATAAGACAGACAAGGCACGACGAAGTCAAATGCCAAGCAGGAGTCAAAACACATGGAGAGAGGCAGGATGGAGTCAAGACAGACAAGGGTCAGGAAACACAGGAAGACAGTGCTGGAACGTATGCCAAAACAAGACTTTACACCGAGCTCTGCTCGGTGCCAGACTAAATACTGTTTGAGGTGATGCGGAACAGCTGGTGAGACCTGGGAGCAGGGGCAAAGGCTGATGGGACCTGTAGTGAGGAAGTTGCCCAGGAGAATGTCAATACTCATGAGAAGGCCCTCTCTGGTGGTTGGAAATGAGATGGAAGCTTGAGACCTGACATTTACTCCTGTCTTGTCGCATCCTGAACTCAATCTACCACGAAACATCTAATTATAATTTAAAAGTTCATAAATTAAATGGTTCTGTCATGTTAAAAATGATACTGTCCTCAGTAGATTTAAATCTACATTAGTAGAAAGTTGAGTTCAAAAGAAGCTTGGAAACTGCTGTAAACATACCATGCTTCAGCACCAACATTTGGAAACTTTCTTTTCCACAATTGTCCTCCAGTTGTTTTGTCCTGCCTTTGTTTTTGATGCTCCTCCCAGTTTTTCTCTTTTCTTGTTAACTTTTTCCTTTCTGCTTCAATTTTTTTCATCCACTCACATCTCCATCCATTTCCCAAATCCGTTCAGGGTCACTGGGCTGCTGGAGCCTATATCGGCCTCTGTTGGGAGAATGCAGGGAACATCCTGGACAAGTCGCCGGTCCGTCGAAGCCTCCCACATTTTTTCACCTGCTATTCTTGCCGTTAAATGCTTTTCAATTGGTACCATTTCTCACACACAAAGCCATGCTCTCACAGATAAACTCAGACAGCGATGGAACCACCACACCCTGATGCAGTTCCACCCTGTTTGCTCTGGCTCGTGTTCTTTCCAGCTAGCAACAAACTAAATCTTCTTCTAAAGACTTTTTAAGAAGGTGATATGACATTTTGATCAAAACCACTTTGCAAATCATGTCAAAATAATGTAATGAATTAACTCATGAAATATATCAAGTTACTTGTTACTTTTTTCAAACGAATCCACTAAACGCTCAACTCTAAAATGTTGGCATTCTTTTGAAATACAATTAGGAGGGTAAAAAGGTCTGCTGTGAAGTTTAGCCATGGTTGTAGCATCTCTAAAAACTTCTCGTCTTTTTTTGATGTCACTATTTCATGAACTACTGCCTCTGAACAATAAGGAAAAACTCAAGATTTAACGTCATTGTTGAGAACACACTTGAAGCAAATGTTGCTTTTAAACTTCAGGAAGTCTAGACAGATTTGGATGTTGGAGCAGATGTTTTCTTTCTAAGAAGAGGGACACGCCTTCCATTTGCTTTCTCTGCCTACAGCTGTTGTGTGTGAGAAAGAGTGTGTGCGTGTGTGTGTGTTGTCACCCCATTTATTTGTGTGCAAGCAGCATCTCTGTCAGCAAAGATTCACGCGTGGTTCAGATGTGACAAAAGTTTATTTATTTTGCAAAGTGTCTCCATGGTAACTCCTGGCTCCATGCCTGTGTGAACGTGCTGCTTTGAGCTCAAACTCACAGATTTTCTTGTAGGCCTTGCTAAATGATGTGTGTTATGGCGGCGTGGCTATTTGGACAGAGAGCAGGGAGTTTTCCTCAGCAGCTCACTCCAGTAATAAATTGACTGTGTGCTCACTGACAACAGGTAAAGTTACAACCCAGATCTATTCAGAAAGATTTACTAAGTTTTTTTTTTTAGTAGAGTCATTTGTTTACAGAAGTCCATCAGTGTTTTTCTGCAGCAAGAATGAACAAATGCACAAGGAAAATGAAGCACAGTTTTGCACTAATCTATCCACTTAAACATGTATGCCTGCATGCATGGATGCCTGCAGGATAATCACCTGCACGTGCACACAAATGCAATGCAACAGGATGTTTATATGTGCAGGGGATTTTAAACAATGCTGTCTTTCTTTGTGTTAAAGGGCAGATGATGGACGGATATCCAGATGTTGCCAGGATGGTTGGTTAAAACCACACAGACCCAGAGTTCTCTGCAAAAATCCCACCACAATCTGAATATCTTTCATTTAAGTTTCAAATGAGATACAAAACTGTAAAAAGAAATGTTGCCAAAATTAAAATTTTCTGGCCAGGCATTCCAAGCACACATATAATTCTGTTTTCTGGGAATAACCAAAAAGATGTTTGGCAATATGAAACAAAGAGAAGGAGATCAATCTTCCAACCCAAATGCTAAGTAATTATGCAATAGAAAACAAATAATACCACATGAATTCCTATACAAATCATGTTCAAATGAGGCCTTTAATAAACAAAAAACCAACAAATGATGGATCACTCACTCAAGGAAAAAGAATAGACAAATGGGGTTTATGGAAGTTGAAAGAAGAGTACATCAAGCCATTTATCACCCCAAAAACAGACAAAGCCAGCAGGCTGGAAGCAAACTGGTAACAATTTAACAAGACAAAAGGTGGTTTGTCTCAAGCTCAAGCTGTTACTATTGTTAATCTTTGAACCGTGTTGTGTTTGGCGATAAAATAAAAGTGCAATTGAAGAACAGAGGAAACCTGACGTCAAAGGGAGATGAAGAGGTAAAGAGAAACAGATATTGCCCTTATCTGGATAAGAGGGATGGAGATGACAGAGAAACACTCATTCAAAGATGTGGCCAGCCCAAAAAAATGGGCTTACAATTTTGCAAAATAAAAGTATGAACACAGGTAACAAAAAATCAGTGGAATGTGGGACTACACTACAGTAATGCGGTGAAAGCACGTGGTGAGCACTGCATGTTTGTGTGGTGCAGCTAATGCCAGAGAAAACAACTATCAGCTCACCGAAATGACGCAGACATGTGCTGATTTGTTGATGGTTTGTGTGAGGTCTGCAGGAATAAATGAGTAAATGCAGGTTCTGCAAAAAAAAAAAAAAAAAATCTGCAGAACAATCATTAATTAGGCCACAGTGTTTATACTACGACTTTTATTTAGGTGAAAACATTTATTTAAACTGATGAAGAGTGAAAGATAATGACTCTGTGGTTCATTTATTTTTGTAGGCAACAGTCTTTGGTTTTCTGGGTTTTTTCGTCTTAGTCGTCTTCTTGTAGCTCCATCGATTAGCTGGTTCCCATTTGATTGCTATATTTTTTGTTTTCGGTTTCATCTGTGATTCCCGTAGTGCCGCCACTGACTGGTCCCTGTTAGTTTCCATGGCAAATCTCTTGTTTCTTTTTTTTCTTTAGTGCCTCATTCTTGTTTTTATTAAAAAAAAAAAAACCTGAAAAAGAACTTGAATTGTCATCTGACTGTGTCCAGAGCCCTGCATTGGAGTCTTCCAGCTGATCCCCACTGTGGCAGTGGGATCAGGCCAGATTGGACTTTGTGGGAAAACAAATTATTCTGAAATATTTTCCTCCAGCTAAAACCGTGGCGTCCTAGCTGCAGCTGTTTAAAGGGAAGTTGAGACGTGAAGAGGCCAAAGTCACTCTCACCATTCCACAGCAGCCTCCGCTTTTGGCTGTGAGAGCTCGTTACTCTGGAGGACTGTCATTTGAACAGCATCACCTCAATCCTTCAGGAAAATTCAAGGCTTCATATATGCCATCTAATGTTTTGTTGTCATTCTGGTCAGGTGTTGGAGTATTTTCTTTCTAGAGGATGTAATTGGTTGTTTCAGTGTTCACCAGCTCTTAATGTGTTCCATACTGTTCAGTTTGACCTCCAAAAGCGCAATGTTTCTTTTGATCAATCTACAAAAGATAAAATTTTTTGAAAAATCAAATTTAAATCAAATTAAATCAAAAATCTAATTGTCCTTATCTATTTTATTTGTGTGGATGAAAGAAATTTCAGCTTGATTCAAAATGATGAAGTTCCCACTCATTGGCATTTGTGGATAACTCATCTGCTTGTTTTATTCAAACACTTTGAAAGACCTATTCCATTAAAAATTGTGTTTTTGTTGTTTTTATGATCTTGTAGCATTTTTTATCATAATGGAGGAACTAGATAAAGAAATTAAGAGTACATTTCTGAGTATTTCTTTGATTAAATTTTTGTGAATCAGGAGCAGACAACAAGAATTCCATTGGAAAACGATTGTCGGTGAGATGTAGAAGCTAGTACGGCAAGTCACAAGCTACCTGCTCTGCTCCATGCTGATGCATTCACTTGTAGAAGACTGGATCCATGATCCTTTGTTTTCATCGTTCAAGTTAGTATTTGGCTCAAAACTGTATGGCTGGATTGTGCCAATATTGTTTGCCTTTTTTGTTGCATTCGTAATGTTAGGAAGTGTGAGGTGCTGTAAGCTAGTGGGAAAATGTTTAAATAGAGGGATGATAGGAAATGAGGTAGAGATGACTCTGCACCAACAGTCCTGCCCACAATTCAAAGGTAAATTTCTATAAACTAAAGAAACCATGTCTTAGGAATAACACAGGGTTTTTTGTTTTTTTATTTTGGCTAAAAACAACAAAATCATTACATTAGACACTGCTTTTACAATAGATCAAAAGATGATTGGAAAGGGATTTTTAAAAGTCATCACTAAGACTTAAACTGAAAACACTACGTTTGGTAACCACGGCAACGGCAGAATGATTGAGTTTGGGATGTCCTGGATCATAATGGCTTGACGAAAGCTGCTCTAATTTTTGGCTCCAACATCCGCACGTGCGAGCCCAACACTTTTTTTTCTTCCTCGAGTGCATAAACTGTCCCCTCCTCCAGGGGTCTGCTGTGCGTCACCTTTTAATGAAAAGAGGAAAACCACACTATTACTGCTGACCTCACTCTCTTTGAGGAAAACAATGCCTCTTCAATTCACATGTGTGTTTCTTTATTTTTTAAATATTTTATACAAAAGATTACAGGGAAATTCAAGTATAAGCTTATTTTAAGTTTGGAGGTGGTGACATCTAAATCACATGTCACATATTAGCAGTGTGAAGTGTCAGACTAACAGGTTAAGGTTAACATGGCCCAGAGGAAACTCTGGGGTGGTCAGGTCTTCCTTAGAAAACAAATAAAGGCAGCAGAGTTTGTTTTTGATGCAGTTAAATTAAAGATATTAGAGGAGGAAGAGATGAGGAGAGAGAGACGAGGAGAAACATGTTTATTTTCTCTGTGGCCAAAGGGTTCCTTTTGATTCTGCTGTGTGGAAATGGAGTTATCCCTCAGTGTCAGACACATGAAAACTTGAAAAATAAAAGAGAGGAAAGAATGACAGCCCAAAAAAAGAGAGTGCCACAGAGAGGCACAATGGCAAAAGAAGGGAAAGCAGCAAATAGATAAATAAATTAATAATGAGGCACCACAGCATCATTAAACCTACAGTTTACAGTCTTTTTTCAGATGAAAGGCATCAAGTGTTCTGCATGAAAAACAGCCGCTCCTGTCCCCAACCCTCCATGGACATGGACAACCCAAAAACCTGCTCACCTGCGCAGGGGTTGACTCGTATGGGTCCACGTGACCAGGACTTTAAGGACTATCAATGAAACTTTAGCGTGTTATGGCTTTTTTTTATACCCCAGCAGGTATGAATGAACTAACACTGTAAATCTGCTTCAAAACTTGTGTTTTATCATACAATGAAATAACTGGCATGTATAAGGATCTGTCACCGTTGAATGATGCTAACTGGGTGTTCAGACTTTGAATATTGCATCAGCAGATGTACTGCTTTTTATGTTGAAAATGAATGCGAACAAAGTTGTTTGTTTAAAGTATAAAATAAAGTACAGGGGCTGAGCAAAATTAATAACTTTGAAGGGTGGATGTTCTGATGATTATCAGGCTGAAGATGGTGTCTGAGACCTCTGGCATTAGGTGGAGATGAAGAAAAACATAATGTCTAATACACTGAGACAGATATATGTGAGTCCAAAAGAGGGGAAGGATGACAGTTGGCTAGAAGAAGAAGTGTAAGGTCATTTTGAACCAGAAGAATGAGGACAGTTACAAAAGCATTAAAAGTGGAGGGGAAGTGCCGATGGGAGAACAAAAAAAAAACAGTTGAAAAAACCCACAAATGAAAGAGTGGTGAGAAGAATCTGTCTTATCCAGTTCACGCCAATGCTTGTCATTAAACTGTTTCAGGACTGAAAGAATCATTAGAACTTGACCCAGTGGGGGAAGTGTGACAGGTTGAAATGTTACCTCCTTCAACTCATCCGTAAATAAACTCTATAAAGTGCAGATCAGGACATTTCACATGCAACAAACACATTTAAGATCCTGAAACTGGTCAGTTCAGCGGGTACATCTTACTTGCCATAAAACTAAAAAACTAGGGTGTAAAAGCATTAACATTGCAAGACTTACTTCTTTTTTCTTTTTAAATAACAGTATTATTAAAAGAGTACGGTGAGAATCAAATCCTACTGCAGAGGATAGGAGTCATGACTAAATGACTACATTTCTCAGTTTTAATTTGGGGGAGTACTACTAAAAGCCAACTTAAAATGCAAGTTTCTTCAAATCTTCTAACGTCAAGATGTCAAAACAATAGACTTAGATGTTTGAGTTTCTGACTTATACTTTAGCACAAAAATATTTGACATGAAATTGATTTTCACAGGCCTACCCAAAATACGTTTTTTTGCATTTTTACATCCGAGGTTAAGATTCTGCAGTGCACTGAAGTTAAAAGGCTTAAATCTTTCTGCACTTTTTCCTTCAGTTAGTGAGCAGAAAGCAGCAGCTGTTGCCTACATTTCTGTTTGAATCTGACATTGAGAAAATAAAAACCGAAAAGAGACATCTTTAACTTAAGTCTTGGTTTTACTGGTCACCTTTTGCTTTATTTAGTCTTATAATATGTCTGACCAATATGTATCTGGGGTTCCTGTAAAGTATGGATCAGTTCTAGCCCATGTTCAAACCCACATGTGGCCTCAGATGCACCACTTTGAGGAGAACTACAGCAGCCTCGGTTTTCATCTTCTGACCCATAGTTGCTACAAAGCACAATCTAAAATCGCTATTTGAGACACTAGAGTCACACCAAAACCGATAACGTGAGCTGGCAGAATGTTACAAAGGCTTTGCAATGATGATGAAGCCCCTCTGTCTTTATTTTTTGCATCTAGATCTTGTCTTGTATCGCACCAGGTCAACTGCAATCCGTGTTAAACTAAAAGGTTTTTTTTTTGATAGTAGATCATTTTTTAAAAACATTTTCCTTAATCATGTATTTTCACTCTTACAAAAAACTGTTTCTGTTTTGGTGAAGCTGCTTATTCTTTTTCTTTTAGCCTTATGGACATTTATTTGTCAAAATCTTGGCCTAATGCAAGTTGAAAGCATAATTAGAAATGCAAACAGCGTGAAAGCACTCATAAAGACCCAGGTTCTCGGGTGTTCTCTGCCATTTTCAGATGTCATTACTTGTACTTTTATCACCTGTTTGTCCTCCTGCTTGGGTTAACTTTTTCTTCTAAGATTTCTGCACTATGTAATTGCAAGGAACAAGGCCAAAGTATGCAGGTTGTGGGTCAAAAAGCTGAGATTCACTGTGAAGAAGCACAAATAGAGTCAAAAATCAGCTGGAGAAGAATGGGTGTAGGATACAAAACAAAAAAAACCAAAACAAAACAAAACAACAACCTAGAATAACAGATAATTGCGTCAGCGGTCCATCTCAGGCTGTGCAGCTGCAGCTTGTCCACTCTGACCTCTGATTGAAATATACACACACCTCACAGCGTTATCTCTTCAGCAGACCTGCAGGATGCTTTGAAAGATGGCAGGTTGACAGGATTTCTGTCTGAAGGCTCAAATAAGACCAGACTTAAGAGGCTGAAACACTAAAGCAGGAGAGACATACGTCACCTCACAGCACTGCACTATTTGTAAGATACTTTTAGACCCTATTTACTTCTTATCACTCCACAGAGCCTCTGTCAGCTGACTTTTAGTAACAACAGCAGTAGAACAAAAAGGTTTTCTTTGCCGTGTTCAAGTGAAAAATACTGCTCATCAAATAGTGATAGTAATTAAACAAGGAGGCATAACTTTCAGAAAGTGCTTTTTTGTGATTTGCTTTTTTGTGTTACAGACCAATGTGGCATTGTAGGTGATAACAGATCATTTATTTGCTTTCATTTTCCACTTGCAAAGAAAAATGTACTTTTTTTTTTTTTTTTTTTTTAGAGATTCACGTTTTCTGCAGCAGGTCATTTAAGTGTCACGTCTTTTAATGTGACATCTCTTTCACATGCAACTTTCCATCTGGACCTGAAGGATCTGTTGTGACCTGCTACCCTGCACTTCGACCTCTGAAGCTTGGGATCACCAAGACGATTATGTTTGACCAATGACCATGCTGCAATCAAAGGGATGGCAGAGCTCGGGTTTACGTGCAAAACGTGTAACAATGCAACTCAGCTTCTGGATGGAACAAACCCTTTGGAACGTTTTTCAAACTAAAGTTAGACCGTTTAGCAGAAATAAAGAGGTATTGACATGAACTTTTTCCAGATTTGTAAAGCATGGCTCACCTTTTGCTAAAGAGCTGCTGAAAAGGAAAATTACAAGAGACTCCAACAACAGAAATGTTATTCCCTGGAATAACATGTGTAACAAAAGAAGTTAAATTAATATATTGAAGAAAAAAATCAATAAATCTGGTTACATAGATTTACTTTTTATTTCAAAGGTTGTAGGATTTAAATCAAAATGATTAAATGGAAGTCAATGGGGGCTGTTTTGGCCATTTAGCTGTGCAAATGTAGTTTTTGACAAAAAAATGCATTCAATTTTAATTTTTTTGCAGTTCTTTTTCTGTCTGCAACAATGAAGATCCATTTATTTTAAAACAATATTCTTTTTTTTATCATCAATGATACTATTTTCAAGTAATCAAATAGCATTTACACAATCAAGAACCAATTGAATATTTTGCAGTTTTGTGAAAACTGAAGTCTTTTAAGAGAATTTGAGAGAAAATGTCTACTTACTGAAATGAGTTTCAGATGTCAGTAAAAAGCCACAACTATCAAATTGGAGAATTTGGAGAATGTTCAGTCACCTTTGCTCCTGGTCTACTGGATTAATAGATTTCAAATTACTCAGTCTTTTTTTTTCCAAGGGGACATGTTCCTGTGTGAGATGTAGCCTGAGAGAAGCATGAGATTAAACGCTGATCATAATTTTTATTTTTTGCACATCATAGACCTGCGTTTGGACACATTAACTTTCTTTAACATATGAAATTATTCATGCCAGCTAATAACAAGTTGATAAAAGATTTAGAATAAACATGTTGCTGTGCTCATTATTGTTCTAACATATTCATTTGACCAACAGCTTGAAGTACGATGCAAAAAAAAATTGTACTTTTTAAATAAATAACACATAAAAAACACCAGGAAAGATTTGTACCGAAAAAATATATGATTCTAAGCAAACTGAGAAATTAGCCTAGTTCATTTACGAGTCAATTTTCTTTAAACTTCTGCAGCTGATCAGCCAAACACCTTAATCAGCTGATCCTCATCATCTGACAGCAAGTGCTGGGGCAGCTCCTGAAGAGTAAGAAAAAAATATGCTCACAATGAAAAAGAATTTGAACCACATGGAAGTCAGAACAATACTTTTCCAAAAATAGGTGATAAATACTTTTCCCAGTCTTTGACTCACAATGTACCATTGAATCCAGGACTCAACTTATTTTAGCATCTGCTTCAAAGAAAAAAAACACTGAAGAATACTTTTTATGATTGGAAATAAAGTCAGACATGAAGGGGTTAACGCACTGACCACTCAATGCATTCATCTTTGTTAGCCAGTAGAGCAAAATATCTTCATCAGCAACAAAAAGGTACGAAACTTCAGCCCTTGAAAAAACTGCATTTGGGAGCAAATAATCCTGACGCTTGTGTTGGTGGCATCGACTGTAGATGAGAACTGGACTGAGTGAGTGTGACATCACCCATAGAAAATGACTTACTTCCAGATCCAATCAAATAAAGTCAATTCAGCCGCCATGTTTCCACAATACGGACTCTGCCATTTGGAGCCAAACAACATTAGTAAACAGTGACTGGTGCGAGCCATTTTGAGTCGATGTTTCTTTTGTAACCAGTCTCCCTATTTAGAATTGAGCTAGTTAAAAGTCCACACCCCTTCCACTGAAAGCGGGCTCGGGAGATACTGTCAAATGTTTCTAATGTTTGAGGTGGGGGCCAGTAGTAGCAGATCAAAAATGGTTACGCTGACAAACAGAATAACTGAGTAATAGCTGTTTATTTCTCAATTGAAGTCTATGGGATTTTGGCTTCTTGGAACCAGCACCTACTACAGTACCTATTTGGAGCACCAAGAGAGGTGAGGAGTCACTCAGTCCAGCTCTCATATTCAGTCAATGGTTTATCGTAAACAAAAAAAGTCAAATATGAAAATCCAGTAAAGTAATTCTTTACTGCCGGCGACATGAAGACACATGGGGATGTTTTGTTGGCACTAGCTTTTTATCAGCATAAGAGTCCTGAGAGCAGCACACACAAATGCAGGTTTGCTTTTACTGTCTGCTCTCTTAGAGACAACTGTTCCCAGGTCCACTTGAAAGACAGTGATTTGGTGTGTGCTGCCACGTCTGGAAGTAGTTTCCAGTCAAAGACTTCACACTGAACTCAAGGTCAGCTGCAGATCAGTCAGTAACGTGCAGATGGGAAACAAGGTCTGTTTGTTAACTAGATGATTATTTTATTTTAAAAAAACAAACAAAAGTTAAAAATAAAAAGGATTGCGAGATTTCTCTCTCTGTCAAACCACTCCACAGCAGCTTGATTGAAACCCAAAGATATTCAGTCAAAAGGGATTTTTCAGAATTAGCCATCAGCTTTGACGGATTGTGTCACTCTCACATAAAAATCAGTCTCCTGAGTAAAATAAATACTCTCTGAATGAGCCCTTTGAAGCAGAGAGGGACAGCAGCAGGAAGGAACAATCCTTCTGACCCCTATAGTGATGCAAGGGTCTTCTGGTTCATGATTGAAGGTCAGAAGAGACGTGTTCAAGTTTGAGTTCAGGATTAAACCAATCCAGCTGCATTTTGTAGATATTCCATTCCCATTTTTTTTTTTTACTTTCAAGTCTTTTAACATCTTTTACATCATTGATCATTGTTAGTAGATGCAAAATAGGGAATGTGAAGACCAAATTTGACCCTGCTGTGTGCTCAAGAAAGTGCAGTGGTGTACTCAGAATCAGAAAATGCCACGCTTCTGGGAAATTACTTGAAAATGAACACTGGTGCAGTTTGCCAAAAATGTCAATGGGAAGACGTTATTCAGCTGATTTAACAAATGCATATGTCTGGTTGAAACATTGAATTTATTGTATGAATCTGGAAAAGCATAAATCAAAGATGTTGAAATCGTCTTGTCAGTCATCATGAAAAGGTAAAGGTAAAGGTAATTTTCTTCAAATCAGAGAACTGGGAGGATTTTAAGTTTTTTCATAGTTTCTTTTTCTTCTTGTTACGCACTCATGGAGGCGGCGCTCTAGAGAAGCAGCTGCTTTAACAGTAAGGTGTTCTCTCGCTGCATCGTGGTTCAACTTTCATGGTCTCGCTGTTTCAAAGTTAGAAAGTTATTTGGCTTTTCAAACATTACTTTTTTTTTTTTTTTACTACTTTTAAACAATAAAAACAAAATTGATTGGGCTGTAGCATCATGCCTGTGAAAGGCCATCCAAAGTTTGTCTTCTTCACCAAACTGTGTTCTGCATTCTGATTGGCTAGACCATTTTAGTCAACCTCCTTCGTGCCATGTCTCCTCTACACAATGTGTCAGAGTTACGTACATTTTCAATCTGGATCAGATATTTGTTTTCAGTCTATAAAACTGGACCTATTTATCTTTGACAGTTTGAATTTTGGGAGTTTAAACAAATAAGAAAATGTTTGTGCCTGTTTGAGAAAAATGTTTAGAGTGTATAATAAGGAGCTTTACAGCCTTAAAACATCTAGAATCTTAGTTGTTTCGTGGGTTTTTTGATTGTAACCCCCCTGATAAACAAGGGAACACTATCACGTATTTAGGAGGTGTGGTCTGCTTAAGCGTGGAGGGAGTATTAGTCAGAGTATTAGAGTGCTGCTGTTCATACTGGTCACACATACTGGTATTTTTTTATTGTAGACTTGAAGATGCTTTTGAGACGTCATCACAGAGCCAGTCCTCTTCATCAGTCTTTGTGTTGTTTTAGCCTCTGATTCTCCCATAAATCTGATCGTTGTTGGTAGCTGTTGAAAGAAAAACTCTGCAAAAGTCTGAAAAAAATGTACATGTTTTGTGACTTTTTTTGTTGCAACACACAGAAACAAACACAGAAAAGGAAATATCTAAAACAAAGAGACAGCGAAGTGCTTAACATATATATATTAGAGTGAAATGTGTGACAGACAACCACAAGTTCCATTGTTTTTCCAATAGTTTGATGTAATTGAATCTTACTTTGTTTTTGTTTTTTTGCTTAAAGCAGTAATTCAGGAAAATCTAATGAAATTTAGTTTCATTTATAATGAACGTCAACGTCAATAACAATACAAATGAACAACTAAGAGTGACACACCCATAGCAAACGAGAAATTAGGTTGCATACCATCTATTAATGTTTAATAGCGTGTATAAAAACTGTTAGTATGATAGTTTGAGTTCATGGAGATGGTGATCTGCTTTAGATGCTGATGACTCAGATGAAAAGCTGGTGTGAGATTTTGCACAAATGACAAAAAGCCAACACTCATGTGTGATTAAACCTGAAGCTGCTTTGTAGATGTGAGTGCTTGATACCATGAAAAGGAAATGATTCTGTGTGAACTTCAACCATCAAATGTTTTGTTTTTTCCATACATTGATCAAATGTTTAATATCTCTTAGAATATTGTGGCATTAATGAGTCTGACAGGAAGCGGCGGATAAATAACTACACGTGTAAAGACTCATGAATTTCGGGCACACATACACACAGATAATGACTGAGGTCTGTGCTTCCATGTTGCTAACATATGGGGGCTGTCGGTCACTGTTCTGTGAGGATGATAGTGTTGGTGGTGATGAAGATTGAACACACGTCAACTGTAATCCTCACAGTTTGAGGTTTGTGTGACCTCAGTCTGTGTAGCGAGGCGAAAGCAGGAGAAGACTCCAAATGAAAGCAGTAAGGGCAGGAGGAGCCCACACACCAATGAGGAAATGGAGAAAGCTGGGAAAAAGGCAGAAAGATGGAGAGTCCAAAGAAGGGGGTTGGAGTATTGATGGTGTTAGCCTTCAAAACTTTAAAAAATTGCTCCAATACTTCAACACGGTGGTCTGGGTTGAAAAGAAAAAAATCACCTTGGCAACTAGTCCCCAACATGGGTGGAGTATTTCCCTCCAGATTTCACAACATTCACCTTCCCCAACTTTGTAACGGAGCATAAACATTGACTCAGAATAAAGCATATTCTCCTCATTGCTGCTGCAGGCTCATACTCCTTCCTCCACTTCTCCCAAAATCAAAGATGTCTTTCTTGCTGGCCACAATGACGTCCACGTATGGGTGTGAGTCCCGGTCTGGGGCTTTATCCTCAGATGATAGCAGTTCAGCGGGTCAAAGGAAAGTCTGAGCTGGCACACAGGAGAAGGAGGGAGGAGGAGGACAGCAAGGAAGAAGCTTTCCTCCTGGGATCAAAGGTTACTTCTATCCATTACCAGATTTGCTCCACCTCGGCTGACAGTGTGGAAGAAGAGATAAAAAAGTCTGTGTGAGCATATCCCCCAGGAGAAGAATTGAAGGATGCTGGAAGCAGATGTGACACCATTTATCAGTCTTAAAAAAAAAAAAAAAACACAAGAAGAAATAGAATGAAATGCCTCGTGATTTAGCCGAAAAGACCAGAAAGAGGGAGAAAAGTACAAAAATAGAATTTGAAAAAACTTTCAATCCCATAAAAAGGTATTTTCCTAACTTTTCATGTAACTGTGCACTAGAAGGGGGTGATTTTCTTATCTATTGGTAGTTATTTTGTGGCTAATAAAAGTAAAAATGTTCAACATCTACAATGTATTTTCTAGAAACAAAGAGGAAAACAAGTCAAAAGCATTCACAACGCATCACAAAACATTAACATACACCCAAAAATATAGTTATATTCACCATGTTGTATGAAGACCAAAAGAGAAAAAATGTTGCCTAAGGAGATAGAATTACAATGTTTTACAATAATCTTAGACTAATAGTTAAAGAGCTACAGAGAGATGAAGCAGCTGCTTCACTGGTCTGAGGGGATCCGCTTTGGACAGGGCCACCCACCAAGGTAAGCACCCTGAGAGCAGACTAAGGAACCACAACACAGAGATCGGAGCCGTTAGTGCAAACGAGGCTGTGAAAGTTTGCATTTCCTGCCCCACAAAAGAAAGAGGTTTTTTTTAATTACACAATCTCATGTTTCTTTATTTATTGGATATACTGTTACTGTTGCCATACTTAACAGTTTAGGAAATAATCTGATAATATTTCAGTTTTACCAATGTTGACAAAAATGCTTATTTGTTTGTTTTCTAGTGTTAAAATAAAAAAGATTAAAAAACATGATCTTATTTTCTTTTATTTCTGTTGTAAAAAACAAGTCTGGGTCTCCCTGGGCGGATTCCCAGCCCAGATAAAATATATGGTTGCGTCAGGAAGGGCATCCAACATAAAAAAAAACAACAACACAAACTCTACCAAACCTAATGTGTGATTCAATTCGTTCTGGCGACCCCTGAAGGGATATACAGAAAGGTGAACAACAATATGTTCTAATAAATAAAAAAAATAATATATTGTTTATTGCTGCCTTATGATCTATAAAAAGGCCCTTAATCCATCAAAATCCAGACCCATTCTTAAAATTAAAATTATACGGAATAAAGCACAAACCAAGTGGACCACATAACACGTCTGCTGTTTATTTGTTATTATGACGTCGCCGTGGGTTCTTATGGGTTACTGGTTTATCCTCTGTGCCATATTTAAACTGTGACTTTCATACTATCTGTGGTTTAATAGCATGCTGTAAACAAAAATATCCATCTAAGCAACAAAAGAAAAGCAAAAAAAAAGAAAAACACACAGTTTGCCAAAACAAAAGACGGAATTCACGTTGTGGCATTTGTTCAAATCCGGATGCGATTATCACTTTGTTAACCTTATGATATTCTGAAGAAAAACACACTGTCCTGTTGGGACAAGAAATGATTTTTCACCACAACTGAGTTGTTTACACAATCATATGTTCAGATCAGGAAAAACAAAAACATGAATTTCTGATTTTATGATCGTTTCAGTGCAATTTCTCTCCCTCATTGACGCACAAAACTTCTGTAATTCAAACCACTGCTATGCAGTGGCTGCAACAACATTAGCCGCTTCCTCTGCACTTACAAATCTGGTGAAATTTCTTGATCAAAATTTCTGCATTTCACTTTGCACGGATGATTGTGCTTCTGTGAGCATGCTACCTGCATACCTGAGCTCCCCCACTTCAGACGCACACATGTCCAAAGATGTCTGGAGAAGCAAATTTAATGATGTTGTGAGTGTGAAGATGCTACTCTGTCCATCAGATTCGGCTCAGTCAGCTGGAATAAGCTCCAGATCTTTGGGATCAAAGAGGACGTAGAGCATAGAAGGATGTACAGATGTGACAAGCGGTGCCGGGTTTCCATTAAGAAACATCAAATGTTGCTGTCAAAGAAGACAAAGTCAAAGCCTGATTGCAGTGTTCCCTACATATTATGTCTTGTTGATGATTGATTAGACGTTTTAGGAAGAAGACAGGGAAGATCCTGTTCATTTTCCTAAATTGGGGTGAATTATTTTTTGATCTACAACCTCCAGAGGGATGTAAAAAACAATTATGGACAGAACGTTCCGACGAATTTACCAGCAAACACAGATGGTTTCAATTTGATGGGAACTCCTCTAAAAGAAACTCAAAAAGAGAAAGATAACTTACTGGATTTTTCTCTATAACAGTCTCACACCCTTTTAATCCACTTTCTATGTGTGTGGATGTCTTCAGCATCATTGCTGCAGCCACAAGCCCTGATGTGGAAACCCTGGTTTTGGTGGATTTTTGACTGAGCTGTGTTAAAATTGCTGTTTATGCCCTAAAACCACACCTCTGTGACGGTAAACGGCACTGAGCTCGGATTCAAACCAGACAATCATTAGGCTCGGTTCAATCAGACTTCTACCAGAAAATCCAGGCTAACGCTCTCATGCAGCAAACTCAAGCAGGGAGCATGGACTGCTCACACAATGGAGAAGCCACTGATACAACATTTGAATTAAACAGGGTGAAATTGTCAAAAGTTTTCAAAAATGTATAAAAAAAAAAAAAGAGTCTCATGACTTGATCATAATTGCTTCTTGTCAACCAAGGAAGTGATTGTCTTTTTCTGAAGAGAAAGTTTTCTCTCTGTATATGACCCTGTGTTGAAGTATTGTTGAAGAACGCTCAGTTGTTTTTTTGTTTTTTTTTTCGTCCTGTCATTTCTCAGTCCATTAGCAGTCTATAGTTTGGACCGGACACATACACACACCCATACAAACACAGCTTTCACATTAGATCACAACACATAAGCCTGATTTTGTTTAACTCTAAGGGTGCAAACTTAGTTTTAAATAGAATCTTACTCACCATCTAGTCTTCCCACCACAAACATTCCAACCAGAGCATTATACACATCATCAAATGTATCCAGCTACAACATGAAACAGGAAGTGACTTCAAATGTCAGGTTTTTTCTATTTTTTTTCTTTCTATCAAAATGATTTTGTTTCAAACATATTTCTGTATGTCACAAGTTAAACAAATGTTTAATTATTTCTAATTTTTCAGGTATGTTTAAGAATCCCCAGATTGAAAGGCACAATATTCTTTAGGGAAAAGTTTGGTTCATTGGCCTGTGGGAGGGGCTAAGCCTTTATAAATGGGGAACTTTTGACGGTTTAGAGGAGAACTGTCTTGGTTGCAGTGGTGGCAACAAGTGGTCCCAAAAACCAGTTGTATTCTTTCTGTGGATTCTTTCTCACTTTTTTTAGAGCAACAAAATCCCATTGTTTATGATTTGAAGTCTGCTGTCTTGGTCATATTTTGAGTGTTGAGTTTTCACTGTAAAGAACCCCGTCACAGACCCTGCACGGGTCAACCCCTGCATGTGACAAAGGCTTTAAACTCACGAGTGGTGGTCTCTCTGAATTCTACTCATCAAAAGCCCTCCTCCACCCTGTTCTCTATCTGGAATAATGCTTTGACTTGGTCTGACCCTTAAGGCTCTGAGGTTCACTCATCGACGGTCCAAGCTTGACCAAAGCACACATGGCAGCATTGATGCAAAGGCTCACCACAAAAAAAAAAATGCATTGACTTCATTTATCCACATCTTTCCTCTCCTCGTCTCATTACTGAACCATCTAGTTTTGGAATACAAATTTTGCATTGTTTGCTACCTAAAAGCTGAACAATTGTATTACAGTTCAGGTAATGAGGTTTAAGTAAATGAATTACTAATTTGCTTTATTTCTTTTTTAAGTAGGAGATTACTTCAGAGTTTGCTGTTTTGTTGTTTGGTTTCTTTGTTACATGGGTGGATTTAAAGGGCAGCATGACACAAGCAGTCTCAAGCAAAACAGCATTTTACAATTTGTGTCAGTGATCTGCAAATCCTCCACTTTCACTGCCTGTGAGAGTTTTCTTTCTTTGAAAATTACAACATTTTGTGATTTTCCAGGTACTAGGGAAACGTTCATGATGGTTCTCCTTTTTTTTTTTAGCTTTGATATCCCTGCAGACTTTTGAGGAGCTACAGTAGGAGAAAGGAGAACCCATTGCCAGGTTAAGCTTTGCATTGCACAGCACCATCTGCAGGCCAAACAGAAGAACTGCACTCGGAGAATCAATGTGATGACTGGAATTCCACGACTTAAACATGTGCGCCTTTTTCCTCCTGCTGACTCACTGCTTTGTGTCATAAAAACGACTATTTTTGAACGATTATAATAACCATACAGTGCAATGTTCACGCCTTATAAGCAGTATAACGGTGGATTAGTATGTGGGTTTAAATGGGGGCCATCCCAAGCCATTAGAGATGAATTTCCCCCTTTCTGTGTGGAGTTTGAATGAGTGAGCCTCTTTCTTCTCACTCTGCCCCCTTTCTGGTCTGTATTGCTCCTCCTCACACCCCCCAAAACCTCCCTCCTCTTATCAAAACAACGGGCCAATCTGTCGCAGCCCGGTAAGAGGGGTCCGGGATCCGCGGCGACCAGAGAGGAGGCTGCGCGCGCACACACACGGATGTCTGCGTCCATCTGAACGGAATCCGACCAAACGCCGCAGAGTTCACGGCTGTTGGAGGACATTGAAAATACCTGCACGCCCTCTAAGACGTTTCAAAAGTTTCTATAAAACTTTTTGCTTTCTGACATTTTTAAACATTTATTTACAATATGAATGAAACTCTGAGAAATGGGCGGAGGGGATTATTTATGATATTTTTTTTACACTTTATATTTTATTTATACATTTGTGCATGAATGATGATTCATGTTGAGCGCATTCATGAAAGTCCGTCAAACTTTGCGTAAACTTTTTCTCCGCGTGGATCCGAACCGGAGGAGCCGGAGCTGACCGCATCCCCTCTGGTGGAGGACCGATAAGACTTCAATGTAAGTGGATCTGGACCTTTCTCCTAATTGACCTCAGCATGTCTTTTTTATTTGCAAAAAAAAAAAAAAAAAAGTCAAAAATCCTGTCAGTTTGCAGTCTGTGGCTGATGTCATAATTGCTAAATATTAAACATGTTTATTATTTTTATATTCTTTTGTCATCCGCTGCAACAAATAGTTCCATATCTTTGACAAACTTTTTAATCTTTTTAAGGATAAAAAATGTAACTTCCCATCTTCCCTGATATTGCCTATTAATATTAATTAGTCATGTGCCATGTGTAGCTTCTGGTCCAATCAGAAGGCTTAATTTGCTTGCATTACTACAGGAGCACACATTTTAATGTAAATTGTAAAAGTTTTGCACTCATGGAAATAACACCTCATGTTCACACTTTTAACTTTATTTATTAGATATATTTCAGAAGTTCTGTTTTTCTGTCTGGTTGGGGTCACTGGGTTCGTCTCTGTCAGATGTCTCTCATTCAGAAGCAAAAAGGGAAAAAACAAATCACAACAAAAGCCTAATTCAGCAAAAGCAATCTAAATGAACATCTGTCTGAATCCTCTGACACATCCTCTTCCTATGTCCACCTCTCAGTCTGCAAATATCTTCCCACTGTTGGATTGTCCAGTGTAAAAACCCACTCAAGAATGCCCATCTGTGAGTTGGAAGTTTGAGCATTCCTCAAATTTATTCTCCACGGAAGAAATAGTTTGTTCCTTTACGTTTTACCTTGAATTGTTATGTTGAAGAAAAGCAACATGTGTCTGCCAGCACTGGAAAAAAGAGGTTCCTCTCACTGTCTCAGACCTTTTTTGTCAATCGAAACCCTTCAGAAGCAGATATGCATGAAGAGGTTGCTCCTGTACGAGACCCTCAAGGTATAATTAGTTCATTTGCAATCTGAATTTGAAAGCTACAGTCTTTAATAGGCAAATGTGTTGAACTTTCTGTTTTTCCAAAGGCACCCAAACTAATAACCGGGTCTTCACCTCAGCCTCCAGGCAGTTCCTCTATTTACGCTTTGTGTGCAGTCATGGGGGCTTCTATATTTTGGTGATTTCAGTGGGACATGCTACAAAAAAAATCTGAAAATAATAACCTAATATGACTTTGCAATGCTACTGGTAATGTCAAAGCATGTAGGAAAGGTAAACATTACTGAGTGTCACAACTGCAAACTCATCAGTTCTCTTCCACAAAGAAGTCCACCACTTAAACACAGGAAGGCATTCCAAGGCTGGCCTCCATTAGAGCTCACAAGTCTCACATGCTAGTTCTACTCTCAGCAAGGGGGCTTCATTGTATAGCTCCTCGGGGCTTAAGGCTGGCAGAATATAACTGCTGAGGCTGAAGCAGAGCGCTTATTCATAGCCCCTCCCTCCGACACAGCATCTACCTCATGTATTCTGCCATCGGTTTTTCCAGGTTGCCTTGGTGAAAAAGCACCCAGGCAGCACTGCAGACAGCCAGTAAAAGTGCAGTTCTGGATGTCAGCGAGGTCTTGAAGTTAAATCCCCCTACGTCATCCAGAACCACTTTCAGGAAGGTGTTAATACTTGTGCATTTGCAGAAGTTCTTTTATTTCTCGAAGTTGCACAGAGTAACATACAGTATGTCAGAGCAGCTGCACTTTAAATGTGATCTTTACTGTTTGGATTTCTAGGATATTTTTGAATATTACAACTGATCTTAACATGTTAAATCAAAGTCCAAGGGGGCTTAGTTTTAACCATATCAGAGTTTTCTAACTGAGATAGATAAATATGAAAGCTTTTCTCAGTTCTGGTCTTCCTGCAAGTAAACTCTGATCCGGTTTGATGACAGTGTAAACACAGATGGGAATATTTAGAGGATAAAAGACGGGAAGGAAACCACACAGAGTAATTTTAGTAAAAGGACATGAAATAGTAAAAAGATACTAGGCACATAGGAAGTGGCAACAATGACTTAAAGCTTAGACAATATCAATTCAGTAAACCTGATGAAGTTTGGAAATGATGGCACTAATAAATATATCAGATATTCAAAGGATTATTAAATCTGAATTTGCCATTTTTGTGTGGATTTTGCCCCATGTTCAAACTTTATTTGTAAATAAGACAAAGACAAAACCAGAAACTATGAACTCAAACAACAATATGAAAAACAATGACAGACAATATGAAAATATAAAAACAGAAAGATGCAATGACTAATCCAATTTCTAGTTACTGTGATGTATCCAGGAAGTTCGATCATTTCCCATCCACTCTTGTGAGTGCAGTCTGAAAGTTCATAGGTCCAAATTTGAATATACAGTTTTGGACATTGCTTGTCTAATTAGGTTCAGCTTTTAGAAACACCTTAATGTGGTGTTTCCCTAAATCAACCAGAACTGACATACAGAATGCTATGAATAGCCTGTTATCTTATAGGGGGAAGCCATGTATTTTAGACGCCTGCTGATTATCACCTGTTGGCAGATAAATGAAGTGCTGCCTCCATTAGTCCTTATAGTCTTCGTCAAATGATTTGGTCGAAAAAAAAAAACAGTTAAAGACCCACTCCAATGAAAATGGTGTTTTTGGAGTCTTAAACATGTTTTTGTGTATTTTTTTTCTGATGAAAAAATTAGAAAAATATAAAAATATATAAAGAAAAATTGTATTGATATTGAAATGTTTTATTATTTCATTATTCAAATAGTTGTGAATCAGGAGCAGACAAAAAAAAATCCATAATTTTTACATACGTGGTACAATTGGCGGGCCACAAGCTTCCTGTTCTGCTCCATTCTGATGCATCCGCTTGTAGACGACTAGATCCATGAGCGCCTTCGTTTTCCTCGTCCGTGCTGGAATATGGCTCAAAATTGTACAGCTGGACAGCTCCGATGTTGCTCATCATTTGTGTTGTGCCAGAAATGTTGGGGTAGTGAGAGGCTGTGTGCTGGCGGCAGAGCGTGTAAACAAAGGGATGATGGGAAATGAATGTATGCTTACTCAATGCCAACACATTTTCCCACAACTTAGAGACTATTAAGAATATTGACTGTAAATCAAATTTAAAGTCAAATTTAAAGTGATCTAGAGGATTGCTGCTGAAAAAGTAATTACGTTTGTGCTTACTTAAACTGTCTGTGGGAGGGGTAGAGTCACTGGCTGCTAGTGGTTTGAAGCACATATAATGGATACGTTCTACCTGCTTTGGTGCTTTTATGCCATCTGCATAACTTCTCAAGTTAATGCCTTTTAAAATATTCTTTTATGATTGTATACAGAGAATTAAACAGGATTTAGTTTGTCTCGATTTGTTCTTTCATTAGCAGCCTCAGCTCATATGTTACTGAAAAAATACTTGAAAACAAAACTCACTGCTCAGATTACAATACAGGAAAACAGAAGTTTTGTTTCTGATGCCAAGTCCACGTGAATTTCGATTAAAGCAATACTACAGGAAAACTGATGAAAAACTATTAAGTATGACCTAAACTATTACTGTAACTAATTGTTGCATTGAAGCAATAACCTGTTAGCTTTCTTTTTCTCTTGTGACATTGAAGAAGAGCAATGACATAAGAGGAAGCACTCACTACAAGAAAATCTTTGCACACCTTCAAGGAGGATGCAAACTGCCTTTCTACCACCTCAGCAATAGTTTGATAGCACCTATAAGGTGAAAAACGTAGCGCTGAAGGAAGAGGCAAAAGGAAGAGAAACGTGTCAAAAGTAGCACACTCTGGATCCTGCAGCATCCTACCCTGCCATTTGTAGCTCTGTCCATCTCCATTCATCTGTTTAAGTAGACATGGATTGCAGCTCAGTGGGTGGTGTTTTTGTTTCACTCCAGCCTTTTATAATGACAAAGCTTCCACATCAAGAGCATGCTGCCATCGCAAAGTGGGGAGAGGGGCTATGAATGGGAGGAGGAGAAGAAAAGCAGGAGTAAGGGGGGTGGGGGGTGGGGGTCAGCTGCTGCGGCGCTCCAGCTTTGAAAATCCACTTGACCTTATGTTTCATTCAGTTTTCTGCAGAGTAGCGCAAAGCAGCATTAAAAGGTATGACTAGAATTAACTGCAGTCTAGCCTGTAAAAAGAAAAAAAAAGTTATTTTAAAAAAAATTTCTGATGCTTTAATTTCATTTATTTACAGATTTTTTCTTTAAAAAATTGTATTCTCAGTTTCCTCTTGAAGTAGCTTAATAATGTTTGAGGATTATGAGAATCATACCTTTAAGCCAAACATGAGATCCCAGCCCCTTTCCCATCCACCCTTGTCTCTTCTCAGTGGTGGAATGGAGGGTTTTACATGTGATGTCACAGACTACCAACGCCATGATGGCTTGGAACATTATGGAGGGTTGAATGGTTAATTCCTGTTAAACTGCTGGATGTGGTGGTACTATGGGAAAATGAAATTCATTTCCTATTGATTGTTTGTTGATGCTATTACATTTTGCCTTCATTCTGTATTCCATCATGTGTATAACGACATCCTGCTGCTAGATAGATACTCTGTCAGATGCTGATCATGAAAGAGAGAATAAATCTGTATTAAAGGTGTAATCACAAAAACAGACGGAGCAATTCACTGATCACTACATTGACAGAAACTGGGCCAAAAATCAACTGATTTTGGTTTCATACTTGATCTTTTTACATCTATCTATTTTTTTAAACGTATTTACAGATCACAAGTTCATCACACAAACACTTCGATTTGACATGTGGATTCACAAAATTTACTGTCAGAGACATTCTGCACTGGTCTGTTATGGGGGGTTTGTGGAATTTTAAAGTTTCACTCCGATCACCTTTTGAGTAATTCCCAGCATTCCCAACATTCCCAGTGGTCTTTTAATTATTTCTATGATGTTTTAAGGCAAAATCAAAAACTTGTATTGATTTCTAGGACATATTTTCTGCGGAGCAGCTGTAGTTCATTAGAAATTCTCCTAGTTGTGAGCCGGACTATTGGCAGGGAGTAAGGCAGCGCTTTTTTCCCCATCAGCCCTTGTCTACATTCTCCCAACTCCAAGCAGTGCAACAAAAATTCAGAGCAATATTGGAACTATCCAGCTTTGGAGCTTTTAGCCAGATGCCAGCTCGGAGGAGGAAAGCGAAGACGTTAATGAACCCGTTTGTATGCAAGTGGATGCATCAGAAAGGAACAGAACAAGAACCTTGTGGCCTGCTGATTGTAGAGCTTAAGTAACTATTGCAAGCTTTTTAAAACAATATTTTTTCCTCTGCTTCTGAATCGCTACAATTTGAATAAAGAAATACTCAGAAAAGCAAATTTAATCTTAACTTTTTTTATATATGTTCTCCATCATGAAAAAAATGCTACAAAAACTTATTGGAAACACAATTTTCATTATAATGGGTCTTTAGTAATGCTTTGTCTTTGAAAACTTAATAAAAACTTTTTTAGAGGTGTGCACTTGCTGTCACCTGATTGTGTTGTTAGTCTCCTCCCACACAACGTTCCCTCAAATTCAAAAACTTGGGAGTTAGATCAAGTAAGCTTTGATGAATTAAGAGCAAAGAGAAGCATAAAGTGTAAATTAAATGTTAGATTGTAGATATGTGCTGCACTCAATACTATTTTGTGTAACGTCACAGTTTAAATATCAGGCACTGAAACATACAACCATTGGGCATACTAGACAGGATAAGGGATTTCAGCAGCTAAGTAAACTTTGGTTTTGGCAGTAAATATGGGTCACTGGGTCAAATGAAATTAACCTTTTCACTATAATGACTGCTGGCTTTTACTTTAAAGTGCGATACTTCTTTTAACAGGGTTACTGATTTTACCGATTGGATAGTTCAATTAAGTTAAAGCTACCCAGCAAATGTGGCCATATAAACAAAGTCACACTATCACTGCATTCCCTTTATATAAGATTCAGATAATCAGCCATAGGTAGAGGAATCTAATTTTTAAAAATGGGGGAAGGGTGGCCCTCAGACTGAGTTTGGACACCCCTAAACCAGAGCAATTAGAGCCAAGTCTTCAGACAATTGGCTGCAGTTCAGCGTCCCTGGTGTTCCTAATAGTTGCCAGATTTGGCAAGGTAGTTGGTGTAGAGACCAATTTAACCACACTTGAATCACACGTCTGTCGTGGCAGGAACTCAGTCAGGTCAGTGTGCTTCAGTTTTGGTTTGCCCAGCCAAGCACACAAAGCAGCATTGTTGTATTCATTGCAGAGACTGCTTGTACCGCGTAGCACATGCAGAATGTTTACTGTTGTGGCCAAAATCTGAATAAGTGAAACCTTTTCTGTCCATCGCTCCCCTAAACAGTTTAGATTTGGTGTTTGCCTGGATAAAAGTTAAACTTTACAATTTCATTTTACTGTATTTTCTAGCTGCAGTGATAAACATCAAATGCTTAGTCTGTTGACAAATATGATGACAGACATGTGCATCTGTGGTCCTTATATTAAATGAAGCAAAGCTTCCCACATATTGCACTCATAGGTAACAAGACCATTGCTAACATGATGTCTTCAGGTCTTTTCCCAAATTTTAAAAGTCTCAGTGAAGGATAAAGAAAAAAAACTGAAATAATGCTCAACAAAACGATGTTTTGTTTGGTCAATGATTTAGGTCGTCCAAGACTCTCAATTTTCCTGAGAAAACGTCCTGAAACTCCTTTATTCCTAAATCAAAAAATTAAATCTGGATCCACTCCATCATAAAAGAAGATCCTTGATTAAACAGGCATTTAAAGTGACATGATTTATACTTCATGTTAAAATTCAATCAACTTTTTAGAAAAATAATCCAGATGACCCAAACGCAGCAGTAATTGCAATTTATTTATTATTCAAATTGAAATTTCTTTCACTTTCATAAAACTTCTCATTGTTTACAATTGCTAATTTGAAACAAAAATCTATTTTGGCAAAGTAAGAGGAGATAAAATGAGCCTATGTGTCACTGCTTTTAGTCATACCTCATAATACAGATCAAATAGTTTATTTGCCTATTATGGGTACAAATGATGAGAAATCTGCTCTGCAGTTAAACCATGAAACTATATATAGAACTTAGTCATCACTGAGGTCATGTACATGCTGACACAAATCAGATTAGTGGAAGTTATCTGATATGTGCAAAGATTTCAGACTTGGCACTCTTAGAACTCCTGCCAGTTTAAGACAGCAACCAACTTTGAACTTACTCCCATTTACTCTCACTCCCTCCAAAAAGCCAAGCCAAAGAGGATCAACTGTAGTTTGAAGTCTGGAAAGTCCTCACCTGGCTACTGGTGACCGACGAGTCACCCTGACATAAATATATACTGTAAACTGTATGTTGTTTCAACTTCAAAAAAACGTATTCTGTGTCTTATTCTGCACAGATGATACAATGAGGACACGCAAACACATGAAACATTCGCAGTCAAAAGTCACACAGAGCGTGACTCACTCTGTTATATTTTATGCTGAAACTCTGGTCTAGAACTGGAACCCCACTGATAGGGATTGCACTGCTCTTCCGTAACTGCAGTCAACCACCTCATCCTGTCCAAACTGCACACACACACACACACACACACACACACACACACACCCACACACCCACACACACACACACACACCCCCACACCCCCACACACACACCCACGCACACACACACACACACACATTCACTCATTCACGTGTTCTGTCATCATGTACACACAATGACAAAAACATGCACGCTTTACAGTGAAGTATCCCCTAAATCCCTCATTTGCAGGATGAAATGCACATTACTACATGTAGGGGGATGCTCAGAAACAGCAGACCTTATGCTGTGGAGATTTACAAATGCAATGCACATTTTCTGTACATTTTGTTGTAATAAATGTGTAACTATTTGTATTTTGCTGGTGTGGCGTTTTTGCCCATGAACCTGCACTTTCTTTTTCAGCAGTCAGAGCTAATTGTCACATCCAAAATGAAAGATGAAATAAAAAAAGAACAATTTTTTGACAACAGTAAATGAAATGTGTGAAGAAAATAAAACTCAACTCACGGGAAAACCTTTTCCCTTCGCACTTGTTCTTTTGTTCTTGGATGGAGAGTGCCGTGCTTCTACATAAAACAGAATGCCAACATGTTGACTTGTATCCATAAGCACAAACTAAAGAGGTCACTGTAACTCAATTACACATGTGTATTTCTATTCTGACTCATTCTTTATTGGTTAAGAGGAGTTTGAATGTGAGTATCTGTGTATCTGCATGTGCTGGGTTGTAAATGAGTGGCTGATGTTAAGACCCTTGCCAAGTGCCGGAGGAGGCTTTTGCTCTGGTGTGGCCTACACAGTCAATGACCAAATGAACAAGTCTTTACGTCTGAGCCAGAGTGGATGTGTGTGTGTGTTTCTGCTCATGTGTCTATGTTCATTTCTCTTAATCAGGGGTCTTTCTCATTTTTCCAACTATTCTTTTAGCGCTTGCTTGCTTTTATTTCCTGTCTGTTTTTCAGACTGCTTTTTATTTTCCAAATCTCCCTCCAGCTCTCCTTTTTTCTGGCCCTCACTCTAAGCATCTTAAAAATCTCTCTCTTATTCTCTCTTTATATTAGTTTCCCTTCCCACCATCTGTCTTTTGTGTTTAGGTGTGGTGTGAAGAACTCTTGCCAATTCACAAACACCCACTGACTTTGTGTATACTTCTTTTGATGACTTTATTGTTCATCCGGATTTGCATGGCCTTCTTGTCTTAATAATGTGCATGATGTGCCTGATGTTGGATGCATGATATCCCTTTTTTTTTACATCAGAATAATCAAATGAACACAATCTGGGATCAGGAACTAAAAACCAAATCGTAGCTACCTCTGAAACTTATTACAGCATTGGCAGGTGTCACATTGACATATTTGTCCTGAAGGTCATGAGTGAGGCCCACCATGGGTCCATGTTTGGAATACGTTAGATGAAAAGTTGTGACTGCCTCAAGATATGTAAGCTAGATATCTATATATGACAGCCACTCTCTGTACAAGTTGTGGTTCAGAAAACTTGGCCAGAGCGTTGCTGAAGTTTGAATCAACGTTTCCTTTGCCATCATGGAGAACACCTGCATAAAAGGGAGTGACCAAACAAAGAAACACTCTTCAATCTTTTTCTGATGGTGTTCGTTAGAAGTCACACAAGACGTGAAGCATTCATGGGTCCTTTCAAAGTCTAAGAGTTCTGTCAGCCTCTTTCCACAGATATAAACAAATGACATCACAGGGTGGTCCCCTCCCCGTGGAGTCCATCCAAGCCACTCTTGAAGTGGGTCTCTGCTGGCTTTCCAAACAGATGGCGGTAGCAACATAACATAAGGAAAAAAAGCTTTAAGCTAAAGAGTTTTGTTCTGACACAACAAAGAATGACTTACCTGTGTCCTCTTGTAAAAAAATGGAGAATCACTTTCTAAAGTAAAAACATTTTACACATTAAGTTTTTTAAAGAATGAAAACAAAAAGACGTTTCACATCAAATTTTCTCTGCAACATTCTGTGCCTCTTGAAAACAATAAGATAATTAACGGACTGTCAGGTTGTTGAATAATTCTGTTAAGAAACCTCGTTGTCTGAGTTTGTGCCCTTTAAAACTCTAGCTAACATTTAAGTTCCTCTAATTTAAGTTCCATTACAGAACAAAGTTAAATACCTGTTTTGTTGTCTGGTGTTTTCTGAAGATTGTTTTAAACTCTCTAAAATATTGTTTCCTTTTATTTGTGTGGTTCTTTTAGTTGTATTTTGGATTCAGATTCACTGTACTGCAGACTTTTTCTTCACTGACAGTTGCAGTGATGATTTCCCAACTGCTCTTTTGTAAAAAATGAAGATCCAACAATGTTTTTATCATGCTTTTTTGTTGAATAACATGTTCACACAGCTTTTCTAATCTGATTCCTTTGTTAATTCTATCCACAGATGAAGTGTCAAAGAGTCCTAACTTATTTAAGGATATTTGGGACCACTATGTTTGGTGTGTCTCTCCTCGTGGGTATCTCCACTGCCTACATCATGGGCTACCAGTTCTTCACTACAGCTCAAAATCACCTATCATTTGGCTTGTATGGGGCCATATTAGTTATCCACCTCATTATTCAGAGCCTTTTTGCACTTCTAGAACACAGAAGGATGCGGCGATCCTTAGAGACACCAATCAAACTGAATAAATCTTTGGCACTGTGCATCGCCGCATATCAGGAAGACCCAAACTATCTAAGAAAATGCTTAGTGTCAGTGAAGAGGCTGACGTATCCTGGGATAAAAGTGATCATGGTGATCGATGGAAATTCTGAAGAAGACTTGTACATGATGGAGATTTTTAAAGAGGTCATGGGATGGGACAGATCCGCCACGTATGTGTGGCGAAGTAATTATCACCACAGAGGCCCAGAGGAGACGGATGAGAGCTACACTGAGAGCCTCCAGCAGGTCTCCAGGCTTGTGCTTAACAACAAGTGTGTGTGCATCATGCAGAAGTGGGGAGGGAAGAGAGAAGTCATGTATACAGCCTTCAAAGCGCTGGGAACGACTGTGGACTATGTTCAGGTAAGACTGAATCAGTGCATGATTAAGCTACTTCAGTAGGACTGTGTTATGTTCATCCTTTAGTACTTTGCAAGAACAAATTCAATTTGCCTTGATTTATTCCAATGAAATGTATTTCTTTAAAATAGTACATTCTTTAACCTATTTTTTTCTAATTTTAGTCATGATTCAACTCTATGTCTAATCATCTCATTTATAACATATAGTGCATAAAATGTTATTTTGGCTGGGAAAAGCTAATTTAAATTTGTGACAACGCAGTTAGGTTCCACAATTAAAGATCCCAAGGCATTGTGTACTCTTAACAGTTGGTTGACAGTATACACACTAAAAAGCGAGATCTGAAGGAGGACACAATCAGGAAGCAAACTCTGTTACAAAAATTGATGGAGATGTGATCTGGATAAGAATACAAACAGTAAAGAGGCAGAAAAGGGAGAAGTTGGATGAGCCAAGTTAAATATGGTCCCCACAAAGACTCTTTTGTGTTGCTTTTCGTCAGACGGTGACTGGGTACATCGCGTTGGAAAGTGTAGCCTGACATAGGGCAGTAGGTGATGTAAATGACTTATAACAAATCTGTTTTACAGGGCTCGGCATTACATCACTTTCATAAAGGGGTGACCCAACTGGGGGAAAAAAAAAAGCTACAATTAGGATGTCTTTTCTTGTAAGAAAATAATGACTATAAACTGAAATAATACTGATTCAGCTTTTTCATGCTCTTAAAGTATGTGGGGAAAAGCTGTTTGGCTGGTGAGCTGCAGCGCATGTTGCTGTGGCTTAGAAAATAAACAGCGGTAGAGAATATTTACTGCTTTGCCAAACAGTAAATATGCCTACACTATGCTAAAACACAAAGAGCCATTTTTGTCCTGTGAGTAGCAATTATTGAATAAATCATGGGCTGTTATGTAGATGTATTTGTTAAAACAATATTCAGGATTGTAAAATTAGCTGAAATTAAATACATTTGAACTGTTGCCACAATGTTCAGTTTGAACTAGCCAATACATTAATTTTTATTTATTATTTTAGTTTTTTTTCCACTAAAATTTACAAGTAATGAAGTTTAAATAGCTACAAATAGCAAAAAAAGAATTCTTAAAATTAAATCTGCTTCTGACTTTACTTACAGTTAATGACATTAAAGAGGCATTTGTTTCTAACACTGCAAAAGTTGTGGTCAGCTGAAGAACAAAAGGAAATTTAAAGTTTACCTTTTTTGAGTCTGGTACTATGACATAGACATCTGTAAAAAAAAAAAAAAAAAGAAATCTTTGCCACAGTCACGCCTCTTCATCATCGGCATGTTTGTAATTTAGCACCGTACACCTGCAACTAACTACCAAAAAAAAAAAAAAAATCTGTAACAAACAGTTTAGAAACACATACAACCATCCCTCCAGGAGTCTGGATGAAACACCAGCATTCAGCAACAGGAATGTTAGAACTGGACACTACTTTTACTATCATCAGCTCCTGCCAGAGAAAGATCTGTTGTTAATGAGCATTAGGTTCTGAGATTGTTTTCATCAGCTGATCGAGCTCAGGAAAATTCCTTTTTGTAGAAGAAAGTGAGACAAGCAACAATAAAATACTGGGTGGCAACTAGAAGTAAAAACAGAACACTTGATCTTTGTTTCAGAGGAGTAAATCCTGTACCTGTAATTTGACTTATTTGTGTGCTGTTCCCTTGATTTTAGAAAAATATTTCTGGTTTGTTCAATTTATTAATGTTTTTTTTTCATGTTAAGACTTGCTCATGGAACATATATTGTGTCGCCTCGCAGGTGTGTGACTCTGACACCATGCTGGACCCAGCATCCTCAGTGGAGATGGTGAAGGTTTTGGAGGAAGACCCTATGGTAGGAGGTGTCGGAGGAGATGTACAGGTAAATACCATGTCTCCTGATCATTTTTAGTTGGAGGATATATAATAAGCCAATGAAATGTTCTTGTCTTGTGTAGATCCTAAATAAATATGAGTCGTGGATCTCCTTCTTGAGCAGCGTTCGATACTGGATGGCCTTCAACATCGAGCGGGCTTGCCAGTCTTACTTTGGTTGCGTTCAGTGCATCAGCGGGCCATTAGGAATGTACCGAAACTCCCTCCTGCATGAGTTTCTTGAAGACTGGTATAATCAGACATTTATGGGATCCCACTGCAGTTTCGGGGATGACCGTCATCTCACCAACAGGGTTCTCAGCCTTGGCTATGCAACCAAATACACTGCTAGGTCCAAGTGCCTTACAGAAACTCCAATTACATATCTGCGCTGGCTAAATCAGCAGACTCGATGGAGTAAGTCGTACTTCAGAGAATGGCTTTACAACTCCATGTGGTTCCACAAGCATCATTTATGGATGACTTATGAAGCTGTGATCACTGGCTTCTTCCCATTTTTTCTCATTGCCACTGCAATTCAACTCTTCTACCAAGGAAGGCTCTGGAATATTTTGTTATTTCTACTTATTGTTCAAGCAGTGGCACTGATCAAGTCTACTTTTGCAAGCTGCCTCAGAGGCAACATCGTCATGGTGTTCATGTCCTTCTATTCCGTACTCTACATGTCCAGCCTGTTGCCAGCTAAAATGTTTGCCATAGCAACTATCAACAAGTCAGGCTGGGGGACCTCCGGAAGGAAAACTATTGTGGTGAATTTCATTGGTCTCATTCCAATATCTGTCTGGTTCACAATCCTCTTCATTGGGATTATATACACAGCAATCCAGCAAACAAGAAAACCCTTCCCTGAATCAGAGAAGTTTGTTCTGATCATTGGGGCAGTGGTCTATGCCAGTTACTGGGTCATGCTGTTGACGCTGTACACCACGCTCATAAACAAATGTGGGAAGAGGAAGAAGGAAACTCATTTTGATATGGTGCTGGATGTTTGACATGAAGACAACACATATTGTTAACCACAAACTCTCGCTCTTGTTTACAAATGGTTGTTGTTTTATGTCTTTCATTTTTATAAATTCAGAACAGCTCTGGATGTCAAACTGGTTGATTTCAACCGCATTAGACCGCAGTGACTGTAATTCCTGAGTTTTCTGTATCTACATGCTGATCAAGTAAAAGTCTCAGATTACAGATGCAAAGCAATTCAAAATTGGATTGATGTATTGATCAAGGCTTAGCTAGTACTTGATACTGATAGAGGCACACTACCGAGTAGCTTTTTCTACAAACTGCCTTTAAGTGGTAATTCTCCTTAGTTAATTAACAATAGATAAATGAACCCACTTGTAGACAACTTTATAAACACATACCAGTGGGTATAGGTGCCTTGTGCTTGACACAAAAAAGTATTAGACCATGATTATTTATTAGCTACCTCTGACTGTCGTCATATTCACTGGGTTTCATCAGAGATCAGCAGCTCAGCAGCCAGAAGAACTTCAAACATTTTCAGCCTCTGCTGCTGGATTTACAAGTTAGAGCGTTCTGTTCACACATTGTGCGTCTTGGAAATGTTTGGATACCCTTCCTGAACTAAATAATATACATTTCCCCAATGAAAGAAAAGCTAGAAGCGGACTATTCTCATGAGTCCACAGCTTTGATGATTGTAATCATGTAACCAGCCTTCTGTAGTCAGTGTTATTTCAGTCCACAAACACTGTCATGACTGTATAGATGCCATAAACTAGTGATAATAGCTACTGTTCATAGCTCTGTTCGTTGGGGGCATCTGCTTTAGGGGGTCACCCTGAAATGCAACAGACAAACAGGATATTTTAAGGGCACATAAGGTATTGCTCTGCAGGAGGGATGGTGTGACCCATACTTTAGGCCTATAAAACACTTCACATTTGTTTTAAGGCACCAAATGTCACAACTGGAACTGGCTGGGGAATCAAATAACTACCATGATTCTGTTTCCAGAGGCACTTCCTGTTGGTGGCAGATTAAAATGTAGAGTAATATTTATTGTTTAATGACAGTTACTGCTAATTTGTGGCTGTTGTTTACGGCTTAAGTATTGTTATTCAATGGTTTGTTCCCTTTTTGCAAGTGAATGCAAACATTTACAAGAACTTTGAATGTGAAGCAACATGTCAGATAGAGAATGTCAGCAGTTATTCCTAGTATTGTTTCCTCTGTGTTGGTAATCTTTATGTAATCAGATGGACCACATGCAAGGGACCATTTCACTGCTGTTGTGACTCCTTTTCTTGGGGAGGACTGGCTGGAGTCAAGGTGGCGCCCAGACGTGATTAGCCGGTAGCAGAAATTCCATAAGTTTTCAGAATTGTTGCAACTTTTCTGAAAAATTTGAATGTGAATAAATGGTAACTGTCTCCAGTAAAAAATCAAGTTTTGGTGTACAAGATCAGCTCAAGATAGGGCACAAAAACGGTTATCATTTTATTCCTTTCAGAACTGATACTAGCACACATCTCCAGGGCTAAAGGTTTGAAGCTTAAAAATAGGTGTGTGTGTGAAGTTCTGGTTCCGATCAAGGACCTCCGAGTCCGGCTAATGATGTCTGGGCACCATCTTGTTGTTGCAGTCAGGTCCTCTTGTCTTCTTTGCATACAAATAAGAAGATTGTGCTTTTCCGACCCATTGAACCACCTTCCAGCCACGGGTGGTTGAGATCCTTTCCAAATATTTCGCTTTGCCTCGTATTATTTCATCTTTCAGAGACTGTATTATGGGGAATTCTGTTACACGTTTTGCCTTCACTGTTCAATAGGATCTGCAAAGAAATGCATAAATGTGGGAGAAAATGTTTTATTTCATGTGGATAAATGTCCTATTTGCTTATGGGAATGTGAATGATGGCACATTTTAGTATTCAATTAGTCAGATGTTTGTGACTGTCAACATGAGTTCAAGTATGAAGCACTTTTATGTCTCCAATTTTCCACATCACGCTTGACATAATTAAGATGAAATACCTCAGTAGGTTTTCTTGACTTTGCAGTACAATGTCAGTGTCCATTCTGAAAATTTTCATTTATTTATTACTCGTTTGTCAAGCTCAGTGTGAAACTGCCTCTTTACAGGTATAAATAGACATTACTTTGTGAGTCATAGCTGGATTATTTTCTGCTTTGGTGCTTCTTTGATGTAACTGTTTACACTTTCTAAACTTTAATGTATTTTCAACTAAAGACAGTCTGATTCTATTTTTGTCTTTCTACCAAAGAGTCTCTATTTTTGTTCATGTTTTTAGAAGAAAAAAATGTAAATATTGTGCTTAAAACTGTTCCAACAGTGACTTGTATGTCTGACCAAACAATGTGAAACTATGAGTGGGGAGTTTTGTCTGTGATAACAACAGTGAAATGCAATTTGTTGGGATAAATTATTGTTTTTTACTTGTTAATTAAAACTGCATATTTATTTAAAACTGTGGTTTAAGAAAAACATTCTCTCTGCCTATCAAATCCCAAATATGACGACAGTAGGAAAAAAAGTTAAAGTAATTTTTAGTTGTGTAACATAAACAACATATCAACATAATTTGCTTTATTTGTCATGTCAATGAAACCATATACATGAAGATTCTCTTTCATTGTTGCAAGTTTCCAGTTTAAATCCTTCCTCTGGTTCTTGTATGAGCTTGTTGTCCTTGTGCCTTCAGAAACATGCAAATGGTGATTAAAAGGAATTGTGTGCGTGTTTATATGTCTACGTGGTCCAAGGATGGACTGGTTACCTATCCAGGATGTATCAAATGGAGAGACAGTGGATGAATCATAGAGTTTATGTTCAGTTTTTGTACAATATTCAATAAAGATATTCAAATGTTATGAATACAAATAATCTCACCAACTGTTTCACAAAGATCTTGATTTGTTCAACCGGTTAGAATGTGTTAGAAAATTCACAGAGAAATCACATATGAAAACTTGTTTATCATTTTGACTCATTTCAAGTTCTTCTAAACCCCCGAAAGAGGAAAGCTGAACCACAAAATTATTCAAAGTTAGTAGTGATAAGATGCCATTTATTTTTTTTTTTTTGTACTCAGAAAATATTTTGTTAAAATTCTTGGATTCTTTTTCTGATGACATCTTGCGTGCTTATGATGAACTTGGACAATAGATGAATAAACCCCAGAGCCTAGATGCTGATGGTGGTAACAGGACAGACCATGACATACTGTAGAATCATTCTAGGTGGAGAACAGCTTGGAGGAGGGACGGTGAACCATCAAGAATGCAGAGAGAAACATTCATATGCCAATTTAAAGAAAAAAAAGTGATTGTGATTGGCTGACAAGCAAAGCAAGCAAATTAGCCACTAGTTCAAAGTGAAGGCCTGACTGATGGTTCGTGGAGTGACTTAACTACCTTCCTTATTGAAATTGCTCCAAAGCTTCACAAACAGTTCTGGGTAAGTGTTCAACTGGAGTATTAGACCAGAAGAAGATTGACTGAGGTGCCACAGTGGGGGGAGGCATAGCGTTTCAATGTTTTCACTGGGTCCACACCACAGGGTCAACAGGGTCTAATCCTTCTACTATGAAATATGCAATTTAAAGCCTTAGTTGTGGGAGATTGGAGACTGACAATAAACTAAGATTTGCTCAAATTTGTGCAAATGTAGAAGTGCCTGATTTTAAACTGTAAATGCATGTGAAGGTTTTGAAGCTGAGTAAATAAAATCCTGAGTGAGGAGAGGAGACCTTTGCACTCCAAAGCAGAAGCTGAAAGCTAGAAAGCAAAATGATTTTGGAAAAAAAAATAAAATCAAATAAACTGTTCAGAATCAAAAAGTCATTGTAAAATATTTGCGATAGTTAATAAATGGAGGCATTCTGTTTCATTTTTCACTCTTAATGGATTGAACTGAAAGCGTTATGACTAAGTCAGGTTGAAAGGAAGTCTTCTGGAGTTTTAACTGCCTTTCTCATTTCCTTTATCTTGTTTGTTTCAGTGAAGTATCTTTAACATTAGAATAACACATGTGGTTCAAACTGCAGCCAGACTTTCAGTGCGTCAGCAGTCAATGCCATCATTTCTCTAACTCTGCCAAATACATTACAGCACTGCTCAGTCTCACTGCTGGCTACCTAACGGCTCCCTGCTGGCAAACCGTCTCCAACAGCTGAGTAAGTTTACCCTGCTTGTCCCTCTTTGCTGACTGCCTCTTTGGTCACGGTTCTGCAGCCACACTGACTGCACCTATCCGTGACTTTACTCTGAAACTTGGCTGAGTTCATCTGCGTCTAGCTTTAACCTTAAATCATGTCCCACCACAAAATCTTTGCGCTGCTTCGAGACATAAAAACTTGGTCAATTTCACTTTTCCAAAGTAGTGGCATATCTAATCATTTTCCCATGTGGTTAAAAAAAAAACTTTAAATAGTTGTTGTGGTGACGTCAACTGGTTACTTTTACTGATTTTGCAAAGTATTCATGGATCAAGTAAGCTGTTAACCCCCATCCCCCCACCCCACCCACCCATGTTTTGCATTACATTGCATTGCATTACATTTGTAAGGTAGAATTTTAGATAAACACCAGCACCTCAAATATTGCATCTTGTTTCTTTTTATTTATTTTTTTTAAAGAGTGGCTTGAGAAACCATCTTAAAAAAATGGAAAAATCGAAATCATCTGAAAGACCCAGTCTCCTCATCCTCTCTAGCAAAAAGAAAGAAAAATTGCCAGGTAGTGATGCAAAATGTCAATCTCAAAACAGTCTAAGCTTAAGGAAATAATGTTAGATGAGATAAATTATACATAAACTGTTAAATTGAAAGATTAAAGGGTTTTTTGCATTAAGTATAATGTTGCAAGATCATGCAGTCTAAACACTAAGTCAATGTGATCGTTTAGCTATATATTACACGAGAGACTCATGGAAGATTTCAGGGTAGAAACTGAATGGCTTGTCACTCTAGTTAAATTAAAGATGGAAAAAATGCTACAGGGTTTCTAGAGCATTTTGAACCGAGCTTAAACAAAAGGCTTTGAAATTGAAGGACAATCTCCCAGAAACCTTTGGTACAGCTGTTACAGTTTGCCAAGGATTTAACCCCAAACAGGTTACATTCCCACTGATGATTTGTTAATTGTTTACAGCAGGCTTTCAGGTTTCTGTTGCTTTCATTTTAAAAGTAAAAAAAAAAAAAAAAAAGACTGAGGGTAACATTAAGGAGGAAAGACAGATGATTTTGCTTACTTTTTGTGAAGCAACTCCATCTATTAAAGCCTTTAGAGAAGGGATGTTATCACATTTTGGTGTCAACTGAGTCCCTCAAAGACTGGTTTTTGGTTTCATGTTTCCTTTCCTGATAAACATTCATCCGTAGCGTCAGTTGTCAACCACTCTGATCTGTTTAGCATCCTAGAAAAAAAAAAGTCAACAAATTCGAGACCTGTATTTGAAAAATGGGGTCATGACATGTCAGGGTGGAGAGGTTTCTGCAGCACGACACATCCCAGACGCCATGGGTTTTTTTCACAATTTTCAGGGGTTTGAAGGACTTCAGCTTTGAAAACTAATGTGGAGCCTTTCCTTCTAACTGATGCCAAATAGTCTTGGCCTTTCTGCAATTTAATTCCCCCTAAGGCTTAGTTTTCTCACCAATGTCTTTCACCAGTTCCCTACTAGTCTTAAGTCCATTTCCCCGCACTTTTGTCTCCCCTTTTCCTCAGCTTTGAAACCACATAATGAGCTGCATTCAGAAAGCTTAATTGTTTAATACTTCCACATGTTCCTTATGCCTTAGGGAGGAATAATTTGCCTCAACATCACTTTATGAAATAGCAAAGTTTATTCTTGCATTTAGCTTTTATTATCTGATTTGAGTTCATCTTGTGAGACTACATGAACAAACGAAACGCCAAGGAGAGCCCAGACATCAGAGGCCTCATGACAGGCCATCCAAAGTTAGGAAAAAATGGACACTTTTAAATCCAGTGGCGCTATTTTAAAAAGGGCTTGTGTTAAACATGTTTGCCCAGTCAGCTCTCTCATGCAATATCATGTTTAAACAGTTACTGAGTATAAAAGCATGTCATTGTAAGATGACAAACAACAACACCTTCATATCACCAGAAAAAATGAATCAATTGTTATATTGAAAGGTGTTTTTGTCAAAAGTTATACTTGAAGAAAAATGATTTACCGTATTTTCCACACATTAAGGCACACTTAAAGGCCTTATCTATTATTGCAAACCTAACAGTGCACCTTTAATCCAGTGCCTTTAATGTTCATTTATTCTGGTTGTGCTTAATGATGTCAAAGCAATTTGAGAGATACATGGCACTCTGTCAAATTGTCAATCTGTCTTTTTTTATGAGTTACAAACAAGGTTAGGTGTTATTGTTAATAAGCTAACGTGACTAACTTGTATTAGTGTCAGACTTTGTTTTATTTACGTTACTTACAAGGTCGTGAGTTAGCACAGTCACGGTAAGGCTTGTTTTAGCGGTATCAGTCTGTTTTTTATGTGTTGCAAACAAGGTTAGGAGTTACAGGTATTGTGAATACGCTAACGCGACTAACGTGTAGCGGTCTCGGACTTTGTTTTATTTGCGTGTTACTTACAAGGTTGGGAGATAGCACAGTCACATTAATGATTTATCAGTCTACTTTTTGACATGTGACAAACAACATTTGGAGTTACAGGTATTGTTAATACCTAATGTGTAGTAGTAATAGCAATTACACAGTAATAATGTAATAATTCAACCCTGGAGTCAGTCTGACCTAAAAGTCTGGTAGACTGATGGGCAGTCTTCCCAGAAAGAGTCGCGGTTTTCTAGTCCAAAAGTCATCTAAAAACAGCCAGGTCCCACACAAAACCACCCAAGAAGTTAATCGGTGATTATTTAGCAGTAATTGTTGATATAATTTTTTTGGAGTTCATAATTTTGTTTGACCAGCTGTACAAATGGTAGGTGTAATATCATTGAAAATGTCTCATAGTTGGAGTTTTAATCAAAAGTAATAAATAATGGATCATTAAACAGGAGATCAAATGTGACCTCACGTACCCCTCCTTCTTCTCAAACATAAAAAACAATAAAAAAAAAAGAAGGAAAGAGAAAAAACGCGAATGATCAAATACACAGGGTTCTGGAGTAATGCAAATATCCTTGTGAAATGAAGTGGTAGGATTTTTAAAAACCTGTTCTTGTTAATATAATTTTAATCAAGTGTGCCTTAAAAAACATTAAAAACTACATCAAATAACTTATCATTCGAGATTTATAATTGATTTGATTGATGTGATCCATCATTTGAGGTAATTTAGTGATTTTAGTTGGTTTGTTTACCATTTGAGACAATTGAAAAGATTCTACACTACCCTTAATTTTTAAGATTTTTTTTTTTTACAGACAAATGCTGTCTGCACAGATATTTTGTTTGCAGCTGTGCTATCTGATACAATTCCAACATCTTCTGCAGAGCATGTCTGCACAACGTGTCTCTCCTTCCTTGCACACATCAGCCCCATAGTGCACACAGGCTAATTCAGTGAAGCAAATTGAATTTAACTCTCCCCAGTGAAGACTGAACAAAGGATCGCTAAGATCCAGGGAGGTCCAAATTATCTGCGTCTAATGACCACTTCAAGTTGTTGATATGATAAAATTAGATAATTGGGTACTTTGTGATCAGAAAGTCATTACTGAGTCCTCCACAGAGTGCTCTGTGAGGGATTGGAAGATGGACCAGAGGTAGTACAGTTTAACCTGGTAAAAAAACAACATTTTTTTAAAGGTTAAATCTAGTTTTACCATTACAAATACTAAAAATCTTTAAGGTCTGGAAAACAGCTTTTGGAAAGCCATTGACGACTACTTTGCTGTTTCTCTTGGGGTTTATGTGATGATAATAATGCTGTTTTCATTTCAGAGCTTAAACTTGAAACTTCTCCATCTCTCTCTTCTTCACATGACAGTGTTGATCAAACCTTCAGAAAATGAATCAAAAGGGTTTTGATGTTCAGTTTAATCTTTGTTTGACTTTACATGGTGCGGTGAGTCTGTAAAAACACCTCATCACTCGATTTCCAGTCAAGACCAAAATGCTTTTGTCCCAGACGGAACTTCTTTTAATAAAACTTGAATCCATCTGTGGTAAAAAGTCAGGATGTCACATTAACAAACAACGAAACACTCACCTCCTTTTAAAGTTTCTGTAAGTTAAATGGTGTTTGATGAGGTGAGATGAAACAAATTGCAATAGTAACTGGCAATGATGACTCTTGAAGCAGTTTCCCTTAAAAATTTAGTGGTTAATGTAATAATGCTGAATCAGTAAGGTCCCCAGCCTCTGTGCTGTGGTTCATTTTATTTTGACATCCTTTTGGAAAGCATGAAGGGAAGTGAGTCTAGGCCCAAGAATAGGAGAAAGCAGGGGTGGATCTCAACCGTAATTTGTGGCTAACACTTGGAAGATTCAACTTCTGAATTCGAACTTTGGGGAAATGACTGCAATGACATAGTCATTGCAAAGTCCCTGTTAGACATGGCAATGCTATTTTGCAAACTGAGTCACATAGAAAGCAATGTGATTTAAGGTTTGACTTCAACCAAATGTATTTAATGGAAAAAACTATAGTTTTTACAACAAAAATTAAGATTTAAGCTATAACTTCATATTTTCCTTATTTTTACATTTTAATAGTGAAAAAATGTGTATTTGCCAAAGTAAGGGCTAGCACAGAGACTTGAATGACTGTGCACTGAATTTTCAGAGGGCTGCAATAGATTTGCTGATTTAGTGTTGCCAGGGGAAACCAGGATTTAAGGATGTGCTCCAGATGTTTCAAGAGCAAATACGGGACTTCCTAACTCTCTGTGGAATTAAACTGCGTGTTTCAATTTGTTCATCTCTATGAGATTAGCTGGATTTCTCTGCAGCTACACTTCTTCGTCAGCTGGAACCTCACAAGTTTGTATGATGTCCAAACATTTTCAAAGATCATTAATTCCCAGAGGAGCTTACCATTTTCATTTCCACTGAAATGAAAGTACTTTTTACCATGAACAAGAACACATTTTGATAGACTTTAACGTGGAAGATAAATTAGAAAAGAAGCTGTCTGGGAAATAATGCAGAAATAAGAAAATAACCCCAGAAGTATTAACCTCTGCACCAGAATGCTCAAATACAGCATCAAAACATTATTAGATGTGCGTTAATGCTAACAGGTGACAGAGAGAAAAACTCCCTTTTAGGGCGTGTTCCCACTACCCGAACTTTGCTGGAACGTACCTGGAGCGGCAGGAAGGGGCACAGAATTTTGACAACCATCATCACTGCTCACAAAATGGGAAAAAAAAATCGAACACATGGGCATTGGCTTAGCGATGCACCGCTGAAGCCGGTGTAGCTTTAGCGGTGGCGAGCTATGGCGAGCGTTGATGTAGCGTTAGTTGCTGAGGAGGTTCAGATTCTGATGATGGACTAGTGCACCAATCATTGCAAGTCTCTCAGGATCCATGGTGATGCAGTTTGGGCTAATTCAATGTAGGTATGAACTCAATGGCAGCTCAATTACAAATGAGTTTCTTGTCCATTTCTTCACATGACAGTGTTGATCAAACCTTCAGAAAATGAATCAAAAGGGTTTTGATGTTCAGTTTAATCTTTGTTTGACTTTACATGGTGCGGTGAGTCTGTAAAAACACCTCATCACTCGATTTCCAGTCAAGACCAAAATGCTTTTGTCCCAGACGGAACTTCTTTTAATAAAACTTGAATCCATCTGTGGTAAAAAGTCAGGATGTCACATTAACAAACAAACGAAACAGTCCATTTCTTGCCAATTACCGGTCCAGTACCTCTATGACAACACCACGTAAAAGTTCATCGCTGCCATGGATCGCAGCTTCAATGCCCGACTCCGTCCCCCGTGTTCGCTCATAAGACGGTTATGACCGCTCCACCTTCGTTTGTGCAATTTTTAGCTGCCTCCAGTGCAACGCTGGCGAAGCAGCGGTGGTTCAGTATTCAAGATTTCTGAATTAGCCTAGCGGACCCAAGCGTCCGCAAACTTGCGTCTAGCGGAGCCAAAGTTTGACTGGGCGTCGGTAGTCTTTGCCGGAGCAGAGAATGGACCTCTCCTCACCACTCGCAACGTTTTGTGCAGCTCAAAACTTTCAGAGCAGTGGGAGGGACCCTCAAGAAACAACACCAGTGGCAGAGCGTATGATGAACGGTCACGAGCGGTGAGTGATTTTTTTTCACTGCTCCAGGAACGCTCCACTAGAGGCAATGTAGAGTTCAGTGTCTTGCCCAAGGACACTTCGACACATGGGCAGGGAAGGCGGGAATCTGGCCTCCAATCTTCCGATTGGAGACTGACCACCCTCTCGCTGCACCACAGTTGCCCCATGTAGGTCTGTAACCAATGAGAACAGATGAAACAAGTTAGTCATTGCTGCAGCAAGTGACACAAAGTAGATGAGTTACTGAATATCTGTTATAAAGCAAACAACATATTACTGATGGGAATGATGAGACAACATGACGAAGACGGATAAACTGAAAATCTATAGGCCATCTAACAGAAAAGGACAGTTAGTCGCTGTATCAATGAGAGAACAGAAAACTGATAAGGATAAACCACTGGAATATCACACAGAAACAACAAAAATGCAGGATAAAGATGGACAAACTCTAAAACTCTAATTTATGTTAAGACTAGGGCTGTCAACATTATTGCGTTAATGAACGCAATTAATTGTTAAAAATTAATGCGCTAATTTTTAATAACGCAAACTAATTACACAGCAGAAGCAACCGTCTTCCGGTTTGCGTCGGACGGTTCAGGCTTCCACGGCGTGAGTTAATTTCTGAAAATACACACTTTGTCGGGCATTATTCCACTTATACCATAGTAACTTACCAAAGAAATAAATATTCAATCACTGTTTAGTACTTTATTCCTGTTATTTTAAGTGTTTTAGATTGTTTTTTCACAAAAAGCAGACTGTTTGATTGGTGGCTTGGGCCGTTGTCAAAGTAATACAACAATGAGTCGCTGGACCCTTTGACTTCGACTGCAGTGGCAAAGGAAAGCGATATATGTGCTGATAGTCACAATAGGTTCAATAAAGCATCAATTCAGAGAGAAAGTTCACTTCCTGTTTTTGTCCAGAAGACGAAGCAAAAAGTAGTTTTAAAGAAGCCTGCGCAGTGATACAGAACATTTGGGTTGTGACTGGAGCTTCTTAGGCGCATCAACACAAGGCATCCAATCAAATTTGAGTATTCACCCGGATCATTTAAAGTGCAGAAACACAATGTTTGTTTTTTATGGCTGTATATAAGCAACTTTGGTGTCTTATTTTTCCTTCTGGGAGTGAGACCCTTTCAGTTTGGACTACCCGTCCACATTTGTCTATCTCTTCGTCACCATCCGACTGCATTTCTCAAGCCCAAATGCCATCCCAATGGCAGTACTGTAGAACCTGGTGGTGGGGATCAGGGAGTCAATGTCGCGCTTGCTCTTTGCGTATAGCTTGATGTCATCCATGTAAAGGAGGTTGCCCATTCCTGAGTCAGTATCCATGGCCAGTCTTGTTGATTTCATGGCTGAAGGGGTTCAGAAAAATGCGGAACAGCAGTGGAGACAGAGCACTTCCTTGGTATTTGCCACATTTGATGGAGACTGACGGACACTGATGTATAATGTCTGATGTGATAATAATGTATAATGTATATATATTTTATATATATATATATATATATATATATATATAAAATGTATTTTGATGACCTGTGATCTACCCAATTGTCTTTCGCAATTGATGTAATGAACGCCCCTGGTCTAAACAGCATTTCTTTAAACCTTAGAATTTATTTTTCTTTTTAATTCCCTGTAAAAAATGAACGGGAATCAAGCCGCAGATCTTCAGATTGCCAAATGGCTGCTTCCACTGCTGAGCAGCAACCAATTGCCATGGTAATCAAAAGAAAAAAAGTTCAAAGCACTTTTGCATTTGTTTCATGTTCTAGAAAAGAGAACTGTTTATGTACTTTATTACATAGTGTATGAGGTAACCTCGTGTTCCTTCCACTGTCAGATGTTTAAAGGAACAGACTGTGATGATTTCACCATCAAACTCAAATCCATGCAACCGTGCAAAAACATTTTGTGTTTTTTTATGAGTCCAAGTGGATGATCTTGGACACAGCTGATGTAGTTCTTCTCTCAGAACAATGTGTTCTAAGTAAATATATATATATATATATATATATATATATATATATATATATATATATATAAAGATCTAGATGGTTTTGTCTTCCTATAATGTTTCTGTTTTTAATGCATTCCTGTGAGGAAAATCCTATTAGAGCCAACAAACTCCACCCACCTTTAAAAGTTTGAACACAGTTGAGCAAGAAAAGTTTTATTATTCAAGATCAGAGTTTGGAAACTTTTTCTTGCAATTATTTTTCTTTTGAACTCATCATTTTAAATTGGACTGCAAACAAAAGTCTTCAGCAAACTCCCTGTGTTGCATCTGAAAGTCGAAAAAAATGCAACCAATATGCTGGGGTTTACTTCAATATATCCTGACATGCTGTCACAGAAGGACTGCTTACATGCACACAATGAGCAAATTGTTTGAGTGACCATGTAAACAGGATTATTCCAATTTTTTTATAAAATGGCAGTTTTTTCAAGAAAAAATTAAAAAAACTAAAATTTCTAAGCAAGTATTCTCACTTTGAATTAATAGTTTTGTTATTAAGAAATAAGACCTTGGGCAGTTTTTGTATCCAAGGCTACTGCGTTTTCTGCTCGTGGACAACAATCTGAAGTCAGAATAGATTTTTGCTGATTTCAGTTTGTATATGGTAACGTGCATTGTATGTTTGTAAAAGATATAGACAACCCATTGCTGTATTGACTATATTTTCAAATATATTTGTTTCCGCATTAACAAAGCTAACACAACAATCATGTGTGCTGTCATGTATACCAAAATAGACTAGTGGAATTTTTAGAAGTAACATCAAGTTTAGAGGTTGCATCCTTGGCTGCATTAACATGGACACAAGTAAATCATGATCAGAATAAAACTGCTTCATGTAAACACACCATTCAGAATATTCTGACCCGATCAGACTCATTGGGATCAATTGATTGATTTTCTTCCAATCGAGATGGTTAGGTTATGCAGATTGTTGATCTGATTGTGTTGCATAAAAACAATTTATTCTGATTGATGGTCATTGGAGCTTGGTCCGGCTGGCTGCTCTGCGTGAGCGTAAGTAAGTGATGCGTTTAAATGCTGCTAGAATGCTGGGTCATCAGAGTTTTCTTATCAGAAATAAGAAGTAAGTTTCCTTTCAAAAGTAAGTTACTGTCACGGTCCCATTCACACACTGATGGTGGCTCCGCTGCTGAACACGGGCACCAACCTTCCATCAGAGGCAATGTGGGGTTCAGTGTCTTGCCCAAAGAAACTTTGACACACGGGCGGGCAAGGCGGGAATTGCCCGCCTGCAATCCTCTGATCAGAGGCTGACCGCCCTTTCCACTGCATCACGGCCGCCCTAATTTTCACTTGAGCAACACTATTAGGCCCCTTGTGCAGGATTTAAAAAAGGAAAAATGTGTACAATTTTGACAAAAATGGAAAATTTTAAAGAATGGTTACAAAAATGTGTCACACCGACTTCATCCTTACTCACCCTTGTGTGTTGTATCAATATTAATTACAATCTGTCTCCCGCAGCTCACCTGTAGAAAAACTGTGAATGAATATTGTTGATCTATGGGCTCTCAAAGTGGTCTACTTCTGTGATTTTTCCTGCAGGCCACTTGCATGCCACATACATGTTTTTCTTTTTCATCTACAAACACCCCATATCCACCCATAAGGGCAGTTTAAAGGAAGTTGTGATTAAGGCTTAAGTTATAGAGCCAATGGTGTCAATGGAAAAAAATCTGGATTCAATATAAATGAGAAGAAGTCCCAATAAAACTGCATAAGACATATAATATAAACATTAAAAGTTTTTTTTCCCGCAGTCTGAATACAAAATGCTCTGGGAGCGGAACACCTGGAGCAAAACGGCCACTGTAGAGGACGTAAATGATTGAAACAAATTGGAATGAAGCAACCACTAAGCAGACAAAGGTGAGGTGCTGATTGTCATGTTATCAAAGAGGAAATAATTGGTCCAACTGTTAACTTGTTAGACTTTTATTTTAACTTCTTACATGATTTTCTGTCTCGTTGTGCGGCACGTTCTGCTGTGACCTCATTGTAATAGCTAGCTTGGAGCTTGTATTTCAATGATGAGACACAACAACTCATTGAAATGTGGTTGGGTGAATGCAGGCTAGTTAAAACAACTTTTAACGTGATAAAGATTGTTTCTTCCTGTTTTCCCAACAATTTATGTGTCATAAACACTTCTTCCTACCTTAATACCCAACATTTCTTCAGTACTGTAGCTGCTAACACCCTCTGAGTTAAAGCACACGGCACGTCTTCTTGCCAGTAACCGTCTGAGGGGACCTGGTGGCAGACAAGATGGTGGGTGAAAATCATTAGCCGGAAGGAAGTCAAGAACTGGAAAACTAGACTCGGATTGAACCAAACGATTGTGATAGTCTGAGTATGCCCTAAAAAGAGATTAGGCCACTACTGATACAAAAAAAAATTCTGCACCAAATCCCTTCATGGGAGAAGCAAAGAGAGGTTTCTCATACCCTGAAGTAGGGTGTTCCCATCAGTCTACTATAAGATCTCCATGGGAATTCAGAACTTGAGTCTCATGTGAAGCATGCCATGTTCAGAAGGACTTCTTATTCTTTTCTTTCTGTGGCCTTGCAATTAAGAAGACATTCCATACGTCTTGCACACTGTGGAAAAAAATCCACTTGAAATTCAGCAAATATGGCAGCTGTAGAAAAAAAATCACAAATAGACCCAACAAACATTAACTCTCACAACTGATTCACGACTCACAACTCAACTGTTTTCACATTGTTTTTTTAATTTTCTGTGTGTGTCTTTTGCACTTTTTTGAAGTTTACAGCTTAATGGGTCCAATCAGGAAGTAAGTGAATCTGTTTCCTTTGGTTACACACTGAGCCTTACACTCTTCACACATATGTAAAGCCAATAAAATGTCAAAGCACACGTGCGTCTTTGAGATGAAAATATATAAGCACACATACTCCTTCAGCTCATTGGCTTTGGCTTGCAGCTGTTGCTAACAGAGAGATCTCCAGACATCAGCTGGTGAAGGTTGACAGCCCTCTAATTACACTCAGAGGACCCATTTAGTGGAAATCCCAAGCAAACAAGTTTGTAAATTGACTTAAACAGTGTCATTCTCCTTGTATATGGGCGTGTTCATTTTAGGGGGGTTGCCTTCATCTCCAGTAGATGTTATGACACCATGATCACCATTGCACCTATGTGCACATTGTTGCTATGACTGCAGACTCGTGCAAAAAGGTGTAAATTTAGTGAAAGATTTTCTTTTTTTGGAAAGGGATCTGATAAATGTTTGTTTGTAAAACCGCTTTGATGGTAGGCCTTATGGTAAAAAAAAAAAAAAATCCGCCTATGTACATGGATGTACAGAAAAACAACTCAAAAAAAGCTAGACTAAGCAAAGTGGTTATATAAGTGTTGATAAAATGAGTCATGTGACACCCAGCAAGCACAGTCAAAGTCAAACAACAGGCCGGTTTACAAGGCAGCAGGGTTCAGACAGGAATCATTAGGGTAACACTGTGAAGCTGATGTGCTCTAATAAGGGATGCTCAGATAAATTACATTAAATTGCTTCCTAATTCTTTTTTTAGGTTGGCCCCCACCAATTCTAGTGCTGAAAATACAACAGGAAGGCATAAGGTTTAAAATTCACAGTTTTGGGCAGACACTCTACCACTAGCCATTTCTGTATTTAAAAAAAAAACATGCTTAGTTATGTGTTTATAAATTGTTTGACTAAGTGCTCCTGGAGTATCTAATGTTTTAATTCTTTAAATAGCCACTAGAATCTGGTGTTAAAATGTAGCAATTTCTCATTGACTTCCATGTTAGAAAGTTCTATCAAATATACATATAAGTTGGCTCCACAGGTCTACTTGACGCTTCATTTTCTATTCATGACAGGCAGGGGTTGTTACATCCTTCAATTAGTTATTTTGATTTTTTTTATATGTATTTTTCATCACTCTGTGAATTTGTATGTTTTTTTTCATGGCTGGGAGGCTGGACTGATAGCTGGACTCAACAAAACTCTCACTTTATTTTTTTTCTGCCCAGTCTGCCACTTTTGACACCTTGTTAATTTGGGTTAAGTAAAATCCAGTCAATGATCCTTTTTTACTCTTTTATAATGTTTCACACTGTGTTTCTTTTGACAAACATCTTAGAATATTTAACTGTCGGTACTTCAGGTGCTCAGTGGAAGCTACTGGAAGAAGAAAACCCACTTTTTAAACACTGCCAGTATATAGTACTTTGCCAAGAAGGGTCTATAAGAGGTCACGCGCTTCCTCGTTGCTCCCTGTTTCTCTGTCTGTCCAGCAGATATTATCAAACTTGTTTGTTAATTTAAATTTTATCTGAGAAGTTTATTATTTCTTCAGCCCAAAATAAATGGCTTTCACATCATTTCCTCTCCTTTCTTTACTTCCACTCTTTGTTTTTGTTTTTTTTTTTTGATAATTTTTCTGTCAAGTTACAGCAGCTTCATGGCAGAACTCTCCAGTGTTTCTATGTTAGTCCCACAAATCTGAAGGAAGGCCATCTGCTGTAAAACAAATCACATGATGAATTGGGGGTCACATTTGCTTTGGCAAGTCAAAAGGAAAAAAAAAATCTTTACATTGACTTATCTTGGGGTTTATGGTTTTCCCTCATTTATTGTGTGGGATGTTTGAAGGCTCTAAAAACCCTCATGAATCCTCTCCTGCTTCCTCCAACAGTTTAATAACTTGTTTCACAGGTTAACTGCTGTCTGCAAATTGCTCCTGTGTGTTTGTGTGGCCCAAAAACTCTATCATACATCTTCTTAGGTAATATTTTCCTAAATCTACCTTCCACTCTTTAGTATGTCTACATTTTCAATAGTATTTGCACTAGAATTCACCAGCAATGTACCATAAACTTGCAACCAAAATATGATCTTTGGGAGAACCGAGGTTCTCTTGAGTCCAAACCAGGAGTTGGATAAATGGTCACACCTACCAAACAAACCAGACTATTAAGAAACAACTTTTCTATGAACTCAAAGAACTATTAAAAAAGGAATTTAGTCCACTCAGCCCCATGCAGTTGATTTAAAAATGCTTTTTATGAGACGTAGAAGCTGCTTTTTTCTTGTTCTCCTCCTTACTGAGGTACGTATACACGTTCCCCAGGTGAAACCCCCAGCTCTGCCTGCTGTGGTGTGAGGTAATACCTCTGTGATGGAAAGAGTGGTTGGAACGGGAGGATCAGGAGTTTCTGAAGGGTGAAACAGACCCTTAGCGTCCTGCAGCTGTGCAACCCGCACATGTTGCTGTGTATTCTCCAACAGAAAAGAAAAGCACCTCCCAGGAATTAATCGTCAGAGTATTTCAACTCAGACACTCCCACTAAACGCACAACACAAATCAAGACTTTATTGTTGGTCTTTGTCACATCTTGAAACACAGTTTGTTCTGTTTGAAAAGGTTCTATTCTACAAGAATGAAGATGAAGGTTAAACAAGAAACACTCCTCCTCCTTTTTTAACCCTGTAAACCCTGAAATGTACCAAAACTTAGATCCTGAGGTGCTCCTCTTGACTCCAGCAGCAATTAAATCTTTGCATCAGACTTAACTCGACTGATCTGTGGAGCAAAAAGTCTTAATTGACTGATGGAGGATAAAGACTCGATTTAAAGGACGCTGCTACACATTAGGAAGCTGTTGCTGTACTGTAACTGTCGAGCCAAGGCAAAGAGAAAGCAGCCAGCAATGAAAGTGTTGGTATGTTTGTACAGTAACTCGCATTCAGTCATTCTGGATTATGTGCAAAGGGAACAAGTATGAGCTTAATGACATACATATACCTCATGTCTGCAAAGAAGACGATTGGCACAGTTATTTTGCAAGAAAATCTGCCAGAAAACAAAAGCTGTCTTCCACTCCTTTAATGGCCTCCTGGAATTTCGGCTCAGAGCTGCATTTATTGGTCTTAGTAAAAGACAGAGCTTCTGTGTATCATGACCATTTGTTAGCAATCGCATTGGCAGGCACAAACGAAGTTAACTGGATATAAAAACCAATATTTACACTTGTATTTTTGTGACTTTGAAAAATAATATGATGTTTGACAAACCACAAGAACAAAAACAAGCATGTATCATAAAATGATCTGAAACGGAACTTTTATTGAGTTTAATCAGAAAAGTTAGCCCTGTGTTTGGTACACACGAAAGAAAACTTAATGGAAATGACTGAGGAAGGAAAATCCTCCCATTTCTAATTCATTCCCACAAAAACTAGAAGCTCTTGAATAATCTTCTGCTTTAGTATTTACCTGTTTTGATTTTACTTTACTTTTTTTCTTAAATAAAATTTATTGTAAATGTTGGTGCTGATTAGATATAACAAGTAAATACACCCTTATGGACTGGGGCCTTTTTGAATGTTTGATATCCATATTTTTAGCTGCTAGGCTTTGCTTCTTTTTTCTTTTTTATAAATACATTATTTTCTTTATATTACACAATCATTCCATGACTAACCTGTGCCAGTCTAAATACAGACAATCCCTTTACTTTGAGTCGCTGTGATGGTTGCACAGTTCTTTAACTTTCTGAGTTTTATTCCATGAAAAATGGCATTTTCACAATGTGCCAGAGTCCAGTCTGTCAATGATAAATGTGTGTGTGGTTCCCATGACAGTACAGTTACTGCTACTACTACTGCTCAAGCCAGTGCTTCATGAAATGTGCAAACTGCTCCCCCTGGCGGATTGTTGGGGAATTCTGTCACATGAAATTGTTTCCTTTAAAGACTTCTCACTCTGCTGTCTGTAAAGGGTGCTGTACAGACTTAAAAGTGACGTGCTGCTTAAAAAACAACAACTTTTTTTTCCCAAACTCTTTTCAAACAGTTTGATTTGTTAGACAATAATTTCTGGTACGTGAAAATGCACTTCATTTTAAAATAAAGCCGTTTTCTAATGAAAAGTCTCAATACTGGATTATTAGCATTCTTAAAAGTGGGATTTTTTTAGGTGAATGATATGTTCATTCAGGTAGGCTGTATGGTGGTGCAGTAGTTAGCACTGTTGCCTCACAGCAAGAAGGCCCCCAGTTCAAGTCCCAGCTGGGGGACTTGAAACAGAATCACCAATGGGGACCTTTCTGTGTGGAGTTTGCATGTTCTCCCCATGCATGCATGGGTTTTCTTCAGGGACTCTAACTTCCTCCCACCATCCAAAAACATGCTTCATAGGTTAATTGGTCACTCTTAATTGACCTTAGGTGTGACAGACTGGCAACCTGTCCAGGAGTGTCCCCTGCCTTCACCCATGAGTGGCCAAGGTTAGGCTCCAGCAGCCCCATGACCCTGAAAGGGCCAAAACAGTATAGAAAATCAATTAATTTATAAGTAAAATGAATCGTTACATTTTTTGCACAATTTTTCCACAGAGAATTGTGAACCAGCAGTGCACATTTGAGTAATCTGAGATTTCATGCCAGTATGCACTGCAATAATCCCTGCAATCTTTTTCTATTTACCTTATGTAAATATAAAGAACCCTAACTTCCTGCTAAGCCAGTTTCATCAGTGTGATTCCCCACTTCAAGTCTCGTGTCAGTTGTGATGGATTTCTTTCTGCTTCTTAGGCTGTAATAACAGAATTCGGACTCTTCCTGATATCATGTCCATTCCCACCAGTGGAATGGACATGATTCATTCTGGATGGCTTTATTCTGCACAAACTTCAACTTGGGTATGTTTTTGAAAAAAAAAAGGGACGGTAGAAACTTCCTATGATAAAAGATTATTGTAAAGGTTCCAGGTCTGTTTATCAAGACACTGTCAAACAAAAATCAGCTTGTGTGGTCAACTGACAAAAAAATGACTCAGCACAACATTCAAACAACTTTTACACCATCAGTTTCCATGCTGCCCCTGCGACAGACTGGCGACCAATCCTGGGGTGTCCCCTGCCTTCGCCCATGAGTAACCGGGTTAGGCTCTGGCAGCCCCATGACCCCGAAAGGGATAAAGCGGTTCAGAAAATGAATGAATGAATGAATGAAGTTTCCATGCTCTCTGTGTTGTTCTGTCAGATTAAAGATAATGAAGTGAAATTAATCTGTGATTAATCAAAGGTTTCTGTACTCATGACCAAAAAACAGTCTGATTTTATCCACTGTCAAGAACAATTCAAGAAGACAGAAGTTTTTTTTGACTGAAACATAATGAGATGACAACAGCTGGCATATATCCTCATTTTTTACCTTCTTGCCTTTCAGCATTCCAGTCGGCTATGCATATTGACTGTCACTAACTCAGCATTCTAAGCTACTTGTATGTCGCCCTACAATTGTACTGGTAAAGTATGTAGTTTATTCATAAAATGTTTGTTAGAAAACTATACCTATCTAACCTTGAAAGGTAGTTAATCGATAATTCATGCTATTTTGACTAATCTGTCAAATATCTTCAGTGCATGTGAGCTGACTTTTTAAACAAAAGTTAATTTTTTCTCTTTATATTATTTTTGTCTTGAACCCTCCTGTTGTCCTCATATTCTGTTTACACCTTGTGCCCTCCTGGTCAAAATTACGTGTCTTCATTAAACCCCTGATATAAACAGCTCACTTACATTTTTGAACACCAGCTCTTATTTTGTCTACAGAGGCAACATGGAAGTCCCCATAAAGTGTGTAAATATCTATATTTTTCCTCTTCACCTGGCAAAAAGGCTGGATTTATTCAAGACACCACTCATTGCTATGATACTGTCAGTTGTATTTTATTTTATTTTTTTACTGCATGGACGGTAAGCAATATTTGTTTCTTTTTTTTGGTTCTTTTTTTTATAGTTTATGAAAGAAAACAAATGTGCAAAAACCTGTTTTGAATTAATTTTTATTCCTCCCAATAAATCCTTTTTTTTTTTTTTTTTGCTAGAGAACAAAATTAGGCAATGTAGAAAACAAAATGGGAATATACTTTTGAAAACACTATTCAGTCAACTGAACAGGGTAGTATATGTTTCTTACACCTGCATCACACAGTGCTCTGGAAAGCAGAACTGACATCTCTTCCTCTTACTTGCCGCCACAGGGGCAGCTGGATCGTCAGGTTGTTTAGGAGATCTGGCACTCTTTTCGTGGCTACAAGTTTATCACACATTGTACAGGTCTGGACTCATGTCAAATTGTAACAGTCTTCAGCAAGTGGGAAAGAATTTGAGTGGCATTTTGGAACAATAAATGGTCTTCCGCTCTTTACATGCCGTAGACCGAGCACAAAATGAAGATGTGGGTTGACTTCTTCCCTGTCTTCTTCCTCTGAGACGTCCTCCACTTCCTCAGTTGATTCAAAGTTTTCTGGATGGACATCTAAAAAAAAATAAAAACCTCTAGAACCTATTCTTCATTGTTAAAACTCATGGCTTCCACACACAGATAATTCATCTGCAGCATGTTTATAGTCTCTGGCCAATGTTGTCTCATTTGGGTCGAATCGAGGCCCCAGGCAGGTCAGTCTGTTAGAAAATCATCTGTTTTGTCTTGTTGCTACTGACTGATCAGAGACAGTTATAAAGATTCTTGCACTTTGTGACTGTGATTTCACCTCAATTTGTCTGTCTCATTTGGTCCCAACCCAATATTTGTAACTTCACAGCTTACATAGAAATAGGACTGAATGCAACAGTACATTCTTCTAATGTTGGGATCAATCTCGGAAAAGTCATCAAACTTCAAGTTGAAATATACTGCTAACGGAATTTCTAAATGTTTTTTTAACAAAGTGCTTGGTCATTTTCACCCAAAGACAACTGGGGGGTTTATAAACATGACAGCAAACCACCTGTCTTTTTGTTAGTATTTGCATTCTATGGTCACAGTGTGAAGGTATTAAAGTCTCTTTTTTAACTTGTGTACATTTTTTGGGTGTTGTAATTTTTTAATTTTGAGAGACAGGAAGATGATTGCTGAGACTTAACAAATTTCTTTTAAACCACAATTTTTTGCAGGCCATTTTAATGCATTTTCTCTTGTATGTGTTTGAGATGGAAAAGACACAAGAAACACACTTTGCTGATGTAAGGCTAACTCTTTTAGAGAATATTGAGCGCACATTTAAGCTTCGCTCACATAACTCTCAGATTTTAATAGAAATTGAAAAGAAAAAAAATGAATGATAAATCTTAATGAAAAATAGGTAGGAAGAGAGGAGGGCAGTTGTGTCTCAAACCATCCATGCCACATAATTTTGACTCTGATGAATTAAAGGAAATTACTGCAAAAGCAAACAGTGTATGCATTCCCCGAGGTATCATTTATCACCTCCTGATCTGTCAGGCTACTTAGTCAATTATTGCCCATGAATTAATCCATCTTCAGTATTTCCATGAGGCTAACAGTGGTTGCCACATGGAAGAGGTAATTCATCACAGACTGACCACTGGGAAAGGGGAATAACATCTACCTCAAATTATGTTTTAAAACTTTCTATCACAATGTTTTTTGAGCAAACTTGCATCTTTGCAAATGATTGACTATAAAAGACATTATAGTTTCAATACAAAAGGGGCATCTTGCTTGGTTACTTAGATACAATTCGCACAGTGAACTGGCATAGATGTCCTAGTTTTTAAATTAATTTTCTTTCTCTGTATCAAAGCAGATGGAAAATTACGCGGGAAAAAACGCTTCAAAGTGGCGCCGTTTCCAGTGGTACCTGAACGCACCATATGATCCAATCAGAAAAGGAGGAAAAAAAACTGTCAACAGGGCCTCGCCTTCCGTGACGTAAGGCTCACGCTACGGTGCGCCATTTGTGACTAGCATAAAAAAAGCGCGGACCGACGAGATAACCGCAAAAACATGGGTAAGAGACACTCGTCGCTTGATTTTGTGAAGCCAATACAATAGAGCTATATTTAAGAAAGCAAAACTGTAATACGAGTGGTGTAAGGGTGAATTGTTTGCTCTGTCGGGAAAACTGTATCTCTGATAAACGTTAGCATCCTTTTTGGGCCTCTGTGCTGCCGTCGTTTTCCAAGCCTTGAAGCAGTTTAGATCCGCCTCCGTCTCTGTCTAATTGGCTCTGCTTAGTAGAAGAATCACTTTGATTGGACGCGCTGTGTGTTTGTCAAAAGAAGTCGAAGATCACGTTGCTAGCTAGCAAGTTAGCTGCGGTATGCAGCATCTAGAGGGGTTCTTAATTCGTACCGGTGCTCAGGTGTTGAACTTTTATTCCTGAGCGCTGACTTTTCCTTCTCTTTGCAGCTGGGGATGTTTGTCATTTTCGCTGCAACGTTTTGTGTGCTCTTTCAACGTGTTTGGCCAACTTTTACCCCACTTCTTTGGCTAACATTTGACAGTTTAAGTGGCATTCGTTTAATAAGAGCACAATGTAATGGAAAGACCCTTAAAACGAAAATATTTTCAGTTTTGCAAAGTCGTGTAACCGGATTTGTATTTAATTGCAATCAACATATGCATATTGTAAATAATGATGTCGTTCTTTGAGTTTATTCTAACCATTCTAATTATTATGTCATTCTATCGTCTATTGTATTTGTCATTCTAGTTTTTATTGTTAAGACAAGCTAATATTTAACGTTTGTTCAATATAAAGCTCACAACTTCAGCAATGCCCCACTTAGGGGGTAAAAAGGCAATGTAAAATAATGGTGGTTAACATCAGGTTTACATTGTAATAAAGATACCCAACATATTATTTAGAAAATATATTTTTGCCTCTGAGAGTAGACGTAATATTTATGTATAATGTCAAGATCCAGTAGGTGATTGGTATGTTATTTTTCAAAAATGTTATTCCTTATTTCCTTCATCTAATTTGACCAAAAAAAAAGAAGCTTACTTTACGAATAATCAATTACTTTGGATAAGATTATTCCATACGACAAGACACTTGTGCCTCAAACTGCAACCCAACATGCAAAGTGTTTTCATGTTTTTACTGTGCAGGCATGGCAAGTCAGGATCTGCATTATTTTTGTCACCATGAATTATTTAGAAAATCCTGCTAGCACAGAAAATTAACAAAACATTTTTAAATAGAGCACAACTGATTGCATGAAACTTCTACGTAAAAGAGACGTATGTTTCCAATGATCCTAGTAAGATGGGATGCGTATAGTTAATATAATAATTAAAATAGAAAAATAAAATTTAGCTTAGCTAGCTATTGTCTAACATTTTTTCACATTTTGAAATACGTTCTGTCTTTTTTTGTGTATTGTGAAAGCATCTCTCCTATATATTTATTCCAGTTGTTTTTGGTTTGAATTTCAAATTTGAGGTTAAAGGCAGGGACTCCTTAGGAAGAATAATGTTTGGTACAGCATAACTCTATTCTTCTGTGTTGCAGGTAGACAATAGATGTCCAAGGTGTTGCAGATATTTGGAAAATGCATAACAAAGTATACTTTGAATTTTTTTCAGTGAGTTTAAGTTGATTTTACTATACGCATAAACATCTGACTTCTCAATTATACTAAATTACATGTAATTTACAGACAACATTTCTCTACTTATCGTCTTTTTTGTGTAGTTCTTGTATCGTGAAAACATTGGTCTTAAGTATGTGAGGCTTCAGGGTTAAAAAGGAAACCAACGCATATATTTCATCTTGTCATAATAGGTTAAAGGAGGGACGAAGGCTAAATGAGCTGAAGAAGAGCAGGACCGCTTACAGGGAAACTGCTGATTCTTCCACTGCTTCCTCTGGGAGTCCTTGAAGCTATGTTTTGATGGGGCTCAGGTCATTTATTGATAATAACAGAGATAATGGCTGTGCAGAAAACATATACATTAACAAATCATTAAAAATTGCTTTAGAGCTGCATTAGGCAATTACCCCTTATGTGCACAAATTGGTTGTCGGTATAGTTATTTTCCTAAAGAGAAACTTTAGTGTTCTTTTAATTTCTAATTTAAGCTATCTATAGAGAAACTTTGTAAATTCTCTGAGAAAGTCCCTCCAGTCAACAGATGCTTCGAACAGTAAGAAGCTGAAAACAAGTTTTCAACATTTCTCTACATTTGTAGCATTACACAAGTAGATGTGGCAGACATAGAGTTAACAGTGTAATGATTGATTAATAAGAAGGCTTGTGTTTTAGACTTTTTTTGGTGTAAATTTCTAAAAAAAAAAAAAAAAGACCAAACACAAATCTAAATGACATGTTATTGGAAAATAAAAATAAATAGCAGTATATATACTGAAAGGAAAATGAAATAAATATAATTTGGTTCCATCATTTCGGGAATATTATGCAGGGTTTTCTATGGATAGTTAAGAGTTTTTCACTTTAATTATTTCAGAAAGAAAAAAAACTTCCACGAGGTTCTGGTTGGCCAGTGCTATTTGTCTCTCAAAATTCCAAAATGGTTTCTGAAATATGAAGGAGTTATTACTCATAAATATTTTCACAAAATACAGACACCATATTTAAAAGCTGGTGATTTGATAGGATTTTATTTTTTGTATATGAAGCCAACAGCAATTTTTGCAGTAGTGGTTTGTGGTTTTGAACAATAGATGGCGCCATTTCCTTGTCCTTGAAAAGCCAAAGTGTTCATTTGCAGTGCTACTTTCTCAGATGTTTGTCTTTGAACTCTCCAAAACTTTTTCTCTTTGTTTACCTCTTCAGGTTTTTGATTCAGAAGGAGTAAACTGAATGTCAGCGCCGGGCCAAACCAAACCAGCTTATGACATGGCAGAAACACAAATGTTAGTAGAGGAGGAAGCTGAGTGCAAAGAGTCTCTGACTGACAGCAGTGAGAAGGGGCAGCTAGTCAATGTGGAGATGGAGGAATCTACAGGTGACTCTGCAAAAAGAGCTGCTGAGGCTGAGGAAGCAGATGGTAAACTGGTGATGAGGTCAGAGCCCGCACATGCAGAAGGAGATAACGTGTGCACAGTCTGTGGTTTCTCAGCCAAGTACCCAAGATCACTCAAGATTCACCATGCACGAAAACATGGGAAGAACTCTGAGCAAACTCCGAAGGCTCCTGAGCAAAATCCAAGCACTTCTGATGTGAGTCCAACTGACATCCAACAAGAAGCCGTCTCAGAGAGAGAAAAGGATGGCAGCGTTTTACAAAAAAACGATCCTGACAAATTAAACTCAGCATTAAATAATGATGGTACAGAGATTAGTGTACCTAAAAAGAGAAGCAGTTATCAAGCACAAGACAAGCAATGGACGGTTCAAGAAGAACCACTCCATACCCAGGAGAGAAGACTGAGCAAGAGAATCCCAAAACCCAAGATTATTCATTCCTGCAACTACTGCGGGCAGGAATTCAGAGACAAGTCTCCTCTTGATGTTCATGTCCAGAGATACCATACCAAAGATGTCCCGTACACATGTGAGTATTCCCTGGGTTATTCTGCAGTTTCAAATCCACAAAAACATGTTCAAACTTGGTTTAGATTTCAAATGAGCAAACATTTGGTTAAAGTGCATCTTTGAAATGTCTTTCAGTTGATGCTGATGAGAATGCGAGCGAGAAAGACGATGCCAGCAGTCAGGTTGACGATGCGAAGGAGAAGCTGACACAAGTGGCGCCCAAACATCTCAGCAGGTTCCAGATGAAGTGTGTGAGCTGTGACTTCAGGGTTGGCAATGCCACGGTGCTGGAGAAGCACACTCGCGTCAAACACCCGGACCTGAAGTGGTACCGCTGCAAGCTGTGTAACTTCTTTGCGGCCACATCTGAGTGGATGGAGGTTCACTTGGCCTCAGATGGTCACCAGCAGCAGCAGGAGGAAAAGAAGAGTCCTGCATCTTCCTCTTTTGAGACATATGTTGAGAGTGTCAGCAGAGATTGTGCTGAAGATGGTGGGGATGTGGATCAGGTAGTTGATGGAGAAAAGGGTTTGACAGAGAAAGAACAGGAAGATGACGAAGCAGCGGAAGCCAACATGACAGCATCAGGCAAGGAAGAAGATGGAGAGTTTGAGCCACCCAGGAAAAAAAGAGGGCGACCGAAGCAAGGCTCCTCTACCACATGTGGACACTGTGGCCTGGTTGTGTCCAACGCCACCAACCTCAGCGTTCATATTCGTCGTAAACACAGCAAAGAGTACGGTTACAGCTGCACTCTGTGCAACTACAGCTGCGTGACTAAAGGAGACATGGATCGCCACTGTTTCACCAAGAAGCACATTAAACGAGCACAGGGGGGTTCTAACAAGCACCCCGACTCGTGTCACATTCAGTCGTCATTGCTGGAAGCCACGGCTACACAGAATAGTACCACACAGAGCACAGACGGAACTCGGGAAGCAGAGGACACAGTTGTCGAAGAAGACAAAGTAGAGGAGCAGACTCAGTCCGATGTGGCTCAACAGCAGAGCAAATATGACTCAGTGAACGCCTGCAGCCTCTGTGATTTTGTTGCTCAGTCAATTCCTTCCCTCCATCTTCACGTCAAGAGAAAGCACACCAAAGACTTTGAGTACGTCTGCCTGGCGTGCGGCTATTATGCCGTCACAAACAGGGAAATGTATCGCCATGCCAACACAGAGAAGCACAAACAGAGAAGTCAGAGATACCTGGAACTGCAGGGGGGCCAGCAACAAAAGGCTTCAGAAGTCCCCTTAAAACAGAGGGAGATCATGGAGCCTTCCGGGGAAAACTCTAATCCCGGCCCAGCAGATCCAATCTCTGCAGATGGGAAGGAAAATTGTTCCAACAATAGGGAAATCCACAATTTATCAGTATCTTCTTCTACCACAGAGACGGTGGTTACTGTGTCTACGGATGCAGATGAAAAAAACCCCATCGCATCTTCTGGAGTTGAACCAGACCCAACCAACCCAACCACTGAGCAAGCGGGGCTGCCTGAGGCCCAGCAGGCTTCTGGGGAACTTGAAGTAAATGAATCTTTGCCACAAGAGAGCACGGAGGAGAAGGGTGAAAATTTTGAAGAACACATGGATACAGATGTGATTGTAGACACACAAATGTCCAAAGCTCCACCATTTGATGCCGCTATTGTGTCTGTGAAGGACTTAAGTGTACAGGAGCATGCACCATCGGAAAGCTCTGAAAGCCCCCCCCCTGCTCCATGTTTAGGTACATCACCCTCAGACGTGTTACTCACCAGCTCTGTACATGTTAAAAGGCACAAACTTAAGGAAGTGAAGATCAGGGACGAAGCCAGAATCAGCATTTCTCGCATACGTTGTGAGGACTGTGGTTTCATGGCTGATGGAATCAGCGGCCTCAATGTCCACATTTCAATGAAGCACCCTTCCAAAGAGAGGCACTTCCACTGTCTTGTGTGCGGCAAGTCGTTTTACACGGAGAGCAACCTGCACCAACACCTGACCAGTGCTGCCCACCTCCGCAATGAGCAGAACAGTGTGGAAGAGTTGCCGGAAGGGGGTTCAAGCTTTAAGTGCGTGAAATGCACGGTCCGCTTTGAGTCAGAGCAGGACTTGTTTGTTCACATCAAGGAGAAACACGAGGAGCTCCTGAGGGAGGTCAACAAGTATGTGCTGGAGGACACGGAGCAGATAAACCGCGAGCGAGAGGAGAATCAGGGCAATGTTTGCAAATACTGCGGCAAGGTGTGTAAGAGCAGCAACTCTATGGCCTTCCTGGCACACATCCGCACACACACTGGTAAGCAACTTCTTTTATTAACTCAGTCATGCTTTCTGTCTGCTGCAGTCTTAGTGCCAACTGCTTGAAAATATATCACGAAGGAGAAATTAATAATTGTGGAATTTTACGATCCCAAGTCCCAAGTGAGCAATATTGGAGCTTACATGGATCTAGTTGTCTGTAGGTAAATGCATTGGAATAGAGCAGAGCAGGGAGCTTGTGGACCACCCAGTGTAAACTCAATTTTTTTCACCTGCTCCTGATTCACAGCGATTCGAATAAAGAAATGCTCAGAAATGCAATTTTAATCTTAATTTTCTTCATACCCTCCATCCTCAGAAAAAGGCCACAAGAACATGTTAAAAACACCCAAAACACTATTTTCCTTGGAGCGGGTCTTTAACACAAAAGGGACTCTAAACTCTGTTGTAGATCAGACAAGTGAACTCTGGTCAACTTGAGAAAAAAGCACTCTGATGCAGTTGACATGGGTGTAAAAGCTGATGGTTTTTCTGTCACCAGAAAGCAGAAGCAAACCAAAAGCAAAAAGCTCTAAATGTGTGCTTCATTATTAGTAAATAAAAAAAAATAAAACTTGTCACAGTGCAAATCTGAAAAGAGGGAAATCACCAAAAACATTTTGAGGTATTTGGTTGGTTATAATGGTGCATTAATAAGGAGCAGACTTTTATAAAGACATGATGGTCTGACAGCTAGCAACACTATTCTTTTTCTTGCTTTTTTATTTCTTGGGATGGGAGCTCGCTTTCCCAAGTGAGCATTTGTTGAAACTGTTCAGGTGGTTTGGTCCATTTCAGCTTTTTGGTTCACTACAAAGGGTACTGTGTGTAAGAAACCAAACTAAAGATATTATCCTTAATAGCAGTCTCTGCCTATTTAAATTGAGTTGATAGGACCATCTCAGTATGAGAACAGTACCTGACCAAGTGACCCAATCATAATACTACCCCTGCAGGCCATGCAGACTCCAGAACAGACGCTAATAGGTGCATTAGTTCATCTGCCGGATACACCTTGATTTAGGAATGTAGTATTTCTGGAATTTCAGATGAAATAACCTGTCTGCATTGCTCGAAGAGTCACATTTTTGTGCTTTTTTTTTGCCAACTATCACCTTGATTTTATTGAGATGTAAAGTTTTAAGTCTTTGACGTTTTTTTAGTTTCATTATCTTGGTCTCTTCACACTGAGGTGATGGCAATATTCTGAGATTCTCAACTGAATACTGATTTATAGTTTTTCCAATATTGTTTTGTGTTTACATTTTTTTCTGTGTCAGTGATCTTTCTTTGTATTTAACCTTTTTTTTAGCAAAGGTCATTCTCAAAGATACACTTTCACCCCATCAATCCAGGGTTTTCGTTGTGTTGGACATTTCCTGAGAAGAATTCAGCATTTTTATCAGCCTCTTTTTGCTATTTGCCTGATGCACTCCAAGAGTTTGACCCTTCTGAATCAGGGGATCAACTTTTGGACAACCACGTGTGTCTTAATGGTTGTTTAAAGAATTAGAGGCTACTTACTGCACCAGTTAGGATTAAATACCTTGTTACCTGATAAAACATATTAATGACTGCAGTGCTTTTCTTCTGGGAGGCTCTTACCTATTGGCTTAGTCAAATCCAGGTGGCTTCCTTTTTTCCCCCTTTCTGCTTTGTTTACACACATATGAAGAATTCACTTCTTTTAAAAAAGTGGCTTCACGAGATACATCAGAATGCATTTTATTTTTATTTTTATTTTTTTTTAGACTTACACTTTGACTGATGCCTCATTAATTGTGCAACCTGTGGTAACTGATACATGTTTCACTGAAAATCTGTAAGGAATAACGTCCTTTTGCGACTGTTGTGCCATTATGCCTTTGTTATTTGGTCTCGCAGTATTAAGTAGGGAGATACAGTCTCTTCTTTGCAGCCCAGGCTAATGTTTGGGCTACTATCTACTTCAGCCAGGTAATAGCTCTTTCACTAGAGGTGAAGGTAAAGACTGATTGAGCTTCAGACTAGCTGGAGAGATGCTAATGGAGCCCAGATTGGGATTTCCTGAGCAACGCTTGGTCAGAGACATGTGCGACTCATAATTGATGTGTCCATTACCAAGACTCAGTTGTAATTATAGTCAATAAGTCTCTGTAAATGTGTTAAAGCTTAGGCTAAAAGCATTGGAGGCCCAAAGAGAGGTGGGCTAATAATTTAAAATAATCAATGCAGACATATTCAAAGCCTCTAATTTCCCTTGTGTCTGTATGTCCATGTTTGTGTGGGCAAGCGCTCGTGGGCCTAGTCAATGTGTGTATATGTCAGCCTTCACGGCCAGCTGATTATCCTCAATCCATTAGGATTTATCTTGTCATTTATAATGCAAAGCAGGGCTGAGTTGGTCAGGGCTTGGGCTGCGAGATGTCCGGCAGGTTAAGAACACAGGGCGCTCTATTACTTTTCCCTGACCGTGTGTATTAATTGCTTTTAAAATCAACTTAATGCAGCAATGAGATGTGAGGGCGCCATCAATAAATGCCCCATCTGCCTCCTGTGGTCCATCCCCCTTTCAGTCTAAACTCTAATGGGACTTTAATTGAAGCCCGTGCTCTGCGTTCACGCCTTTATATGCGCCTTTTGCGTGTATGAAGTAAGTCGCCCTTGAAGAAGGAAGACGGTTCTCACTTTATGACTGAAGACTTGGAGGGTGTGCTTCCCTCTGGCAGTCCTTGCATGAAATCTCAGATACAACTTCCTCTGGTGTTTGACTTACTGCATTATCAAACATGTGCTGGTGTTTTATGCTGCCTTATGGCATGCATGAATTTCAGCAAAGGACGCAAATTATGACGCAGTAAACCATGCTGCTATGCTGTATATTTTGAGAATCTACACTAGAAAATTTTGAGTTAATCCTAGAACGATTTTACCATCTTTTTTTAAATTTTTTATTATTTTCTTGGCATGTTTTTTTGCAACCCTTTAGAGCTCGGTGAAAGTCGGTATTTCTCTTGCTAAACTCAAACTGCTTGAAGCTGTAGGAGTTGGACACTGCGATGCTGATGATTCATGGTTAGCACCACTCTCTTCTTATTAATGTTTGGTCGGTGCGCATTCATAACTTTATCTACTGTCATAATTCTTGAGTTTTTGAGGTCATTTACTTAGTGTTACTTAAGAAAATGGAGGCACCGACTCTGAGGTCCCAACAGATGGCTTCAAGTCAAGGACATAGAACGACTTGTCAAACGACTCACATTTTTGGATTTACCTCCATTTTATGCGGCAGAGTTATGGTCCTGTTTATGTTCAGGTTTTCTTGTTTGCGTAAAGCACTCATTCGGTTTTGACAACATGTACTAGTTGGTATTATTGCTAAGTTCTCCCATTACACTGAGTTATTTACCTTTTCTATGTTGGTCATTAATTGTGAGAGTTTGTTTTCAGGGCTGTGGAGCTGCACGGTGGGGGTCTGCCACTTCTGGAGCTGGGAGCACGTCCAGATCCTTTTAATTAAGACCTAGTTTTTATTCATTTGATTAATCAGTTAAATCAGGGGACGGTAGTGGGAGGCTGCACACAGATTTGTCAATTTGTCCCTTACAGGAAGCACGCACACATGCTTGTGTTTTGTCAATGAGGCTCCGACTGGAATTTGCATTTTGAAGCAAATTGGGCACTTTTTCACCGGAGCAGGTTGACTGACCTCAGACTGAGCCTTAAAGCAATGGACACACTTACCAGGCATGAATATTATCAGTCGGCATGTCATGTGTGTTTGCAACAACTATGAAGTGAATTTTATATAGCAGCAGATGGATTTTACCAACATCTGTTTTATTGATGATAGTATATATTAAAGAATATTGAATCATCACTATAACATTTCCAAAGTCTGGCCCGTGGGCCGGATTTCTAACAGCCCGCGGGCTCCTTTTGTAAAATCGATAGCATACGTCCCCCAGCACTTTCGATTGTAAACTGTACGATTTCTTGATGGTGGTTGGTTAGATTATGTTTTCATTTTCATCATGAAGAGGCACCAGCAGACGATACATGTTAACTGGGAATGAACGGTCTGAACATTGACAAACTGACAGTGACTTTGGTTGAAACATATTTAGATGCATTTGTTCCATGGGAAGAAAAGAAAAGTATGACACTGTAATAAAATAAACAGTAAGCAGTTCATTTAAATGTAACGTAAAGTAAAAAGTTAAAAGAATGTCAGGCCGAATGGTTGGCCCGTACACATTTCTGCCTCACCAAATCTGGCCCTCTGCGTGACATTTTTCGACACCCCTGACTTAGTGGCTTGAGAGCTTGGAGGTTTAAACTAAGTGAACATCAATTGTTGGGGTTTTCATGAATTAATTGAGTTGCATTACAGAACAGAAAGGATGTTTTCAGAGTTTAAACCAACTAATCAAGCAAAAAGTCAGAGTGTTACTTTAAAACTTTAGTCTTCTGTTGGTTATAGTTGTCTGACATCATTGTGGTAATAAAACAGAAAATATACATGTTGGTGAAGTTCTTCTATCAGGAAGATATCAGTAAAGATGCATTTGTAAATATAGATAAAGTAAATGAACTAAAAACAGGGTTAACATTTGAAAAACTTTAATTTTGGACTTAAATGTGAATTAATCATCGCAGGAGTTTGGAGAAAATTATGCATTTTTCTCCTCCTCAAATAGGAAGGCCAATGGTATGGCAGGAGTGTGTGTCAAGAACAAGACTTCAGTCAGGTTTTGTGTGCACGTCATGAAACATCGCATAAGGTTCTTGTCTCCACTCAGGAAATGAATTAGTCATTCCCTGTCTCATCTGGGATGGGAGGGAGCCACGTCGCCCCTGCATGGATGACAATATTAATTTAACATGACATCGCATTGATGGTCAATTTCAGTTTCAGGGAGGCTGTTTAAGTGGAGTGGTGGAGTATTAATGTGATAAGATGTGAGAACGAAGGGACGTTACATCTCTCTCCTCGCTGCCATGTTTCATAATCAGCCAGCCATCTGGACAAATCGGTTCCCCACACGCCTCTCTCTGTTTCTTCTCAACTTCAGGTTGCATGTGTCTGAGAGTGTGTGAGTGTGAAGGAGGGATGGTGATTGTCTTTCCTTCTGTTTTTTCCACGGGTGATCATGCTTTGGGAGTTTGATGCATTTGTGTGTGCGAGCAGGCTTTTGGAGCTTTGAGGTGGGATGGTGGGTGTGGTGTGACTCCCTTCATCTGTCTTTTTGTTTTTGTCGAGTGTTGATGACTTTTTGTGTGTGTGATTTCTCTATAGTAGGCGTGATTCAAATAGCTACTTTTAGGGGGAAATTAATTAATTCTTTCTTTTTTTTGTGGTTATGTTCTATATCTAAAAGCCTTTGTGACTGGACTCTGTAATACTCAGCAGGTAGATTCAAAATGAAGAAGCTGGTTTCTACCCCCACGCCCCACCACCCTCTGTCCCTTGTGTTTATGAGCCTTGTTAGCACAAGCTTGCCTTTCAATCTTCGTTACCGGCATAAAATTCGATGTGTCGTACTTCCAGCTCACAGCAAGTGAACCGTGTATGAACGAATTAGAAATCTACACAAAATTCTTAATCAAATCAGCCGCTGCCCCTAGAATAAATATTACAGGACGTCTTGGGATGTTCACTCACAGAGGGTGAGTGCGTTTGCTAAAGGTGTGTACGTGGGTATCATCCCAGGTTGCCGCTCACACCTGCATGTGGCACTGTGTCATGTTGGCCTTAATTTGCCTCAGTCTGCTGTCAAAATATTCATTACGCCTTATCGTGCGGACTTGTTTGATTTAGGTGAGGAAGAGCAGGAACGGGCAGGTTTTTTTCTAGAGATGTGCGAGGTTTTGCATGCAGTGAAAACCTTTGTACAGATGTTGGAAAATTCAAAATGGTCAGATCTAGAAGCATACGTAAAAAGATGTATTTTGCACATATTTTTGGGTTTTTGGCAGGAAAAGTGAGTTTACAGTGAATCAAAGTACTTCTACAGGATCCGAAGAAACAAAACAAACCAAGTTTTATTAAAGAGTTATGTTTACTGTAGTTTTTATAATGGAATATTGCTATTAGCAAGTTCAAGTGATGTAAGAACAACCAAATTATTTTTGTGATTTTTTAAGAGACTGCTTAACCTGTTTTCTTTTCTTAAACGCTTGCTTGTCTGCCTCCCTCATGTTTAATTTGAGTTTCCGGTGGTTTATGCATCAAACTGATAGTCCATGCATCTGCCCTCACTTCTCTGCTCTTAAATGATGGATGGCAAAGAGAAGCTTTGCCACTCTCTCAAATGCTACCCCGCCCTCTGGACTTATTAATGACAATAATTAGGAAGAAACCTCCCTGTGAAGCCCGCCAGAGTGATTAGTGCTTTAATGATGGAATGGGAGGGAGTGAGCGCACACAGAATTGATTTACGTATTCGCCCTGACCTTTGAAATCCAATTTACGCATCCACAGGCAAAGAAAGAGGAGGTAAGAGATGAAGGAGAGTGACAAGGATAGATGGAGAGTGAAAGAAGAGCTGCTTGGCACTTGAAGTGTGAAAGAAGTTTTATGGGGATTGAATAGGGGCCTAAGTTTGGGGATTTTTTTCCTCATATTGTGGCTGTGAAGCAGATTAAAGTAGTGACTCAGGGCTAATAAGAAAAAGCTCCTACAATCATAATTGCATGTATGATCTTATCAAATACTTATTCCACACAGAAATAACAGACGTGTTTTCTCAGAGTTTCTACTTCTTGTTTCTGACAGACGTTTTGATGCTTTTATTTTGTAGGATCTAAGCCTTTCATGTGTAAGATCTGCAATTTTGCAACTGCTCAGTTGGGAGATGCGAGGAACCACGTGAAAAGACATCTCGGCATGAGGGAGTACAAATGTCACATCTGTGGGTGAGTAAAAAAAACAAAAAAACATTCAAAAACCATTTACTGATAATTTGATTTCACATTTTAACTGGAGACAAAATGTAAGTTTTTGGTTTCACAAGTAAAAACTAATAAAAAGCTCGCTTTTGTCCATCAAATTCACTTCTACATGTGGTTTGAAAAAAAATGTGGAAAGTTCTGGTGGATCAAACTTCTAGATGAGTGGCTCATATTTATTTTAAAAGCACAATTTCAAAAAACTATTTTCAAAGAAACTGTTTACTTAAATAATTATTTTCTGTAATGGTCACCATTGTTCAAGTTGACAAATCAAATTGAGACTCCATCCAAATAGTCTCAGTCAATGGTTCTTGCCCCCCCCCATCAAGAGTGATCTGCTAATTATCAATTGTACGGCCCAATTTAAACTGCATTTGTCTCAGGCTAATTTAAAATTCAAGTCAATTAAACCCTGCCTGACCACAGCAGGAGAAGTTGGGCCTGTTTGCTGCTGAGGTGATACATTTTTGAAACAATTTGAAATTCCGTGATTTGATTTTTATATACATTTAATTAAAGAAATTAGAAAGGAAAAAAAAACTTTTTAATGAAACAGTTCGAGTCTCCTTAGTTTTAAGTTTCATTTTCTTGGTCCTCCAGTTGAGAGATCCCGTTTCAGCACAGTTTTTAGCTGTAGATGACCCAACTCATAGTGGACTGAAACGCTGCAAAGTACTTTACTCTAATGATATCCTCTTGTAATGGTATCACCCCTACCATGTTTGGTGAGTTACTGTATAGAGTTTTTATTCAAAAAGTATGGAAATTTACTTTACAATGTTCCCTCATGAATTGCTGGGGTTACGTTCTGAAAATACCTTGCAACAGGTACAATCCCTGAAGTAGAATTACATATTTTTTAAGGCTGTAAAACTCCTCACTACCCACTTTATAGGCATTTTATCTCAGACAGACATGAACATTTTCACACTTTTCTCTCTTGTTTTAACTCCTTAAAATTCAAACCTGCATGAAAAGTAAGTCCAGCATTATAGAATGGAAACAAAGATGTGATTGCAATCGAAGACTTATTTCTTCCTGTAAAGGAGACCTCGCATGGAGGAGGGAAATTGACACGGTCAACAGCCAATCAGGACGCAGAAAACTGTTATGAATACGGTTACAAAGATTGTTACAAAAAATACTGTTACACCAGAATACTGTTAAAAAGTATGCAAAACTACACCACAAAAAAATCACCAAAAAATCAGGACAGAAATACAGCAAAGGACCACTGTATTGTCAACATCTCTAAAATGCGTTCCACTGGCTGGTAAAATTGTTTTCACTTTTGGCTGAATTTGTGAAATTACAGTCAAACCTTATTCTGGTAAAACAAAGAATGTAAAACTCTATCGGTTACCATTAAGTTCATGTTTTTGTCAGATCACTCTACAGAATGAAAGTCCAATGTCTCCACATGTTCAATTATGTTTTTTCCATTTTTTAGAGAATGACTCTCACTATGGTTTTCAAAGGAGTTCTGAAGCCTCCCCTTTCTGTGTCACATCAGGGATTGCTTCCCATTCAGTCTCTGTGTTTCCTTGAATTAGCCTTTCCTTGTCTGCTTTATTTTGTCAGAAACAAAGGGATTTCTTGATAAAGTCAATTTGACATTTTTCAAGATAAATTTATTTGGTTATTTATCATTAAAAAAAATGGTTCGTTCCATTTTTAGAGCATCATTTATTCGTTATGTTTTTTTTTTTCACCACCACTTACAGTAGTACCTTTACATTTATTTATGCCAAATATTACACTTAGAGTATAAACTGCAAACCAAGACTATTAAATGAAGGAAAATGAAAGACAATCCATTTTTATTGTCTTTAATGTGAGCAGTGTTTTGCTTTTTATTTAAGATAGATCCTATATTACATTTTTACTATGTATTCATTAAATATGGGGTTAAAGTATAGATTACTTACAATCAATCTTTAAAGTTTTTCTGCAACTTTTTATTATAAAAAAGATTTTAAGTTACCAATAAAAGTTCCATTTATGCTTATTTAAATTATTTATATCAATTTTTAAAATAATAATACATATAATAATATATATAATAATTTAATAATATAATGATGTATAAGAATGTATAATAATATAATAATGTATAATAATATAATAATAATATTAGGTATAAAGTTATTTTTGAATCATTTTGATCAAAAATTGAATTGATTCCTCAGAGATGATATTCAGAAAATTCAAATTTCCAGAAAAAAATATGGTCATAGTAATATGTAATTGATTAACTTATTAGTTGATTCTTTTTTCTTAGGGAATTAATGAATAATGAGAGCTGCAAGTTCTCATTCACTAGAGCTTTTTTCTGAAATTGTGAAAATTATATTTAGGATCTAAAACATTTAACTGACATCTAAGAGAATGTATTTCTTCAAGCTTAGCCTCTTTAGAAATAACAGTGTGGTGTGGTTCATTTTTCACAGGTGTTTGTTTTGAGTCAAATGTGCTAAAAATGAACGGAAAGTTTATACAGACAAGAATGTGGCTGTAAATACTTAGTGGTGCAGCTCTGATCACAGCTCATTTTACCCCCTGCATGTGGAGCATATGTTGTGCTGAGTTCTGCTCCTTCCCGCCGTGGACCTCCCTGCCGCAGCGCCATGTTCAAGCAAACGTGTGGAGCTGTTGAACATGCATTCAGGGAATACGGGAAATTGTGGGGTTTCTCATCCTTTTTCCGCCAAACTTGTTCAGGTGCCTGTCTGCGGCGATGAAGGCATTTACCGTACAGAGTTAGGGGTTTCTGCATCTGTGTGATTCTGAGTCAACCGTTCCGTTTAGTGCAGTGGCAGGGGCTTTTCATGCTTTCAAAGCTTAGGCAGAGCAAATGCGAGCATTTGCTGGCTCTGATGTTCACAAACATATTACAGCGCGAGCAAACAAGCTTTGCTTCAAACACAACTTCTTCTTTAATGAGAGGAAAAGCTCATGTTTTACAAGCCTCCCCCTTCTTCCCTGTGCTGCAAATGTGTTGGGTTTTCCTTGCACACACGCTCACACACACGTGCAGTGGAAGCAGTTCTCCAATATGCTTTTAAATGGGACTACTAAATACAGCCGCTGGTTACACAAATCATGTGGATGCAGGAGCCGTGCGCTGCCAGTGCCAGCCACCGGTGACAAATCGGCCCTGTGTGCGCTTTCAGGACTGACTGATCACCAGGCCGTCCCTCCTCTTGACTAAAGAGCGGCAAACACAAAGAAACCCCCAGAAACACCCTCATTAAGGCCAGAGCCATACATACACATAACCTGCTCCCCTTCCCAAACTTCTCATACGCCCTTAATCTGAATCTAAAGTGTGCTGCTAATGGGGGGCCACAACTCACTCATAATACGATTGCCTACTTTGTTTGGGAATAACTTGGAAAAGTGAGATTATTGTGCGATTAAGCTGCGTCTGTGGACGCTCACGGAAAGGCAACATTTTGTTTAGCAGAAAGTGTTTGGTGGGAAATCTCGATTTATCATGTCAGTTAACACCAGAGCAGGTTTTTTTTCTTTTCTTTTTTTCACAGTACAGCATTGATCTATTTCCAGTGCACAGACTCTCTTTTGCATTCATGTGGCACACTTTCAAAAAAACTGCTCTTTTGTTTGGGATCAGCGGATTGTTTTTGCGTGTTTACTTTATTTTCTTTATCCCTAAAGTAAAAAAAAAAAAAAGAAAAGAAACCTTCCTTACCATCGATCGCTGCGTCTCCCCCTCTTAAAGTTTCAGGCTGGAACATGGTCTGGAATCTGACTCCATGAATGAACGAATGCGCTGCACCTCGGCTGTCTACCTCACTTTAACCATAGCTTACCACCGCCAACGCTCTCTCCTCTGGGGCTGAAGGAGGGGAGGGGGTTTGATAGTTAAAGATCATATTGTTTTGGCATTTAATTAACAAATGCAAATGTAAGGCCAGGACAGACTGGAGCCCCTGACCACACTGCCAATCAAACCCAACTGTGCTGGACAGTGTCTCACAGCCACTTTATAGACCCACTCCAATGAAAATGGTGTTTTTGGTGTTTTTAACATGTTCTTGCAGCATGTTTCTCATGATGTAGGACATGTATAAAGAAAATTAGGATTAATTAATGAAAATTACAATCTCATTTTATCCATCCATCCATTTACTTCTGCTCATCCGGGACCGGGTCGCAGGGGCAGCAGTCTAAGCAAAGATTTTTTTCAGGTCGTGACTCAGAAGCAGACAATAAAATACTGTTTGAAAATGCTTGTAGCAGTGACGTAGGTGCTACAATCGGTGGGCCACAAGCTCCCTGCTCCACTCCTGACGCATCCACTTGCAGACAAATAGATCCGTGTACGTCTTTGTTTTCCTTGTCTGAGCTGGGATCTGGCTCTAAGCTGTACAGCTGGATAGCTCCAATATTGCTCGCCATTTTTGCTGCACCAGTAATTTTAGGTTGGAGTCGTAAAGAACTGCAAAGCTAAGGTCACAAATACAACTGCCAATGGGAAGGCATCAGCAGAATTGTCAAAATTTCATGCCGCCGCTCAATTTTTAATTTGATCATTTTTAAATCGTTGCCGTGGTCTTGAATGTAGAGTCAGGTGTGCAGAATGTCTCGCTTTATTTTAAACCCCCGGGTGGTTGGCGGCCGGTGGATGATGTGGATGGCTGCCATCCAGAGACATTTACACGTCGTCCAGTCAGAGCTGCTGCCGACCAGTGATCCGAATGTGCCTGCCTAGCTGTCACCTCATTTCGTGATGGCATTGTCCCCACTGGACTGCTACCGCACGACCTTGAAATGTGCCCAGGCGGCCACTATGTCAACTTTCAGATAAAATCATCCGTTCGCTAGTAACATTGAAAACAAAATTTAAAACCTTTGTTGCCATCGCGTGGCATGTAAAAATGTGACTCCTGCCTCCCGATTACAAATGGTGCCGCTTGTCCACTTGCCGAATTTAATGAAAACCTGCATTTCGGTTTCCTTGCAGTGGCATTTTAAAAATATGTGACCGGAGTCTAAGCTAGCTGGAGATAGTGTAAACCATGAGACCTTGGGAAATGAGGAAAGGCTTAAAGATGGATAGGGAAAGATAAATACTTTTCCGATCGCTAGGGAATACTGACGGTCCCACCCACAACTCGGTGGCAAATTTCTGTTAAACTACTGCTGCTCTGCAGAAACTAGGTCCTAGAAAATGACACAGTTTTTTTGATTTTGGCATAATCACAATTAAAAGACCACTGGGAACGTTTTACAAAAGATCTGAAGATGATTGGAGTGGGACTTTCAAGTCTTTTTCTTAGTTTCCGTACATCTACATCAGCTCATCTGCAGTTCCACAAAGCTGTCTGCTCCCTTTTGCTCTTGTTTTTGAAAAGACTTATTTGTCTTATAGAACTCTTGAAGTGTGAAAAGCCCAGAAAAACACAAATTGGCCGTTAGCGTAGAAGATAAGATTTCTCATATTTAATTGGTAAAAAAAAAAAAAAACAAACAAAAAAAAACAGGGAGACGGCAGATTCTAGCATTTCCTTCTGGTATGTTTTGTCCACCATGGGGTGTATTTAATGAGCCTCCTCTTCCTCTCCTCCATCATCGAGCAGAAAGGCCGTGGATTCAGCATTTCCAGCCTCCCGTTCTCATTTCCTCCCCAAAGATGCAACGGACATCCAGTGCCGTTGTAGCTGTTAAATTATGGATAAACAGTCTAAACGCTTTGAGGCATTGGTTTAATATCTAAGCTTTGGCCTAAGAAGCATTAACACTATCACGCACAGTCCTCTTGTGGACCGCCGTTTTATGATTATGGGTCAAGAGCTTCGCCTTTCCGAACGTCACCTGAGAAGCTTCAAAATAAAAAAAAAAATAAAAAAAACTTTGCAAAGCACTAAAGTTTGTCTACTGCGATGGTGTTTTTCTCTCCTCCCCCTCTTGTCCTAACGTTGGAAAGAGTATATATAGTCCTGATTTCATGTAGGGTGTTGCGTGTGTGATTTGACTGTTAACAGGATGGGGCTGGCTCATGTCAGGGTTTTTATGTCCCCCCGTCTTGTGAGATTGTCTGGTCTGTTCCCAGAATAGCCCATCAGTTCCGCCTTGTGTGGCTCATCCGCTGTAATGTGCCTTAATGCCCGGGTCTGTATGAGTAGTGTGAGGCCTGGCAGTGACAGTGGAGGAGCATCTTAGCTTGCTGCTTATCCAGAGAAAGCCGTCACTTAAATCAGCCTCTCTATTGTCTGTCCACACCCCTCTCCTTCTCCCCTGACGTGATTCTCTATAATCCTCGAACCCATTCTCGTTAGAAGTCCCTGAGAACTATTTTTATGTTTTTTTTCTCTCTTCCTTCCATTTAAACATTAATGGTTGTTGCAGATGAAGAGAGGGATCCCTATGAGGATGATTATAATGTCACTCCACTGATCTCCCGCCGCCCCGAAATAATTGTACATCATCACTTTGCAGCGCGTCAGAGGGACACGTTGGTGGCGTGCAATTAAAACCGCAGAATATAACACACCAAATTACTGCCTGTCAGGCCTGTGAACAACATGCGCGGTATTTGAGTTACACTTAATCATCACGTACATTAGTGATTTTGCTAAGATCTCCTTACCCCGCCCCCTCTGCTAATGCAGCAGGCCTGTGAAACAAACTACTTCTTGCAGGCTGCTGAGGGATTGTGTCATGTGATATCAATGCTCTGCGCATTTAGGTTTCTGAAAAATCTGTTTGGCCTAAATGGTTTTGCCATGTTCTACTGGAAGCAAAGAAAAAAAACCCAGATATTCTGAATCATGGGAGGCGTCTAAACCTGCAGCACCTCCAAGATTATGTTTTATCTCTTTTGCAGAGGAGTCAGCCGCAGTACAAGTGGAAAAAAACACATCTATGTTTGGACAAATAGCTGTTGAACTTTAAACTTTATTTCTGAGTTAATTAATAACACAAACTGCATTCATTGTGCAAAACACAGTGACATCATACAACCCGTCTGGCTTCTTGCACTGACGTTTTTGTGCTTAAACGATTTATTTGAGTAACATTCAGAAAAGAAAAGTTCACTCCAAACTCTGTTGGAATGTTTAAAAGTAGAAAATTTGCAAGCAGTGGACCTTAAAAAATTTAGTTGGCGTAAAAAGTAAAAAACTTTTCTAGCTTAGATTGCAGAAATTCATTCAAAAATGCTCTTTACGGTCATCTTTATCTATTCAATTTGACATTTGAACATTTTTGTAGTTTTAAATGTTTTTTATTTGAATCCAGATGTGTTTGCTCTCTTTCTTAAATTGGAAGCTAAGGACTCAGGCTTCAAGCTTTGATTGAAGTAACACTTTTGTTTAAAGCTGTCCTAACAAACTACTTTTCAAGTGGCGCAAGCTTAAAGTCCCACTCCAATCGTCTTTTGATCTGTTTTAAAGTGTTCCCAGTGGTCTTTTAATTATGTCATTTTTAGCCAAAATCCCTAAACCTGTGTTGAAAAATGAATTAATTAGAAATTCACCTATAGGAGTTGTGGGAGGGACCATTGCCGGAGCAACCCCGTTCCTCCCTCCTGTCATCTGTCTGTTTATACGCTCTTCCACTAGCTTACGCCCCTTCACAACCCCAACCTTACATTACTGGTGCAGCAAAAATGGCGAGCAATATTGTAGCTATCAAGCTGTACAGCTTAGAGCCAGATCCCAGCTCAGACAAGGAAAACAAAGACGTACACGGATCTATTTGTCTGCAAGTGGATGCATCAGATTGGGGCAGAGCAGGGAGCTTGTGGCCCACCAATTGTAATTTCTCCCCCACAGCTACAAGCTTTGTAAAACTATATATTTTTCATTTGCTCCTCATTGACAAGAATTTGAATAAAGAAATACTCAGAAATGCAATTTTAAGTTTTTTTGTTTTATTTATGTCCTCCATTATCACAAAAAAGTGATTAAAAAAACACTAAAAACACAATTCTCATTAGAGAGGGTCTTTTAGGGTAAAAATACTTTTGTGGATACTTTAAAAAAAAAAAAAAAAAGAATGAAATGGCACCAAAACCCAACCAGTTGTTGTTTTTTTAGTATAACTACTTTTTCAGGGGGATCTCATTAAAATATACTGATTCCCTTAAACCAAACAAACCTTAAATGCAAACTTAAAAAAGGAAAATAACCTAAAAATGAACAATTTAGGTATTGTATTCTTTTTTAAATACAAGTACATTTTTATTTAAACTCTAAATTTACTTTAAGCTCCCTTTTGCAGAAAACAACCCTTGTAGCAATTCATTTTTTCCCCATCAGGGTGGTTCCTTACAGTTTTCTGCCTTTAGGCCCTCATTCTGGGCACACGGTCCCTGTCAGTCATTGTACATCCACTCACAGAAATAAACACATTTTGCTCTAATGCATTTAACTAAATTTAGTGTGCCATTATTGGCAATGAAATAAGTAGTGCTAAAGGTCATTTGGAAAATAATGCAGAAAGGCTGGTCTGGAAAGGTTAAGTATGTGACGGAGATGCTCTGATGAGAACGATGGCTTGGAGAGCTCTGCGTTCTGGTTTGACTTGGCCCTCTGTGATCGCTCTTTATGGCCGAGACAGCTTTACAGCCCGTTGCCTCCCATAACACGATAAAGCGCAGCATAATGGATTGGATGTGTTTAGTAGCCTTGGGCTGATGTTTGTAAAATTAATGTTTTTTGCAACAGAAACACTCCCTAACACAGGCACATTTGCACACACAGGAAAAAAAAACCCAGACTAAAGTGATGTATTTATACAAATCCAGTTTTTCTCTCTTTACACTTGCTGAAAGCCGAATCATCAGACACTGTTTGCCTACAGAAATTGAAGAGATGACAAAAAAGCAAATGTCTTCATTAGCTAGGTTTGTGTTGAATGGGCTAATTCTGAGCAGAGAGGCTATGAATGTTATTAAATTTGTGTCTGGAATCGCACAGCGTTGGGGACTGGAGGGAGATAAAGTTTGTTTGCTCCCTAAGTTTCAAGTTGATGACAAGAGGCTTTTGAAGAGTGTGAATGGGACCCAACTGAGCATGTGTGAGCTCAGGAGACAAAGAGAGGAACTTCAGTCAGCATATCAGTCCCATTAGGTTTTAATAACAGGCTCATATTCTTTGCTGGGCCCTCAACAGTGGCCTCGGGGCTTCATAATCAAACCGTTTCCCTTTAATCAAAGACTGAGCAAAACAAACACTCGGTCCAGACGCTAAACGACAAAATCAGTAGTTAAAGTCAGGCCAGCACAGCACAAGTTAATGATGATGGATTTTACAGTGCTTTTGGTTTGTCGGATTTTAGAGGCTATTAGGCTTCAAGATTCCTGAAGTTTTTAGAGTGGAATGGGTGAACCTGCTTTTCCAGAAACTAGGAAAAAACTAAAACTTTGCCCTGTACAGATGTTAACAAGGATGATGCTGAGCTCATCGTTCTATAGAGCCAATCGTAGCGCAGGTATAGTGTAAGAAGAGAGCAAATAAAGCTAGCAAAGTTAATGAGTGATTAACAGCAGCAATTAAAAGATGAAGAGCAAGGCAGATGAAAAAAGGGGTGCAATTAAAATATCTGTACTCTCATTGTTAGAAGTGGGGGTGTCATCCATTGCGCTCTTATTAAAAAGCTGGGTAAAAGGGGGGGTGGCGCTTAATACCCGCAGCCCAAAGTGTCTGGTAATCTGCCCATAGATGGAGCTGAAAGGGCTGTAACTCACGTTTAAGTGTTGGGGCCGTGTCATCGCAGGTTCACAGTCATGCATTTCTGTGTTGACACCCATCGGCGCAGGGGATATTTGGCAGTCAGGAGTAATTTAACTTAATTAATGGGATGCATATTTGATGGAGGAATAAAATATCCCAGCTCAGCAAAGTGGAAAAGGGGAAAGATTTAGTGGGAGTTAAAGGTGGAGGGGAGAGTAATTTGTGCTTTCAGTTACCGGCTGCTTGAAAGACAGAGAGAGCAAAGGAGGAAGAGGAAAGGAAGGGATGTAGACGGGGAGTTCGACGAAACTGAAAAAGATGGCACCGGGGGGGTATGGGTGGGTTTGAGATAGATGGTTGACACAAAGCTGAGCTGATGTGTAGAGGGGAATGGGCTGTCCCTCCATTGAAAGGCCCATCAGACTGACAACGCTTGAATTAATTGAAACCTGGACTGAGCTTTACCTTACAGCAAACAGGCGCTGGCTTAAAAACTTTTAGTGGAGGGGTCTTTTTAGTATTCACGAGGGGCGTTTCAGACTTTTCAGCAGTAGTCTCCCCCCTTCATTCTATGTCGCCTATGCTTGATTTCCAAACAGCAGTCATGCAGCATGGTGGCTCTCCCAGACAAACCCGTGGCCTGACGAGTAGCTGTCACCTTTCTCTTAATCTCCCTCGGCACTTTTTAATTGACTTCCTGTAGGTTTAGATTATTTTCATGCCGAGTCTGCCGCTGAGATGTTTGATATCGTCCGAGTTTCTGGCATCTGCGATGCTTTCAGCTCATCAGAGGTGTCATTGTGACAGTCAGACATATTTGGACAACAAGGGGAGGTAAAGTGCAATCAGGGCAGTCGTCACAATTGAGCCGATGTGCTTGCTGGGATAATGCTGGCTTTGGTTGAAGGGCTTTGAGTTTGACTAAAGCTGTTTGGAGCACTAGAGCAACAATCAGGGTAAGGCACTGGACCTTCTGCTCTAAACTGTATGCCGAGAGATTGGTGCTGTTCAATTTAATTGATAAATATGATTGAAATCATTTAATTACTGCTTCTATTTATTATAGAATCAATCAACACAGTGTTGCCTGCCTAAAATCTGATCCAAAATAACAGAAAACAGGGTAAAACTGGGCTATATTTTGAATGTTCCAGTCTTCTGCCAATGTTATATTTAGAGAGAGAGAGTTGTGGGATGTGTCTGTAACACTAAACACCTTTTTTTATTTGCAATAAAATGGCTTTGATTCAAAGTTTTACTGTATTCTCTGACAGTTGTGTGAATCCATTCTTTCCTCATAGTGTCTGCGTAAGCTTTTAATTAGACAATATGTACTTATGTACTTGTTGCTTATTGTTCTAGGTCCTATGTCACTGTTACAAGCTTTTTCCAACAGCATTTTGTCATCTACTCACAACAATTCGAACAAAGAAATATGTTTTTTTTTCTCTAAATGTCCTACGCTATGATAAAATTGTTAAAAACAGACTTTTCATCAGAGTGGGTCTTTGAAACCAAGATATTTCTCTTAAATTACAGTCATGAGATCGTAATCTCTACCCTTTAGCCAGAGTCCATTCTCCTGGCGGCGTTTGTGTGTCTGCTTCCCCTCCTACTTCTACAGAGACACAAAGTGGTTTGAAGTTCTGAAGTGTTTTGGCTCAGAAATTGGTGACATTTAAAGTTATGAAATATTAGCACAAACTGTCAGAGGCTTGCGTCCAACTCTATGTTGGGGATTCAAGCCCTCAGATGTACTGCTAAGCCAAATAGCGCTCTCACTTTGTGCATCACATGTGGTGTGGCCCACACATGCTCATAGCAGGCACAGTGGCGGACAGGGCTTCCGCCCACACACACAGCGCGGTTTACTTGCACATTTGTCGCGCACACACCAACCTGTCTTTGCATTTATGATTAAAACTACGATGAGATTTGTGGATGGTTCACTGGATGTTAGGCCTTTTTTTATCGTTCTTTTATAAACCCCTAAGATGTAAATAAACTTTAAAACAACAGACCTGATTGACCTTGATTGGTTATTTCCATAAAATGTCTCCACATTGGCTACTTAAGTCACTCATGCTAGATTTTATTGTCATTTCAGCCCACGCTCTTGCTTAATGTGGCCCCCCGTGCTCTTTAGCCCTTCATTTGCTGGCATCCTTCAGGTCTAATATTGCAGGATCCCCATGATTCCCACATTTATGAACTCATATTGACCATCGCCTATGCGAAACAGATAATAAGCAGTGATGAATGGGTGACATTAGTGATGAAATTACATCAACCTTAACAGGCTATTGTATTAACACACCTTGCCAATTGCACTCCTCCCCACAGTCCGTTTAATTGATTAATTGCTGACGTGGATGGATGAGGGGTTGTGGGTCCTGAATTGGTGGCTGATTACTAGTCAACCATAAACAGCAGAAGCCACAGCCGGCCCTCAAGGGGGATATTCATGCACCCCAACATTATGGTCGTTCTCTTTCCGGCTCTGACAAGAGGAAAAATATTTGTCCATAAAATGGTGGTACCACCGGGCTGACATATAAAGCCGTCTGTCACTCCTGCTCTGCTTTTTGCTTGCCCTCCCTCCTTCCTGGCCTGTGTTGTGGCTTCTTTAGTGCTCAGCACACCCATCGGACTCTGAAATCACCTGTCCTCTGCGCGGGCAGACACGGTCCCTCAGGTAACCCATGCACCGCCCAAGCTTTAAGTATGGGCAAATAATGGCAGCATGAGTGATGCTGCCTGCGTCCTTGAGTGCGATCCTCTGTGTGTTGTAGCCAAGTCTTGCTGTCTCCAAGCTCAGCGGGACACATCAAGCACCCCCTTTAGAGGAGTCCCAAGAATGTATGTGTGGATAATGTTTACAATGCTTTGTGTTTAATGAGAAGAACGGGATGTCCTTTTTTACTGTGTAAACATTTCGAATGTGGCACGACAAAGTTATTGAAGCATAAAACCGTGCATCACATCTCCTCTACCTCTTCCTGATGGTTAGCCCGCATCTTGTCCGGCCCTGGGAGCTCATACGGGGGAGGTTCTTGCTCTTTGGCTGCCAACAAACTGCCTTGAAGCGTTGGATGGGGGCAAAGGAGGAAAACTTGTCTAAACAAGCGTAGAAAAAAAAAGATGAGAGGACGTGTAGCCAGCAAAGAAGGAGAGCTAATTGTCAGCTGAATATTCTTAGCCCCGTCATATAGAACATCACATTAACCTCTGCTTGGAGAAGCCCCTCGGGGCCGAGGCGTGGGTCCGAACCCCAGCAGCCAGCCGTGAAAACGCTGACACATCTGTTGCCCCCGTAGGAGAGGGGGGAAGAAACAAACGAAATAAATGACCAACAGAGGGATGCAATCGCATCGAGCCTGATGAGGACGAAAACGAGCGGCGAAGAGGGAGCGTTTATTCATTTATTCCGTTTACTCAGCAAAAACAAACCGGAGGTCAGGATTATGCTGCAACACCGATAGCTGGTTTTCCATTTCAGTTAAATTTCACATTAACCAGTTAACCACTTTTACGGTCATTTCAAAGCCTGTCTGCTGCCTTTGGAGTACCCCCCACCCCCCATCCCCAAGTAAATCAGATTACTCCGACTTTTAAAGGCTTCAACAGCTTCAAGTAGAGTTGGAAAGTTGTTAGTTTCTTTGAAGCCAAGTTTGGAGTCAGCTTTAATGTGATTTGTGATATTTTTACTGAACATTAGATGGCGCCATTCAACTTGTTAGAAACACAGTGTGACCCACCTCCCCCCTGCTTAAGCGTCTCTGGCTCTGATAAAACACACATGGGGTTCAGTTCATTTTGTTGAAAGATGAGTTCAGATATGCAACTTTTTAAAATTTTTCCACTTTTTATACAGTTCCTTTTAAAGGAGACATCAATAGAATCTGTGTTCTGTGAAGCCGTGTTGGTTGGTGGTAATACCTGAGCTGGAAGAAGTTACATTATTAGTTGAAATCATAAAGTTTTTCTAAACAAAGCTGACTTATTTAATTCAAAACAAAAATCTAGCGTTGATATAATTCTGAGGCTAAGCCGGCTGTTTTTGTGTCTGGTTTTGTGTTTGCTAATTTACACTTTAAAGAGTAAAAACATCATTAACAAAGTATTTTCTTTGAAATGGTAGACTACCTCTCAGTGTTGGTGCAGGACTAAATGAGCCAAGCTGCTGCGGCGGCGGCAGACTCGCTGCTTTAACTAGGACTAGCCTCTCCGTAGCGGCGGACCTCAGGGGCCGATCAGCAGGTCTCCTGAGAGGCTTCCTGCACAGCCGTCTCACCAGGCCTGTCACGAGGGAGCTGGACTGGCTGGCTTGGTGCAGGGCTGCTGTGATGATGATGATGATGGTGGTGGTGTTGGGTTGGTGGGTGGGTGAGGGCTGACATGCCGAGAGGGCAATTACAGCAAGGACAAAGACTACACAGGGAGAAGTCCCCACAGCAGCCCTAATGAAGAGAGCAGGTTAGGCCGTTAAGAGCGCTGGGGAAATGAGCTTCACCGTGGGTTTGTTTGCCACCGAGCATGTTTGTGTGTGTTTAACCTACCCGAGGAGGATACATTTTCCGAGGTCATGTTGCAGCCACACTCACTAACCCCACCAACTGACGCCTTCCTAACTCAGTGTTTTCTCCTCACAGAGTAAAAACTAACATAAAACCAAAGCATCCTTAGGAAATGTTCTTCTTTTTCCCCTTTCTAAGCAAAAAACTCCCAATGCAAGCGATTAATGAAATGATATCTTTAAAATAGCACCCTCCTCTTGTGGGTAATTGTCGCACATTAACGGCTCTACAATTTGTTTTTATCAGTTCGCTTAAAGATTTTTTTTTAATAATATTCCACTTAAAAATTCAGTGCATTATATCCAGTTTTTCTTAACATAAAATCATTTAATGAGTCTGGGGTAAAAACATATTCTTCACATGAAAAGGATCATTTTCAGAGAACTGTTTTCCTTTTTTTTGGTCACTTTTGCACATCCAGCACACCGTTGATTAAAGTCACATCAACAGATACTAAATGAAACATCCACGCTCTTCATCTTTTTTTTTTTTTCTTTGGAGGAAGGGTGGCAGGAAAAGAGAGATGGTATATACTTGATAGTGCTGTGTTGGCACAGCCATCTGGGATCTGATAAGAGAGCCTGTGGAGCGGCGTAATCTGCAGCCTGGATGCAACATGGAGGAGAAAAAAAAAACAGATCAGCTTGTGTTTGTGTCATAAACATAAGCATTACATGAAATCAATTACATTTAATAAATCTGATCCGCAGTGATCGGTTTCAGAGCCACTGTGCAGAAATCTGAAGTGAGGCTTAAAGCCTAATTGCGCAGTGGAGGGCTGGCGTGCCAGGGACTCTCAGGAGGAGGAGGAGGGGGTGTTACATATGTTGCTTGCACCCAGCTCAAGACAGCAGCGATAGTTGAGCACCGGGGTGAAATGCAACCTCCAAGGGGCCTCCGTGTTAATGTGTTTGGCTGGTTGAAAATGCTCGCCTTTGAAACTGCGACCCAGAAAAACATCACAGCTCACACTGAAGGTTTTGATGATGCAAATCCAAATAAAATCAAATCATTATATAAATATTTTCCTTATTGCATTCAGATAAAGCATTTTTTTATTTGAAAAAAAAGCATATTTTGTTTTTAAATGTTTATTTCCATAAAAATGTGTTTGAGTTTCTGCAATAGATATTTCTCACATTTAAAATAAACTGATATCCATCTTTAGTGAAACTCCTAACAATGTAGACCTTAGTGCTTTTTGAACTGAGCAGGTTCCTGACTTGTAGCGCGATAGGCCTAATAACATGTTTAGTGTAGGCCATTGTGCAGCTCATTACGGTCAGGGGTCTAATGTGCAGGCTCCTTATTTTCATACTGACTTTATGCAGCCTACTAAGTGAACAAGATAATGAAACGGACCCTTCCCCCCCTTCTGCAACCAAACACAGCTAATCTATTGTATTAGTCCCCCATGCTCTTGTATGTGGGAGCAATTATTTTAAAAAGTTTCGACGGCGCGCCGAGGTGACAAAGAGAATATGTGTAAGGAAGAAATTCAGACACTTTTGATGGCTACTTGGTGTTGCGGATAGGCCAAACGGAGGTGGGAACCCGCCACTTTTAATCATGTGGAGGGTGGCGGCTTTCATAAGAGCACGCAGCGATTCTGACAACTCTAATAAGAAGAGGCGACAGAGAAACTTTGTGCGTTAGGGGCAAAACAGAGGGGGAAGGTCTTGTTTTTTTGTGTGTGTGTGTGTGTTTTTGTATGAGACGAATTTCACTATCTGAGAGTGGATTTGTGCTGAAGGAATGTCAGCATTAATAAAGGGCTTCGGGGACAAGGTCACACGAGTTCCTGCACACCGGAGCACCTAGAGCCTGATTGTGGCTCGGGAGACAGAGGGGGAACACACTCAGCGAGTTCCCGGCGTGCGTGAAGTCACCGACAGGAGTATCACCCGTCACTTCCTCGTCGCTCCGTCTAATTTATGGTTCCTCCGTCTTTCGTTATTCAAAGACAATCTTTGCTCTGAAATAAAAAAAAAATGGAGCAAAAAGGAATGATGCTTTGAGGATATAATTAAAGATATCGTTCAAAGAACAACTTTTTGCATATTTGAATTATTACTGTCGTTAAAAACCACACAAAATATGGAAATATGATTGCCGGAAGCACATAAATCAATGATCAGCAAGGCCTCAGAGCCCAATAAATATGGGGAGTTAAATACTTTAAAATGCAAATCACATTGGAAATTTGCATATGGGTGAATTTAAAGGAAGTGTGCTTCCTTAAGAGCCTCTGAGGTAAAAACGGGTGGAGCTGGAGGGGCTTTGGGAAGAGAGCGCAAAGGACACAGACAGGCAGGCCAAGCGCTTGCGTGTTTCCTCCTCTTTTTTTTTTTTTTCCTCCTCGTTGTCATTGGTCAAGTCTTTGGATCGCTCTAAGTGATAGCGGCTGAAGTGGGCTGACAGACAAGACTGCATCTCTTTTGTGAATCCAGAAAGTGCCTTAAGTGATCTGAATAATTAAGAGTTAATTATTCTTCATCCATCTAAATCAGAAAAGGACAGATATGGGAATGGAATTATAATTTTTGCCCGACGCACTGTCTCCTTCTAATGTGGTAAACTAAAGTGACTGTGAATAATACCTACTGACCTTCGAGTAATTACGCCTCGCTTGGCAATTTGCTTGCCGTTGCTAATTGAGGGTATTGATTCAGTGATACTCGTATTAAAAATACATATGTTTTATGGGTGAGATTTTTTTTCTTCTGGTTGTGTTTTAATGTATTATTAATCCTTATTATTTTATCGTATTTTTTAAACAATAATTAGGAGACAGGATGTGCTGCACTGGAGGGTTAGAATAGTTTTTTTTCTAATCACTGTTGTAGGTTGTGTGTGTGTGTTTTGGCAAACTTTTCCACAAAATTTAAATAGGCTTTTGTGAATCATGAATTAAATTTCAACTAGAGGAGAAGTAGTGCAATTAAAGCTATGTCATTTTGATTGCATTTGAATAACAACAATGACACAAAAGCAACATTTTCTAAGTGTGAGGAAACTTCCACCTGGAAGTTCCCATAGTTTTTGCATAACTTCCCGTTTTAGCTTTAGATATTTAAGGATGCGCCTGTTGTATCCGTGGATCAATGGACACCATGTTTCTTTGTGCATTAACACTCAGGTTAGAGTGTTAGGTTAAAAACCTGCACCTACTCGCGAGGAAACTGAGGGAAAAAGAGAAAAAAAATCAATTTTCCTTTTGGAGTCAGCGGGGCAATCTGTTGGTTCTGAAGGCATCCCTTTACCAATGTGCACGTGTCTGTGTGAGCAATGTGGGGGTGGTCAGACCTGTCACTCTGGAGTGTTTGCATGTGCGAGTGCCCTTCCTGGCGCCTGCAGGTATTGACCACTGCAAATGGACAAGGTGGCTCGCTGCAGACGCCTCACACCCGCCTCTTCAGCGCACAATATTTTAAGCCTTTTCCGACCAGCAGAGCTCCGGTGGCAGCTCACAGCCTCATAATAACCCAGATAGGGATCGATGGAAGTGGATTTAGGCACTTACCTGTGCTAAAACTGGTAAACTCATTTGTCTTTCTGGAGCCGCGTTCTCTCCATTGTTTAAGGAGACACTTAAAAGAATCCTCTGAATTAAGATAATGTGACTGTTGGTGTGTGATCAGCCAGGCTCAGCTGAAAGGACAAGCAGCTTTAGCTCTTTTATTAGCTCTCTGTTTAAGAGGCCATACATGTTTTGACGGAGTCCAACTCTCTTTATTTTATTTCTGTCATGCCGATTAGTGTGCCAAAGAACACCAGAACCCCCCCCTCCACATGATGTGTGTGTGTGAGCAAAGGAAAAAACGGGGAGGCTGCATTAAAGCATGCCAGCTCCAAATGAGATGGACCAAAGTGTTATAGCCCTGCTGCTCTGCGGGTTCAAGCTTCCATGAACGCCTCAACACAAATTCTTGGTGAAGGAGTCAATGGATGCCGTGAAATCGTATTTGCCGTACAGCTAATGGCACAGGACTGGTTCTGCTGGAATGTTCCTCAGAGCAAGAAAACACATCCTTCAGTTGTGATGCACACTGACCGTTTACCACGCTCAGACCTCAAACTGCAAGGATGCGGCGTTGCAGCGCTTGTAAGCTTGTTAAATAATTGTCCCCTTATTCAGGAAATTGAAAGAAGCAATTGTACCTTCAGGTTTCACTCATTCCTGGTGGTTTGGTGGGTCCTTCTAACTTTGACTCATAAAAGCTGAATAGTGGGACAAACAAAAAGCTGCAAGTGAACACCACCTACAACAGCAGATCCAGGTCCAGTCCCATCTAGGTGCTCTTAAAGCAGTCTGTTCCAGAAAGACTAGAAATAAAGTGACACTTTTATTTGAGTAGATTTCAAAAAGAAGGAAAATAAAAGAAAATAGTTGCTTCAATTAATCACGGACGACACTTCTTAAATATCCGAGCTTCAAACAGGCCGTTCCTTCTCTTTAGTCAACTCCCCACACAAGCCCCACAGCGTGTGAAACTACAAAGGGCTGTCCGTCTGAGGGAAGTACTTTTCCGCAGGTGCCGCCGGGCGCCGCTGCCTCGGCTGCTGGTGGTAATTAGGCGTCACTCCGCTTAGGCCGGGTGCCTCGAGTGAGGCTGAATTCCTACTGACGTGATGGAGGGATTGAGAAGTTATTTGGTTCTGCGGTTTCTTCTGCTCTGCTGGTCATCTGTTCTCTACAGGGCCCGTCAGCTTAAACAGCACTGCCAACGCACACACAAACACTGGCGTGACCCTTCCACCAACCCTTATAAGCACCCGCAGGCGGAAGAAGGAAACTGTGTGTTAGAGAAAGAGACAGAGGGAGAGATCTGAAAGCCCTGGAGGGGTTCTCTGGGGGCTGTTTTGCTGAGGAATCAAAGTATGCGGCAGAGCTGGGGAGGTTGGTCAGGGGGGTTATTCTACAACTGAACAGACAATTCTGATCAATATTAGGTAAGAGACACATACATTTTACTGATTGCTCCAATAATTAAAATTGCTGCAATTAAAATGAAATCAGAAGACAGTCAATTTTTTGGTAAGTTCAGTCAGGTGTGGTGGAGCTTTGCAGCATTGTTGCTCTTTTGACATGAAATCGTTTGAGAAATTGACTTTAGAAAGGAAAAGCTTTAATTCGTTGTCTTTGTGCAAAATTTCTGTCGATGTTGAGAGCGAAGATTGTTGGAATTGGAGGGCTAAAATACAGGAAACGTTTACCTTCGGATTTGGTTTACTCTAGAACTCCAATCAAAGACTGACCGACAAATGGAGACATTTATGAAGTTTATGTACCTTAAAAACAGGTGCTATACTTGGCAACCGTGCCGTAATTCGGCGTCTAAATTGCACCGGATTATAAGTCACAGAGGCCAAAAAATGCATAGTAAAGAAGAAAAAATACATATATTTTTATGTAAATACATATACATAAGTCACTCTGGAGTTTAAATCGCATTTTTGGGAGGATGGTGCAAGGCTTCTGAACATATCCGCCAAGATCAGTGTAATGCTGCGTTTACACCGGATGGAAAATACCCATCAAATTTGTGTTGCCTCTTTTTTATACACGCGTCAAATTCGATGCTCAATGCTCGTCCAAAAATTTGTTCAAAAACTAGACGCTACTGCTGTCAAGTTTAGCCTCATTGCTACAAGGAATCATTGACTGTATATCTCATTTACGATAAGGACACGGATTACATTGAGAAAACCAGTTTATGTATTTTGAAGAGCTCAACTAAACCATTGTTATGCACATCTCCACGTATGGGTTCATGAGATCATTCAGTCTTTTTTTTAAACTAATCTTTATCTTGTATTGCAGGGGTCAGTGTTTGAATGACAGCGCGGATGGCTTGCTTCCCCGCATTAGTCAGAGAAAGGCAAAATAAAAACAATAATGGTAAAGTCTCAATGCAAATAAGAAAAACATCATAATTTTCAGCAGAACGATCAGATTTATCTCCATTTTTGGTTTGGATGGCCCTTCTTCTTCTGTGTCACTGTCAATTGCCAAAACTGATGCACACACCTACAGTGCCCTCTAGCGGTTGTCAGCGGGAAACAACAGCTAAAGGGCAACCGGTTGTTAGTGGGAAAATCAGGAATATATGAGCCAATTTATGTTTAAACTGTGCAAAAAAAAAAAAAAAAAAAAAAAGAACATGACCTATACTCTAAAAAAAATATGGTAATCATCTCTGGCCAGCATGTTTCTATTCACGCATTTCCTGTTGATCCCCAATTAATACATGCAAAATAAATAGATTAAATCCAGAAAGAGACGGCACAGGAGGGAGCAGGGTTGGCAGAAATCTGCTGTGGCAGTGAATCCTGAGTTTGTGTGCTGTGTCGAGCACAATAGCTGGGACTGGAGGAGAAAGATTCTGCTTTCATGTCCCTGAGCTACGTTCACACCCACCTGCCCAAGACTTCTGTTTTACACAGGTATGCAGTTTGGGCACTATCTCTGTGAGGAAGAAGGGGTGTGGGAAATTAAAAAAATAAAAATCAGACAAGAGGAATCAAAGGATGTCCCCAGCTTTTAATAATGTAACAAATATTCTAATTTCCCAAAATAAAACCTCCTCTTCATCCTTTCTGCTAATCTGAGCTGTAATTTATTCCAACCCAAGGCCGTATTAGTATGCTAGCCAAGAGCAAAATTGTTACAACAAGAGCGAGTTGCCTCCGAAAACTTTTACACATATAAAAAGAAAGTGAAATGCTGAGACTCCAGTTTGTAGTCCTTAGCTAATCGACCGCAGTGAAGTGTAGCAAGTGTGGATCATAAATGTAGACTGAAAATTGCCAGTGAGTGCCATGCAGCACCTCACAGGTGAGATTCCTGCTTTATTCAGTCCGCCATTGCACGCGTAATAATGCTTTATGGACACAAAATGAAAGGTTGAATACTTTTTGATATAGGACATAAAGCAAATTTAACTGAAACCCTATACTGTGCTGCTCTGAACTGCCAAACATTCTTATTTAGGATTAATTGGAGCTGAATTTTAAGTCTTGACGTCTCCTTGTGTTTGTGTGTGCCGCATGGATACATTGGTGCCTCTTTATGAAAAACGCACATTTCATTATAGGAACAGCAAATACACGGTGAAGGATAATGATGACAGCGGTTCATGTCGTTCCGTGCATGTCTGGATGTCACGTGGCTTTTTTTGTGCGTGTGTGGAGTGTGTAACGGGATGCGCCCATTTCTTTTTGTCATTCTGGGTCATCAAATTAACGTTGGAACAGTCAGAAAGAAAAATACACCATCATTTTCTATCAGTGACAAAGAATATATTTTGGTTAACGATTACATCTGTTGGGTTTTCCATTTGTAAATGTGAGGTAATGAGTTTCTTTTGTGCACAATCAAAACTGAGATGTTATGTCACGTTGCTCCAACAGGCCTGTTCCAGGCGTGATGGTCTGTCATTTGGTGATAAACTGTGTGCGTAAAAACATCAAAAACAAAACTGCATAAATATTCCTGTTAGATTTCATGCTTTTCCGACTCCTCACCAACGTCCAGTGCAGAAAGCAGGAAGTGTGGAGTGCAGTCAGGCTGGAGGAAGCCTCCGGCCCACTGGCTTCCTTTCACTTGTGGGCTTGTCGGCAGCTTTTTTCTTCTTTTTTTTTTTAAGTGGGGGGCAGTGGGACTGAGTCAGTGCCTGCCACAAACACGTCATGCCCTTCCTCCCTGATGAGCCCCGGAGAGCTGCAATCAAGAGTATTTTTGCTTGAAAATGTATATATTTAACTTATGAAACAATGACAGTTTCGCTTGATTTATGGAGCAAGGCAAGGTTTAATTAATTGAAAAATGCATATTACCCCGTGACTTAATTATTAGCTAATTAATCAAAGTGTTCCCTTCCTTTTTCCCCTCTTTTGAGGCATATTTCTGTGTATGTCTGACACTTGAATTTCCTCCTGCGGTCATTTTTATGTGAGGTCATGTTTTTTTTCTTCACAAGTGCTTGTTGAGTTGGCTTCATCGCAGAGAGCCCTGGCATTTTTTATTGATCATATTAATACTGCGCTCACAGTAAAGCTGGAGTAATCGTAGTCTTAACTGTGTGGACTAAACTGATCCATCTGTGCCCAACAATCAAGAGAAAGAGCAAGGACATGTTTCCAGAACCGTTCCAGGGCTGCTTCCAACCCAAAAACCTGCTAGGAGTTCCTGAACATAGAAAAATTGCTTCTTTCATCCCCCTTACTTGGAGATTAAAAGGTGGTTACAAGTAATTCACACTTCATGATTACATATTTACAAATGTTCTTCTGCATGAACAACGTTGGGTTTGTATAAGACACAGAAAGTATTCATATCTTGTGTGGCAGCCCAAGGAAGCACAATTAGGCAAAGGTGAAAACTGATCTTCAGGGGCACGGTTAAAACCAGGCAAATAATTGTCTCAGTGTTGAAACTGTCAGTGGTTTATCTCTGTGCTTGAAGGCCTTAATGGTAGTTTTCTGCCATTTGGTTTTCCACTGAAAATGGGGAGCGAGTTGATCTGGAGATCAAGGATTTCCTCCAACTGGAGCTTTTCCTGATAGCTGTTGGGAAGTGATGGGGAATCACTCCAGAAGCGGTAGGCGAAGACGTGGCTGTGTTCAGAAGCCAGCTTTTCAAAACGCCCTACCGCCAACAGATATCCAGCTCCGACCGGCCACCATCTGAATCCATGTGCCTGTGCACGGTAATGGTAAGTGTTTTAAACTGTTAGAGCTGCTGTGAATCAGGCCTGTCTGAGTGCAGAGCTGTCAGTTTGCAGTAAAGCGATGGGGGGTGGGGGGCTGTCATGGCTGTCACTCAATGAGAAGATGAGAACTGTTGGCCTTAATGGATTCCTCTAGGCGGACGGCTTACACAGCGGTTAGAAGTAAAATCGATGCGTTGTCATGAGTGAGTAAGGCATCATCAAACGACCAGGTGGACGGGAAGCCAAGGAAAGGGAAGGCTGTGCGGGAGTTACATCTATATCCCGGCCTCTGTATATATGTGTGTGTGTGTGCCTTGTAAGGCAAGACAGACAGATGCTCAGCTTAGCTTTACACGCCCAATGGGGCCTCTGCTATGATTGTAAGCATGAAAGGGGTTTCTGACCTCCATCATCTCTGTTGCTTTTATTTTCCGGTTCTCTTGGAATCAGACACAGATACACGCAGACATGCCCCCTCCCCGCACACATGCACACAGATAAATGTGAAGCTGGGCAGACAAGGGGTGTGTTGCTCTGACACGTTAAGCATCATCTTGTAGGCAAAATCTCTTTTCATACAGCTGATTTCCATGCAGAGACTCCAGGTTTTGACTAGAACCTGCAGAGAATGACGCAACTAAAGGCCAGACAGGCTAACGCGTTGTGACAGAACTTCACATCTGCACATCTTTCTGCAAACTGCAAATAATTTAATGTAGCAAGAAGACCAGATTGGAACATCATGACAGCATAAGATAAACATGGGGAACCTGCAGGAGGAAAAAAGAAAGCTACAGTTTGAATGGTACTAATGTTGACAGTGCAGTTAAGAATAGACTTACTGAAAAAGAAAAATCTGCCTCACAAATCAAAGACAAGGGGCAAAATGGTCATATGAAAAGATTGAAGTTTCCTTGTGTCTTGAAAAGCTTCTATTTATGTAACCATAACCAACAATATTTTTCTTTCGTGTTTGTCCTTATCGTTCATTATACTTGAAGAGTTTCTCTTTGATCCCAGTGGAGGTCACCTCTTGGCCTTAGACTGGGTCTAATGTAGTTCTCCAGGTCAAATAAATGGAAGGCAGCGTTGGAGTTGAATTCCCTTCTTTTAATCCTACGTTCACACTGGGCGTGTGAACACAATATAAATGTCTGTTCTTGGTTTGGTACAAAATCTCAGGGTGGTGCAAATCACGCACATTTTATTCCAGGTTTTTTCTTTTTTGATAAATGAAAGACTTGGTGTCATATAATTCCATCCAGGCACAAATTGCAATTATGAATTTCTCCTGCTGGCACTTAAAAGGAACGCCATCCATATGTTGCTACCTGATTACCCCAGATTGGTTAAAGTTCAGTCAAGTTTAGCTTTCAGTGTGCGTTTATTGGATGCTCGTTTTGTACGAGGAGCCAGAAGAGGGTTGTAGAAACTTGCGTGGCGATGTGTGAATGCAAGAGTCTTGAACGTGAAAGCCCGAGATGCAAACGTACGTGCGTTTAAATAGACTTGAACAGGTGTTGCTAAGGTTAATGTGAACGTAGCTTTTGTTTCTTTTGAGTTCGCTGATGTTTGTACTTATGGTGTGGGCTTAGTCTAGAAAGATTTACTATTCTGCCTTAAATTATTTTTGATAAAAGTTACTGTAGTTTAAAGAGCAGATCAGCCTTTTAGGAGGAAAACAGCTTATATGGTTGTATGTATGAGTCATTCTATTTGTCAGAATCACTATTCTTGATCTGCTACTTTTTTGCACGTCCAAGTTATCCATTCTGACCAATCAGATGCCTCAATAAAAGTATGTGGTTTTATGTCGAATGTTCGAAACCTTTGATTGACTGATTCTTGTGACGCTACTTTCAAGTGGAAGGAGTGTGGACTTCCAACAAGCTCACTCCTGATTGGCGAGAGTGGTTGCCATTGTCGCAGACATTGTCTGGTTCCAATATGGCGATATCCGTATTATGTAAAAATGGCAACTGAATTGATTCAATTTTGTTGGAGCCGGAAGTAAGACATTTTCCATGATTGACGTCACACATCCATACAGTCAATGATTCTGACAGTAGAAGGACAGCAACTGCAACAAATCCTACCGTTGGACTTTTTTTTCAAAAACCTTTCTTGACATAGATTTCTTCTTTTAGTTTGTTCAGCATTTCATTAACAACACTTGTCTAAGTGATCTTTACAAATAAAAGCTCTGTTTTTAATTGCTGAACACACAAAAGAATTGGTGTTGATGAAAGAGGGCTTTTAAGCAGTGAAAGTCCTTAATATGCTTTGTTCCTTGTAATATCAAAAGAAGTCTGAGCTGGCCATTATTCTTCACCTCTTCCAACTTGAAAAGCTCTAGTGGGATACCTGCAAGAGAAGCAAAGTATAGGCCTGAAGCTTTTATGTTGATTTTTCATCATTTTCTAATAATTACAGCCCAACATTCTCTGTCTTTTCCTCATTCCTATAACTGCAGCTTCTCCCCACTCGTTTCTCTCCCAGATGAACCGTTATCTCTCCTGTTCCTGTCTCTATCACTTTCAAAACCTCAGCCCCTTTTTCAAACATGCTCCTTTTCAAAAATATGTATTTGATTCTGTCTCCCTTTACAGCACTAGTTCCTTCAGAATGAAGCAAAACACACTTCTGTTTATTTCACTCTATAGCCACCAATTGATCTGGAACCAGGTGTTCCTGAATAGACGTGTTGTGGATGTGTGTTTAGGGCAGGAGTGTTTTGTGGTGATGTGTGTCACCTTTCTCTTTCTAACATGTCAGTTCTCCTCGGTCTCAATGCTGCCATTGCCCATATTTATTTTATCTCACTAATGTGGGTCACCCCTGCTTGGCGGTCATCAGCAAGGCACAGTCAAAAAGCTTTGTCTGAAGTCTACCTTTGGCATGATTTATGGGCCGGAGTGACGCTCGGCTCTCAGAAGGGCCGCCATTGTCCTGTTACAGCTGTCAACTCTCAACGTAGGGGCGCTTTGTCCACGTTGAGGCAAACCAGACCTCTTTCTTTAAAAAGAATCAAATTATTTCGTCATGTTGGAAATGAAAAGGCTGTAATTACTTCTAATTAGGCCCTGACTTTTTTTTTCTTTTTTCTTTACCTTTCCTCCTCTTGCCTTCACTTTTTTTCCCTCCTGAGTTTCGGAGGTGAATTCTCCTTCCAGAGGGTTTGAAATTGCTCCAAATCAAAGGCTTTTATAAGGTGGAGAGTAGGAAACAATTTTGTGTCCAGTTAGAAGTTGACTTTTATAGGTTTTTGACACGTCTCCTGGCTTTGATGCACAGTGAATGGGGGAGATCTCAAGTGGTGTGATGACACTGTAATGTTTGCTTTGAGATCAGTATAAATGGGGCTGGCTTTGGTGTGTCACGGCATTTCACTCGCCAGAGGAAAAATGAGAAGCAAAACACAGCAGAGATGGAGTGTTAATGCAAACGTCTGACTTTGTAGCATGAGGGAAGTCTTAGTGAACCGTCTACCTCATCGTACCAGTCAAAGTGAGTCTGTGCTGCCGTATTTGGTTTCTCCTGCAATAACAGCGCCGCGCTCCGGGGAGCGCTGCTCTAATGGCTGCCTATCACGGAAAACCATTTTCTGCCTGTTGACTTTCCACATGTATCCCTACCACACAAGTCATGTCGTTTAAAGCGACACAACAATTTGCTAAGCAAATCCACTCGCCATTTATCTATCAAGGCGGTTGGTGTATGTCTGGAGAAAGTTGAGGGGGGTGGGGTGGCTTGTGGAGGAGGATGGAGGGAGGGAGGGAGGCAAATATTTTCTCTGGCTTGCGACAGCTCAGTGAAAACACACTCCTCACGCTGATGTGTATTAGAAGTGAGCCTAGCAAATATTAGCACTGCCTTACAGTGGCAGAGGGGATGTTTGGGTTAGGATGGAATGGGAGGAGCCAGTTAGAATTTTTTTTTCTTTTTATTTAAAAATAAGTCTTTAGACTCACTTGCTTTTTGGTCAAATATTGTCAAAAAGATAAAGAAGTGACCACACACCCAAGATGTTATTTTACACCAATTGCTGTTTGGATGCTGCTAATTCTCTTATTTTGTTGCTTACATAATTTACATTCTGCCTTAAAGATATTTAATAATTAGTTTTGAAAAGAAGGATATTCTCACATTTGAATCAGGAGTCTACAACCTTTAACATGGAAAGAGCCATGTAGTCCAGCTTCTCACACACCAAAACCCAACAAGAGCCGCAAAAAACAACTTTGGAAAAATGTGGTTAATGTTTTTGTGGCCATTAAGACATTTATTTATAAAATGCAGTCTTTAAATTTTTACAAAAAATAATTATGCCAGTGTTATGTTTTTCTATTTATAAGATATTTGTTTTGCTTTTGACAAGAGCCTAAGCAAGTTCTTTTCAAAATAAAATACATCCCATGAGAAATAAGAGATTCCTGCTGTATCAGATTTACTAGAACTAAAAATGCAAGAAAGCCAATTTAAACATGGCGTTCACTATCATTATGACTTTAGTGTGTTATCATCCTTTTTCTACTCATGCTAACAAATATAAACATGACCCCAACGGGGAAGAATTCAGTTTTTCCTTAAATGTATACATGTATTCTACCTGAAAGAACTTTGCATCTGCACAGCAACTAGACATTTGTGGAGCAGAAAATAGCATGTGCTTTAAAGTCCAACAAATACTCAGAAATTCAATTTTAAGCTTTATTTTCTGTCTTTCATCATAAGAAAAAGGCCACAAGAACAAATTAAAAACACCATAAGCATCATTTTCATCAAGGTGGTTCTTTACGTTTTTTCCAAAGGTAAACCCTCAAAACTTAATAATCTAAAACAAATTAACCAAAAATACAAACCTATTATAGATTTAAATTATTTGTGTTTGTTTTCTTTATAGCTAAAGAACCATAATGGAGGTTTGAGAGAACTACATTTGACTATGGAGCCTCAGGTTGCAGACCCCTGATTTAAACTAATAGATATAAATAACATTTTTCTGCAGTTTTGTGCTCAGATGCTTAGAAGCTGTGGATCGGAGCGCAGAGAGCTGTCCACCATTCCCACCTCCAGCTCCCAAACAAATCCTATTTGCTCAGCCGGACATACGCTTGTTCAGGTTGGCATGTGTGCCCAGGGGCACAACAACTACAGTAAACTCCACCCACATTTGCTTCCAATGTCAAATACTTCTGAGAGAGAGAAAAAAAAGCAAAGGGAGGGGATTATGTGTGAAGGGGGCGGTCAGACAGACCGGTGATGCGCCTTCTTTGTCAGCAGCAGAGCGCAAAGAAATGTGACAGAGCGCTGGAGGAGGTTTCCAAATCCATTTCCTGCTCTTGTCCGTCCATATCAGCCGCCGCCGACGGATCTGCTGGTTCTTATTGTGTTCTATTATGTGGGGGTGGGTGGGGGGTTGGGGGCAGTTATGGTTGCTGGTGCACACATGCCTAAAAGTGATGCGTCTCCTTTGATCAGTTCCAGTGTGAGCCATATGAACAGCTCCACTGCCAGGCACACACAACAGTTTGGCCCCTTGCACTTTTTATAGCTCTGCTCAAGCTTCGAGTGCGTTTGTTCATGCTTGTGTATGGTTTCAACATACTAAGTCATCTTGTATTTTTTATTTTTTTTGCTCTGTATGACCTTTTTTTCTTCTCAGATACATTTGTAGACTCAGTGTAATAGGAGCTGCTGTTTGAGGTACAGCATTTATTAGTTCCTTATCTCAGCTAATTACCCATTTAATGGCCACATACTCACACACTTCTGTTGGTGCGTAATTATCAACTGGACAATTATGAATATGCATTTCCTACTGCTGCATACATGGGAATATGAATATATTCATTCCCAATTTTCTCAGCTGATTTGTCACGCTTTTCATGATGCTGACCTAAAAGCTATTGATGGATTAATCAGCACAATCCTGGAATCAGTAACTGCTCACTCGCTTGCTTGTCGTTCTGTTCAGTGTATTTTGGCCCCTGAGTGGGGGCACGGACAGTTGTAGCTAGTTCAGGACTGTTCCTGCAGTGTTGTATGCACTTGTTCTGATTCTTCATTTGCAACAATTAATGTTTTTGGCCTGCAGACGACCTCAGGAGTCGATCGAGCAGCAGCAGCTGCAAGGTCTAATTCAGTCTTCTCTGGGTCTCTGCCAGCACAGAGCTCTTATTGCTGCTGATTTCCAGATTTTTTTTTTGTCTTGTTTTGCATGTCTGGACAGTTACAGTCTGATCTAGAATAATAGGAAGATAAACATTTCAGTTTTTGATTCATTGGTGGCTGCAGGACTGGACAGTTTGTTCCTGTTGCTCTTTGTTAGCAGAGCAACATGCTTTGTTGTTTTCTCCGTCCTCCGCAGAAAGGCTGCTTGGAGCGGTGTGTGTCACATCAGGTGCGTCAGGATGCCCAATGGCTACCAGTTGCTGAGTAGAGCTGTCCTGGCCAATCAGCTGTCGGCGGGCCGACCTTTTCGTTGTTGCCCTGACCCTGATGGGAGGTGAAGTGTGTGGCTGGTAGCAGCCAGTACTGGCACAGCAGGAAGAGGAAGAGGAGGAGGAGGAGGCTGATAAGAACCTGGCTGTAGGGTGAGAAGTTTTCTTGGCCAGTCACTCCAGTACCCGTGGTCCTTCCTGCTCTTGAATTGTCTTTCATGATAGCATCACTTGTCCGAGTGACTCAATGTTTCACATGCAATGAGAAACTTTTGTGTCTTTTTACAGACTATGGGTGTATTTATTTGACTTTAGGGTCTATTATTTCCAGTCTATTGTGTCGTCAGCAACACTCTGAAGAATAAACAGAAATCAGATGATAGTGGAAATATTTAAAACAATGCGGTAATGAATATCTTAGACATCAAAAAACTCCTCTGCCCTCCACTTTTTGCACAAAAAAGCGCCTTTTAAAGTCAAGTGATGGGGGTTAAAGTAATTATGCACATTAGGGTCTGCCACAACTCAGACACTGTGGATGTGTGTGTGTCGGTTGTGGCTGAGGACGCCAAAACTCTGCCTTTAATTAAGCACATATGCATGGAACTGGGGAGTGTCTGTCACACACGCTCTTTCAACTGCCGCTGTATGTATGCAGACGTGAATGCACAAACACAAGCGATAGAGATGAAAGATTGTAATCAACGCGCTGTGGAAGAGGAAGCAACTTTTTTGTCTCTGCAAGAGGATAAACGCCTGAAATGACTGGCTTTAAAGGGAGAGGAGAGTTTTGATGGTTACAGCATCTCACTGGCCTGAACTAGCATTAGCGTTGCATCAAAAACGGTGAGCAATATTGGAGCTTTCCAGCCACACACTTTAGAGCCAGATGCCAGCTCAGACGGAGAAAGTGAGGACGTACATGGATTTATTTGACTGAAAGTGGAATAATCAGAAATGGATCGAGGAAGGAAGACTTTAGTCCGCGCAAATCAGTTACTGCGTCATAAACTCAAGCTTTTAGCAAACATCTAGTTTTCTGTCCCTGATCAACACGTTCGAATGAAGAAATACATAGAAACCCAGTTTTAATCTTAAATAACTTTAAACATATCTTCCATTTTGAAAAAAAAATGCTATAAGAACATGTTAAAACACCAGAATCACAGTTTTCAGAGTGGATCTTTAAGTGCTACATCTTATTTGCTAATCTTGAGTGTTTGGCCACTAAGCTGGAAAAAGTTCCGTTTTCCTGACTCTATTTGATCTCCTGCGACAACAGGACTGATTGATGGGATCCATTTGCAAAGACTGAAGGAAGCCAGCTATGCTCAGGGACAAGCTTTTGATGTAAAATTTACCGTGTCAAGATCTGAAGTAATCAGAGGACTGAAGGAGTCCAGATGCTAGGAGCAGCTGCAACTTCAAAATTATTATAATAACTAAACTTAAGCATTCTTGACTTCAGGATTCCTTTGTTTTCTGCATCTTTTTTCATTTCTCTGCATTTGTTCAAGATCAAAAGTCAGAAGTTTTTCCTACAGAAAAAAAGGAAAAAAGGAAACCGTGTACCACAAATATATGATACTTACTACTACATGTTATATTTTTAGTGCTTCATGCTGTCGCACAACGACATTTTCTTTTCGTTTCTCTGTTACTAATTAAAGATGTTCTTCAATTGCTCTCCAACTCTCCTCCTTTCCTTTTTGTGTCTTGACCTCTTCTCTGCAGCAGCGGCTGCCTCATTTGTCATTAGAGGATTGCCCCATTATTTCATTTCTTGTGATAAAATGACAAAAGATTACTCACGAGAAATACTAAATACAGAGCTGGACCGATGGGATCTCCCCTCATATGTAACGCAGCTGCGCTGCGCCCCGAGGCCTCATATTTCCTATTTCTCTCTCTATTATATATATCCGGCAGTGTTGTAGATATAAGGAATTGTGTGTTTTCTTACGTGCTGCTTTTTGTGTGCTTTGATCTGATCGGACACCAGAAGCTGATCATCTTTTTTTAAGCTGGAAGAAAACGAGAAAATTGTAGCCGCAGAGCGGACAGAGCCGTCGCAGGAAAGCAGCTTATTTTACGCAAACGAAACATTCAACAATCACACGGCCAAAGAGGCCTCACTGGAAATTCAAAAAACACATTTTTAAAGACAAAAATTGGATATAAAAAGTAAACACAAACCACTCCATATCTGTATCTAAGATGATTCATATTTTATTTCAAAACAGCTCCTGCTTTGGTCCCATTTTTCAGAGGTGGATAATAGAAAATGTAAAGATATGGCTGGTGAAATATGAGTCGGTTTGGGTAGGTAAGAATGAGAAAAGATTAGCTTGAGATTAGAATAAGAGAGATGGAGGAGGGCGGCGAGTCCTGTGGTGTGTGAGTAATTTTGTCGGTTTGGGAGTGTGTGTGTGTGGGGGAGAAGAGTGATTGTACACGCTCCCTTTCTACTTTGTTTTCCACCCGTGCCCACATCGGTACGGACATCTTAGCCCGACCCGCTCGACTGCACTTACACCCATGTGTGTGCGTGGTTACACTCGGCGCGTGCTTGAAATCCTCACATTCGTACACCAAGACACCGAATGTAACATTGACTGCATGCTGACTGTCATGCCAGCCACACCGGCACTGTTGTTTTTACATATTCATTTGCCTGTTTGTATCAGACGACTCACCTGGAGTGAAGCTCCTGCTGTTGTTTATACAGCCAAGCATCTCTTTCCACTCTCGTGCAGCTGTCCTTTGGTGGTTTCGGAGGCTGAAAAAGTGCCACCATGTCACCATGTGCTCCACTTCAAATTAAAATGTTTGCAGCTGTCTTTTTGTTGTAGGATTAAATTTTGGTTTTCTTCATTTGCCAAACATCTGTTATGCCCTATTGGAAAGAATGTAGTACCCCTTAAGTCTTGCTTGACTTATATGTAGACTAAAAGTTTCCAAAGTATTGAAAATTACAATAAAAAAAAAAATATTATTTAAAAACAACTATTCTGCAGCATCAGTGTAAGTACTCTAACTTCCTGTATTGAAAGAATGCAAAATGAATTGATAAATATTTTTTTATAATACAGTTACACCATGTTAAAAATGGGCGGATCAAATTTAAGACAGTGAGTTAAGTGTTTTTTTCCTAAACACTTATGGTAATATTTTTGCATCTTAAAATAACAACTAACCAAACCACCAAACTAATCATAACTGATAATATATTTCTCATAAAAATATAATAATGTAAACACATTTTTGTGGATTTCTCAAAGGGTTAAAAAAACATCTGAATTAAAAACCCAAAAACTGCTATCAATTCTTTGATGTGGTAAGCTTTTAGGGTTATATGATTTTTCTCTTGGTCTAGAACAGGTTCATGTCACATTAGGAAACATTGAAAAAGAAAAAAAAATCTCTTGTCCTAAAGTATTCCTCCAACTATAGGTATTTTCTATTGTTCCCAGTGGTCTTTTAGTTATAATAATGCAGTTGTTAGCCAACGTAAAAAAGGCTGTGTAATCTTTGAGGCATTTTCTGCTGAGCAAGAGGAGCTCATTATATTTTTGCCTCTGAGTTGTGGCATGGAAATTAGCCTCAGCTAATTTCCCATAAGCCCTTTGTTTAATCTCTCTCTCACTAGCTTAAAACACCAAGAAAAGCGCCACAAGAACATGTCAAAAACACGACTTTCATTGGAGTGGGACTTAAATATCTACTGATCAGATGACTTGCTGCAGTATAGTTAACTTATCAGTAAAGGAACAAAAAAATCTGAATATCATCATTTTGTACATAAAGAGCTATAAACATAGGTTTCTTTCTTCTTTCTTTAAAAAGAATTCTGGATCAGTAAGGCTTTTTCATAGCGCCTGCTCTGATGGCATCTGCTTTTCTTTAGACGAGAGCCCAGCAATTCACCGTGACTGAGGCGGTTGGGCCAACTTACTTGAAGTTCATCTGCATTTGTGCTGCTTCACTCCTGACACGGGATAATATTGATGTTGCCATGGCATGCCCTTGTTTTGTTTTGGACATTAGTAAACCAAACATTTGGATAAGGACTGATGAATAACACTTTTTGACAGACAACGCCTGTTGTTGGTGGACATGGCTGGCAGAGACAGAGTGTGTTTGTTCAAGTTTGAGATCATAAGTTAGTAAAAGCAGAAGTGGAAGATGGTGAGTCTGTCTTCTCTCTGTTTTGCTCCTGTTTATGAAGAGAACTTATCCTTTTGAAGGTACTTGGAAAAGATTGTAGCTCTTTTGAAACTATTTGGGTTTAAATAAAGCTTAAGTTTGTGATTTACAATTTTCTGATGGAAGATACAATATCAACTATATCAATGTTTCATCAGTCATAATCAAAGTAGCTAAAATCCTAACATTGCAACTGTCTGTTCATGATACAGGCACCATTTCCAGCTGTTCTACAGTGTATAAGTGGTCAAAAATGGTCAAAATACACCTTAAAAAGACACGCTGTACAAACATCTGTAAAAAATTCCGCCTTCAAATCTGCTAGAGTCGCTTATAGTTGACGTGAGGCACACGATTACACAAAATGTTCCTCCTTCACTTCCCATCATGCCAGACCCAAAATTTGTCCTTTACAGTTTAAATTACCACTCCAACTATATATATTTTTTGTTGTAAAATTATTCCCAGTGGTCTTTTTTTTTTATAATTATGCATATTTTAGCAAAACTCTAAAACCCTCTGTCAATTTTTGAAGACATATTTTCTGCAGAGCATCAAAAAGCTAAGTAGAAATTTGCCTTTAGGTTATGGGCAGGACTGTTGCGGCAGAAGTAACCCTATGTTGATATCCCAGAATCCCTTTGTTTACACTATCTCCCGTTAGCCTCTCACAAGACCAAGCTAACAATAGATAGCCACAGCAAGCATTGTCTGGTCTATGCAGCCGTACAGTTTTAAGCCAGATGGCAGCTCAGATGAAGAAAATGAAGACGTCAGATGATCTATGTGCAAATATCTATTCTGTAGGAGCAGGATTTATAATTGGATTGGAGAAGGGAGACTTTGGTCCATCCATGGCAGTTGCTGCGTCAAAAACCCAAGCTTTTTCAAACTGTGAGTTTTCATGCTCCTGATCTATCATGATGTGAATAAAGAAATACTTAGAGACACTTTTTTAATCTTTATTTATTTTATAGATGTCCTCCATTATGTGAAAAATACCACAAAAACATGTTAAAAACACCAAAACCCCCACCTTCATTGGAGTGGGTCTTTAAATAAGCAAGACATTTCATTTGATATTTTATATCAATTATTCAAAGTCTAATCAATGTTTACTAAAAGAAAAATGCTTGTTTTTTGTAACCAAGTACAATTTGCTTTTAAAATCAGGACAACAAATTGAACCTGCGACATACCGGTCCACGGTGTACCTTCCCTTGTCTAGCAGTTGCCAGTATGGGCTTTGGCAGCCCTGTGACCCTCAAAGAGATACATTGGGTTAAGAAAACGGATGGATGGACATTGATATTTAATAAAACTGAACAGTTGATTGAATTCTGAACTTGTAAATCAAGTCAGTTTAGTGTTTTGGGAGAGATTTGGTGAGACTTTCTTTCTACTTTGTGTCAGCTGACGTTGGGGTTTAAAGCTGCATCATGCTGTGCTTCTGAAACTCTTAAAAAAAAAGACTTTGAATGGAGCAAAGCCATTCTTCTTGTGTGTGTCCAGAGCTGTAGGTGTATGTAGTTGAAATTTGTGGTTTTAAACAAACCTCTGTGCTGTGTGTCGTTGTTGATTAAAAATCCCTAAACCCTTTCTATTTATTGAATAAACTACTTTTTTTAAGTTCCCACTCTTGACTGATTGAGAAAGAGCACAGCATTCTGTGAACTTCCATCCAGATGTTGCAGACATGTTTATTTGGTTTTTACGTTTGAGTTAATGTAAGATAAAATAAGAAACGTGTCTAGTTAAAGATGCGAATCATTGTCATCTGTTTCATAATGAAGAATCATGGTGGCTCTTTATTTCTCTCCTGTACCATTTGATATTTCACTGTGTCTACAAATTAGCAGAGTTTCCATATTTTAAGGCAGCGCTGTAAACAGGGTCACTTCCTTCACGCTTTTTTTTTTCGTTTCACACAGACTGTCAATTACACAGTGGCAGTGCAGATGCAGTGGAGCTGAGCGGCTGACTGGCTTGTTTCTCCGAAACCTCTGAAATGTGATTTACATCGAGAGCTGGTTGTACTAAGCCTGTCCCACAGTATGCATATTTTCCCATTGTTTGTGACAGTTGGTTGTACCTGCGACGGGGGGGGGGGGTGCCTAGAAGGCAGTCGACTTTGCATTTCAGTGGCTGAGCTCAGGGTCAGGAGCACATCTGGTTTACTGGGAGGTTTGGTGCGTCGCATGTCATTTCTGTGTTTCACACTCATACTCACATACACACACAAACCCACTTGTTGCTGTGCAGCCAGAGTTAAAGCAGCCGCGGCAGCCGGGGTGCACAAACAGCAGAGCCGGCACACCAGTGCGCTTCCCACACAAACAAACAAACACACCTGCTGCTCCCGGCAAGTTGCTCTGACAATCAGCCAGAGGAGGGAAGGCAAACAAAACAAACAGTTTAATTTACTTGACAGTAACCTGCTGTATATTAGCATGCCATGGCAATGATGGAGAGAAGCTCTGCTGGAAGCAGCAAGTAATGAAAAGTGATGGTCCTATAAGCAAGGCACTGTAAGTACAGGAGGTTCAAGCAGTCAGCGCTAATAGCATGTGCTACACACCTCCCAGACACTTCTCATACTGTGCTGAGACAAGCAGGAAAAAAAGACTGCGCCTCCCAAAGTAACAAATTCTTTAGAGGAGCAGAATAAAAGTAAGCAGTTTAAGAGTGGAGGGAAGTAATCCAGCAATAAGCAACTTTTTTTTTTTAAGAAACTTTCTATCTCTAAACAGTAAAAATTTTACAATTCTTTGAGCAAAACAATTCAAGTGCAGCTTTAATAAGCAATTAACTCCAAGAGGGCAAACAGCCTTTTTTGGGCCCTCTTTAATTGGTCAGTGTGGTGTTAGGAGTTTTGTATTTTTACATTGTGAGCCGTTTCTGCAAACGTGTGTTGTTATGCGCTCATGCACAATTCAGGCTGTCGGTGTGCATATGTTCCGTGCATGTTCTTCTTAGATAATAGCGCACTCTCATTGTGTCATGTAGTTGTGGTAATGTTGTTTTTACATGTGTTATTTTGTGTGTTTGTGTGTGTGTGTGTTCTGGCTCCAGTGGTCTGCACCTCATGTAAAGAGATAGCATCTTTCCACAACAGATCAATACGGGAATGTTTCTAGAATCCCTGCCTGTCTCTGATTTAACCAGCTGTGTGTGTGTGTGCACATGTGAGGAATACTCAGACTGACAAGCTCACTTATGATTTAGTTGTTCGGTTGGACTTTTCTGCTATTATCAAACCCATTGACACATTATCAGGCTGGAAAGAGGCACGGAGCCAGAATAAGAAATGGATTTGTGTTTTCTGTTTGTTTATTGAGCTGAAAAATACCTTCATGATACCACACAAAATAACAGCTTATTCTATCCTTTAAAATCTGAGTAAAAATAGGTCATCTTCTGGTGGTCAAATATACATGTTTTAGGGCTGGATTACAACACAAATTACCAAATGATCCCAGTCTTCAGTTAAAAGATGTAATCTGTTAATAATTTTATGGAATTATTTTTCTTTGAAGTAACTTTAAGTGCTTTTTTTTCTGGCAGAGGATTTCTGTTGCTTTTCTAATGTATGATTTTATATTTTTACGCATAAAAGTTCCACTTTAGTTACCAGTTAACTAAATAAACTTTATAGCTAAACAAAGTTGGCTGTGGAATGTAAATTGAAAGAAAAATATATATACATACAGTATGTAATATTTGATTTGGTTTGCCTGATTGATTTCAAGCAATACAAATTACTGAATACTGCGAATAATAATCATAAATAGACTAATTTGCAGTTATGCATACAGTACACAAACATCTCACATTGAATGCAATAAATATGATTATCTATTAAAGTTAAGATTGGATTTTCTGCTTAAAAAGGAGCAGGAAGTAACACATTTATTAATTTGTTTGTTTGTAATCCCACCCCTGTTGAGTTATTTCATATATAGTGTATACTTTTCATATTTCGATCATTAGAAAATTAAGTGGAGATTATTTATCGATTAACTATATCGAGTAATCTTAGTAATATAAGATCTATAGAGACTAAATATGCAGCCAGTAATCACGTTTCTTTCTGCAGCCCACTTTAAGAGAAAGGGCAACATTTTTTCTCCGAATGAATAACATATCTCTGCAGTTAGCGTGTCAAAAAGTATGTGGAATGACTGTTGCTCTGCACCAACAATTTTAGTTTCATGTTTTACCTTAAAGTCCCACTCTGATCCTTTTTGGTCTATTTTAAAAGTGTTTCCAGTTGCCTTTTAATTATAATTATCCATTTTTTAGAAAAAAAAAATGGAGGTATCCAACCATACCCTTTTGAGCCTGATACCAGCTCGGACGAGGAAAATGAAAACTTGCTTCGTCTTTCTGTCTGCAAGTGGATACGTGGGATTGGAGCAGAGCAGGGAGCTTGTGGCCTGCTGATTGTAGTTTGTAACAACTAAAAGCTTTTTCCAACTGCATTTTATTCGCCGGCTCTTGATTCACAGTGATTTGAATAAGAAATACTCAAGAACATACTTCTTATGCTGCAAGAACAATAAGCCATAAACACCACAAACACAATTTTCATTGGAGTGGGTCTTTACATAGAAAAACCTTAAACAATGTTAGTAGCATATAGAAAAAAAATGTTTAAAAAAAGAATGCAATGCAATGTGATTTCCAGATTTCTTTTTTTAGATGATGTCTCTCACAGTGGACCCCTCCATGATTTCTAAGTGGGATAACTTCCCAAACCTAGTTTTCAAATACTTATTTGCCTGGCTTTAGCATCGTTCAAAAGAATATATGCGTATAAACAGTGAGGTTGTCTCATACCCTTTGTCCTTTACGTGGCACAGTCAGAAAAAAAAACTCCCCAGAGAGACATGCACAGTGTGTTACTGTGTGTTTACTTCCTCCTTGTTTCCTTTTTGACTGTTTACTTTTTCCTGATAAGAGCATTCAGCCATGCTGTCTGCACACATATTTTGTATGTCTTACTGAGGTAGGTCACACACAGTTCAAGGTTACTCTCCAGTCTGGCTCTCAGATAATTGTCGATAAAATTGATCTTAGCATCTATTTTTTTTCTTTTTTTTACTTTGCCTATACTTTTTCATCCTCCTCCCTTCTTCCTGACACTTCCCTTCACTCTCTCACTCCACTCTCTCTGCCAGTGTCCTTCTCTTTTCATCTCAAGCCAGATAAGTCAGCTCGGACTGCCAAGAGCAACGAGTATCACTGCTTGCCTGCCCCCCCCCTCCTCTTATGTTCTTCTCACAGTGCACTGAAGCTATGTCGCAATTTCTCAGGGAGTTTTGATGCCTGGATGTCTCCTGTCTGGGCCCATCTCGTCTGAGCCGCAGTGCCGGGCCTATGCGATCTGAACTGCGCTGCCTCGCTGCAGGTCAGCCTTCACGGCCGATTAGTGTCGCAGCGCCACTTTGGTCACAAGTTGTCGGGAGCGCTTATCGTGAAGATCAACAGCGATCAGTCTCGCTGCTGCACTCTCCCTCTCCCTGCCAGAGTCCTCTGCATCTTCCATCTACTGTTTTTTTTTTTTTTTTGCCCTCTCGCCTTTTGGCATTACCCTTCCACCCTCTTTCATGTTTTTTCCTCAAATCACTATACTTTTATCTCTTCATTGTCATCCTGCCGTCCTCCCACCTTCAGCCATGTTGTTCGTCTCTCTGGATCTGACCAATCCTCTTTCTACTTGTGATGCAGAGGAAGCCACTGATGGATTTCCATCCAGCCTCCAACAATAGATACTTGGACTTTTTTTTCCTCTCTATTTGCTTTTCAACATTTATCCAGTTCAGCAAACACAGATGCAGTTTGTATCAATTTGCTCTCCCCCTCCACATTCGAAAGCCCTCCATCGCCATCTCTGCATGCCGTCAGGCCTCGTCGGTGGCGAGAGCAGAGACAAGTCATGTTGAGCCTGTCTGTCGGGCTGCTAGTGTCACTTTCTGGAGCTGCTGGTCTCACTGACAGCGCTGGAGGGGCTGCTGGTCCTAGCAGAGTGCAGCCATCACCCGGTGACACGCGCAGTGTCATCGATCCCCTCCGTCTGGTGACATGGCATCCCTGCCTGCCTCGTCTTCCTCTCCGCCTGCCAACGCCCACCCCCGAGCCACTGGCTTTTTCTCTGCCACTCGGCAGCCAGTCACTCCAGTCAGTCAGTGACTGTCTCCGAGGACTCCTTAGCAGAAGCTGACCTACATGCGTTTGTGAAAACTGATACTTGGGTTCTTGATCTTAGACTTCAACCTTTTTAAGAAACAACAGTTCGCATACAAAAATAGGACAATGAATTATTAAAGAGTCGTCTTCGTTGGGTGGCTTTAGACCCTAAGGGAGAAAACGTTGAGCATAGAAGTTGATGTAAACACAGATGAGATGATTATTAGTCAGTATCGCGCCTGCATGGACAGCAGAGATAGATGGATAGATGGATAGATCCTGAGTGCACAGCTGAACTAAATATGTGTGTGATTTAATCTGGCCTTGGCGAGTGTGCAGCAGTGACAAATGGATGCTCACCATGAAACCCCCTCATCCAAGAGACAGTATTAGTTTTTGCTTTAATTACCAGCTGCAGTAATGTTTCCTATCCATAACTGTCGCGCTGCTCCAACGCAGCCTGGCAGAGGGGTGAGGGCCTTGTCTTCCCTCTCAGTGGGCCTCCTGTCTCTTCTCCCCTATTCCAATCAGTCTATCCTATCTCGCCTTTTCCTCCTCCCCTCAATACCCTCCCACCCCCACCGCGCACACCTCATCTTTCATTTCAATATTTCAATATTTATGCCTCATCTGAGGAAGTTCAAAGTCACAGTGAGGAGGCATAACTTTCTCCCGCCTCCCCGCCGACAGCGCAGGACCCTGCCCAGCGGACAGGCTGTTGGCTCCCCCAGCTGGGCCCCCTCCCATCTTCTGGTCACTGGTGACAGGAAAAAAAGTTGAAGGGAGAGGTGCCTTGAGAATACAAAACAGTTAAGCTCCAATCAATATGCCAATATTCATAAAGACTAATTCCTTATAATTTTGTCTTTATAACGATTTAGATGCTCTATTTTTTAATGAATTCATATTTTTAACTGTCGTGGAATGGTCAGAAGTGGGAAAAAAATACAAATGAGAATACATTTAAAGGATCTTTTTACTAATTCAATTCGATTTAATTTTATTTATATAGCCCAATATTACAACGCAGTTGTCTCAATAGGCTTCACACCGGTAAGTGAACAGATTATTGTCTCGATAGAAAAAAAGAAAAATACGATGAAATTCAGGAGGGGAACTATCAGATTTTCATGTTCCCCATTCCCCATGTTGGTTTTCGACTCCACCTGTTGATTCTGTAATCAACACTGAATGAGCCATAGCTGAGTTCCTTATTGGTTGACACAATGTGTCTTCTTTGCCAAAGTTCAGAAATTTGAACTCCGGACACTCCTTGGCGCCCAAAATGCTCTACTGCTGCACCAACGCACTGCGCCTGACACCCAAAAGGCGCCGCAGGACTTAACATTGAAACTGGATACCCCTGATGCCCAAATCATGTTCAATGTGAACGCTGCTTAACACCAGAGATGTTGCTGGTGCCTACAGAACAAACACTCTTTGACATAACGAAACTCTTTCATCATTGGGAAAATCATCTTTTCAGATCAACTTTGCACCATTATGCATAACATTACTATCATAATGTACCAATGCAGTGTTGCATAACATTGCAAAGCTGATTTTCTCTATGACGGCATCAGCTGATTTACGTTGATCGCATAAACACTTTAACCCTGTAAAGATGACTAGATCCATGCGTCTTCGTCTTCCTCGTCCAAACTGCCTCAAAATTGAACTGCTGGGTACCTCCAGTATTGCTCACCATTTTTGTTGCACCGGTTTTGTCAATTTTGGGGTGTGAGGGGCTGCAAGTTAGAGGGAGATTGTGTAAACAGAGAGCTCTCATCAGCAGGAAGGGGAAGGGGTGGTGGGCTGATCCGTTCAAATGGTCCCGCCTACTACTCAGAGGTGAATTTCTAACGAGCTATCGCTGCTGAAATGAAAAACGACCCCCTTTTTTTAATTTTGGCTGAAAATGACACATCATATTTAAAAGACCACTCAAAAGATGATCGGAGCAGATCTTTAAAGGGTTAATATAATCCTCTGACTATTGTTCTATGCCTTCGTCATAGTACTGTCATATAGAGTTTCGACCAACAGAAGGTTTAAAGCAAATTTAAAAGTTCTTTAGCACAATTAGTGAACATGTTTTCTCATGTTAAACTTCATAGAGCTCTAGAAACAGATTTCCATGACGGCTCATGGCCCGTACCTACTTTTTTTCTGCAGGCCTGACTGACCACCACTTTAGAACGTCCACAACCAGTTTTAATAACTAAAGTGTCTGACAAGTCTGTTCTTTGTCGTAAAGATCTCTGACAGCTGCCGTCTGGTAATAGATTAGCCTAATTATAGCGTCCCTGAGTTTAGATCACATCGTCACAGACTCAGCCTGTCGCTCTAACGGCCATTATAGCTGCTCACCACTCCCTTTCTCTTAATTTAAGGCCTAGGAAAAACAAAGCAAGGAAAATAAAAGGCAGAAAGCGGCAGAAAAGAAAGCCAAAAGGAAAAGGTCGTCATCATTTGCATGCGAACCTTCATTAGGATATGCGAATATGCTAAGAAGGAAGAGCTGGCGCCTCGTGATGAATGACCAGCACATTGTAGAACAGGCTGAGATGAAGGCTTCGTCACCCTCATCTGCATAGCACACTTTATTGCCTTTATTTATTTATTTACCTTTTTTATGGCATTTCTTTATGATGCATGCTTTTTTGTATTTAGTGACCGAGATTGAATTACCAGATTGAATTTCAAGTAAACACACAGACATGTACGCTTTATTGATCACAAATGTTCAGTTGTGTATTTGCACAAATCAGTCCGTCACATGGTAGCAATAATGTTAAAGTCCAAACTTGGTGTCTAAATAGGGAAGAATTTAATTTAGATGACTTTTGTCACCAACATTGTCAGAGGAAATAAAAAAACACAATAATTTATGGGATTTTTACACTCAACAATCTCTAGAAGCAACTGTTGAGGACAATTCTGGGATCATATGTCAAAGGAGACTGGGCAAACTGGTTTGGGCTGACTAGTTACAACCAATTACCCATATTTAAACTTCCATCCCCTAAAACCTTCAGGATTGATGCAACTCCATGTGGTATTGTTTTGTTTAATATATGTATTTATATACAGTTCAAGCATTTTCAGTTATCTAATGTAAGCACATGTCCACTAGGAGACCTTAAAACTCAGGAGTTGCATGTTTGTTAAACAGACAACTTTCCTTTTTTTGCAAGGGGGGTCTGATAGGGTGGCTGACAAGTTTAAGGGAAAAAGTCTCCTGTTCCGTCTTTTTTGTTGCCGGGGCAGCAGATGGCGGATGTCAAGACAACTGCACTAACTTTGAGTAGAAGACATTGGCAACTTTAGCAGGATTGTGTAAATTCTGACTCTGTGCTTTTCATCACTCTTCAGAAAATCCACTGTTTCTTTGCCATTTAAGTCAGCTGACACCAAGCTGAACTTCAGAGGAAAGTATAGTTTGGTTATTCCAACCTGATAACATTATATATCTTGCTTCTGCGGTTCAATTTATTGTATATCCAGAAAATGGGAACTTCCAGTTTCAGCAGTCTTTTCTCTCCTTCAACAGTTCTGGATCTTTGGAACTAATAAGTCGTTCTTTGATGAGATGGGTGAATATTGGAGTCATAGCGGTTTATTTTGCTCCTTTGGAGTGTGACCTTAGCCGCCCTTCAGAGAAGAGCGGGGATAATGAGAGTGGTAGCGGCAGAAAGACAGGACTGACAGCTCAGCTACGCCCTTCACTCAGCTGGCTGAGAAAAAACGTCAATAGAGGCCTTATGTTTTATGAATTATCTGCTTTAGCAAACCTATAGTGGGAGAAATGCGATGCTCCCTTGTCATGTTGCTTCAGTTCTTTTTAATGCGTCAAACCACTCACCAAAGCAACACCAGCTGAAATTAAAGGCTGTCTTTTTTGTTTTCAGCTCCTGCTCTCTTAGCCTTGCAGTATCGCTCAGGTCTGATCACACCGAGCTGGTTGTCTCTCTCACCAGGATCCATTTTTTCTACCTTCATCTGATGAGCATTTATTTGAAGTTTCTGATTATATATGTGTGTATAGAAACATTTATTCTAACATGCCGTAATGTGTCTGTTGAGGATTGATGCGTTATAGACGTGCTTCAGGATTTTTTTTTAATACATTTTTGTTTAGATTGTTCATTTTCATTTCTCACTCCATTTCTGTCTTTCTTTATTGGACCGGCCTTTCTTCACAATCTTCTTCATCCGTTTAATTTGTTCTCAGAGGACGAACAGATAGATAATGTGGTAAACAGACTGAATAAATCATGTTTCTCATTTTTTGTTAGTATGGGGCCATCAGGGCTACAGTTTTTTTCTTTATCCCCAAGGCGCAGGGGGGGAGTCTTGCTTTTGTAAACGTACCCAAGTGCAGCCCTGTTACACACAGTTTAATCCGCCTGCTGGGGGGAGGAAAGGTTGAGGGGGTTGGGTGGTGGAGATGGGCACCGCCGTGGTTTCTGGTTCTTGAAGGAGCTGGAGGGTGCAGAGGTTGTGGGGGTCTTCACCCTAAATTAGGTTGTTTAACAGGAGAGCAGGCCTTTCTTTCATAATGAAGCCGGTTTGATGTGGGGGGGTCAGAAGGACACAGGATGGTTCAGTATGTCAGTGATTTCACATTGACTTCATGATTACGGTTACAGCAACCTTTGTGATTCAATAAAATATTCGTTTTGTTTATTTTTTCATATGAAACAGCTTTCCCAATAAAACTTAATTGAATATTTTAAGTTTTTTCAAATGAATGTTTCTAACTATGTGTACATTTGCAGTTGTAACACTTGATAAACTGACAGTCTATTGGTTTTTTCTCTGAGTTTGAACTCAAAAAGGATAAAACTTGATGCCTACAAATGCAGACATCAAAATAAATTAATTTGACTTTAAAATGTCATCAAAGGCCTTTAAGAAAATTCTACTTTCCACAATTTCTTCATTCTTTAAATCTTTGTTAATCATCTGTGCTCTGTAAAAATAAAGAATTAATAAAAGTCACAGTTTTTTTCATTTGTGCCTCTGAAATGTTTAAGTTGTTTCAAACATTTCAGCAGTGGAACGATTTAAAAAACATTTTTTTTTAAAACAATTAAAATGTTGTGTATCCATAAAAGTCAATGAATTACTGGCTCTCATTTACAGTGAAGACGAGCACAACTTCAGCAGTCTGAATAAAAGTATTTAAAAACCAATAGTTTAAGAAAAAGATGTTTCAAAACATGCAAATAGAAGAAATTAGCACAATTTAAGCATTTTGCCATGGAAATTCCAATCACTTGCAAATATATATATATATATATATATATATATATATATATATATATATATATTAAAACAAAAAAACTTTCTGAGAACCAGCCCATTATTGTATGCCCTCTGTAGGGGGGCTTTGCTTTTGGGTTTTGGTTTTGAAGTTCTGATGCGCTTAAAAATTTCATTTGATATCTCATGTGTTGACGTAGTTGAGAAATGAGACATTTTTAATTCTTGGGGAGACAAAATGGAGACTAAAAAAACATGAATAAATGGGATGTCTGGAGGATGGATGGATGGATGGATGGATGGATGGATGGATGGATGGAAGGAAGGAATTCTCTTCCAGGCAGATCATCACATATTCTCACCCAAAACATTGTTTTTTGGAACGTCTTGTCTTTACACCAACTGATTCTTTATCCTCTTTCGAATTGCTTTACAAAATCAAAACTCAAAGACCCAGCGGGGGCAGAATACACAATGCATCAGAACTGTGCTGGATGTCCTTCAATTTTGATGGAAAACTGTAAACAGTGAATACACTTCAATTGGAAAATTACAGTTACAAATCTTTTTCAATAGTCATATATGGGTCTTTTGTGCTCTGAAGTTTCTATCTTTTCTCAGAGATGATTGATGCAGATTTTTTAAAATTACTTTCATTAAAAAGATAGAAGAAAAAAATCCCCTTAAGCTAAAGTTTACGCAACAATCTTTAAGAAGGATCACGTGTTTTAGAAAATACATTTAACCTTTCACTTTATTACACGCATGATATCAGGATGCCTTTTGCTGAACTTATACTGGTAAAAACATATTCAGACATACATTTTTCAGTCATAAACAATAAAGTTGTTACCTCTTAAAGTTGCTAACTCCTGGGAGAATTTGTAAAAAGAAAAATCTCAGCTTTACCTTCAAACCAAGTTGTCAAGATTTACTTTCAGATATCAGTTTAGCTCATTTTGTGATATTTCAGTTTAAGTGCTGCATATTTTACGGAAATACGATATGGTTTGGGACAGATTTTGATTAATTTTATTGAAAGCAAACGCAGCACAAAAAGAGCTCTTTATGCTTTTGTTTCTCTTTTTCCTATCAACCCCCCCCCCCACCCCCCCACACACACACCTGAAGTGCCCATGAAAACAGATGGAAACCTGCATTACAAATTACTGCACATCATAGAAATTGTGCAGCAAGCTTTTTAAAATACCAGTGCTGCCAGTGAGCCGCTTTGTAATTTATCCCTTCACGGCTGTTAGCTGCACAGCGCAACGGTGATTTATTTGGTTTAAGAGAAGTTTTGTTTAGAGAGATAATGAGCAGGACTTCTCTTTAATGATTTAACACGCACGCTGGAAAGGAGGAAGGGGGGGAAAGCACATATATTTTTCATATCTTTAACTGCACTGCAGAGAGGAGAAAAGAGAAAGATGCATTAGCAAGAGAAGCTAACAGCTCCTAACAACCGCCGTTTCTTGATTCATTCTGTTTTCTTGTGTAAAATGACTTCTTCACCCCTTTTTGTAACACCTAATTATTTTAGCATGTTATGTGTTTTACTCAAACTGTTTTTTTAAGGCTGTGGTGCGTCCTCGCAGCGTTTTCTCCTCTTTTTTTTTTTTGTTCTTTCTGATCTTTAAAAGTGGATCACGTTTGTGCTGATGCCACACAATGAGCCGGCTTTTTCGCGGCGTGTTTGGGAAAAGTGCTTCTGCAACACCCTCTTACCTTGTTCTGTTCCCACCTCCCTTTTCATCTTGACACCCGAACACAAGTATTATTCTCTCTTGTTCAGCATTTTCAAGTTTCTCTGCTCACTTAGGATTTAAGTCCCAAATTAAAGCAGTTAATTAGAAAATATAATGAAGCTAAGTAGCATAATATGCAAACAGTTCTCTGACGCTCTGGGCTGGGGGGCTTCGTAAAGCTGAAACTGCCATCGGTGCATAACGATGATGATATCAATAATAGATTACTTCATCAATCGCTCTTCTCTTGAAGATGGAAATGCGCTGTTGGGAAGAAACAGAATTTTTATTTTTCATTATTCCATTTTTTAATTTTTTTGCCCCCTCTTTCTCTTTTCTTTCCTGTGGCTGGAAAAGGCGGGTTTCATCTCCCATTAGGGTGTGCTCTGCATAAGTGCAGGTGGAACTTGCTCTCCTTCTAAATGATCCTTTAATGGAACAGTGTGCACTGGAGCCGGGAACTCTATGGGGCGCTGCCACTGTCGATGAGAACTTCGCCTCAATCAATCCGTCAAGCCCCATCACCTGCCTCAGCAGATGATCCAAAAACCCCTTTGGAGAAGCAAAGTGAGCTTTTTATGTACCTCCTCTAAGACTAAAGGACACATACACACAAAAGGGGCGGCATCATTAGTGAGCGATGTCTGTTTCACTGAAGGCCTTGACGTTGATCCGTCATCAGATAAACACTTTGCCTCTCTTTATTTAATCAGGATCTTAGAATAGATTAAATGCTTGTTCTTTGCACAGGCTAAAAACTTAAATCAATGTTTTATTTATTTGTTTATTATTATTTGGTTTCCTGTTACCTTAAATCAGGGCTAGGCAACTTCAGTGTCCAGATATCAAGCCCTACTCATGACTGATTACCTTGTTCAAGTGTACCCAGGTAATTGGAACATGCCAGAGCATGTTATATTAGAAAACAAGCAGGAATGCGGCCCTCGAGGCCTGGAGTTGCCTATCCCTGCTTTAAATTGTCCCAAAAGCAGATGCCCTTTGGACCCGAGTGGTTACAATGCAAAGATGGCCTCCTTTCAGGGACGGTGGGGCAAGAGTGGCAGCAAAACGATTTCCCCCCAATTTTTGAGTCAACATTTATCTTATTTATTATTTTGTGTAAACATGTCAGTTTTACATATAATTATGTTACAATCTCATCTGTAGTTACACATTTAACCATGAGCACAATATACATTATACATTAAAACCATGTTTGAAAGGAAGCAGACAGAAGCATTGCTTGTTAAGCCTGCCCCTTAAATTAACATGAGTAACATTATTGATAAATATTAAGAAATCATCACTACAACCTTTATTAAGTATTGCAAAAATGAAAGTAATGTTTTAAAATAAAACATTGAGCCCCTCAAATTATTTGCTACGCCCCTGTATTGGTTATGCCGACAGATCTGGGCCCCCAACACACTATCCTTAACCAAAATCTGTGCTGTTTCCCTGCTATAGCAAGAGGAGATTCCTAGTTTTCAAAAATGAGTTAATTAAAACTCATCAGTAATAAAAAAGTTTGAAATTTTGATCCTTTCATTTGTAATGGCCTTGTACTCTGCTGCTATCATTTGCCACCCTCCTGTTCAGAAAAGGGTGTCTCCATTTTTTGTCTGGTATTTAACGTTTTTTTTTTTTTTTTTTTTTTATGTCTACAGTACATCTGTCTCCACAAATGTAACTTTGGATTCACAGTAGTCCCCCAACCTAATCCAATCAAATGCCAGAGGCTCGCTTGTATAACATTCCTTTCTCCATCCTCGTTGGTGAAGTTTTCCTCTCCGTCTCTCTGTCAGAAAAGCAGCTGCTCTGTCTGTCAATAAATGTCTTATCTTTCCACTTCTTGTTCCTGTCGGTTTATCTGTCTGTCTGACACGTCGGCAGCTGTCTCAGTGCTCCAGGGTTGCTGTCAGCCAAGTGTTGCTTTCTGTTCTTCTGTCAGTTCACCTGCCCGTCACAGTTTCTCAGATTAGACATGTCAACTCACTTGCAGCTTCTCCACTTCTTCCGGACGGCTCCGTGAGAAAAACAAACAAACAAACAAAACAAGGGAGACACTTGTAATGTTAACTGTGAAGAGCAAATTAGTTATGACAATGTGAAATGTTGCGTTTCATTTTATGGATCTTCGTCTTTGGTGTTAAATTTAGCATTTGGGTTCACATTATAAGTACTTTAATATGATCTGTGTTTGTTCAACAACATCTGAGACGTGTGATGCAGAGCGTTTTCATTGATCTTTGCTTCTAAATATAAAATATACTCATTATTTAAGTACAACGCTGACAAACTGGGGAACGTTAGAATGGAATTATAGAAGGCAGGTATAGACTGACAGAAATGTGGATATGTATGACCTGAAGAATACAGACGGAGGTGATGTTCTGATGGGAGGGAGGTAGTAGATGGAAGGAAGGGGAGATGAAGGGGGTGGGAATATGCAGAGGGGAGCTACCTGCTGCTGATGGAAGTCAGAGTCAGTGAAGGATGGAGGGCGATCCAGCTGTGACATTAAAGCAGCAGGTGGGGGCCATCATTAGAACTGGCACAGGAGGCTAGATGAGCCCACACACACCACTCATTTCTTTGGGGTTGAGTGGACCACTACAGACTGTGTGTGTGCGTGTGTGTGTGTGTGTGTGTGTGTGTGTGTGTGTCTGTGTGTGTGTGTGTGTGTTTTCATCCATAACAGAGGAAACATAGTTCCATAACTTCTGAGCTCATACTCCAGCACTATCATTTCCTGCTGCACTTTCTATCAGAGGCTTTTCTAAAGTGGTGGGGGCGGGACGCTTTGATTTGTCTGGTAGCTACATCTTTTATCAGACTGACAGGCGGATGTTTGTTTAGTTTGAGGTAAAAAACAATTTTACCGCAGTTTTTCTCATCTGTTTTCATGCTAGGTTTGGTGTTGCTGGACACACCAGGAAACATAATGATGCCATCTTCTAATTCTATTGTGGCGTAGTAGATGGTGATGGATGGGACATTATTGCTGAGTTCACACCGGGCACAGAAACTTGCATTTTAGCAACCGCTTCCAATGAAAAGTCCATGTAAATGCACGTTTCAGACTTCTGCTTTTAAAACTCTCACTTTAACATGTTTCTACAACAGTTTTCAATTCATGGAAGTGCCAACTGTTTGAAAAGTGATCATGAAAGAGAAATGAATATCCGCGTTTTGTCTCCAGCTGGAATTATATGAGACCAAGTCTTTCATATTTAGGCATAGGGCTGTGAAAGAAAAAGCCTGGAGCAAGATTCATGAGATTTGTGCCGCTTCGACATTTCTCACCTAGCCTCTTTGAACTTTGAGTTTATGCGCTAGCATCATATAGAGACAGAGCGATGTGGACTCCATATGCTAAAGGTGCATTTAAGGACCTGCATTAAGTGTGTTTTTGAACATGCAGATTCCTGGTGTGCAAGAGCCTTATAAGTTTCTATAATGTTGAGTTTTTTTTTTTTTTTTCTATTTAAATATTGACTTGCTTATGAGGTGACAACTTTCACAAAGCTTTTTGTTAGGTCTGCTTTCAGCTTTTCCCCCCTAGGGTCTCTAAAGAGAAGTTATGAGCTTCTTCACTAAAGAAAATTAAGCTTAAAATTGCATGTCTGAGTATTTCTTTATTCAAATTGTTGTGAATCAGGAGCAGATGGAAAATGCTGTTTCAAAAAAGAGCTTTTTTGTGACACAGAAAATACGCTTGGTGGGCCACAAGCTCCCTTCTCCAAACTGTCAGCAGTGGGTAGTAGAAGAGGGGTGGAGTTTTTCTGCTCCAAGGTCTGGCCCTCATCTTGGAGGTGAATTTCTATTGCTTTTAAAATAGAAAGAAGGAGATCAGCTTTGTGGCAGAAGCTGGTAGTGAACCAGCAACTTGTTGATTAGAAATTTAGTTTAGTGTCCACTTCACTCTAGTTAGGTAGGATCTGTAGATACAACTCTGAGAAAAAAAAATGACATAAAAAACTTCAGAGCAAGCTGGTTGAGCACAACTTGTTTGATCCAACTCTGGCGCGCTTCATGCACAGGCTGATGGGCTTCCACTATTTGGGGATGTGGCATTCTGGCGCGTCTAAGCCAAGCCTCGCTTCAGGCTTCTTCTTAGATCTCCCATCGCTTCTGCATCTGTATATGGGTCAATCCAGGAACACCATTAGGCAAATGAAGTTGTTTGTATCAAATATTGACATGTTATCTCTTCATCGTCAGGCGTGCGGGAGGGAAGAAAAAGAGAAAGATTGTAACTGTGGGTAATTGAGCCATGTCTCCCCTGCTTATCGGTAAAGCTCCGGCACGTCACGGACCTAACGAGCTGTGGCGCGCCGATTAGTCTGAAGGGAAAGTCGAACGTGAAACACCAGAGCTCCGTCTTTCTTTTCCATTTTCTTTCTTCCTTTTTTTTTCATATCTGCAATGGATATTATGAGCCTCCCCGGAGGGCAGAGGCACAGCCTTATTAGTTCAATTCATGAGGGAAAAGAGAATTGATATGGATGAATGGCATGTTAGAGTATCCCTTTGTTACAATAACCATCCAGGCTGATGGTTTAGGTTGATGATGAAGCCCGAGGCAGCAGGGCGGCAAACTGGAGCCTTGACCTGGATGTACATATACCAAGGGCAGTGGCCTGATCACACTCAAACAACAAAATAAATACATTTTTTTGCTGATCTGCAAATGCTTAAAGATCAGGAATTTTTGGTCATTTTTAGAGAGACATTTATCAATCATATCATAATGTGTCAGATAATTCCAACAAACGTGTGATCAGCCTTTCTGTCCTTTGTAAATTTCTATTCTTTCTTTCTGCAGGTGGCTGTTCAGAGCTGCTCTTGTTGTGCACGTTTGTGAATAATAAATCCTTATTGTGCGCGCACGCATACGTGTGTGCACAACTCCCTTTTCCGGCTGTCTCCACGGGGCATTAACCAGCTTGCACCGGTGCTACTCTGAAAGTAATCCGGTATGAAAAAAAATAAAAAGAGAAAAACATGGTGAGATGAGAATCTCACAACATGCCAGTTTGATTTGTACCCTTTGCTATCAAAGAATGCTAATTAAAATCATATTTTGCATAAGTCTTGTCTTTCATCCACATATGCAAATTGCCCCTGTTGCCTTTCAGCACTCTGTAATTAGGTTTATGAAGGACAGCTGTAATACATAATTAACAGAAATGTTTGCAAGCTCTTTCTCCCTCCCTTTTTCCTCCACGTCTAAACACGACTTGAACAAGCGAAAGTGTTCCAGGGTTTTGTTTTTCTCTCTAACGTATTGATAAGTTGTCTCACATACCCCCTTACAAATACCCAAATGATGCTGTTTGTTGTTTGTAGATGGCGGTGTCAGTCAGTAGACCAAAGGAGCTCAGCATTCTGATCTCTCCATCCTCTCTGATTGGAATATACATGACTTAGTCGACCGTTTGCTCCCAGTTTAACTCTGAGGCAGCGTTCTGGACGGCTGGATGGATTGAGTTGAAGTGGATTGAGAAAAATCTGGAGTGATGGTAATGAGGCAACGCACTGGAACACGCTTGAATATTTATATGTTGGTGCGAGTCAGCCTGAGGGGCGTCGATGACGGGCAGGACTCGGAGCCCGCGAGGGGATGAAGGAAACAGACATGCATGTGTCCAGGCGTCAGGGGCCGGCTGTGGAAAAGGACAACAGCTGACATTGCAACATAAATGGTGAAATAATTAGCTTAATAAAAGACCGACTGAGAGAGAAGGAAAGCTTTGGGAGCGCTCACACGGGTTTGCATGAGAATAAGCGAATAACTGTCGACTTTGGAAAAGAAAAATAAAACGATTGAGACCAGAGGAGGAGAAGAAGAAGGGCCAGCTCTGATTAGGTTTGTGCAGTGACAGTGCCAATACACGTCGGTTCAACTCCCTCAAATTCTTTCATGTAGCTTCCTCTTCAGTTCCAAGATGTGGTCATTGTCTCTCAGTTGCACCATAATGGGAAGTGATGGGTGCTAAATGAAAAGGCCAGAGGATGAAAACACTGGTTTAGCTGCTCGGATGTCAACGTAGTTAGTCCTGTCATGCATTCATTATGATTTCATATGTTGTTCTGGAGACACGACAAACTCTGAGGCCTCCATGGAACAATGCGGTCACAACAAAGCAATGTTTCAAATTCGGCTGGTTTTTGTGTTCACTGCTGCTTTGTGTACCGCAGGTAAAAATTTGGAGGTAGTTTTCTACCAAAATAATGTACATCAGGGTTACTTTGCTAAGTGTTTCAAGTAAAAAAAAAATACAACACTTTTTTAAAGTTACGTTTCACAAATGCTCACAAATGTCTTTCCTTCTCCAGATTTCTCCAGTTTGCGTAGTGGAGAAATCTGCTGACTCCAGAGTTTCTACATAGTAGAGCAGGGATGGGCAACTCCAGTCCTCAAGGGCCAGTGTTTCTGCATGATTTCCAAATATCCAAGCCCTTCTCATGACTGATTACCTGGTTCAGGTGTGTCCAGAACATGCCAGAGCATGGTATGTTAGAAAACATGCAGGAATGCGACCCTCGAGGCCTGGAGTTATCCATCCCTGTAGTAGAGTATACCTTAATTCCTAAAATACAAAAAGAAATTGGCAAACAACTGGTTCTTTACAGCGTTTTGGTGATGTGTCATACAGTGTTCTCTTGCTATGCTGTTTACTTTTCGTGGTCTCGCTGTTTCAAAGGTTTTTTCAGTGCAATTTTGAAAGCTTTTTTGACAGTGCACTGTGTTTTGCATTCTTATTAGTTGTTGACCTTGTCAATCAATCAATTTTCTCTGTTCCGTGTCTTCTGTACATAGTGCGTTCATTTTTCCTCGTGAGAAGATCTTTGGTTTCTTTCCATAATACTGGACTTATTTTCTGCGAAAGTTTAAACTTTGTGAGTTTCGACAAGAGAGAAAAGTGTGAAAATGTTCAAAAGTTCATAAAATGTGTAGTGAAGGGTTTTACAGTCTTAAGATCTGTAATCCTACTCAATGGATTTCATCTGTTCTGGGTTGTCTTTAGAACATAACCCCTGCGATAAACGAGGGAACACTACATTTCATCGCAGATTTACTTTCTTGCTTGTGTTGCAGCTTTTTCTGCCCTACTTGCAGCTGATTAACTGGAAATGGTAGTTTGAGTTTTTGTCATGGAAGGTAGTACAGTGCTGTTTAAGTAAACACCATTAGCCATTAGAGTTTTTGATGGCAAGCTGTAAGATAAATTTGTTCTTTATACTTATGTGTTTGTGTGCTTAAAACATGACTGAACCATAAGGGTGTCTTATTTCACTTTTTTGCATATATACCTTGTGACGTATGCCAAATCTGCCTAGCAACAGCGTGCTCAATAAAAGGGTCCGATCGAGGAGGGGCGGTGAGAGAGAGAGAGAGAGTTCATCTGAGGGCAGAGGAACTCCAAGAAAGTCCTCTCTCCCGGTCGCGACCATAAAAACTATTTCCAGTCTCCAGTCTCATTTTTCTCTGTTGTTCTTAGGTTTTAAGATAACAAGTACTTTAGATCTAACACAAGCCAGTGGCAAACAGGAAGGGATGGTTGAAAACCAGCTGGTGGTGGATCTCTGGTACCTCGGCTGTGTAGACAAGTCCCACAGTTTTGATAAAAATGTTGATCTTATCCAAGAAAACATTATTTCTGTAAATGTTGGTGAGTCGACAGATTCTTCTTGCTAGTCCACAGAACAACTTGTGGATTAGGGTTTCATTGTTTGACATTTCTTTTATGGTGGTGGCCAAAGTGCAGCGGTAGTGTGTGACCTCTGATCAGAATATCGCAGAGTCCGTTACTGCCTTGCCAGCCCATATGCCGAAGTGTCATTTGGCAAGACACTGAACCCCACATTGCTCCTGGTGGTTATGGGTCGGTACTAGTGTTAGTAAGCGGCATTGCTATTAGTGTGTGAATGTTGTGTGCATGGGTGAATGGGACTGTGATTGTACAGCACTTTGGGCCTTCAAAGAAAGTAGTAAAAGGCTATCCTTTTGTCACCCACAAACTTGTACCTAATCCAGGTCTATGGGGATTATTAGTTCTTAATCTGATTAAAAACTACAGCTAGAGCTCACGATTTGTTTCAAGAGCATCTTTTTTAAACTTTCCATACTCGTGTGTACTATTGATCACAAGTTTGAATGCATCACCTCTGTAACTCATGTGCTCCTTTTGTTTTATAGATGGGCTTTTGTGATGAAGAAACATCTCAGCACCCACCTGCTGGGAAAACACGGAGTAGGACAGCGTAAAGAAAGGTAAATCCAACACATGCAAGTGCATTCTTTATGATCTCTAATCTGCATTCCAGGTCAGCCTTGCTTTTTATTCAGAGCATACAAAATACTTTTTTGTTTGTCTCTGAGTTTCTAAGAAACTTTATCTGCCAAACAGAAGAGCCTTTTAAAGTAATTTCTGCAACCTGACTGACATGTTTAAGGCAAGTGATTCAAGTGTGGAAGATGACTGCATCACATCTTTGCAGACCTTTTAAGCCAACGATGCTCATTTTTAAATATCCAGTTAGAAGAACTTCAAGATCCTTTAATCAGCTTTCACTCCCTTGTCTGATTCATCCCATATTCTGACAAACTTTATTTGCTTTTGTTCTCATATTTATGCTTTCCTGCTTGGATTTAGGAAGACTTGGGTTTCTTTTACCATGTGGCTGTGTATGAGTGTCTGCAGTTCTGTGTGCTCAGTCCTGTCTGTCAGAAGCAGAGCCCTGCTGTCAGTCTGCAAGTGTTTGTGTGTGAAAGATGAGCAGATGAAGTTGTGAAGCCCCCCCCAACCCTGACAAGCCAAAATGAGACGTTAAACACCCGTCAATCTGTCAAGCCAGTTGCTGAAATAGAAGCAGACCTGCTTTTTCATTACTCTACAGGCAGATTGACGCTTTTGACAACACGCTGTATTAGATGTGACAACTGGCTTCAGATAGAGAATCAAGCAGCCCAGCCAGATACCTTTCCATCTCTCCAACGTCAGCTAAATTCCTACTGTCAGCTGCTCATCTGCATCAGATGAAAACAAATCCTGGCGTCCTCAGCTGCCTCATGTCTTTGTCATTTTCAGTTTTGTTCTGCAACCTTTGTTTATCCACAGATTTTTTTGACAGCTTAGTCTTTTTCTGAGCGGACTTCATTTCCCCGCTGACTAAGGACGTGGCTACTCTCGTCTACTCCCAAGTTTGGATTTCATTCTTACTGTTTTTATGTAAAACTGGTTACATGAGCTTTGAGTAACACAACAGAAAAACCCATTCACTGTTTAAACTAACAGAAGAATAGACTTCATAGACAGACTGAGTGAATTAAAAGGAAGAGTAAAAAAATAATGTTTTTTACTCACACACGTGAGGCATAAAGGAATAGAATAAAGCACTGAGAGAGTCAGATTGCAGCATTATTACCAACAGTTTAAATTTAGATGTTTCAGCAGCAATGACGACTGTATAAGAAAACTGGAGTGAGTGGCCCCTCCCTCCTCGAGTTCCAAAGAGGAAGTACCCCTGGCTCCAAGAAGCCAAAATCCCATAGACTCCTATTGAGAAGTAAACAGTTTTCACTCACTCATTATATTTGTCAGAATAATCCATTTTTGCTCTGCTTCATTTTTTAACATCTTCTTGCTAAACCTAGCTTTTTCATGATATATTTTTCTTTATTACAAGTTCTTTAAGTTACAAACGGGACAATCAGATGCCTCGATAAATGTATGTGGTGCCTGCTGGCCCCAATCCAACGTCCAAAACATTTGATTGACAGATTTTGAGACCAGTCACTGCTTACTGATGATGTTTGTCAGTGTTCATATAACCCCCCCAAAAAAAGGGTGATTGAATTGACTTTGTGCCGTTGAAGCCGGAAGAACCATTTTCTATGGAAACTCGCTCCAGTTCTCATATACAGTCAATGAAAAAAACTGAAGAAAGTTTTGAACTTAATTACCTGTTTTCCCAATAGATGTAGGTTTAGAAAAAATGTATAACATCTGAATTGTTTTTGTTTACCCGAAACTGGCAAAAACAACAACAACAAAAAAACACCACCTCAAAGGAGATTCCTAAGAAACTGATATTGTCATTGCTGAGTAGACCTGTGCTGTGTGCAATATCGTAAACATGTGTTGAACATGTTGCATGCTCTCCATATCTTTAACAAGACATCTCAGCAAAGACATACACAGTCAGGTTTTATTTAAATGTAATAAATGTTTTTACTGTTTTCATTAGCAAATCGCCACAGGAGATTTACAAATTAGACAGAACGTTCACAGAGCAGGGGGAACACAGTTTTAGAAATTTAGTGTTGGTCTGTGTTTTTTTGTTTGTTTCTTTTGTTTTGTTTTCTATTTTCAATTAAATTACAAGGTTTTACGAGCTAAATTTTATGACAGTATGTGGCTTTTGAACCAAATAAAAAGGCCAGAGAGAACATTTTTCCTTCACTTTTATTGTCTGAAATATTTAAATTTATAAAGTGTTAACTCAGAAGTTTAACTTGTTTGCACAAAGCAAATCAACAGTAAGATACGCAGAACTGTAAAGACTTATGTCTGCACTATTTCTCCAAGAAAACAAAGATACTGATATACAGCTATAAGTAACAAACATTGTGTTTTTGCACTTTAAATAGTCCGGGGTGAATACTCTATTCTGATTAGCTGATGGGTGTTCCGGAAGAAGTTCTGGTCACAATGTTTTACAAGTGGTAAGAGGGGAACTTTCTGTCTGAACTGATACTTTATTTAACCTATCATGACGATCAGCACATATATTGCTTTGCCGCTGCAGTCGAGTTCTCTCGGCTCAGCAACGCATTGACTTGTTACCATGACAACGGGCCAAATGTAGGTATAAAATAGTCCGCGTTTTGTGAGAACGCGATCTAAATCTAAAAAATACCAAGAAAAAAGTAAAAAAAACATCGATGGGATATTTATTTTGTAAGTGACCAAGTTAGAAGCGGGATTGTGCCCAACAAAGTGTATATTTTCAGAAATGTATGCATGTCTTGGAAGCCTGAACCAGCAGAAGACGGTTACTTTGCGGAGTGTAATTAATCCGAGTTAACCTACATTTACGTTAATTATTTTAAATTAATCACGCATTAACGTTGACTGCCCTATTTATATAACACTTCTATGATAAAGATACAATTCATTTTCAAAAAAATTATATTCTCATTACTTTTTTAACTTGTTTTTTTGTGCTTTTTACTTTTGTAATAGTGTGTTGTGACACAGTATGCACACACAGGAACACAGATATGCCTGAAACTGAACAACAGAATTGAAACCCTAAATCAGAGTTGTGCAGAGTTTAAGTGTTTTGCAGAAAGATCTTTTTTTTTTTTTTTTTTTAATGATTTTTTTACAGAGGTTTGATACACTATGTACTGTAAGAACCCAGAGTCCACAAAAGTCATCTTACATTATAATTACAAAATGCAATGTGTGTATTGATTTTGATTTTGCTAAATCAAAATGCAAAATCAACTTTTTGAGCTTTTAAGTGTATTATAATGTTCATTCCTCACTATAAAAACAACCCCAAAGCAGTGTTTTGATCCATTCATGCATTTCTGACTAAAAACCTGCGCCCTGAACACCAGGCCCTCCCAATCCACAAAAACGAGTGACTCCTCACATTCAAATCCTTTGACTCCTCCCAAATACTATAACTGTAGGGGCATTTGGAGCTTTAGCAGTGTCTGAACTTGTTGCGGGGAGCCGTAGCGATATCCCTCCACTGGTAGGGTGATCAGTGAAGAAACGCATTTCTTCACATGGGTGTGATCTAGAGCCCATAAGTTTACATTTCATTGAAAAGAAAGACTTTTTTGTGTTTTCCTGACTGTTTAAAGTTATAAAACCAATGGTATGTATTTTTTGAGCGCTGGCAGCAACAAGCTAACATAGGTGACCAGCGACTATGGATGACGTCATCGAGGATTAGTAATGTCTGGATTTGAAGACACTGGTTTTCCATATCTCTCAGCTTAGAGGGCTAATTGTGGGGGTAGGGAAGGAATTTGAATTCGGCCCTTGTTTGTTTTTATGGGTAAAACGCAGACAGGTTGACGTCTTGATATGGGCGGCACCCACAAGGAGCGAAAGGCTGTTCCTCAGAGATGAATGTGTTCTTCTTCTGGGTAACAAAATAACTCACGAAAATAACATATTGTATAAAAATAAATGTTCCTTGCTGTGTCCATTTATATTATCATATAAATGGACATAGTTTACTCTGAAGGCTTAAGAATAGCAGGAAATATACCCTTTAAAAAAAATTTTTTTTTCCTTTTTTGGTTGTCCAGTTTGTTTATATTTTATACTTTGTGTTTTTCCCCCTTTTATTGTGCTATCTTTTGTATTTTTGGATCTGCAACCAAAAATTGGAGAGCAACTCATATATTTTTAGAAAAAATTCCCAAGTTTGGCAGAAAACATTTGAAGAGCAGCCAGAACACAGACTTCAGAAAAGTGTTAGACGATTACTTGATATATTTCAAGTTCTGTCCACTAAAGGCAAACCTAAAGCAAAGAGGGGGTGACTGAAAACCCTTCACTCGGTCATTTATGGAGAATACATACATAGACATATTGTCTCCTCCTGCACCTGCAAGCTGCCAGCCTCATATCTTTTATCTCCTTTTCACTTTCATTCTATTTATTGTAGTTTTATGCTCACGTTTAAACGTGCAGATGCAGGCATGTGAGCACACACACGTACAGGGACACACACAGTCCCCTGCATGTGCACTTTAGAGGACGACAGCCACAAGGTTTGTTCTATTTAAACCTGTAAAACACTGTGTCATCATTTTTGTGACAGTCCTGCAGACAGAATTTATCTCATCATTAATTAACCATCATATTTTCAACACACTGCAGCTTAATTAGCACAAGGTCATTGGGGAGGGCCTATTAAGTGGAACAAATTTGGGCAAGTGTAAGAGAGGAGGCAGAGGACGCAGGCTGGAAGAGGGAAAGAGGAGAGGAGGAAGGAGATAGAGAGATGGGATGACAAAGAGATGGGCAGAGAGAAGAGATGAAAGGAAAAAAAGTGTGTTTGTGTGAGCGTGATGCGTGAGAGGTTGGGGTGGACCTGACAGTGGTGGCTCAGTGATTGATAACTGCACTGGTTTTGAAAGCCCAGACCTGGAGACTGGGACGGGAGCTGAGGGAGAAGGAGAGACAGGGAGAAGGAGAGGATGGGGAATTGTGTGCACACATCAGTGTGTGGTTGTGTGTGCGGGGAGTGTATCCGAACCGGTAACTGGGGACCAGTTCGGGGAGGGGTGGTGAGTTGAGAGGCAATGGGGGTTGTTTGGGGGAGACAATTGCAAACATATGCTGGCTGGAAGGCGGTGGAGAGATGGATTGCGGTGGGACAGTGTCAGAGAGGCAGTTTCATCACCATCTCTGCAGCTCTGCTCACCAGGTATTTTTAGAACACATGGGAGATCTGTTAGTCAAAGGAAAGAGAGGAGGCGGAGGTGGAGGAGGAAGAAAGGGCCTCACCAGCCGTACCGTACACCAGGCTCCACTTTGCCAAATCTGTCTGGGACCTCAAAGACCAAGCTATTTTGGGTGGCTCTCCGTGAGGAGGATAGAGCTGACAATTTTTTTGTGTCAATATTCAAATATAGGTAATCAGTTTAGCTTGGACCACCTCCGTAGTCTGCGAGCTGCTGCAGGGGAACATCCCAACTGTTTCTGAATCTGGATGGGTTTGGTCAAGGTCAATGTTTGAGTCCTCCTACACTACAGCAGACCAGGAAACAATGGAAACGATTTAGTCATTTATTTAACTTTTTTCTAAGTAAGCAAAAAAAAGCGTTTTGAATTTTTGATTTCTTTAGAAGCAACCAAATTAACAATTATTTACAAAACACAATCAAACAATATATTGTGCTGGCCTGATTATTAACTTTATCTTTCAACTTTTTGAAGAAACTTAATGCCCTTTATTCAGACACATATTCTTACACACACTTAGGTTTAAAATAAAAACAGTCAGATTGAGATTTTTTTTACTTTACTTTACTGTTTTTTTTTTTTTTTTTTTTTTTTACATTTGTTTCACCAGAAGGATCAGTTGAAAATGGTCTCTCATTTACAGCAATGATCTGGCAAGAGGACCCGGCAAGATTTTATAATTTAAGACTTGTTTTTTGTCTTTATTCAGAATTTTCGGGTCTCTTATATAAAAATAAACTCTGTTCATCTCTAAAAAATAAAAAAAATGCAAAGTCTAAAGAGCTCAATAAGTGAAAAATATTAAATGCACAAAGAGAGATAGAAGTAAAAAAGTCATGAAAAAAAAATCAGATTATTTAATCAATAGATTCAGTGCAGGTGGACATCAGTGCAAAAAAGTCACCTCAGAACAGCTTGTTCAGAAACATTCAATGTTAATAATAATATTTATAAAATGGATTGATGGATTAATGGATACTTCCAAGTCCTGCAAGGACACTCCCAATTAAAAAAAGTCTTTGTATTTCTCCTCCCTTTGGTTTATATTTCCATCCTTTAGTGCCAAACAAAAAGAAAACTTGACTAAGTAACAGTGAATTTAGGAATTTCAGATTCACTTTCCTAACGCATCACTTGAGAGCGATCTCACTCGCTGAAATCTTTCAGAAAAGGGCTGTTAAACTCTTTCTTCCCTCTTAAAACAAACTGTGTCTCTTTTAAAGCTCAAGCGTGAAGGAACGTCCTTCTTGAAGTCTTTGAAAGTCTGAATCTCAACCAAAAGTTCCTTCACGCCTACATTTAAAGCTTTTTTTAGGGTCACAGTCACCAAACCACACAGCAGGGGCTCCCACCTTGCACAACCATGTAATGTATTTAAATTAAATTCTGTTAATATAAGGGGTAAAAAAACCACACGCTGTACATGTGTGAAATCAGGACACCATGTCTCACCACAATCACTTCCAAGTAATGAACAGTGGACATGGGAGGATGGCGCTGGTCAGATCTGACTTTAAATAAAAGGCTAATATTAGCCCCTTACATTGTTCGAACCCCAACGGGGAAAAGAGAAAGATAAATCGAAGGGGAAGAAGGGTGAGACGACAGACTCCAGCTATCTGACAGGTTCTGGGTGAGAGGGAGGCAGAGAGAGCTGAACTGTTATAAAGTGACACAACTAGGTCTTCGTCTCAGTCACACCACCACTCCTCACTGCAGGCACTGAGCGGAGATGAGGGCTTTTTGTCCTTTTATCTGCCTGCATGTGTGTGCTGTCACACACAAGTACACTTAGAGGCACGCGTGTCCTCCCAACCTGCCTCTGTTTTAGCACACACCTTGGCTCGCATTGATCTGAAAAGTTTTTTTATTGCAACATTTTGCAAAAGTAAAAACATTTTTTGAGTTTTTCTACTTAAACAATCAGGAGCACAAATGTTGTTAAGTGCTGGAGAAATGTCCTTAGAATCCTGAAGAGCATATTTACCATGTTTCATTTAGTGGTCCTATTTCATCACCTAAGAAACAGAGTGGCATCAGATCCTTAAAACGGTCGTCAATTTAATTCAACTAAAATAAGGCAGTACAACTCATTAAACTGTCTTATATTCTAGTAAATCCGTGTTATTTTTTTTCTGTCTTATATATATATATATATATATATATATATATATATATATATATATATTCTATAAGTAGATACATCAGAATGGGTCGGAGCAGGGAGTCTGTTGCCTGCCCATCTACATACACACATATAAGCTCTTTTTCAAGTTGATTTTTTTTTGTCTGGTCTTTATTCACAACGACTTGAATAAAAAATAGTCAGAAATGCAGGTTTAAGCTTAATTTCTTCATATACGTCGTTCGTCATGAGACAAATGCTACAAGAACCTGTTAAAAACACCAAAAAAACCATGATTTTCATCTGTGGGCCTTTAATGTGAGATTTGCAGCAACTTAAACACGTTTTTTTCACATAAAAGGAGAAGTTTTAGGTCGTGATTGACAGCACCAACCTTGACTGAATTGCTTGTAATTACTCTTCTAAAACAGGGCGGGAAAAAAAAAAAAAAAAAGAAAAAAAAACACCCTGACCTGTCTGCTATACCTGTTTTCATAGATAATTGTTAAGACGCTGGCCATTTTCAAGCTTGTAATAATAAACTCCACCAACTAACACACTCATCACTCATCACTGCTGACACACCTGAATGAAGAAAGACGTGTTTTTAGGGTGTGAGACCTGCAGCTGTAGAGGTTTTTGGTTGGACACTTTTAATTTTAAGAACTGTTGTTTTAAAAAAAAGAAATAAGAAAAACATGTGATTAACATTTGCTGAAGCCTAAAATCCTGCAGAAGAAAATGTAAAAAATTATGGAGAAAAGCTCAAAGATGGAGTCCGAAATAGCTGCTGGGATGCAAGCGGCGCAGGTGCTGTGACTCAGAAAATGACGGCGGGGAATTCCTGAACCTCCCATAAAAATAAATTCAGTGTTAGCTTTATATTAACATTTCTAATGTGTTTGTGTTTAAAGTCATTGTTTTCTTAAGAATGAAGTGTCTGAAGTTTATTGGACTGAGCAGCATCACAAAGGAGTGGTTTGGGGTTTAACACCAAGACTGGATAGTCGTGTCCTTGAGCAAGACACATAGCCTCACATGTAATCTGTAGGTCGCTTTAGGTGCAGGTGTCCACTAAATTCTTTTTTGAATAAATTCAGTGAGAATGCAGTAAAACGCACATCCATCAGAGTGAATATATCATGTAACCATGTTTTGTTGTGGGTTTGGAACACCTCCAGTCATGTACACGCGACAGGATTGATTTCTATTTTGCTGCGGTCGGTTGTATTTCTGTGCCTTGACTGAGCGGACATCTGGCTCCGCACCGCCAGGCTGTGGGCTTTCGTCCGCATCCCAGCATGCAGTGCAGCACGGCCATATTGCCCCGGTACAGAGGGCTGAGGCCGTCCAGGCTGGATGGGGGGAGTGAGGGCGGAAGAGCCCTGCCTGGAGCCAGCATGGCTGCAATATGGACCACAGTGAGCAGGCAGGGGTCAAATCACACAAAAACTTTCAGCCACGGTGTGTGTGTTAGGAAGAAAAAATTGCCAGGGTGATGAAAAGATAAAAAGCAGATAAAGACACCTCCCAATTCATTATAATAAATCCTTTCCCCTTAATTATTGATAATGAATCTGCTCTTTAATCTTTCTTTTTCTTCCTTCCCTTATCTGCCTGTGTCAGCACTTTGGCTCTGGCGTTGGGTGGTAAAGGCCTAGTTTTCAGCCACCCAAGGGCAGCAGTCAATAACATCCTGTGCTACTTTTAAAGTAAGCACGGATGCAACAACAGCACTGAGACATTAGTACAATATTAGCTTGTGTGTAGACGAGAGCGCAGAAAACAGATCTGTTTTTCTGGTGGAAAGCCTGGCTAGCACACCTCCTCAGCCGCAATCTCAGCTCAACCTAACAAGCTGAGTTTGTGTTCTTCCCCTCATTTCCCAGAGGTCTGTGCTCAGAGAGGCCTCACACCTCGAGCTCACCTTTGTGCTCGCTGCCTGCTTGTTTGAACAGCAGCCAGCCCTGTTTACCCCGCTCAATACTTTATAGCGATGGAAGACTTGCAGAATGAGGGATTGCATTAATATCGCCGTAAAAATTAAGCGATAATTAAAATGAGTTAGTTTAAAAGCTATCGCAGTCTATAAAATTTTGATTACGGGAAAATGAGATGCATTAAGTTTTTATGCGTCAGCCTGTGCGAGTGTTGGGGACAGATTTTTATACAGTTGTCATGGGCATATGGTGCTGAACGGTGAGAATGGGTTTGTGGGAGGAGTGTGTGAGGCAGACCTCTGGAAAGCTGTGAAAATCCCTTCTCCTGTGGTCCTTTAGTAGGTGAGTTTCAGCTGTCACCCAAAAGTCTGATTTTACGTCCGAGGTGGATGATTCAGTATATCAGCTTGAAGGGCTCTCGTCATTTTTGCCTTGGAAGTTAAATCTGCAGCAGCAGTTAATCTTCTCAAAGTATCTACCTCACTCGGAGCGCCGTTCCAACGGTCTCCTTAGCTGCTGGACTTTTCCTCCCCCCTGAGAATGATCTCACCAACAGGCCGACTGACATTACTCAAGCAGAAAAGAACAGACAACGTGCACATTTCACCTCCGCATTCCCCCTAACAGCCTGTGGCACAAAACCAGGCAGTCGTACCGTGACACACTTGTGCTGCTACCTGTTGACAGCCGTTAGACACTACGCACACTGGGACTGCAGAAAAACTGGCCTGTTTTTCCTCCCGATTGAAACATCAGACTGTCACTGCAGAAATGGATGTTGCCAGGCATCACTAATGAACCAATTAATCAATGAATTAGCTGAGCAGCGATTAAATTAATGCGAGCTGGATGGCCAAGCGGCAGTCGTGGATATATCCTGGGGAAGGTGATTAACACACAGAACAGGCAGCGATCAGCAAGGCCGCCATTAAGTTGGACAACTTCCTGAACTTTTCTCTTCACAGCTAAATATGGAACAACTTAATTCATTTTATTTTTTTATGAGCTAGAGTAACATTATCATATTTTTCCATATGGCTGCACAGTGATGCTATTATACTGTAAAACTGTTTGCAGCAGACTTTCATGTGTCTCTGGTACAGAAGATGGATGGATAGACTTTTGTGGGCTGTGTTTTCTGACACAAATGAAAATCAGAAATTATTATTTTTCGAGCTTATAAAAACAATGCATGTACATAAAAATACAATATATCCAGACTTGCATTTGGTGTAATTTCATGTTCGCAATTATAAGCAGCTCCAACTCTGTTTATGTAATTTTTTTAAAAAGGTTTTCCAGCACTAGTATAGTATTTCTAAATATGTGTACCACTACAGTTATTACAAACTAATTAATATGAATCAATATAAAAAAATGCACAAGTGTTTATATATATATATATATATATATCCTACCACAACAATCAAAGAAACCAATGAACTGGTTTACACTTCAGCAGCTCTGACACTTGAAATACTTGGCTTTAGGACCAACCATGGCCGAAAACAATGCCCACCATGAAACAGTTTGAGGCTAAGATCAAGACAGCTCGGAGGGAAGTAAGACAGAGACCCAAAGAGGTGCAATGAAAAAGCAAGTGCCGAAGAAATACAGTCAGATGTTCATCCCTGAAGCTCTGGACACTGCCAAACAAAGGCTCCTGGTCTTGAGCAGCCGTCCTATAGAGGTACACAAGAGACAACAAAGCCAGATGGATAAACAGGCTGTACGCAACTCAACCTGCGAAAGGGTATGCTCAGTGGTAGGGTCAAAACAGCAGACCCACCAAGGCTGGAAACTGAACAGTACTGGAAAAGTATAAGGCAGAAAGAGACAGCACAAAACAGAAATGTTCAATGGCTGGTCTCTGAGAGAAAAGAGAACAGCAACCTCCCTGAACAGAATCCAGTAACCATCATAGTGGCAGACATCCAAGAAAGAGTGTCAGGTAGAAAAAACTGGACAGCAGTGGGCCCTGGCATGATACATGCGTACTAGTTTAAGAAACTCATTGCACTCCATGAGCACCGCCTGGTAGCACATATGAACCAGCTGCTAAGTGATGGGACCCTGAATGGCTAACAGAAGGGCAACTGATTCTAATCCAGAAGGATCCCTCAAAAGGTGCAGTCCCATCCAACTACTGACCAATAACCTGTCTCTCCACAACATGGAAGCTCATGTCAAGCATCATTGAAACCAAAATACATCGGCACATGGATCAATTCATCAGCAACGCACAGAAGAGCATTGGTATAGCATTCCAGTGCAGCCTAAAACCAGCTCCTTGTTGACAGAAAAGTCGCTCAAGACTGAAGGTCACAACACACCAACCTGTGCACAGCCTGGATTGATTATAAGAAAGCCTATGACACAGTGCCACACACCTGGATAACTGAATGCTTGGAGCATTCAAGCAATATCAAGAAGACTCTAAGAGCCTTCATAGGAAACTCGATGAAGCTGTGGAAAACCGCCCTTCAATAAAATGGCAAGTGTCCATCAAATGTGGCACACCAAGCAGTTGCTCTGTCCCCACTTCTGTTCTGCATAGGTCTGAAACCCCCTCAGCCAAATAGTGAACAAGACTGGCTATGAATACTCACTCAGGAATGGGGCACCTCCTCTACATGGATGACATCAAGCTATAAGCTAAGCGCAAGCACAAAATGGACTCCCTGATTCACTCCACCAGGATCTAGAGTACTGACATTGTGATAGCATTTGGGCTTGCGAAATGCAGTCAAGACAAGGTAGTCCACACTGAAGGGATCTGACTTCCAAAAGGAACGAAAGCAGACATTGAGGACAGTTACAAGTATCTTGGAATTCTACAGGCAAATGGGAACCTGGAGCAGGCAACAAGGAAAGCCGCAACAGCGAAATGCCTCCAACACGTAAGTCAATGTCCTGAGAAGCCAGCTCAGTAGCAAGAGCAAAACTCGGGCAATAAACAGTTACGTACAGCCAGTCATCAGATACCCTGCAGGAATAATAAGATAGCCAAAGGAACAGATACAGACCACGGATGTTAAGGCACGAAAGCTCCTCACCACACATGGAAGGTTCCATCCCAAATTCAGTACCCTAAGACTAAGAGTATAGACTGGAAAATCCAACGTCAAAATGGGAAACACCTCTGAATGTGGTAGAGAATGATAGAGCAAAGATCTTGTGGGACTTCCAGATACAGACAGATAGGATGGGAAGGAAAAACAACCAGACAATGTAGTGGTGGATAAAGAACAGAGGAAAGCTGTTGTGGTGGATGGTTACATCAAGAAGTAGGAACATGAAAAACTGGAGAAATACCTGGGACTCAGAGAGGAACTGGAGAAAGCTTGGAAAGTGAAGGTGACAATGGTGCCTGTGGTGATTGGAGCACTCTGGGCTGGAACCCCAAACTGGAGGAATGGCTACAGCAGATCTCTGGAAAGACCTCAGACATCTCAGTCCAGAAAAGTCCAGTGTTAGGAACAGCTAAGATACTGCGTAGGACCCTTAAGCTCCCAGGCCTCTGGTAGAGGTCCAGAGTTTGGGGTGAGCTACCCACCTGTGAAGGGTGAAAGGGGTGTTTTTTTTTTTTTTTTCTTTATAGTTTGTGTTTTAATTGTTTTATTTTAAATGAGTAATTATTTGATCAAGCCAGTCATTTTAAGAGAATGAGTATACTTATTGTTAAGTTTAGTTTTAGTTCTTTTTTAAAGAATTCTCTTTAAAATTATTTTTATTAGGTTTAAGGAGGTTGATGTTTACTAGTTTTCTATGCATCAGTTTGCATTGGGGATTCAGTGATTCATTATCCATCAGATTTTCTTTTGGTTTGATATATGATTTGTGTACTCCTAAACAAAACCAAAAAAATCAGAAAAATCCTATTTAAAATGAGCTAAAAAGGCATTAACAATAAAGAAAAGCCCTTCATGTTGCATTACTGGTACCAAGGATGTTGTAATTTAATAGAACTATAAATAATAATTCCTTAAATCTAGCAAAATATGTGTTTTGCACTTTCAATGTAAACATACTGGTATGCAGTTGGAATGCAACGATTTACTTTCCCTGCGATTCAGTTAACATACTGTTCAGATTTACAACTGAGAATTTTGCCATCTGTAGTTCTTAAAAAGGTTTTAGAAGAAGAAGAATCGTTTGTCATTGTTTTTTCAACAACGAAAAAATTGGGAATTTAAATGGTTTAAGCTGCAGGTAAGGCCCGCTGCAGGATTTACAGGATGGCCCACAAGGTCCATCAAAACCAGCAGGAAGAGAAAACTGAGAAAATACAAGCAACAGTCAAAAATTAGGATTAAACCCTGTTTTAATTGAATATACTAATTAGCTTGCATGTGAGTAAATAAGTCAAATTTTGTAGGTTTACTCAGCATCATGCCCTGAAGTGGGCCGTCTCAGCCCCCACACACAAGCAGGGGTGTGTTAGTAGGTATGGTGGCATGTTTGGGAGGGGTGTCTGTGTTGATGATGTGACATCCTCCGGAAGAGCGCTGGACTTGTTTCCTCCATTACTTAGATGGAGGGGGGGAGAAGCCTTTTCACTATTGAAACTGTCACTCTCAATTTGGGCCAACAGTAAGCATGCACAGGCTCTCCTGAATGCCCCTGCTATCCCACCTGCTCTCATCCCATTCCCACCCCCTCAAAGGCACACACGCACTCAGAAACACCGCTCCAGCCGCTCTTCCCCTTGCTGCGGGTCGCTGTGGTGACAGTTTGATTAGATCATCAATCGTGGCCGTTAACAGCGGTTTTCCTGAGCACCTGGACCGGCAGGTCACAGCTGGCTCTGAGCTACCGCTGTCCCCCTGACCTAGCATTCTGTGTGCGTTTGTGTGTGTGCAGCTACGTTCAGAGTATGAATGCAGTGTAATTGCTGACATTTTTGCAGTGTATTGTGGTCTTTAACTGCAACGAGACCATTTTTTCTTTGTTTGTTTGTTGTATAGTCCGGCTTGCAAGCCAATTAGAGAGCTGAACACATTGAAGTTTGTGCACACGTCTTTTTGTGAGCGTTTTGGAGAAGATACCTGGCCGTACTCAGATTTGACTTTTTTCAGTTCTAGATTACTTCAAAGCTGCTCTTCCCCGGGGAGCCTGCAGACCCACCTTATTTAATGCAAAATCTTTTGTTCCTCCACAGAAAATGGGCAACTTCCCATGGTGGAAAAAAAAGTCTCAGTTAAAGCATACACACATGTAAATGGTTCTACTTGCGGACTGGCTGTTAAAGCATAAAATTAATGGGGCAAACTTGGTAGAAACTGGACACACGCACACACACTTTCACTCTTCGCATTTTTTAGATACACAAACACCAGGGTGTAGCAATCGTGGCTATTCATCTGGAGCGTGGCACGCACAGTTTACCATAGCTGTGACGTGGAGCACTGTACGCAACCACACATGCATAAATTCACCTGCTTCCCTGCGTCGTCTCCAGTGTTTGTATCTGATTCTCCGATGTTCTGGTGGAGCTGTTAAATTTATGGGCTAATAAAAATATGTGTTTCATTGTGATTCCTCTGGTAATCTGTGATTAAATAAACAGCTGGTCTTTTCATAAAGCTTTTTTTAATGGCAGCATGGCACCGTTTGCCACTGCATCCTACCCACCCACGCGCCTCTCTCCTTTTTTACTCTGTTTATTTTTTTCTTTTCCTGTCTTTGTTTTTCCTTTTTTTTCCTACTTTCTGCCCATCACTAGATGCATGGTAGCCATTACTCTGTTTTGGAATCTTATTTAGAAGTTGTAGCTTCATACTTAGGTGTGTAGGATAAATCTTGGAGTAATGGCGATGTCCATCTACACTGCTCACAGGTTTTACAAGTCTTTTTACAGTAAATGCACAGTAATAAAGCTCTGATGTCACCTTAAAGATCCCCTCCCATGAAAATCATGTTTTCAGTGTTTTGAACATGCTCTCGTAGCGTTTTTCTCATGATGGAGGACATAAAGAAAGAACATTAGGCTTAAAATTACATTTCTTTAATTTACATTTGTTGAGTATTTCTTTATTCAAATCGTGGTGAATCAGGAGCAGACAACAACATTTTGTTTAAAAAGCTTGTTGTTGTCACATAAAATCTAGAATTGACTGACCACAAGCTCCCTGCTCCGCCCAATTCAGATGCATCCACTTTTAGACAACTAGATCCATGTACGGTTTTGTTTTCATTGCATTCATTTCATTTGCATTGTAGCACATAGATTCATATATCAAACTAAAGTTTTATGGCATTACCATAAATGGCTGCATTGCTACATTTAGTTAGCAAAATCACGACTTTTTTTCCCATGATTTTATGACTTAATTCTTGTGTACATATATATATATATATATATATATATATATATATATATTTGGTGGCCATAATATTCCTAATATTGCATCTGGACCTTCCTCTACGTGTCCGTTCACTGTATTTACATAAAGAGACTCCCAATGTTTTACCTTCGCAAACGCAGCAAAGAGAAAGTTGCCTCTTATAATTAATTCTCAAAAGAGCGTATAACTTTGTATAAATGTCGAGGGATTAAATAAAAAAAGTGCTTCTGCAAAGCAATAAGGAAAAGTAATTAACTTCTCTAGCCTGGGCATGGCAGTAAACACATGCGAGTCTTGGCTTTGTTGTCTCTTTTGGTTGTGTTGTGGTGTCACTCACAGTTTTTGTCTTGGTTGTGATTATTAATGGCTGTTTTACAATAACCTCTCTCTGCTTATATACTGGGCTGGAGCGGCATAGCCCTGTCCTCGCTGTCCAGCTATGGCTGGAATAGCCACTTCGCCGTGCAGCCCCCTTCACTGCGACCAAGATTAATGAAAGCAGCGCCGTTTTTAATTAGCATGGACGCAGTCATCAATTATGGCTGCCCCACCCTAAATACAAATATTGTTATATTTGGGGGGAAATTTGTTGATTTATTTCATTGTGGTGTCCGAAGCAGTGAGATGAATGGCCTCCCATCATGGTCATTTGTGCGGATGAGGAGGAGAGGAGAAGGGAGGGTAGGGTTGGGTCGCTGCTGCAGTACAGTACAGGCAGGTGGGGGTAAAGTCAACTCGAATGGGCAGGAAACAGCCGGCGTCTCTGTTTCCCTCTGCTGGGATCCCATTTCCAACAACCACGAGGTTAATCGCTTTTCCTGACTAAACATGAAATGATATCATCCCACAAAGCTGGGTTAACAAACACTTAACCAGGTATTTTGAACCAATCATTCCCCTGTTACTAAGTTGTGATACCTCAAGGTGTCAACTGCTTTGGTATGCGCGACACCACAATCATATTTTCCTGTTAAAATAGTCTGTTTAGCCACTTCAAATTGCCCAATTTAAAACTAAAAGACAGTCAGCTCTGGCAACAAAAATATCCTTTTGCACAGATGCCTAATATTCAGATATAAGATGTTATTTGTTTCATTTATTTACTTTACAATTTGCTGTGTTAATTTATGTTTAAAAACTTTTTTTTTGGCAATGCTTAATATCCATCGTTTTATTATAACCTCAGCGTTCTTTTTTAATAGATATATTTTTTATTAAGTTACACAATAAATTTACAATAAGCCTTAAGTCCAAAAAACTAAATTCCGAAATGTAGATTTGTTTTTCTTGCAAAAATTGTAATCAAACAGTTTTATCACAGAAGATGAAACAGGCAGAGCCAAATTAAAAATTTATAAATCCACAAATAAAGCAAAGATATAGTCAAAACAATGTGAAAAATGTATAAAAAACCTGGTGATGCTCCATTGAACAACAAACCAAAGTTCCAAGGATTTTATTCCAAGGGGTATTCCAGTTATGTGTGTTAACCCCTATGTTTGTTTTAAAATGTCAACACTAAAAACTTTTTTGAGACCTTCATGTTAAACTTTGAAGGAAAACCTCACAAATTGGGGTTTGCTTTCATTCCTGCGCCTTTGTTAAGAGCCGATGTGATTGGCAAACTCACTGGTGAGTTTAGAGACTACTGAGCTGAAAATGTCTTGCATTCTTCTTTGGACTCCTCAGACCTTAAGTTTACAGAAACTGATTGAACTGAGTGAAGTTTACCATTTTTAGAAACTAAAAAAAAATGGGTCCTTTGTTCTCATTTGATGACATTAAACAGCAGTGGTGCTTCAGCGGAAAGTTCTAGAGGGCTCACATATGCAAGGCTCAATGCAAGGCTCATCCTAGTTTGTAAAAACATTTAAAATTACAATCATGGACAGCTACTGTTGAAAGATCAAATAACAAACATATATTTCACACTTACACATCTAATGAGACCAGTATTTGTGTAAAATAGATCTCGCAGTGCTGACTTCACAATCCAGTTTGTGGACTTTCGTGCTACAAACTTACGAGTTTAAGGCTGAGACTTAGATCTGCAGTCCAATCCTTTTTTTCATTTCATTTTATTTTGAAACAATAAGACTCTCGCCTGCCTTTTGTTGCTTTTAGACGTTATAATGTCATCATGAAAACAGTCGTGCTTTATGCGCTCTTCCAAGAACAGAGGAAATTGTCCGAGTCCAAGAGCGTCACTTAAATGTGATCTTTACTTTAATGTTGGCAGGAAGCAAATGTTGTATATGCTTTTGCATTTTATGGATTCACAGATTAAACAAATATTCACCAAAGGAATTTGATTTGTGCTTTTTTAAAATATTTATATCTTTACTTGATTCATTTGTTGCCAAATGGCTGTAAGCGTCTTGAATGCTCGGAGCAAACGCACATTCTGCTTCCTGTATGCACGTTTTTGCAACATTTTTATGCACTCTCTGACAGCATGAAGACTTTTTGATAAAAAAAGAACTTCTTAAATTTATCTGAATAGTCCTGTGAAGAAGGACTGTGCTGTTGCTTCATTTGCAGGTGGAAAAAGTAGCAGAGTTGACCGGAGCAGCACACGGCATCTCCATACTCCCTCCTAACAGTAAAAACATTCTTGATTTTTAGAGAACAAACTGAAATGGGCAGCGTGTATATTCATCCTGCATTTAAACCTGGTTTATGGACTTTATATTCAAGCACTTTATATTTTTGGCTCTCTAAAAGCAGCTTTAGTGCGCTGGCTCATCCCTGACACAAAACACACGCAGTGTCCTCTAACAAAGTTTATTCATCTGATAAGATTTGGCCAAAATGAAAGTTCATTCATCTCAATAACGTTAGGATTCACGGTTTTTGGTAGGCTGAGCTGTGCAACTTCAATGACTTAGAAATAGTCTTGAATTAAGCCAATGTGATTTCAAAATAAAATGACAATAATTAAAAAACAGGAACGTTCTTAAATCGGTTCTATTCAGGAGGACTGTATATCTGAACCCGATTAAGGCCCTTTTTTAAAAAAAAAGAAAAATGGAACCACAACTGCATGTTCAACAATTTTGTCTTTTACATATTAAAGAAAAATAATTGACAAAACTTATGCTGGTTTTGCCTCAAAGTTAAATCTATGCTTGTTTTGTTAATATTCTCCTAAAAATTGAGTTATGAGGAAAAATAAACTTCTGCAGATGACACATTTGAGGGGAAAAAGAGGAGCCTTGTGGAGCTGGTGTCTGCACTTTCTCACATGTGCAGAAGTTTGACTGGTCTGTGTCGTGTTTGCTGCTTGTATGACTCGTAAGATGTAAGAAAGTCCTTCTTTGCGGTTTGCCACGCTGGCGGTGTGTGTTTTCACTGGCGGTGAGCCACCGGCCGTTTCTGACGGCCGTGCACGCACGCGCAGATTTCAAAGTCGCTCTGCGATGGCCGCTGACCCGGGAGAGAATGGTGGGAAACATCTTGCATATTTTATGAGGCTCGGGAAGCCCACCTCTGTCTTCCCCACCATGTGAGCCGTGGTGTCCAGCGGCAGCACACACACTCCCATACACACCAGCAGCGAGAAATAATGTTTTAAATGCAATCATTGTCAGGCCCAAACAATGTCATTTATCAAGGGAGCATTTGGGACTGTATAATAAGTTTCAGATTATTAATACAATTTTTCATCCTCTGTCAAGCCTATCTGATTTATGGCACGCGTGTGATCTAAGGTGATCATTGAATTACAATTTCAGTAATAAGAGAGAGAATGGACCTGGTCTTTTACTTCTACCCACTGATGCACACCCCCCCCCTCTGCATCCTTACACACACCCCATGTTCACAAACACACACACAACTCCTGAATAAACAGCAGTCTGGCCAACGTACACACACTGGTCACAACAGTTCTGTCTGCATTGAACTTCTGCTGCAGCTTTGTGACTTTAACATGCTCGCTTCTTCATTTCAGTGTGTGTGTTTAGAGGGGGGGTAAATAAACTAGCTTAGATTAAGAAGGAAACTCATTAATTTAAAGTGGAATGGGGGCCCAGAGGGTTGATTCCAGGACCCTGTCAGAGGTGCTGCACGGGGATGTGAGTTTCTACAGGAAGCAATCCTTCACAACTCGATGCCCTTTCACGTACGGACTTTTCAAAGTGCCCGTCGCGGCGTCATTTCTCTTTGTGTCTGATCGCAATCCTACGGTGGCCCTGGAGTGCACCAAATCACTGCAGAACGTATTAAAGATCACCACAATTAAAAATACAAAACAAATACAAATAGAAATTACATTTAAAACTAAATTACAGCACAATATGAAACTGGAGTTGGGAGGTGCCATAGGATCTCACTGATTGGAAGATAACGTCTGATTTTGGACGTTTGAGTTTTTTTCAAATGTGTCTTCAATGTTTGCATACTAATAAAAGTTTTATGATTAGTACAGAGCATATCCTGGATCGCTTCGTGCCAAATAACTTTCACCTGAAATGATGGACAAACATCATTATCCAATCAGCAATGTCCCATTGTGTCTACATTTTCTCCATTCCTACTCTGTTTCATTTTTCCTATTTTACTTTGATTTTCTGTAAACTACTTTAGTTTTCCAATTTTTTTATTTTTATTTTTTTATTTTTTATTTTTTTTACAGAAATTGGAAAAAGTGGAATTATGGGACATAGCTGATTGGACGATGTTTGTCCTTTGTTTCAATTGAACGTTTTTTGGCATAAAGTGATACTGGAAATCATCATCTAATCAGTATTTTCCCATAATGCCTATCTTTTTCAATTTCTTATTGTGCTTCATTTTTGAACATTTCTTTCTGGTATCTGGAAATGACTTCTGTTTTCTCAAGAGTTTCATTTTTATTTCATTTAATTTTTTTGTGTTTTAAATTATAGAGTTTTGTTTTCTTTTCTAAAATGTTATGTCGTTTTTTTTTTTTTATTATTATGTTTTTTTATATTATATTGTTGTGATCTTTAATCTGTTTTTGCATTGAGTGATTTGTTGGTGGGATTTGCAGGCCCACCCTAGTATCCAGACGTCCCAAACTAAACTGCAAGGAAACAGAACAAGAGTAGGAATGTCAGTATTCCTCTCCAGCGTCACCACCTTATCCCCTAACGTTGCATTCCCATAATAAAAGCAACAAAACAAAAACCTGATGTAAAATTCTCCACAGGTAATTAAATAAAAACTGAGCACAGCTATCATAAGGTTCTGGATCCGGTTTGAACAAGTACTTTGGAGATTGCGGCTCTTGTTGTGGCTTTATCAGATTAGCGCAGTCGTTAAGGGGCCTGCCCATCCACATCATACATCACCCGCTTTGATTTCTGTTTAGAGCAAATTTGGGGAAGCTGCTAATTGGATTGCATGAGTGGAGGACCGGCTGAAGATGGCAGACAGCAGAGCAGGCAAGCTCCCCCCACCCACCACCCCAGCTCTCCTCCCGAGAAGCTCCGAAAACCGCCAAGTCTCCTCACGATCGCCACAATTTATGGCACGTTTTTCTCTCTATTCTTAAAAGATAATTATGTTTATCATCTCCCCCCACTCCCCCCTCCCCCTATTACTTTTTTGTGTACTTGAGAGCAAAAAGAGGGGAAAAAAACATAAATATTTCTGCAGCGCAGCAGTGCTGGCAGGTGAGCCTAATGAAATTCTAGGAGTGTAATTTGATTTACGAGGTGCTAATGCAGCCTGATATTAGAGAGAAAAAGCTCCGATATGGCTGCCTTGTGCTGTATTTAAGGCCTATCAGAAGCCTGATAAAGAGCATCCTGTCCTCAGCGCTGCGCCTGAGTTATTGTTGCAGATATTCATATTGATAGTAATTCTTCGCGACGCAATTTAGTTGCCACAATATATAAATATGGAGGTGATAGTTAATTTTGTCGACTGCACAGATTGCGAAGCTTTAAATTCAAGGCTTCTAAAATACGTTTGAGTTATCTGGACGCTGCGGCGGGCGCGCTGCGAGCAGTCACGCAGAGGAGTTTGACTGCATTAATCAGCTATTTTTTTCTTTCTTTTTGGTGGGGGGCATTTTGATTAATTGTGTAATATTGATAAAAGTCTTTCTTTTGGCTTTGAACGGCAAAAGTCGACGGAGAGAAAGGAGCCTGTCGGCACTTCTGAGGGTCATATTCAGCTCTGTGTGTTTGGGATCATGAGCTATGTTTGGTAATAAAAACAGGCAATAACAGGGCCACCACGGAGGGACCTGGCCTTTCGTGCCCCTCCCCACTCGTCCCCTCGGTGGCACCTTCCCTCGGCCTCTCCCCGGCCCGCTAAGTTATGGGCAGAATAACTGCAGCAATATTAAGATAACATTTCCTGATTGTTTGTCAGACAGCGGGTTCCTTCACCCCGCTTTCAATGCGTCCACTGTGTTCATTAAATTGACAATTTGTATTTGCCCTACAGCGGGATAAACAGCAGCTTATCTGATGGGCTTGGTCTTTTATTATTTATTTCATTATCCCTTTTTTTCCCTTCTCTCCACCCCCCCCCCATCCCCCCTTTTTCACTGGGGATTGAAGGTAAACATAAATCAGTAACCCGCATCTCTGCTGCGCGCCGGTGTTTATATTGCAGCCTTGCGCAGCAGCTCCCGCCTCACAGGAGCGTAATCTCCAACACTCGTTGGGATTTTGGTTGTTGCTGTTCTGCTGCTGCTCCACTTGTCCTGGGAGACATCCTCCCACCGCAGACTCAGAGTTGTTGCGCGCAGTAGGCCACAGACGGATGTCTGTGTTCATTTGAATGTGAACCGCCCCGGATAGTAGACCACACTGACTGCGTCGCCTCTCTGCTGAGCTCTGTGAGCAATGGCGTTGTCCTCCTCAATACCTTATCAGGGTGAGGAGCCTGTCGTCGGTCATTGTTACGCCCAAAACCCAAAAAGGCATCCAAACCCACGCCTTTACTTAGGAAATAGTTGTCCCGGAAAATTGAATCTTTTGCCCATTTTTTACCCGATGCCCTCCTCTAATCAGGTTTCCATTGACTGCAGTTGGAGGAAGAGCTTCTCCTAAGACGTCTGCGTTGGTCTGAACGCAGTCGGGCGGCATTTAAGGCTTACTCAGTCTTCCTACCAATATCTCAGAGAGCTCAAGGCCAAATGATTTAATCTTCGTTCAGCTAATTTAGTCTGGATCTAAGCTGCCGGTTTGTCGAAGTGCAGAGTGATGGAGTCTGAAAACAGGATGAGGGAGGAAAAACAAGAGAGGAGGGGAAAAACGGAAGGAAGAGGGAGGGAAAACGGAGAGATGAAGTTAGAGCGATGGAGGGAAAAAGAGAAACCAGGGGGAGGAGGATGAGGAGGAGGAGGTGGAGGGGGCTGAAGATGATGATCCATCCTGACCCTAGTGAATGCTGTCATGTTCCTCCCTCAAGGTAATCTCTCTCACTCACTCGCTATTTTGCATGTGAAAATTCTCTCCTGACAGTTGCATATCAGATAAATTTTCTCCCCCCCCTCGCTTGCTCCCCTCCCTTCCCTTCGCCAAATAAACAACAGTCTTCACTTTGAAGTTGTCTGTTTGTGTCAGTTTGGCTTGAGGCGAGCGGCGGCCTCTTCCTCTCTCTGTCTTTGTGCTGTGGTGCGGATTATTTCCCCTCGCAGTGGCCAGATGCATCAACACAAAGCGGACAAAAAGTTTGTTGAATATTTGGCTGCATGAAAGCTCAATCTTTAAATCTGGTTATTCTTTTTATTTATTTATTTATTTTGTGAACATGACTCCAACTTTTTCTTAATTTCCATTTTGATGCCTTTAAAAAAATACACTCTAAATGCCCTTTTTGCAGCATCTCCCTTATCAAGCACCACCTCACCACTTGGGGGTGGTAGTGAGTTTGTGGTAATGAGTCAAGTTGTTCTTTCCAGCCTCGATTAAAGGGATAACAGCTCCTCCCATGGAACCTGTGCTGGGTGAAACCAGAAGAGAAGGGTTGTATTCAGTGCTGCCTGAGCTGAAGCTGCTTTAACGTTACCCCATAAACATAATCACAAAGGACTCTTGGGAATGACGGAGCATGCAGGTCTCTGAATCTTCTAGCAGCAAAGATGGAAGAGAAAAATGTGAGAATAAGAACTAATGATACACTGACTAAGTTAGAACGTATTAATGGTTTTGGATTCTTGATTTTCCTCCAGTTGCTGATTAAGTCTTGTATTTAAAATACATTTTAAGACACAAAAAATAGACAAACTAGTTTAAGGAGTGATTTGGATTTGGTTTATTTTAGCCAATCAAAAGAATACCAAAGAACACAATAATACACACACACACACACATACACACACACACACACACACACACACATATATATGCATACAAATATGTAAACGAAGCTATTATAATTACTCTTAATCCTAAATAAATATATTTATACTCATACATACAACACACGACATATTGAAGTTTGTCAAAAGGAGATTAATTACTAGCTTGAAAAGGAGTGGGAGGAGACAAATGTATGTAATTCCACCCCATTAACCCTATACAACCATTTGTATCATATTTTATACTTGCATTTCTGACTCCTTTGTCAATGGCATGAGCTAAACTTGCTTTAAAAACTAGAAGTGTAATGAACCAGATTGATCTGTCTGAGGCAAGTTGATAATTCAATGAAATCAAATTTTACCAATAAATACAATTTCTAATTGAGATAAATCCATTATATCAATCTTGAAAACTATCATTTGGATTAAGACAAGTAGGTTTACTTTACTATAATGTAAAAATGACTACGTGTTGTGGTCAACAATACACTTGTGATGACAGCAAAAAATGATGAGTACTGTCCAATGTGTGGAAACACTGATTATTGCAGAGACATGTGACCATACAGTGTTGTAGAATTTCTCATAATGCTCTGTTATTATGATTTTAATGTGGAAAAAGAACAGTTGGCTGAACTCTATGAAACTAAAATGTGAATGGATTTGACATTCATTCTTGTTTACTTGTTTGTTTGTACACAATTTATAATTGATCATCTTGCAAGAAGAAATACGGATAATCTGGACAACTTCATCTGCACTGTTTAGTACCCACGTATTTATCTCTGAGTCACATTGGTTGAATTTCTGGCTGAAGATCTCCTATATTGTTTTTAGGTCAGTGAATCGGATCGGATCGTTCAAAATGAACCAATATTTACTATGAAACATATCAGCAAATGCAAATTATGAAAATAATTGAATCTTTCTTAAAATGAGTTACACCCTTTCTAAAAACTCATTGCATTTACCTTAGTCCATATTTTCTACCCTGTAGTTCATTATCATTCCACTAGGAGCAGTATAAGGGCTTTTCCTGCTCATTTCAAAGTGGTTGCTTCCATAAAATCTCAAAATCACTTTTGGCGGAAACATTTTTGCTAATTTTTTAAAAAACGTTTTGTTAAGAATAGCTCGTCTATTGGTATTATTTTTATTTTAAAAATGACTGCTTGCTATATTAAAATAAAACAAAAATGTATTGAAAAATAATTATTTGTTGTACAATTAATGTTACAATGTTAAGAATGTGTGGATCAAATTTAGGACAGTGGGTAAATAAGATGCTTTTTTCAAACAAACATTGTCTTGAACAAAAATGACCCAACAGATCACAATAGATCCAAACAATATATCATGAAAAACATGATATGTCAAATATTTTTGTGGATTTCATCTTAAAAAAACATCTTAATTCCCATAGAATTGAATTTCCTGCCAGCTCTTTGTCTAGTGCAGGGGTCTCCAACCCTGTTTCTCAAGGGCTACCATCCTGCTTGTTTGCAGCTAACCCTGCTTCAGTAATTGGTGCTCACCTGGATCAGGTGTGTTCAGTCAGTCAGAAGCTGCGCTGATTCAATCCAGCTAATCAGCATCTACTGAAGCAAGGTTAGCTGCAAAACAAGCAGGACGGTAGCCCTCGAGGAACAGTGTTGGAGATCCCTGGTCTAGTGGGATACACTGGTTAAAATTTTACCTAACTATTTTTTTTAACCCTTTAATTACATACACACACATATATATGCCCCTGCCAATCCAAACATGTCTACTCTGGGGTAGAAAAAGTAAGAACAGCGCCTTCCAGGAAGAGTCTGCGCTGCCAGCACCGCCCCCAGACTAATACAAACACCCACTTTCTCTACGGCTCTAGCGGTGATTGGCAAAATGCTTTTATTTTGTATACACAATATGCACATACATCTTTGCAAAAGTTTAGATGTTGTTTGTTTTTGTGGGGAAAAGGCAGACATGCTGCTGAGGCCGGCTCTAAGTTGACGTCATGAAATAGGCAGCACCCACAAAGAGCGAAAGGCAGAACATCTGTGCTGATCAACTATTTAATTTGGATTGCTTCTGGTTAAAGTGCAGCGTCATCTTTGTGTTTTTGTTGAGCATACCTTTCTCTGAGGATTATGGGTAATGTGCACTGGATATTCTTTGCAGTGTCAGGAAACCCCTTTTCATTGTCACTGGAGAAGTCATTGACAGATGCTGCACATTTGAATAAAAGAATCCCAAAGATGTATGGTATGTTCAGAAATGGGAAACAGAAACACACCAATAAAACATCCCTATAGGCAATATACTGATTTTTTTCCAACTAATCTAAAAATGTTAATCTTATTATTTGCTTTAAAATGTTCACATTCACCAACATTAATAAATGCATGTAAGGGGTTTGGGCATCCATTCTTATGTTGCCTTTTTCATTTTTTACTGTACACAAGGATATTTTCCAGGAAATTCTGACAGCTAGGTCAAATTATATTAAAAAATAAAGACTTGCAGGGTACTTTATGTTCCTGGAATCTCTCCTCTGAGTACCAGAACTTTATTTTTTGTTGTTGTTGGTCTTACATTCATCTCTTTTAAACCATTTCAGGTAACTCAGATTTCTGTTTCTTCTCTCCTCCCTCCATCATACATGCTCATTTCAGTTTAACCCCTTTCCTCTGTCTCTCCATCCCCACTTCACCTCCTGCTTCCAGTGAGTTTTTTGGCTGTTTAACAGCAGTGTGAATATGTATGGGCGAGACGGTGGATTGTGACGGGATCTGACACGCAGGGACAAGATCAAAGTGCTCCATCTGATCCCATAAAAACAGACGCAAACCTTCCTCTCATCCTTACAAAACCCCCTTTGACTCTGCCAGCCCGGAGTCCCCCATCTGCTGCTGCTCTCCTCCTGCCTGTCTTTTCTCACTTGTTTTTTTTTTCCCCCCTCCATCTCAGCGTGCGCACGTCCAAGGCCCTGCCGTTGCGATTAGACCCCATGATAAACAATGGGCCGTTGAGCTCATAAAGCAAGAGTGTTGTGCATAATGCGTACAATAAAAGATTGCATCTCTTCACTCATCTTATTTACTTCTTCCACCGTGTCGCGCGGTTCTGTAAAAAGGAAAGGAAAGGAAGGAAAGGGAAAGAAAGACGGCTAGTCGAAATGGTCCGACTGGTCAAAGAAGATCTTGACTGACTGACACGATAAAAGCTGGAGGAAACAAGACCCTTCAAAAGTGCATTTGAGCTCCAAGCTATTATAAAGTTCTTGCATCCTTCCTTGGAATTTAAAATGTCCTCTCAAGCGGTGCAGGACGACATCTATATCCCATTTGGATTCGTCTTTACCCAAGATATAGATTGATACGGAAGCCAGGACACATTTTCTTCTCTATCTCTCCTTTCCTCTTGCCCCCCCCTATCTTTAATTCCCTCTATTCTCCTTTTTCCACTCCCTCCCTTCCAGTAAGGAAGATGTATGAGTTTGAATTATTGATTCAGACACATGCTACATGCTGCTCGGAGTCATTATTTGTTCAGGTGAGTGTCATGCTGCTCGCTATGAAACAGATACCTCGGGGATTAAGCGACACAATCAGGACTTAAAGACAGCCGCCCTCCCTAAAATAACATGGCCCTCACTGCAAGACGAATGCCTCCCGAAACCCGACTTCATTTGTTTATGACTCGCACATTAGTCATTCTGCAGCTAAATTATAGCGCGAGGGTAAAGATTAATTCAAACGCAGGCTTTTTCCTATTGTCTTTGTGTTCGTTGAAGCCCAATAATGCGGCAGATGAATCCGGGCCTGAACATCCTACACACTGATTCAGAGGAAGAAGCCGCTTCTGTCGGGCCGTGGGCGGGAAAGAACAGACAGATGTCCAGAGCGGGACAGAATGACATGCATATTCAGGTTTTTGCTTAAAAGAGCACCAAACGGCAGAGCACCTTACAGGAAATGAGAGACGGGGAGGATAAAGAGAGGCGAGTAGACGCGTTGGTGAGGAGGAGGATGTTTTGTAGGAGGGCTATAACAGACAAGGTTTCTACACCAGGGGATAAAATGTTGTTAACTGTTCATTTAGCACTGGTTAAGTGGTAAGGGACACTGGACAGGTGAACTCTATTCCCCCAATGGCCCTGCAGGGTGTGTGTGTGTGTGTGTGCGTGTGTGGAGTGTAACAGAATTTCTGTAGTCCTCTGGGCCCTGGTGCAAAGCAGAGAATAAATGGTAGAGGTGGCAGGCCAGGACAGAAAAATCAATGCCTGCTTATACAGACATGACACACCAGCAGCCAACTGCATTCTGTGTGTGATGTGTGTGCGCGATGCACATGAACACAATCACAGGACCCCCGTGCTCTGCGGGTATCCACAGACCCTCGGCTCATCTCTCACAGGGTGGATTTTCCAGTATTTTACATCAGCTTTAGGATCAGTAAACTGCTCTTGTTTCTCATTCCGCTCTTGTCCTGCAGGAAGTTTGAATGCGAGTTGTGCGACCGCTCGTTCAGTGAAAAATGGGCCTTGAACAACCACATGAAACTGCACAGCGGGGAGAAGCCATACAAGTGCGCCTGGCCATTCTGCCACTACTCCTTCCTCAACCTGTCAGCCATGAAGGACCACTACAGGACACACACTGGTGAGGCACACACTGCCAATTGTTCCCTCATAAACATGCTATCTGACAGGCTGAACTGCAAACTCTGTGAAAGCTGATCTCTTATTATTCATCTAAATTCACTTGGAACAGCCCTGTTCTTTCCTCTATAGCTGTAAGCTATTCCAGCAAAGAAAGTTTATATGAAGTGTGAAAATCTCACTTTAATTATGAATCTTCGCAGCTTTGGTTGGAATAAATATCTACAAGTTTTTGGCTGACGAGAGCTTCGACTTGTCCATCTGTACCCGCTTTCATCCAGGGAAGTCAAGTTCCTGGCAGACTTACAGACACTTGTTAGATGGTTAAACACACCTCCTGATCCTGATAGGACTTCCATTGTTATTCTATGCGCTAACGGTCAGTCGATCGCCAAGGAGAAGCGAAACAGCACGAGGATGCTTGTGTTTTTGTTTCCTGCCGTCCTGCACATTTGGAGGGTTGAATGTTAAAGAAAAAAAAAAAGAGTAGTGTGCATCATGTCTATTTTCCCAGAAACTCCATCTGGACACCAAGTGTATTTTCCTCAAATCCAGCTGGTCCGCAAGTGTGTTGTCTTCAAATCCATCTGATGCTCGAGATAATGTTTCCTACACTCATGCAGCTCCCCCGTTTGCTTCACTGCGAGGTGAAGCGGTGGGAAAAGAGGAGAAAAATCCTTCAGAAGTTTTTCACAGATTATTTTCTATTTCTTCCACCACTGATCTGTAAAAGGGGAGCATTGAAAAATCCTAAACTTAAACCCGAATGATTACAGTCTTTTTGGCACCTACAGCACATGAGTTTAAAATTGGTTTTTGATGGAAACTATGAGGGTTTTTATGGTAATCATACTTTCCTTTTTTATTTTATGTTTAAGTCTAAAGCCAATAAACATGTTTACATTTTAAAAGCAAATACATTAATTCTACATTTTTTTGTAGATCTTTTGATCTATTTTAAAAACGTACCTGGTGGTCTATTCATCTAAAAAGTCGTTTTCCAGGACAGTTTCTGCAGCATCAATTGTTCCCAAGAAATTCACCTCTGAGTTGTGGGCAGTACCACTTACCTGGAGCAACCCCGCTCCCCCTTCCCCTCCCCGTTGCTGAGAGCTCAGAGCAGAGAGCTCATGGCCCACCCATTGTATTTTCTATATCACAATATATTATTTTTGTTGAGCATACTTTTTTTATCTGCTCCTCATTTTCAACAATTTTAATAAATAGTCAAAAATTCAATTTGTAGCTTAATTTTCTTGCCAAAAGAGCTTGCGAAAAACACCCAAAGCAACCCAAAGTGAGTTTTCAATTAATTCCATGGGGAAAAAAGTCAGATTTTCAGCTATTAAAAAGACAAATCACAGATATTATCTTTGACAATATTTTTCTTTGTTTTTTTGTAAGACAACAAGCCATTTTTATTTTTATTCTGCTCCTTTTTTGTCTCTTTTCACACAGTCAAGTGCACTGTGGGACTGCTGGAAATTGTGCTTTTCTGCTCTCAGTGAAAACTTTAGGTAAACAGATGGTTCAGTGGGTGGCGGGCAGATACCTCCTGGAGTAATAGACCCCTGGATATGGGTCTAAGTCAGTTTCCTTGGAGGTGTCGTTGCGCTGAAGCCCAGCAGACTTTAGTTCCATCCCACACACACGCGCGCACACGCACACACACACACACAGATGAGTCCTTGATGCCCCGTTGCCTCACTGACTGAAGCAGCAGCAGCCAGTGGCCTGACAGCCTGACTGAGCACTTGCACGAGGGCCCTCCATCCGTCACTGTTGCCCGCCGCGTGCACAAGTTCACGCGTGTGCTCGTCGCAGTGCTGGATGTTATTTTAAATGGGTTGTAGCAGTGATGCAACGTCAAGGCGCCGCTGACATAATTAGACGTTTTATTTTCATTTGTTTCCAGCTCTCATCATTCCCCATCAGGTGGCTGCTGTCATGCTGTCGCATAGCTGTCACCTGTAAAGGTGCCGAGGTGGCATGTTGTGGCGTTCATGCGCGCCTAAAGTGTGTGTTTGCAGGACACACTTTAAGAGGTTATTGAGCGTGAAAAGTGACTGAATAAGAGAACCTGAGAGATCAAGGGTGAGCAGATATGAAAGCCAAAGAATACGGATGAACCACATTTTGTCGTGAACAACGAGGCCTAACTTGATTAGCCGCTGTCTGAAAGCTAACACAATTTGCACTACGATGACCTTCAACACTCCTTTGTCAGTGTCCCGGCCCGGCTTGGACGCCTTGCTACGCCCGTTCTATCTGTGCAATCACATTCCAGCAGGTAGGCTGACACTCTGAAGTATCATCTCCATGTTTGTAATCTGTTTAAAGGTTATAAAACATCTCCATCACATGCAGTTCTAATAAAATAAAGACATTACAAACTAATCTGTCCAGGGAACGTTGGCAGTTTTCAGTGGTTCGATTGGAGGCTTTATAAAGTGTTTGTACTAAGGGATGTTAATTCTAGCTAATAATTAGGTGAAAACTTGATTAAAAAAAGGGGGGGGTGAAGAGGTTTTGTGAAAAAAAAACCACCCAAAATCAAGAACTTTACTTTGTTCGATGGGAGAATCAGTTTATTTTGAGTTTTTTTACTTGAACTGCTGAGCTCACTTGAACTCAGCAGCAGCCCGAAAAACCAACAAAAGAAACAAGCGTCTTTGCTTGCAAGCGAACACTGATGGGGCTTGATACAGTGTGAGAGTTTCCATTTGACCAAAATGCAAACAGATTGAATGCAGATATTGACACTGAAGTGTTGGTAAGTCTTCGTACAAAGACAAAAAAGACAAAAAAAAAAAAAAAAAAATCAAACATTGCTTTGCCATTGTTGTTTTACAGAATAACTTAGAAGCAAAAAAAATAACATTATATTTTATTTCGTTTTTTATAAAGTCTACAGACTTTTAAACTTCATGTTGTCCTTTGATTATATTAAGAACAGTGCAGAGAACTTCATTCATTAGGTTTCAATGGCTGCAGCTGCGTTCATGATGGCTATCACTAAGGCTATGGTCACATATCGGAAAATGCCACTGCGCAGTGACCTAAATGCAAGTCTTTCTGCAATTTGGCAGGTGGCTGTGCAGCGACATTTGTAATCGGAAGGCAGCAGTCGCATTTTTACACGCCGTGCAGTGTCCATAGTGGTTTCACGAAAAAGTTACAACTGACGCTTCTGAAGAAATCCGTTCTGCTAACGTTCTGGGGAAAAAACTGTGGTAAAAGTTTGGGATGATCAGTAATGTCCTTCTGGACCAACATCAGCGTCCAGCCTTACAAATGTATATCTGGAAGAATGGTCAAACCATAGGTTTGCCTCCCCTATTTGCAGTTCCAGCGCTGTCAATTTTATGTTTTGGTTCAAATTATTTTCTTTATTGGTAATGCATAAATTGATGCAGTGATACTATGGTCTAATAAAAGAATAACATTTATTTATTCTGTGATAATTTTATTATAAAAAAATGTCAGCTCCCAAGGTTATCTACTTTTGAGTTGCGTATAAATTAAACGTTAAAATAAACAAAAAACATTATGAAGTCAAAAACATTATAAACATTATAAAATTTTTTCTCAAGAGATTTAAAAATAGAAACACCTAACCTCTCATTGTCCTAATTTTTTCACAAATTTTTTAGTCCAATAATATGTCAGCATTGAAGATGTAATTTATTGTTAAAAGTTATTAAAAAACTGTTAGACGTCCATTAAAATTTGTTGTATAAACTCTTTCTTTATTATTTGTTATTGTTATCACTCCTAATACTCCTTTTAATATAGTCTTTCCTTAAAGTCACCAGATTTAGTTGACTAAAAGAAAAACACATGATTACAAAAAACATGCACACGGGTTCCATGAATGCATCGACATTTTGCAGCATGTTTGGTTCTCTTCCTCAGAAAAAGTCAAGGAAAAAGTGAACACTTCCTCTCTTCTGCAGACTCCAGGATTCATTGTTCCTCTTTGATTTGTGTGTTTTTTATGCTAATCACTCCCCACACACAACAGTCATGTCTGAGGGGGGGTTGGAGGAGAAGCGCAGTGATGGGGGGCTTCAGTGGTCGTCGTCCGCCAGAGTCATTTGTAACGGCTGATGAATGAGCGGCTGGAATAAATAAATAAGCGTACTGCATCTGACCCACCCAGCTTTTTTTCCCAGGCTACTGGGCGTTGTGGATGGCGGGGCGGGACGGTGGTGGGGTGGGGGGCGCAGGGGAGATTTGAGCACAGCAACAGGGTCACAATTGATTTCCTTATTGCCTCAGTTTGTCGCTTAATCTGGCGATATGCTGATAAATCTTCACACTTTGTCAATTAATTTCCCTGAAAAATGAGACCCAAAATGGTGAATGCATCAATACAGCAGCGGATTCCGTGTCAAAAATTAAGCGGTAAAATTAATTGCCCTCCCATCCGCTCCTGCTAAAACATAACTAATGAGGGAGGCAATTATAGCTGCGTGCAGACTCCTCCGGGGTTATTTAAAACACACACACACACACACATACATATAAATAAAAAAAAAAAATATATATATATATATATATATATATATATATTATCACACACATGTAAAGAAAGGTTTCACATTTTGACTTCAAAGTTTTTTTTCTTTTTTACTGGTTTATTTGATTCTAGTAGGTTTGGAAGGTTGAAACACATCATGAGAACAAAAGAGAAGAGGTGATGGCAGTTTAGACGCTTAAGTAGGAGATGTGTTTGTTGTGTTGTTTTGTTTTGTTTTGACGTGGTCACTTAGTGAACGCTGTGGTCATTTGGACTCAAACTTTTAGGTTAAAACAGGTGGACGTCAACATGACAAAAACCACATTTTAGTCTGTTCCACATGTTGGATAGAAGCTCAGCTCAGCCGTCCCCATCCAGTGTTGACAGCAGCAAGTCACTCCTCCTTCTCCCTCCTCGCCTCCTTCTCCAATGCAGGTCTCCTGAGCGCTCAACTCTGCAGAACTGCAGATGAAAAGCACTCATGAAATTTATCGGCTGCGTTTCCTCCTCTAGAATAATTGTGGCGACCGCGGCTGGGCAAAGGGATCGATGGCTATGGATTTTCTTGTGGTGGGGTCTTGTAGCGTTGGGCGTAATGAGAGATGGGAAGGCGGGAGACGAGGAGGAGGGGAGGAATGACTGCTGTTTTATTTGACTTGATGATTGCTTACTGACGACAAGTTTTGACTTGTAATAAAAGTTGTTTTTTATTGTTTGTTTTATTATTTGCCTTGGTTTTTAAATGTATTAATGTATTCATTATATTCACCCATGTTGCTCCCTCAGCGTTAAAGATTACATGTAAAAGAAATTTTAATTTCTTTTTTTATACATGTATGTAATTATTTTTATACATAAATGTTTTATTTATTTATTCGTAGTGACATTGAACATTAAAAAGCAGAGTTATTTTTAATCTTTAGTCTCTGGACAGATGGCAAATTTGTAATAATGAAATATTTTCTTATTGTAATTTACTTTTTTGTCAAAACTTTACCTCATTATTGTATAATAATATCTTGATTTAGAGATAAGATGAGACAGATTAGGTTCACCTTTGGGTCAGAAATAAGACACAAGTACATAAATTAAGTTCATCATTCATAAGTGAACAAATTATAGGAATGAAGTGTATTGGAAGAGTTGCAATAAGAAAAGAGCAGCCTCCAAACTAGCTTGTAATCAAATGTGAGGCCATTTCTCCAAAAACTTCTTTAAAATTAGGGCATTCGAATTGACAGTGAATGTCATTCATTAATGCTCTTAAGAATGACACATTTTGAGTTATTTTTCTTTAAAAAAAAACTTTAAAAGAGAACTCAACATCAGATAGTTGACATGCTTGGTGCTGCTGCAGGAAGAAAACTCAATGATCTTCAAATTAGAGAAAGGTTTCAAGTGTATCTCTAAGGATCGGCAGAACACTGACCGGATCATGGTGTCAGCTTTCACTATAGAATTTTTATTTATTTCATTGTACACATACATACATTATGTTAAACTGCAGTTAAAATACAGTTTTCTACAAAAGTATGAAATTACTTTAAAAATGAATAACTTAAGAACAGTGTTGTGGAATGTACTTTTAAGTGTAATTACAGATTGATTAATGTATATATTCAAAAGTAATCCTATGCCCCTCAATATTACTGTCTCAGAGTAGTAATGCATAGTGACTCCCATATTTCTATTATTTTACTTTTTGTAAAACCTACAAATGTTGGGAAAAAAAATACAAAAGAAGACAAAAAAAGGACAAATGTTCCTCAAAGAACTTCATATTTAGATTGGGGTAAAATGATGTAATATGAACTGTTTTGATGTTTGCTTTGTAAAAATAAAGTGAAGTAGGACCACTTGACAACTTTAGTCAGTTTAGTGTATACAAATTAAAATATAGTCTGTTTATTTTTTTTAAAAGTAGAAAAACCACAAAGTCTGTGTTTCTCAGAAAGACAAAAACTTTATTTCTGCCTAATAAAAACAGATTAAAATCATTACACCTAGCCCACTACAGGACAGCGATGAGCTATAATATGTATATAAAACATCAATGAATTGTAATACAGACCAGAATGTGATTTAATAATATTTGAATTGGCTCTGTTTGAATTGAGAGCATAAATACTCAGTTTTATATTATTTCTGTTTGCAACAGTTTCACATTTTTAAATTTCACATTATTCAAATTGCACTATTCTTAACTGAATTTAAGGATCAAAGTCATTTTTCATAGAAAAACTTTGTTATTAATTCATCAGAACTAAGGATTGCTTTTAAAGATGAAGCACACTTGGTTGAAAAGGTCAGCCTGAATGAAACAACTGAAAATGTAACTTTTCCAGGCTTTTGTTTCCTGTTTTAAGTGGCTCTCCTATCACAGTCAAGTGTCTTTAAACGTGTGTGATGGAGGACGCTTGAGTCCGCTTTGCACTCGGCAAGAGCATCTATCTGTGCAGAAGAACAGTAGAGTGCCGCTGAGGCCCAGCTGCAGGAGTCACCCAAATGTGTTGCTGTGCATGGCAGCAAGAGCTGCAGCTCAGCAGCAGCACTCCCATGAATATTTAGGTGATGGGGATCTCAGCTGCACCAGAAGAACATGCACGCACAGCATGGATGGCTGTTAAAATGCGCATCTCTGGAACCTGCAGGGCTTCCATGCATGCGCAGCTCTCACCACATGCAGTTAGGTTTCTGTGCAGATTTACATGGACATCTTGCGCGCGCGTCTCCCAGAGCGAGTCTTATCGCAAATGTTGCTGCGCGAGCCGCTGCCTGCGTGCAGCGGCAGACAGAAAGCGTAGCAGAGAGGGAAACCATCATGCTGTTAACGACGGAGCCAGATGCAGAGAAGAGAGCGGGAGAGTAAAAAAGCCCTCCACGCTCCCCATCTGGAAGGCATCGCCCCCAAATGAAGTTGTACAAAACCATCCCATTGATAATAAAGCTAATTTTTATGGCTCTGACAAGTATGTAATTATGTTCAGCGGTGCTTTTCAGATTTTATCACAGTCAATAAACCACACTGGCAATTTCCCGTCCCCCATTTGACATATTTACATGGATCCATCTGATTGGAGGAATTAGTTAGCTGTGGGAGCTCTGATGGATATTCACTAGTGATCTGTGACTTCTGCTTGGTTCATCTGTTTGCCAACTGGACCCTTTGCTCATCTGTTGAGTCTTTTTTTCTTCTTCTTTCCCAGATTTCTTCCCATTTCTGTATTTCTCTCCCTTTGTCTTGCTGAGTGCAGTTTTTTATATCAACTCAGATTTACCCACTCAGAGGATTCAAGACTCAAATATGTCAAGTAGAACTTAATGAGCCCTCTCTTAAAACCCACTCATGCTTTTTTTTGTATTCAACCCCTTCCCTCCTTCTTCCTCTTTATCTCCGCAGGAGAGAAGTCTTATCTGTGCGATCTGTGTGGCTTTGCGGGCGGCACGAAACACGCCCTCACCAAACACAGACGTCAACACACAGGTAAGAGGGCGACGCATGCCCTAAACTCCTCTGCACACACGAACCACGTCCCCAACATGAGGACTTTCCTGTTTTCATAGATCGTAATTGACACTGAGATCTGAACCGAGCCCGTTTGGCTGTATCTTGTCTCGCAGCCACACACACGCATGTCAGCGTGACACGCCGCTGTCAGTGATAGGCATGTGTACCAGCATGGCTGACTGAATCTGAGATTTTTAATTTCAGTTATCATTTCTCCATGTCATTCTGTCACATATGGAAATTGCGTTTTACAGATAAGCTGTCAATAACGAGAGGTCTTTCCCTTTTTTTTTTCTTATTTTGACATTGAGATAGTAAAACAAAAACGTTCTTTAACTGTCAACCATCAAGGATCCTGTTATAAATACTAATTTAAGTTCTCATTCTTTCAGCTTTTTCTGCCATTTCTCGCTGAAACTTTCCATTTCTGTCCTCCCCTCTGCTGCTGGCATGTGTCAGTTTCACTGATTTAGTTGTGAATCTGTTGTCATGCAAGTGTCAGTGTATGCCTGAGGCCATGGAGGCTTTTTGGTGCTGAAACTTCTCTAATACTCTTCCTGTCTTTAGATTTTTTTAATGCATAAAAGACATAAAAGCAAATCAGTAATGTCTGATATTAAACAAGTATTTAAGGAAAAACAAGGCATGATAATAGTCTGCTCTGATTTAAGTTAGAAGAATGGATTAAACAGAAACTGGCATTTAGAGGTTAGTTTTCTTTTCAAAAGAGGCTTTCAAGTACAGCTCCAATCACCTTTTGATCTAGTGGAGAAACCCTAACCCCATTTCCCATCATCCATCTATTTACACTCTCTCCCGCTAGCTTACAAGCCTTTACAAGCCCAACATAACATTACCGGTTCAACAAAAATTTTAAGAAATATTGCAGCCATCAAGGTGCACAGTTTTGAGCCAGATGCCATCTCAGACGAGAAAAACGAAGGAGTACACAGATCTATTTGTCTGCAAGTGGATGCATCAGAATCATTGACTGTATAAGAGAACTGGGCAGAGTGGCCCCTCCCCCCTTGTGTCCCAAATAGGAAATACCTCTTGGTTCCAGGAAGCCAAAGTCCCATAGACTTCTGTTTGTCCGAATACCCGTTCTTGATCTTTTACTTTTTTATGTCTTTGCTGATCCTAATTTTTTTCATGACATAATTTTTTTAATTGGAAGTTATTCAAGTTATAAACTAATCAATCAGATGCCTCAATAAAAGCCTTTGGTGCCTGCTGGCCCCCACCTCAAACGGTCAAAACGATTGATTGACAGATTCTCCCAAGCCTGCTTTCATTGGAAAGGGTGTGGACTTCAAACATGCTCACTCTTGATTGGCGACAATAGCTGCCATAAAAACTGTCATCTGGCTCCAACATGGCAACTGATTTGACTTTATTTCACTGGAATATCATTTTCTACACTCCGTCCGCTCTTGATTCACAATGATGTGAATAAAGAAATACTCAGAAATGCAATTTTAAGCTTAATTTTCTTTATGTATATGTCCTCCTTCATCAGAAAAATACCACAAGAACATGTTAAAAACACCAAAACACCATTGACATTGAAGTGGGTCTTTAATGTGAAAACCTTAAAAGCTTTCAGAAAGTTTTTTTTAACATTTACTCGTTGTTCCAAGTCAACTTTTTTTTTAATTGATTACTTTGTTTTTTTGTTTCATTAAAAATAATTTTAAAGCTTTTAATCTCACCAGTGCTTTTTTGGGTCTTACTTTTATTCAACAGGAGAGAGACCCTTCAAGTGTAAGCTCTGCAACTTCGCCTCCACCACCCAGTCTCACCTTTCACGGCACAAGCGGGTTCACACTGGAGAGAAGCCGTACCGCTGCCCCTGGTGCGACTACAGGTACCGGCTCATTGGCCTGCGTGCAGCTGGCGGCGCTGATGGCTGCAGCCGTGACACTGATGATCAGGGGGTTGATAGGTTGGGTTGGAGGGCAAGTATTGGGGTGGGATGGGGTGTCTGTGTGTGATGGTGAGAAGGCAGGTGGTGTTATAAGGTAGTTTGGACAGGCAGAGAGTGCCGCTAATGATACAATCTGTGTGTGTGTTGTTGGTGGGAGTGGTGGAGGGCAGACAGGTCTAATCTCCACAGCATGGCTCCATCTCATCACTCTGCCATCATCAACACACACACACAGTCTAGCTCTGAACCTCACACACAATGTCGCTGTCACTGGCAGGTCCCTGTCATTAAAACACCATCATACCACATCAGTAATTACACAGGAAATTGTCGGTGAAATTGAAAAAGTTTTGGCTGGCGTTGCACATCTCCCCCCTCTCTGGAGCTGTCTGTTTCTCTGGCCCTGCGTCGTTCCCTGTTCCTCTCATCCCGCTCTTCCTCGTCAGATCGTGGCAGAGGAGTGTGAAAGGGAATGATCTCAAACCCATCATTGGTTTTAGATGTACTCATTCATTTTTTCCCCTCTGTGACAAAATCATTTCAGCAGCTTGCTACACCTGCTTTACTGCAGTGGAGCACTTGACTCATTTCCTCTGTCTGTTATGTGCAGTTCAGCAAACAGCAAAGGGAAAGGCCATTGCCAACACTTTGACTCTTTCACAGGAATGTATCACATATAGGTTCTTTAAGGCTTTCAACTCAACATTTTTGGAGGGCATTTTCTGTCGGCTGACTGACTGCGTTTGTAGTAGCTCTCTTGGATCGAATAATTGGATGGAATAATCAAAATAAAGGGTCATCATAAACAGGACAAAAGTTAAGAAACTATCAAACGTTAGGATTAAAATTACTTTTCTGAGTATTTCTTATTTCAAATTATTGTGAAACAGGAACAGACGAAGAAGTGCTGTTTGCAAGAAGAGCATATCTTTGACTCCTAGTGTGGGCAATGCCCAAGCAGACGGGACGGGTGTCGTGCTGGTCCTGTTCGAGGACAGAAAGGAACAGAAGACTTCTGTTTTGCTTTCTTAGGCTCTGTGTAATGCTGAGACACAATTGTTGAACAAAAGTCCTCTCAGTGTTCTGCAGGCAGACACAGGAAGCAGAAAGGCAACAGTGACCAACACTTCAATCATATTTTGATCTATTTTTAAAGCGTTCCCAGTGGTCTTTAATTCCGGTTGTCGTTTTTAGTCAAAATTTTAAAAATTGTATCATTTTCAAGGACATAGTTTTGCAGGGTGACAGGAGTTCATTAAAAATTAACTCTTCAAGATTGTGACTTGGGACTGTCAGAGTAAGCATGCGCTCATTTACCATCATGCCTTTGTGAACACTCTCTTCCTCTAGCTTACAGCCCCTCACAACCCCAAGATAACATTACCGGTGAAACAAAACTCTCGAGCAACATCAGAGCTATCCAGCCGTACAGTTTTTCGGACAATGAAGTGATTAAATAAGTAGGGGCGAGACCGCCCACCTGTCATCACACGTCATCTTCCATGAGGCATGAATTGAGGTGTCTTTAGTCAGACATGCGAGGGTGTGAAAACCCAAAGTAAATGGAATTTACAAAGTGAATAAACTGGAAGGTTTTTTACAACTTATTTTGTGTCTTACAAAAAGATTGATGGTGTCAAAGCAAAAGCCTAATTTAAGAATCCACACAATTTTTATCAGCGTCACAAATATATTTATTTGAAATTGAACACGTAAAGATATCTACAAGAAAAAGTGTTTTTTTTTACTGATAAAAAGAAAAATTGCTGGTAAAATGTACATAATTTTAGGTTGCATTTTGGTCTCCAATGGAATAACCTTTCTATCAGTACAATACCGAACACCAAACCAGCTGAATGCCTATACCCCATTGTTCCCTGGCTGTAACACTATGATCATTACAGGTAGCAGCAAATTAAACACTAAATTAGAAGCCCAATTAACATTTTAGTGGCCCTTGGGATACAGAGGGGCCCAGAAGGGAGGAAGTAGCAAGAAAGGTTGGGGTAATAGGGTGATTGTAAAACGCCCCGCTGGCTAAGAAACCTGAAGATGAAGAACCTCTACGTCTTTAAGGGTCTGCACCTATGGCCTGCTTTTATTCTCGGGTTTAAACACTCTCTGGGGGCTTGAAGATGCTGCATTCTCTCAGTTCATATGAGACGTGGAACAAACGGTTTTTGGGGGGGAATGTTAAGATCCAAGTCAAATGAACAAAGTTTGTCTCTTTCTGAGAAAACTAATAGCAGACACACACTGATGTGCACAATTATAATACTGCTGGTAAATGTTATGGATGTCATCTATGTTGTATCCATCAAGGCTGTCCCTGAAATGCATGTAAATGAGTAGCGAGTAAATGATCTATCAAATGCCACTCATCTACTATTCAGAGGGAGATGGATAATAGAGGAAGATAATTATAGTAGGGAAATAAAAAAAGAATATTCTAATGATACTGCACTGGGAGTCCGGGCTGTCAATTAATGGTGTCTATCTGATGTTTCTACAGCTTTTTTTTTTAAACAAAGCTGCAAACCATCTGAACTTTAGTGTTCAAGGAGCCATTATTATTGTTAACAATAAGTACATTTTTCCACTATTGTGTAAAGTTGCGGTGGCTGTCTAATTGATGCCTAGCTTCTTGTCACGCTTTTAAGATTGTTTATTGAAAGCTGCATTCTGCAAAAGCATGGGTTTATTTAAGCGGAAAATGTCCTTTTGGATGACCATACCTGCAAAGGTGAGAGCCAGTGTACATATAAGATCCAGACAAAAAAAAAAAAAAAAGTCAAATTGAAATTTCCAACAATGACTCATTAACTGCTGGCCTATTACCATGCAGGGACTGGAGGAGGAATATGGAATAGGGAGAACTAAAGAGGGAGAGGCTGAAAGGAGGTGAGAAAAGGTGATGCATCCGTTGAGTATCAGTATGGCTGATTCCCATATTGAGTGCATAGGTGGGGGAGGAAGTTGGGAGCATGTTGGACTAATTAATACAGTGTATAGTAGGAGGGCTGGTGTAGGCTTTCACTAACTGTGGCACCTGCTGACTTCTAAACGCACATTGTGTTGTTTTAATACCACAATTACACAATTACCATATCTGAGAGATAGAGCCCCCACCACCACTACCCCCAGGAATCCACCCGCGCTCTCTTTAGAGCCTTTTTAGTTCTGCTTTCTATTTTATCTATTTATGCTCCTTGTTTGGAACAGAAGATGGGTTCGCTTTTTGGAACTATTGTTTGCTTATTTATGAGCTTGTAATGGTTTAAACTGTCTTTAATTTGGCTAAAGTACCGTCAACAGATGGCTGTCAGTTCTATATTAACCTGTTCTAGTTTTGTAAGGAGATTTCAACAAAGCAGATAACTGCAAATGGCCTTTTGTCTGAATTGGTGAGACAATAATAAAAGAATCATTGTACAAATGTGACTTTAAGGAAAATCTCTTAATATTCTTCATGTTTCACACCAACCGAAAAGACTTACTCGAATGAAAATGGTGTTTTTGGTGTTTTTAATTTGCTTTTGTGGCATTTTCTGATGACATTTATAAAGAAAATTAAGATTAAAATAGCATTTCTGAGTATTTATTTATTCAAATTGTTGTGAATAAGGATCTGTACGGCTGGATAGCTCCAGAATTGCTCGCCATGTTAGGTTGGGGTTGTGAGGGACTGTAAGCAAGCTGGAGTGTAAACAAAGGCATGATGAGAAATGCTCGCAGGCTAACTCTGTGCCAGGAGTCCTGCCCACAACTCAGAGGTGAATTTCTAATGAATTCCTGCTGCTCTGCAGATACTATTTCCTAGAAAACCACACAGGTTTTTGTTTTTTTGGTTAAAAACGGCATATTCACACGCGCAACAATTTTAAATAGATCAAAATATGATCAGAGTGGGACTTCAGGTTCCATTAAAACCACCATTAAAACAACATTCCTGATGGTCTTTAAAGAAATATGGTCAAATTCAGGGAAAATCTGAAGGTTCTATTGAATTTAAAAAGATTTCTTTATATTTGTATTCAATATTTTAATGTATTATGTTATCAACACTTACAGCACATTGCTTAGTGGTTCTATACGCTAAAGAGTTTCCAAATCAATACTGACAGATATTTTTCTTTAGTTTGTTAGGTGAGCTTTAACCCAAACACCCCTGGGATACCTTTATATAAACAGTATTAAGAATATGTATATTACTGCAACACCTATAAAAAATTTTTTTTTTTTTTTATAGAACTTCCTTATTCATAATGCTGTTCTTAGGGAAACCATGATTTACATGTAAATCTTTGAAATCAACTGGTTTTAAACTAAACTTCATTCTAGTTAACAATTTTTATCTGCTCTATGCTTTTCATCATTCTTTTTCATCTGATCATTACAATCTTAACTACTCCCTTTTTCCTAGTCTTAGGTTAGGAATAACTTGATGGTTATTGCAGGATTTATTTTGTCTTTATTTTTCTTAAGAAACCTGGGCTAAAGTGGTAAAATAATAAGCTTACACCCTTTAAATTAGTTAATAAACAGGGTTTCTTTACATCTTTATTGTTGTGTCTCATTTTAAAATAAATGTCAATGATATTAGTGTGAAAAATGTGAAGGATATGCAATTAAACTGTAGCCTGTAGTGTCTGACAAGTCATTTTAGGTCTAGGTTCTTTAAGTGTTTCACAGACTGATCAATAGGTGAAAATGCTGGTATATATCCTTTCTGACTTAAGGTTAATCAACTTTAAATGGCTTCAGAAGAAGCAGGAGTTGATTTTTATGTTCCTTTTATGTCCTGAACCGCTTGTTTGCGAGAATCTGAAAGACGGTTTTTTTTTTTCACCTGGCTGCAAACGGTGCCGATCCATTGTTCCTTCTTCAGCAGAAAATACAGTGTCTCGCCACAGTCAGGCCTTCTTTTTCTTTTGGACAACACGTGCACCACCCGGTAAGGGTCGGCTGTGTTCTCTCCAAGCTGCAGTGGATTCAGAGCGTACTGTGGCCCTGTGATGGAAAGAGGTGTCGCTGCAAAAGTGAACACAAATTTGCTCCTTGGCTGGCGTGAGCTATGGCCCTGTGGGGCTTTATTGTTCCGGCCAAGGTGATAAGGGAGAGTAATTGCGTATTATACTGTCCGAGAATGTCAGGTCCAAACTGAGCGTGAGTGCCCCATCCATCAGCGTACAAAGGTGTATGAAACTGTGCTCTGTGCTGCGCATGTTTGCTCATATGATGTATTATATTATAGAACAGTGAATGTGTTCTTGAATTGTAGTGCAAAGTCTTGCAGGTTTTATTTTGACAAAAAAGTAAAGTTTGGGAACATCTGTATTTGTTATGTATGTGATTATATGCTTGTTTTGACCGTTCACAGTGTTTCTCTCAGGGTTCCTTGTATAAATGGGTTAAGTCGGAGACTGGGAACAGTTCCGGCAGCATCATTAATCACCAGGGTCATGTACAACTGTCCGAGCCTACATTGTTCTGTCCTGTTTCAAGGAGGACTTAGGGCTTGGGTTGCACCGTTTGAAAATCCCACTACAATCACCGTTTGATCTGTTTTAAAATCGTTCTCAGAGGTCTTTTAATTATGATGATGCTGTTTAAAGGCAACATTTTTAAAAAGTGTCATTTTCTGGGGAATAGTTTCTTCAGAGTGGCAGAAATTCATTAGAATTTCATTAGAATTCCACCCAGACTTAATGGACATCACTTATTCTTCAACATTTTCAGATTTCAATCAAATGAAAACTGTGTACCAGATTTGTTTGGAAGTTACTTTTTCGGAGAAGATTGTAACATAAGTTGCATATTTCTTCTATGAAACATGTCTCAGTCACTTTATGTTTTGTTCATTCCAAAAGCAGAAAGTAAACTTTTCATTTGATTCTCGTAGGTCCAACTGTGCGGAGAACATCCGGAAGCACATTCTCCACACAGGGAAGCATGACGGAGTAAAGATGTACAACTGTCCCAAATGTACCTACGCCACCAACTCTCCCATGGAGTTTAGGAACCACCTGAAGGATAATCACCCTGATATTGAGAATCCAGACCTGGCGTACCTTCATGCAGGTAAAGCTTTACTGTAAACTGTCAAACTATACATCTTAATGCTGACTCTTTATGTCTGGAGACTCTGTGTCTCTGAATTGAAGCTATTGTCTTTCAAGAAGAAAGATTTTGGAGAAAACACACTTTAAATGAGATTTCTTTTGTTATATAACTTATGTCTTTGCAGAAATGTGTGTATGACAAAAGGTTAACCAGCACAGCTACAGAACCCTTTTCACATCTACATAAATCAAGTAAAATTTGACCAAAAAAAGTGTATCTTAAACGCTGTGAAGAGTTAGATTCTGGCGGGGAAAGAGATCTGTTTACATCTTTTCTCTGCCTCCTGCTGTTTAAGGTTTTTTTTGTTCCCAGTTGGTGTTTGACATGCAGCATAAACACAAACAGCCCAATTCACAAGCATTCATAGAAGCCACTCATACTATGTAAAAATGCTTTTTGTGTTAGTTTTTAAGCACTAGTTAATCATTTCACAGAACTTTTGTAGACTTTAAATTCCTACAATTATCAACCCAGATAATGTCACAGAAATTGTCCAGTTCTAAACCGGTTTTGGCACTGGTTCGTTACTGACCCGTACCTTTATTTCTTTGGGAATCACCCTGTAAAAGACAGGTTACTGCAGCTCAAAGTCATTGCATTTTTCAGAGTAAAGCTTTGACACAGTTGATGTTTTTGAGTGGACGTGATCATGGAACGCAACTTGAGAAATCCTATTTTTCTGTTTATGTTTCACGGCAGGATTCTTTACATATGAGCATACCTAGAAAAAAGTATTCTCTCCTTCAACTACTTTAAGTTTAACTTTTTATTGCTAAAATCTTTCTCTTTATTCTAAGTTGTTCCCACATTTCCTCCTGTTTTCACCCAAGCCTATGGTTTGTTTTTTGTTGCTTTCCTTAAATCCCTTATTAAATTTCTCTACAACGCCTTGAGTTCATTTTATTTATTTTTCTCTTTCAGGTCTTAGGTTTTTTTTTTATTTCTAGCCGCTTCCCTGCTGTGAGTTTGCATTTGGATACTGCTCTCGTACACACAACTCTGACACTGTTTCCCCAACTGAGTGCTGCCAACTTTGCCGAAGAGCAGTTCATAGCTTCACAAGCACTTCTTCACATGCTTTTGTGGGATAAAGCATCGCACACGTCCACCTAGTTCTGCTGCTTTCAAATACTGAAGCCCTCATGTTTGCAGTGAATATGAAGAAAGAGATTGTTTACGTTCAGCTGTATTTGAAGTGGTTCCTCTGAATCAAATCCCCTGACTGCCCTATAGCATCTGTCCAGCCCCCATTATTCCACCGTTGTCTGATCGTCTGGACTCCTTGAGTGCGTTTTTGTTGGTGGATGGAGTCTTGTTATTCATTGCTGATGGAGGCCGCACGGCCACAAAGAGGTAGAGCCCAAAGATTGCTGGTCTAGCCATCCCTGCCAATCACTCAGGCCACAGAGACAGATGAAATCTTGTTCTTCTTCTTTTGGTTCCTTTGTGTTCTTCTTTGTCCTTGAGGACTACCAAATCCAATCGGTAGAGTGCCTGTCCTTCAGGGGAGCAGGGAGGACAGCCTTTATCCTGTTATCCCTCTGACCCCACATAGCTGGGCTGGAGGGGAGCATCAAGGGAAAGAGGCCAGGCAGCGGGTGGAGGGGGTGGGAGGGTTACAGGAAAACTGACTGTATTTTTTGTGATGCTTTTTCCTACAGATTGTGAATAGATAAGGCCTGTGTCCTTGTTCTGACTCTTGAAAGTTTGTGCAAAATTTCTGCATTGGTATAATTTACTTTTGTGATATCTTTCTGTGAAATCTTTCAGTGCCACCTCCCAACCTCCTGACTCAACCTTTTTACCTTCTTCTGCTTTTTAAACACACCTCCCTCCATATTCCTCACACCCTTTCACCTTTAAAGAAAACACGCTCTCCGTCCTATCTAAACTCTTTGACTTCAAAAGTGTCCTCTTCTCTGTTTGTCCTTATGCATAGCCGGCTTTTGATCAGACAACCATTCTTTTGTATATTTATCTTTCCGTCTCTTTGACCTGATAAGCCTGACAGTAAAATGGCTTCAGCCATAAAAATGATCTCCAACTTACATGCTTCAGATGTTATATTGAGGATGTATATTAGTAAATATGAAATAATGCTAATGGAATGCATCAAAGGTTGCAGAGCGAAGCAAAAAATGTTCATATGCATTTTTTTTTTGTGGACATGCAGCAGGCAACAGGTTATAGTGAACACTTAAGCTGCGATCACACCAGGCATGCGTGGTGTGTTAAAAAATGTGCTGAACGCTGGTTTTTCTTACGCGCTTTTATTGAATGGACTGCACTGTTGGTACCCAATACCAGCCATGTGCTCATAGTTTGAAGAGACTTGGTGCAAATCTCTCAAATATTTCTCCAGTTTTTTTTTTCTTTATTTTCATAGATCTAGTTCGATGTATGAAAGATTTGGTTTAAAAAAATTCCGACTGGGCATTAACCAAAATGATTGATTTCTCCTTCATGGTCAATTTTCAAATGGTTGGCATTTCCATGTTTTGAAAAAAGATGCTACTCATATGTCACTATCAAATCCGTGTCCCTGATTGGACAAAGTTTAACTGGTTTAACTTTTGACATGCGCTCAGTTGCCGTGTGTTTTGTACGTAAAACCCAAAACTGAATGGAAAAAAACTGTCATAGTGACGCAAGAAGAGGATATTTTTGAATGCAGAAACCCAAACTGGTACATCCATCCTTTGAAATGGATTTTTCCATGAAAGTGGTCACTATGTGAACGTAGCATTAAACAGTACGTAAAAGGTAGCCAGAGAAGTAGGTGAAATGCAGGCATGTTGTATGGATTTTTCATTATTTCAAAATTTACTGTGTAAAGAGTCCATTATTGTTGATCACATGATTAGTGTGTGCTCCTTGCACACTTTTATAATTTTGGAAACTAGACAGTCAGAGTTGTAGATTGTGTGGGCATCCGTATGTCACTTGTGTATCACCTTCACACCACATTTGTGCAGCATCTGCGCGCGGTCAGCAAAGAGTACGGCCTTCTACTGGAATTATTCTTACAAATACATAACACATAAACACTTACAACACACACAACAATGGTACATTCCATTTTTTTGCTGCCCAAGTCTCAAGAGAAATGCAAGACACCTGCTCACCCCATAAGATGTGGCTCCTCCCGTCCATGCCCGGACGACCCAAAAACCTGCAGGTCAGCCCTTTGTACGAGTTTATGTGATTAAGGCTGAAAAGAAAGCATCATTCCATTGAAGATCATTTTTGGATTTGTCATCCATCTTTAGCTCGCACCTGTTTTGTTTTAGATGCAAACCAAAGAAGAAGAAGACTAAATAAAGATAAAATGACCCATTTTGAGTGAAACATTAACTGAATAACGTTTTCCATTTGCCTGTATGCTTGAGTAGCCGCTTGCAAATAAAAAAAAAAAAAAAAAAAAAAAAAAAAACGAAAACGGCTTCCTCAATCTCATGAAGGGCCAACATCTCCTAACAAAAGGTGATTAGAAAAGACATTGAAGATAAAATTGGGAACATTTCTCTCCCAAAAAGAGCGAAAAGGGAGGTGGAGTCGGGAGCTGCAACAGCAGTTCTTCATCTAAGTAGACAGAAGGAGACCAAGAGAAAAAGACAGGGGGAAAAAGATTAAGAAGGTAGATGTTGAATTAACCTGCTTGTGATTGCTCTCTGTCAGAGTGGCACCAGGGCCAGCAGCGAGAGGCAAATTGTCTGTGATGGCCCTTCCCGCTGTTTCCCCTTTGAAAGACACAGATCAAACGCACACCAGTCATGGGTTCTTGTAGCCCCTCGTGCCGGATTGATTGACACCACTACGTCTCTGATGCTGCTGCTACTCTGTCTGTCTATATCCTCCTTGCTTCTCCGCTCTATCTCTCCAATTTCCCTTCTTTATTCAGCATCACACTTTGAATTAAAGCGTTTCTCAAGGATGAAAGCAGAGGTCCTTTGCAAATGAAGGAAGAAAGGGAATTGGACTCGGAAAGCAATGGAGGGGAATGATGATTAGAATAAAAAAAACAGTAGAGTTTGATAGTTGATGGGAAAATGCTGCTGACATGTTTGAATGAGATGTGAAAGACAATTGTCTTCTTTGCTTGATGTGCAAAGGGATAAGCTGGGAAGGAACCAGAGCTTGTGTGGTCCCAGCAGTTATGGAGATACTGGTCCATTGGAGAGCTGTGTTTCCTCTGTTCTAGAACTTTCTTTGTTGTTAAAATGCTGTTGCTGTGCTGTGACTTCTCCCAGTTTGAGAAGAGCATTATTTCCTTCTTTCTGTGCCATCCCCTCCCAGCAAGGTCAGCTGTGTTTGTTGTTGGGCAGTGGTTTTGATAAATAAGCCCCGCGTCTGTTTGGGCAGCAAAATGCACAAACAAACGCAGGTGAGACATCGCCATTAGCTTTGTCGGAGCGTCTTCATTTCCCTATTTATAATTGTGAAACATTTCCCTAATTTTGAGCCAAGGTTATGATTGCGCGCCTCGGGGACACAGCGGCTCAAATACTTTGTAATTGGTTATCAGCGACTGACGATTGGCTGCTTATAGTGACTAAAAAGGTAAAAACAAATAAATAAATAAGCTTCTTCAAGGCATTGTTGCTGTTTTATGCAGATTCTGTTTTCCATAATAATGTATGATGGATAGCATCGGCAGAGGGCTGGAGGAGGCTCGGCCTTGTAAGTGATGACCTTATTACACTGTTATAACCACAGGCAAATTCATTTGTTTGCTTATATATTATTTTTTTCTTTATTAAGCAAATCTGTAAACAAGTAGGGCTTCTGATGGCTTTTACTTAAGTTATGCATTGACTGGAAAGCCCTCCTCACATCCACCTTCTGCTCATCAGGTAATGAAACATAGCTCTTATGAGTTTAACTCCGGCGTGTTGGATTGCAGAGGACAGGTGTGGACGCCATGCAAACATGTACTGGTATCGCAGCGCATGTGACACGGCGACAACGTTGCGGAAAGAGCCACAGACACGGGCGATAAAATCAACATCTGCTTCTAATAACAATGTGTTACATGTGACACGTGTGAGAGTTGGGACGTGGAGAAACGAACAGTACAGCACAGTTTTTGTACAACGCTGACGGGATGCCAAGTCACCAGAATTGGCGCTAAACCTGTGTCTTTGCGTCACCTTCCTTATGTTACTTCCACGTGATGGAAATGATAGAATAATAATCCTGCACAGGTTTAAGGCAGATCTGGACGGAAAATTGTGCCAATGTTGTCACAGCAGGAAGTTGACTATATTAAGATTTTATTAAGATTTTTGTTTCTTTTCTGGACATTCAAACACAAGCTAATGATTTGACTAACACCGCATAAAATATACACAGAGGGCATTTTGGATATTTTTGGTATGTATGTATCCAGGTATGGAACACTTCCTTTAGTTAGATGAATGTGTGCTGAAAAGAAATGTCTGAATGTCACCATTTTTATTCTAAAGAACAAAAGAAAAACGTAGCCATAACACTGTTGGGGGTGTTAATTGGACTATTTTCCCACAAAGGAGAATCTTTTAGCTTCATTTTGTGTGCACACTTTGATAGAAAAAAAGCAGTCCTTGTTCATCTTTCATCTTTTAACAACCACCTTTTTAACTGTTGATCAATGTTTAATACCTTTATCCCCCCCCTCCTCTCCAAAAGCCTCATATGAGCTATGACAACTGAGAAACAGCTGCTCAGAGCCGCTGCCCCAGGAGACAAGGCGCCACTGATGTGCCAGTATTTTTGGGGTTAGTTCAGCACTTTATGGAAAAATAAAATACGCACAATCAGTCGCGTGCATCTCAGGAAAACTAATGCAGGACCAGTCTGGGCCAAGCAAGCAATTCTAGTATAATGACTTGCTCCAATAAGCATGAAAACTTCCCCAACTGGCTGCATTTATCACTCATCAGCAACAACAAACACTTCTTTGTTTCATCTTGAGCTTGGCTTTCGTTTCTATCCCCTGGTGTCACTCTTCACAGGTAGCTTGTGGTCATCTAGAGCATCCAATGAAAGCCCTCCATGGACATAGACCCCCTGCTCACAACACACAAATGGAGAGGGTCTCTGCAGCTGAACTTTGTCGTATCCACTTGACCGTCTGCCTGTTTGCCTGTTTTCGGCAAGACAAAAAAAAAGGGTTTCCACGTCTACCACAAATCAGAAAAGATGTCTGGTGTCTCCTCTTACGAAGCCCCTCCCACAACAACACACAAACACAACACAGAGCATCGGAAGGAAGAGGTCACAGTGTGTGCCACAAAAGATTGGGTTACAAATTTCAAAGATGTATTTTTAAATATTGACCAAATTCTTTTTAAAAAAGCATTTATATTACAACAATGTAATGAGTATACATAGCATTTATGTTGCTGCTCAGGCACATTCAGGCTCTGCAGGAAACTGATGCTGCCTCATGTTGGTGTTTTGGGGAAAATATGTGTATCTTTCATTATTTTATTAGTGTTAAGGCAAAAAAAAGTACAGGTTCCAACCAGCACCCTTTCAAACGCGACAAATTGGCCTACCTGACTCAAAATGTTCACTACAGTGTCTGTTGGCATCTGTTGGCTACTCGCCTTACCTCTTGACTGCAACTCTCGAACATTTTCTGTTGAAATCAGTAAATTGAGACACTTAAATTTGATTTTTTTTTTCTGTTGTGAAAACCAACAGCAACACATGTGTACCATGAGGGGATTTGTTAGCTATTTGGCTATAGTTTGCTGCATATGCACCAAAGTCAGCAATTAGTAGGCAATTTTACTGGTTGGATGTACCAAAACAATGTGTTTATGACTTTCAAAATGATTGACAACGGCACGCGAGTGATGTCACTCCAAGGGGCCTATAGGAGTCTGGCGATTTCTGTGTTGTTTCAAAGTGATCAACAGGTAAATGGTAAATGGTACAGGAACAGGTAAAAGGTGAAAGGGTCTGTTGAAATTGAGCACTTCAGGTCATTTGGAGTGAAGGGGGTTCAACAGTTACTGCTGCTGGTTCCCACCAGCAGGATGAACACACTGAAAAAGATCACACGGCATCTTCTATTCTCCACGTCTTTGTAGACATCACAAAGGGATGAGGCTTAATTTTCAGTACAACAAATATGTGCAGAGAAAATGTGGTCAGTGCTTTCATGTAGATGTACTCTGGGTACTCTGTGTGAGTGACATGAGGTGGGAATGGTCAGAGGCAGGCCTGCTCCTCTTGTGTAGGACAGTGAATATGGGAGCAGACAGGCCGCCGGCTCCTATAAAGCCTCATCCATAATTCAGTCCCCCATCTCCCCACATTCAGACACCTTATACACATCCACCTTCAGCAAAATGCTAAGCTTTCCCAACAAGACCAGACAGACAGCAGTAGTTATTGATGAAAAAGGGAAGTCATGAAGAAGAGTTAAAGGATAACAAAAGGGAAAGCTGAAAGGATTTCTGAAGCAAACGTCGAGACAAGAAAGGCCTGCATATTCTCAGTTTCAGCCCAGCGTGCCCTCATCTTGACCTTTACCGAGGCATCCTCTGAGCACAAACATGTTTTTCTTGATCTCCAGTCTCTCTTGGCTGAAGTAGACTTCTGAGATTCCACCTTGACCTTTGCCCCCTCGGCTCTGCCACGGATCCTTATGTTCCTCCTTCGTCTCTGCCGCCTGTTTGCGTCGCCTGTTTGGTGGCTCTCCAAATGTCTCAGCATCTCTAATTACCAACTGGCTCAACTTTCCCAACTAAACAACCAATTACCAGCGCTTTAGCCTGGCCCAGTCCCATGTTTCCTGGTACAGTGGCCTATTAGGGCCCCTTATTTCTTTCCCAACATAATTGAATCCCCTGGCTTCTCATCAGTGGGCTAATTTAAGCCAATGTGCAGAGTTGGTAATCAGAAGGGTTGCCTATTAGGCTATCAGACCCCAATTAAGTGCCCTCTTATTTCCACCATAACAAGTCACTATCGCTACTGTTGTTACTGTTTTACAGCTCAGCTTTGTTTGGAAAATGTGCGGTATGTTTGTAGAAGAAGAAAAAAGTGAGGCGAAGCGGAATTCAAGAGTTTTATGCACCCTACTTTCTAAAGTTACAAAAAAGGTTTCAAATGATATCAGTGGACAACGGGGCAGTAATAGACTGCACTACAGATATGTTTGTTTATATACAAAATGTTAGCCACCCAAAGCTAGCATTTAAATGATCCAGATGGCTTTAATTTGTCTTTAAATCAATGTGTTCTTTTATAAAAAGCAAGCAGAAGAAACTGTAGTCGAATTATATTGAAGAACTACTCCAATGAAAATGAAAACATGTTCTTATAGCATTTTTCTCATGATGAAGGACATGTACAAGACATTTTTTTTTTGTTAATGAGTAGTTCTTTTTTTTTAATCATTGTGAATCAGGAGCAGATGAAGAAATGCAGTTGGAAAATTCATAAAGATGTGACGTAGGTGCTACAGTCGGCCGGCTACATGCTGTCTGGTCCGCTCCACTATAATGCATCTACTGGCAGACAAATTGATCGTCTTTGTTTTTTTTGTTTGAGCTCGCCTCTGGCTTAAAATGTTGCGGCTGTACACCATATTGCATTACACCAGTAATGTTGGGGTTGGGGTTGTGAGGAGCTTTGTGGGAGAGAATACAAACAAAGGTATGATGGGAAGTCAGGACAGGCTTACTACGTGCCAACATTTCTGCCCACAACGCAGAGACACATTTCTGATGAACTCCTGCCTCTACAGGTTTTTGGACTCTGGCTAAAACTAGCATAATCTTAATTAAACGACCACTGGGAATGCTTTTCTAATAGATCAAGAAATAATCAGAGTTAGATTAGATTAAAAAAATGACTTAATTTGGTCAGCAAGAGCACGTCAAAAAGGGTTTTAGAAAATTTCTACCTCAGTTTTTTGACTTTGATTTTTATTTTAAGGTGTTACTATTTTGACCTAACACTGCTGTTGTACGTAAGTCTGTCACCTTAACTTAACAGAGGAGAAAAAATGGAAGGTGCTTTGAGAGAAATGTTGGCGCCACCAGCACTTTCTTTTGTCCACTCACTGTTCCAAAAGAGACATTTTTTCTCTTTTTTTTTTGTTCTCCCTCGTGTTCCCCATGTCCTGTCTTGGTGGCTGGTACAGCCGAGAGGAGCCAGAGTGTGAAAGAGGCCCACAGAGAGCTGATGAGGACTGTCTTACAAAGCCTGTCTCAAGTCTGGGACTGTTTCCTCTGTGCCTGAGTGGGTGTGTGTCCATATATGTGTACGTGTGAGAGGCGGGAATTAGTCTGAATGTGCGTCTCCATGTCTGCGTGCGTTTAGTGTTGGTGTCGACTCCCCATAGCCTAATTAAAAGGCGAGAAAAGCCACTCACGGGGAGATTAAACTTTAAAGGATAAATTAGTACTTAGAAGGGGTTTGGTATATTCACACACGTGCACAGGCCATGAAATCTCTCCTGACACCTGTGGACAAAAAAAAAAAAAAAAAAACGAAATGAAAGGAGGAAAAAAAATCTTTGTGTTTCTGTGGCAGAGCTTAGCTTTATGCCCCTGTTTAGTTCTCTAGCACTCCAGCATATAATTCAAATATTACAGAGGAGATGAACTTGTCCATTAATATTAATCACCTTTTGAAGAATTTTCTGATCGAGTCAATCTGCTAAATTAATGTCATTTTAAGACTAACAAGGGGAAAATATTGTAGAGTAGAAAGTGATCATTTCAATTTTTTTTTTTTTTTTTTTTTTTTTTTTTTAATGTGACTTCACCGAGTCAGTATTTAATAAATATGAGCTTGAAACCAAAAGTTTGATGGAGTGTAATCACTACACTGATTTTTTTAGCTATTTTTTAGACTGGAAAATGAACATTGTCTGCTTCCATAGTGCTCTTTGAAAGCTTGCTATGGCGTCAGTTAGCCACCAGGTGTGGTCATACTATATTAGCGACTTTCTGAAAATGTTGACATTTTTAACAAAGTTTAAGATAAATTTTTGAAATTTGTATTCAATTTTTTTTTCATTTGTTAATTTTGATTAGTTACGTCACATTGCTGTGTCTTCCTTCTTTGCGCCATATTTTGTGTTTCTGTAGTAGCCCACACCCCCTTTAGCATTTAAGCTAGCAATGATGTTTTCTGTATTCCTCCTCTGAAAAAAAAAATCATTTTGAAGATTTATAACAGGTGTTTATTTTAGAACAAAAGTAATTCTATAGTGTAACAATGATATAGTGCATTAAGGCTAAACTTACTGATTTTTTATTTATTTTTTGACATAGCTGACGCAACATTCTGACATTGTTGTGTCAGAATTTTCTCACTTCTTACTACTTAGTGCACCATAAAGGATATTTGCCATTTTGTCAGTCTTTCCGAATTTACAATTCCAAAATCCAGTGCTCTGGAAATTTCCTTGGAAAACTAGTGTGCTTTAATGCTAACTAGATTGGCCAATATAGACCACAATGCATTTCCTTTGAAAGATGTTTTATTTGACAAATTTGTATTGACATTTTTTATATATAAATCATTAGAACACAGTGAATTCAAAAACTTGGTTCATAAAATGTTCATACTTCCCACATTTTTACTTTGGGAAATTGGTGATGTCCTATTTGGCATATAAAAAATAAATAAAAGTGATAAGCGTGTAGTCTAAATAGTTTTTAAAATCCAGGGCAGTAGATAGTCCTGCATTATATACTTTATAGTAGTTAGGGAGTAGTGAAGCAGTTCAGATGTAGCCAATGATGTTGAGGATTTGTTTTCCGCTAACTTAAAGGTGTGGCTGTTGCTTCTTGGGTGGAAAAATAATAATTTTCTGCCAATTAAGAGGCAGAAATTTAACAAAAAAAAAAAAAAAAAAAAAAAAAAAAAAACAATGCATCTACAGGCAATATCCTATGACTTAGACTTGATAGAGACATGTCAGTCCATTTGGACAAAGACATCTAATAAGTGTGAATGTGAAATGTAGATTATAAAAAAATCTTTTCAGATCATTCTTCACGTATAAGATCTTAAATCACTTCACAACTATTTGAACTTCAATTGGATTTTTTTTAGCCGCAAACAATTCATCTCTAAGATGGTGATGGTGAATTGTGTGTTCGTCATTTTTGTCAGGCTGTTCGAATCTACACTTCTGAAATCTGGTGCTTTAGAAAATTTTTCAGAAGTCTATGCAAAAAGCAAGTGTGCATCGATGCCCACTAGTTTGTCAAATATAGAGAACACAGTAGATTAAAATAATATATTAATTATAATATAATTTTATATTTATATATATATATATATATATATATATATATATATATATATATATATATCTTAATGTTTATACTTATTAGGTTTGTATTTTGGGAATTCGGTGATGTCGTTTTTGACTAATAAAAACAGAGTAGTGAGCATGGTGTCTGAATAGTTAAAGTCCAGGGAACTAGATGGTCCCACACTAAAAATATTTGTAGTAAGGGAGTAGTGAAAGAATCTGGACATACTGTAGCCATTGTTTTATTTTTTGATAATCTAATATTTTGCTAACTTATCTAGTTAACAGCAGTTATGTAGAAACAGCTTTTAAAAAACTAGCAATGAGTTGACAACCCCATTAATCTAATTAAACAATTCCTTTGTTGTGGTGTAGAGTATATCCTGGAAGTACATGCACTGATGTTGACACTTCCATTGCTGCAAACGGAGAATGTTAGAAGGCAGCACACAACTGAGAACTTATTTTAGCTTTTAAATCAAGTGACTTGTCACCCCCTCAACCCTGTTCTACAAAAGACCTGCATGCACACGTAGGTGTCAGATCATCAGTCACCCCCATTTCATATAAACATCCCACCATTCAACAGTGTGGAGGAACACCCCAGGCTACACTCATATCTCCTCTCAACTATCTGCTCATTTTTTGTCCCCCTCAATCTTCTCCCTCTGCCTGTGACGTGGAGTTTTTTTGCGAGTTGTGATGTCTTACCATCTCAGCGACATGCGACATGCGACGTGTGTGTGTGTGTGTGTGTGTGTGAGGAGTAAGTGATGTGACTGGGGGCCAGCAGCTGAGCTCTGCCAAGCTATCTGTTTCTCTGTCTGTTTGCTGGTCTGTCTGTCGTCTCCTCTTTGTTGTCACTTCTCTGTTTGACTGTTATCAGACAAGTGTGTTGTGTGAGAGTTTTAGAGTGTGTGTACATGGCATCTGTCAGTGTCTTCCTCTAAAATCACTCATCTAAGAGAAGATCTCGGCATCGGCACAGTCGCAGAAACCCCCGTTTTATACAGAACTTCATCTCCGCTCTGATATTCTTCGCCCCAAGGACTCGTCTTGTGTGTCTGGATTCCACGTGTGTGTGTGTGTTTTTCTGCATCCTGCATTTTTCTCTGTTTGCAAGGTATAAGAAAATAGATCTTGGTTCTGTCACGGCTGGGCCTGCGGGCATAAGAGGCCTTAACGGATGTCTCTTTCAGTGAAACACACACTTTTTCTGCTATGCACACACACCAGCAGGTCTTAGACCCGTCTCCCTCCTGACTTCTAGTGAGGAATACAGATTCAGGCTCCTCTCTAGATAGTGATCAGCCTTCCCATGGCTTCAGAAATGCTATCTTTACCAGGCGGCTGAATTGATAATACTCCCCCCTACGCATTTTATTACAAAGGCCCAGTTTGTAAAAAGGTAATCATTTACTGTTGCTACTATCTCCCCTGAGCCATACATCTTCTGTCTTCACAGGACAAAGTTCTCCCGCTGCTACAACTGCTGTTTTTTTTTTTTCTTTCTCTGTTTTTTCTTTGCCTCCAGCCTTGTAGAGGGGGGCACTTTACTATGTGTTTGCTAGTTTTGTAGAATTAGGCCTTTTAGTCCGTAAAGATTTGCTTGCCATTAACTTTTTCTATATGCGTCGATATACGAAGCTAAAGAATGACAGTAAATGAAGGACTAATCCCTTGGGGCACATGGCAGAATCTACCAGCAAGCACTAAAATCTTCTGATTTCAATTATCATATTTATCATATTTATTCATTTTCCTCCAGCCAAGCTTAATGCTGTCGTTCCCCTCTCCTCTCTTGCTGCTGTGTTAATCTATTTCTTGCTTCTTCCACCGGCGACATGTGAGCATGTCAGTCACCGTGACTGACAGCACTCAAGTGGCCGACGGGAAAGCAGAAAAGCTCTTTTTTTTTCCTCCTTCCTTTTTCTTTTGCTTTACTTTTTGTGCTTCGTGGTTGCGTCTGTGATTCTGGGCTGTTATCAGGAAACTCAATTTAGCGTGGTTTCTGTGGGTACGAGAGGTTGCCACTCACAATGACTGACAGCTCTCAGATTTGCAGGCTACAGAATGAGGATTTCCTTTGAGTTGTTGTTTTGTTTTTTTTTTTTCTCCGTACTATCAGGGATTATTATATCACATATGGGTGTATTTAACACACTAAGGCAAAGTTTGTTATTATCTGACCTTGGCTTGGATTTTGACTGACAGGTGTCAGTCCAATTCAAATAAATAGGCATTGAAGTCCCACTCCGATCAACTTTTGCTCTTTTGTCAAAGCATTCCCAGTAATCTTTTAATTATGATTCTGCTGTTGGGGCTGTGTAAGCCTCTCCTCACTTTCCCATCATCCCTTTGTTTTCCCACTCCTACGCATAGACCCTCACAATCCCAACATAACATTGCCCGTGCAAAAAATTGCAAGCAATAAGGAAGCTATTCTGCTGTGCAGTTCTCCAAATGTGAAATGGACAGCAGTGCACCAGGAAAACAAGTTCAAAGTTTTGGGCCTTTCTGGAAGCTGAAGCCACACAGGCAGACTGAAGTGAAGACACTGCATATATGACAACTTCAGGTAGGACACATGATGTGCAGAGGCACATGTGTTCAACTGAACAGAAACTGTTTATATATATGGCACAAAGAAATCTGTGAATTTCGCCTGGAACTTTTCATTGTATTTTTACTAAAAAACATGTAAATTAGTTTTTGTTTAAAACTTTTGTTCTTATTTTTATTGATATTGCACTTTAAACTTTCATTCAATGTTGTTCATTGAAGATCTTTGGGGTTTCCAGCAAATTAATCACTTTTTTCCAGATGGATTTTTCTATTTTTTAATGACTTTATGTCTAGTGTGTGAATGCAACATTGAAAAATGACAAAGTAAAGTTAGTGCTTCATAGGTTAGGTTGTAAAATGATACAAGTTAAGCAAGAAAGTAGTCTTTTAAATTGAAAATACATAAGTAAATTAGACAAAAACTGAGTTTTATGCCCTATAGGTACCAAAGGGTTAGGAAATCCATATGGGAGAAATGAATTATCACAATTGCATTTCAGAGCCCTTTCAGGTCAGTACTTTTGTTTTTAAACATGTGAGTGTGCGCCGTCTCCTTAGAGTTGACTCCTGTGTGTGTGTCAAATATGACCTCAGAATCTAAGGCTTATCGTGGCGGTGTTCCACATTATTGATAGCGAGCGGAGATATCGACAGGCCAAGCGCCTGCAGCTCCTTGCAGCGCCGGGAAGCGGGATGGGACTTTGATATGACATATTGTGCGTCTCAGCACAAGCCATAAATAATTCTGACACGTTTTTGTATGCATGGGAAAGTCCTTGATTCAGCCTCCCATAAAAATAAACTTCTATTATGGAAGGTATTTGTCAAGTGGGTGCGTGATGGATGGCCTGGCGTTTACCCCGTGGCAGGACGATGGGTTATGGATGCCCGCCGCCCCTTGCAGGGGGAGGAGTCGCAGCCAGCAACGCTGACACCAGAGTAATTATTGCTCTCCTCGCTACGGCAGAAGAGGGGGGAGGAAAGTGTAGGAAAGAGTGGGGGTGCTTTACACAAACACCTGCACCTTCACTTCAAACCCCCCACCCAACTGTCCTATGACGCCATTGAAGTAAAATGATGAAGGGGATGAAAACTGCGGGGACTGGACACTAGCAGACGGATGAGAAAAATAAACCCTGGATCATGGAATGTGTGTTGATTTGTTAAGCTGTCGATTTTTAAGACTGACAGCACTTTCATGAGCCGTAGACACTGAAAGTCACCTGCTTATCAATGCACTAAAACACACAAAGCTCCCTTCCCTTTATGAGTTTTTTGCAGAAGTGTTTTGGCCCTCTGCTGATAGAAGTTAGGATAGCTAACAAGCACGTGCAAGCATCAATCTGCAGGCCAAAAATTCAGAATAAGCAGATGGTACTGAGCCATCTGAGGAAGAGGAGGAAAGTGGGCGTGAGGTGATAAATAAGTAAGGGAGGAGGTGCTTTCAGAATTGCAATAATCTCCCTGCTACCTGTGTGGGTGCACAGGTGGGGCAGATGGTCAGTTGAGTTGGAATAGGGGGACAAAGGCAGAGAGTTAAGTAGGAGTGACACCTGTTCTCTGGCTGGGAGCTCCTCATTGTTGCAGCTGTTTTGTCCACCACTACTCCTCCGGAAGGAGCTATTATGGCAGCCTGGAGAGTAGTGAGTTGGACCGGTCTCCGTTTTGTCAGAGTTAGTAAACGTGAGCTCTTGACAATTTCTAGAACATGAGCAGATTTCTTTGGAGCCTGGATGCCTGCTGTTCAGAAATTTGATTGGCACAAGGTGCTGTGTGCAAATCAACAGGCACCATCTGGAAACTTTATTGACTTTGCTTTCTTGGAAAAGCAGAGTGGTCCAAATCTTAAATTGGGAACAATAGAATTCTGTTTTGAGTTGTATACTGTAAGTATTGCAAAACTGCTAATGGGAATTTTAGTAAATTAAAGTCCCACTCCTATCATCTTTTGATCTGTTTTCAAAGGGGTTACCATTGGTCTTTTATTATGATTATGCCGTTTCTAGGCAAAATCAAAAAAGCTGTGTTGTTTTCTAAGACAAGTGTTCATTAGAAATTCACTTCTGAGTTGTGGACAGAACAGTTGCGGAGTGAACCTGCTTTCATTTCCCATTATTGTGCTATCTTACAGCCCCTCACAACCCCAACCTTATTCAGATCGATTTGAATAATGAAATACTACATTTTCTTCATCTATGTCCTCCATCATTAGAAAAATGCAACAACACCATGTGAAAACACCCAAGACACCCTTTTCATTAGGGTGGGTCTTTAACCAACAGTCACATGCCAAAGTCCAGATAGGTGAACTGACATCACTCTCGGCTGCTGCAGGTCTGGGGTCAGGGAGAGGAACAGGCTTTGGTCAATAGGCTCAGAAGACCATCAGGGACTATTGATTGCGGCGGACAGTGAGGCTAGCTCTGCACTAATTGTTTCTTTACTAGCCTGTGGCAAAGACAACAGTCACCGGCAGAGACTCATGAATCTTACATCTGTTTTGTTGCGAAAGCACAGAGAGTTAATAGCCTTTGATTACTGAGAAGTCTATGTGTGTGTGTGTGTGTGTGTGTGTGTGTGTGTGTGTGTGTGTGAGAGAGCTTGTGTGTATGTCTGTGCCAGTGGGGGTAGATGTGCAGCCGTTGAAAATGTACACATGGGGAAAAAAAATCAAAGATTTGAAAAATTAGAGTCAGGTTTAGTGTTAAACATTTGTGCTTTCGGCAGTGTGGAAAAAACTCAATTTTAACAATGTAGCATTGAGATGGGAAAAATCTGTTTTATACACAACAATGATTTAAGGAGCTTGTCAATGCTGTTTGTTTACTAACTTGAATCTGAAAAAATCAAAAACGTTTTTTTAGGAATTTAATTAGCTAAGGAGTAATGAGTTGTTATAGCTTCAAATATTTGATTGAGACTAGTTATATGTTCCTAACCTATGTTCACTGTGTTTCTGACGGGTTTACCAACTAATGTACAATCCTTTGTTTTTGACACGCAACACTTTATAAATTTAACAGTAAACATCTTTCTGAGTCATTAGCTAATTACCAGCATACAAATCGTTTTTGTTGGTGCTAAGTTTGGTCGGTGAGCAAACTCAAAGAAAAGTTAATATCGTTATATATCGTGTGTATTGTTCCAATGATATATTGCTCATGTGGGTTGTTTCTAAGTGGCTCATGTGAACGACATTTATCACTTTCCAGAAGTGCAGATAAGTTTTCACGCTTGCGAGAAGAGGAAGCCTCACAAAGGAATAACCGAGTTCAGATCAAACAGAATTTCCGTTCCCTGGCCACTCTCGCCATCTCCTCCTGAGCATTCCAGCAGCGTTCTCAGGTCTGCCCTGACATATTCTTTACAGTGTGTCCAGATCTTTCCCGTGGTCTCTGCTCAATGATGAAAGTGTTAAGGAGGGATCTAGACCAGATGCTCAATCCACCTCAGCTGGATGCTCTTCATAAGGCGGAGCAGCAATTGTACTCCAAGCTCTCTCTGGATGACCAAACTTCTAATCTTAGCTACCGAGGAAACTCATTTCGGCCGATGGCATTCGGGATGTCGTTTTTGTGTCATGACCGAGAACTTATGACAATAGTTGAGTACTGAGAAAAAGATCGACCGGTAAATCGAGTGCTCTCCTTTGGCTCCTTTTTAACCACAATAGACCAGACCGGCATAGCGACCACATGACAATGGACACCACGCCAATCCGCCTTTCAATCTCACTCTCTGATCGTTCCTCTCCCATAAACGAGACCTCAAGATACATATACTCCTTCTTTTGCTGCAGGAGCTCTCCACCCACCCAGAGAGGACAAACTTTCTCCTGTCTGGATTGGCCTCAGGCGGCTTCACACTCAGCCTTGAACCCACCCCAACACATCCACAAAAAGCACAGATGAAATCCCTTGGTTCCCAAACCAGACTTCTTTCTCCCACTGTCTGCACCAAGAAATTCTGCCAATGAAGATTAGGAAGAGAACTGGTGATAGAGGGTAGCCCTGCCAGAGTCTAACATGCATTGAGAACAGGGCCGACGTACTGCAGGCAATACAATCCAAACTCTGGTTCCGGTGACACTGAGGCCAGACATCCCTCAGTAAGGCTCCCTGGACCTCATACTCACTTAGCACCTGCCACATTCAAATGCCTTTTCCAGATCCAGAAACACATATGATTTAGATGAGCGAACACCCACAAACTTTCCAGCACCCAATGGAGAGTGTAGAGCTGGTCTAGTGTTCCAGAACCAGGACAGACTGTTGTTCCTAAATCTGAGGCTTGACTCTCAAAATCTCCTCTCCAGTACTCTGAACTCTCCCGAGGAAGTTGAGGAGTTTAAATCCCCAGTGGTTGGAAAACACAGAGGATGGTCTTGGAAGAAAATGGATGGATGGATGGATGGATGGATGGATGGATGGATGGATGGATGGATGGATGGATGGATGACAGACGGGTGGACCACATTATTAACGTACCCCTAGCTTCTACTTTGACATACTACTGTATGGCCTCGCTGCTTGCCTGCGTTGATGTTGTTCGGGCTTCAGAGGGCACTGGTTTGCACAGGCGTCATATTTGCTATACTAACCCCTCTGCAGTGGCCACACTGAATGCAACTGCGTGCACTTTGTTTATTGCATACAGCAGCAGAGTTTGTTTGTGGCCTGCTGTCAGAGCGGCCTGCCCATTGTGATGAAAGACACTTGGACCTTCCCATCCATTTCACATTTGCTCCAATCAATTATTCAACAGGACAGCCAATTAAAAATGAGGGAGAGTGGTCAGGGCCTTGCCCCCCAAAGGCCGCCACTAGACAACTCTCTCCGTGAATAATTGGTGCAATTAATTTAGCATTGAGCAATAAAGGAGTTCTCACTCTACGCTCTTGCTCTCCCCCTATATATTCCAGAACCTTTCAACACACCAGTCATTACAGACACACATCACAAAACACTCTCTGCAGCAATATCTGAGCTAGCAGGAACCATTGGGCTTACATGTGCCGTTCATTCAAATCATGCTATCTGAATTTTATGCTAAAAGAGTGAAAGAAGAAACGTGTGGAAAACAATACAGAAGAAATTTGTTTTGAAATGATCAACAACTGGAGGTAATGTTTTATCTAGCTTGTTATTTTCCTGCAATATCACCAAAAATGTACACAAAACAAAAAGACAGCTGTGCCCTCTGGGAGATCCACACAGAGCCAATCTGGGGACTCAGCAGGAGAAATTCTAAACTGGGTTGAGGAACTTTGGTCTGATTGCAAATCGCTTCCAACTGCAAAGGATTTCTTCACTTTGCTGCATTCTTTACATTATTCCACTTGTTGTCTTCCATCTGCAGATGCTTTAAATTGGATCTTGTGTATATTTTGAAAGGACACACACAGATCTCACTGAGAACGCTCAAGAGGGCATTAACACAGCTAAATCTCACGAAATGTATTCAAGCACAATAGAGGTATGCTGATGCCCCCCACCCCCACTCGCTCTGTATTGATCAATCTGTAGTTCCTTGGTGTAACACCCCCACCCCCACCCCCGCCCTCCACCTCAGCAAACATCCCTCCACCCAGCTCTTTTGATAGCCAGATTGACAGTTGAGTAATTTCACTGTCAGTGCTGACTGACGCATTGTAATGGGAAGACGTTTCAGGGCCGCATTACAACACAAAATAATTTCCAATTTACCGCTCATCAAAAGCACTCAAAAAAAAAACGAAAGGACAGAGCATAAGAGGGATGGGTAGATGGAAAAAGAAAAAGGACAAGGAGGAGATGCGGGGAACACAACAGTGGATTTATGGCTTCAATTACTGATATTTCACATTTAGTTTAAAGCGACATGTTTTTGTAACATGACAGGCTTCAGTGGATTTGAAAACCTCTTCAGACCTCTCCACTCCCCTCTTCTTGTTTTTTTCTCCTTCTTTTTTCTCTTTTCCTGCTGCAGAGATAATGAAAGGGCGAATCCAGGGGAGGAGGAGGTATCGTTGGGGGGGATGAGAGTGATAGCTGTGACTCCTGAGCCTCTTTATGAGCAAAGAAGGGAGAAGACGAGGCCTGAAGCTTTGATGTAGGTGGATTGGAGTGGAGCTCCAACCAGTCACTGGGTGGGCTTCAAACCCCCTCCATCTAGCTGTCACTGCCTTGATTTACAGCTGTACCTCACTAATCATTAAAATAATTCAACTTTTCCATAGTAACCATTGTTGCTATGGAAAAGTAACAGTTAATTCTTTTCAACTCTTCTTGAAGGTTAATACAAAACCAATGTTCTGTCAGAAAATGTGCTAAATGTCTGGATTGTACTGTGTTCTGAGGTGTTAATGTCTGCAAATTGACATAATGAAGAGCTATCTGTTCACAGGAATTCATTTGAATGTGTCATTACAGATGGTTGCATTGGAGGAAAAAAAACATATTCAAATCCTTCATCAGTTGTGAGGGTGTAAAAAAAACAGATTTTAGCGCAAAAGATTATTTCCAATCTGTTCGGTGCAACGGACCAGTAACTGTCCTAGTTCTGGACTACATTTGCGAACAGTTTGACTGAAATTTGGCTGCAGAGGGAAAGTCAGTGTGATGAGAAAATTGAAGCAGAGATCCAAACCATCTCCATGGTCTGATGTAAGAAAAGAAAAAAAAAAAAAAAAAAAAAACCTGTCCGACAGCCAACATTGACAGCATGTTGAGACTTAGCACCTTCGAAATGATTAAGAACAATCTTTTTAAGTTTATTTTACATTTTACATAACCAAAAACATATAGTTTTCTTTTCTTTTTCTGGGTAAATACACGTGCCATTTTTAATTTAGGAAAATAGAATATAGCTTTAATGAAAATTAGAGGAAAGTTTCAGGTTTTTGGCTGCTGGAGGAAATATAAATAAATTGCCAGTAAATATATGCATCGAAATAATTTTTTCTATCAAGTACAAAAAACGATTTCTTTCATAGAGCAGTAGTGTAACCCTAAAAATTTGGTACAGGAAATGACATTGATTTTACTTTCAGGTGTATGAATGCTATTTTATTGCAATAAAACTACCAGAAGAAACCCAAGTCCTTGTACTGCTTAAAATTTTAACGGTATAATATTTGCATCCTGGAACAAACCCACACACCTCTTAAAAAGCAAGGAGTGACATTTGAGCCACCCACTGACTCTTTTTATCACAAATTGTGACAAGAAGGGTCTTTTATTTTTACTCAAAAAGCTGGTATTTTGTCCAGTGGATTACTTTTGCAAATAATAATTTGAATTAGTTTTGACCCTCGTGAACTTGATTCATGCAATCAGGGTGGTTCCATGTCGTACTGTAATGTCCTCTCTTATGCTGTATGTCAAGCCATGTTATATCAATCTTTTCTTGGGCTTGGTTCAATGGCGGAGCTCACTAGTCTTTTGATGCAGAATTGCTGCTGATTTCTCCCTGCTCCCCTCAGAACAAAAGACAGATGTTAAAGGGTGTTATTGCCCCTTTGTCCACTGAGAGAGTTGCTCAATAGTTGATATAAAGCGTCTGTAGTAGAACTCCACATCTGTCACCAAAGCGCACGAAAACAAACAACTTTTTTGTCCGTGCCATCTGACCCAGGCTCCAACTGCCTCAATCTCACTCATAATACATTTCTTTGCCATCTGTTCTTCTTTCTCTATCACTGAGATTTCTTCATTCCTGCTTGAATCCAAGCTCCATCTGTTCCTTCAAGTATTTTTTTGTCCACAGTCTTCCAATAAATCCATAATCAATGTAAATATCTTTTTTAACACTACCGATATTTTGTTTAAGAAAGTTAAACCCACCTTACATTTACAATTAACTAAAGCTAAATCGGTTGTGTGATGTTAAGTCTTTTAGTAGCTGAACTTTTGTAGACGACATAGATTATCAGTAAATTAAGACAGAATTAATCTAAAGTACTCAAATTACCATACATTTTAACTTGAATTCATGCCAGGATTGTCTTGTGTAAAATTACCGACAAATCTTGACTTCTTGAGTTCGGTCATGCAACATGGATTGATAGTTCACCAGACTATTCACCAGACTCACTTTTGTTACTACAGGACTCATCAAAACTACTGTAAATCTAGAAGAATCTCAGATGTGTTCCAACATCTGTGGTCGATTTGTGATTGGTACCAAACTTATTATTATTATAATGTTCTTTTAGTTTCTCACACTGAACTCTTTAACACCAGTGAAGTTGCCGGCAACATACGCTCTTTGACCTACGCAATCAACAAATATCAGCTAAGACAAGTGCCTATTCAAATCGGCTTTGCACCGATATGCAACTATTACTTGTTACAATGTGAAGTAATGTAATTTAGCCCCACACTGCTTTTCTCTACTTCAAAATTTGCTGGAATTACATTGATTGCGTAAACAGTCGAGGAGTAAGGTTGTCAAAGGAACATCAACACTGGAGCTAAAAGTTGTCTTTAATCTGTATCTACAGTATAACCAGGGGGCAACACTTCTAACACTTTCTTGGGACTGGTTTAAGAAAAAAATAGGGTAAATAAATGTATATCACATATATGTCCATCCCCAACCTGGCTTTAGTCATTTCACAGCAGAGATGGAGAAGTCAAAATGAAGAGCTCTTTGTTTGAGGAGCCTCCTGAAGTGAGACAATAATGCTTCCTGCTTACTGTAGTGAAAAGAGAACACATTCAAACACACTACAGCTCTGTAGAGATTGAAAAAAAATGTAATTAGTTTTGTGTAACCTATGCATTCAGTATTACCAGTTTACCAGTCCTAACATACTTGATCATTTTTTCTATATATTATATATATATAATATATATCATATATTTAATAGATACATATCATATAGTATATATATATAAATTCTTATATATCAATACGCCATAATTTATTGCTGTTTGCTGTTTGCTTTAATTGTCACTTTTAATTGAAACAAACACTGTTAAGTGATTATTAATTGTTTAGCGGTGTTCATCGGAAGATGTGTTATCATCACTCATTTACATTAATTACCCAGATCATAACAAACAAACCAATCAAAAGCTTTTATTTCTCCCACTGCCTATCGTTGATGGTAGATTATACATACAGACTGCCAGCAGAGACTGGTATCAGTACAGATAAGCTAAATAAATTGTGTAAATGACATGATATATTTGTCAGGGCCTGCACGAGTTGTTAGGTCTCGCTGTGCTTCTAGCAATGCGAGAGATTATGCAGGTGCTTCAATGCCAGTTGTAAACAAAGCAGCTTCCACCTGACTTTGCCTATCTTTGTTCCAACATAAATATTTTATTAATTAGTTATGCAGAGAACAAACAAAAAAAAAAAAAACAACCATTCATAGGGCTGTAGAAAAGGAAAAACAATAATATTACGTGGAAGAAATGTCGGAAAAGCCATGACTGTGTATTGTCATTACCATTGACTGTAGAAGAGAACTGGACTAAGTGACCGCTCCCCATTCACGCTCCAAATAGAAAGCCTTAATTGCATAGAATGCTATTACTCAGTCATGATATTTGTCAGAATAACCATTCTTCCTCTACTACTTGTTTTTAGTATGTTCTTCCTAATCGTAACAATTTTAATTACATATATATATATATATATATATATTTGCAAGTTATTCAAGTTATCATCTGACCAATCAGTTGTATCAATAAAAATATGTGGCGCATGCTGACCCCCATGTTGGACGTTCAAAATGTTTGATTGACAGCTTTCATTGGTGGGGTGTGGACTTCAAGCAAGCTCACTCCTTATTAATGAGAGTGGTTGCCATTGAAAAATTGACTCAGACCGAGTCGCACCATCACTGCTTACTGACTTCAACTGGCTCCAATATGGTGACGCCCGTATCACGAAAAACTGGCGACTGATTTGGTTGGAGCCCAAAGTAAGCCATTTTCTATGGGTGACAATCTTTTATAGTGACTTAAAATTCTAACAAAAATGTTTTTTTTTTATCCTAATTTTTTGGACTACCCTTCTTTTTGCAGTACAAGTCCAAACCTTCTGACAAAGAGCCCTTACAGGCACAGATGTTAGTCAAGCTCATTTTTTCAAGTCCTTACATCACTAGCATTTGCTTTAAGTCTTTTTCCACTCAACTTGTGGTTGCTCATGTAAGGCAGCTGTCAATCAGTGAGTCTTTACCTGTGATGTTGCCCATGGTTGATATGACAGCACGCTTTAAACATAGACATAGGTCTTCCCTGTACAAGAGGAACTTTCACAAGTGTGTATGTGCACAGCTGTGCCATACGTCTCCTCTCAAATCAGCTCCAGAGCGCGAGTCAATCATTTGCTGCACACTGCTCTATACACCAGTCATACAAGCATTTGGTAAGAGAATAAGAGACCTTCCAATGAGGCTCACAGCGTTGTTTCATTTATTTATTTTTTTAAAGAAAAGGAAAAAATGCAGATGGGGGTTTTTATGCATGCATGTGTGATCCCATGTGGTTTTTCTAGTTCTGGACCGTGACACTTTATCCGTCCTCTATTAGAATCCCTGAATCCAAACTTGTGGTATTCAATCATTTTGATTAAAAGCTGTGGTCTCTAACAGAAGTGTTGGGAGTGGAGCTGCACGGCAGCCTGCCACGTTTGAGAATTCATATATTTTCATAAACTTTTAACAATGTCAATGAGACACGTCTTCAATCTTTGGCTGCGCGACGGTGGGGCATTCAATCTTTCTTTAGCTTTTCGACAGAAAATTTGAATACGAGTGCAGTGTTATTAATGTGACAGTTCATATGGGGGGCTACGAGGAGGGCTTTGTGAGAGGGTTTTTTTTTATTATTATTATTAGTTTTGGAGACACAACACTTGAAGCAGAGAAAAGGAAGTTGAAACACACTCCGTTAGGTCACATTCAGCTGGAGGGGCCTTGTTTGCATTCACAGCTAGCACCGATGCTAACATTTTAATTTTGCACGCCCAATTAACAGCACTAACTAACCGAGGACATTAATTTCTGCTGGAGCCTTTCTATTAGAGATCGAAATGCATTTTTCGTCCTGTTGTGGATCTCTTATTTATTTGTAATTTAGTTTTGCACCCAGTCTCTCTTCAGTGTTGTGTTTGAAATGCATTCAAATCAATATTGCTGTAATGTTGATTTATCTAGAGGCATATCTATCTGTGTTCAGTTTTAAGTGGCTGCTTGAGGGTTTTTTTTTCCAGGATGTTATAAAAATTGGATTCAAATGAATTCTCAAGAATCACTTTAAATGTATGCATTTCACTTCTACGTTTGATTTCCAATGTTCAATTTTTTCTTAAAAACATTACTGTGAGCAACTACAGCCAGATGACTTTGAGTGTATCACATTTGGATTGATAGGAGGTTAAATTTAGCCTGATGCAGTACAGTGCATCTGATTGCCCTTGGTGCAGTAAAGAGCAAACCATTGGCTAATATGAATGGTTCGTCAATGCCAAATCGATGTGCACATCTTAAAAAGAGACCGTGCGGGCTGCTTAATCCATAACAGAAGGTAAAGCGAAGCAGCACAGCCTTGTATTGAGTGTCTGTTGTGTTTGACACATCTTTGGTGTCATGGATGGTGCCATGGAGGCGCCTGAGAAACAGGCCTATCCCCAATCATATAGCTTTTATTACCGTTCTCAAGTTACAGGCCATAATAATGCTGAGCGTTTTATCAGCATTAACTTTAGTGGTGTACATATCAATCTGTCAATATTCAAACTGCTTATTGACCACTCATATTTATGGGTCGGAGCCATATTTGTTTGGTTTCTCTAATGTTTGTACTTACCGCACATTTGCTTGTCTTCATGCTACTTTGTTGAAACCTGAAACCACACAGGGACCAGAATCCTTTAGATGGAAGTTTGAGATATCTGGTGTGCAAAGTGAATACCATCAATCATGCCATTCCAGTACTCTGTCGGCCTGAATATCCTTGGACTCTGTTGTCTTGACTTACTGCGAAAAAGGAAGTAATACTGAGGAATATTTCTTTCTGTGATCCAAGAACCTTTTTCAAGAACGAGGCCTGAGACTTCCTGTTTTAGAAAAGCTTTCCAGCTATCAAGATATTCGATCAGGTGTGCGCAAACTCTTTGACTCGTGGGCCAGAAAGTGTTCTGAAATTTGGCAGAACACTCCATGCATCTGCATGGAGTGTTTTGGTAATCCACCGTAACGTGGAATTTGGACAAAAACATTCTTTGATTCAGACTGAAAATGAATATTGTATAACAGAACATCATAGAGTTTTTTATTTCAAAACTGCAGTTTTTGTTTTAGTGCCAGTTGCATCAATGGGTTGATGTCCCTTGGAAAAAGAAAAACAAAGTGATGTTTAAATGATTGAAAAAATGACTGTCGGACTCAGAAGACACACTTCTGAACGGGCCACATTTGGCCCCCGAGCCGTACCTTTCTGTGTTGTGACTTGGCTAGTGGATCTATCTAGTACCTGTCTTCTAACAGTTGAAAGACTCAGTAATGAAAGCTGTAGTTGGTGGTTTTAACATGCCCTTGTGGCATTTTTCTGATGTATAAGAAGATATAAAGAAATTGCATTGTATTCTATTCTGATGTGTTCACTTATAGGCGAATATACGTCTTTGTTTTCCTCGTCTAAGCTGGTATCTGGCTCAAAACTGTATGCCTGGATAACTCAAATGTTGCTCCCCATTTATGTTGGACCAGTAATGTTAGCTTTGGGTTGTGAGGGACTATAAACTAACAGCAAAAACAGAGAGCTCTCAGCAATGGGATGGGGAAAGGGAATTGCCAATAGTTCCACCTATAATTCTGAGGCAGATTTCTAATGAGCTACTGCCGCTCTGCAGGAAGGTTTTTGCATTTTCCCTAAAAACACCATGATCAAAATTTATAAAATACCACTGGGAAGACTTTACAATAGATCAAATGATAATCAGATTGGAAAATTAAAGTAGTTCATAGTCTCAAGATAGTCACAAAGCCCTGCAACAGCACTGGAAGTTTGAATATATCTTAAAAAAAAACACAGCAAAATATCACAACAAATATGCTTTCAAATTGTTCTCAAGTTATTCTTCAAGTTATTCTTCATGACACAAACGGGTTTGGAAATGAGGGTTTTGTGGCTACTCGGAAGTCAAATTAAACTGACCAAAGATGAAAACACAAAGTTACCATTTTGGGTGCACAAATACAAACATGTTTGAAGCCAATTTCACAGGCACTTTATGCAGTATCAATGCAAAACCTTTTTTTATGAGGTTTCGTGAGGATGTTGGCTTTTATTGGGTGACCCCAAATATCTGTCTCTTAACTTGTTGCTGTAGCATTCAGTGACCATATTATAGTTGATCTACTAGCTGAGGACACACTGATGACATCACCGCTGTAAGACATGAAACTAAGCTCAATGTCAGCTTACTAATATTACTCATTACCGACTGTGGTATCTGGTAAAGTTGTAGCAGTGCTGTAGCCTGAAGTGGTTCTCTCTTTATGTTTTTTGTGTTCATGTTAGGTGAGTTCATGTTGAATTCCAGCCGTCGTAGCTGTTTTTTGTTTGTTTTGACTCGAGAACCCTGCCTCTATGAGCTGAGTTCCTCCCTGCCTCTGCTGCGTATCGCTGGCCCGTTGTCAAGAGAATGGATGGAGACCGTCCCCCCAAGTGAAAATCTGGCCAGACACTGCGTGCTAACCCATTGGATAACAGATAGACACAGACACCCCACATCCCTTGTGGGGATTTGAAAGAGGTGCTGGGAGGTGGTGTTGTGCCTGTGCTGGTGTGTGTTCTGAAAGGATTCTTGTAGTCGTTTGTAACCTTGGCACTCTCATAGCACCTGCTGCCTAACCCAGGCAGCCTGGTAATGATGCAGACGGATGATGTTAATAAGAAGAGGTGCCCCCCTCGGCTACTCAGCCCGGGTAGCGCGCACGTCCACTTACACACGTATACCAAAAGAAACATTTAGCTGGATTTTATAGTCACAACTTTTATCTGTGCATCCTTGTTTCTTTAGGAAGTGTTTGTGTGTTTAAAGGTCCACCAGCGATCTTTTAATTAGCATTATGCCACTTTTAGCCAAAATCTGTGCAGGATTACAGCCCCTAACCGGTGCAACAAAAATGACTGCACAATTTTGAGCCAGATTCCAGCTCGGACTCAGAGGGAAACAAAGGCGTAGATGGATCTAGTCATCTACAAGTGTATGCATCAGAATGTAGCTAAGCAGGGAGCTTGCGGCCTGCCGATTGTTGCTTCTGCATCACACCTCCAAGCGTTTTCCAATGACATTTTTGTCTTCTGCTTCTGACTGACAATGATGAAGAAATACTCACAAAGGCAATTTTAAGCTCAAGTTCCTCATATATGTCCGCCATCATGAGAAAAACACTATAATAATGTGTTACAACCCCAAAAACACCATGTTCATCAGAAAGGTGGGAGATCAGCTAATCTGAGAAACAGTGCTGCCCCCCCAGATTTAGAAATAATCATCTTTCTTAATGGAGATCAACAATAGTGATTAAAGTACAGCTTTTATTCAACCTGCATACTCTGATTTGATGTTTCTGGGTGTGTTGCAGTGTTTGTTTATGGACTTTGTCTCCTTCTGCAGTCAGGATGTGTATAAGGCCCAGATGGGCCAGATATGCACAGGTTGGTCGTTACTTTCATCTCTCTCTGTGGCTTTTTTTATCTCTTCACAATGCTTAAGAATTGATAGAGTCGCTGTGTTTATTCCAGCAATGTCAGCGCACACACAGCTTCACTCTGCGTCTTTCTCTTCTTCTTCTCCTCTCCCTCCTTTTCTTACAAGGTAAACATATTTTGCAGAAAAGCTGACGGAGAGCTTGTTTTAACAACCTCAAGGTCAGCAAGTCAAAGCCTGCCGTCGTCACGCCACCTTGGCTGCATGTGGGCTGTGTGAGTGCGCGTGCACGGGCGTGTTATAACTGTGTGGCATCTCCATGGCAGATTTATACCTCTCTGTGCACCTTCAATAATTCAATAACAGGGCTTGTGTCTCCTCCCCAGCTTTCAGAGTCATTATAGGAGGGGGCTAAATGCCACCAGGTCTGGTCCATCTCTCCATCTGTGTCTCTTTACCGGAGCGCCAGTGTGCCCACACACACACACATACACACACACACACACACACACACCTATTCAGGCGTACTCTTTTGCTGCCCCACTTTAAGTGGGGCTTTCCATGGTCGAACCGGCTGTTCCAAATGCAGCCAGAGGCCTGCTATATTTGTCACATTGTTGAATACGTTCACTTCCAGCCACATGGTTGTCATTCCTCTCAGAATCCTCTGCAGCAACCGCAGAAGTTCGTTCCTTTCTTCCCTTACCTCTTTTATGGCCTGTCAATGCCTCATCGCTGTGGTGCGAGGCTGTTTTAACCCCGCCGACCCGCCTCCAGGCCCCTGCTTAGCCGCGTCCTGGACATCCGTGAATCCTCCAGCATTACGGAGCTCCTTCAATCTCTCCCATCGATCCAGCTCCAGCCCCTTTGTTGCTATGCGCTTCAACCTCCCTCTGACCCATCTTCTGCTGCCTCATTGTCCTGTCGAGTAATGTGCCCTGCCCGGTGCCCTCCCAGCAACCGTCTTTGTGTGTGTGTCCACGTGCACGCGTGGGCACGCTCGCCGCTGACCTGAGTGATGAGTGGTGACCCTCTGGCTGGCGCCTGGCGTCCTCCTCGCTCCTATTGATTAGATCTGAGGTTTCATACAGTAGCCGCCTCACGTGACTCTGTCATTTACTGTCTCCGAAACCGTCTCCGAGACCTGTCTTGCACGTGCGCATGCCTCCGCGCAGTCATTTATGAGCTACATAAGTGTTAGCGGGGGAGTCTGTTCTTAACTGTGCTAATTGATGCAAAAAGGGTGAAAGGGCCGCACTCTACTTTCGCTGTGCGAGTATACAGAGGCATCCAGCAGAATTAGTTTAATTAGGAGACAACAGATGCAGCATGCTAACTGCTTGTCTCAGTTAGGTTACAGGATGAGTCAGCAGCCGAGTGAAGTGTGAGTGAGGGATCAGAGAGGAACTGAGAATACAGCTGTTGTTGTTTATGAACATCTCGGGGCTTGATGGGATTTCGTGGAGTCAGATTTGAGAGACAATCATTGCTCAACATGTCAGGCTGTTCCTGCTCTAACATACTTTAGTAAACATAATCCTCAAGAAAAACTACACCATTGTGTGTGTGTGTGTGTCCCTTCCACTCAGTCTTTGCCACAGTAATGCTCAGGTTAAGTGTAGTTGCAGGCTATTATACATCATTAGGGTAAGTAAGGCTCAGGCAGCGCGGCGAGAGAAATGGACTCTTTCTGATGCTTTATTTCTCTCCAGCCATGCTGATGTCATACATGCATGCGTGCGGTAAACACACACACACACACACACAGTTCTCCGGTCAGTCACAAATCACGCTGTCAATCAGATGGTTTATAGAGGCTAAGCCTCCTGACGGCTGGTAGTCAGTCAACCTCGCCTGCCACTCGCCTGCCACCGCGGAAATTAAAGCATTCCTAATGGATAGATCTGAGTGTTTTATTATGTTTTCACATTTTATGATACATGTTAATGCCAGCCACGCTGGACTTGGAGGGCGGTAATTTCTTCTAACCACATCAATTAGAGTTGAGATCGTACACGAGCTACACATCAGCCTTTTAATAAAATGAGAGATTAGGCATCAGGCGTGATAGATAGGACACAATTCATTTCTGTCTCCCTATGGGGACAATTAAAAGTGGCTTTTATTGATAATCGGCTGAGATTTTTTTGGCCTGTTTTCTTCTTTTGGAGTTTTATTTTAGACCAGAAATTGCTTTCTTTTCCAGACAAAACCAAAAATGTAACTTAACAAATGTAACTTCTGTCACAAAATGCATGTTTTTCTAAAGCTCAATCAAGATGTTTAGCCGCTTCGAAGGCAAAGTTCAACTGTCCGCAACAACTTGGAGCTGATAGATGAAAGAGGACAGAAAAAAGACTAATTGTTCTCATTACAGAATAAATAAAATCAATATCTCTGAAAGCAGGGGGGAGGCGGTTTGGGTCTGAAAGGGCGCTGTAGTTATTGCAGAGAAGTGGATTTGGTTGGAATTGCGAGCTGCGGCTAAGTCACAGCGGAACCGATCACATTTGAATGCTAATTCCGACAAAGGACAGTTAGATTAATAGATGTGGCGATCCGGCGCTAGTCCTTCCCCACATAAAAGCCGTGGGGGTGTTTGGGACTGAAGTTTTAAATGCAATTAAATAAGAAAACACAGAGTAGAGGGGGGAAAAAAGCAGATATTTCCCCAATTTTTTCAAATTAAAGAAGGAAATTTCATTACCAGGGGGAGCATATTTTACACAGGCAATTACAAGGTTAATACATCTTCAACATTCCCATTTAAAGTCCTAGGATATTTGGTCAGGGATTTTCTTCTTGTGTTTTAGTTTAATTGGTTAAGGAGAGGTACTATGTGGTGCCCAGACAGACACACAAGCACAATAACTTCACCTGCTTCGTAGCCATTGCCTGAACAGATCCTGAAATCAGTTCATGAAAGCTCATCAAGCGATGAATAAAACTCCATCATGACAGACGATGGCAGCAGAAAGTGGGCGATTGTTCCCACTTTCTGGTTCCCTCCCCTGACATCGTCAGCAGCGCTGAAACGTCGAGCGACTCTCACTCATTTCACTTTGGACCCAAAATCTCCATCTGCATAATTAGTGAGACAACTGTGTCAACATATTTAGCTGCTTTGAAGGAATTTAATTAAGTGAAACTCTGAGAAAAGCTTAAAACAAAACGTCATGAGAGTCAACCAATTCTCTGCTTTTATTTTGCTAATAAGAAGTTTAAAATACCTAAGTGTCCTTCCTGTCAGGCTGTTTTCTTCTGATTTAGTCTGTCTTACATCCACGGAGACAGCACACCGTATGATAGAAACTCAACAGTGAGGCAAATTGGCAGAGCCACAGAGGGCGGATCGACAGCGAGAAGACAAGCTGGGAAGGAGGCGGAGAGCAGAGGAGGCAGTGTGAAAGATACAGAGAAGCAGAGATGGAGACGATGACGGAGGGAGAGAGGCTGCACTGGTTTATATAACATCTCCAGGCTGGTCTTTGGCATGCGTCAGGGGGCTGAGCCATCAATCACTCCATCTGTGTAAAATCACGGGCTGACTCCAATATTGCTAAATATTTATACTGTCACATACACACAGGCGTGCAGATGAAAAGAGCCATTCATTAGGGCCTTCTCAGGCCTGTCAGCCTGGAGATGGAGATTAGAGAAGCAACCTCCCACTGTGCCTGCCTCTCCTCGCACCGAGCTCCTCAGCCCTATATATAGAGCCATCAGGACGATAAATATCTCCAGCTTGCCTCTGTTGGGTAAATACCTAGTAAATATGGCAGGGAGGATCGGAGACTAAGCTAAACAGACCTGTGTTTTTGTGAGTTGTGTGCATGTGTGAGTCACCCACTAGCAAACAAGAAGAACTCCTCTTGCTCTTTTTTTCTTTTTGTGAGGATCTGCAGTTTGGGTGCTTTGATTTTGAATGTATCAAGGTGATTTAGTCTCAGATTTCATTAAGTTTTAAAAAAAAATCACATATCTATCCATTCATTCATTTTCATAACCTAATAAATTCAATTTGAGGTCACAGGGTTGCTGGAGCCTATCCCAGCTACTGTTGGACGACGGTGGTTAGGACAGGACTGGTTGCCAGAAATATGCAAATAAATATTTCAAACTAAATGTATGGATTTTCAACACTTTATCTGCTCTTGAAATATTGCAATTGCAATATTAATCTTAAAATAATTGTATTAGATTGATTTCTATTAATTCTACGTCATACATTATTTTCTAAAGCCACAAATTGGATGTTCTTCAGAAACTAAAACGTACTCATGAAAACTAGAAGCAAAGTAACATGTTGAGCAGCATTTTGATCCATTTCAACTGATACTACATAAACACAATAATAATTCAATTAATCAACATATACGTGTACCCTCATTTAACCTTCTTAAGGACATTTTTTTGTGATAGTTTCCATAAAGATTTCAAGATTCCACCCAATTAAAAAAAAAAAAAATCACATTCACATTTTAGGATCTACATGAAAGGCTTTGGTTGCTGCTTTACTGGAGCCGTGCCGAAGCACACAGACCTGTGACTGAAGCGTTCTTTGTGGCTTCTTTAAAGTTATTGTTGACACAAAAAGTTAATCACGCACATATTTTATCAAGAATAGATATTTTAGATTTTAGAACTAATATCTGTTCTAACAAACTTACAAAAACTTGTATTTAGTTTCAGTGAGAACCATATTATCATGAAGATGTTCAAATCACTTCAGTCTATCCATTTTCTTATTTCCCTTTTGGGGTCAAAGGGTTCCCGGAGTCTGTCCCAACCACTGTTGTACCACAGGGTACATCCTGGACAGGCCGCCAGTCTGTTGCAGGGCACACAATCCCTCAAACACACACAAACATATGCACATCTAGGGACACTGTTTAGAGTAACCAATTAACCTACACAGTATGTTTTTGGACTTGGACGTGGGAGGAAGCCGGAGTGTCCGGAGAAAACTCACGCATGCACGGGGAGAACATGCAAACTCCACACAGAAAGGTCCCAGCCAGGATTCGATCCAGGGCCTTCTCGCTGTGAGGTACAAGTGCTAACCACTGCAAGTCCATGCTTGAAGTCCACGCTGCGCATTGTCTGACATTCTTTTGTCCTGCATGTGCAACTGCAGATGTGGCATTGCTGTTTGTTGGTGGTTGCATCAGAATCGTTCAACTTGAAGAAGAGGACAGAAAAATAAATAGATATTTGTTCCAATGATCAAATGATCAGAAACCAAGAATGATAAAAAAAATTCTCAAATCAGTTCATTTAAGAACCTAAGAGATCAACTTTTACATTTAAAACCCAATTTAGCTTCAAATTGCCCAAATCAACAAAAAAAGGTTGAAAATGTTGATTGTTTTCAAATACGACTGAAAAATCTACTCATCAAAATAGCATTCATAAATATAAACAAAGTAACACACCACAAAAAGGCTACAAACCTGGATCAAAGTACAATTTTAATATTTTCTACTGTTTTATTAAATGTCTCTACAAGATATTTGCTGGAGTTGTTATTATTATCACTAAACATCTCATAAATTTAAATTTGAAAAAAAAATCTATGTAACTGAGTGACAAGTAATATTAAATCTTTTCATTAAAGATATTTCGCGTTTTTTGTATTAAAAATGTATTAAAATACAAACATGGATGTGTGTTTGGTGCTGTTTGTCACTTGTAGTGAACATTTCTCTCTTGCTCTTAAGATAAGAAGCACCGTTGTTTTCTTCATACCTCTTTGACTTGTGAACTGGGAAAAGGATCGCTGGACATGTATCCCAGAATCCATTGTTCCTCTTGAACTCTAGTTTTCGAAAACGCCCCATTTCTGTCATCAGGCTTGAAGATTCAGGCCTCTCTTTGTCCCTCCCCTAGAGCCTTTTGTGCTGACATATTTCAAAACATTCTGTTTCTGTTCCTTTTCCACATTTTTTTATTTTCTGCTGAAGAGCACTCCGACTTCCTTTCTTAACCCCGCTCTCAGCCTTCTGGAGTCCATGAAGATGGCCATTATGTTGTGATTATTCATTTCATCCGGCTTGACGGACCGAAGATCGGCGCGTGGTCCAGGGCTTGGCAACCAAGACCCATCAGCAACATTATCTTCACACTGTAATTACCAGAATGGGGGAGCAAACTTCATTTTGATTAGTGAAAAAGCTTTTATTCTCAAACTCACATTCATAATTAATCATTAAATCATAGGAGAGTTAGTGAGAAGGATAGATGGGGGAACACAGTGAAAGGAGCGGGGAGGGAAGGAGGGAGGGATGCAGCTACAGAGAGAAAGGGAAAAGGCATGCAATTATCAGCAGAAGTTCGACATCCCGAGTAAATCCACAGAGTCGTCTGACATTGCTAATTAAGGAAGCAATCAAAGGTCCACCTCCAGAGCTTTGGAGAGAAAGACGAAGGAGAAGGAGGAAGAAGCAAACAGGACAGAGGAAAAGAAAGAAACTCTTCTGGGGAGGCAGAGGGAAGAGGAGGAGGGGGGACTATGGGTGTTATAATCTTTGTTGTTTCATATGTCAACCTCCCCTCTTGGATTCAAGCGTGAGTGTCATGCACGCCTCTCTGCTGCGCTCTCCGTCTTCTCTTCTTACATCTGGCCATCACGCTGTGATCATTTCTGACCTTTACCCAGCAAGTGCAAATAGCTGTTAATTTACCGCATCAGGGAAATAACCGGCCTGAATGAAAAGAATACACGGCAAATGTCAGCTTTATCATTTTTAAGGGAGACTGTGATTTGTGTTTGTGTCAAGAGGAGGTGGTATTATTATTCAGGAATCAATTTCATCTCGAAAATCTGTGAAAGAACAGAATCTTTTCTTTTTTTTTTTTTGGTTGATTCATACTTTCTGTTCATTTGTTTCTTAACAACCTTAAGAAATCAAATAAAAAAAGACCCTATAAGTTAAAATGTCTTTGTTTATATCTCATTGGGCTGCCACTCGTGGCGCTAAATGCTTACAGCATTTGTGAATGGGTTTGTGGAATGTTTCCAATTATTTGTGGTCACCATATGACCCTCAGAGCCTCTGTTTGGTGTGATCACAGTAGCCAAAAAAAGAAGTTAATCACGAGACTTTTTTTGTATCCATCCAAGACATCACTAATCAAGAAAATGCCAAAAACATGGCTTCATAAGATAGTAGTGTGACCGACTCATGACAAAAGTTTGATGCAATAAGTAAAAATGTAGCAATTTTACCAGATTCTTCTCCTTTATTAATTTGCTTGCAGTTGGTAACGCGATTATTTAAAAAAGAGAGGAACGTGAAAATATTCCTGTCTGTCTGTAATCCTGCTTTGGGGGTTTCATCTATCACAGGTTATTTTTAGAACATAACTCCTGTAACGACTACATAAAATTGAGTTGGAAATTTCTTTAAATTGTCTTAAACATACTTCAAACTGGTATCAAAATTATCTTATTTTAGCTTAGGTCAGTTTGAAAGTTTGAGCCATTTTTGTTCACGGCTGATCCAACATTTTAGGTCATCAGTATGTAAATCCCAGACTTTATTTTCACCAATTTTAAACTATTTTACTGCCATCAGTTCAAGAACTTTCTCAACTTTTGTTTATTTTTTTTTTAAGTCAGTAGTTCAGACTCCAGTTAAGTATTATTTATCATTACCAGTATTCTGGCTCACTTTTTTCTATCCTAAAAAGAGCAATTTACTTACATGGTTGCTTAAAAATACACAGTTTCAGAACAGCACAAATGTTAAACCAAATCCACCTCCGAAAACCAGCTGCTGTGAACAAAAGTGTCAAATAGGAGTTATTGCACAGCGTTCTGGTTGTATTTAACCAATCGTGTCGCTTCATTGAATGCAAAAAAAGCATAATATGTCCTCTTTAAAGTTGCAATAATGCATCCTCTGATGCTTTTCTAGAACACATAATCAGTGCTGTAACCTGAAGTCATCAGGTATTTCAGGCTTTTCAGCATCAGGCGCTTTTTTTACTGGGAGCACTGTTGAGGCTGATCAGGCCTTACTTTGTACGGTTGCAGCAACCTCCCACACGTTTGCTCTTTTTATCTGAAGCCAGACAGATTCACAGCAACCTGTTTGTTATGGTACATGATTTCCCTCTTGTTTTCGCGATTCAAGGGGCGTCGTTGATTTTTCGGTTTTCTGGCAAAGCCTGTTCACACGGTACCAACCGTTCTGCTTAATGGATTCTTTCTTCTTGAGAGCAGCATCCCTCTGGTCCTTCAGGAAACGCTTAAGTTGGCGGCAGATGTTTCTGACTCTGACAAACCTTCAATGGTAATTGCATGCCCAGGTTGTACACTCACTGACAGCACTGTTAGGTTATTTATTGCTCCCAGAGACTCTTTGTTACCCTGCAACTTTTATCGATTCCATGAAGCTTTTAGCTCTTCAACACATTTGTCTCTTCATTTGTAAAAGCTGTTTTCCATTTCTGATTTTTCTGTCCTGATGAGACAGCTATAGAAGTGAAGGCTACTGCTGCTGCTGTCTCTTGTCATTTTCTTTGTTAAGACGCTGAAAAAAACTGAAAGCTTTCAAAACTGGAAATATGTTAATTTTAAATCCAATAATTGTGTATTTACTGTCAATTTTTTTCTTAAATGGACTACAAGATCTTTTAAACTCGGGAATTCGGGTTAGGGTTCATTTTAAAACTAAATTCTCGTATTTTCTTTTTTTTTACCTTTTCCTTTTATTATTTTACAACTTCATTCTGATATACACACATACACAAATATATGTATATTAGTGCCATCAATCAATTAAAAAAAATAATTGGCAACCTTTTTCTGCCGTTTCAGGCTTTCACTGTGTGCGTCATTTCTGAAAACGCACACTTCGTTCACTTACAAAAGAAATAAATTGTTCAGTCGATTTTTAGTACCTTATTTTTGTTATTTTTTAGATTTAGATCGCTTTTTCACAAAAAGCAGACTATTAAATACATAATGCGGCCCATTGTCTCAGTAACAAGTTAATGTGTTGTTGAGCCGCAGACCTCGATTGCAGCGACAAAGGAAAGGGATTTAAATGCTGATCGTCATGGGTTCAGTAAAGTTTAGAGAGAAAGTTCACCTCTTACCGCTTGTCCACATCATGATGGAAACGTGAGTTTTGAAGAAGCCTGCACATATAGAACACCACGACTGGAAGTTCTTCAGGAACACCCATCAGCCAATCAGAATAAAGTATTCATCTGGACCATTTCAAGTGCAGAAACACAATGTTAGTTTCCTATGACTGTATTTCAGCATATTTCTTTTTTTCCCTGGAATAAAACTGCAGACATTAAATTCTTTACACTTCTGCTTATCTTACTTTGTAAGATAATTTGTGCACACAAATAAAACTTCTGAGTTAACACTTTATAAATTAAAACATTTCAGACAGTAAAAATGAAGGGAAACATGTTCTTTCTAAACTTGTTTTATTGTTCGAAAGCTGCATTTTGTCGTATAAAATCCAACTCGTAAAACATTATGATTAATCAGAATAATTGTAATTCAAAAGTGTTATTAAGTTTTTTGAATCAATTAGCATTAATATATATATATATGTGTGTGTGTTCTCAAAATGCGTAATAAACAGGTACAAATATTTGTGAGATATGTCACTAAAATTCGACAAAGTTTATATTCTTTGATTTTAATCTAAAAAAAAAGTAAAATATACATGGTTGAACGGCAACACCTGACTGTTACTCATGATTGCATTACATTTTCTAATACAAAATAAGTCAGTTAAGCAAAACAAATGAGTTAACTTATCAAATTTTTAAGTGATTTGATTTATTGAACCTTAATGCTACTGCTAACTAGCATGCTAGTGCTAGTGCTAAAGTTAGATTTGTCCATTTTTATCATCCATCCAGAGCAGAAGATTTTAAATCTGCTTTTAAATTCTTTTACAGTTTGAAGACAGCTCTATATAAGTAAACTAAAAGTATAAATGTAAACTCTGAAAGAGTTGTTGTTTCACTTGATAATAAATAAATGCCAGGCTTGTTAAACAAACCAAAAATCATTTCTTTTGTTTGTTTTTTTATTTTCACTTTTAGCTAAACTTACTGATGGATTAATAACGACCTTGAGAGTCACCGTGTCAGTGTTGCAGCCCACAGGGCCCTTAGCCAGTCTGTGCCCTCATTCCCTTCCATTTATTCGTCCTTGGGTTGTTTTCGGTGCATCTCTATCTCCCTCTCTGCCCTGTCCACCTGGTGTCAATCTGATTGCAGTATAATTGGTTGTTTTTTGGTTGGGCGGCCTGTCCTCTGTGGCGTTGATTCATGGCGTTTGTAAAGGTGGCAGTAGAGGCTGTCCCCAACAGACAAAATGTAGCCATCATGAGCCGGACCTTAACTGACCTACTCGTTTGTGGCCGCGCATCCACACACATGCGCAGGGGTTGAACGCTCAGCTCCGGTTGAGGAGATATAAAAGACAAAAATAAAGGTCATCGTTCACACGGTTTGTTTTTAACTGTGGGTGGTTTTTAACCACTCACTTGACATTTACACAAATGATCATTTCAAAAAAGAAATCAAAGAATAGAATTCCAAGTCTGTAAAAACATCTGAAGTAATGTAAACCAGCTGACATGAACAAAAGCATGCACACCTGCAGGACACGCTCACGCACACAATGATAGCATGTTACGCAGTCCCTCCCTGGTGACCTGAATACACCCAGAACTGACACTTTATCTACTTAACAGTGTCACCTTCAAAAGCCTCTGACACACACACATAAACACACCACCTCTTCTGCAGATATCCCTCCTCGAATAATAGCTGTATGTGTGTGTGTTCGGTTTGGGGGTGGGGGTCTGTTGAAGGTTCAAGCCTTCTATCTATAATTGAAGGGAATCAGCTGGTAAAAGGATTGTAAATGGTTCTGTGCAGAAATGATCATAAGCTCTGACTTATTCATGGTTCTTTTATTGACCTTATAATTGATTTTGAGTTTTTTTTTCCTCCTTTCTCTAGTGTTATAGTTTGATACAGTGTAATTGACTTTGCTTCCTGTGGAGGCTGCTCCTGCTGATTTCTTTGTCTATCCGTGTTTGTGTGTTTCCATGTCTCTCCACTTGAGGTTAAACTCTGAGCTAATTTCAACTTTGAGGATTAAAACCCAGAGTCTTAAAAAGCACTTGAGGTGATTGTGCAGGCGGCCGTGCGCTCTCCGTGCAGCACAAGCTCGTGTACGGACAGTAAGCTGGCGCTGGCAGCGCTCTGACCTGTATTACAGCGGGCGTAATTGATTGTGTGAGTGCTGGTATTCCTGTGTTAAGGTTAATTTCTGTAACTGCTGCTAAGTACTGTCCGACTGCTCCCCCGGCGGTCTCTCTGAACTGAAGTATTGCCACTTAGAAGCCCTGGGCCCCCTGACACCGGCTGGCTCATCGATCCATTGATCAATAATTGCATCTGTACCATGCATAAAGCAGGAAAGCACCTATGGTGACCTGATGCTTAACACACCAACCAGTGACAGGAACACAGAACAAATCAGTCTGCAATCCAGGAACCACATAAGACAACTAATAAATACAGAATCTTCGTTTTTCCATAACCCCATGGAAAAACACAGTTAAACTCAGATATTGCAATGTATGGATGAAGTAGTTATTTATTTGAAATTTCCCTAAATATGATGTGTTATGAATATGATAATGGTCTAAATAATGACTCTACATGAGTGGTAGCAACAGGAACATTCCTGTTTTTGTGTCTCTAAACAAATTTGCCCTGGTGATACTCTGTGGATTGCTGTCTGATGAAAAATCTATTTGAAAATTGAAAAAAAGCGTTTTTCTTCCAGGGCAGACACCGATCCAAAGTTATAAAGATGGATAAAACTGACAGGAAAACTACACGTTTTCACTACGCCCCCTTTTTAATAATGCAATGTGTATTATTTTGAATAAAATCTGTATATTCTACTCATTATCCTGTGATGATCAAACACATGTTTATGTGACTGTGTCTTACTCAGGATGTACAGCAGAGGAAAAAAGCATTTGATCCCTTGCTGATGTAGCAGATTTTCCAACTTAAAAAGTCATTTACAGTCTGTCTTCTAAAATATGATTTCTCAAATTATGGCAGACCCAGGATAACTTTGTGGTAATGTGTTGGAAAAACAGAAAGCACACGTGTAAATTACACTTTGGTGAATTTACCTTTTAACATGTTTTTGTTGTTTATTTTCTGATGATGGACATCAGTCAGGTTTCAAATGGGTATAGAGAAGAGTGGACCCAAATGATTCCTGATTTGTGCAGAGACCTGCTCATCGACATCAAGTGATGTCTGATCTCTGTGCTGCTAAGAAGAGTTGTGCCACAACGTACTGGTTCTAACACTTATAAAGTTATCAATTATTCAAAGGCGATTTCTTCATTTTCTATTTCTGACTGTTCAACATTAGGATGACACTGTCCATACGTCCATCCATTTTCTTAACTTGCTGTATTCCTTTTGCGCTCATGGGGCTGCCAGAGCCTGACCCGGCTACTGTTGGGCAACGCCAGGTTACACCCTAGACAGGCCTCCTGCCTATCGTATGGTGACCGACTGTCAATTTCTTTCTAGGTAGGAAAACCTGCAAAATCAGCAAGGGATCAAATACTTATTTCCTCCAGGGTACATTTGGTTGCGATAAAGTCAGAATAGTGACTTGCATATAAACACAATCACTAAATGTTAAGTAGGTTTTTGGGGCCTAAATCATCAAGCCTCCATGCTGGACGTTATGTCTGACCAACAGCTGTATTGGGTCTTTACTAAACTTTGATGTTTGTCAGTGTTTGTTTTTTTTTTTTAATCCAGGTATTTCTTGTGCTTTTCTCAGATGTGAACAGCTCTGCTCTTCAGACTGACACACTCGCTGAAGCCTGCTGTGCGAGATGCAGAGTTCTGATTTTGTTCAGTTTCTTTTGAGCACTGCATGACCTTGAGGATAATAGGCAATGACTGCAGCTTCTGAGAAAATTGTCAGGTGTCTTAAATGTCCAATGCTTAAGACTGATATTTGATACCAAAGAACTATCAAATCCAACGGGTTTGGAAAGAGCATTGAATCCTTGTCACATTATAGGACAGTAAATTGTGCTTCTCTTTAATTGAGACCTGGTTGATGTAGTTGGATTGTAGTTTTTCTTCCTGTACACAAACACAGCAGTTATCCACAGTGTCGTTGTCAATTTTGTGAGTAAATCTGATTTAGATAAACAAGCACATGATTCCCTTTGGTTTACAATCACACAATTCAGTTAAACCTTTGTTTTCTTTTGTATTTGCACCAAAACCAATTTCCTTCCTGACATTACATTTTATTTACAAAAGTATGAATTATTACCAAAAAAAGCATTATAAAGCTTGTAAAGTGTGTCTTAAAAAAGATAGTTGATCTAAGAATTCATTTAATTATTTCAAGTCCAGATTGATTTGAATCAACCAACTGACCATTAAGAGTTTTTTTTTTTTTTTTTTACAAACTGATTATTTTTTAGCAATTTTGTTTTGCACCACAACTTTCATCACAGCTTTTTCTTCTCCTGTCACTTTTAGATCAGAATCGCATCGCTGACTGTCTCTGATTCTTCTGACTTTCTTCCTTGTTGTTTTATTCAACTCAGGGAGCCTCCATCTTGTCTCATATCACAGCCAATAAAGTAGCCTGCCTCTCCGTGTCTTCCCCATTCTCTCTCCTGCTTCCTGTTAAAGGAATCAGTCAGTCAGAACACTCAAATCACATATTAAACAGGCATCAGCCTCTCGCCGGAGCCAAATCACGCTGTTCAAATGTTGTTCTTCCACTAGGAGCACAGGACAACTGAAGAGATGGGATCTGCAACATTAACTTGATTCACGACTGCAGCGACTGAGTGACACTCCATAAACCTCAGCAGGCTGCCGTTGGGCCCCATCGATGGCACCCTGTGGCTGATGTGACACTGTAGGAACATCACCGCCCCCACTGGAGTGCAGCACACATTCAAGCAGGAACTTCTCACTCCAAAAGCCCACGTTCTTTTATCACACACCTGCCAGATTTAGAGATTTAAAGCTCTCCAAAAACAGTAGGATCAGTTAGAGGAATCTCAAACTCCTGACCTGACATGAATACAACCCATAAAGTCGGCATTGCTCCTTCTAGGAGAGTTTTTTGTCCCGCTTTCTTAGGATCCAATGCTTTGGCATAAGCAGTTAGGTTCCTCCACTGCCCAAAGCCTCCTTCCCTACTAAAGTTCTGGCTTTGTATGGTGACGTCTACCATCAGGCAGAATCAGCAGTAGATAATCGACATGTCATGTTGCCTGTTCCAACCCTTTCCAGCTGTGTGGAGATAAAAGATAAAAGCATTCTACAGTTGATGCAGGGCTGTCCACTTCCACATTAAAATGCAAGACAAATGAGTGACATGAGCGTGTCATATGCCAAACTGTTCCAGTGTGATTGCTATCAACCGTTTTATGCACACTCTGAACAGACTGTGCAGAATTGAGAATGCCCTCATCGTGCTCGGCCAAAAGAAATGCTCTGATGGAGAAAAAAGGCGGAAAAAAATCTTCTGGGTTCAAGAGTCAGAATAACAATTCAAAGAATATCACGTTGTCTTTCGTTTCAAAAGTTCTTTTTATTTTTTATTTTTATGTTTTCCTATCAACATTCTGTTGTTAAACACAGAAGGCCTTTTCACAGTAATTATAAAGCACACTCCCGTTACTACACTAAAACGAGCTCTAATAAAGTTTAAAAGCTGTTCATGATAAACAACTCTTTCCACAATTTGTGATGAATTATAAAAGCAACAAACATAGAACTGACTTTTTTTTTTTTATCATAAGGCTGTATACGTGTTTAACTTATAGTATGAAATCTAATGTTTGAACCCTTTCACACCAGAACTGCAGCCCTAGTGTTGACATACTTTCAACTATGATATCTCTTCAACCCTTTACACAATTAATGTAATTCTGACAGATTCTGAAGTGGAGAAAAGCAGCCCGGTGCTGATATGCAAAATTAGGATTGAGGTTCTCACGCAATCTACGTAAATCAAGTGATTCTGTCGCAGAGAAAAGTTCAGAAAGTGTTGCATATCAGTGCAAAGCTGATTTGAAAAGCTGATTATCTCTGAGTCAGAATCAGCTTTTTGAAACCATCCTCCAGTGGTCATTTGAGGAACTGCAACCTTTTTGTATTTCTGTTTGCCTTGCAATGAGAGAGGAGAAAGTGGGGGCATTATAGTATATGACTTTTTACATCTTATTCTGGTGTTGAGTTCAAGTTTGGCCACAACCGCTCACAGCTATGTTGTTATTCACCTTTCCACACATCCCACCAGGAGTTTTTCACCGGTTGTCCCACATGTATGTGTACTTGTGATGGAATTCATTCAGAATGCACAATTTCTATTTCATTCCAGTCAGTTCTAGTTTGTATTACTGATCACTAACCGATCTCTTCGCAAAGAGTCCTTCACTTTATGATTTACGTAAACCAATTTAAGAACTATTTGACATAGATTTGAGATATCTGCAATGACTTTGTGTCAATTTAAAAGAGATTTTAAGCAAAAATGTTTTTAAATATTGACATTTTCAGTCACATGAGTTACCCAGAGGCTGTATTTGGGTGAAACAGAATTTAACCAATTTACACCATTTAAGAAAATGTTAAACTTGAAACCACACTGCATAGATATGAAGCCAACAATGTCATGTTATTTTCAGATTTTTGTTAATTTATTTTTGATTTTCTTTTGTTTTTTTTAGGTTGCAAACTTTTACCAAAGGTGGCAATATTTTGTGTTGACTTACATAACAAAGAGAACAGTTCCGTTTTTTTTTTCAGAACCCTGTAACCACTTTTCTTGACTTTATGGGGTTTTGGGGAATTTCTTGTGAGCTGTTGCGTCAGTTCATGGTCTCAATGCTCAATGATGTGAAAAAGAAGCATGCATTTAAGAAAAAAAAAAAAACTCTCTCTATGACGAGATTTACTTTACGGTGGAATGTTTGCTTAAACTTGAACAAAAGATGTGCCTCCTCACACTTTCTTCTCTGTTCTTTCTGCCGAGGTCATATTAGTGATGGACAGTTTCATCACACCATGTTCTGTTTCCTGCAGAACTTTGTGTACTCGACTCATAAAATGCATCATTAATGTCAGAACATTATCTTGGAGTAAAACATCTGTGCCAGCATACTCTGAGGAGGATCAGGAACAGGCAGGACAGCGGGAGGTCAACGCACTTTTTCTTTTCATAGTACAAAAGCACATTTTACCATACCAGCTCTGTAAGGTATACGACATTGTTTGCGGTTTGTGTCACTTTTTTGGTTTACAAACACAATCTGTGTTTGTAGAACTAACCAAAAAAGCACAGAAATGTTTTTTTTCTGGAAATGTGCTCATATAAACAAAATGAAACGTGGCAACAAGACCACTAAAGCATCTCTTCCCAATCATAAGAGATCCATCCATCCGTTTTCCTAACCCCCTATATCTCTGTTGGGGTCACTGGGTTGCCGACGCCTGTCCCAACAAACAATAACTCCCACACACACTCACACACCTAAGGGACTCTGAAGTAACAAATGAACCTATGAAGCATGTTGTTGGGCTGTGGGAGGAAGCCGGAGTGCCTGGAGAAAACCCAAACATGCACGTGGAGAACATGCAAACTCCACACAAACAGATCCCTGTTGGGATTTGAACCAGGGACCGACTCGTTTGGCAAGAGTGCTGACCACTAATCCACTGTACAGCCCCTGAAATTGATATATTTTTTCTGCATAAATCATTCTTCAATGTTGCCAATCAGATTAAACAATGGCACAGCCTGTCACCTCGGAAATGCCATGGCAACCTGTGATCCAAGGTGGGGGCACAGTGGATCTCACTGCTGTCTTCCACTAGCAGAATGAGTTTTCTTTAACTCAATGCGATTTCTCGACAGTTATACTCTGATGGGTTCAGATTTCAACATTTAGGTGGTTATTTATATTATAGAAAACTGTAAGCGACTGAGATGTTTTGCTGATGATGTTTTCTACTGATGGTTGCTTGGTTTTTAGTGTCTTCCTGTCTTGTTTTAGTGAGGACAAATAGTTTGTATTGCTTTACAGTTTCAAACTTAATTGAAGTTTCAACAAATGAAGCAAAAATAATCGTAAATGTGTGTTTGTGTCTCGCAGGAATCGTCTCCAAGTCCTTCGAATGTCGACTGAAAGGTCAAGGGGCCACATTTGTGGAAGCTGAATCTTTGAGCCCTGTTGCCCAAGGAAAGAGCTCTCCTGAAGCGTCGGGGCACGAAGACGTCCAGCAGGTCATAATCATCCAGGGATACGGCGAGGGGGATGTGGCCATCGACCAGGCTCTGGAGGAGTCGGCTGCCGCCACCCTGCAGACGCTGGCTATGGCGGGCCAGGTGGCTGAGGTGCTGCACATCACTGAGGATGGGCAAGTCATAGCGTCAGGTAGGGAGGTGGCATCCACCGGCGCACATTTATCTGGAGGCAGCACCCAGTATGTGGTTCTGGAGTCGGGAGACGCCACCAAGGAGTTGCGGGCGGTGACCAGAGATTCTCTCACAGCCTCGGTGGGACAAAGCCACGTTGTTTCAGAGTCGTCCACCGCACTAGATGCGCTGCTGAGCGCCGTAAGCGAAATGGGCCAGCAGGAGGAGCCACAAGGAGAGGCCACGGTTGTCCATAAAGTCTTCAGTCCTCAGGCAGCCGAGGCGTCACCAGACACTTCACCGACGGAGGTGAAACAGGAGCAAGAGGAGGTCCAGATAATTCAAGAAGCTGGCCATGGAGACATGCAGGAGGTCCTGCAGCTCGCTGCTACCCAGATGATGAAGGAGGGACTCACCCAGGTCATTGTCAATAATGAAGGGACGCACTATATCGTAACCGAGCTGGACGACTGCACCTTACAGGTGGAAGGAGGCGTGTACAGAGAGGCAGAGGCGGGTGAGGAGGAGGTGCAGCAGGAAGAGCAACAAGCAGAGGAGGAGATGGTGGTTTATCTGGCCGGATCACCTCACAATATAGTCCTGGAAGGTTAACGGTGAGAAAACCGGCGTTTAGAGTTGACTTCCCTATTTTTCAGTGTTGGTTAGGCCCCTACTTTGGTTCTTTAGTTTTTTACAGTTACATAGCTATGCAAAACTCAGGGGAAAGCTTGTTCATTTCATTAACGACACATTAAGGTGCTACATGTTGATTCAAACACACACACAGCCTTCAAACTGATGCCATGCAGGTGAAGGACATTAATAGATCCTGTTCAGTTCCATTTTTGCAGTCAATTTTCAATGCTTAGTGTTAAAAAGCTTATGTTTGATATCTGTCATAAAGCCACGGTTTGTTGTTAGCTTTTTCTTTATTTTTTTTAAATATACCAGTTTCACCACAATGAGTTTTGCTATGGGTCTGACAGTAGGAGACAAGGGTTCATTCAGTTCTGTCTTTGTTGTGCTAGTTGTGAAATAGTCCTCTATGAGTTTTGAAAACTCAGAATCTTACCTACAATGTACAAGAGGTTTTTTTTGTTTGTTTAATTAATCAAAATACGTTTTTGTTGATCCCAACTGCTTTTAAAATATCTCGTATCCAATAAAATAAATTTGTGACGATAAAGATTCATCCTGGTGTTCTTCATTTGTCTTTGTGGACTTTTTTTCTTTCCTCTGGGTTTCAAACTTCTTTGGATGGGGCAATGTGCCCAAACACGCATCTGTGATGGCTCCCAACACGCTTTCTGATCAGCAACGCAGTCATGATCATAACCATCATCATTATCCTCGTCGTGATCACCATCATCCTGATCGTCAGCCTTCGTCTCTCCCCCTCATCAGGCCCATTCTCTTTGACGCCTGCAACTCACTTCATGCCCCCCCAGCCGTGTTCAGCACTGGAGGGAGAATCGATATTTATCTTGGTATTTACATGCGCACAATTTCTGATGGAACAGGGGGAAAGCAGTTCGACGGCTGCAAATTCAGGCAGAGACGAGAATGGTACATAATGTGGGTGATGAGTTGAGGGCAGGGAGTAGGGAAGGAGCACTAACAGGAGGGGGAGGCTGCGGTTCTACCAAAAACCTCTTGTTCCAGTACGATGTCTTAGTCCCAACTGCTCTTATGGGCAGATATGGGCTGTCTGTGGGTGAAAAATGGGCAGACCTGTACCCGCAGGAAATATCAAGGTCATAGCCTGCACAGTGAGCACGTAGAGTGAAAATGTTCATGCACCTTCTTTCTACAGGCATGCTTCATGGGCGACAGGTCATTGTAAACACTTCAACGTGTCAAGGGATGAATGTGTGCTCCTTGTGTGCAGCCTGACTGTTAGAACTTAAGAAATCAGTCAATCAAGAGTGTAGGTTGGATCCACACCCCACAGGCACATATCACGTGCACACCTCCTGAGTGTGACGTAAGGGCATCACCTGTACATCATAAGTGCGTGTAACTTATATTATTTCTACAGATACTTCATGATTCACTTACCACACGTGTGACAGTCACACATTCCATTTTCATTGAAGTCCAATGAAAGTCATTGTTTTGGTGTTTTAGCACATTCGTGTAGCATTTTTCTCATGATGGAAGACATATTTGAAGAAAATAAAGATTAAAACTCAGTTTCTAAGTATTTCTTTATCAAAATTGTGAAGAATAAGGACCGGGAAAAAAATGCTGTTTAAAAGAGTTTGTGCTTCTGCAGAAACGATGCAGGTTCTTTTTTTTTTTTTTTTACTTTTGCTAAACCCAGTGTAATCCTAATTAAAAGACTACGGGGAACACTTTTACAATAGATCAAAAGATGATCAGGGTGGGACTTTAAGGTGGTCGTTCAAGCCTCGAGGAAAATGCAAAACACACCTGCACTCCCATTAAGATGTGCCCACTCTTCTCTATGCCAGGCATTCATTCACCTACCAAAGATTTAAAAACAGATGTGGACCCACTGTCTAATTGGACATGAGTGCCACCCATCCATTCATCTATCCATTTTCTGAACCCACTGAATCCCTTTTAGGGTCATGAGGTTGCTGGAGCCTATCCCAGCTACTGTGAGGAAATAGCAGGGTACACCCTGGACAGGAGTCTGTCGCAGGGCGGGGCACATACACATATTTCTTTATTAAATTATTTGAACATTATTTTTTTTATCATTAAATGATAAGGAAAGATCATTTAGAATATTGTTGAACATCTAACAAAACGTCTGAAACCTTTTGCAGCACTTAAGGACCTAATAAACAATTTTTAAAAATAAATGCCATTTATTTCAAATGATTTCCTGTAATTATTATTATTTTGTCTGTTAAGCAGCAATAAAAAAGTATAAATGTCAAATGCTTTTATTTTTAAACACATAAAGGATATGATTTTAGAGTTAACAGTTCAGACTTTAGTGCCTCATATCAGCGAAGAGAAAAAAATCTTGTGAATTAACTGTGAAATCAATGAGTGAACTTTTTTTTTCACTGAAAACCTTCAAAAGCTTCAGGAAACCTGTGGCTGAATCCTGAACGTCACTGTGCAACTTCATGTTTGATTTCTCCATAGATCTGTCTTATGTGAGACATTAGCTGCGTGTTGCACATCACAAAGAGTGTGACCCCAATTAGGCCTGCCTAACGCCTTCCGCAGCATCTCCGTTTCACGGTGCATTTTTGAAGATTATCATCGGTGGAATAGGAGTGGCTGTCTGAGCTCGTGTTTGTGCAGCGCTCTGCATGTCCCCTCTGAGTGATTGTGTTCTGTTGTGCGCACGCCCCCACCCTCGTGTGTCTCCATAATCAGGGCTGAATGGCTCATCATTAACTGCAGCAGGCCACTCGTGTGACATGGAAGAGGCAGAAATTAGCAGCTGTCATCGAGTGATGAGTTCATTTCCTGACAGGCCTCTGTTCCGAAGAGTCCTGCTGCAGACGACCAGACGACTGATGGAAACCTGTCGCTGGAGCTTAATTGGAGAGCCAGAAAAAAAAAAAGAGATTGTGAAGGATGGAGGGGAGAGGCAAGAACTGAGAGAGCAGGATAAGAAGTAAAAAGCTCTGGCTTTAAGGGACTGTTGTGGTTGATAAAAGATGAATCAGACTGTCCAGACGTTTATCTTTGATAAGGTGCTCTCAAAATGCTGCTGGCACAAATGTGTGTAATCTTAAACAATGCAGTGTGGTATATAATCCTCTTAACTTTAAAGTAAATCTATATTCTACAGCTTTACTTTTTAGGTGGACTTCTGTCAAGATATATAGCCCACATAAAGATATTTGGAGGGAAAATACGCGTCAAAAAAACCCAAACTTTCGTTCATCACAAAACCAAAATCATCATCTAAATGTTTGTGGACATCACGACTCAGACTGGTTTCTGGTGCTGAGGAATTGACTGTCATCTGTCTATCAAAATCTGTTTTATTGTTTTTTAATATGATCTGCTCTCCACCTGTAGGCTTATATACAGTGTGGATCTTTGTGGAATTATCAATGACTAAAGAAAACCAGACAACCTCTTTGGTCACATGACCTTCTGCTTATGCTCAGTTTTAAAATATAAAAAGGAGGTTCACAAAATAATATTCCCCCCACCAACTAGTACATTTATCATTGGACTGTAAAGGTATTTCTTTTGTAATTTGGGCCAATGACAGATGACTTGACTGTGCAACAAGTCACCTTCCATGATAAATTGACATTGCATTTACTTATGTTTATAGCCATGTTTCAAGGAAATCGTGCAAATATTACCCTGAGAAGTGTAAGAGGAACTTCCTAAATAAGGTCAAAGTTTTTAAAGTCCCAATCTAATAATCTTTTTATCTTTTGTAAAAGCATTTCAAGTGGTCCATTAATTATGATCCAAATAATAACCTTTTGTCGTTTTCTAGGACATAGTTCTGCAGAGAGGCAGGAGTTCATTAGAAATTCGCTTCTGAGTTATGGACGGGACAGTTGCTGCGAAGCAACCCCGCCTCCCCTTCCCCTTTCTGTTGCTGAAAGACCGGAGCAACAGGGAGCTTGTGGCCTGCCCAGCGTATTTTCTAAAAAACAAATATCCTCTTTTGCAAACAGCATTTTTCCTTTCGCTCTTGATTATCCAGGATTTGAATAAAGAACAACTCAGAAACGCCCTTTTGAGCTTTAATTTTCTTCACATATGTCCTCCTTCATCACAAAAATGCCACAAGAACATGTTAAAAAACACCAAAAATATATGGTTTTCCCTCAAAATGGTTAAAATTCAGGCCTTTAAATATTGTTGTTTGTGTCCTTACACAGACTGTGTTTGCATGATTGTATAGTAGCCTGCAGCTGCACCTCATCTTCTGTAGATACACAAACATCCTTGTTTTATGGTCACAAAATACAACCAGCATCCTTCTGCGACACCAACTGATGGTCCTTTTGGGAAAAATGTTTATCAGGATCCTTTTTGCATAAGCAGTCAGATTTGACAACAGTCATTCCAAAATCCATTCCTACCAAGATTCCAGCTTTTTATTCATGCAAACACCTTCTAAGAGTGAAGCTTTCAGCGCCGGCTCAGCTGATCTGAAACCACACACGGGAAAATGCTCCCTTTTGTAGCAGTTCCTATGGGCAGCTCTCACCAGTCTCCTGGGGACAGAGCAGAGGGACAGGAGTGGGGATACGGCTCTCTTTTGCTCTGTGTTTTCATGAGGATGATAAATATGGCAATTCTGTTTGGTTGCCGTCTATAGGAAACATATCAGCCCGAGGATCATTTTCTTAATGTCTCCACTATTAGTTCTGGCTTCCCTTTGGCAGTATTAACATGTGGGCTGATATGCTCTGTTTGTGTGTGTGAGGGGAGAGTGGTGGAGTCCTCGGGGCTGCAGGTGCAATTCTATTAAACCTGACTTGTGCGTTTATTTCCTGCCTGTCTTCCTCCCCGTTTGCAGGAACCCCGGGCCTCCACTGGTGCGTACTGCCGCGTATTGCCGCGTTAACGACGACCCACGCACACTTGCATGTACCGCCGGAGTTCAGTGTGTGTTTTTGTCATTTGTGCTGCTGTAAATCGATAGCTGTTTGAGGCAGAGGTGAGGGCAGGGGTGGCCGCGGTTCAGTTACGGTTCATCTCCTCCATGGGACTTATTATGGGAAAGCAGAGAGGGAGGGGGGGCTGCTAAGGAGGGGGGCCCTGCTCAGCTCTTTTTCCCTTTTTCTTACTTTTGCTATGTGGCTCTGCATTTGTGTCTTTGATCATGTTAATCCCTGCCTAGCGCCCACCCCCCTGGTCCTCTTGCCAAAGACTCACTGCCACACACACCTCAGTGGCTGACAGAAATTGACAGCCCACTCTATCCCAGACACCCCCTCCAAGATGGCAAGCATTCTTCATTTTTCCTTTCAGCAGCACACCACTACCCCGAGAAAAGAATAAAATAAAGACACCGGACAGGCAGACTTTCCCGCCGATGGTCCGCAGCGCTTCATTAGGCTGTGATTGAAAGGGATCTAATTTTATGATGGGATTGGAATCCCTCCACCTTCAACCAGAAACAACTGTACGTTCTTTTTAATTAGACACCAAACTGAGGAGCAGCTCTTCAAAATAAAAGAACGACAGTCTCCTGCTGAAAAGAGAGTAAATGATGAGGGAAAGAGTGGATCAGTGTGAGGCCCCATCTCCTCTGCCCTTTCAAGATCTTCCTCTATACAGAATGAAAGAAAAAAACAAACTGTTTCAAAGTACTTTCCCATCCACTTAGATTTGTATAAACTGATATTCACCTCTTAAGACGATGGGAAGAGAATTTCAGAATAAAACAATTTGACATTTTTAAATCTGTGGCCCTCCAAGAGTCTGAGTCACGTGTGGAGGCTCTCAGAACCGTCGTCCTACACAGCGCCAACACGTTACTCTGTTTAGATAACGACTTTTCACTGTCAGCCTGTGATAACACCTTCCTATGAGCCTGATGCAGCCATCTGCTTCATGTCAGCACCACCGTATATTGGGTTAATTCACTTGATTTATTCATTTTAGCAAAACAAACAACATGACAGATTTTCAGGACTCAAAATACTGTACGATAAATGCTATCATTTGTTTTTTTTTCAGATTTTGAAAAGTTTTCTGCAGGTATAAAAAATCCTGTAGACAAAGAAGGCTTTCAGAAACATAGATGTGAACGTAGCACCATAGGTACACTTGCACAAAGTCAAGGATTTTGTAGGGTTACAATCAGGTGTTTGGTCAACCACTTCCACCAAACAGCTGCAGATGATCTTCAGTGTCACACAGATGCTGAAACTCAGTCTTGAAGTGAAACAGAAAGAGCTTTGAAAGAGGCTTCAAACTGGGTGAGAAACAGCCCAACCCTTTTACCAAAATGAGGCTGATGCAGACAGGTTCATGATAAGATTGAGCAACAAGTCACAAGATCTATTTGCAAGGAATCTCCCAGACAAAGGATCCGAGATGGTCAAGCTCTTTTGAAGAAAAACGGTATTGTAGATGCAGTGTTTGGCCAAGGAAACGCAGAGCAGCAGATGGAAGACACACCAAGCTTATTACCCTTTGAAGACAGAGGATGTCCAGGTACTCCTGTCTACTGTCAAAACTATTGGAAGTGACAGCATGGCCCAATCTTATCATGGTGTGAGTGTGGATTACACAAAGAGGCGGAAGGATGTGAGAAAGCGTACATCCACAGAAGATCTGTGGTTAACTAACTGTGAATTCTAACGCTTGTGCTAACCACAACTAAACATAAAGAAACTTCTGCTGGTGTCTTGACAGGAAGGATAAATAATGGAGTTCAACTTTGATCAGATCATTGTGTTAGAAGTTGAAATGTAATTTCCTTTCAAACATACTTTGAGAAATCAAAAGATTGTTTGTGCTAAACTGAATGTTTTGCTGTCTCAGTATTTCAGAAGAAAACAAATAAAAAGATTTTTTTTCTATATTTCTCATTGTTGTTTCATCATGTTGTTGACTTTTGTTTCAAAATGTGTAACATGAACATTGACGTTTCTACATTTATGACTTTTTGTTACTTTAAAATGTACTTCCAGGCATTAGTAAGTTATGATTCTTCTCAGTTTATTGAGTAATAATACTACTTTAACGACAAAAAAATAAAAATAAGATTTAAATGATCTTAAATCTTTGGTTTTTGCTTTTTGACAGTATTTCCCATTATAATTTATGTAAAAAGACACAATTCCTAGTGTTTTAAAATCTAACATTTGCTTTTTTCTGGAAACAATATTGGCTTCGTGGTTAAAATTCTGCCTTTAATGTCAACATTTTGAAATGCATTTTTATCTCTAAAACTCAACTTCAATCTTATATTGAACACAGTTTAAGTTAAGCTCAATATTACATTGTTCAACGTCCTGAGAATAAACCAAATCCACTGGTCATTTTTGCAGTGATACCAGTCTTTCTCATGAAGCTCTCAAAATGATCATATTTGCTGGACTAGTCCTTGTGCCTCAGTTTTCAAATTAGACGTCCAACAAAGTCAAAATGACTCCTGAACAAATAGCTGGCATCCGCATCATTCAAAACCATTTGTGTTGCTGCTTAATCCTCTTTTGTTAATTGGCTGAGATTTCAGCTAAAAATCTTTCCTGAAAGTTATGCTTTGGGAGTCAAGTTTTCCCAAAAGAAAAAAAAATTACAATACATTTTTTTCCCAAATTAATTTTAATCATATTTGAGCTTGTTACAATTAATCCAGATCTCTTATAGGACAGTATTAAAGGACATAATTGTCGAGAGCTTTCTTCTAAGACTTTTTTTTTCCCCCATATTGCACAGTGAATTCAGACCCACATTTGTGAAGAGTAGCCCTGGGAGTCCCCCAGTGGCCCCTGGCTTGCTATAACAAGCATCTGAGGCCCCTGTGGTAAGTGCTCTCCAGGGACCCTAGCTCTGATCTGTTCGTCCCCGGGGCCCTGTTAATTTTTGCTCTGCTCAGAAAACCTTGCAACTCTCCAATGCTCTCTTCTTCCTTTCTGTGGAACTGTTGCTCTCTTCCTCCTCTTCCTCCTCCAGTCACGGGGTTCTTTCTCTTTTTTATGTAGAAGGTGTGCTGTCAACAGGGAGCTTGGCCAGTCTCATTAAAGAGCTGGTGGAGGTTGTGATGGTGACAGAAGTGTGCAGATCAGTGGTGGGGTAGTGTCACGGTTGGAAAAACGGTCTGTTAAGCAGATCCTGTTAATATTCTACAAAAAAAAATAATAATTTGGATTAAGCCCACTTCCTCAAAACTAATTCATTTGAACGTCTTTGCATTTGTGTTGTATAAACACAGCTGAGATGGCTCAAGCTCAAGAGGCACAATTACTGTTTTTGAACAAAGAATCGACTATTTTATTTAATTAAAAAAAAACACAATCCTGTTTTGCAAAAGTACGTTGATAAAATTCTACCTTGGGAAAAATAGCACAATACAGCCAATGGAAACATAATTCTTCAACAAAAATAGAGTAGAACGTAATTTTCTGAAATCACTTAATAAAGAAAAGCAAATAAAATCTGACTAGAAAAAAACAAAAAAATGTTGCAAGAAGAAGGAAAAAAAACCCAAAGAGATTTAGTAAAGTTAACACATTTTAAAATTAGAGGAAAAATGTATGAATGTAACTTAATCTCACAAGTCATTACTATTACACATACCATTGTTGCCATGCTCATGCAACTAAATACCACATATTGTTTTGTGATTATTAGGTGTTTAGAAAAATGAATAAAGTCCATGTTGTTTTACCCTAACGTCCATGTATTTAAAGATCCACTCCGATGAAAATTTAGTATTTTGGTGGTTTTTTTTTTCTTTTTGTATTTTTTTCTTCAGATCGTGGTGAATCAGAAGAAAATTAAAAAAAAAATACACACTGAAAAAGCTTTCCGATGGGCGGCCCAGAGTCTCACTACTCCGCTCCTTTTTGATTCATCCACTTGCAGGCAAATAGGTCCATATCTGTTTTTTTTCCTCGTCTGAGCTGGCATCTGGCTCAAAACTGTATGGCTGGATAGCTCCAACATAGGCTTTTTGTTGTACAAGTATTGTTAGTTCGGGGTTGTGGGGTTGTAGTGTGAAAGAGTGTAAACAAAGGGATGATGGGAAATAAGCAGAGGCTTACTTCCAAGCCTATAATATCACCCACAACTCAAAGTCTAGTTAATTCCTGACAAACACCTACCACTCTGCAGAAACTATGTTTTTTTTTTTTTTTTTTTTTTTGGCATAAAAACGGCATACCGGGACCACTGGGAACACTTTAAAAAAAAATCAAGAGTCAATTGGAATGGAACTTTAACCTTCCTTAAAAAGCCTAGGTTTAGTTTGAAATAAGTCTCTGGGTTAGTTGTAGTGGGTCTCATGTGCTGTTGAATTGAGCAAACTACAGTTTAGTCCAGCAGTGGATACAGTTTATCTTTTCCAGAAACACAACTGGGAACGTTGCTGTATCAACTACATGGGGGGTTAGTCAACAAAACTCTGAATCGTGCCTCAAAAACAGTTTTCTGAATGAAGATGTGAGTGTAAAAGCCTTTGAGTATGCACAAATTCCTTCATAAAACTGTTCTGCTTATACTTTAGACAGGTTATCAGGTGAAATGCCACAGAGGTTTGTACAAGTCGCTGCAGTAAAATAGTCTCGCTTGAAGCTGAAGAATAAGTTCAGTTCTTCAGAATTTAGCCAGATTAAAAACCTTCACAGCCTGTTTCTGTGTATTTAGAAGACAGTGGGTCCTATCTCTGATCAGCGAGCCCATTAAAAATCACCAAAGATAAAATGATAAGTTTAATTGTCATTTTATTACTAATCAGAGGAAACTTCTCATTAAAATGAGCAGAGAATCACCTAATCCTCATAAGTAGGTGCGGATGCAAGATGAGTTGTAAAAATGTATTAGCCAACAATATGACTTGGTAAAAAAAAGAAAAAAAAGAAATGAAGGTTTTAAGCAGTGGATCACATCCCCCTGGCTGTGCACTGGTATCGGTTTGTGGGACAATTGGTACTGGGCTGCAAAGAAATATAACTTGTGCAACCTTGTTTCACTTTCATTTTTAATCTGATTCTAAAGACATTTTCATTTTGAAAAATTATTGGATTCTCTCCGTCACATCTGAGTCACTCTTGATGCATGTCAAGTCGCTTGGTCACGCGTCAAAAAACCATCTACTACTTTCCTAAAGCAGCTGCTCCAACCGCTAAATTAAAACCCTCAAGTTAACACAAAGCAAACATATTTGCAAAGTTTGTTTTTGCAGAAAAAATCCAGTCAGGAAACAGAAAAAGAGCGTTTGTCTTAAACATAGAATAAATCTAGATTCATTGTGACAGTTGGTCCCACATACCACAATAATAATGTATATTATTCAGCAACCAGCTGTGTAATGTTACAAAGTTTTTGCCAAAGAAGTTGATTTCACGTAAATGTTTATATTTAGAAAAAAAACTGTTGTTGACTAGTGACTTTTTTTAATGGATTCAAGTCGCACCATAGAATTCAAACGAGGCTGAAGTTGGTGTCTGATTATTTTTAGCTTCCACTTTGACAGTTATGGGTTAAGGGAAAATTTATATCACATTTTAAGGGTTCTACATGAAATCTAGTAAACAAAAAAAGCTTAAATCAGTTGCAAATATTTTGCAGAGTAGGAAGATAAACTTTACCTTAAAAAGTTAAGGGAAACTGGAAATAAAAAAATAAAAAATTAGACACAGACTTCAGCTTCGTACAGACTGGTCTACAGAAATATTGTCTGACATTTAACTGGTCCGTGGCCTGGAAAAAAACGAGACCCACTAGTTTAAAGTTTGGTTTAAAGGCACATGTGATTGAAAAGAAACAGCATGACATGACCTTCATGGGTCAAAATGAAAATCTAGGAGCCAAGGTTTGGCTTAAGGTGTAACGTGTGCAAACCAGTGATTAAAACTAAAAACTGTCTTAGAAATGTACTATAATAAGTCAATGCTATTTTGAGGAAAAATAAAACTCTAGTAAACAAATCTGACCTTTTGAACAAACATTTTGTGTGTCAAATGAGTTTCTGAAATCTTTCCTGGATTTGCATTGATGTGACGGTTTGCATTCTTACAATATCACACTGTCCCTGCGCTTCCCCAAACTCTTTCTTGTGACCGGGCTCTGAAAGGGCTGGAGCATGGCAGACTGGGGAAGGTCAAGGGGAGCCAAGGGGAGGTGTGTACATGAGGGAAGGAGGAAGGGGGGAGCCACTCAGTTCACACCAGGCAACTCCACAGGAGTGATAAGAGCGAATAAGCTGTCAGCGTGGGCGTCAGATGAGCCTTATTGTTCATATTTAGATGGAGAAACAATGGCGGGGTGTCAGGCGCCTATAGTTCATAATCTGCTGATGCTGACCAAGTGTCAGTGTGATCCATGAGCACAGAGGCTTCTGAATCCTTAAGCAATCCCCCGTAGGAATGTCATGGGGGAGAGTACAAATGGGACAGCATCTGCCGGACTATAGATAGATAGGTATAGCAGGAGGGGAGAGAATGGAAGGAGGGCAAAGAAAAAAAAAGAAAGTGAAGATGAAAGAAGAGGGGAGTGAGCTAGGCTTGAAGAGGACAAAATAGAGCACGTCAAAGGGATTTTGCCAAATGAACACCGGAGCCACATGTTCCTGAAAGAAATGAAAACTGCTGATTGTGAGGACAGCACCTGCAAGGAGAGAGGGATAGATGGATGGATGTTGGATTTGGTTGGAGAAGGGAGAAAAGGAGGAGGAGAGAAACAAGGCACTGATTGTGCAGAGCCATTTTGCTGTGCGAGCTCCCACCTGCAGGTGAGCCAGAGAGGAGAATGGGTGTCAGATTAGAAGGAGGCCCAGGGAGCTCCTTCCCCAACAATGAAGGCTTGATTCTGGGCAGAGAGATGCCCCCGAGACGCCAGGCGCACACTGGTGCCGTCACAGCCTATCAGTGGCTTTTCTATGCACATCTCGATGGAAATGCGAGTGTGCCGCCCTCACGCCGCCTCTGCTGTGACAGATGACAATTAACAGTGATTCCGTGATGGAGTTCTGAGCACATCCATCACGCCGCCACTGCGGCCGTGCACGTCAGTGACGGCGCTTTGAAGAATTGCAGAGGCACGCAGAGCTGGTCGCACACACGCTTGAGTCCTGTGTTGTGTTGGTGCTCTTAAATGTCTCACAATGAACCCCCCACCCCAAGGCATTCTCCATTTACTGTCAAAACCATTAGACATGGAAAGGGAGAAGAATAAGAGATGGTATCAGTAACGCATGAGCTACAGTAATTAGCCTCTTGATGCAAGTGTGTGTGTGTCTTTGTGTGACAGAGATGCTGTGTTGATGCGCACACAAACACAGCCGGCGCGTTCCTTCATCTGCTGAGGGCTCTCATCAACAAGAGCTGCGTAAACCCAAATCACTGTTTTAAGGCTGAGGCCCAAGATTCTCTAAATTATATATTATCTCCCATGACTCACAGTCATACTCGCAGCCATGTTAATGCCTCAATTAGTTTATGAGCTGACACGAGATGTAATGGGAGCCTTTTCATGCCATGCCTGTTCCTTACATGTCTCCAGATCTTCATTTTCTATCTTTCCTTGTTCTCTGTGCCAACTTCTGCATTGTTCCTAGCCTCTCCTGAGCTTGTGTTTCTGTTGGTTTGTGTGCTTCGGTGTGTGTTATGAGCTATGCTTTATCACTTGCAGAAGCTGTGCTTTTAGTAAATATTGGCATTGCAGAAGCTACCAGGAGTGTTTCTAGGATCTAGAAGTCCAGGGGGCCCCAGCCCAACAAAACACTTTGAAGTTATTATCTTATTTATTTATTTTGCGCCAATTGAATGAAACGTATTAATTACAAAAAAAGACAAAATGTTTGTACTTGAGAAACTGCATACGGTGTTCTTGAAGACCCACTCAAATGAAAATCAGGTTTTTGGTGCTTTAATATGTTCTTGTATCACTTTTATTATAATGGAGTACATATTTAAAATCATTTAAGCTTAAAACTGTATTTGCAAATATGGCATTATTTAAAGCAAATGCTTCCTACTGATGCATCCACAAGCATACAAAGACATCCATTAATGTCATTGTTTTCCTCGTCTGAGCTAGTTTTAACTAAAAACTGTACGGCTAGATAGCTCCAAAATTGCTCCTCATTTTTGTTGCACAGGTATTCTTAGCCTGAGGTTGTAAGGGGCTGTAAGCTAGTGGGAGAGAGTGTAAACAAAGGAATGATGGGATATCAGTGGAGGCTTACTTTTGCAGCTTAGAGGTAAATTTCTAATGAATTTCACAAACTTTGTTCTAAAAAAGACAGGATTCTTGATTTTTTTTTCTAAAAATAGCATAATCATAATTAAAAGACCACTGAGAACGCCTTTAAAATAGATCAAAAGGTGATTGGACTTCAATGCAAAGTCCAGGTAATCCTTAACCATGATTTCACTCTTTCAGACTTCTTTTGATTGACAAATGAACTTTACCTTCTAATAATCTCCCTATAAATGAATTAACTTTTTTTTCCTAATCTTCCAGGTGTGTAGAATCTCTGAACAATGGATCTGCTGCCTTCTGGAGTTCATTAGAAAGGTCTACCAAGACATATGAAAGCATATCTTTAAATTAAATTTCACAAGGTAACTGGAAATATTTTCCACGTAAATACTGTCCTCAATTATCGTGCCCTTGCAAGTGGTCTTTTATAAGCGAGTTGCAGCGAAGTCATGAAAGATGTCAGAGCCAAGGCCAGCGTTTTGAAAAGTACCTGCAGCACTTTACCTTCGCCGGAGGTACATTAGCTTTTTCTAGAAGACACTAAATCTTAAAAAATAAATGAACAAAGAAAAGGGAAGTACAAACAAAATAATATTTAGTCTTTCTTTACCATTTGATACATTGCCTGAACAAACTGGTTAATTTTGATGAGAGAAAAAACTTACGATCAACATCATGTTCTGCAGATTTGCTCAAATACCTTTTTTGGCCAAGTATTTCTCCATCTTACCGAGCTCTTCAGAGCACTGTATTTTTTACAGTACAGTGTTCACCTTTCGTGGTCTTGCTGTTCAATTTTTGTCAGCACAACTTTGCCTGATTTTTGTTTTCTGCCTCCTTATTGGCTGTTGATCTTTTCCATGCTGTGTCTTCTGTACGGAGACGCTGAAAGTTCACCATGCCACAGTTTTGTAAGTCTTCTATTGCGATCAGATCTTTTTTTTCAATCTATGATACTGGACACCTTTTCTATGAAGGTTTAAACTTTGACAGTTTGAACAAGAAAGAAAAGAGTGAAAATGTTCATGTCTATCTTAGAGAAGCTAAAAAAGTGTGTAGTGAGGAGTTTTAGAGCATAAGAACATCTGTAATCCTACTTCTCAGATTTCACCTATCGTAGGTTATTTTTACATCATATCTTCTACATAGTTTGGCTCCGGGAGCCATTTATACTCAGGTGCCACACATACAGGATATTTAAATAATACATTTGTTCAAATGTTCATTCTTTTCTCTCCAACAACCGCTAGACGGCGCTGTAGATGTGTGTATCAGTATTTGCCGACAGCAGAAGAAAAAAAAGTGCGGCTCAGGCCTACGTCAGGCTTGGGAGTTGATCAGACGAGTCTCACTTTTCTCGCAAATATGATTATATGTGAGAATTTTTCTTCTTTATTAAGTGTTATTTTGGCAGCTGCGACTTATACTCCAGAGCGACTTAAAGTGCAGAAAATACCTAAAACCTATAGCAAAATTGGCATAATCTAGCATTATTAAATTTACCTGAAGAAAATAGTGCGAATGATGAGCATCAAATTATTTCAAAAATAACTTTTATTGAACTGCTTCCTATTCACTTTCCCTCTTTCATATTAAATGTACCAGGTGATTTTTTTCCTTTACTTTTAAAGCGATTATAGTAAACAACAACAAACGTGTGATGCTATGATGGAACCACTGACTATATAAGAGAACTGGACTGAGTATGATGTCATGCATAGAAAATGACTTACCCCAATTAAATAATTGTTGTAATATTTAAACCCCACCTTGCAGGAGCCAAACGACGGCAGTCAGCAGTAATTGTTTCCGAGGCAAATAAACGGCTGAAATAGATAACAGACAGAAACACAAACAGATTTAAAAATAAAGAAATGTAATTAAGTTATAATGTTTTTAAAAAGCAGTCGGTTGAATATTCACTTGGAAATGAAAGCTTGTAATTTGCGCATCCAATGCTTGAGAAATAATGTCCATATTTTCAAAAACAGAAAAAGGACAGATCTTAGCTCACTTTGGGCCTCTAAAGTTTACATTTTGCCTTTTTTTACTTTTAACAGTTTCCTTATTTAATCTGTTTTCATGTTTTCTTCATAAACTAAGCACATATTTATTTCTAAATGTTTTGAACAGGGCTTACACTGAATAAATATGCCGCCTTGTCATTACTTTGCCCCTGGCCTCATTGCATATCACTACCCACAATGCCCAGCTTCTCCTGCACTTTGTTGGCTTATGCTTGGGGTCTGTTCAGCATCAAGCATCGCACGCCGACGTCCAACATAAACATGCAGCAGACAGACACGGGCTCAAAGAGGGACACTGCGGAGGCTTTGCCCACATGGTGCTGAGCGCCGCTGACATCAGGGAGAGTTTAGCCAGCCCTTCGCTCTGATCCCAGAGGTGGAGACGTGCCCCTCAGCAATCAAGGAGCAAAATCCCAAACCAGAGACATGCTACCCTGCACACGCACGTGCACTGAAGGAACAACTGCTACCTATCCATTTGACTGAAGTGTGGCAGAATGCCTTGACAATGTGAGCAATCCCAAACACACAGATGAAGACTGTAGTCTCGGTCCGTCTGTGACAGAAACGTCTCTGCCTCCCATCAGTTTACTGGAAAGATTCCTATTTAGATTTAGACATAAAATATAAACATGTGATGCTTAAACTGAGCGCACTTTTACTGTGTTAAAGGTCAAATGAGGAGGACGCTCAGAACAAACAATTTTACCTTAAACGACATTTAAAACATCAGTAAGAACTGTAAGAAGATGATCAATCAGTTATCAAACGATTAGTGTGTTTTGTTTTAATGTCTTGAACCTGTTGCTGCTGTAGGATTGTGAGGGTTCTGACCCAAGTCTGTCTGTCTTTTGAATTACTTTCCAACAACACGTTTGTTTTTTTGGCAAGAAATGTTTGCATTTGACCTCTTTCTTAATGATTACGGACCTGGTGAAGACAGTGGTGTTGTGCAGACAAAAAAATAACAACGTTATTGTGAAGGGATACCCTGACCTTCCCACCCTTACCTGCTGTGTGTAAACCTGCTGTTCCAGTCAACACCCGTCTGCAGCAAGACCTTTCCTCTGCATCTAAAACAAGAACTAGAAAGAAGAATGGAGTCCATTTGAACAGAGTTTCTGATAAACTCCATCCAAGTTTCAATCCTCTGTCTTTCCATAAAATTTAATGTGTTTGGAATTTCTTCTGAAAGAATGACAAACTTGAACCCCCCGCCGATCATCTATTTTAAAAGCATTCCAAGTGTCTTTTAATTGTGATTACTATAGAAATTTGCCTCTGAGTTGTGGGCGGGGCTGTTGAAGAAGAGGAACCCCACTCCATTTCCCAGCTGCTGAGATCTCGGGGCAGCGCCCAGTGTATTTTCTACGTCCCAAACGAGGTCTTTTTGAAACTGCATTTATTCATCTGCTCCTGATTCACAGTGACTTGAATAAAGACATACTCAGAAATGCTAGTGTAAGCATTATTTTCTTTAAATATAGTGAAGAATAAAAGGTATTTGATCCTTTGCTGATTTGTAGGTTTGCCCATTTCAAAAAATGATCTGTCTGTCATGGAGAAGTCTGTCATAATTGTATAAGTTTAGTTAAACAGTGAGATAGAAAGTCAATCACAAAATCCACTTTAAAGAATTTATGTAAAATTATTTGTTTTTCATTAAGTCTTTGAACTGTCTTGCCAGAAAGACTTAGTCCTTTGTGGCAAAACCCCTTCTTAGGAGCACTGAGGTCAAAGGTTTCTTGTAGTTGATGATCAGGTTTCTATTCAAATCAGGAGGAAGTTGGTCCACTCTTCTTTGAAAATGAATTCTAAATCATTCAGATTTGGTGGCAAATCAGAGTGTCAGCTTTCTCCATAGTAATCTAAAGGCTTGAGGCAGGCTGGACTCCTTCACGACCTTCATCTGCTTCTTCTTCAGCTGTTCATTGGTTGTCTTCGCTGTATGTTTTGGGTCATTATCCCTTTGGAACACCAATTCACCAAACGTTTGAAGCCTCCTGGCTTGAGTGGGGAAGAAGGATTTCACTCAGGATTTGACAGTACAGCTTCCATTGACACGGTGAAATAGCCCTGTCCAGAAAAACCTTCTCCGAGTCACTCTGTCAATCATGAGGGTGTTCTTTGACAAACTTTAGGCGGACCTGCTCATGTGCATTTTTAAGGAGGGCTACTATGAGGGCCCTGCAAGACTGTAGCACAAAGTATTATCAATGTTTTCTTTTGCTGCTTTGAGATCATCAACTAACTCCTGTTTTAGGCTAATTTCTTACTGTTCTCATGGAAACCCCACCAGGTCAGATTTGGTTTGGAGCCCCAGACCTGTAGGTGAATTGATGGTCATGTACTTGTATTTTGGCCCATTTACACCAAGTTGTCACTGTAACCCCCAGCTTCTTGCTGATGGGTTTGTAGTCCAAAACTCAGTTTTCATCAGTGGGTCTTTAAAGGAGAAATTCACCAAAGATTAATTTCTTGGTCGCCATCTCTCTTCTCAACAAATTCCCTGAGAGTTATCCTGGCTGTGTATGACTTTGAGATGTCCAGTCATATTTAATAAGAAAACAAATCGTAGGCATAGTCTTTATATTTTAAAATCAAGAGGTTTCTCTTGTAAAACAAGCTGACGTTTGTTTCTCTTTACTAGTTGTGTACTAAATACCATGTCACAGCCTTGTGAATCCTCCCTTCAGCAACACTTTCTCTCAGTACTTGGCATTCTGTGGGTTCCAGGCTTTGTGGAGAATTTGCTTCAGTTCTTCTGTGGACTTAGGCGGTCTCATCTGTGCCTCTGTGTAATTATAGATGGACGCAATGATGTTGAGATGAAGGCTCTGTGGGGGCCATGCCATCTGCTGCAGGACTGTGTTCTTCTTGATGCTGGAGATAGCTCTTTATGTTTGAGACTGAGTAATGAGGAGGAATTTAACAGTGATCCCAGGGCTCCCTAATGGTATAGTGTGGTAAATGGATGAAGTGTTTGCACACAGTGGTTGTGTTAGGAATTCAATATAAAAGGAAATCACAATCTTTGAAACATTTCTGTTCCTCTGATGTACCTTAAAAACATCTTCTTCAGCTTTAAAATAATGATCTTTGTTATTTCATAAGGCCTTCTTCCTCCTTTGTGTAACCAAAGATCAGGAAGGAGTCTCTGAGCCCTGCAGAAGCGTGTCAGCCGCCTGTGGAGCTGGCCTCAGTCATCACTGCAGAGGTGGTGGGGCCCCGCGGAGCACCTGGTGGAAAAACAGCACCTACAGCAGAGCTGCCGCACAACTACAGTACATCAGCTGCAGTGTGCGCGGCAGTCAGGGACTTCGCTAACTGCCTCAGGGTCAGCCTAAGTACTCTGACTTCAGACTGGCTCAACATTTACATCAGACTGTATTTCATCTCCAGTTGTCAGATGGCAACTAGACCTGCCAGTTGGCATGTGGGGCCCGAGCAACATTTGCATCAGACCGCAAATCCTTCAATGCAACACACCTCGCCTGTGCTGCCTCTCTCTGCTCTCGCTGACACTCCTGTGGAGGTGCAGCTCTGCAGGAAGTTACTAAATAAGTACCATGTTGCACACCTGCTATGACTTATTCATGTCTGTCTCCAGGACTTTCGCAAAAAAAGTTAAGAATATCTCAGATTAATTTGAAATCTTTCTTTTAGCATCGCTTTGCTGTTTCTGTTACTGTTCTTTATGATAAACAATTTCAGTGATATAAACATTTTAAGAGGTTATTATTGTTAACATTAGCTGAAGTGATGCGACATCCACTACGTAGTACAATAGCTACCGTAAAATGTTCAGAGGAAGTGACGCTTGGGTCGCGCATGCGGGGTGAGCGGTGAAACAGATAAGATTTCTGCATACAGATCAGGTAGTGACAGTACCAGCTACAACTCCTCCCAGGGATTTCAATCTACAGCCTCCTAACTTCTCAAGCATCATTGGGAAGCTACTGGGGAAAATATATTGGTATTAGAAGTTGTAGATTTTGAACGGTGTTCACGTGGCGAGCTCACAAAAGGGGTGTTTCCCCCGCTGTTTGCACATTTTTTTACTGGAGTATTAAAATTGTATAGATGGCTCAAACTGAATGAAACTGTATGACATAAAAAATGAATATATTAGGAATGTGGGTGTCGTTAACCAAAAACCTCAGTTGCCAAGGAAATCCAAAAGTATACTTTTGCAGATTCTTCTAAAAATTACAATGAAGTGTCCGTCATCTCCAGGCAACCAAAAAGCAAAATGGTTGCTATGGAGCTCAGACCAACAGAAAGTTTTTTTTTTTTTTTATTTTTCATATGCAGCTTTGGCCAGAGCGGCATGAGCAGAGGGAAAAGTAAGGTGCCTGAAGCAGTCGCTCAACCAGTGAGGGCTGGCCTAAGTCTTGGGGGTGGGCTGCTAGTACCTGCGGGTCATACAGCGCCGGTCATGGCTCAAATTATAGATTCTATTTGCATTCAATTAAATCATTTTTTTGTTTTCCTTAAAATGTATTCCTTTACTTCATTACTTCTTGTCATTTATACATTGTTACAAATTATTTTGAGCACATGTATGTTAACACTACATTTCATATCAAATACTAATTAATAAAACAAGTATTTTGTTTACAATATTTCGAACAGCATTTCTTCATATAGATGCTTCATCAGGTCATGCACTTCACGCAAAGAAACGTTTTATGGAACTTAAGGATTGTTAAACTGAAGGAGTCAGTTCTTTTCTTTTTTTATCTTACAAAATTTTATCTAATCCTTTGTTTAAGAAAAAAAAACATAATTATTTGACAAAATGAGCTTTGGTCAGAGATATTCAGAATAAAAATGGGGGAAAAAACATAAACTTATCAAATCATCCTGACACTCAAAAGACCAAAAATCATTAAAAAAAAAGTGTTTAAACTTATTATTGCAGAGGCAGAGCCACCAAGCATATCTGATTGTGCTGAATAAATAAATGAGTCAAGTAAACACATTTGGGATGAGATGTTGATATTAAAAGGTAGAACGAAGGTCAAATTCTCCCTTTAAATTACACAATCATTTTCCAAAATGTGCGTGTGTTGTTGAATATTATACATTATGTTGGCGTCCTTAAAGAAAGTCTGATTGTACTTTTATTGTCACACAATACAGATATACTTACGTTCTGAATGTGCCCTCCTGAAACCTGCCTGGATAGTTTGCAATAGTGAAAAGATGTTCTACTCCTTAATTGAGTGAAGTTCCAGCAGGCCCTGCAAATGAGGAGTGACAGCAGGTGATATCGCAAAGCCCCCTGGGTAATTATGCTCTGCTTAGTCTGGCTTGAAGGAGGTGAGACTCTCACAAACATGGGGGGTTAAACCAACCAACGGAGTTGTTTTATTTCCCTCACTAAGGGCTTAGCTCCATGTAAGGACGCCGTTTATCCTCCTAACGGTTATCGGCTTGAAAGGAAGGCTCCACTCGCACAGGTCTGCATGCAACGTTTAGTGCATGTAACGACTTGCAATCAAAAACAAGCATGTTTGCAGCATTGTGTCCTGGTGAGAGGTGTAATCAAGTTCAGAGCAATTAGACAGGTTTGTTGTTCTCTACAGCCATGTTACGTACCAGTGGGATACTGATTGACTCAACCATCTAATTAGGTTTCGTTATGTAGGCTCTGCAACTTGTTACAGTTGGCAGTGAGGCCCTCATCTTTTAGCATGATGCGAGGACTTCCCTGAAACTTCTTCACGTTTTCTTCTTAACTCTGGACTCCATCTCAAGTGCTGCTTTCACATTCAAGCAAACATTAGACAAATGTTTTATCTCCTTTAAATGCCTACATTTTTTGAATTTATGTTTGCAGAAGTGACCTGCACTTTTTAGGGTTTTTTTTTCAAGAAAATCTAATTTCTCACAATATGGTTGTCTGTCTCAGTTTGTAATATTAACAATTGCAAGAATGGTTTTTGACTTTAACAAAAAAAGTTCAAAATAAAGGTTAAATACCTTCACCATTCTTCGAAAACTGTTAATCCAAAAAAGCAGATTAGAAATTAAAGTTATTTACTAAACTCAATAGTAACATCTGCCCTTTGGGTCATCACGGTCACACACCTTTAAAGACCCAGTCTGATGAAAACGGTGTTTTTAGTGTTGTTCTTGTAAGATTTCTCTGGTGATGAAGGACATTTATAAAAAAAATAAATAAATAACTTTCTTAGTATGTCAATATTCAAATTGTTGTCAGACAATATTATAAAAAACATTCTGTTTGAAAAAGATTGTGTTTGTGACGTATATGCTGAGATACAAGCTCATAGTCTTCAGCAACGGGGAGGGAAAGAGGGGCGGGGTTCCTCTGTTACTATGTCATAGAAAACGACACTGTTTTTATATCTTGGCTAAAAATAACATAATCATAATTAAAAGACCACTGGAAACGCTTTTACAATAGATCAAACGATGATTGGAGAGGGTCTTACAGCAAACACAACGCTCCCTATGGTGAATATTTCTTCATTCTAAGTTTGAAAGTACCTTGACTCTGCAGCCCGGCTTGAATAAATCTCCTCAGCTTACAAACATCATGATGTTGTGCAGATAATCTTACACATAGGGCTGGGCGAAAGTGAATTTTGAATATCACAATTTTGTATTTTCACATCAGGTGATAATAAAATACATTACAATAAAAACCAAATAACTATATCTGTCAAATTTGAACGCTCTGTGTTCACAAAATATGCATTACCTTTTTTTAAACAGATGTACTGATGCAACATGATGCAACAGTTTTTTGGGGTTTCTTTCCCAGAAAACTAAAAATAAGGCATGAATATTACAAACTAAACTGAAAAGCTTTCATAAAAAAAACCAAACACTAAACTGCTTGATCAGTTCCATTTAAAAGCAAAGCATTCAGTCTACAAATAAATTCTAATGTTTTCAAGTTTTACAGAACAAACATACAATTGACAAACATTTTTGTCAACATCCTGTGAATAAGTTAGACACTAAAAGCAAATTTTCTAAATTTCATCTCGTAGTTTAGACTGTTGCTGCTGTGACGGTCTCACCTTTGTTGTTTTTGCTGGACAATTATCATTTATTTCAGTCTGAGATTGAGCATGCTTGGTGGCACTGCTTCAGGTGATAAAAAAGGTTGGTAGTTTCAGTTTTAGAAGGAACATGTCTTCTGCACAATTTACAGTGCACGTTACTGTTTTTTGTTGGATTTTGTCGGATTTTTTATTTCTAAAATACCTCCACACAGGGGCAGAAATTTAATTTTAGAAAATTCTAACACTATTTTACAAATAAATACCTTAGAAATACCTTTTATTTTTTAAACATTTTTCTGTTTTTTTTTTTTCTTTTTTTTTAGGAAAATGAAATTGCATAAAAGGAATTTATAAAATGTAAGAAACACGTCTTTACTGTAAACTCAAATTCAAACATGCTGAGAAAACAAGGACAGATTTAGAACAGATTTCCTAATTCTGCCTTCAGGTGATCACATTTTATAATAAATCTTAATAAAAAACGCCTGAAAACAGTCTAATCTTTGGGGTTATTGTCATATATCATTATTGAAATTAAAGCTGCAGCGGAAGGATTGAGCACAACATCTGAGAGGTCCCAGTTTTCAGTGTAACACATACTCTGCTACACAAACGTTTCTAAAACAGTGGATTCAATTCTGTAATTATTTAGAAAACACAGTTTTTATTAATGTCGTATGAATTAATCTTGTATTTTATCCACCGTGTCTTAAAGGCCAGTCTGTGAAAATACTGTCCGACTTTAAACTGTTCTGTGATCACACAGAACAGCTAGTTAGCACCATAGCATTAGCGGTTAACAATCTAGCATCATAGCATTAATGTCTATCAACAGAGCTGTCTCCAAATCAACACATTTTATGAATCCATCTGTTGCTGCTTTAAGTGAAGCAGCTTTATCCTCCACTTCTGACTGGATCCTGTTATAAATCGCCACATTTTCCACTGTTTCATCTGCCAAACTAAACGCTGAAAAGGGGTAGTGACCACGGAGGTGGGGTGTTGTGTCTCGTGTTGCGTTCGTTTTTTTCCCTTACGTGTAGGTGGTAGAGGAGAAGAGGACAAAAGAAATGCACCAAAAAAAGAGCTAATAAACATGACTACGTTTAAATAAAAACATTTACTTTCCATGTGATGACTAACCCTCTTGCCAAAGAGGAGAAAATGGTCGCAATTGGCGAGTGTTAATTTTGGACCCTTCAAAATAAAAGTCTATCATGACAGGCTCATTTTACTATGAAGTAAAAGTACTATTGCGATATCGATAGTTATTGTTTTATCACCCAACCCTACTTAGACTGGCTGTCAGAGCCTCACCCGGCCACTCATGGGCGAAGGCAGAGGACACTGGTCGCTAGTTTTAAAGGTGGTCAGTTTATTTTTATTTGTACTGTATACAGAAAAAAACTGTTCGCACAACATCATTGATAATAAAGGAGACTTTGATCCTTAAGTGAAAATATTCTGCAGTCATTCTGTCATTTTGAAGCCCCTGATTCGAATCTTGGCTGGATCCTTTTTGTGTGGAGTTTGCATGTTCTTCCCATGAATGCGTGGGTTTTCTCCAGGCATTCTGGCTTCTTCCCACAGTCCAAAGACATTTCTCATTGGTTGATAGCCCCTTTGTGTGCACGTACAGGTGTGTGTGTGTGTGTGAGAGGGGTTGTGGTCCTGTGACAGAGTGCCGACCTGTCCAGTAAGTACCCCACCTTTGCCCAACAGTTGGGACAAGCTCCGTTAACTACGAAAGGAATTTAGTGAGTTGAGAAAATGGATGGATGGAAATCTGGAATTTACTGGAAATTATTACTTTTGTATTCCGAAATGTTTCGTTTTTATTGGTTAATTCTTTTTGACAGGAACTTTCCAATAAAAGGATTTTGTACTTTTGATTCAAAACACTTTCAAGCCGTTTTATATTGTAAGAAAAAGGAAAAGTTGTGACATTTCTTGAAAATTCAAACAAATAACACTGATTTTTGAAATCTGCATAAAGTCTGCATGTGCAGGTTTAAAACAATATATAAAGCTGAAAATGTAAAAGCTAAAAAACAACACGGAGTGTCCCTATTGATATGAGCCATAATAAGAAGCATCATTATGTGAAAAACTAACACTCCACTGACTGCAAAAGGAAAAAAAATATCTAAGCAAAGAGTTTTTCAAGGATCTGCAGTGATCCTTTCCAATAGACCAACAAACTACAGTACAAGTTTGTTGGAAGTTTCTTATCATCTGACGGATTGTGTTGTGAATTACCATGAAAAGATCCATTTGACAAATCCGAGAAATAAAGAGCGAGAAGATGAAGAGTGCATGATGGAGGATCACAGATGTTACGGGGAGCAAAAAGCTCCGGCCGTGTGACATGTTATCTATGAAAATGGATAAAGCGAGAAAGAGCTGAGGATCAACACAGTGAGGGCAGAGTCTCTATAGACTAATTATTCCTGTGACAAAGTGGAAACTGTGCCACCATTGTCCTCGCTAAACCCAATCACACATGTAGTGCTAACAAAAAAAAAAAAAAAGTATATATATATATAAACCTGCTTCTGTCTAAATCTTTTCCATACCTGCAGGTGAGTGCAAAGAGAGGCTGTGATTAAGGTGGCACACGGAGAAGGGAATCAACGGCGTTGCCCACCTTTGGGGCTTTTCTTAAGTGGCCTTAAATAAGATAATAAGAGCGATGGGCACAAAAGAAAGGACCGTGTCTGCTGGCATGAGTACGACGGCCGTGTTAGCGGTGATATCTTTGAGGGGGGATAGTGTGCCAGTAATGAGACAGGCTTGCCTTCCCTTGCCGGCTTAATTAATCCTACATTTTCATAGCGTATCATCACTGCCCACAGAGCAGGCCAGAGAACAGAGATGTCGTAGCATTCTCTATCTCTTGCCCTATCTTTCTCTTTTTCTGTCTTTCCCTCTCCCTGCAATTTATTACCCCGGTATCCCAAGTGAAGTGAAACCCCACAGTATAGTCCTATCTGTCATGTCTACATTATCAGGAAAACACACTGCCGACCATATTGTGCTACAAGGGGCTCGGGCAAATTACTATTTTTATGGGACGTGATAAAGGAAATGCTGCCTTACGTTCAAACGCATAACTGCCGTAGAGGAAAGGATCGAGTGTTTGAGATTGCAGCGTGCTTGATCTTTGCGCGGAAACCAGCGCAACTGATGGATAACTCAGGAATTTGTTGGCGGCTCATAAAAATGTGTTCCTACACAGTTAAAACACAATAAGGCCTTTAAAATGCAATACACCGCCAAATAAAGATGTAAAAACTTTGCAAAAAAAAAAAAAACTGATAATGTTACACTAATGGTACTCATACAACTTTGGAAAAAAACTTGTAAGCATATTTTTAATGCTCTGCTATGACTTTTTTATGACTACTTTTTTTTTTTAGATGCATTTGCAGGGCCACTTATACATGGACATGTTATTTGGTAGCCTAAAAATTCAATTATAGCGCTATTTGAAGAGAAGAATAACTGAGAAATCGAGATAAATCGAACTCCTGTGTCACTGCGTGTGTTATATGAACTGTACAAGTATTATTCAGTGACCTTATCGCTTCACATGGATTGTTTTTATTCCAATGACTCCTACAGTGCTGATGCATCAAGGTCTGTGGTGTCTGTGCGCTGCTGACGCTGGATTGCACAACAATACACTGAAACGATAAAGAGAGGAAAGTGAAAAGTCACATCCTGTCACATCTCATGATCTCCCGGCTGAAATGTGAGGCCCGCGGGCCCTTGAGGGTGACATCCTCAATATACGAACGCAGACAGGAGACGGAGGGGGAGGAATACGGCAGCTGGGTGGTATAGAGAAGCAAGAAAGAGGAGAGGGGAGGAGCAAAGAAGGGAAACCAGAGCGGAGAATTTACTGGTAAATAAGCTGAAGTAAATTCAACCGGTCCCATCCCTCCTTGTCTTTCCTAGAGCCTGTTTTCCCTTTCCTCTCTTCTATCTCTCTCTCTCAATCGCTGTCGCACCGAGACAGAGCCAACCTCAAAGTGACAGGCCCTCAAACGACTTGGCAAGGAAACCAAGCATTAATTAAGTCATTGCCGGACTGTAATTTCCTTGAGAAAGAGAAAAAAATGCACAAGAAAAGGTTACTGAGACCTTTTCTGTGTCAAAATTACCATTCGTCATGAATATTAATGCACCTAATGAAGACAACCTTTGCTTCATCAAGAATGTTCTGGAGCAAGGTGCCACGCTGATAGACTCTCCCTGGCTGTTTTTCTCCTTCAGTCAGGAGACGAAACTGGCACGCACACACAATCATCAACAGAAAAGATCTTTTTCTTCACATCAAGCTGAACCATATCTTATATATTTTTTTAATACGTCTGGGTGTAGAGAATGAGAATTTCTGGAGTTTTTTTGCTGGAATTTTGTTTTAATCCAAAAAAAAAAGAAACCTTAACACAGATCTTATGTCAATGAACTTAATTAGTTACAAGGTGTTTTCCCTCCAAAATCTTTAATAAAATCTCTTGTTATTATTTTGAATTTCCGGTATCCTGACTTTTTGAAAAACTGTACTAAAATTCTTAATGTAAAGAGCGTGTATATAAATATTTTATGTTGCGTTTATATATATTTTTTTCTCTATTTGTTTTGTATTGGAGAGGGGTGGAGCAATGGAGGAGCTGCACCTCCAAACACACGGTCTCACACCCAATTATCAGTCAACATTAGTATCATTATTGATAAAGATTAAAAAATCATCAACAGAAGCTTCTCTAAACATCAGTTTAAAACAGCTTTAAATATGTCATTTTGATCCTTACAGTTTTTGCCCCCTCCGATCTCGTTCAACATGTTCTACTGGTTTAAGGATCGGCAGTTCTGTGTAGACCTCATGAATAAAACCTGAACCCAGTTTTGGATTCAGATGATCAGTAAATATATTAAACACTTCATTGAAGGGAAAATACTTGTTTTTCAGGAATTCTGCAAACATGTTTCTTTGTGTATTGTAATCAGAGATGATTTGACGTTCATCTTTTAGGGAAAACAGGTCAAAGCTCGTTCATCGCCAGTCAGATATGAACACCAAATTTTGCCACTGAAAAACAACAAGAAAACAAGCAGGTTAGTCTGCTTTGCTCAGTCCAGTAAGAACAAAAAGCATTGCATTGTTCTGCAGCAATAACAACGGTTATTTAGCTGTTACAGCATGTCCTAGTAATCTACTTACAGTCAGTAAACTGCAATGGTACCTAAATACAGTTTAAACGAAACCAAAGTGGTGTTTGAGGAGGTGAAAGTCATCAGATAATGCTGTTTAAATGTAGTTGAACAGAGCTCAAAACTACGGGTGTAACAAGTCATTTTAACACTTATTTTATTCATGTTATAATGTGATGTTGCTGATACGATTCAAATACGATATTTGTTCATTCCAAATGATTCGACTGGATCCAATTCACTGACCTACAATTGATCTTTGGCCAAAAGTTCAACCAGTGTGACTCAGAGATAAATACCTGGATACGGACCAGTGCAGGTGAAGTTTTTCAGATTCCCTTTATTTTTTCTTGCAAGATAATCAAGTATAAATTATGTGTAATTATGTGTAAAACAATATGTGTAAATTATAATAATGTGCTTTCAGAGCAAGTGTGTTATCTGCTGCGATAAAATCCTCTTTTGCCTAGGGCGCCATGCAGCCCAGGGCCGGGCCTGCTGGAAAGTGTAAGAAATTTCTGCCAAACCAACTGCGTAAAACAGTGAAAGTTGATTTGACGTAGTGACCCTGAACAGGATATGCCAAAAGATGAACAACATATTGTATGTTACTTAAGTCAATTCATCTACTTCTTATGCTGGTTCACACCTGACGCGGAAACACGTGAAGCGGTGCGGAAGGAAGGCTGCTTCCACCCGGCATCCTTGTTAACCGATGGTGTAGTTTACACCAAACGTGAAGCGCCGTGGTCCTCTGTAGCCGGCTTGGGCCGTGCAGCAATTGATTCGGCATCTGGTTTAGTTTTTGTGCGAGCAGCGAGTGATCCGCATCAATTCTGGCAGGAAGTTACGCCAAGACGCAAGAGAAAATCTGGTAATTTTTCAAAATATAACCAATTTTTCACAATAAAATACCTCAATTGGCAAATGCGATCATATTTTTGTATCAAAACAGACCGTAGAGAGGAAAACGAACACAAAAAAACAAATAGACACACATATACAGATCGATGTAGTGAGGGGGGTTTGGTTTTGTGTATAAAAACACAATCAACGAGAGAGAGGCAGAAAGCAGTTGGCAACAAGTCAAGATAGTCGATGTCAAATTAATTGTAGAAGTGGAGAAGTACAGGGAGTTCTATGACCCCATGATGAAAAAGAAATCTCTAAAAAAACCACAGCTGAGCAGAAGTGCTATTCCGATGTATGAAAGACTTAGTGGACTTAATTCCAGCTGGAAACAAACTGCAACTGTTCATCTCTTCTCCTTCATTTTCATGATCAGTTTTCAAGCTGCAGGTACTTCTATGAATTAAAAGCGACATCATCTACCCAACTCCCTAACTGGTCGAAGTTCAACCTGATTTAATTTTCAACGAGTGTTAACATTGGTCTCTCGTTTAGTACGTAGAGCCCAAAAACAGTCATTAAGATGTGCGTAGCCATGCTTAACCTCACCATTTTCGAACGCAGAAACCTGAAAAGTGCGTTCACATAGACTTTTCATTGGAAGTGGCCACTTGAACGCACGTTGCTAAAGGCGGTGTGAACGTAGCTTTACGCTTCATTAAAGATAGAAGACAAAGTTTTTCATCAAGGGATGAATTTAGTAAATGATCCCCAATTTCACACAATGCGTTACATCATGTTGTGAATTGATCTATTTTTGAAAATGTTCCTATATTTTCTAAAATATTAAATGTTATTCAAAACGGACTTGGTGTTAACGGACCTTATCAAATCTGGTGGGTCTCTTACTTAACTAATTTTCAAAATAAAGTCCTGCGTGACACTGGAATTACAAAGAAAAGACAAAGACAGGAAAAATAGATGAACAATAATAAATGTTTATTGTCTTTAAATAATTTAAAATCAGGAAGCATCATTTACCCGCTGTTCTACTCTTGATATCATAAGGCCATGTAAAATAAAAAAAAACAAAAAACTGCAGATCTTTTTATTCAATCCAGCCAGAAACCCTAAACATCTGTTCTGACAGATCATCAAGCTGTAATGCATGATGACGGTGAGGACTGGTCCATTTTTGATCCTTTACGGTCTTTGCTGTAAGTGCAATAGAGACACGAGGTGGAAGGGGGATGACTGCTTTACGAGAAGAGTAAAGCAATAAAGGCTGGATGGCAAAGTTTCCTGTAATATCTAAAATGTTGAAAGATTTGGCTGCAACCAAGTTTTCCCTTTTCTTGTTTTCATTTTTAGCTTTAAGACCCCCTTATGGTTGTGTCATATATTTATACATTGTCATGTTAAAATTTTTATGTTGAAGTCAGATTTTTTTGTAGAATTTCAAAGTAAAATCCTTTACTGATGATGTTTCTTGCAGTGAATCTTCTTGGCAGAATTACCGCTCTCAAACATATGCAACACACCGGTAGCTTTTTACCATCATATATGACATACCGGTGGCTTCATAGCATTGATATATGGTAACAGGAGATGCTTTAATATGAAGCTGTCAGGAATTGTAACTCTTAAGATTCGTCTCATTATGACTTCAGCTCAAATCAGGACAGGAAACAGTGAAATTATCATTTTAAGTGCCATCTCTACATACACACAGCCCGTAGTCACCACTGCACAACCGCCATCTTTGCCCTCTTTACTCCTCAATGTCTTTCTCTCGCCTTGACACATACCTCTCATTAATTCAGACCTGTCATCCTGACACGCACACATAGACACACTCAAAAGGTGACAGCTCTGGGCTGACTGACGGCAGCTCTGTCTGTCTGCTACCGGAGGAAGATCTCCTGCTGCCAACAGTTTTGTAAAGTAAACCTTGACTGTCACAGCGAGAGGAGGAAGGGTCATCTATTCATACGTCTGCCTCCTCAAACTGTAAATAGCTTCCAGTGATGTCTTGCCTCATCCATTATTAACTGCTTTTGAATTAATGACAGTCTTTTATTTTGCACACTTGTTATTGTTCGGCACTGACTTATTCATCCAGCAGAAATTACACCTTATGCTGTGCTTATAGTGAACTGAAAATAGATAGATTTTTGTAAAGTATGGCAGCCTGAAAGATGTTTTTTTAACGTAACCAAATTCATTCTTTAAAGGCCTTTTAGGAAAATAAATAAATAAATAAAGAGAGTGGCGTGCTGCACTGGATTTACTGATGTCATGTCAAAATGTAGATTGAGTGGCAAGAAATTTATATATATATATATATATATATATATATATATATATATATATATATATATATATATATATATATATATTTGTGCCAAACATCAATAGCTGGGCTTGTTTCATTCATTCATTTTTTTTTATTCAAGGGCATGAATACATTTCCCCCCTCAAGGAGAACACAAGTAGAATAGAGAGGAAGGAATTCCTGTGGCCCATCAGAGATCTAACTGTGCTTGGGTTCTGCCCACCAGGTGGAAAAAAGACACCTGAGACAATATCTGTGAAGGGATACAGCAAATAAAAGGATGGTGTGCAAGCACTGTCATAGATTCTGCAAATATCTGGTTTATCTTGCCACATCTTCAGGAAGTAAAGAGAAAAGCCTCATATCTATTACAGGGCTTTATGAGGACAACTGATGTCCCTTTGGTCTAAAATGTGGATTAGTACATTTCTATTAAAAAAATATAAATTTAATGGGAGTGTAAAAGCAAGAACATTAGAGAACCTCAAAACCATGTTTTTTTTTTTTTCTTACAAATCTCTGGTCTGGATTAAAGCGTCAGGGACTTGAACACCTCACCTCCTGTCCCCAAAGAATCAAGAAACCAACACAATCCTCTCAAAATAGCAACAACTTCAGACGTGTGCAGACAGTTTTTGATAGTCTGATAAGTTGAGAGAACACAAATCCTCTGATCAATTTTTACACGAAAAAGACCAGTAGAAAGCTTTGCTTTGCTACTTTTCTAAATCGCATTCCTAACCTGCGGTCAGTGAGACAACCCATCCACCCTACTTTCAGGCTCTGCTTTCCAAACACCCCTTGTGGCCAAATGATTGTCAATAATTTATTTCATGGAAATTCAGTGTTTAAATAGTGAATCCATGCAGGAAATACAGAATATTGGAAATCAACATTCAAAACCTTAAAGAAAGGCAGCAACAAAAACGGACCGGATGCATGTGGTTCACTTAAAGTGATCCACAGTTTGTTTCCCTTGATAATTAAGAACAGATTTTTACTCTGAATACAGCGAGGTGGACTTTGTTCCAGGACCAGGTACTGCTCTCAGATCCATCTTTTGGGGTAAAATGGTAAATGGTGTACAGTTATATAGTGCCCAAAGGCCCAAAGCGCTTTACTGTCACAGTCCCAAGCAGACTCAGACCAGACCAATGGACTTTTCCAGTAAAAAAGTAAAAAAGACAAATTACAGTAAATCAGCATAAAAAGAATAACAGAGCAGATACACAACAACACAAGTGGAGATGTCAATGGATAGACACAACAGTAAATTCATTATACATAGGAGCAACAACTGAGGATAAAGTAGAGAAAGAACACAAACAATAAATAGATATAATTAAAATAGATGAAGAGACTAAAAAAGCCTTGAAAATGTGTACAGAGGTGTGCTGGCAGTTTTGGGTTTCAGAATACGATTTAGATGTATCTCACACTGACATTAACAACGTTTTTAATAAAACTGTAAATATGAACAAAAACAGCTCAGAATCTCTTTAGTTGCTGTTTGATATTTGTCTTTTACTATTGTTTCTTTATTAATCATGTGAAACTCTTTTAACCACCTCTTTAAGATCCACCCATAAGAAATCCAAATCCTTTTAGGTTCTCTGGTAGAGGCACTGAGGGGATAACCGCTATAACTAAAGTTTATGAAACGTTGACGTTGAACACATATAAATGTTGAGTTAAACTTTACGGACCCGGGGGCGGCCGTGGTGCAGAGGTAGGGCGGTCAACCTGTGATCGGAAGATTGCAGGTCTAATTCCCGCCCTGCCCTCCCATGTGTCAAAGTGACCTTGGGCAGGACACTGAACCCCACTGCCCTTGCTGGTCCTATGTTGGCGCCACTGTTCAGCAGTGATGCTGCCATCAGTGTGTTGAATGTGTGTGTGAATGGGACTGACTGTAAAGTGCCTTGAGCCTCAGAGGAAGGTAGAAAAGCGCTTTAGAAGGATACGCCATTTATGCAAATTGAAATTTTGTTCAAAGTAAAACGAAGAATATTAATTAAAAACATAAAAAGCTGGTTGTCAAGGTTAAATGTAAATAAAGACCACAGACAAATATGTAAAAATGAGAAATGTATAGTAACATTATTTCTACCTAATTACAGGTAAGAGCGCACTTTTCTCGGTCAGTGAACAGACAATTTGGGCTAAAATTGGTTGCGGTTTAATTTAAAAGTGCACCTTGGTCAATGTTATTTTCTTTAGGGTTTGGAGGAGACTCAACTGTCTCATAAGAATGACCCCGTTTGAGAGACTTTCATTGAACTGAAACCGCAGCACTGTGGTAAGTTTATGTAAAAAAAGTTTGCTCCGTATTGACTTTTTGCCTCCTTTGACATTCTATCCTGACAGAAATTTTTCCAAGTTGCGTGTTCCTAGCCAAATATTGACATCACATTTTACAGATCAAAACACAAATACAAGAAAAAAAATCACCAAACAGAGCAAAAAGCTCTGGAGCATAAGGTACACATCAATTATTTTCAGCCATTTTTGAGCAGATTTGTTCCTTTCTGAACCCTTCTTTACTTTGTGACTATGTTCAAATTTCTCTACCAGGACTTGGGAGGAGCACGGGCATCCCCAAGGTGGGAAGAATAAAACTGTGATTGGAGTCAGAAATTCTGCCAAGAAAAGCTAATAGCTGGAGGGCTCAGAGACTCACAAGACAGGCAGAGAAGCAGACAGTGTTGGAGTAGTCCACCTTAAATGAGACAATCACAAAGATGTTGCTTAGTGAGTGTGAAACATCAACAACATTTGATGTTTCGACATCATTCTGAAAGAGAAATACATTTAATTGGCTATTTGGAGGTCTAAAAGAAAAGTTTGCCTTTGTTGTAAATGTGCAAATAAGAGTCACCAACATACATTATCATGAATAATGTACCCGTATCTTCTTCATAGCCATGGGTGGTAAGGATTAGATAAAGCACCATAAATAAGCTTCAAAGGGGGCTGTATGCCGTTTTGTTACACCTCACCATCCAGGCTTTAATCACAAACTTAGCCTTAGCTGGTGGGGCCCTTTTGTAGCGCTTGTGCTGGTGTTGCTGTTAATGCAGGGTGGCCCCTGCATTTACCCAATTAACACGGAGCTCATACTGGGAGTCAAATGAAAACCACTGTAGGGGAGTCGCAGAGAACAAAGCCTGACTTCCTACAGCGAGCAGCCGACGCATCAGCCAGTAAAAAAGGAAAAGGTTCCTGGACGGCGTGTGGTGTTCAGGTTACGGGCTTCATCAATGCCTCAAAAACAAGTAAAACGCACACCTTAATATTTTAATCTTTCATCCTCCTGCAAGCACATCCTCTGACAAAATGTGATCACATCATCTGCGAAGAAATTATATTTTATATCCATTCTGGATAGTAGTGACGGATAAAACCACACTTTTAAGACTTGAGACAAATACCAATTACAGATATGATTACTGGTATTTTTTTATTGGTGTTTTTTTTTCTCAAGCATATTCATTATCCTAAAAACAAATCCCAGGTAACCCCTTCAATGTGCTACATTAACAATACAAAACCGTTCTTTCTAAAACCACCTTCTCATGCCATGATGTGTTGTTGCCAAGTATAACACGCACAACTAACGGCCCCTTTGGTCACGCGACTGATGGAGCAGTTCAAAATGCTGGGCTGGGGGGTATTTCGGCCCAAAACACTGGAGTCATTCAACCATATCTAGAAATGACACATGGACTTTCATTTTCTATTTTATTTATTAATAATCCATACTTTAATAGAGTAGTAGATGCCAAAATTGATGATGTGCAAGTATCTATATTTTGATACTTTGGTATCGATACTCCCATTACTATTGAATGGGTCTTAAATAGAATATCAATGGAGAAGTTCAGAAGAAATAGACAGAACTGCAAGTGGACATCTGAATAGTCTGATTGTCTACTTTACTGGAACCTCTTTTCCTGAATTTACTGACTCCTTTTCAGTGCATTGATGACTGTTCATTATTTAAAGCAGCGACATTTAAGCAACTGTCACTTCTATAATAATGTCAATTTTAGGAATACTTGTAACATGAATGACAGACAGTACAGAAAGGAAGAACAGATAGCACAGGGTTGAGTGGAGGGGACATTTTTTTTGCCGGGTAGGTAGTAGATGGTGAGTTGGGGGTTGTTGCTCTTTTCCTTTTGGCTTTTCCCTTCAGGGGTGACCACAGCCAATCGGCTTCTATCTAACCCTGTCTTCTGCAACCTCTACTATAACACCAGCTACCTTCGTGTCTTTGTTCACTGCATCCATAAACCTCCTCTTTGGTCTTCCTCTAGACCTCTTGCCTGGCAGCTCCAGACTCAGCATTCTTCTACCAATATATTCACTGTCTCTCCTCTGGACATGATCTAACCATTCTAGTTTGACCTCTCTGACTTTATCTCCAAAACCTCTAACATGTGCTGTCCCTCTGATATACTCATTCCTGATCCTATTTCCTACTCTTTCCCATAATTTCTTTGTATGGCTCATCAACTTTCAAATCAAATCAAAGCAAACTTTATTTAAAAAAGCGATCATCTTTATTTCTCTGTAGTTGCCATAACTCTGCACATGTGAGTTAGGGGTTGATATTCTGTATAAATGCACACAAAAATGCACACACAAATACTTGCTTACTCTTCACTGGATACTAAGATACATTTTTCACAACTGTGAAACTTTTTACCCCGCCTTCATCCAACATTAGCTGGGATAGGAATAGAAATATGATAGAAAGGGGGGAAAGACCTGAGTCTGGACTGGAGAGCATCCCTACCTGGACCAGCTGCACTTTTCAGTTTTCAAACTAAACCAATTTCAATGTCAATGCAGTCCTACAATACAACTGTGCATGATACTTAAGTAGGATATCTTTCATTATCTAGTTTGAAATGTTTTATAACAGAACCACAAAAAGTTTACTGTTTTTGCTAGACTTACATGTTATGAAAGCCATTTGGTCTTTGTGGAGTATCAACTATTAGCTTACATTACTTTATGACCTTTATCCTCTGATGAAATTGTCTTTATTTGCAGGTTGTGAACCGTTAAAAGTTACAGTGTAAGAAGACATTTTATAGAACAACTTTTCTATTGCTTAAATATCAGTTTGGAGAGCCAGTGTATTAATGCTTATTTTGCCTGAGGCACAAATAACCCAACAGCATTTGTGTTTCACACCTGATGCCTTCTGTGTACAGAAACAGTTGCATTGAAAAAGGGATAGCCTGTTAGCAAAAGCATCTGCTGCAGCTTAAATGCTTCAAACTGGGTCTTTGAATCTTTAAGCCTAAATGTTCCATAAGAAAATAGCTGCAACTAATTTTAAGCAAAGCTGCAGGATAGTCATGCATTGATAGTTCTTTGAATTCTTCTGGACATCTGATCAGGAACCAGTCGTCTGCAGCAGCCATTGACTTGTGCCATGTGAACAGCTGCACATCTGTTATCAGCTCTATCACCTTGCTGTTGTAAAATGGTATTGAAAAGCACCAGTGGAGTCATTCACACAGACAGCGATCCCCGGATCAATGGAGTGCATTGATACACGTTTATTCTCCCTTATCTCTGTCTTGTACTACTGTGTTGCAAAACATTGATACAATGCAATGTAGTAACTACCTAATTATGTCTTGTGTATATGTTTTAACTGTGATGCCTACAATAACTTCCTTTATTCTGTAAAGCAAAAGTATAGAATCATGTCATTTTGAAGCATCTTTCTTCTCATAACTGCAGAGATGAATGATGAGCAATTGAAAGTTGCATTAGCTGCCAATGATCACCTGAGAGGAGTCAACCGAGCTTGTCGGATAAGCAGCAATCCCTCCCCTCACGCCCAGAATCAGTCGCCCGGCAGACCCGAAGCAAATTGGATGATAAGTCTAAAACCCAGCAGCAACAAATCTGGAGTCACAGTGATAAACTCAAATTCATCAGAAAGAATAAAGAATGAAAGACGCAGTCTTTTCAGAGAGAACTGAAGTAGAGAGACATGAGAGAGTTGGTTTAGAAATATTCAAGCAAGAGTCTGCGGTGTCTTGCTGGTGGCTGCAGGCTAGTTTCACTGAGGCATCCATGGCTTCAATACTGATAAGTACTACCAAAGATTCTCTGAGCTGATGTGCGTACAAAAGAAAATTGCTTGAAGGTTAAGATAAGCTGGGATGGCTGTGGAGGAGAAAGTCAGACGAGGTGATGGACAGACGGATGGCGACACACAAAACGGAGAGTGAAGAGCGTAGGGAATTTCATATAACATTGATTCCCGTGAACCCACATCCACCGGCTGACCTCGTCTGACTCGGATGATCCGTGTTGCTGTGGAAACTGGCAAAACAAGAATGACACACCTCTGCTCCTTCCAACCCCCTTCCACTGTCTTTGAGTGATCAAAATGAATGTGGCCCTGGGATCAACACACTACCATATTGGCAAAAAATCGATACTTTCTTCCCTCTGTCTCACATCGGACCAGTAAACTGTAACATATCAATCCATACGAGCACACGCTCCCCTCTAATCCTCCCTGTTTGTGTAAGCGTGCACGTGTGAGGCAGGGAGAAAGAAACGCTGCACTGAACAAAAGCTGCCCAGAGTGTTTGAACTGCTCCATTAAAACAATCTTTGTTTTCGATACAGACGAGGAGAAGAGGAGAGAGCTGACTGAACACAGGCTGGATGTCAGTCGAAGATGGAGGGCTTGTTGTTGTTTGGTTTTGCCTTTCTTTAAATCCTGCTTCTCATTACTGTGCTGAGCTTCAAGCGGTTCGGGGGGAAAAGTCGAGCCAGAGCAACTGTGCCTGAGCCCAAGGGCCCCCAGGAGCCATGGGGGGTCCCTACTTTGATGGAGGCCTGAGCATCATTAGAATGGATAGCATGATGGGGTCAGAAACACACTGTTACCAGAATTCTACAGCTGCAGACTCCCAGCAGCCCTCCCACAGACAAGCTCCTGTGCCAATTGGTGCTTCCAAGTAGCTCACGCATCATGACTCAGACAGACAGACCAAAAGTCCCACTCCGAACATGTTTTGATTTATTTTAGAAGTGTTCCTAGTGGTCTTTTAATTATGAGTGTGCCATTCTGAGACAAAATAACAATTAAAAAAAAACTTTTGTCGTTTCCCAAAACATAATTTTTGCAGAGCGACAAGGGTTCATTAGAAATTCACCTCTGAGGTGCGGGTGGTTGGCGCTGAGTAAGCCCACCCCTCTTCCTATCATCCTCCGGCTTAGATGCTCTCCCGCTGGCTCACAGCCCCCTACACCCTCAACCCAACATCACAGCTGCGACAAAATGCCAGACGCCAGCTTGGACGAGAAAAACAAAGACGTACGTGGATCTATTCCCCTCCAAGTGGATGTATCAGAATGGAGCAGGGCAATGATTTATGGCTTGCAGTAGTAGCTTGTGCATCACAGCTGCAATTGTTTTCAAACACAATTTTTTGTATCAGTTCCTGATTCCTAACAAATCAAGAAATATTCAGAAATGCAATTTTAAGCTTAGCTTTCTTTATGATGGTCATCCATCATTAAAAAAATGCAACAAGAACATACTAAAAACACGATTTTCACTGGAGTGGTTCTTTAAAGAAAAGAAAGAGACTTTTTCCACGGCTTTAATTATGTAACTTCAAGCAGTTCTTTCTTAAAGTTCACTGTTCATGAAAAAGATGATAAAAGCCATAGCACTTCCTTTATGGGCATAATAAAAAATTATATTGTTACACTTAATTTTTTTAATAAAGTGACTGAGATCATTTAAGGAGACTGGCATATGTTAATAAGACAGAACAGAGCAGAGCTCTCCAACACAACCGGAAAGAAGCAGGAGCATTTTAAAACATCCCCGGTAGCTAAAGGTCAACCATATTTTCATAATAGCAGCCCTATAGCTAGCTCTAAATCTGTCCCCTGAAATGTGGACGCCATCCAAAAAAAAGCTGCAAGATATATAGTGCAGTACCTGAATGCAGCATTGTGAAGATGTGCTCTTTATTGGTGGGCAGGGTAAAGGGATGGGACTTGTAATGGGCTTTATGTTTGATAGGCTAGTTCACGAGGAGGAGTGGAAGCATTTCTTTCTTTCTTGGATCCATACAGCGCAGATACTTGAGCGGTTTTATGCTTCTAATATTTCGAATTAATCGGAACTAGACAGGAGCTACTGCACTTCCATGTCATATTTTTTGGCAAAAGTTCTCATGTGACATCAGTAAGTATCAGTCAGTCATAAAGGCTCATAAAACTGTTCAAAGTGGCTGAGATATGTCAGTCATGAAGCCATTTTTAATTAACAGCTGTTATCATTAGCAACTCTAAAGTACTGGCTTCCGGACTTCCTATATTGTTACTAAAAAAGAGTAATTGACCCTCTTTGATGATTGTTGGCCTCGGAGATTTAGTTACCTGTCAGATTTGATGACTTCTTTAATACTCAAGTTTGCACCAACTGGGCTGAAACGTAAAAACTCATACATCACTGACTGCAATATATATGCCCATCAATTATGTGATCACTCAGATAGAGATCTGCTTGAACAGACCCGCCGGCCTCTTTACTGGGTACGTCTATGTAATAGCTTCATGCAAATAGCAAAACATCTGATCTACAAACCAAGACTTTCTGAAGTTCAAGCTGCTTACTGACGTCTGGCTCCAATATATCGACGTCTGTATAAAAAAAAGGTGCCTAAATTTACTTCCTTCCGTTAGTCATTTTCTGTGGGTGATATCACCCTCACTTTATCCAGTTCTCCTATTCAGTCAATGCTCTGGATTTTACAGTGATCTGTCTGTCAAAAGACTATGCCCCCCCAGTGGTGCACCATTTCAAGGCCAATTATTTTTTAACATAAAGGGGGTGTTCATGAGTTTCAAAACATTTTATTTATTTTTTTATGATGTAAAGTTTGACCAATTTCAATAAGCCTTTCTTGGGTCACAAACCCCTAGTTGTTTCATGGTTTTGTTTTTTTGTTTTTGAAAGTGCTTTCAATTCTGAAGTCAGAGGGTCGCCACATTTCTTATTGTGGTCAACGTAGTAATGATAATGACTAACTCTGATGCACACATATCATGGTTCTATCACACAATGATGGAGCTACCGCCTGATCAAATGCAAACTCCTGTCATCAAAACAGTTGCAGAATCTGTGAAAACAATATTGAAACTGCAAAATGTTACAATTTCTTTTTCTTTTTTTTTTTTATTGAAAAGGAATAGTGAACATTCAAATTTATGTTAAATGTCTGATATCCTCCATGATCTCTTGCATTTGGATTTTTTTGCTGTAGATTGCAGGCTGCAGTGAAAGGGGCTCTCTTCTTCCACTTAAAAAAGTTCTAATTGTTACAAGCCTGCAAAGCAAATAAATAAATAAACAAATAAATATTCCAACCTACATATAAACTTTTTTGTAACAATAAGATGTCTTTGGCTACATATTTACCTCATTCCACCTTCATTACGTCAAGCTAAAATCCTTTAACTGTAGATACAAGTTAAGTACTCCTGTACTCTTCTTTGTTTTAATGCACTTCTAAATTATTTTCAATTTCGGGGAGTTTTTTTTTTTTATTTCTTTTGCTTTTAGTTTAGCATTTTAATACCTCTTCAGGGATTTAAAATGAAAAACTGTTCTGGTGCATTTACAAAAATATTTCTGCCAGACAAACAAAGATAAATTAAATGAAAAATTTGTAACTAGTAAACAGAAAAATGGAGGCTTCAATGGACAAAGGGTTCCTCAAACTGGATCTGTTTTCCATTGGCTTTAAACTTCAAATTTAGCTGGACATGAAGAAAACGCCCTCGATCCATCACACGGCCTCAAAACAGAATCTTTTGGAAAACAAAAGTAGTTTTTTTGTGTTTTTGGTCTTTAAACAATGTATGTAGGTTTTTTTTTTTTTCTAAATCACCAAAATCAATGAAAACAGAAAAAGAAAAGTATTTTAAGAAACTAAAAAGAGCCCTGTTTAAAGAAAAATGTTTTTATTTTTATGTCTGGCAATAAAAAAAATCAAATCAAGAAAGTAAAAAAAAGTCTTAGTTTAAAAAAAATGTCTTAGTGACTAGAATTTTTTTCTCAAAATAAGAATTCTTTGTAAGGTAGGGTAAGAATTTTGACTTATTTCCAGGGGGGGTGATTTTGCAGTGAAGTAAATAATCTCATTAAGCTCAAAATGTTACAGTTTTGTAATTTAGAGTAAAAGCACACATGATGATCTTCCTTCACTTCCCATCAAAAGCTTATGGTGGCTGGTTGGATGCTGAGTTGAATTTTCCTCTCCTGCGTTGGATGCTGGTGTCCTGGCTTCACAGATCTCTGAAGGGTTGTGTGTTAGGAGGAGGGGATGGAGAGGGGTGTCTCTGATGAGACCCTGTATCTGACACAATGCTGCTCTGTTAAGGTCAAGCCCTACAGAATGTCAGAGATGATGACACGCACTGAAAGGTTTCATCTAATCCTTCCATTTCTGCTCTTCCCCGCCGTCCCTCCGATCCGTCGGCCCCACCTCCATCTCCGGCCGCTTCGTTCACGAGACGAGACAGACATATACCGGCCTTCACCTACGCTCTGCATCAAGCCTGTCTGTGGGTATGTTCAAGCGTGTTTGTGTGTCTAAACAGCATCAAGCCCAGCTTTCCCACCAGTGAGGCAAAAGAAGATATGCCTGAGGCCAGTCTTTGTGTCTGCGCAGTGGGTCTGGTTTTCACGACCCACTGTCCACTACCATCAGTCCTCACCAGAAACCCGTTTACTTTACTTGTCGATGTGTTGGGATGACAACAAAACATGACTAAATATGATCTACAAATGTCTTAATGCTCTACACCAGTGGTCCTTGAGTTTTTTCCAAGTCACGGACTTGTTTAATGTCAGACAATATTTTCACAGGCCGGCCTGTACGAAGGTCAAAGGGTGTCTGATTTAAAAAATAAAAAATAAACACCAGTTTACCCTAAGTTTATCTTTATCCTCTGTAAAATATCTGCAGCTGCTTTAAACTTCATTTTTACACTTGTTTCAAGTTCAGCCTTCAGGTGGATAAAAACAAAAAAAAAAAAGGTCACTAAAAACTGTATGTTCTAAAAATTATAATAAAAATAAATTCACCGAACTTTATTAGCAGCATCCTCTTAACATTAGATAGACGATTGCTGATTATTTGGCAATAATATTAATATTATGCTGTGTAGGAACAACTGTCACAATGAATCCATTTTTGCGGCAAAGACTCCAGGATTTTGTCTGTTAAATTCAGATTTCTTTTATTTTGAAGTCAAATGCTCTTTTCTGCTAAAAGAAACTTTCCAATCATGTTTGTTTTTTGTCAACTTTGCTCGCTTGGGGTTTTTAATTTAGCCGCTTTCAAGCCACATACACAGCTGACATGTGATGCACGTTCAAGAATGCACTAAACAAGCCCTCTTGTTTCTACCAATACTAGTGCATGTGCTCACAGTCGGAAGAGGCTTGGTGTGAAATATTGAAGCAAATCTGCATGTGACCGAGCAACTTGGCATTAGCCAAGAATGTGCCGGATATGGTGGAGGGAATCCAACAGTTTTCCAAGATAAAACTTCTTTTAGAACCAGATTAAAAATTTAAAAAAAATGTTTGGGGTTTTTTTTTTAGCGGCCCAATAACAACTCCAACTACCAGTACATGTCCGTGGCAGACCAATGGGGGGCCCATTGTGAGACACATGTTCCATTCTCCATGTTGTGCGGTCTTTATCTGATGCCTTCAGTGACCTCCATTTAAGAAAAAACTGGAAATCGTCCACAAAATGTCCAGATTGTCCCACAGATCCTGAACAACCGTTTTTGCACGAAAGCATGAAAAACTTCAATTATCCTCACATCCGATGCCGTCAGATCTTTTTCAAGCAACAACCTTTAATTCCTCTTTACTCACCTTTGCAAAGAAGCACTCTCTGCTCTCTGCTTGCATGTAATTCTGTTATTTCTAAACAGCATCAGGATGAATTCAATTAAGCTGCCATGAAAAAGAATATTATTTACACCTTATGAGATTACCTGGACTTAATTTCCTGGGGTTTTAAATAATTGACAAACAGCATGTGCGTACTTTACTAAGCCTTGTATTATGCGCACAGTTGAACATGTCATCAGTTGATCTTAATGCTTTCAACTTCTGAATTCTCGCTCATTTTTCCATCTTTGCTTCGCTCGGCTGCACCATAGTTAACACTTATTAAATTAGCAGTCATCCAGCGATCAAACAACAGCCCATTTCCATGGAGCCGGCGGAGTGACGGCAGAGGTCTCTGCAGCATCTGGTGAGTTTGGGACGCGTGAGCACAGCTAATTATGATATTACAGTTCCATATTTTTCTCCCTGCAATTTGACACTTTTGGTTTGTTTTAGGAGCAAAAGGGAAAGAAAACGAATCGTCTTGCCTGCTTTCCCCTGCATCGTCTCAAACTGCCATTTATCCTCTCACCTCTGTGGATTGGTTCTAAGAAAACAGCAGAGATGGAGAGAGCTGCAGGAAGATAGGAATGAAGGATGATATAAAGAAAAAGCAGCACTTGATGGTAACTGGTTGAGATTAGCGCCTTAGGGGTACAGCAGTGGCTGTGATTTTGATACTGCGCCCCCAGCTAAATGCTGAAGGCCGCCTTGCCTAGAGGAGTCTGCCTTCACCCACAGGCAGTTAGAGATTGTTTTATTACTAGCATTTCTTCTTTTTCCTCCTCCTCCTCCTCCGCTCCACAGACACCTGTCATCTCCAATGTCAAAACTCTGCACAGAGAGGGAAAGACAACGCAAAGAATAAACAAAAGAAACATGTTTTTTTTTTTTAAAGGTGCACTCTGCATACAAATGTATGACGGTGAGGCTTCAGCTGTAGCAGACAGTGTGCTGTTAAAAGATGTCATGATTTTCACATGTCCAGATATTAACTTCCCACTCTGATCATCTTTTGATCTATTGTAAAAGCGTTCCCATGTGGTCTTTTAAAGATCATTGTGCCGTTTTTAGCTAAAATAAAAGAACCTGCATTGTTTTCTGGGACATATTTCTGCAGAGCAGCAGAAGTTCAATCAAAATTCACCTCTTGAGCTGCGTTCACACCATACGCATTAGGGTAGCAGATGCGTCGAGTTTCAAAATGATGTCTTTGCACAGATGCGATCTGAGGCTCTGTGGCGCGATTTGAGCCTCGTGACATGATTTGGGCAGCGTGGCGCAGCCAGAATTTAAATATCTGAACTTTGGCTCTCCTGAACGTCCTTCTATCAACTCATTTTCTTATATCAGTTTCGGAGCCACAGGATTGCCGGGGCCTGGATTTGTACTTGTGGTTTGTTGATACGATGTGGCCACCTCGACAATGCTCAGATATTTGAATTCTGACCTCGCCCCGTCTCATCCAAATTGCGCCACAACGCTCAAATTGTGCTGCTGCCGAACCGATGCACAGCACCCGATGCTGAAATCACGCCGCAGGACCTCAGATCGTGCCGTTTCATTGACATACCATTGAAGCTGGATGCCCCTGCCGCGTGAAACGCGCTCAGTGTGAACATAGCTTAAGTTGTTGGTGGGACCATTGGTGCGAATCAACCCCTCCCCCACTTTCCCTCCCCGTTGCTGAGAGCTTGTGGTCCCCCCAGCGTATTTTCTACCCACACAAGGACATGTTAAAGACAACAACAAAAAAATCTTTGGAATGGGTCTTTAAATCAGCCTTTAAGCCAATCATTACACTGTTTCTCCAGAGAAAATTCAAAAAGAATCACGTTCAGGCATACAATTATTAAAAGACATTAAAATATGAAACCAAACAAAAGCAAAACACTAAAAAGTATTTTTATGGTAATATTTGTCTTTCTTTGACAAAAATTGTAAATGCAGTTTGATCTCGTGCTGCTTTAGGAGAAATGTTTCACGCTGAAATCCAGTGGGAATGACCTCCCGCCCCCCACCCTGAGTGGCCCCTGCTGCCAGGACAGTCAGATGCAGTGATGGCGCTCTGAAGTGGCCCTCCTCGTCCGATGATGTGAAACTGGCAGCCGGGTTGTTCCAGCCAGTGGGGGGCAGAGGACACAGCAGAGAGTAATGGCTGCTACAAGACATCAGCCCCACGCTAAAAACAAACGGCCCTGTTTTCCTACATTTTAATTCCGTTCTGTTTGTTTGTTTGTTTGTTTGTCGACCTTGCCGTGTCAGCCGACCTTCCTCCATCCAGGGCCTTGAAGAGGACAGGAGGAAAAAAAACAACAAGCAGGACGCTGGCATTTCTGTTGAGAGAAGGAGCAAACAAAACACAGAAAATCCCCCCCCGTACTCTCTTCAGACAATTCGCCCAATAGTCTGTGTCTACGCTTACGGCCACCATTGCCAAGGAAGTGTCATGCTGTCGTGACAACTTCAGCAACTGCGGCGCGACGGGTGACCCTCAGCCGGCAGAAGGGGGGAGCCGAACCCTCCACCCAGCCAGGATCCTGACAGATGTCATATACCTCCTCCGTGGGCAGCGTCTGTTTTCTGTTCACCTTTCTCCATCCTGCAGTGTTAGGGCTCCTGTCTCTGCCTCGTCAGAGCGCACGGACGCACGAGCGTAAACTCCACAAGGATGGACTTCTGAACTGCAGCATGGACTTTTCCATTTCACCCCCCGTCATTCAGCGAGCTGTCTAAGAAGATATTTCATGTTAATAACCAAAGTTTTTTTTTCTTTTTCTTTTTTACGCAGAGAACAGTTAGTATTTTGGTCTTAGCACACCCCACTCAAAACCTGTTAGCCCAGATTTTCCCCATCATCCTTCAGACCAAAGTCTGACTGAAGCACCTCAACGAAATGAGATTCTGCCTCGTTACATTGTCTCATGCTGTTATATCAAAAGTGTCACCAGCCCACTCTGTGAATAACAAGTCTAACAAACCAAAAAGCCTTATGATATTAGATTTCCATAAACCCTTTGCTGGCTGCCTCCTCGCGTGGATTGTGTATCATCCACTCAAAATGCTCTCCTAGATGGAAATGTGCCGACTAAATCTGATCATGGCACAAGATAATGTTCACTTCTCACTCCTGAAATGCAGACTTTAGTGGCAAACGGAGGGGATCCTGTGACTGAGCCATCAATCACAGTGACGTTTTGCTCCAGTGATGGATATTCTAATTTCCCTTTTATATACAGGTGCACAGGACGGACAGATGACGATTAATGGATGGTTTCCACTAAACAAAGGAAAATCGACGAGGCCTGCAGCGACGCTCTGGAGGGCAGGGAGCTACATTTTCCTGTGTTTTCAACATGATACCTCGCAAGTGGGACAAGACGTCATAGTAAACATGTGAAGACAAAGTGGAGCTTACCTGCTGACGGTGACTAGAGGTGTTGGTAACACAACAATTGTCTCTTTCTCCGCAGGGACCCACAACAGGCTCTGCAGTCAGCTCTCTGACATGTGCCGACACCCTCACCTCTGCATTTTCACACAACCTGTTTGTCACTTTCTGCCACTTCCATAATTACCCCTTTGCTTTCATGGCTTTAAACTGTATTTTACTTCATTAAAAACTTCACTGCTAAGTCCTCCAATGTAGCGGTTAGGTTGGTCAAGCATGGGGTTGTACTGAACCTTTTTAAAAAAAGAATCCCCACAGTAAAGTTTTCTGAAGATGAATGCATAAAAATTTATTTTTATTAATTTATGAGCTTTTAAGCAAACTATTTGCACATTCCACTCTGAAGATGAAAAGTTTTGACTTTATGCAATCAATCAAGCTTTATAAAGACAAAAATCCAATGAAAGTTGAGTTTTTGGTGTTTTCATGATGGAGATCACATATTAAAAAAAATAATCTTAAAACTGCATTTCTAAGTATTTCTTTATTCAAATCATTGTGAATCAGGAGCAGACCGAAAAATGCTGTTGGGGAATAAAATTGTAGGTGTGACATAGATGCTACAATCAGCAGGCCATGAGATCCTGCCCAACTCCATTCTGAAACGTGCGCTCTCATGTCTTCGTTTTCCTCGTCTGAGCTGATGTTTGGCTCAAAACTGGCTGCTTGCATTTTTTTTTACACTGCTTGTGTCAGTTTGGGGTTGTAAGGGTCTATAAGCAAGGCTTTTAACAGATGGATGATGGGAAATGTGTGGGAGTTTACTCCATGCCAGGCAAATTTCTAATGAACTCTTGCAGCTCTGCATCAACTATGGATGCATTTAGACTGGACACATTTGGTCCGCTTAAAGTGAACCAGAGTTTGTTTTCCCTGATAATCCAGAGTCAGTCCGAATATGTGCAAGTGAACCCTGGTGCGGGACCAGGTACCTCTCTCAGACCCATCTTTCGAGGTGGTCTTGGTTTGTTCGCTCTGGGATTGGAATAACTGGACCAGTCAGTACTGCAGCTGCTAGCATCCTCTGAGTTAAAGCACACACGGCATGCCGTCTTGTCAGTAACCGTCTTGTAGCATTCATCCGTCGTATCAAAGTAACAAGTAAAACTTGTTGTTCCTGGCGTTCAAAACTGGTCATCGAAATATAAAGTTTTGATAAAATAACCATCCCGAAGAGGACTTTAAAGTGTGCACCTCCGACTTTCTCATGCTGTCAGTCATTCCTCGCCAATGACTGAAGAGATCTTTAGTCACAAATACTTGTTTTCAAGCTTTGGTTCAAAACAGTCTTTGGGTCTCAATCCGAAATAAATTAAGCAAACTCAGACCATAGCAAACGATTTTTTCCAGTCTGAATACACCCTATGTCCTTGTTTTTCCATTTTGTCTAAAACAGCATAATCGTCATTTAAAAACCATTGGTAATGCTTTTAAAATATTTCAAAAAATGATTAGAGTGAGACTTTAAAATAGAGAAGAAGGGTAGGAGATTTGCATGAAATGGTTATTTGATAATGTTACAAAAGCTATTGTTGCCATGAGTTTCTGTAGCGCTTTATGGTTTCACGTAAAAAGTGAAAAAGTTTGCATTCATTTCAGCTCTATATTTGATTTGATTCTACTCCTTTGCAGTGACTTTGCTTATTCCGAGGCTTTGGGTTGGATGCTGGATACTCCAGTGACTCCTCATCTTTTTTCTTTAAAGATGACATTGACCATGGATGTTCATAAACCACCCGCTACTTAAGACTTTTGGTAAGACTTAACATTCCAGTCTGAGATCTCTCTTCCATAACTGTCCTTCTGCCTCTAGCTCAGTTTATCTCTCGCTCTTCATCCCCCCTCCTTGTCCAAACCTGTCCTCTCCACCATCTGTCATGCGATGTTTATGGGCCCTTTCGCTTTTGTGTCCTGATGACCACTGCCACAGAGAGCTACCCATTACCGATGCGGCCTGATGAACGATGCTACCCGGACTCGTTGCTGACACCCCTGTGTCCTTGGCTGCGGCTTCACCAGCCGGCTCAGGCAGGTAAAGAATAGGGAGAGTGTATGTGTTTTTGGGGGTGGGGGGGGACCTCGGGGAAATCGACACAGGACCTGTCTGTCGTCCTGCAAACAGGATGCTCATTTTTTCCAAATCCTCCCATCACGATCTTTTCTCTCTTCTCTTGATCCGGCCAATGGAGAGACGGTGCCGGTCAGCATGGTAACAATGTTGTCATTAATCTGAAGGTGGACTTTTGGGGCCCATTTTCCCTTCACCTGAATCTATATCTTCTAGCAGAGAGAGACCTCTGTTCGTCCACAAAAAGCCTCTGAAGGATGTGGGAAACAATAAAAAAATGTACAAAGCTTTTTTTTCTACCCTGTCAGTGTAAATTCTTTATGTCGTGATGCGTTTGTTGGCATTTGCAATGACTACTGGGAATCGGTAGGAGGCTCTGGGCATTTTTTTCACCTACCTTGGCTGCAGAGACTGTTTTAACTGTATATACTGTTATAATAGCAGCAGGTTAAACTGAAGAATTATCAGGGAAAATGTGCCATAAGGAGCCAGCAATTAGGCGCCTGTGGAGATAAAACTCCCTCTAAATGGGGGATCGTCTTTAGCCACAGTTTGGACTTGAGAGGACAGGAAAAAGGAAGACACAAACACTGGAATATAATTTTCCTTTGTGGGTGAGAAAAGAAAGCAAAAATATTTGTGAAATGTTACACAAAGTGCTAAAACAGATTTAAGATCACATTTGTTACAAGTTTGTTCAGAATGTCCAATTCTCCAGGATTGTTTCCGTTTAGTTTCAGTTTTGTGTCACAGGCTGCCAACTCCTAACAAAATGTTCTCACAGAGCTTAATGGAGAACAGTTTGTGACAGGTCCAAAAGACTTACTTTGTCTTTTAAAAGATTTGTTTCCTACATTTTTAAATATATAAAAAATTCCTGCAACACTGGAGCGAGACTTGGCAGCTCGATGAGATAAGTACAATCTCCCTCCAAGTTTTTGAAATATTTTAAATAAAGGTTTGATGGAATTTGTTTTAAATGGCTTAAGCTCTAAGTACAATTCTAAATTCACAACTGTGCATTTCAAAAGTGGAATTTAAAATTGAGGATTTCTCTTGACTGATTAAATAAACTATTCATACATTTTTTTTAATTTGGAGATTTATCTCCAGTGTTGAAGAAAAATGAAGAAAAGCAGCTTTGCATAGAAATGCAACTTTTTACAGTAGTGAAACGTTTACTAAGTCCACATAAATCAGCTGATTCTGATAAAAAAAAAGATTTCTATATTGATCGCGTAAATGGTTGAGGAGTTACGGTATGTCATAAGGTGTGTTATTTAAGCGTCACAGGTGACATCTCCAGTGTGAAAGGGATGGAAAAACAAAATGATTAAGAGAAACTGAGAATTTCTGCAAACATTTCTGGAAAAAAATGTTTGAAAAAGGATCTGATAGAGTTTTGGTTTATCATGAAAAGTTACAAACCCTGCAAGATCCAATTGTAAGAAGGATTGTTTTATCATAGTATTCATGTGTCTGCAAACAGTTTCAGAGAATGAGTTTTTTTAAGGAATTTGAGCTGTAATGACTAGAAAATATATAATTTATACATAATTTATAATGCAACATTGTACAGCAGAATTGTGTCATGTTTGATGCTTAAATGACTGAGATTAACAAAAAAAGTTAAAAATCCTGCAGCCCAGAATGTTTCAAAACCATTTTACCATTTATTTTAGGTCTTAAGTGTTTTGATAATGAGAACTTTATTTTAGTTGTAGCGTTGCACCCAGATCACTATACTAATTTATTCCTTGAAAGTGCTTACAGCTCTTGATAAATTCTTACCCTTTTAACAAACGCAAATATGCTAAAACTTATTTCTGTTTGACACTTTGCCTGATTTGCCTTTCGGTCAAATCGTTTGCCATCAATGAATCCTCAGTACATTTTTAAAAGACACGTTTTTGAGAGTGGCTGCATTTAAATGTTATCAACACATTCTTAATAGACTTAAGATAGAATGAAACACACATGAGCTTACACTTTGATAAACATAAATGCGACATCTGCTTTTTATTTGATCAGAAACTTTCTGACAATCATGAAGAAAGACCAATAATTAAAATTTTTGGTTTGTCCTGGTTGAGCTTTCTGCAAGCCAAGACTTTATGTCTAAAATGCAATTTAAAAGAGTGTTAATAGATACAAGGTCATCAGAAGACACGGCAAAGTGGATCATCATCATAGTTGTGAAAGTCAACACCGTGTCTCCTGTTAATAAACAAGACACCACAAAATGTTTTTTTTTATTAGTCACATATGTATTTTATTCTGTATTTAATTTAACTCACATGTGCAAAAACCACAAAGCAAGACAACCATAAATTAACCCAGCAGCTTCTTCAAAAAAAGAAACAACAACAACTCTAAAATCTAGAAAAAATAACATAGAATTTGATTGCACATCTAAAATTCTGTTTGCCAACAGGGTGAGACGAAATTCAAAAATAAGAAATTGAGTTTCCATTTGGATTTCAGCTGCTTTTAAGGACTTTATTACATTTTCTCAGAATGACAAAATGATCATGTTTTTTTTTTTTATAACAATTTGTTAATTTTCTGTTTCATAACTTCATGCCTGGACCTTCATTTGAAGGATCTTGTGAAAACTCAGGCAGCGCAATTAAACTTTTTTAGCCTCAGACCTGAAAGAAAATGGTAATTTTATCAAATCAAATTAATTTATGCGTTTTGCCCTTGTTGATTCTTTTTTGTAGACTTGCTTTAAACAAAACCTATAAAATGCTATTTTCATAAAAAGAAAATATGAGTTTTGTTGCATCTCGTCACATCATCTTACAATCATATTTTTTTCTCTTTAGAAAAAAATCATAATCTTCAAAAATTCACAGCAAAAAAAGAGAGTCGATTCCAGTGAATTATATATAAGTAGTTTTGTCACACACAAAGGCACGCTGGAATAAATAGAAAAACTGTAGCTAATCTGTTTGGTTTGTAGTAGAATGCTTTTAGGTAATATTTGCCTCAAATTTAGCCAACAAATGAAAGAACAGAATGTAAGCGAAGGTAACATTTCTGTTAGAAAAATACATATTTTCAACCCCAAACCTGCAGATTCTGCTCAGTCTAAAGCCCAAAGTCTTCCAAAAAATAAAACCACCCTAACGCCAGACCTGTTTAAGCTCTGCAGGTCAGACTCCAGTCAAGTAGTGTGAAAGCAGAAGAAGGTATTCTTTGACAACACTGAACCATAATGTGAACAATCTGCTGGACAAAATAAAAACCTCATTTAATCAGCGATGCCCGCCCCCTCTCCTGCCTCCCCCCTCTACTTTCTGTCTCTCTGTGAATGTCTTTACTGGCCGCTGAGGCCGCTGATGAATTTTTAAGCAGATCACACTGATAATTGTATTTCATAACTGTCAGTTGTGCGAAGGCTGCCAGTGTGCCCAGGAGCTATTTGTGTCTCAGTGTGTCCTCTGCAAACCTTTCCTCCCACACCCCCACCACCACCACCACTTTGTCCAACCCTCACCAATCACCAGGGATGTGCTTACTGTCTCCAGCCCCGAATTACTCAATCAGGAGGACACGTTTACAGATGACACCTTTATTACAATTAATCAGGGGAACTTGATTAAGAAAGTTATTCCTCCCCTTCATTGAGACTTACACAAGTGGTGCTTCTGCAGATTCTAATTTATCTCCCACTGAGCTTTCGTGCCGCTGATTGACAGTAAAGCCAACAGATTGCCAACCGTCCTGACTCGCACGTGGATTTTCCGGGTGCCTTAGGAGGCAGGTGTGTGCAGAGAGGCCGTCCACATTTCAGGATATCTAGGAGCATGTGCACAGCTTCATACACACCTGCATCATTGTCTCATGCACAGCCTTTAATAAATAACTTTAATTGGCCACAGACAGGATTTTTTTTTCCACAAAGGGAGACTTAAATATTCCGTTTTCTTCTTTCTTCCACACAGAGACACACTTCTGAATGAAGCAATCTTTTTACCTTTACTCACAGTTCCTGGGTCTGTTGTGGCTAATTAGTTGAGTGGGGTTTTAGGTTTGGTAATTAGGCGGAGGTAGGAGTGATGGGGGCTGAGGGAGTTAGGGGGGGTTGAGAGGGTCTGACTGACTTGCAGAGAATGAAAGTGGACCGTCTGGATGTTGGCAGCGCCGTGCAGCAAGTCGGTGTCCCTTAGGCGCCTGGAGATAGAAAACCATGCCACACTGTGAGGCTGATGTCTTTGTTATGTGGAACTTATTATAGGGAAAAGGGGGAAATGCAAAAAGTAAAAGAAGATATGAGGTGTCAAAGCACAATAAAAAGAATGTACTGTGCAATTCCTTCCATTGATACTTTAAAAAGTTGTTATTCTAAGGTGTTAAAGACGCACTCCGATGAAAATTGACTTTTTTGTGTTTTTACAAGTTCTTGTGGCATTTTTCTGATGATGGATGACGTGTAAAAAACGGATCCTACATTTTTTATGAATATTTCTTCTATTCAAATGAATTAGGAGAAGACAAAGAAGTTCTGTTTAAAATAGATCGTATTTGTAACGTAGAAAACACGCTGAGCAGCTACAAGCTCCTGCTGATGCATCCACTTGTAATTAACTAGATCCATATTCATCTTTGGTTTTTTGTCCGAGCTAGCATCTAGCTCAAAAAAGAAAAATTAGCTACACTATTGCTCGCCATTTTTGTTAAAGGACTAATTTGAGGTTGGGTGTGTGAGGGCTGTGAAAACCTAGCTAACAAGAGATGATGGGAAGTGGGGCAGGCTTACCCCCACTCTCAACTCAGAGGCAAATTTCTAAAAATATGAATAGAGTGAGGTTTAAAGTGGTTTATTTAGCATAATATAAATGAAAGAATAAAAAAAGGCTAAATAAAAAAACATGGTTATAAAACTCTTATGAGTTAACTTCACAAAACATGCCCTTGCTTTGCTGTCAGAAGCTAGCTGTTAGCATTATGGGAAGCTAGTTTAATTAGCTAAACAAGCTGTTTTTGTTGTTTTCTCTTGAACCCAAAGAGTATAAAAGAATTAAGTTAAACGCTTTTTTTAGGATTCTTTCCATGTTTGTTTTCCACAAATTAACTTTAGATGATGTTATCCTCAACGATAAAACAGCTTTAGCTAAAATATGATTGTTTCTTATCATTTCTATCACACGACAGTCTGAGGGGACATTTCAGGATCCTGCTCCATCTTTAATGTCTTGTTTATGCTCTGCAGTTTCACGCTGAGATGCCAGTTAGCAGCCAAGGACTGCAACACAATCCAATTAAATAAAGAGTCTTGTCTCTTCAGGTTCCTGTGTTCTCTAATTGGGGCTGTGACTGCTCACTAATCAGGAGAGGTACAGGTAGGCCCCAGAGGACATGGAGACGGAGCCTCTGCTGTTAATTGAAGAGACGCTAAACGCGGCCTTCTCTTTGCAATCCAGCGTGGATGCGCCGGTGCTCAAGCATCACACAAACATCTGTGTGCTTCATCACTTTGTCACCTTCTGCCAGGCTGGTGTGTAAGAGCTTGCTTTAGCATTTTAACACCTTGGTTCTCGTACAGGTAATTGCTTTGTGATTCTCTGCGCTTCCACTCCTGCTTTGTGATTCTATTTTTTAGAAAAGACAGCAGAGTCATCTAGAAGCAACTTTTAATACAATTAAGAAATATTTTTTTGATTAAAAATCAGGAAAGATTTTTTTCACGTAGACAAAAAATCTTTTATTTGTTGACCAAGTAGGTATTATTATTATTCTAAAGTTATTTTTTATGGTTAATCCTTCTCATCCTTGGCTTTACTTTCAATTATGTAAAAAAATATTTTTCTATGTTTTTCTATTTAACGTAATGATAAATTAAGACGCTAAATGAAGTGGAGTCCAAGATTTGCAAATTAGAGACATGGCATGAAGGGTTTAAATACACACAAAATATTGGTCATAAAAATGTTAGTTTAATGGAAAAGACATGATTAAAATCGTTTTTTGTTTATTAATCAGATCTTAGAAATGCTTCTGTTTCAGTTTTTATAAGTGGAGCCAAAATGAAAGTGAACCAGAGTGTATATATATATACTTTAGCTGGAATTAAGAATGTTACAAAACAACTGTACTTTATGAAATAATTACCAGGACTGTTTAAGCTGTTTTGCCTGTTTTTTGTTATGTGGTGTTCATTAAATATAATGGTGAAATTAAAAGTCCTAATCTAAAGACATGTTTCTCATCATAACAGAGGGTTTTGGAGCCATTTTCACAACAGATTTGTAATTTGATGGACAGCAAGATAGTTCAAAAGTTGAAATTACCTTTTCAGTCATCTTTTATGGTAAATATTTCTCTTTAAAATACATTTTGCACATTAAGATAATTTAAGAATACTTCAAAACTCTGGATGACAAGAGAACTAACTAATGCATGCAGTAAGAAAAATACTCTGTATGAAAATGTTAAATGAAACCAGATAGTCAATAAAAAATTGAAATATGAAGGTTATAAAAACAAACTTACAACTGTTTTAGGAAAAGCCTAAACAGATTATTATGATATATAACTGAAAGAGCAGAAAGGGAAATATGAGAGCAACATGGAACACTCGAAACAAAGCAATTCATCTGAACTTAAAACAACTTAAGCTACAAGATTATTTTGTAGATAACAATCTTGTATTAAATAAAAGCAAAGTTGTTGCAAATCAATTCAATATCTTTTTTTAATATTTAGGTAAAAATAGTAAATTCCACACATAGTCCCAGCAACCATGAAAATAACGATATGGCCACAATTTTACAATCTGTTTTCTGAAGATGTTGATGAGAGTGAAATATTAACCATAGTGAAGAAGAGTAAAAATAAAACATCAACTAATAGGGATGGATTTGATATGAAAATCATCCCAAATATCCATTGACTGCAAATATTAGACCATTGACTTACCTTTTCAACTTATCAAAACAATCAGGTATTCTTTCCAGAGAAAATGAAAGTAGCAAAATGTTTTCCTTTCTTTAAAAACTGTGAGAAACATTTACTTAATAATTATTGACCTATCTTGTTACTTTCTCAATTTTCTAAAATCCTAGAAAAATGGTTTGCATTCAAAACTAAAATGTTTTGTGTTTTTTTTTTATTTTTTATTTTTTAGAAACGGACTAATTTGTGGAAAACAATATGGGTTTGGGTCACAAAGATCTGCAGCGCTGGCTCTAATTGAATTAACTGAAAAGATTACAGCAGAAATAGATAATGAACAATATACGGTTGGAGTGTTCATGGATCTACAAAAAGCATTTGATAGAATTGATCATGATCTGCTGGTATCTAAGTTACCTACAGTATGTATGGCATTAGGGGACGATCATTCCAGTGGCTTTAAAGTTATTTAACTAATCGACAGCAGTTGGTGCAAGTAAATGGAAAAGAATTCAAACTACCAAAAGGTAACTACCAGAGTTCCACGAGGATCTCTTTTAGGTTCCTTACTTTTTATTCTGTTCTTAAACAGTTTTTGCAAAGTCTCCAAAATAATTCAGTTTGTGTTGTTTGCAGACGATACATCAATATTCTACTCCGGAACAAATTTACCCGAACAAATGAAAAGAAGAAATGGCTAAGATGAAAAACTGGTTTTCTGACAATAAGTTATTTCTGAATTGGGAAAAAACAAAGTTCATGATTTTTAGTAATCATCAAACAGATGAAAATGTAACATAAATTGATCAAATCAGTATTTGCAAAGTGGATGAAAAGGTAAAATGGAAATCTTACATTAATTTCTTAAAAAAAAGATTAGTAAAAATATTAGTATGTTTTACAGAGGAAAAAGATTTGTTTAACAGTGAATCCTTATGTGTGTTATGTTTTTCCTTTATTTTACCGTATATTAGTTACTGCCTTGAAGTTTGGAGAGAAGCATATCCTGTCCACACAAAACCTTTGTTCCACTTACAGAAAAAAGCAATCAACAAAAAAAGGCAGCAGAGTAGAAGGTTGTTAATGTTGTAAAGTAAGCTTCAAACTGTTAACATTTACATCTCAAATGCATGAAAGTAATGAATCACTTAGCAGGATAATTCAAAAATTTGCCTTTTGTGGTAATAATGCCAAAAGAAAATGTTTACTTTCCAAAACAAACATGGAGGTTGCGTCTGATTAAACCACAGTACTTTTAGAAAAGTAAGCTAAACAAACAAAACAAAATGAAAAAGGCTTTCCTATAATAATGCTCTCATGAAGAATACATTTCAATCCAGCTGGTAATCACAGTTAAAGGGGGGATCAAAACACATTTAATACCCATAGAGTCAAATAATGGTGTGATGGTTATATTGGGAAAAATATTAAAGAAGGGCATAAAAAAAGACTGAGCAGAAATAAATGAGAAATGTTTTAGGACACAACAATGTTTATTTGGCTTCACAGATTGCATCTTATTTTGAAAAATAGTTTCTTGCAGCTAAGTGCTGTATTTAAAGCCATAAATCATCACAAAACGCGTCGTTTTCTTGCAAATACTGTCTTAAAAATACATTTCATTGCTAATCTAACATTTTATTTGCCTAATCCTAAAGACTGTTGGAACCGCAGCACTTTTCTTGTTTCCGTCTTTAGTCTACAGAACTAAGGCAGGGATTATTCCTCATACCGATCAGGTCATGATTACTTGATTCAGATACGCTTTCATTGTGTAAGTCATCCCCACGTCCACACTCAAACATGGCAGCCGCCGGTTTTTGACAGAGACTCTGGGTTCTCTAAAGCCTTCCAGTGTGCTGACTTCCTGCGCCGTCTGGTGGGGGCAGCAGCTTTGCACGCTGGGGTCACACCTGTAACGTGTTTCACACTGGGTTTTATTTTCAGCAGCCACCTGGATGAGGAAATAATGTGTTCATCGTGCATGAAGAGGATGGCCCTCCCTGCCAGGATGGAACAGGTGTTTGTTTTACGATGACAGTCAGCACACTAATAAAGAAAAACCTGCTTTGACATTGTCCTGCTATATGTGCTTTCAACTGATTATATTTTTACAAAAGGACATTTTGGGAGTCAGATTTTTGGGTAATTTTTAAATTTTGTAGAAAAAAGGTTCATTCTTTTTGAACATGTTGGATATTTTTTCCTGAATAGAAAAAAAGTGTCAAAGAATATTTTCTAAAACATTGATTCCACGTCCTGATTTTCCTCTCGCCAGGTACAGAAAAAAAATAATATGTTCTGGTCCAACTCCAGCTTAGCAGGACTAATTTTTCTTATACATATATATGTATATTATGTGCAGCTTGAGGGTGTGTGAATGAAAAGATTGATTGTGTGAATGTCATTTCTGTCAGCCACAAACAGGCGATGAAATGCCAAGCGCACCTGGAGCTGCAGTCACTTTTGACAGGCGTGCACCAATGTAGGCCCCTATTAGAGAAACAATGAAGTCTATCATAAAACATTTATGGTAGATAAAGTGCTTGAGAGTGCTAAAGGCGAGAACATTGTGTCTGGGAGTCTAAAATCATTTCAGGGGTGGACTCTTATAGCACAGATAAGCATTTTAAAACTACTCCTCCTGATCTAAGTGATGGAAAATCGTTAATTTCATGTTTGTTTGTTTGTTCACCTTTTGAAATATCCCTTCAGGGGTCGCCACAGCAAATCATCTGTTACTGATTCGCACAGGTGGTTTGATTGAGATTTTTAACATCAGATGACCTTCAAGACACAACCCTATAGTTTATCCGGGCTGGGGACCGGCACAGGGAGACCCAGACTTGGGCCCTCTTGTGGAAACATAGCTATGCAGGAGCGCGAAAAGAATTTTTACAGTGCAACTGTTGATTCTTCAGTGGATTTCATCGTCCTTTCAATCAGTCATTACAAAAAAATAAAGAGATCATAGATCATTGGCAGTTTTCTGTTTCAGTTTGGTTTGATTACTTTAGTAATTAAATCACAGCTTACTATTATTTTTGGTTGGTGGTATTAATTCCACCACCACCTTTCCCAGGTTTTTCCCTGCATACATGTAATCCACAGCCCGGAAAACAGACTCCAGGCCTACAAATCTCCCCTCTGTTGTCAAATCCCCACAGTCCACCTCGCACACCAGCTTCCCCTTGGCAAACATCTGCATCATGCTGCTCAGAGCCTCCTTGTAGTCACCGACAAAGTGAGGAAGGAAGAATCCCCGAACGCTGGCTGACTTCTGGAGCAGCTTGACCGGCAGCGTTCCTCCTCCAAAAGCTGGAATCCCGGATGCAGTCTGGTACCCAGAGATGAAGCCAATGATGATCAGCCGCCCCTTTTTGGCCAGACTGTTGACTGCAAGCTCCAAGACGCTGCCTCCCACGGACTCGTACACCACGTCTATGCCCTGTGGGTACTCCTTCTTCAGTGTCTTGGCCAGATCTTCAGTGGTGTAGTTGATTGGTCTGTCGCAGCCGATGGATTTAAGGAAGCCCGCTTTCTCATCCGATGAGCAGGTACCAATGACATGGCAGCCGGCCTGCTTGGCAAACTGGACAGCAAACTGTCCCGTTCCTCCTGCGGCTGCCGTGACCAAAACCGTTTCGCCTTTGGTGAGGTCACCCAAGCGTTTCAGGGCGATGTAAGCCGTGGCACCACTGACTAGGAGAGTGAGGAACTCCGGCTTCACTGAGGGGACAGGCACACTTTCCTTGGCCGGAACCAATGTGTACTCAGCAAATGCGCCACTTCCGAAGTAGGCAACTGTGTCCCCAATGGTAAAGGAAGAGCTAGCACTGAGGCCGAGGCCGACCACTTCGCCAAGACCTTCAAACCCGGCATCAAAAGGAGGCTTCACTGATGGGTCGTAGCGGCCAGCAGTGTAATTGATGTCAGAGGCGTTGATTCCAATGTAGCTGAAAAAGAGAAAAGTGGTGAGACGAACAGATGATAATTAACTCAGTTAACTCTGAGCTTCACAAGTGCCGGCCGTTCTAAAGTCCTGACTTAAGCCTCCTACCCTAAAGCTAGAGTTTGTACTGTACAGTACATGTATCGCCCTATATAGAACGCGAATACAAGCGACCACTTGCAGTGAAATGTATGTTGAAACACGCGCAAACATGTTCAAACGTAGCTATGCAAGTTTCTATGACCATTTTCAGGCTCTATGTACAAAACGCACAGCCATTGAATGCACGGTCAAAGTTAAAGGTCAGACTTTGACCAATCAGGGACTGGAATTTGGTTTTAGATTTGCAAGATTTGCATTGATTTGTATACCAAGTTGCTTCCAACTGTAGGTGGTGGACACGCGCCTATAAACAGTAGAAGAAGAAGAAGCCTCTCCCTGCTTGTCCAGAGTGACCGCCATGGCATGACAACCAACCATAAATGTGCGTTCAAGATCATGCGTTTAGCGCGTTCTCCAACGCGTGTTCATGTAGCTTCAGACACAGCAGGACAAACAGTGGAGCTTCTTTTGTTAGCACGACCCTTTTCTCTGACGAGAAGACGCTCGGATCACAAAACTCATTCCATGATGTCAGGGGTTGGTGGTTTTCAGAGGTAGCAGCGGCTAACTGCACTCCTCGAACCTTAGATAGTCACCTCCTGTCTCAGCGCGGAGGCAGCTGTTTTCATCTTACGCTGGAAACAAATCAGTAAGAAAGGAATGAATAAATAAATCATTTACTGTCTTTTAGAGCAGCTTGCATGCTGCGCCTCATTACTGTGCATGTCACATGTGTACTTTGTGCTTTCAGATAATGCTCCTGTGCTTCATAGTAATGGTGACACAACACCGGTTTCAGTGTTGGGAAGCATTTGGAAGCTAAAAATGTCTTTAAATGTAAATATCAAAGAAAACCTTTTTGGAGTTGATTAGCAAACTTTTAGATGATGTGAAAGTCTTCACAAGAGAGTAAAAAGTCACTTAAAAATTGTTTTCTTCTGCAAATATATTATACTCCAAACGAAATGAAACAAAATGTTGGACCTAGACTGAGTCAAGCAGAATGAAAAGCTGTTTTGTGGCCTGCAGCCATCCACTATTTTGGAATAAAAAAAAAAAAAAAAGGTGTTCACTGTGTAGACATCAGGTTATCTCTGTCTTGTAAATTGACGTCTATCCTCCCACAATCCTACGGTTTGGAGATCTCACCTCCTTTTCTATTAGATTTGCTCCGACAAAATTGACGGAGGATCTCGGACTGCGATACAAACGTCTTCCTGAAAGCTCAAACATGCTCTCAGCTCATGTCAAGCCGGTCCATGGCTGATGCAGGTCACCAAGAGGTCAAAGGTCTCTGTTCACAGAGGTCCTGATGTGTGACCGTGTGATGGAAATCTGCAGGATATACAACCTTAAATCTGAATTTAGTAAAGATTCAAATGGAAATATTGCTCTATTTGCCTGTGTTTTTTTTAAATAAGTGAGGATCAGGAAGTGATCCAGAGACATGATGCCGCAGAAGCAGCGCATCTCCTCCATCATCTCCATCTCCTGATGGCAGCCTGAGCCCCCCCACGACACTCTCTCTGCTGGTGACGTAGAGAGACAGGAGGACAGAGAGAGAGTGAGAGAGAGAGAGAGGCAGAGAGGAGGAGGAGAGGGAGAGATGGATTGATAGACAAATGCAGGGAGGGCGGAACTTGGAATAACAGCGCGGCGTTTATTCCTGCCGGATTTTTTGCCATCTTGTGATAATGATGGTCGCAGGTGGCGGACGCGGCTGAGCGCGAGGTAAGACCTTCCTACAACTTCTGATCGCTGTGAGTCCGGAAGCGCTTCGGGTCACCGACCTGCTCGGACGCGTTTTCGCCTCCAGCCTCAGAGAAACTTACCGATTCCTGACGAGCAGCTCGGTGTCTGCGGGGGTCGGGACGGCGACGGCGCGCGCGCAAACGGCCTCCCGGAAATTGGGACTCAGCTTGTTTACGACCAGCTTCTTCATGCTGCTCGGTATGGAGGATCCTTTGAAATCCATGAAGTGCGCGGAGTAGGACGTGTCGATGATGAGGCGCCTCGGAACCGAGCGAACTCCCGAAAGTGCGTCTGCGCCTCTGCGCCCCCAGCTGACCGCCGTGACGGCTCTCCGGCTGCTCCGCGCGCACAGCGGGCTGCACATGGCTCCGAAATGTGGCAAAGTTCACGGGCAAGTGGGTGGACGGCTGCACCGTTAGCCGCTCCCCTCTCTCTGCTCACCAGGCCGGGCAGAGCTGCACCGAGCGCGGCGCCGGAGCAGCTCTGTAACGTGACTAACGGCGGCTAAAACTGCGCAGGATCGCAATTCTTTTCTTTTTTTTTTTTTTTTTTTGGGAGGGGGGATTGAAAAGGGAAAAAAAAAGCCCCGCTGCAGCTAAATAGGAAGCAGAGACGCGCCCGGGACTTGTCGTTGGAGTCCCTCCCCTTCCCTTCCCGGACACTCACTTCCTAGTAAGGTGAAGCAAATCAATCCTCGTCTCCTCCTAGCACGCCCTCGACTGATTCACTCCTACGAAAGCGACCGAACCGTCGAACCTTTTCCATTTCTATCATAAAATAAAACAAGCAAACAAAAACTACCTTCAGTAATCCTTTTTACGCACGCTGCGCCACCTTCAGTATCCCTCCTCTGGCATCTGCTACACCTGTAACCGAATTCTGAACCGTTTTCATTCCATCTTTGTGGAAGAATCGAAGCTTGACATAAAGAAAAAAATAAACAGGTTTTGGACCCCTAGACCTCCCCATAGCCCCGTGCCATGCCACTGCGTCAGGACCGAAACGCTCGTGCGTGTGTTGGGAACTATGGTGGTGCGCCACATGTTTGTGTAAGTTTTCTTCCAAGTTCTTAAAATGATCTTTTTTTTTTTTTTTGTCGGAGGTTCTGGGTTTTTAAAGGGAAAGAGGGAGAAAGAGGGGGGGGGGGGGGGGGGGGGGGGGGGGGGGGGGGGGGAGGAAAACAAGACAATTAAAAAGATTGACAGGTAGGCTCCTCTGTCAGGGGTGACGCTTGTGGAGAGGGAGGAGTAAAATGTAGCAGGAAAAGCCACTCGATGCGTCTGTCTATCAGTTGAGAGTGTCTGAAACAGCTTGTAGATCCACAGCTCTTCCATGTTTTTTCCCCGGATCTGTCCCTAGAGTTTTCCTCCTCTTTTTTATCCTAAAACGACATTTTTACCATCCATGTTCAGCGTTTTCAAAATCTCGCATCAGCTCCAAAAGAAGGGAGAAAAAAGGGGTGGGGGGTCTTCAGAGATGCGATCAGAATCGTTTTCCTAAAACGTAAGTAAAAGGAGGAGGACACTTCCTAACATTTGTTGTCTTTGCTTGTCCTCCACTGGAGAAGAAGAGGGCAGGAGGGGAGGGAAGAAGGACTGCTGGGGCAGGATCCGGGCTGAGGTGGCGTGGTGGATTGACATTAACCCGTCTAATGCCTGTCTGTCTGTCTGTCTGTTTTCTCCGTTCCCCCCTCTCTTCCAGGTCTCTGGCAGCACAAGAGAAGAAAACACGAGGATTTATTTCTCACCAAGAGTTGTGCTCTGCGCTCACACGGGACTTATTTGTTAGAAATCTTGGTTTTGAACAGATTTTTTTGGTGTGCGTAAAAGCGCGCAGCGAAGTCACTTCCAAAGAGGACTGGAGATCCGGGGGGGATTTTTCTCCTCTCCCCAGAGGAAGTGAAGTTTGAAAAAACAAAAAAAACAAAAAAAAAACTTGGGTTTCAAAGAGGTTTTTCTTGATTTTTTTCCCCCCATTTGCAACTCTGCAACGATAAAAAGATGAAGGAAGATGATCTTTAATGGACACGAGGGTGAGCTTATTCTCCCAGATCCAGAGATCAGAGTTTGAAGACAAGCCCGATCACTTTCATCCCCCCCTTTCCTGACATAAAGAAGAAGAAGAAGAAGAAGAAGAAGAAGAAGAAGAAAAGCTGTCCCCCCCTCCTGTGTCCTCCTCACTTTCCCGAATTCGGGATGATTTTTCCAAACTGATAGACCCGGTCTGTCTGCATTTCCTGCATGAGAAGCGCCGTGGAACGGGACGGTCACTATGCCGAGGAGAAAGCAGCAAGAGCCGCGGCGATCAGCAGGTATAACCGCCTCTCCATTGCAGCCACTGTGTCCTCATTCAAAAACAAACTCTTTCTTTTATTTCATACCCTGCATGCTGCGGTTCATCCAAACTTTACGCACAACCCAATTTGCGCAATTTGACTTTGACGTTGCAGTTCCGCTCTTTTGCCAGGAAAGTTCTTTTTAAGAACAGTGAGATAAACTAAATGGCATGTTATGGGGGATAAAAGGGAGTTTTGAGGTTCAAGAGTGAGTAATGATGAATAATTGACTGAAGTGGTGGTGGTGGGGTGTTGCTGGAGCTAGAGGGGGGGATTGGAAAGATTTTTTTTCCTCTTTTCTTTCTGTTTTATTAGAGGATTGCCATCCTCGGTTTGATGCCTGATTGATCGCCTGTCATGTGGCAGTCTTTGATCTATTCATCCCTGATAAACATCAATAAATCCCTCCATGAAGGCGCAGACACACACGCCTCCTGCTCCAGCCTGGATCCAAGCTGGGTCCGGGAAAAAGAAAATCCAAAGGAAAGCTGTGTAGGAAGGTGGAAAATTCATCTATTTGTTTAGATGGGCCTCCACTAAAGAGCAGATGAAAGCAAAGTGTTTGGATCGATAGTTGGTAAAAAAATCAATCCAAACATTATTCTAATTTTTCATTTTTTTCTTTTTTAAATCAGATTTTCTTTCTGTTCTTAGAGAAAAACGATCCCAATTCTCCCCACATTCCCAGCTGATTCAGTGAGATCAATATCCTTAAGAAAAGTGGGATATTTGCAGCGTGACCAGCTGATAAAACCGGGTGTTGGCAGGGAAAAAAAAAAAAAAAAAGGGTGGGTGATGTTGGGGGACAAGGTTGACTTGTAGTGTTTTGGACCTGGACTCCCCCCCTTTTTTCCCTCTGGTCTCCCTGCAGCCTTTAAACAAATGTAAATGAGTGACAGGGTTTCTACCTCTGTGCTAATGAGGCCAAGCCTTTGAAGTTAGGCATTAACAACCGGAGTGAACAAAAGACAGTAGCGGAATTTTAAAGAGATTTTTGAAATATGATGTGTAAAGCGGGTCGAACAGGAGGGCCAGCCGGCGAAGACTTTGAACTCAGCAGGCTTTATCGTTTTCAGCGTGGAGCTGGTGGTGATGAGGATGAGGATGAGGAGGAGGAGGGTGAGCAGGAGAACATTCAACCGGTGTTGTCTGCCTGCTTCGCCTTTGGTCAGGCAGCGTTCACATGATTTCCGGCACACGTTGGGAAGTGAAAACTCAGATTTACGTGTGGAGTCTGGGAGCTTTTTGTATGTGTGTTTCTGAGTGGCTCCGGTTAGCATGGGAAACATGACATTGCTGTGACCCCAGTACCACACACACACACACAGACGCACACACACACACAGAGTAACCATCGATCCATTACATGGTCCGTTGAGGGCCGTGAAATCCATGGCGTGGAATGGTCAGTCTGTTTGGGGGTGTTCTCCGTCCTCTCCTTAGATACACCGATGTGTAGCCTGATGCTCTCCAGGAGCTGGAGGAACCTGGATCTCTGTGCGAGAGTCCATCTCCTCTCCTGGTTGATATTGTTTAATAGGTTATTTTTCAGCATTTGGCATCATAAATATCTCATAGCTCCAGACATGAAGATTCCTCGTCAGTTGTGCGGCCTCCCTTGTGAATTTTGGTCTTGTTTACACATCCATGTTTTGAAAAACATTTATTTGGTTTAATTTAATATTTAGCAGTTATTTTTGTGAATACTTCTAATAGAAATGCTGCAACTATTAGTATGTTTGAACATATATTTATATTCACCTCTTTCAGTTTTTTTCTTAGTATAATGTAGGTTTTTTTTTTTTTTTGCTTTTTAAAATTTAGCTTAAAATACTAAATGTTTAAAAATGTCGGGGTATTTTGATAGTCTTTGGGGGGAATTCCCCAGTTGTGAAGCACGGTGGTGTGTGTGTCAGAGTTTGTGCACAGTCAAGTGCCTCACCTGACTGCTTTTAAAGGTGACCCGGATAGGAGTGGCGCTGCCTTTGATCTGAGGCGGGCTCGGATGGAAGCGCCGGAGAAAGACGCTCCTTCTTCTGTTCGACATGCTGCTTAATTATAAGAAGGAGAGTGTGTGGGTGGCTGTGGAGGTAGTGGGGGTTAAGGTTGCTTCCCATTGGCTTCATTAGAGAGCGCCCTAATTATCTGTGCAGCTGATGGATTTGTGACAGGCTCTAACGATTAATGCTGACAAATTCAGTAAGGTGTCAAGTCCGCAGCTGCCTTGATGTAATCAAGTTGATATTATACAGTCCCCATAGCCCCCAGTGCAGCTCCAACTCAATTTGCCTGTGCAGGTGACAAATGGACTTTGCTACCTGACTAATCACGTCAGGAGACAATGCCTGTTAATGACCTCGGTGAGCCACCGCCGCCCCCTACCCCAACCACTCTTTAACGTTGGCATAAGGGTCGCTGTAGACTTTTTTTTAAGTTTGTGCGCTAACAGGTTTCACTGTTGGTCCAAACTTTTTTTTTTTTTTTTTTTTTTAGACAATGTTCACTTTATTAGTTCATCTTTTTTTTTTTTTTTTGCATCCATCTTTATGTTTACCCTAAATCAGTTATTCTCTTTACTAAACCCCCCCCCCCCCTCTTTTTTTTTTCCCCCCCAGTGCCCCCTTTAGTTGCCTCTGAGCCGGAGGAGAATCGCAGCGCCGAAGGATTAATGATTTTGCATGTTGGTGGGGGGGGGGGTCTCAGATTTCACGCCGACCTTTGTGCTCTCACCTGACGAGGCTGTTATTTGATAGTCTCTCCTCAAAATAATCAGCAGGCTGAGATTTATGTACACCCCCCAACACACACCTTGTTGCCCGCCCTCCCTGGTTTGTCTGCCCCTGCGTGTGTGTGTGTGTTTGTGTTTCCCACTTTTATGGTCTGAAGAAGATCAGTGGAGTTTGGGGAAAAGCAGAAACCAGAAGTCTGCTCTGAGTCAGAAGTTCATGTTTGAGGTAAATGAAAAGAAAAATAATAGTGTGTTTGTGTACAAGAGGAGGAAGACGAGCGCAGCGGCCGGCATTGCTCAGCTCTGACCGGTGTTGGTTTTCCTGGAATGAATAACTCAGACGAGTGTAACCATGTTAGTCATTCTCTGGAGCCGGGCCTGCCGTCAGAATCCCCTCCTTCGTGCAGCGGCAGCGTCCTCACTCCCGCTAGCTTTTCGCACAACTCCCAGTCAGATGTAGGAGCATCTGTCAGTATTGATCCTCCAGCGCTGCGTTCGTGGCGCAGCCTCCGCCTGCAGTCGGACTCAGCCGCCGCTTCCACTAATTGGAGCGGCGGTGTAGTTAGCAGGTGGCTTCGATCGGCCTCCGCGATTGCCGCTTTTGCTCCCGTGTCACCCTCCTAAAGAGAAGGCCTTGAGTTTTACATTTGCAGCCAGTCAAGAGGTCAAACACGCTCCGCCCGCCCCGGCGTTTTAACCAAAACCTCCCTTTAATATTTTACATCGAGACAAACCACTTTTGTGTTTTTGATGTCGACCGTTGCTGGACAAATAACCGTTATTCAGTGCTTCCTGTTTACATGAAGCTCTAGCATTGGGTTTTCTCTCAAATCTTTTCTGGACGTTCTGAAGAAAAGCTGCCCTGGGGGCATCGCTGCCAGTGTTTCCCCCTTTGCTGCACTTTAAACACACAGCACAAACACAGGCAGACAGCATGCTCACCTACACCTAATGCTTAAGTGCAGCCAGTATGTCTCTGTGGGAGGTCATAATGGAGGTGGCTTAGCATGATGGGAAATCATATCATTAAAGCTGCCAGATGTGCTTTGTTGCCTGCCTTGCAGCACATAAAAACTGCAGCGAGTCATGGGATCTTAAAAAGAAAAAAAAAAAAAAAGTCTGAGAAAATCAAGTCTGAAACAGATAGAAAGCAGCCCTCTGGGACCGGGCTGACAGGCAGTCTTACTCCTGACTGCTATAGAACCCCCCCCCCAAAAAAAACCAACAAAAAAAGAAAAAAAAACAATCTCCTCTTACTTTGCGATGTTGCAGCAGCAGAAACTTCTTCTTCTCAACTTTGGCTGCATCCAGATTGATGAACGGCGCCCTGTCACCGCTATCTGCTCTCTGTGAAGTGATCTTAATTACTATGTAATATTAGTGTTGTGCTGAGTAATTACATTTTGTTAAGGGTCTGCAGCAGAGATGTAAGGCCTAAGAGATCATTAATGAAAAACTGTTTTTTTTTTTTTTTAAAGTTAGCTCATCGTTTGAGCGACGAGGAGGATGAGAGGGGAAGCGTTCGGGAGAAGTGGTCATGCAACATTTACGGCGCCGAAATGGATATCTGAAATTTTCTTAAGTACAGTATTACATTTGCTGAGGGTGAATCCGCTCCCTTGATCAGCTGCGAGCCTCCTCCAGAGGGGAGAGTCAAATCTAACATGTTACCACCATCAATAAAAGATGAGCAATTACAGAATATTTTGTCTAATAAGTATTTGAATTCCTCAGCGCGGGCAAAAAAAAAAAAAAAAAGGAAGAAGAAGAAGCGTGTAGCTTACCCACTCATTACATCAGTTAGCAGGGGGAGTGAGAGGCAGCACTTTGATGCCAACAAACAAACAAGACAAACGAGATGGGCCCACTACAGAGGAGCTCAAACCCTCCTCTCTTCCTTCTCCATCCCTGCTTCTCATCTTGCATTTTTTCGTACTTTTATCGCTCCCTCTTACGCTTTTCTTTAGCATTTTTCGCATGTTTGTCTCTCATCCGAATAAAAACACGACTAAGCCTTGAAAGTGAGGAGAAAACCTGTTTTTTCTGTTTTTAAGTGAGTTGGAGAGCATTCAGGGATCTCACACCGTCGGGATTCTGAACGTTGGCAGAATCAGGTTCTCGGTTGGTAGATGGATGATACCGGGAGGGGTCAAGCATTTAGAAGCGGGCATTAGAGCTGACAGATGAACGGGACGCGACAAATTCTCCCACAACAGCTGTGACCGCCACCATTATCCTGACAGGTGTCAATTAAGAATTACTGCTTGACTGGCCAAACGCCCCCTCCCGACGAACGTCCCTCTATCCGTGCAGATCTCTGGCTCCCCTCCCGCCTCTTTGTCCAGATGTCGGCCTGTGAGGGGAATTACAGTGTGGCCCTGTCGGTGTAGTCACAGCCCTGCAGCCCCTCTGGTTCAGGCGTCTGCTGGTCAATAACTGGACGCTCACAGACGCCAGGTCATCTGTTCATGAGCAGCAACTAAGTTTGGCACTTTACTGACTGGTTGATGCAAGTTGCAGTGACCAAAAAGCAGATTGGCATCAGAGCATCCTCATCAGAAGTGATCAGAAGCTGTGGCCTGACCTGACCCACCTTTAACTAGCCAGTTAAGGTCAACTTTTATCCCTCAGTAATCATATATATATATATATATATATATATATATATATATATTTATATATATTTATATTTTATTATATTGCACAGTAATGTAACAATTTACTTGCAAATGTCCAAAAAAAAACTCCATTCAGATTGGTCAATTTTGTCATTTTTTTCATACAGAGATTGAGATCAACAGTTTTTATGTTTTATAGCAAAATATTATACATGCAGAGACAAATGTATAAATGTATACATCTACAAACAAAGGAAACAGAAGGTAAAACAAAACGTAAAAAGTCTAAAAGACCAGGCGAAGATCCACTCAAAGGTCCGACGATCTTCACCATAATTTGTCATAACTTTTAACGTTTGTTTTAAAACCAAAAGTTTCAAAGCTGAACACTTTTTGAATCCCTCACATTCAATTTTGAATAAAAACAATGCAGATGTTTCATTCCTGCGTCACTGTGATTGGTAAACTCACCGGTGAGTTCAGGGACTACTGAGGGTTAAGGCCTGCTTCCAGTAACGCCGCTGGCTGACCAACCCATTTCAGGTCAACTGGACTTTTAGTTTTAACGAGCAAAAATAAAATCTTTTTGACATATTTTGTAAATATTTTGGGAGGGGTTTGAAAGTTTGTCGCTGAGCGTTTTCCTTTATTCAGAGGACTAAAGAGGCACCGACCAGCTTGTCTGGAATTTTCAGAACTGACTTTTCTGCTGTGGCGTCCTTGATGCGGCGTGGGTTCTTTGCCGCTTTAATAATTGCTGTTTTTAGTATTGGTGCAGAATAAACAGGAGCAGCTTCAGTCGGCTCAAAGAAGGGAAACAAACAGCAACATAAGAGCGAGCTTCCTCGAAGTACGCTGTTGGATTTGTTCACTTGGGAGTTACTCTTTTGGATTTTCTCCCTAGAAATCATTTGCCACTGAAAATAAACCGGGGGAGATAATATCAGTGTTATTTCCCTACTCTGGCATTATTTGCATATCTCTTGTTTTAAATAAGGCAACCCCTCGCAGTGAAATCCGGTTTGTTTTTCTCGTTTTTTGTCGCCTCTTCCTCATCACAGCAAACCCCAGCATCTCTCCCTCTTTCTCTTTTCATTTGGCTGTTTTTCCTCTGGCCTGCCTCGGCTCCGGCTCGCCGTGGCAGTGGACCGCTCTGAGCGGTTATCAAACCTGAGAATATTTTCCATCCTCATGCAAATCACCCCACCGCGGCTCTCCCTTATCAACCCTGCTTCACTACCCCTGCCACCCCTAACGGTTGCATGTAATCAAAGTAAACGGCAGCTCGAGCTAAAAGGGAAACGCTCTTTGTTGAGATGGATGGAGGGATTAAATATTAACCGGATGCGACTGACTTAAGGCGAGTGTTTTACATAGCTGCTCCCTCCACGGATGATCCGGCGCCTTCTATGGTTTGGCCGTTCATTTTTCTCCATCGTCTCACTGACCAGGCCTGTAGACCCAGAGCATGCAGGGGAAGTCGGTTACCCCCCCCCCCAAATAACACCCACTCTGCTTCTCTAAGCACGGCAGGTGAGATGGATGATAGCAATTTGAAATTTTGTTTGTGCGTGTGATCATGGAGATTGTTTTCCGTATTACCACGCTGTAACAATCACGGTGATTAATTGAGGCAAACGTGTGGCTCTCATTGGACGATTTGGGGTGGGGGTGGGGGGGGGGTGGGGGGGTGGGGGTGTCTTAGCTCTTGCACTCCCCCCCACCCACTTCAGCTCTTGACTCGTGAATGCTGTGTTTATCAGCTGACCTTGGGGGCCCCAAAAAAGCTGCTGGCGCTCAACAGCAGCACATCCCAGTGTTGAGGCTTCCTTTTTTCCCCCCTCCAGCTGTGACTGAAAGTGAAAATCAAACCTCAGAAAAAACTTTGCCCTAAACGGAGACTACCCCATTTTCCACAATTTAAGACGCACCAATGAATGGTCTATTTTCTAACTTAATTCTTATATACTATCAGACGCATTGAGCGAGACAACAGAGTCAGGGATAAGTCAGTCAATCAGATTTCGCTAACCACATTCACAGTAATTCCAAAGCTTGTTTGTTATCTGCCACACGTTAGCCAGGTCAGAAGCGTTAGCATCCACTAAACCTGTAACTCCCAACCTTGTTTGCAACATGTCAAAAACAGACTGATACAATAAAACAAATGTTACTGCGACTTCACAAACTTCCAACCTTGTTAGTAACGTAAAAAGAAAAAGTCCGACACGGCTGCATGTGAGCTGCGTTAGCGCATTCACAAAACCAACCAAATTAGTTTGCCACAGTGACTTTAGCGATCCTGCTGAAGGATAGCAGGTGTAGGGGTGTTGATCCTGCGACGTTGTGTGTGTTTTTCGACATTGTTTGTTGTTTAAATTACTAGAGCAATATCCTGTGGGTTACAGAGGCAGCGTGTTAACAAAATTCTCCCCTCCGATTACGCACACAGACACACGCGCACAAAGTTGTTATACCGGTGTCGGTGACAGCAATGTGATGGCCCTCTGGCATTTATAAATGTGTTGGCCCTGCAGCAGCAGCAACACCCCCCCGCCATTCGCACAAGCCCCTCCCTTCATGGGGGCTCATCTGACGGGGTCGATAGCAGGTCGTGACCCCCAGTGGCCACAGTGTGGACTGCGCAGGTTGCTGTTCGCTCCATTCTAAAGTCAAAAACTCCACTTTTTTAATGCGGTAAAAAAGGTTGGCAATAAAAAGAAAAAAACGACACAAACAAAAAGTTAGCATTTCAATTAAAGTGCTTCCTGAAATCAAATGCAGCTGAAAGATTTCACAGTGCAGGCTGGCTCGCTCTTCAGTAGATGCGAGATATCAGATGCTCTTTTTTTCTGGATCCTTCCGACTCTTTCTTTGCTTCTCTCCGTGTCTTTTTGTGTCTGTAGCTCTTTTGCACTCTTTCAGTAAAAGTAGTGCTGGTCCCCATAGCAACACCTACTGAACTCTCACTCATTAGTGTGTGTGTGTGTGTGTGTGTGTGTGTGCGTGCGCCTGCTGAATGGCCTGATTCCCTTCTCCTGTGATTTTCATACCAGCAGATCTTTCACGTCACTGTGATTATTTTATCACCTGACCCCACGCTGACACGCATGGAGGACAACCCCCCACCCCCATTAAAAACTGCACCTTCTTCTGCACGCAGCTCCACAGGAATTGTGGGAATAGAGGAAAAAAAAAATGGAGACTGCATGTTAAACATCCCCAGATCTCCTGTGCGCCGATAACAGGTCAGCCGTTGAGACCAAAACGAGAAGGAACGAGGTGTGTGTGTGTGTGTGTGTGGTGTGATAGACAGAACAACGGAGGGAGAAAAAGGAAGAGAAAGAGTCAGGATGTGATTAGAGAGAAGGAAAGTATGTAAGCAAGAGGGGGAAAAAAAGGGAAATGTTGGTCTTCTTTATGCTGGCTCACTGGTTGCGTGGGCGGCGAATGGAGCGGAGAGGTCAGTAGGACGCCGTGATAGGCTAATCTGCCAGGAAGGGAGGGTGAGGGCAGGCCTCACGGGAGCAGCTCATTGGCTGGATTCATTTGCCCTCTGAAATAAAATCTTATTGTGCCTTTTTTATTTGAATATGGATTTAAGGATTGATAGTGTGGGCGACTGCTCTGAAAAGTCTTTTGGAGAGTGTGAATATTTATCCGTTTGGATTTATACACTATCAACTTGTGTGTGTGTGTGTGTGTGTGTGTGTGTGTGTGTGTGTGTGTGTATGTGTGGCATACTTTCTCAGTTCATGGCGGCTCCTGTGGGAGTGTGTGTGTGAATGTATGCACATTTCCAGCGTTGTGTGTTTGCTCCTGCTCCACTCAGACACATGGATGACAGATGACCTAGTGGGAGCCACCATCCTGCCCAACCGGAATCTCGTCCCCCCCCCATTTCTTTGTGCCCCGCACACATCCACTCAAACACACCTTCCCTATTAAAAAAGTGTGCACTTTGTTTACTTCCTCGGCATTCTGCCATAAACCCCTTTCGATCCTCCTCTGCCGTGCCCCCTTTTTCCTCGGGTTACAACTCGATCATGATGGCTGCGTCACTGCAAGTGTGAACCAGCCACAACCTGGTTGTGTTTGTAGGGGGTGGGGGGGTCACCGGACCACAGGAAACCTAAATCCTTATAGAAAAAGGCCGTGCGATCAGCAAAGGAAAGAGGGAGGAAGAGAAAAAGAAAGAGGGGGACAGAAACAGAGGGTGTGGGGGGGTGAAGTTGATTTCCTTTTTCAGCAGAGCCATATATCACCGGGCCTCCCAGCTGCAGTGTCACAAGCTGACAGAATGACATGTGTCATTTATCAAAGGGGCCAGGCGGGGGCCTTGGGAAACGTGCACCACAAAGCCTGAGAGAGTTCATTCCAACACTCCCTTCCTCCCCCTCCCTCATTTCTACTCCTTCAGCCCGCCCCTACTGTTCACTCTCCTCCTCATTTTCTCTCCTTTCTGCACCCCCCCCTCACTTTTTTTTTTTTTTTTTTACTCACAGAGTCTGCTGCCGGAAAAAAAAGGTTCCTGCGATGTTTGCTGTCTTCCCAGCTGCTGTGTGTACAGTTGTGCGTTTGTGCTTGCAGGGTCACCCCACTGGGTTCCGCACCTTCAAGAAGATTTAAAAGAATGCAGAATTCTTTCTATCGTTTAATTCAGCTCCTTATATGATTCATACACATTTTCAGGGCAGACTGTCGTTTATATGCGTGCAATTGAGTCTTACCTTTAGATCTTTGATCCACAAAATGCTGTCAGTCGTTCCTGCTGCTGAACGGGCAGTTTTCAGGTTGATTAGGCCCCTATCAGTGGTATTCAACCCTAACATCAACCCTTTAACATCAGAGCTTTTGCTCTAGTGTTTACACTCTTTTAGCTACCGTTACTCTTCAACTATTTACAAAATTGACACAAGTACAGCGGATCCTGAAGTGGACAAAAGCAGCCTCTACGTTCGTAAAGTGTTGCATATTGGTGCAAAGCCGACATGAAGAATCACCGGGTTCACGTTGCTGACGTAAACAGTCAAAGAAACGATATGTCAAAGAGCGTGTTTTGTTAAAGTCTCACTCTCGTCATCTCCGGTGTTAAAGATGTATCAAAGGTCACATAGTTAGGTCGTGTTTCACAGCATCTCGTCCATGTTGACGTGACCAAGCCGCAGTCTGCGTTGATCCCGTCGCTGCATGTATAGAAGCACCACTTTATTATAGCTCTTTCCTGCTTGTGCTTCATTCCCAGCCTCTATATTCATCCATCGTCGACTCACCTTTTCTCCCTTCGTCAGCCTCTGTAAGTCCGTTAGGGTCACTTCCAGAACTGATGAACTCCTTTGGTTGCCCTTCTCGTCCCTCTTAGCAGCTGGATATGACCTTATCTTGACGTGCCGTGTTAATAGGTGATCAAAGTTCAAAGGAAGGAAATGTCTTTACTTGGGTGAAATCATTGACTGTATATGAAAACTGGACTGAGTGACCTCTCCCCCATTGTGTTCCAAATAGTAAGTACCCTCTGGTTCCAGGAAGCCAAACTCCCAAAGACTTTTATTGAGAAATAAACAACTATTTATTACTCAGCTACTACTCATTCATTCAGTCAGTCATTCTGTTTGTTCTTTTTTTCATGGTATTTTTCTGTAGTGCCAGGTATTCACGTCATAAACTGGCCAATCTAAAAGAAGCCTCAATAAAGTTTTCGGTCTCATGTCGATTTCTCAAAACATTTGTCAGATTCCCTGAACCTGCTATCAACTGGTTGGGGTTGGGCCTTCCAACAAACTCACACCTTGATTGGTTACCATAGAAATGTTGACTTGGATCAATTATCGCTTCATGACAATTTGTGGTTCCAACATGGCGGCATCAATGTTGGAAAAAAAATGGCGACTGTATTGACTTCCAATTTGTTGGAGCGTGAAATAAGCCCTTTTCTATGGGTGACATCACTGACACTCACTGTCCAGTTTTCTTATATAGTCAGTGTGTGAAATGTGTATGTCTTCACTATTAGCTGGTTGGAACATAGTTCTTTTTTCCTCCAGACCAGAAGACCAAACTCGGGGACGAATTCTCCTTTCAATTATTCACAATCGAAAATCGGGGCAAAGTGAAGCAGGGAGTGAATGTGGGGGGGGTGGGAAATGAGACAAAAACAGAGCAGGGGAGTACGTGGGGGTCGCCCTCATGACGCTGGATAATGTTTCCTTGCTTTGTCTGTGGGGGTTAAAAAAGGTGGAGCATCATTAAGTGGAATATTCAGCGGCGTCACCGAGGGGTGACCTTTCAAACGGGTCATGGATAGTTCACTCTTTAAACACTCCAGCTCACTAAATACCCCCCTCCCCTCCCTTTCTGTGGACTGTAACTGAGGGCCAGCCCAAGCTTGAGGGCTTTTCCTGGTACAGTAGCAGCTTCTTTATGGGAGTTTGGCTGTTTGTTTGCTGATATTTGAGGCTTCTCGTTGATTATTGTATGGCGTCACGTCACGCTGCCATATTGAAGCCTCTCTTGCCTCCATCTCTGCGAGTGTGGCGACAAGCCCGTTGCATTTATCTCCATCAGCTGCTTTTTTTTTTGCCAGATGTGTCTGACAGACATCACTCACTTCCCCCCCCCCGTCACCGCGCACCCCGCCTTGCCTCCATCATCATGTCCTCCTCTCGCCCCACCTTCATCTCCCCTCAGGAGGTCAGACAAGCACCCCAACACCTCCTCCGATCCTGCCTCTCCCTCCCCCTCGCCATTCAGCGTTACAAAAGATGGATGTGTCTTTAAAGCTGAGATTGATTGTTGATATCAGAGCTGTGGTGCCATTCATCACCGCAGATATTATTCAGATGAGCAGGATTGAGCAAGGAGGCGGGACTTTTAGCCCACAGGCAAGGCGAGCGTTTTTGTTTTTTTGTTTTTTTTAAGTTGGTGGCAGCAGTGGGGGGTTAATAGGTTTTAGATGTGTCATTTGTGTGTTTGCAAATGAATGGTATGACTCAAGCTCATGCGTGTACCATTGCAAGTTCCGCTCACTCCGGTGCCTGTTTTCCTCCTGCATCCTGGCAGTTGTGTGCGTGGTCGTCCGCATTGATCTCCACGGATGCGACCCTCCTTCAGCCTGCTCTCATCGGACACTGATTTACGGCTTCATTAGGATCCGTGCGCTAACCCTCCTTCGTTTTGTCTCCTTGCTTTGGCCGGGTCACACCTAGAGGCCCAGTGCTGAGAGAGAACTGCAGCTCAAGGACTTTCTATGTTTACAGTTTGTTTTCTGTTTTCTGGCTCAGCATCTCATTGTACCCTTATGGCTGAAGTGCCACTGCGGTTTTGGAGGTCCCCCCCTCCTCCATCTTTTGGTGCTTTCCCCACTTGGCTGAAAAGAGCCCTCATTGTGCGAGTCGTCTTTTATTGCGCTGTCTGAAAGAGAGGGATGCACTCCAGTCGGCATTCAAATGCACGTGGTGAAGCAGCCAGCAGAGCAGGACAAACACCGCTGCTTGTAGGCGCTTTTGAAAAGGAGTTATGCAAGTGTGCACGGCTGTGCGTGCGCAAAAGGGTGCATATCTTGGGGTAAACTCCTGAATGAGAGGTTTTCACTCCCTTTTTCCACAGTTTCAGAGTCTTTCAGAGGAGTTCAAGTCCTGACTTTTTCTGTCTTCTGTACTGTAAATTCCTTTTACCTCATTTACCAAAGAAGTTTTCGCCCCCCCCCCCCCCCCCCCCCCCCCCATTCTCTTATTCATTATCGGGACTCAAGTCATGCAGAAATGCAAAAAAAAGGACGGTAATCACACTTTGTGCTGGTACTTTTGTCGTCATTCGGTGATGGAAATGGGTCTGACTATGAGATTAGAACCTGCCGGTGACTGATGCTATTAGGCAGATATGCCATAGACTTCACTATCTCCTATGAAGGATTAGCGCAAATTATACCGGGAGACGGGCTTGATTTCTCCTCTGCCTGGCTGGATGTGGGCATTTGACGCACTCTAAGTTGACAGCGTCTGTCTCTGCTTAGTTCTCAGAGACAGGTTGTGTGACAGCTGATGCCAGGCGAGGGCTTAAAAAGTGTGCGTGTGCATCCGACGCTGTTTTTTGTCTGTGTGCGAGCAGGAAAGTTGTACACTGACAGGAGTGTGTGTTTGATTTCACATCAATGACTTTTTTTTTCATGTGAAAATAGGTTTTTTTGAGTTGTGTGACAAAGCTTCGTAGCTTTCTCCTTAATTCTTATTGAGAATTATTATAAAAGTGTCCAGGTGCAGCTGCTTTTGTTGATTCATAGTGGCTTGGGTCTACTTTTTAAACGAATTTGCTGCAATGGTTATTTAAGAAAGAAATTAAGTAGAGGCAGATGTCATAACTCATGATGTGGAGTGGACGAAACCGTGTGGTCACCTCTCAGGAATGTTTGAGGGAACATGCAAATGCGGCCTGTTTTAGCCCCGCTGTCTCCTCGCTCAGCTGATTTACAAGGGTGACATGTCCTTTAATGCTGGGCAGTAAACTGGAGGGGGTGGATTTATAGTTGGAAGCCTTGTTTTCCTCCCCTGGTAACTATAGCAATAGCTCCACCCTCTGTGGATCTCAGGTGTTTTTTGAGGATAGAGCGGCGGGATTAGTCTTAGATCCCCTCTGCTCTCTGGAACATGAGCACAAACCATTTTGAAGGTGCTTTTATGACAGAAATAAGATTCAGACAACAAAATGAGGTCATTTGGAGGCAAACCACCTACAGATTAGGGAATCCATGTGAAGAAATAGCTTCCAAATCACCCCCCCCCCCTTTTTTTTTTTAAGAAAAACTCCCATCAAAAAGTCCGGCTTTGATCACATTTTGATCTATTTAAAGTTTTCCCAGTGGTCTTTTAATTATGCAGTTTTTAGCCAAAAGCAGTGAATCTGTGTCGTTTTCTAGGACATAGGATCTGCAGAGCGGCTCGAGTTCACTAGAAGGTGGTGGGCAGAAGAGTTGGGGCAGAAGAGTTTGGGCAGAGCAAGCCCTTCCCCACTTCCCCTTCCCATTGCTAAGAGCTATCTGTGTACACATTCTCCTCTAGCTTACAGCCCCACACATCCCCCTACCAGCAAAAATGGCGAGTAATATTAGAGCTATCCAGCTGTGCAGTTTAAAGCCAGATTCCAGTTCAGACGAGGGAAGACCCATCGCTTCTTCTGCATTAGAAATAGCTCTTTTTCATTTTTTCGCCTGTTTCTGATTCACAACAATTCGAATGAAAAAATACTCAGAAATGCAATTTTCAGTTTAGTTTTCTTCGTATATGACCTCCATTATCAGTAAAAAGGCAGCAAGAACATGCTTATAAACATCAAAAACACAATTGGGTGTGCAAAATCTTAAATTACTTTGCAATTTCTGTTCTCAGATATTTTCTCCTTCTGATTATGTGCTGCTCAAAGCAACACTTGACTATCAGCAGGACTTAAACTACTTAAAATGTGCTCAAAAAAAGACAAATTGTTGTTGAGTATTTAAGACCATCTTCGTCAAATCATCCAAGTGTCCTTAAATAAAGGCCTTTAACAGCTGTGGTTACTGTGCCTTTTTCCAAGGCAGGCTTTTATGCTCAAGCCTAACTGTTTTCAGTGTAATCGTCCTCTTCAAGCCAAAGCAAAACCAGCTGAGTCAACCACGAGTGCACGTGTGAGAATGTTTGCAACGTTCAGCAGGTGTGTGAAACGCCGTCTCCAGTTTTACTTCTCCATCTATGTCGACAGGTGTTTACTTTTGCTGTGGATTCCATGGCGGGGGCCGCACAGCGTGGCACAAGTTTGAAAAACCAAATGAGTGAAAACAGGGTGACAAAAACTGGATGGACAAGCACAAGTTTCCCACATGAAACTTCCTGCAGCTAATAAAAGTGAAATCCCTCCTTATTTTGAAAGAATAGAACCGGTTTTAGTCCGATTTGTGTCCTTTATTGTGAAAAACGCGCTTCTAAAATAGTGAAAATTGTGAACAGAAAAGCAGGTCATGATATTTTCTTTTGTGTGAAGGTTGATTTGGTAAAAATGTTTAGACTTTTTTCCTCTGTGGATCAAATTAGGGACTGACCTCAATCTCTTAGTCATCCATATTCTCTGCCGATTTAAATTTGATGGATAAGCCGAAAAATAATGTAGTTTCATGGTGATTAGCTCTGAATTCTCTATAGGCGCTGTTAAACGTAAGAAATGTTTTGACTTTATAATGGCTCGATTGCTATAATTTAGGTTTGTCGGTACGCTTTTTTTCGTCAACGTCTTTTAAAGTGAAATGTATGAATATTTAGACTGCATACAGGGGACAGGGCAGTGATTTTATGTGATTATGCGTTAGCCGTCTTCATGCAGGTCGTGTGGACCTCTTCTCAACGCGGTTTGACTGATGGGTCTGAGGCCCAGTTTGCTGCTGCCAGCATGGGACTTCATGTTTCTCTATTTATTTCCACGGCCGTTGCGTTTCCCCATATAAAGACAGTCTGTGTCCAACCGTGTCATCGCGTGATGGATTGCATCGTCCTCTTCTCTCCGGAAGAGAAGAGGGGGAGGGACGGAGGGATGAGTGGTGGAAAGAAGGAAGGAAAGAATGAGTGAGAGAGCGAGGAAGAGGAGTGCTGCGGTACAGCAGTGAAGGACATGGCAGCTTAGCGCTGGCCAAAAAGACTGTGCTGAACACCTGCTCCTGTCTCCAACGCCCCTTCAACCTCCTCATTACCTGTCAATCTATCACACGGCAGCCAGATCAAATGTCTGCTGCAGCCAAGACTCGCTCGGGAAGAAAGAGGGGTGGAAGGGAAGAAAGAAGGAAACAAGAGGAACAGATTGCATGATGGGAAGAGTGGAAAAATAGCAGCAGCTTGTTCGTGTCTTTATTTTTTACTTTACTTTGAGTCAACTTTGTTCAAAACTTTCAAGACTTTTGCCTCTGCATTGACCACATTTATGCAAGAGTGTTTCCTAAAAGTAGTCATTGGGAAAAGGCTTAAGAGCATAAAGCTTTAAGTCTTTAGTTTCATGAATTTACCTATTTGAAGCAGTTGAATACCTCTTTTCTGTTAAATGGGTTACTGGCTTTGTTAGAGACCCACTCCAATGAAAATCCTGTTTTTGGTGTTTTTAACATGTTCTTGTGGGTTAGAGTTTCATTAAAAAGGTTGTGAATTAGGAGCAGACGAAAAAAAATGCTTTTTGAAAAAGAGCGTATTGGTAAAGTAGAAAGCTGGGCCACAAGCTCACTGCTCCGCCACGCACTGGGGAGGGGAAGTGGGGCGGGGTTGAAGTGAATTTGTAATGAACTCCTACCGCTCTGCAGAAAGTATGTCCTAGAAAATGACACAGGTTGCCATAAGAATCTAAAGATGATAGAAAACACAACTGAAAAAGAGGGATACGATGACAACTGTCATTTTGCTGTTCTGATTGAAACTGCACCAGAGTATTCAGTCAATGATAATCCTGCAGTAATTGTGCTACAAAAACACGTTGCCGTTTATCAATTTACCTTAATGCTACACTCACACCGGGCATCTCAAGAACGCGTTAAACATGCATTTAGTTTATGTTGTTCATACTGGACAAGCAGGGAGGGGCTTCTTCTCCTTTTTTTCTCTACTGTTTACCAGCAGACGTACTTGCAGTTCAAAGAGGCTTGGTGCAAAATATTGAAGCTGTACAAATGTCGCAAATCTTGCTCGAGGTTTTTTCTTTTCGCAGCTCTATTCCGATATGAAAAACTTGATGTTGAATAATTCCGTCCAGGTGCAAACCGTAATGATTCATTTCTCCTTAATGATCAGTTATCGTCTGCGACTTAAAGGGGTCGCCATGCCTACGCCGCAGCCAAATCCGAGTCCCTGATTGGTCAAAGTTAAACCTGGTTTAACTCTCAACATGCATTCAGTGACGCCAGTTTGGAATTTAGAGCCCGAAAACAAAAAGCGCACATTTATGCTTGCTCACAAATACTTTTTATTGACCTCGTGTCGTTGAGGGTGGTGTGCACATAGCTATAGAGCTCTCGGAGATTTTAATCACATGAATCAATATGCTTACTTTTGTTCATATCTAGACACATTGATCAGCTTGTCATTTTCTTATGGTACAACAAAAAAACAATAAAACGAATATCCATCATTTATATATGGAAAACCTTATAAGTCATTCTACTAAATGAAAACATTTTAAAACTGTTTTTTATTGCAACATATCCAGTAGTGTCAGTTATTTTCCTGGTTATGCTGAACATATTCCCCCTCTTAAAAAATGTACTGTTTGCTTCAAGCAACAATTTCTAACTGAACCGTCTAATGGTGGAATCTAGAGCGGTCGCATAACAAATGCCAACCTAAAGGCTGTCGCGTTTGTGTATCATGTAGTCTGTGGTTCTAGAAAGTGCTGTTTAGATCCATCATTGAGCACCTGCTTGGCTCAGATGGTGCCTCTTAGTGGAAGATGTTTGTGACATGGAAGCTCCTCTCCAGGGAGGCGAGGGGTACAGCCCCAGTGGGTTGGCTCAACAGGAACTATATATATGCTGATCCGAGCGCGGATGTGTATTTGGTATTGTGAGAGTCTGTGCGGTCATCGCCAAGCGTTTCCTTTACGAGGCGGATGAATTTGCAGTCATCAAGGTGCATTAGTGCACACATGACCAGTCCCAGCCCTCCAGTTCTGATCCCTTTCAGCGCTTTCTCCCCCCCTCTGTCTTTTTAAGTCCTCCTCCAGTTCCCTCACCCCCCCCTCTCGCCTTCAGTGTGTGAGCTGTGGTGATTTACGGTAATTATCCATCGTTGGGTCATCTATCAGGCTTGCTGTTGCTAGGAGATGGAAGCAGCTGCTGCTGGCTGTTGTCTCGTCAGGGACAGTGCATGTGTGTGTTTGTACATGCCGGTGTTTGTGTGTGTTTCCAGGGATCTGGGCAAAGATGCATGCTTGGGGGTGATTACGAGTTGGGGGGGGTGGCTCTTGTGTGTATTTGTTCGGCCGTGTGTTCAGGTAAAGCGGGCCATCTTGGCGGTGGTGGGGATTTAAAAGCGCAGGTGGTGGAAGCACAGAAAGAAGCAATGGAGTCAATGGATGGGGGAGGGATTAGAGGAAGGAGACAGATTTTGGTGACGGGGGGTCAGGGGTTGAAAGAGGCCAGGTGGAGTCTGATGTGTTTTTGGGGAGGGTGGCCAGCTTAAAAGGCACAGGTGTGTGATAGACAGCGGGAACTTGATGATGAATGTATTCGAGCAGACGGACAGAGAAGAAGTTGGGGGAGTAGTTTTTTTAATGGAGTTGTTTCTTTGTGCGACTATGGGTGCTGGTTCAAATCCCTGCTAAAGCTTTTTACTGTTGTTTTGACTTGACAACTGCTATCGAATGTAACTTGCATAATTGTTTCCAGCTGTAATAACCATTTATCGTGATCATTTATGTGGATGTTGATAAAAATCGATAAAAATCTACTTTGTATTTTTTGTCAATAAACTAATGAATTGGTGCAACACAAACGCAAACTTAAAAATAGGATATTTGAACCAGAACCAGGCACAATTAGCGTTTTCTAGGATGTAGTGAGTTTTTGCAGAGCAGCAGGAATTCATTAGAAATTTGCCTCAAAGTTGTGGGCAGGACTGCCACCCTTCACCCTTTCCATTGCTGAGAGCTCTCTGTTTACACGCTCTCCCGTTAGCTGACAGCCCTGCTAAAATTACCAGTGCAACTAAAATGGTGAGCAATATCAGAGCTATCCCTTGTACAGTTTTATAGCCAGATACCAGCTCAGAGGAGGAAAACAAACATGTTCATGGATCAAGTGGACGCATCAGAATGGAGCAGGGAGGCTTGCGGCCCTCGCTACATAGTTTCTACATAACAAATCTTTTCCAAACTGCGATTTTTCATCTGCTTATGATTCACAACAATTTGAACACAGAAAAACTCAGAAATGCAATTATGAGCATTACTTTTGTTATATTTTTCCTCCACAACTAGAAAAATTGCCCAAGAACATGTTAAAAACAAAAATGTCATTTTTTATAGGAGTGTGTCTTTAAATAACAAATTAAAACCAGCACTTTCAAAAGAAAAAACACTGGATATGAATAAAAAATGACAATTTCATAAATGAAACCCCATGATCTTTTGAAAGTTTTATTCTAATTTATCTAAAAACAAAAAAGGAAACAACATTAACATCTGATAGACAGCTGTTATGCCATTAAAGTTATGGCAATGTCTCCGGGGTGAGTAAACTGCAGACATTTTTTACTGCAAAAGTTTAGATATTTGGATCCAGAAGTAACCTACAACAATTTTATTTGTTAAAATACATCAAATGTTTGTCTAAAGTAGCTCTATGGTTCTCTATATGTATTACAACAATACAAAAAAACATATGAAATGAATATCTGTAATATAAAATACAAATTAGAAGCTTAGTTTAGTAACTAAAGACTCGCCTGTAAGTCAGTTTTTTTCTGAGGTTGTTGAGGAGGAAGTACTTGGTTTTAGACAAGCGTGAAAAAGCTTTAATCTAAATAATTATAGTCAGAGTGATGATATTTTTAAAGGTTTGATGTTCTGCATCATGAATGCTGGAACCATCATCTGTTCACTGCAGAACATCTTCAAAATGCACATGTGAACCCCCGTGTGGTTGTGCAGTACTATTATGCAACAATAGAATATAACTGGAGTCACAATAACAGTAAAAATGCAGAAAAAGTTCAAAAAGAGTTTGAAACAAACTAGGCTAGTTCAACAGTTACAAATGAAGCGTTTATTGTAAGTCCATTGCCCAGCTTTTTTGCTGCAAGCTGGACACAAGCTGTACATCCATACCGGCCACAGCATCTGTAAGTACAGCCTATAGTCTCAGCTCTCCATACCAGCCTAATTAACGCCAGTTAGCATTTGTCATTGCATTTAGGGGTGAAGATTAAGAACACCTCTCAATTAATCTGCAATCAGCCTGTTTGTTAATTAGCTAACCTGTTCTAAGTGGCCTTCAGGGCTCTTGTGTAATTAGCTAAGCTGCTGAGAAGCAGGTCTGTGTGTTGACATTGACCTAATACATACACATGTACAAACAACGCACACTCACACAAACACACATATAACTGTAAAAGGCGAAGCGTTCGCAGTGGATGTCTGCAGTCACAGTTGAAGCGGGGGGCTCTGTGAACTACCCACAAACACACCTTCGGCATTTTCAGGAAAACCATATGTGTAAACAAACACACACACAAGCTTTATTAGGAGCTGCATGCATGCGCGGCTCATCCACGTCTACGTGTTTGCCCACTGTCACGCTTGCAGCGATGCACTGATTATTCTTCCCTTCAATAGCTCAACTGCATTCCTCAATTCTTCGATAAAGCAAGACGGAAATATATATATATATCTACTGTACTGCTCATGCACCCTTTTGAACTCCTCATCCTTTTCAAGTGCAACAGCATTCCCAACCAAAACGAACAGCTTCTCCATGGCTGTGTCGAAGCATTTTTTTTTCAAGCTCACTTCAAAGCCATTTGTTTACTCTGCTGCCTCCTGACATTGTCTGTGGTAATTAAAGGAGCGCACAGAAATTTATGGTTTAATTATACAGGCCTTGTTATGCAGAGAGGACCAGGATGGGGTGATATGCTCAATAAAAATAAATAAATTCCATACGGGGGGTTTATTGAACCTGCTTCTTGCATTGAGGGTGCAATAGCTCTCGCTGTTCAGGTGTGTGTGTGTATGTGTGTGTGTTACTGCATGTCTGTGTATGCAAATGTGTTTATTTATGTGTTACATTGCAGGACGGCTGCAGCTCAGTGTGAGTGGGTGAGAAATTAGAAAATAAATAAATAAATAAAAGGAAAGAAAAAACCAGATGAATTGCAATCGATTCTTTCTGGTTCGCTGTATTGATCTCTGAACATGTTAAAGCCTGCTGTACTCCATGAAGAACACTCAGTCAGTCAGTGCGCTGAACCCCCTCCAACACACACACACACACTCCCTCAGCAAGCCCTTCACCAACTAACACATGCTTATGCTGTATATGCTGCATAATTCTCCCTGCGTTGTCACTGCACGGCCGTGTTAAAAGCACAGACTGCAGCTTGCATAAAGGCAGCAGTGTGCGTGTGTGTGTGTGTTTGTGCGGTATCAGTACTCTGTAATGGAGAGTGATCTTGGCTGTGGCCTGCAAGCCGCTTCTCTGAACCGATCTTTAAATAGCATTTGCTCTATAAATAAAGCGCCAGCACCTTTCTCACGTACTGCTCCCTCACACACACATCTGGGTGCGCTCACAGATCTTGTTCAGACACAACATTTACGGCAAAAGCTGCCCATTAATCCATATGTTCATTCCCAAATGTCAGAACCAAGGCGGGGACATGTTGATACGCGTTGAACCAGAGTTCCTCTGTTGACCTCTATGACCTCTGACCCTCAAAATTGTAAAAACATTAGGGATGTAGCGATTCATTTTAACAATTCCATTAATATCATAATTTGTGGTTCATAGTTGCCTTTGGATCCGATTCACTGACCTAAAATGGATCCAGGACATCTTTAGCCGAAACTTCCACCAGTGTGACTCAGATGGGAAGTTTTCCACATTCCTTGTGTTTCTTGCAATATAATCAAGTGTAAATTAAATATGTGTACAAACACATTGATCTGATTTGATCGTATAGATTAATTGAGCGATTAAGTCAATTAACTGTTGCATCCAAACAAAACCTGAATCACATGAGCACGTGGAGGTGGTAGTTGATGCTCCAGTGAGAACCTGTCTACCTGCAGTGGTTGCTCTAGTGAACTTCATCTGGAGCTTTACATAACGCTGCCATTCTCCTGTAGCTCAGCTTGACCTGAAGCAGTTCCCAGGAAAGCTCTGCTTTGACTCACGCTGGTTGTGGCTGCCAATAAGACAGCCTTTTCATGCTAATCCTGTTTGCACAGCGCTTTTGCACCACTTCATACATCCGTTTATTATGTAGCCGCGTTACTTTAAAGGCGACGCGTCCGATCCGCCACTGTCTGCTCGGCTCAACCCGGGCTGGAAATGTTTTGAAATGTGGTGCGGGGCGGCGGAGATAAATTGGTACAGCGAGCTGGAATGCTGCAGCAGTTATTTAAGGCCCTGTAGGTGCTGCCTAGGCCATATGCTCCCATTATTACGCTTGGGAGGGGTCCATGTGGGCGTGTGAGCGAGGCTGGAGGAGGAGGAGGAGGAGGAGGAAAGTGAGAATAGGGAGGTAATGGAGGGCAGGCGAAAGGTACCCAAGAAATTATTTTAAAGGAGAGTCCTCTCATCACACGCGGGAGGAATTTTTAAAAAGTGATGGCTTAGATGAGAGCGAATTAGCCGCTGGAGTAAATGATCGCCTTCACCCTCAATATCCGGCTCATTCACCATCATCTCTGCATTATTCACGCCATCAAAATTTGAGGTATATATTATGAACTCTTGAACTTGTCACGGCAATAGATTTGTTTCAAAAACAAAAAAAAAAACGAATGACAGCACTCTGTACTGATGAATTTAATAAATTGTAACAGCAGCGCGACAATGGAAAACCCCAAACAAGGCTGCAGATAAAATGAATCCCTCTTCCACGTAGTTCAATATGAATCCGTTTGGAAAACACGGCCCACACGCAGCTTTGCAGCAGCTTCATATCTCTTTCTCTGTCTCATTTCCTCCCCCCCGTCCCCCTCCATTTCTGTTTCTTCTTCCTATCTGCTCAGTCTCTTGTCAAACTGAGGCCTGTGTTCCTGATCAGGGCATTGCTCTCATGTTAGCCGCTTCACGGGAAGCACATCCCAGCACTCCCTCTGACACGCCGGCAGCAGCATTACCATAATTGGCTTTTCTACATGACGGGACAGAGGAAATAATAATGTCATTTTATTTACAGCCCTCTTGTCCCAGTCCGAGAGGTATCACCCCCGTCTGCTCCCCCGCCCCGCTCCTGTGCGAGTCTCGTTCTGCCACAGCGTGTAGGTCAAGCGATGGCTTTTTGATCAGCTCCTGTCCAAAGCCATCAGAGCTGAGAGGCACGTAATGGAGAGCAGGGTGACAAACAGAATCTGGGGAAGGAATAAGACTGCCAGTTTCCTATTAGGGGCCGGCCTAAACGGCCCCTGCCCACCCTCACCTCCACCCCACCCCACCGCCATTCTCCGCCGCAGACCCACACCCGCACTGCCTAAATCACATGAGTGAAGGGGTGCGTGATTGGACATTAGTGCCGCAAATGACTGTCGTGATTGCCCGCTCTTCCCAAACTCGCATCAAATAAATAAAGAAATGCGTGTAAATAAATAGAAGGAGGGGTGTTGGAGAAAAAGAGGATGGTGGTGGAGGCGGCGGTGAGAGGAAACTGACTGGTTTCATCGCCGTCTTTTCACCCCCCCCTTCTCTCTGTCTCCCGTCTCATTGCCTTTCTGCCTTTCTTATCTGGTTTGTTTGGCTTTGACAGCGGCCAAATGGTGAAGCTCCGCGGGCCTGACAGAGAGTTATATTGATTTAACAACCAGCAGACTCTCAGCAAAGAAAAAGAGGGGAGAGGCGGAGGGGAAGAGAGGGGAGATAGCAAAGTTTTAAAAAGGAGTGATAAGTTTCTGCATTGCCCCTTGCCAAAGTGCTGACATGTCTGCTGGAAGTGTTTGACTGGGTGTATTTACAAAAATCCTGTCATAAAAGAAAGAAGTTAACATCCTCTAGAGGGAAGTGTTTAAGAAATTTCTTCGGGTTCCTGTCCGACCATCTTGCCTAGACTGTAAAATCGTTGCTTGTGCACTTTTAATCACGATTAAGATGTTTTTAGAGAAAATTGTTTTTAGAAAAAAACTGTGTGATTTTATAGGACAGTTTCTGTAGAGCTGCAGTAGGTTGTTAGAAGTTTGCCTTTGAGTCGTGGGTGGAACTGGCATGTTGTAAGCCCGTCCGCACTTCCCATCATCCATCTGTTCACACACTCTCCCACTAGCTTACAGCCTCTCAGAGTCCTAACCTAACATTAGTAAACATTGTGAGCAATAATGGTACAGTTTTGAACCAGATGTCAGCTCGGACAAGCTAAATGAAGACATACGTGGATCTAATTGTATACAAGTGGATGCATCAGAATTGAGCGGAGCAGAGAGCTTGTGGCTCGCAAATATTTTTTGCTCCTGATTCACAATGATTTGAATAAAGAAATAAACAGACATGACATTTTAAGCTTAATTTTCTTTATATATGCACTCCATCATGAGAAAAAAATGCCACAAGAACATGTTAAAAACAGCATTATTGGAGTGGGGCTTTAAGGTCAATATTGTGCTGGTGTGAGACTTCATATTTCCCAGCAAGCTCTCCTCAACTGTCTTTAGTCCCACTCAATATAAACTAGGCATGCTCAATGATCCTTTGTGGCACCACTTACAAACAGAGGCGTCCAAACTTTTTTTCTAAAAGGACCAGACTGAAAATGTGTGAGGACCAACCAGTCGCCTGCAATCTTTGATCATTTATAATAAATGAAATGCAAATGAACTATTTCAGAAAAATTCTTTATGGGATAATTCTTGTTTTCCCACATAGAACAGAAATGCATCTAAATATGTTTTTACCCAAATTACTATGAATTTTGTATTTGAAGACCAGAAATAAAATGAAAAAATCTGGCTGAAAAAAGAAAAAAAAACTTTTGTCAACATGAAAGTTTGTTTTACAAACTCTTCCATATTATTCACTACAATCAATGTTCACTGTAAACGTCTATATTTTATTTAGGTGAACAAGAAATAAATGGTTTTCCTATTCAAAAGTACAAATCGCAGACAGCGAAAAAAAAAACCAATTCTGCTAACTTGTCCTAGTGGCTCTTTCTGTTAACTGTTCTTATGTATGTTTAACGGTCAGCCTTTCGGAAAAGAGCTTGAAACAGTTTCCAACAGCTTATATGATGGAATTTAGCCAATCACAACCAAGAATAATCACAACCAAGAAATTGTGGACACGACTTTTAGAAAGTTCCGGGGTCCGTATATCATTGGTTTTATGACGGAGCTTGTGGGCTGGTAGAAATTTTAACGCGGATTGGATTTAGCCCAGGGTCCAGACTTTCGACATGCGTCACTTAAAAAATGTCCCTTTTGTTGCCACACTTCTAGGTGTGAATAATTTGCTCTCTGCATTTGACCCATCCCTTTGGGGGGGGCGGTGAGCTGCAGAAAAAGCCATGCTCAGGAACCATTCGATGGTTTAACCCCCCAATCCAACCCCTTAATGCTAAGTATCAAGCAACGAGGCATTGGGTCCCATTTTTGGAGTGTTTGGTATGACGACCTGGATTTGAACTCATGACCTTCTAGTCTCAGGGTGGACAATGAGCTGAGATATTGAGAATAGGAATATTATTCAAAAAGAAACAATACAATGTGCATTGCTACACCTTTGAGTCTTTAGGCACATTTTTTGGTGACCTGCCACCCAAAACCATAAAGCACTGATGCGCCTTTTAAAAAAGAGGTGCTCATGAAGAGGCAGCTGGAACTCCATTTTGGAACTCATTGCGTTTAATCGTGAATGAACCTTGTGTGTAGATATCTGGAGAGATCAGTGACACTGAAGTGCTAATTCTTGCCTGCTCGATGGGTATTGTTGGTGATCTGGCATGGCTGGTGGCGGGCTTGATTGCTGCTGCTTCTGACAGTGAGTCTGAGGTCCTATCCTGGCCGCGCTGCCGCCTGTCTCCTTGATGGCGGCACGTCCCCGAGCAAAAGTGACAGGCGCTTTGGCGCCCGTGCAGATGGCCCTGCTCACAGCTATCACCCTCTCGGCGAAACAAACCGCCGGGGACGGTGAGCCTTTACGACCCCGCCCCTTCAGTGTTGGTGTTGTTCCGCATATGTGCATGCAGGACCGGAAAAAGAAACCTAATCTGCTCGCCAGTCAGGAACACGCACCTTCAAGTTGCTGCGATTCAGTCAATGCGCACCCCATAATAATCTCCCCTCCTCCCGCCTCAGGTTTTGGCATTCTGTCCGAATTGATGCAGCTTTTCAGAACAGATGAAGAGATCAGACTTAGTTGCATTTCATCTCTAATATTTGGCGTTTATGGCTTACAAAATCGTCCACTTGCTGCTTGTGATTTTTACAGATGTCTGTCTCTCCCAGGCTTTTGTCTGTGTGTTTTTGATATCTCCCTCTTTGTTGTTTCCATGACAACATTGTAGGACAGGAATTGATTGACAGGGATCGTCAAAGGGTTCCCTGGCGACCTGCACATGGTTGGAAGCCCCTCCCCACTGCAGTCTGTGTTTTGTCACTCACCCAGGGATATTTCTGATCTGCTGCCTCTCATTCCGGTGTACGTGTTGAACACTGCCAGCTTTTTTTTTTCCCTCCTCCTCTGGCTCCAGTTGACATGAGTGACTCACGTAGGTAATTCCTACTGTATGTTTGCACAGTTCCTCTGGGCTTGCCAGGAGTGTGTAGCTATTCTGCAGGAGGCTTTTGTACGGTAAACGGCTGATTCGTATTGATAGCCTCCTCTTTTGGTGGACGCTTAGTGAGAGGGAACGCAGGACGCTCTGCAGATGTGCTGTAGAGAAGAGTACGCCACATAATGCTAATCTGCTGTGTCAGGGATTTTCAGGACTTTTAGAAACTGTCTCGGTCTCAGTCTGTCAGTGGGATTGAAGCGCAGCCAGGTTCTCCTGTAGCGCTCTCATTTCACAGAAATCCTGTCAGGCGTTAGAGGAGGGTATGGGGGGTATGTTTGCTCATTTGGGGAGGGGTGTATCAGTAGTACACAGCAAACTCAGACTTATAGGCAATATTATGGTTGGTGGGTTCAGGTTTGAACTGCAGAATGTGTAGCGAAACGGATAGGAACGGGAAAGCAGGCGCGTTCCAACGAAGCAGGCACTTAGGGAGGAACTCGCACACATGCACATCATCACGCAGTCACAGTTGATGGTGCAGCTGCTAACCTCCCCCACCTCCTCCACCCATCTCCTCTCAGGCAGCAGTAAATGGTGCCAGTGTATATATATCAGGTATTATGTCCACTTAGATTATGATGTGACAGGTTAGCGTGCCGTTTGAAGTTGACAGCACATCTGTTTCATCAGGAGAGACTGATACTGGCATCTAGGACACACATCTCACCATGCAGGAAGGAGATAAAGGAAGAAGCTAGGGGGCTGTCTTTCCTGTCTCCCTGCCTCCCTCACAGCCAGTCTTTTCTCCCCCTTTTTTTCCCATCCTCCCCTTCGCTCCAACGCAGCCTCCTGCTCACTTTTCTTTCTCCTGCACATCTTCTTTTCACTCACTTGTTCTCCCTCCAGCCACCTCCCGTCTCTCCTACTTATTGCTGCTTTCAGTGTGTTCCCCACCATCCACACACACTCTCGTCTTCTTTGTTTTTGCCTTTCTGTATCCTTTAAATAAACCTTTCACGTCTTTGTTAGTTCATTTTTGATTGTTTTTTTTTTTTCTTTTTTTGCTTGTTTTCTTTGGCCTCCTTTCTTCAGTGGCAGATGTTAAATTCCTAACCTTAGTGCCACTCTTCTGCCTGATACTGATTATTATTTCAGGTTAAAAAAAAGTGACCTTAATCCCATCAAAGAAGGTTGAGAAAAGCTCTTAATATTTTTAAACGGACTTGATGAGATAAATGCACAAAGCTGAGGTTGAGCAAAAAAAATGGAAAGAAAGAACGAAAGAGAAAGGGAGAATTGAAGAGCCGAGCATGCAGCTGGCTAACAAGGCCAAACAGCCAGTGATTTCCTGGGGAACATCAGGCATGTTTGGAAGAATAGATAGTTAGGAAGGAAAAGGACAACTGTCAGAAGCTCAGTGATTTATTTTTCCCTTGGAGGCTTTTTTCACCACTGGCTTTCAGAGCCACATGTGTGCAAAACACACACAAACTCATGCATGCATGCATGCGTACAGACACGCACACACGCATGCTGACATTGGATGAGACTGAAAGCCTGCATTTCAAATCACTGAGTATTCACTTCATGGTATTTTGACAGCAGTCCTGTTAGTGTGTTGTAAATCTTTAATTCGACCGAGCTGACCTCTTTTATCTCTTTCTTTGGTTTCCAGCGTACATGCCCGAGGATGAGCTCAAGGCAGCCGCTCACGACGAGGAGGAGCACCTGCAGGATGATGGCCTATCATTAGATGGTCAGGACGCCGAGTTCCTGTGCAATGAGGAAGAGGAGGATGTGGATGGAGGCCAGCCGCCCAGCTACAGAGACTCTCCGCTCAGTAACGGCACTAACCCCGACGCTGGATATGGATCTCCGCTCAGCGACGCCAGTGACCGACTTGCAGACTTTAAGAGCTCCTCTTACAGGGACGGTCAGGAGAGGGATGGCACTGCCCTCCCCTTCCGTCCAAACAACGGCCTATCTTTCCAGGACAGTCTGGCACGGATGAACGCTGTCTATGCAAACCTCATTTCAGAGGCCTCTTGGTCAAGCATCAGCATGGACATCATGAAGTCTAAGTCTGCTGCAGCTGGCAGTGCAAACGGTGCCCCTAACTCTGCAGAGCCTGTTTCTACTGCCTCTGCCTCTACAACAACCACCATTAACAAGAGCAGTGGGGGCAGTAGCAGTCACCACAATGGCAGGAGCTCCTCCTCCACTGTCAACCACATAAGCAACGTGAGTGCCACTAATGGCACTGCAGCTAGCTCAGTTAGCACCCACAGTGCCTCCAGCAGCAGTGGGAGCAGCAGTGGTGGCGCCAGTAATGGTAGCGGAATAACTTACGACTGGCACCAAGCGGCACTTGCCAAAACTCTACAACAGACCCCGTACCACCTTTTACCTGAGCCCAGCCTCTTCAGCACGGTGCAGCTCTACCGACAGAACAATAAGCTCTATGGCTCTGTCTTTACTGGTGCGAGCAAGTTTCGCTGCAAAGACTGCAGTGCCGCCTACGACACACTGGTGGGTCTGACGGTCCATATGAACGAGACAGGCCACTATCGAGATGACAACAAGGACAAAGACGAGGATCAGGGCAAGCGCTGGTCCAAGCCACGCAAGCGCTCCTTGATGGAGATGGAAGGGAAAGAGGATGCTCAAAAGGTACTGAAGTGCATGTACTGCGGTCACTCTTTTGAGTCCCTGCAAGATCTCAGCGTTCATATGATCAAGACCAAGCATTACCAGAAAGTGCCTCTAAAAGAACCAGTGCCAGCCTTGGCTACTAAGTTGGTGCCAACATCAGCTAAAAAACGTGCTATCCAAGATGCTCTAGCTTCGCCATGCTCCCCAGACTCTGTCCATGTTGGCAGCGGTGGTGGCAGCATTCCTCTGGGCGATGCGGGCAAAGATATGAAAGCTACTGCTAATCCCTACGTGACTCCGAACAATCGGTATGGCTACCAAAACGGCGCAAGCTATACATGGCAGTTTGAGGCGCGTAAAGCTCAGATACTCAAATGCATGGAGTGTGGGAGCTCCCACGACACACTACAACAGCTAACTGCCCACATGATGGTTACAGGGCACTTTTTGAAAGTCACAAACTCTGCATCTAAGAAGGGCAAACAGCTAGTATTTGATCCAGTGGTGGAAGAGAAGATTCAGTCTATTCCACTGCCACCGACTACAACCAGACTCCCTGTTCCTAGTAGTGTTAAGTCCCAACCAGTCTCCCCAGCCCTATCCTCTGCATCAGAGGAAAAAAGGGAAGGAGGGGGCGAGGAAAAAATTGAAAGTTGTGAGCCAGTGAATAAAAAATAAAAGAGGAGAAGGATGACGCAAGTGAGAAATCGGAGAATGATATCACGTCATATAAATACCTCAGAGAAGAAGATCTTGAGGAGACACCAAAAGAAGGTTTGGACATTCTTAAATCCCTTGAAAACACGGTATCCAGTGCCATCAGCAAGGCCCAGACAGGCACACCCACATGGGGTGGCTACCCCAGCATTCATGCAGCCTACCAACTGCAGGGGGCCATGAAGAGCTCTGCCACTGTTCTGCCCCCAACCGTCCAAAGTGTCCAGATGCAGCCAATGTTCAACAGTGGGCTACGAGGTCTTGTGAGTGACTCCAACTCTGTCATCCAGTCCCCTCATAGCCCTTCTTCTCCTACTCCCCTGAGGAGCAATGTCACTGCCATGGAGGAGCTTGTGGAGAAAGTGACAGGCAAAGGTGCCACTGTGAAGAAGGAAAAAGAAGAGAAGGTGGTGAGCATGGAGCGATGCAGGCCTCCCTCGTTAGGAAAGTCTCCTTCTCCTGTCCTGAGAGAGCAGTTACCGTCTCCAAACGACCTTTCTGTAGGAAAACCCTCGGGTTTACGAAGTAGTAGCCCCGGAAGTGTGGATTCAGATCTAATCTGTAAGAAGGAACCCAAAGAAAGTCCAGTAGATGGCCACAACAGTCACTCAAAGAACGGTTCTGACGCATGCCAATCGCCTGTAACCAATGGCAACAGTCTCGGCATCATCACGGATCACTCGCCTGAAAGCCCTTTCGTCAATCCTCTCAGTGCACTCCAGTCGATCATGAACACGCACCTGGGGAAGGCGTCCAAGCCCATAAACCCGAGCGCAGATCCTCTGTCTATGCTGTATAAAATCAGCAACAGCATGATGGATAAACCCGCTTTTAATGCCATTCCTCAGGGCAAACCAGCTGAGCCCATCAACCACTATCAGCTATACGAAAATAATGATCAGCCTATAGATCTAAGTAAAAATAAGTCAAATGCCAACAGCAGCAACAGTAAAAGCAACACTAATGTGCTGGTGACTAACACCAGTGTAAACGGCAACAAACCGTTGGTTTCTCTGCCTGAGTCTGTCTCCTCTCCTCTGAGAGAGAACGCTCTGATGGATATTTCTGATATGGTGAAGAACCTCACAGGAAGGCTGACGCCCAAATCTTCAACACCCTCCTCCATTTCAGAGAAGTCCGATGCTGATGGCAGCACGTTTGAGGACGCTTTGGAGGACCTCTCGCCGGTGCAGAAGAGGAAAGGGAGGCAGTCCAACTGGAATCCCCAGCATCTCCTCATCCTGCAGGCTCAGTTTGCCTCAAGCTTGAGGGAGACCCCGAGGGCCGCTATGCTATGACTGATCTGGGCCCTCAGGAGAGGGTCCATATCTGTAAATTCACAGGCCTCTCCATGACCACCATATCTCACTGGCTGGCTAACGTCAAGTACCAGCTGAGACGGACTGGGGGCACCAAGTTCCTGAAGAACATGGACTCCTGCCAGCCTGTGTTCCTCTGTAGCGACTGTGCCTCCCAGTTCAGGACTCCCTCCTCCTACATCAGCCACCTGGAGTCTCACCTGGGCTTCAGTTTGAAGGACCTGTCCAAACTGTCAGCTGAGCACCTACGGGAGCAGCAGGCTGCCTCAAAGGTGATCACAGACAAAATGACATTCGGCAGCCCGCTGTCAGCTTTGTCCACGCCGGAGGACGACACAGGCTCAGTGTACCAGTGCAGACTCTGCAACCGGACATTCGTCAGCAAGCACGCAGTCAAACTGCACCTCAGCAAGACCCACGGCAAGTCTCCGGAGGACCACCTGGTTTTTGTCACCGCTCTGGAGAAACTGGAGAAGCTGGACAAAATGGAGAAAGTTTAATCATAAAAGCATGTGAGCCACTGAGGGGAGAGACTGACAGCTGTGGAACTGACTAGAATTTCATTGCACTAAAAAGACATTGTTCACAGTTACTGCACTGGGCCGAGTGAGCCACCAGAAAAATATCAGTCTTACTATTTTTAGTTGTGACAACTGCCTGACTGGACCATGTCTTTTAATGTGTTTCTTTTGTTTTCATTTGCCAAGCTTTTTTACACTTATTTTGTAATATATTTATATGCTATTTGTCCGATCTGTGCATGTATTTTAGTGAAACAAGGTTAAATCCGAGATTTTTATCTTTTCATGGCAAAAATGCAACTACTGCGTCAATGCTGAAGGGTGGCGAGAGGACAGAAAGGGTGGGGAAGGAGGAAGAACCTGTACAATACTTGATATGAAGAAGATGAACATTAAAATAAGAGAAAACCCTGAAAGACTGAAGTAGCACCTTAGATGGTTTGAAATTTGGAGTTGTAAAGAAATGTGTATTGAAATATCATTCATTTGTTCAAATCTAATTTGAAAAAAAATTTTTTTTTTTAAATTCCCTGTTAAATTTCTCTTTTTTTATTTCCTTGTTTCAAATTATCAATGGCCTGCTTTGAAAAATAATAAATAAAAAAATATGTGTATTTGATTAAAAAATATTAATTTGAAGAAAAGCTGCTTCTTGGAGTCAATCAGTGAAAGTGGACGGCCATCAGTATGCAAGTTTTCTGTTAAAAAAATGAAAGAAAAAAAACCTTTTCTTGCTGTGAAGTATCAACTTATAGCAATTTTCCAGTTGTATGGTTTGTTACCACCTCCTTTCTAAATTGTGTGCTGTAAAGAGAACAATCCGTTCCATGTACATGCCCACCAGTGAAATGTAAGTACTCCATATGACATATCTTACATTTGAAAAATGGCTCAGCATTCTTTGTATCTTAAGGTGTGTGCATTCTCTAACTTTTATACTGTCATTTTATATACAAAAAGGATAAAAAGTAAAAACAGATGGTGTACATAGATATATGCCGTAGAGCTACGAAAAAAGTCCCTTTTTTAAAGAAAATACAAGCTTTGGCTCAGTTTACATAAATTGTTTTAATTATACTTGCATCCAATTTGATGCATGAAATGGTGTGGAAAGTAAATAAGCGATGCACAATGAACTATACCTTTCAATGTTTTATCGAACATATTGTAAAAAAAAAAAAAAAAAAAAAAATGAAGAAAAAAAAAACAACTTTTTAGCACCAATTAGTTTGTTTCTTTTCGTTCTCAATTGTAAAATAAACCCCAAAGCAGTTGGTAACAGTCGTATATTTGTGGTTGTGTGTTCTTTTGTCATGGCAAACTCCAAATCTGTAGCTGTTGGGCAAATTAAAGCATTCACACCCATATCAAATCCAGTCTAACAGGATTTCCTTTTATGGTCGCTCCACACTGCGGCGTTGCAGAGGTGAGATTCAATTCTATTTGAATTCTTTTTTTTTTTTTGCTGCAACAGGCCTCTATTTTTAAGGAAGGAGAGTCACTGGTGTCATCCTCATAACTGATGACTGAGCTGCATCATACCGCCAGTGATTGTGTTGATGAAGATTGTGATGATAAGCCTGTAAGGGTGCCTATTGTGCTGCCAGAACCCCATGCTCGGCTTGTGACTGGCCTTTGGAGGGCCGCTCTGAAAGAATCAGTGTTGTGTTAATGACGGCAGTGCACTTTTGCCTTGCTTCTTGGAAGTAAATCAGATGGGTGTCTGCTCTGGTTAAGAGTCCGTGCTGGGGAAGCTTTTATTAAAAGCAAGCTATAACGTATTTTTATGTCGTTAGCAGACAGCAGCCGTCTTCACAGACTGAAGCTGGGGCCCAAACAATCTCTTTTCCACCTCATTTAAAGTCAGCTTTCTCTAAATAAACACATATTTCCTCAGCTAGACTTTTACACCCTTTTAGAAGAAATCAGGAAGCTCGATTTTTAAAGTTGATCACATTTTTCTGCTTTCTTACAATCCTACAAGGCAAAATCTAGAATCTAGGGTGTTCATCAGATTCTAGAGCTTTAAGGGACTCATTTAAAACCATGACCTCTACATGGTTCCTCGTCCGCAAGCTGTGCAGCGAGCTGTGTTTTTCCCTTCTCGGGCAGCCCTGCAGGTGAGGCATCCACATCAGGAATCTGATCTCTCATCTCACCCTCACGTCTCAAGTTCCTGATAGAGTACTTACAGTACCAGCCTTTGTGTCGAAGCAGCCATGCTGCAGTGTTATGACTTCCATCCCTCACATTCACAACATGTCTCATGTCAGCTGAGTTAGTCACACACACACACACACACACACACACTGCCAGTGTGTCTTTTTTTGCAATTACCCACCTCGATCTGGCTGCACCTTACTGTGTAGATACATGGATTCAGTGACAAAAGAAACACTGGCAGAAAGCAGATTAGCTAAAGATGCAACTTCCTCAAAAAAAAAGACTCTTGCTATAAAACAAACAAGACAGATAAACATGCAATGAGATAGCATTCCCTGCACACCTCAAAAAAAGAGAGAACCTTGTAGGTTTAATACCCCAAAGCTAGACCTGTAATTTTGCTGTGCCGTCAGATAACTCCTGAGCCGATAGAGGCTCTTTCCTGCATTGTTAGACATCAACGTACTGTTTCCTGTGCGTATTCTATGTAAATTACATGTGATAATCGCCACGCACGGCACAATGCCGGTTCCCGTGGTGCTAACGGAAACGGAGAGTAGATAAACGCAGGCAGGGCAGATTTGCATAGTCTTTGTGTTTTGGGCGCTGCTGAACGTGAGCCCTGAGGATTGGTGGGGATTTCCTCAAGGTTTTGTATAAGTAAATGCCGGCTTCCTCCCAGGGCTGGGGCCATTATGTACAGCAGACGGGGGTGGGTGTAGACAGAGGGCGCAAACAGAATAACAAAATTACCTGGGCTGATGAGAACACAGTAGGGAAATATTAACCCCTGAAAGTGGGATCAGAAACAGCACGCAGGGGTTATGTCGGTGTTTAGGTGTCAATGACTTCACAACGCTTGTGATGGAGAGGTGTCACCTTACAGCTAAGGCCCACGGAGGAGATCAAACAAACAAGAGGTCCTCCAGGTCCTCCAGCTTGCGGCTTACCTCAAAGTGCACGTGTGCTCCAGGGAAACACACCTGACAGGTCTTTTGTTGGGTGTTTGGGGTCGCTGCTCCAGGTTTGTACAAGATAGTCAAAGCAAGAAAACAAAGCAAAAAGTTCGCTCTGAGGATCACAATGAGTAAAGGAGCCCACCTTCGCTTGCAGCTCCAGCGTTCGGTATAATACCCCGCCGAAATTCCCCAAAACAACCGTTGATAAACAAAGCTTTAGTAAACCTTTGTGCAGGAGACCAAAGTCAGAAGAATCTGTCTGGATCCTGATAAGGAAACCTGTTCTTAAGAGGTCTATTTTTCACCCAAAGGAACCTTACTGACTACATTTAAATGTATTTCCTGCCTGTGTTGTACTTTGAAAGTCAGAATAGACTTTAATTGAGGAGCTGGAGCACATTCGCACTTCCAGTGATGGACACGCGGCCGTCTGTCGGGAAAGCGGGCCGGTCCTGTAGTGAGATAGAGAATGCTGGTGTTTGACAGGAACGGGCTAACGGATGTAAGGTGTTTGCCAAGTCCTTAGTTTTGATGTGCTGGTGAATGAGATCTGCAGGTGTGTGTCACCGGGCCCTCCATCCATCACCAGTCTGGACAAAACACAAAGCAGAAGGGGATGAAATGTTTCCTCTGCCCTGCTGGATGAGGGATGTGGTTTTACAAAACAAGATAGAAAACAGATCCATTCATATTTTTACACTCGTTTTTCTTTTTTTTCCCACCTTCTCCTCTTTTATTCAGGCATTTTTCTTTTCTGGGTCCAGGATTGATACATTGTACTTTTAATCTTTCTGTAAAGCTTCTATTCCGTGTCCTCACCTGGGGACATGGCTACAGCCACAATAATAATCCACACATGAAAGATTAATGGCATATTTCCCCTTATGCCATGTGTACATGTATGATTAAATCATTGACCTCGCAGGCTTCCTTCTCCTTTCTCTCCAGCGTGAGCGCAGCTACCGTGTTCCTGTCGTTTCCTATTTCAAATCAAAGAGGTCAACACAGAAAATGTCTCAAAACCAATTTCTGTTTGAAAAAGACCCTTGAGAAAAAGTGGCTCGTGCTGCGTTTGATATGCACAAAGACACTTATCCCTTATCTATCTTTTCAGAAAGACGGGGCGGCAGATAGAGGGTGAAGTGCTCCAGGAATCAGCGCTGCCTCCATGAGATATGATGCTGCTTGATTTTGATCATTGACATTTGCTTTTTCATGCGTCCCGAAAAACAAGGCCTCCCTTCTATTAAGGAATTATTCAAATGACCTTCAACAGAGCATGTTTTCCTGCAGTTTTGTTGTGGGAATATGAGAACACATACTGACATCTCAATTACTTATGCAAGGCTCAGAGTGGGCCCAGTGGATGCAATCACCGTATGTGCAATCCTCAGTCACTCCGAATCACACAAGCTCCCGGACAGACACACATAATTCAGACAAGTCAGACAGGATTTGCATACAAAGACCAAAAAAAAAAAAAAAGATTTATAAAAAATGCACCAAACACAGGAGGAGAAGGTGTGGATTTAAAGGAAAAGGGGGTCAGGTTGGGGGGAGTTGGGGAGACCAGTAAATTGTTTAAAAAGGTCTTGCATGTCATTTTGTGTGTGTAAAGGCTGATAAACAGCACTAAACCTGCTTGCTGACATTTACTTTCATGTGGCTCCAGAAAGGAGTTGTCTAAAGAGTGTGTATGTTGGATCATTAATGTATTATTGTCTAAAATTTGGGCACAATTCAAATCAATAAAAGTGAGACATTATGTGCGACTCTTTCATGTTTTTTCAATGTTTTCATGTTTATCTTCATAGACATTTTTTTTTGTTTTTCTTCCCTTCTGGAGGTGACACTTTGTCTTCTCGTGGGTGATGGGTGGGGGCTGGTAGAGCGGTGGGTACAGGGGTAGATGGGTTGCAGTGTTAGGGGGCAGGCGGAGAGATGGGGGGGGGGCATCGCAGGGCCGACCCAGCATCCCGTCATTAGCGTTGCATGGCGGAGACGCAGGGGCACCCTGACACATGTCACGGACAGCCAGCCGAGGGCCCCACGTATGAAGCTGACACGCCGCGCATAATTTATCCCCGTGACACGATCTGCATGTCGAGTTGTTGATCTGTTGTGTTTGGTTTGGACATGGGCGCTCTGGCAGGGAAGACAGGGGGGGGGGGGGGGGTTATTATGCAGGTGGGTTTGGGGGGTAGGGCAGGAGGAGTCAAGCGAGGGCGGAGAGGTGGCAGGGTGTGTGTTTACGAGGGACGGTGGTAAGCAGCATCTTGGTGTAGCGCATCCTGAAGACGCGACACATTTGTCATGTCCACTGTGGAGCACACCAACACCAGTGCATTCAAATCCACTAATGCAGACTCCCTGACTGTCTCTATCTCTCAATCTCACACGCACACACCCATGCTTTGGTGACATGGAGCCAGCAGGAAAAAAACAGGCTTAATCTTGTCCCTGAAGACATCTGCTCATGAGTGAAAATGACTGATTTTGTTGAAATGACCCCGTGTCATATCACGGGATGCGATTGTTTTCCAGCTTCAGCTGTGTTGTTAAAGCACCACCGACGCTGCAAAACATCAGCCTCAGCTGCTTCAGTGAGCTGTGAGGCTGTGCTAGCTTGGTTTTGCATCAACATGGACAGGATGCCATGAACATGCAGGTGTGTTTACAGATTTACCTATGATGATGATGATTAGATTTATTAAAGAGCAAAAGATTAAAAAATGATCTGGCCTGACTCAGTTTAAACACTGTTTCTCAGCGGGTTCCTCCTCTGCAGCACATGAAACTCAGACATAAGTCACACATAACATGACAAGACAGAAAAAAAGGAATCATCTTGCAATCATAACAAATAAAGCAGTGTAAGGGGGGACCTGTGGTACCACATGTTCATTAAATTTAAAAAACTGAATGTTCTTTTGAAAAGACCAAATCATGATGGCTTGTGGTAGCTCATTCCAAGCTTTAGTGAAGACATGATAGAATGATCGCCGTCTTTAGGAGTTCCTGAAGGCCAGTGACGGTAACAGTTCTAGTGGAATGTACAGAAGTGTATTTTGTAATAGTAAAACTCAGCGCGGTTTCCTGCTTTGTTTTTTGACTCAGCCTTCTCCTGTCCCCTCATCCAAATTATTTCATTTACATGAATAATGCATATGACTAGACTTTAGAGAGCCCCTCCCTCATCATCCCACTAATCCCTGCCGTTGCCGCGGTAACCAGATTAGACAGTACGTTGAGAGGTATTTGGGCCCTCGAGGCCTCTTTCTGGACAGGCCTCATTCTGGTTCACTGTCATCAATACTGAAAACATATATAAATTTATGTGTATTTAGATCCTATTATAGCTGAAAGAAAATAAACTATTTCTGTTTGTTGAGGGGAATTTCTAGCTCTATTAAAGCGGCAATAACAATTTATTTATGGGTTTGTTTTAAGACATTTTCCGTCTTGTGTGAAAGCAGCAAATGCTGAGAACTTCATAAAACTATCATCTAATAAAACCATCATCGCCCAGACGACAAGAGGACATAATTCATACATTAAAACCCCCTTTTTATAAAATTACTGCAAGGTTTTTGTTTGAAAGTCTGTTCCCAGACATTTCTCACACCCAGCTCAATCACTGCTCCCTTGTGATCCACCATCAACATTGTTCATTCAAGTCTTCACAGTCAGCTGCCGCCGTCGGGGTCACTTGAACTATGAAGCTGAAGAGAGACTGTGAAAAGAGTTTTTTCATTCTTTTTTTCACATGTTGGTTTTGATTTGGCATGTATGCAGCAGATGTTAACCTCTGCTGTGAAAATGTTCAGTGATTTGTTGGGAAAAAAGGCTCAAATTTCTCCCAACGTTTAAATGATTTAACACTTTCACTGCAACGAATTGAAATAAGTGCTGGTTAATTGAATTAAACAGCAGAAAAATGACCAAAAAATAAGGGTTTTTGAGGTTTCATGGTTCATACAGCTAAACCAAATCTATCTTGATTCCAAGTGAGAGTAAAATGAATGGAAATTGGAGCAGACTGACATTGTAGGGAGCTTGCACACAATCTATTGTAGTTTCATAGAATTGTCTGTTTAGTAAAAGTTAGTTGCATCCACGCTCACTGAGTACCTAAAAATAAAGTCATTTGTTAACAGAGAATTTGTCTTTTTGTTTTTTTATATTAAAAAAATTACAGACACTACAAAAAGCGAATGGGAAAAAGTCAAACTGTTTCTAGGTTTCACTGTGTATCATTACTTGACACCCACCTAACCTAAAATCTTGGGGAAATTAAAATGTTTTTTTTTCCATTTTTTGTGTCTTCTTGTTTCAATTCCTGTGTGGAATAACCTTTCCAGAACCGTTTCCTCACAGCATAGTGGCAATAATTATCTAGTTTTAAGTAGTTCTCTTTCTGTTTTTAGATTCTTTTTACAAAAATATAATTTTGTTTTGGAACTAATAAACCGAAAAATAAACATGGGAAACTTTAGAATGCCGTTTTAGCCCGAGTCTTTTATTTTCCACAACTCCTGGGATTGGGCCACACATTGGTTCACGGTTTACACCCAGAATCCTCCAGTGCTCTCCTCATAGAGGGCTCAGCAGATGACTGAAGGCTTTGGTGTGGAGGACACCGATTGGCAGACAGACCAGTTAATGACCAGCACAGTTGTACTAAGGTAGGAAGCTGCAGTTTGGTGTTGATTTAATGGACAGCCTGTCACTTTCTTGTCACTTCACCGAGATAATTTTACCCTCCTCATTGTTTCCATTGCATTCACTGTATGTGCAATGAATTGGACTGGTTCCAAAGTATGCCAGGGCCAGCTTCTCTGGGAGTTTTTGCTTGGTTTGGAGGATTTCTTTTTTTTTTTTCCCCAATACAAACACTGCTTCGGTTTTATTTTTCATTATAGTCTACGGGTGCGGTAATAACAGAGAGGAGAAAGAGGCTTTTACTGCCTTTCCAGAGCAGCCCACAGAGATTTCTTCTGTCGGAGAATCATGTGATTTGTCTGCTAAAAACGCTTTGTGAGTTATGGCTTAAGGCAAGTTTTAAAGAAGGCCTTGCCCACACCTAATCTCTGACCAGGGAAAGAGGGGGAGTGTTCCCATAGCACTTGTTGATAGTTAGAGGATTTGGGGCCATTTTTCATCAGAATGATCCAAATTGTGTCTTTGGATCCTAGAATTACCCTCACACCCTTAAATCTGTGTAATTGCGACTCCTCGTTTGACGAGTGGAGTGAGAGCTGCGTGCTATGGCGACTTTTTGTGAATTCTGCTTCCTGTTCCTGAACTGTAGTTAAAAAAAAAAAAAAATGGCACCATGTGACTGCGCTGCCATCACGCTCTCTCGGAGGCTAGCCCCACCCCCCTCCACCTCGCCACCCTGCTTCTCCTTTGTTAAGCCAAGCTCGGAGTGCCACAGACACAGATGAAGGCGTGGAGAAAACACATGCCAAAAAGGCCCCCCTGCCACTCTCACTCTAGCACAGCGACAATGATAGGCTGTCATCACACAGCGATCAGCACTGTCACCCACAACATTGCGGCACACAAACACACACACATACAAGTGCAAGCACAGACGCACAACAGTAACATGCATACACACAAGCGCACACACATGCACAGGACCTACGGCTGTGAAAATCCGCACCATCCTCGACAACACTGACAACCAAGTCACTGCTGTCACTTCAGTTATTTTTACACTGCAGCCTGACAACACATCAAAAATCCCTCTCGCTATGGGAACAACACAAGACCACTGCATCAAGCTCATTAGACGCCACGTGTCACATCAAATATCTAATTATCTGCTATTCAATATTCCCAATTAAGTTAGAAATGTTCGCTGTGCAGATTCACACAATAATCTAGCAGAGTGTTGTGTGTGCAAAGTGAGATGATGGGGCTGGTCTCTCTGTGGAGAGAAAAGACAGAATAAACCCCAGCTGCAGTGCTGTCCCGGTGACAGTGAGAAGGCTGAGGTGCATCACCGGTAGAGTGATCGCTCGCTGGCCTTCAATCTCGCTTCCTGCAAATAAAATCTGACTCGAGACAAGAAGGAAAAAAGTGATGCCGAGATGTTTCGTGTCCAGGCAGGTGGGGTAAGAGTTAACGCTTTTCTGGCCTTGGATGCTGTCAGTGAGCAGAAGGCAGCTACGTGATGAGTCTGATTGGCGGCCGATGGCGGTGGGATCAGTGGCAGGGCTGTGAGATGGATGCCATCTTGGCTGGCTTGTGATACGCAGTTTGTCGCCTGGACTTCACTTGGAAGGAAAGCCTTGAAAACACTGCTGGCTGTCACTCAAAGAATAATGTGCTGGACTCGAAAGAAGAAAAAAAGGATAAATTGCTGAACTACAATGATTTTGTTACCATTGTTTGCTATGGTTTCCTTTTGCAGCAAATTGAACAAAACTGTTCTTTTTTTAATGTCCATGTGTTTTTCTCTAACAGCTGTGACATGACGCCCATGTTAGGAGGTCCATTAAACGAATGAAGTGAGGTTTTGTTAAGCTATGCTCACACCACCCTCAGCAATGCACATTCAAGCGGCCACTTCCAACGAGAAGTCTGTGTAAAAGCGTGTAAAAGCACATTTCTGGCTTCCACACTCAAAACTCCTGCAGAGCTCTGCAAGTCTTTACAACCATTCTTGGGCTCTACTTACAAAACGCAGCAACTGAACGTGTGTTACCAGCCCAACCAGATCAAACTTTGACCAATCAGGGCCTCGATTTAGTGGTGACTTGTGGGACAGGTGGTAAAACTCACCAAACTTAGAGTGCAGCTTGTTCCTCTGATGAACTAAACTGTTTCCATTTTGTACCCAATTTTGTACCCAAGTGGTGCAAGATTTGCACATTTTGCACCAAGCCTCTGCCAACTGTAGGTGGCAGACATAATCTAGTAAACAGTAATGAAGGAGAAAGAAGAAGATGCCCATCCCTGCTTGTCTAATGTGATATCGTGGGATAATAAGAACACACGTCAATTCACCAGTGTGTATGGAGCATCTGGTTGTCAGTGGGTGATTTTTCTGTAAAAACTACAACCCCTTTGCTTCTCTCCAAGATTATTTCCCCATAAATGTAAAGAATTGCTTTGGTAATCTAGTGTCTCAAAATCTATTAACCAAAAGCAGAACAACTCTGTTGGTATGTATCATCTCTTCACATGCAAATACATTGATGTTCTGCCTCAGATGAGTTTGGATGCGTGATGTTTCCATTGAAAGGGTTGTTCTCGATTTTATTTTTATTTTTGAAAAATTCAGTGTGATGTTCAAGTTTCTGGACAAAGCAAAATGATCAATTATGAAACAAAATACAGTATTTTCTGCTATATGGGGCAGCTTATAAGGTGCACCATCAATGAATAGTTTATTTTTTAATTTAGAAACCAAACTATAAAGCACAAAAAGCCAGAGATAAGTCCTTCAGTCAGTCAGACTTTATTAACTGTTAACAGTAAATCTAGAACTTGTTTGTAGCATGCTACACGTTAGCCACATTGTTAGCTGTGTTAACCGCGTCAGCACATTCACAATACCTGTAACTACCATGCTAACACCAAATCTTGCTAGTAACGCGTAAAAGAAACACAGTCCAACACCACTACATGTTATTTGTGTCAGCATATTTACAATAACAGCCAAACCTGTTTGAAGCTCATAAAAAATAAAGTACAGACTTGACATTTTGACTGACACCCAGATCGCTTTGACATCAGTAAGCACAAGCAAAATTAATTCAATTATAAGGTCCCTATAAAACAATAAGATATTTCTCAATAGATTCTGCATCAATATATGACAAAAAATACAATATGCAGGTTGCAAAATCTGATTTGGGATGAAAAAAACAAAAACTAAATCAACAAAGATAGAAGCAAATATTAAATAAAGTTGGTTTGCACATTAGATTTTAAATATATGAATAAATAGTAAGAAATAGGTTGTCCTGTTCATTTATTGCAATATACTTTAAACACTATTAGGAAGTTACTGATATATTGAAATATGTGTCCTTATATTTATGAAATATTTTCCAGTATATTGCAATATATTTTTCTTTAGGGGTCTTGGGATTGCTGGAGTCCATCTCAACAGTGGTTGGACAGGTCGCCAGTCTGTCAGAGGGCAACACAATCACACACCCTCACAGTCACACACAGGGACAGAGTTAGAGTCACAACAAGGATGTTTTCAGAGTACCCGCAGAGAACACGGGGAGAAGGAACAAACTTCACAAAGACAGGACCCAGCTAGAATTTGAATCAGGTTCTCTACGTTATGAGGTGGGAAGACTCACCACTACACCACACTGCCATGCAGCCCAACCCTACAGACCTATTTCTTAAAGTTAATTGACAGGGACTAGATTTGTCAGTCACTGCTCTAACAATTTGCTTCACAATGTGTTTTATTTTGTTTGGCCATTGGTAAGGAGTTAAAAAAATTAAGGTACGTTTCCAGGCTGTTTCAAACAAACTTCACACGTCAAGCAACAAAGTATTTTGTAATGGAGAAGATGCCGTGGTTGTAGTGACCTAATGGACAGAACAATAGGATCTTCAAAATCTAATTTCAAAATTCTTACTTAATCTCAAAAACCCAAAGCAGACATGCTAATTCCAGAATCCATTAATAATAACAGAAATTCTGTAAGAAGTTTGCAGAAAAATTAAAGATCATTCCCCAAATAACCCATTTTCTAAACAGCTCTTTACTTCTCAGCACTTTAAAGGATGCAATAGTAAACTGTATGTGTTCTGTTTTCACTCCAGATTGAATGCTCTTTGTAATGTTATAAATGGAGGCTGAGTTGGCTTTGGGGGATGCAGCGAGCATCAATGAAAACCTCTTGCTAACTGGTTCCTCATACCTCAGGGAAAACCTTGCTCTTAGCCCTCTCCATTTTCCCCCATTAGCCCCTTGTTTACCATGACAGAGTGGGTTTAATCACAGTGTAAAATGTTGCACTCCTGAGCATCTCTCTTTTTACATTTTGTGACAAAACAGGCAAATTAAGCCTTTACCCCATGTAGCCCCGCGCTCCCCCCACTTTCTCTATTAATGCAACCCCCCCCCCTTGTATGTTTGTAGCCTGAAGCCAAGATCAGCACCTCATCACAGACATTCGGAGGAGGACGATGGGGTCAGCTTTGCCTGCAGGCACGGAAGCCCCGTGGAGCCACAGCCGCTTCGTCTTCCAACCAACACTTGCGACAAAAGGAAGAGCTGGCTGCATCTGCTGACCAGGAAATAACACAATAAGATCAATAAAGCAAAGCAAACAAACGAGGATGGATTCAGCGTCTGGCAACAGCAAAGAGGTTACTTTGGCATTAACATAGGAGTCCATGTGCATCGATTTCGACAACATTCCCCCTCAAATATTTGGTAACACTTGAAGTGGTGCTCATTTGAGCGCTTTGAGTTGAAGCACTTCTCAGCATGGAGCCGTGCACCAACTGCTGCACAATGCTGCCAGTGATCAGGCGTAATAAAATGTGTTACAGTGCATTTGTACTGTAATGAGCATTTGTGCCGTTTTCCAAGAACCTCAACCAGCTTTAATAGTGGCCATTTCCTTCTGCTGTCAGGACATTCTGCTCACGAGAGATGCTGTCACTCTTCAAGACCGAGCAACAAAATTAGATTTATTGGATTATTCAAAAACTGTATTTTTTTTATCTCACTTTGTATTCCCTAAAACAAGTCTAACTCATCAAATCAGATTAAGATATTGAAAAAAAATGTTATTTTACGGAAGGTGGCATAAATGAGTCATTTGAAAATACAAGAAAGTGCTCCCATCAGCAGTTGTTCTGGATCCAGACTTTGTCTCGATCAGTTGATAGTACCGACTTGGGTACGTTTTGGATGTTTCAGGGTCATCTCAGTTCATCTCAAGTGATCTGCGTGGTGACTTAGGAAGTTCCTCACACTAGGGGTCCTTCCTGACACACCAGAACGGTCACTGTCCCTAAACTCAAACCCCGGACCCGATGGTAAACTCTAGTGCTTTCCACTCAGTCCTGGCGGCGGGGGGTGTAAAAGTATAAAAAAGCTGCGTTTTATTTGTTATCACTCAGTAGCTGTGATAGGCTCCAGCAGGCCTGTGGCCCTAAAGTGGATCAAAGACACTCCTTTTTTTTGTGTGTGTTTTGAACATGTTCTTGGGTCATTTTTCTGATGATGGAGGATATAAAAAATGCAGTTGAAAATAAACTTAATGAAAAAATGCTCGATTGGTCAAACTCCCTGCTCCGGGATCTCAGTAACGGGAAGTGAGGGCAGGGTTGCTCCGTGCCAACAGTCTTGCCCATAACTCAGAGGCAAATTTCTAATGAACTAATACTGCTCTGCAGAAACTTTGTTCGAGAGAACGAGGCAGATGTTTTAAAATTTTGGGAACGCTTTTATAATAGTTCAAAAGATGATTGGAGTAGAACTTTAAGCGAGTTTAGAATTGGATGAATGGATTGTAAGCACTTTGTTAAAAATGATGCTCATAAAAATGTTTTCTAGTATGTTTCTGTTGAATATAAGACAGACAAATTATGGTGGTTTTAAAAGTCAGACCAAATTTCATGACGATCTATTGAAAATGGGCATCAGGAAGCCCCCTGCTGTTTCAAAGACCTGAACAAAACGAAAACACCAACTAACTAATAGGTGGTTTTCAACAAAAACCTTCCTCAATGTTATGGTAAGGTTTTTTTCTTTAAAGTTGAGATTGTGATGTGAGAGTAGTTGCCGTAGAGACACCGACTCAGACCAATCACTGCTTCCTGATGATTTCTGGTTCCAACGTTGCGATGTATCTGTATGGTAAAAAAACAGCAACTGAATTGACTTTTTTTGGTTGGAGTTGGAAGTAAATCATTTTCTATGGGTGACATCACACTCACTCTCTCCAGTTCTCATCTACAGTCAGTGGGATTACCTCAGAAACTAATAATTTAAGTAAACTATTGAGGCTTGTGAGACTTGCTCAGTTTCTTATTGTTACAGCTGTTGTAGCTGGTGGGACTGATTCTACGATTCTAGCATGTGAGTGTGGTCACATCAGATGTAGCACAAAGAAGCACTAGACAAGCAAACTTTGACAGAAAGACAAAGAAAATCTGCTGGCTCTTCGAAAAAAAAACTCTACAAAAGGACTTAGTCGACTTGTCAGGTCAATCTGACTGGATTATATTTAGTTCATTGCCCCACAGATGATATAAATTTGCTGTTCATGCTATAAGTTTTGCCAAATCTTGCACAAATTGGAACTTACTGCTGAGCAAATTACAATATTTACATGCAGATTGGATTTACACCAACAGGTTTCAGTATTTACATTTGATCCAACAACTGATTTCAAACTGTCACATTTGTTGTTAAAGTGTTTTCATTGTCTAGCTTTGTGTAAAAAAAGAAAATTCTGGCTACAAAACTAGCCAAAGGGGATATCTGTACGACTTTGGTCCTTAATGAGGCCTATTCTGGATTTTAAAAATCAAGACAAGGTTCTTCTGAGATGCTTTTTCTCCCTTGGGATTGTCACCCTTTGCGGGATACGTCTCCACGTAAGAGATTTCCCTGACACAAAGGCATCTCTCGTCTATCTGCAAAGCTTCTTGAAGTGTTTATCCAGCAGAACTGACAGAGAGCTGACTTTAATTAGCACCATCTCCCTTTGTACCCCTCCACCCATCGTGCCCCCCCACCCAAGCTCTCGTCAGATTGCATAACTTCCAACTGTACATTAGGTTTTGTTCTCTGATGTGTTTGAAGGATCAGTTCATCCAGAGAAGAGAAGCGAGTTGGTTGCTCTCCTCATTTATGGCACATAATTAAAGCTAAATGACAATTCATCTCTGCTGTTTAATTACCCACTTTAGAAAAGAGGAAACACACATCCAGGCCGTGGAAACATACACATCGCACACAAGCAAGCACATGTAGACTAACGCAATCCAGAAGGCTGCGGAAGGTCACGTGCCCCGTGTCCTATTACACCCCATAATATTTCAATCCAGGTCTTTGCGGACTTTGATCATGCTGGAATGGAAAAGCAGCCTCTCCCTAAATGCTTTTTCCCTCCATTTTTTTTTTTTAGGGGGGTGTCAGTCAAGTTGACACCCTGTAAATACTCTTTCCAGCTCATGTTGCAGCTATTCCCCCTTCTGTCCCATCGTTTGTGAGTTTTTTCAGTGTTAATGATGAAGGGTTTAATTCATCATAAAAGTATTCGCACAACCTCTAATTAGCAGCAACACTCGTACAACAATGCCAGCGTTATCTCCTCATGCAAATGAGCTCTCAGTCTGTTGCATTTGCTAATTTTATGAAACGGCAGGGCGATAACTACGCTGGCTGTGCTAATCTTCTCCGCGTTTAACCCTCGTTTTCATTTTAATCCGCCATCCATAACAAACACACAACAAACAACAATAATCTTATTATCGGCTTGATGATTCTTCTTCTTCTTCTTTTTTTTTTTTATTGTGTTTTAATTTAATCTCAATTACAGACAGAGAAAATGCTGACAGAGAAGTCTTTTTAAAGAATATACTGATTTTTACTGCAGATGAGCTTACTGGGTTCAGTGATAAGATTCCTCTTAGAGACATTCAATTGCATTTTTATAATTTTTTGAGTCCAAGAGCATTCATCATGTAAACATAGCACAGTAGCATGTTCAGTTCACATGTTCTCCCATTCAGAAATGGCATTCATGGCATGCAGTGGGAGCCAGAGCAGTGTTTGTGTTGTGTGGATGTAGGGTGTGCTTGTGGTGGGAGGCAGGGGTCTGCCTTGTTATGACCCTGAGTTCACTAACCTTGTCCATATTGACAGCTCCTGCTACTTGGGGCCATGACTGTGAGGGATCCCCATGGTTAGATTAGTGAAAGATGAATACTCCACGCCTGTGTGTGAACATGCGAGTCTGTCTGTGTGCTTTTGCTGTTACTGATTAGCCACTTCACCTGTTGTCATTGTGGAAGAAAGTCTCCAATATTGCCTCATTTGCCTCACAGACTCCAGAATAATGCAGCCACCACCCACTGTGGTTTTCGCTCTAATTTGGACATGCAAATACAGCTTGAGTCACAGTATGGTGTCATCATCCAGGCACACCAAAAAACATCTAACTAAATCACACTGAGCTACACTTAACTTAGACATGTGGATGTGTTCTTGGATGTGACAGATAATTTAAAGTTTTACTATTAGAAACAATGTCAATCGTGTCACCAAATTTATCAAGAAACACCATCAGTGCTGTGGCACTAGAGCCCAATTTATCATATTCCTTTTTTTCTGCCAGGTAAACCTGTCTACCTAAGGCCTGAGTCACAACTGCTCTTACGGGTGGATACAGGCTGTCTGCGGGCTATAAATGAGCAAACCTGTGCAGGACACGCAGGTGGCCCGCATAATATGAAGGTTGTAGACCACTCTGTGAACCTGTAGAGCGAAAATGTTCATGCACATTATTTTCTGTGGGAACATATGGGCCACAGGTAGCAGTGAACTAAATAGGTGAGATGCAGGCATGTCATATAAATCGTCATGATATGTTACCCTTGGCACACTTGAGAATACTTTTTTTATGAAATATGAGTAATTTTCAAGAGCTCCTTTTCCTATCTGGATGTAAGACACCACAATTACTGAGGCATCATCTATCGCTCCTTGTGGGTGCCGCCCAATTCATGATGTCTTCCTAGAGCCGGCCTCGGCAGTGAGCCATTGTTGTCTCTACAGATTAGGTGCAAGAGGAACCGCTTCTTCAACACAACCCAGACAACTGAGTCAACCCCTCTTATACGTGTCCATGTGACAAAGAAAGTTTGTCAAATGGAACAGTCTGTCAGGACCGTGTGCAGCCATGAACATGAAAACATGAAAACCATGAACATGTTTGAATCCCATCAAGTGAAGTGAGAACCACAAGGATCATCAGTTGTTAATTACACCACAGCGTTTCCACACAGCTGACCCAACAGGTCAGGGTCTACGAAACTTTGTTGTAAATTCTTTAATATACTGGTAATAACTTCAAATGTAGAAATCTCTTATTTTTGCTCAACAAATGAACATTTGCAAACAAAGCTAAATGATTGCGTTTTTAAGACTTCCTCTGTATGTTTCCTCTGAATATGTTTTAAGATTCCAGATGCATTCACGCTGACACTGTTCGACTTGTTTCCATCAAACAGGAGTTCATTTTCAAAAGTCTGCTTTTTTTGGAGTACAATCGATCACAGACGCAAACAAACAAACAAAAAACTTGAAGTGAACCAATAGCAGAAGCAGGGCTACATCACAATGCAATATGGGTCAAATAACCTGACAAACTGCTGTTTAATAAGCTACCTGGGAGAGACGGCTCTGGGTCTCAGCTAGAGTGTAGAAGTTTCAGCTCAACATTTTACATGAACTCAGTAACAGAAATAAACAAATTCTTGCATTTTAAAGCTAAAATAGATTTATTTTAAATGAAAAAATATTGCAAAAGAAATAATGTATGATGTCAGATTTATTCATTTTTGAAGTACTGTGTTTAAACAGTTAAAGGGCATATGAAAACACTTGCAGGCTTTTTGAATGCTTGTCATTTTTTAAAGAAATTTGTGATAATGTAGTTAAAACCATTTTCATCATGTGTTTTGTTCTTTTTATACACAGCTTGACATCACAGATAAGATTCAAGTCTGAGGGTTTAAGAAACAAATATGTAAGAGTTTTGCTGCACAGCAGGTTTCATTTATCACAGTTCATGAAGAACATGTTTGGTTTTGACAGTGCATGAATAGTTAAATTTATAGCCATTATCATAAAACTATAAATTATCTTCAAGAGAAATACAATTTGTGAAAAACTTTTAGTCACATCTACTGACTATAAATGAGAACTGGACTGAGTGATTTCTCCCCCCTGGCGCTTCAAACAGGAAGTACCTGCCAGACTCCCATGAACTTCTGTAGAGAAATAAACAGTTATTACTCTATCGTTCCATAACCAGAATAACCATTCTTGCCCTGATCCCTTTTCTTTAACAATAAAAGCATGTGAAGCCCGTTGGCCATGCTGAAGGTTCAAATGTTCTAAACGTTTGAGTGACAGATCCTTCTGAGTTCACTTTCAGTGGAAGGTGTGTGGACTTCCAACAAGCTCACTCCTGATTGGTGACAGTAGTTGCCGTGGAAACGTTGATTCAGACCAACTCGGACCAATCACTGTTTACTGAAGTCGTCCAGCTGCAAATGGTGATGTCCGTATCGTGGAAAAATGGCGACTGAATTGATTATATTTAGTTGGAGTCAGAAGTTAGAAATGTTCCACTTCCATTTTCTTTTTTGCAGTCAATGGTCACATCCCATTCAGACGTTTAAAGACCCACTCTGGTGAAATTGTGTTTTTGATGGTTTTAACGTATTCAAAAAACAAAAATAATGTGCAGTTTGAAAAAGATTGGAGTTGTGATGTAGAGAAAACACGGGGTGGGCTGCAAGCTCATTCTGCTCCATTCTGATGGATTCAATGCAGACAAATATATCCGCGTATGTTTTTGTTTTCCTTGTCTGAGCTGGAATTGGATCAAAACTGTACAGCTGGATAGCTCTGACATTGCTCACCGTTTTTGTTGCATCGCTAATGTTAGGTTTGGGTTTTGGTAGGCTGTCAACCAGCAGTATTATATGTATGTAAACATACACATAAACAAAGGGATGATAGGAAGTGGGGCGGGCTTACTCCGCACCAACAGTCTCATCCACAGCTCAGGGGGGAATCTAAATGAATTCCTCTGTCTTTGATTTTGGCTAAAAACAGCATAATCATAATTAAAAGACCAGTGGGAACGCTTTAAAACTAGATCAAAAGATGATCGGAATGGAACTTTAAGTTAAAATAAGTCATCATTAAGTTTGTTTATTAATAAATGACCAAGTGAGAACTTACTCCGGTTAATGTGTCACAGTTAGTTTCTGTTTGCATGAGAGGGTCAAACCTGACAACATCTCGCTTTAGGATAATGGTGTGTGTGTGATTCTACAGAGGGAGGGGGAAAGGCACAGTGGGACAAGATACTGGACATCATCTAATGGATGGAGCTTGTCTGGATGTGGCTTCTGATGACATCCTCCACTGAGCCCACCACCCATCTCCCCTAAAGATGTAATGACATCTCATAATTAGCATAATGTGCCAACTTGTCTGCTGCTTTTAGCTGTCACACTGTATTTGTCTTCAGCTCAGCCAATTACAGCCACAATGAGCGGTGAGGGTCTTCAATTGGCCAAATAGAGGCTCACATAAGGAGCCACAGCCCACTCCCTGACTGTTAGGCTAAATGTGACTGTAATTCACTGTTAATAACATCCAACTTCTGTAAATCTGCTGCAGAGGAAGATTCGTTGATTCCAGTAGTCACTCAAATTGAAGTAAAGTTCAAGTTACATTAGCTGAATTAGTTTGTTTTGAACATCTGATATCATGCTGTTTTTGCACAACAGAACTGTTGTATTTTCAGTCAAAATAAAGTAAATGTGATGTCAATCCAAACTCATAATTGATCTTTTCTCAAATATACTACACTTTTTAAAGACTTTTCAAGAAACGCCATGTTCTGCATAAAAGAAAGTCCGCTGATGATCTTCTCTGATGTGGTTCTTGAAATCTTCAACAGCACTCAGCTGTAAGTGTAGCAGCAATTCTCTCAGCTTGATCATTTTATTATTTCTCTATTGCCTGTTTAGCATTAGTTTATGTCTTAACAATCCTGTACTGTGAAAAATTAGAAGTAAAATGCAGAATTAACCCAGACAATGGATCACAGAACCAACAAAGTCTATAATTGAGAGTAAATATTTGATGGTCTAGCTGCCATTTCTTAATTAGGGAGAGTTCAGAAAACGTAAAAAAATATTTTCACATAATTTTACCCCGAAATTCTCTCAGGTTTTTCATCTGTCCTTTTTTAAATAACGTTTCTTTATAACTAAATAGAGTGCTTTGAAAGTGTTATTGTGTCAGATGTCGTGTGAATATTTATTTGTTTATTAGAATAAATCCAGGAGGAACATGTGAGGGAGAACCTTACTGGGCTCATGATGGTTTATTTACTAACCGCATTTCCTAAAATGAATCCAGGATTCAAGTATTCAATCAGTCTATGAAAGACTGAAGCAAATGGCAAAACATTTCTCCCACAGACTGTTAAGCTAGTTAAGCTACATTCACACCACCTGCAACCCGTGTTCAATACCAATGAAAAGTCTATGTTAGTGCACGTTTCAGGTATGTAAAACTCTCACGCTGGTGTAGCTGCGCGCATTTTTAAGACTGCTTTTGGATTCTATTGGATTCTATATACAAAACGCGTGGCCATTGAATGCACATTTCCAGCTAAACCAGGTCAGATTTGAATCTGTCAGGGACACGATTTGGTAGTAATATATGGTCGGCGTCCTTTTTAATTCACGGAAGTGCCAACTGTTTAAAAGATGAATCATGGGGGAGAAAATAATAGTGGTTTGTGCCCGTCTGGAATTCTCTGACAAGTTTTTCACATATTGGAATAGAGCTGTGAAAGAAAGAATCCTCTCCCTGCTTTTCCACTGAAAACACGTTGGGGAAAAATGCCAGCTCAAGAAAGTGCACTCTTAAACCCACCATGGAGACTAGGTTTGCCATTTGGTCATCTAACTATGATCTAATATGGAGGTCTTTATGCATTTTTACAAAAAATCCTTTCCAGTTTCTGTGAAAAGTAATACATATTTTGGAAAACAAAAGTTATTTCCAGAAAAGAAAATTAAATGTTATAAAAAGTGAAACAAAAAAAGAAACTGGAAAAGGTAGGGACTATGGGACATCACTGATTGGATAGTGATGTTTGTTTATCATTTGAACTGTTATTTTGGTATTTTGAAGTTATTTGGCATGAAGCAATACTGGATATCATCATTCAATCAGCCATGTCCCATAGTACCTACCTTTGTCAGTTTCTGATTGTTTCATTTTTCTAACATTTTTGTTTTCTGGAAATAACTTCTGCTTTTTAAAATGTTTTTTTCCTGTTTTTTGCATTTTATTCTGTGGAATTTTTTTTAAGTGTCACACAGTTTTTTTAGTATTTGTTTCTATTTTGTAATTGTCATTGTGATGTTTAAAATGTTGAATTGTGTCAAGTGATTTGTACTTCAGGGCCACCGTAGCTACTCTACGATCTATAATTAAAACTGAATTTCCTTTTCGTGTTGGAGGCCGGCCGCTTCGTGGATCTTAAAAAATAAGAAAATATTTAAAAAACTGGGCGTTAAAAATCAGACATTAGAACCACGTCAATAGAAAAGTCAAACTTTAGGCCTCTATCCCTAACACCAGCCTTCTAAGCCTCATTTAACTGGACTTTAATGGCTTCCAATTTATTTGGTTGCTCTCATGAACACCACACTGTCTGGTACACAGAGGAAGAAAAAGTGGCTTGTCCAGAGGCAAAACGAACTAGCTGTCGAATTGTCAGGCGCTGCAGATGCTGTATTTATCAGAGCAGTTTTAATCCATCTCCATATGATTCCTGCCCTCTCCTCTATACGTCCATGTCTCTGCCGCCTTATATATAATGTATCCAAACAGAAAAGAAATGGAGGTGACAGAGTCAGTAGTTACTATGATCAAATATCATAGCTGGAGGCTAACTGGGCATCAGGGCCCATTGACAGACACAATCCACAGGGACTGGAGGCAGGCAAGGGGGAGGGTGTCTGTGGTGTAAGGTAAAGGATGGCTGTGTGTTGGTATAAATCACCATTGCGGAGGCTAATCTCTCAGGGTCTCTGGCAGGATAAATACTTTGCTTATAGATCCAACACGCCTCAGTCTCCGCCACTCATTGGGCACGCTCAGTAGGCACAAGGCCTCCCTGGGCACGATACTGCCTCTTCCCCCAACCTTAATCATTCCTCATTCTCATCTTTTTTCACACCTCCCTTTTGACACTGTGCGGCTGAGAGGATGACTGGAAGAGGGATGAGAGAGATATTATTCTCATTTCTCTTTATTTCCTCACACTTCCCCTCACTGCAATAAAGAGAGTCTCTCTCAGTAAAGCTTTTAATCTCACATCTGATCTCAAAGTCCTATTTGTCTTCAAATGAGGAGGTAATTGGGATAGCAAGGATGAGTCAATTCCTTTTCTTAGTCTGGGAGTCTCACCTGTCACAGGATTTTTTGCTATAAATATGCCACATTTCCTTGGAATAAGGTGAAAAATATGCAGATGACTTGGTACTTGATTAAAAAAAAGGCGAAATCCTCATCTTTGTCTTGATCTATGACAGTCTTCTTTTTTTTGCTTGTTTTAGAAAAAGAAAAGAACCATTACTTAGAGGACTTGTTGAAAGAGATGCCTTCCGCAGTTTACCGATCACTCAGCTTCTCTCCGAACTTTTCCAATCCTCAGAAGGCAAAACGAAATTAGCCTCTTTTCTTTGTTTATGCAGTGACAGGCAGCATTTCTCATTTCCCTCCACACTTCACTCCCATTGTTTCCAACCCTGCAAGTGCCTTGCTCTCCATTTTGGCACATTTTGTATCAGAATGTCCCCTGCTTCACCCCTTTCATCACGCGGATGGTGAAGTAAAGACATCCTCCTCCCACTGCATCCCTTCCCTTGCTCCCTCCCTCCCCTCTCAGTAATCTGGTCCTGTCTGTAAAAGTGGAGTTGCTGCCTGATTGAAACAAACGGCCGCTGATTGCTGATCAGCCAGCTGTAAAGCCTGGCAAGGATATGAGCTAATGAAAAAATGGGCCTGATTTGAGAGGCACTGAGCGTTGCTCACCCTGCTAGCCCTGCTGTCCCCTGCTGTTACCCTCTATCCCTCCATTCCTCTCTTTCCCTCCACCCATCACCTCCTTCACCTCACCCTGTCTGCCCATCATTGTCAGCTGTCCTTACAGAGGGAGGGAGGGAAACAGAGGGAGATGCAGGGGATGGGCTGCTTGTTTAATAGAGGTTAAAACGAAGAATTAGCAGTCGCATGAACATGGTGGCTTCAAAGAGTCATTGTTGTTAATCTGCAGGGATTTGGACTCACCGTTCTTGATCATCGTTGTCTGAAAACCTCTTAAAATGTGGGCGTTTCTTTAGTATTCTAGCAAAAAGAAAAGTCTGTATTTAAAAACCCATTCCAATGACAATTGTATTTTTAGTGTTTTTCATGTGTGCTTGTGGCATTTTTCTCATGACAGAGGACATTTAGAAAATTACATTTCTGAGTATTTCTTTATTCAAATCCATGTGAAATGCAAAATAGTAGCAGACAAAAAAATGCAGTTGGAAAAAGCCTGTAGATCAATCGGCAGGCCACAAGTTCCCTGCTTCCATTCCGATGCATTCACTGTAGACAGCTAGATCCTTGTACATCTTTGTTTTCCGTCCGAGCTGGCATCTGGTTAAAAACTCTAATAATGGTCACCATTTTTGTTGCGCTTCCAATAATAGCTTAAGGTTTGAGGGGCTGTAAGCTTTACAGGGGTCCAACAACTGAGAAGTCAATTTCTAATGAACTACTGCAGCTCTGCAGAAATTATTTAATAAATTGCTAAAAACTGCATAACCATAAGACCATTTATTTCAACTTCAATGATCACAAATAAAGAGTAAAAACATGTTTTTTTCCAATTAAGACCATCAATTTTCAAAAACTCCCAAAAAGTCATTTTTTTCTCAAAACATTTGTGGAAACGATGCCCTTTTTGTTGTTACTCCACACCCGGCGTCTCACATTTGTTTTTGCACATTCTCATAATTTACCCTCCCTTACGTTGACACACAAAAAGGCAAAAAAGCAGCGTGCTCTGACCCCCCTCATCTCTCAGGGTCAGCTCTGACGAGGGCATTAAACGCTGGTGGCAACTCATCAGAATTGGTGATTTTGGTGGATTTTAGGTATAAAAAAAGTATGAGAAAATGAAAACACAAACACGTGAGAAAATCTAGGCAACACAAACAATACAGACTTAATAGCAACCCCTCCTACACACACTCAAACACAAAGCTACAAAGTCAATAAATGAAAATCTTCATGACCCTGTGTACACAAAATTAGCCACAGGGCCTTACAGACCTGCATTAGAGCAGAGCACAGTTACAGAGAAGAACTCTAATTGGGGGTCATTATTTAAGCTGAGAGAGGGAAAAGGCTGAGGACTCTCATTTTCACTCCTCTTTCTCCTTCTTTTTTATTTGACAGGCGCAGTAAATTAAGAAAGTGGTGATATTTAATACCTTTTAACCTCCCTGAGACAGTTTTCTGATCAATTACTAGAGCAGGCTGTAATTGTTAGCTGGGATAATGATTCCACATGTGAGAGAGCAGCATAGAGATGAAGCCCCGAGTGCAATTACCTTAAACCCTTCAAGTGTACTGGTGTCTGGAGAGGACATTATGGAAAGAGAGAGTCGGTGAGACAGGCACAGCCAACCTGCAGAGAGAAAAGCTGCCATATGAAGAGGAGGATGATGTGAAATCATCTGACAGAGAGAAGGAAACCCTGCTCATAAATCTAAAACATACTGACTGATCACATCAAATAACATGCTGGGACTCCGCTTTGCATTTTGTCTCAAAATATGACTCGAAAATGTCGTACCTTCAGAAATGGATGTTAACAGCTCGGAGAAATTGATGGTGGGTTCTGCATGGGCTGAATCTTTGTTTTTAGCTCTGACAACCAAACACCGGCATGCTGAGTATCATGATGTTATGATTGGAGGATACAATGGCTGCCAGTTTATTATGAAGCCATCTTCCAAGAATTCTGGGAAGAAGACTTTTTTCCAGACCAACAAATCAGCAGAAACTGTCAGCAGCACCCTCCTGCAAAATCTGGCAACACAAATGTCTATTTCCCATGCAGAATGTTGAATATAATCTATAGTATTAGTTAGCAGTCTGAGGTCTTTTTGAGCATTTTTATTTATTTATTGTCTTTGACACAGTTTTTGGTGGCAATGCTTGGTATCCATCTTTTCAGTTTTTTCTCTGACAGATACATTTTTGATTTTAATACACAATAATTTCATGATGCACCCGCAAAATTGTTCAAAAAAGTAATTTTTGAGAAGTAAATGTCATCATTTTTTCATTAGTCTTTTTCATTTTTTCATGCATCTTAGGATGCACGAATCACAATCTAACTACTTAGAACAAAAGATCAATCACACAGAGACAAAATACAAATGTATAAATCCACAAATAAAGCAAAGGCAATGTAAAAACAATGTGAAAAAAGTCTAAATGCAAAATTGAACTTGAACTCTATGAACTACATACAAAATTCCAAGGATCTCTTTTTAAACCAAAAGTTGAAAACATTTTAAATCATTCACTTTAAGTTTTGAATGAATCTAGGGTAATGCGGAGGTTGATTTCATTCCTCCATCACAGTAAACAGCCGATTGGCAAACTCACTGATTAGTTCACAGAGGGTCAGAAAAGGAAGTCTCAGCATTTGAATATTTTTTGCTTTAGTCTCTACAAAAAGTGCATTTTTGTCATTTTAAGTCCATTTTAAAATCCCTACACAACATCATTTTTTTGTTGAAAGAAAACAGAAAAGGAGAGGTTTCTTTTCTGAGGGTCAGCATCTTCAGTTTCCCCTCATGAATTTGGTTTACTAAATTGAACTTTTCAACGTTACATGCATTTCATCTGTTTTTGTGTTGTTACACAAAATGCCCACAATTAGCATTGAAAGTAGTAAAACACATGAACATAAAACACTTTTCATCAGAGTTTTATCATTTTTTATCTGAAAATGAATCCAGTAAAGAGGTAAACTACAAAAAAATATCAAAATCATTCACTTATCCTTATTAAATAACTGAATAAATAAGTAAATAAATGTAATCCTTCTCAAACAAACAACTTCTCTTTATCAAATCTATCGTATCTATCAAATAAGACTAAAAAAGTAAATGTTAAGTAAAGCTTACAAGTGCAAATAGTGACAAAGACTTGATAATTTTTCTTTCAACCTTGAAATGGTCGATGTCTTGCATGAAGTACGAAATTCATCGGGGATGGGGAATAAAATGTGAAGAAATAGTGAGATTTCAAACAAACAGAATGCTTGATTTGTTCAAATATTGAACAGTTGGTGGTGTTATGTGGCTGGGTGACCCGGCGCTCACAGCAGGCGGAGCGGAGTGGCGTGGCCTGACCTCCTGTCTGTGGCGAGGCTGGTTGGAGGCTGAGGAGAGCAGGAAGGGAGGGAAGACAGGCAGAAAAGGACATGGGCGAATAACATATGAGACGCCTGCACAAGAGACACACACGGAACCAAACTAGCATGAACACCCCCACCCACCGCTCAATTTCAACCATGTTAAGGCCATCTGTTTTTTACACAAGTAAACAACAATGCACTGACAACAGCAACAGGGATGGGTGAGTGCACTTGAACGGACATAAATTGCTGCAGTGTTAGAAGTTAAAGGTCTCAAATTTACTGTATGTCAGTGAAGCGAGCACTATAGCCTCTGTCTCATGCCAGTAGTCTTGTTCAAGTCAAAGCTTTTTTTTTTTTAAATATGCCATTTAAATTTTATTTCCCCATGATTTTTTTAAAGACTCAATGCATTTTTTCTACTGATATGTATTAGTTTGTGATGAAATCTCAAACAAGGATCATCTTGTTCAATTCCAAAAAGAAGAAAAGAAAATTAAAATGATCTGTTTCTGAAAACAAGAGAAGCCTAATTTCCAGAAATAAAAATGAAATGTAAAGAAATGAAACAAAACAAGATACCAGATAAAGGATTTCTTCTTTTAGTCAATTTTTTAACATTTCATTTTAATTTATGACATTACTTTTACTTTTCAAACTTGTTATTTATTTATTTTTTTTCACAGAAACCACAAAAGTCATTTGTCTATCATTACAACTGAAAAAGAATTGACTTAAAGCGATACTGGATTTGCTCCATACTAATCATAAAACTTTTATTAGTATGACAGGATTATTAGTAGTATAAATAAGCAGTGTTAGTAACAGAGTAGTATTAGTAACTTAAACTCAAACACCAAAACTCAAACGTCATCATCCAATCACTGATGTCCCATAGTACCAACCTTTGCTCTGTTTTTTTCTTTTAATTATTATGTTTCGTTTTTAAAATTTAATTTTGATGTTTTGAAAATACTTTTAACTATTTTTATTTCCTTTAGTTTTTTTGGAATTGACTTTTGATTTCTGGAATTTAGTTTGAATTGTCTTTGTTAGCTTTGACATATTTTTACCTAAAATGATTTGTTGGTTTGATTTGCACTGCAGGGCCACCGTACTGTTTAGTAAATGATAGATGTTGATCATACAGATACTCCACATATGTCTCTATGTGAGCAAGCAGAGTTTAGAGTAGATATATATTCATTTTCTTTTTTTAAGAGTGAATACTTGCATAATATTTAAAATGAGATGTACCTGTTGAAGTAGTTTTTGCACAGCTGATTACATTTTAATGTGGTGTTTACTAATATTTTTAAACATATTCCAATTATACTTTATCTTATAGTTGTAGATGATTATGGCCTGCAGCGATCCTGGACTGCAAGGAGAAGATTGCTTTTGCAATGCAATTCTTATGTCCTTTACTGCCCCTTGTAGCACAAATTGGACCCCTGCTACATTCTCAAAATGAATGTTGATCCACTCCTCTTCAACGGCTGTGTTGCCGGAACTGGAACATGCTGTTGTATACGCCGATCCAGAGTTTCCCAAACATGCTCAGTGTGTGACATTTCTGGTGAGTTTGATGATCATGCAAGAGCTGGGATGTTTTCAGCCTCAGATCCTTCCAACATGGGGCCATATTATCATGCTGCAACATAAAGTCATGTTCTTGGATGTCTGGCACAAGATCTGGCCTCAGGATCTCCTCATGGTCTGGGCATTCAAAATGCCATTAATAAAATATACCTGTGTTCTTTCATCTAGAACATACATCTGCCCATACCATAACACCACCGCCTCCACAGGCCACTTTTCAACCTGATGAACTCTATGCCAAGGAGATGTGTTGCACTGCATGAGGGAAACGGTGGTCAAACCTGAAGCTTTTCTTAGTCCCCAGACCCCCAATAAAACAAAACGGCATGTTTCAAAGCGACCTTTTCCTGTGACCAGTCTATGGCACACCTGTGCAATAATCATGCTGTCCAATCAGCACCTTGACATGACACACCTGTGAGATGGGAAGGATTATCTCAGCAAAGGAGAAGTGCTCACTACCACAGATTTAGACAGAATTGTGAGCAGTATTTGAGAGAAATTGTTCTTTTGTGGTTGTAGAAAATGCTGCAGGTCTTTGAATGGGAGCAAAAATAAAAGTGTTGCGCCTATATTTTTGCACTGTGTAGCATGTACATAAGTGACAGCAAGTATTTCCTACATTATGTAGCGAGGCTTTTTAGTTAATTTTTGCAGGCTGGAATCATGTGTTCAAGGGCAGACGTAGAGACTTTCTTACTGCTAACCCAAAGAAAAGTACAAGTGTGTGTGGGCCCCATCGAATATGTAAGACATGTACCACTGATAAAACTATGTTTTTGTTTTGTTTTTAGCTGAAACAGATGAGACAACCTACCTGCCAAACAAAATGGACTATCTCAGTAAACAAACTGGTGCTGACTAATCAACTCGGTCTAAGAGTGCCTTCAGTTTGTCTTTTTTTGGTTGACTTATGCTTTTTTATCACCCCAAAACAGAGCATGGCTTTATGACACAGTGTGTGACTTGACTAATAGCTCATCATCTGATTCTTTAGCATCACCATCTGCTGTGTGTCTGTGGGATGACTGTAGCTCACTGAGTTGAGCAGCACTGCTGCCAACTGATTGGTCAGAAGATCAAATCTCTGAATTGGTCACTGTGTCCTTGAGCAAGACAATTAAACCCACTTTGCCTGAATTAACAAAAGTTCAAAATAAGTTAATATTTCTGGTAAATGTCAAAGAATGTTTCAAACTCTCTAATTCAGGCTTTTTGACATTTGTTTGCTCGTAAAACCAGATATTTCAGTAAAAGAAAATGCTAGCAATTATTTTAAGCTAACTGTAACGCTTACTTTGCTATGTGCGCTGACCTACAGAAATCTTTTCGTATCACGGAGCACAAACCGGTGGAAACAAAACGTAACACAGGAGTAAAATAATCAATCGATTGTGTTTTTCTTTTTTTTTTTTTTTAAATACAAAAAAAAAAAAAACAACCAAAACATTAATTAATCATTCATCAATTCATCGGTGTCACAGTAATAAAGAAATGTCCAGAATTCCATTTACTGCTGAAAGTACTTTTCGGACCATTTATGTTCTTTTCAGGGTTTGATTTCAGACCTTTCCAGAGTTCTTTCCGATTAAAGGTCCAATGTTGGGTAACTCACCATGCACCATTCAATGAGGCAGTTCCAAAGACAGTAAGTAGGAGGGAAAAAAACATGACCTAAACAAGGTCTAATTAACAATTAATCAAACACATTTTAAACAAACACATTCACACTGTAGACACTGACCAGGTAATTCATGTGTTCATGCAATTGTACATGTCACCAGTTAGGTCATTTTTGGAAGCTTTTCTTCATATGTTTCCAAGGGTGTCAAGTCAGATTGTTAAACAGGAGGTAACACTAGTTAAGTTTTTAAATATAGTCCTTTAAGTTTCAAGTAACAGGTTTCCAAAACACAAGTGCACTTTTATACTGTCAGTTCAGCATACACTTTGAATCAAAACAGATACATCAGTGATCAACTAAATCAACAGTCAACTACATTTGATTCAATTCTCACTCGTTTTTCCAAAAGGAAGTGCGTTTAAAAAAAGTGCATTGAGAAATAAACACAAAACAACGATAGCCTATTTGGTTTAAGTTTTGCAAAAAGTAGCAACAAAGTCCAAAATGGACAAAACTATGCAGCTGAAAATACTAAAAGTCAACTGAAATGTTCCGACTTCATTCGGCAAAACAATGAAAACAAAAAAAAAAGACTGGTTTAAATAAATGCCCTATTAAGAAAATACAAAAACAAACCTAATAACACTGTGCTAGCATAGCGTTAGCATGCGGACAGGGAGCCTTAGTGATACTTTTGGTTGTCACTTTTGTGACTCGTGATCGCATAACTCACCGGAAAGTAGGTCATTCGGTGCTCTCTCGGTCCAGTGAGGTATACGGCTAAAAGAGATGGCTTGTTTGGATTATTGGAGGCGGACAGCCAAGAAAAGAGCCGCCAGCCGCACTGGATCAGTGCAGCCAGAGCAGGAAACAGAAACAGGAAGTGGCTATGAGACCTGCCAAAATAAGGTTAACCAGGTGATACAAGTCTGCTAATTCGTAAGTGGGTCACTGATCTAGGTTTCATAATGCTTTCTATGTTGTTTAAACTTTATGCTACCAAATGCTGTCACTTTTATGGAAACACCGTGAAAAGGCTTTAATGACTATTATAAATGCATTGAGTCCAGTTGAGATTCTGCTACGGATTAGCTGCATTGTAAAAAAAAAAAAAAAAAAAAAAAAATTAAAATGTGAGCAAACTAGTCATTTTAAAGTAATGCTATTTTTTTTCAAATTTAATTCAAACATATGTGTTTTAGAATATGCTAATTCCTCAGTTTTCAAGAGTGACAAATTATAATGGCCTAAAAACTCAAAAGTCAACTCCAAAACTTTAAAATGTTGCCTTCTTAACTTTTTTTGCAGTGTGGCTTACATTATCATTCAGACATGTGCATAACATCTAAATATTACCTAAAGAAAAAATAAATAAATAAAAAAATGCATGAGTTTGACCTGATGAGTCTTCTTTTAATGGTCAGGAACACACATGCTAGCAGCAGACCTCCATGCTTTTAGTGGAGGAACAAGTCAGTGGAGAGATGCTTTACAGTCAGTGTTCAAGTCCCATGACTCCCCTGCTTTTATAATAGAAACAGATGAGGATGATTTACCTTTGCAGCCACTGAGATGATCCATGCAGCAGATGTTTTACACTTTCTGACCAATTATTTGTGGAGTGGGAAAGGGGAGGGGTGGAGGGATGGGAAAGGGTATAATTGGGATTTATGGACTGAATCTGCAGAGTTGCAAAGGCAACTGATGATCCCCCTTGTAAGAAGTGTCTTTGTGTGCTAGGTGAGGGATAACGAATGGTGCCATGCTGACAAGGGCAAGGACAAGAAGTTAGATGTTTTAGCGTTGTTCATTCGCTAAGCAGAGGAGCTCTCTTCCCTCCTAGACACGCAAAGGCAAACACGTCTGTTTATTTATGAGAAAGCACAAGCCTTGATGCACATATTCACACACATGCTCCTCCATCAAAGAATGCAAGGAAGTTTAAAGACGCCATTTCAAAATAAGAACATTTCGCACATCTTGCTTACAATACAAACATACATGTACAGACACTCACTTTATTATGCACACCTGTTAAACTGCTCTTTAGTTGCCCTAACCAGCCAATCACATAGCAGCAATTTAAAACACGTTTAGATGGTCAAGATCTGCTGCAGTTCAACCTGAGCATCAGAAAGGGGAAGAAAGGTTATGGAAGTGACTTTAATTGTTGCAGACAGGCTGGTCTGAGTATTTCAGAAACTGCTCATCTACAGGGATTTTCACCCTCAACCATCTCTAAGGTTTACAGAGAATGGTCTGAAAAAGAGAAAATATTCAGTGAGTGGCAGTTGCAAGGACTCATTACAACCGAGGTCTTTAGAAGAGCATCTCTGAAGGCACAACATGTCAATCCTTGAGGCAGATGGTCTACAGCAGCAGAAGACCACACCAGGCGCCAGTGCTGTCGGCTAAGAATAGGAAACTGAGGCTACAATTCACACAGGATTAACAAAACTGGACAATAGCAGATTGGAAAAATATTGTCTGATCTAATGAGTCTCCATTTCTGCTGCAACATTCGTATGGTAGAGTCAGAATTTGGTATCAACAACATGAAAGCATGGATCCATCCTGCCTTGCATCAACGGCTCAGGCTGGTGGTGGTGTTGTAATGGTGTGGGGGATATTTTCTTGGCACACTTTGGACCCCTTGGTACCAGTTGAGCATGGTTACATCATAGTCTACTTGAGTATTCCTGCTGACCATGTCCATCCTGCTATGACCACAGTATACCATCTTCTGATGCTACTTCCAGCTGGATAAGGAGTCATGTCATAAAGCTGGAATAATCTCAGACTGGGTTCTTGAACATGACGATGAGTTCACTGGACTCAAATGACCTCCACAGTCATCAGATCTCAACCCCATAGACCACCTTTAGGATGTGGTGGAATGGGAGATCGCCATCATGGATGTGCAGCCAACAAATCTGCAGCATCTGTGTGATGCTGTCATTTCAATATGGATCAAACTCTTACAAATGTTTTCAGTACCTTGATGAATCTGTGCCACCAAGGATCAAGGCAGTTCTGAAAGCAAAAAGGGGTTCTAATGATACTAGCAAGGTGTACCTACAAAAGTGAGCGTACACTAACTTTGTTCAAGAGCATAGTTAGACTCTTAAAAAATTAACTGACGTTACTTTGAGTCCAGTTCAAACTCTCAACATAAGAGGGAATTCTTCTAAGTTAAACGAGCTGCTTGAATTAGACTGTTTCATTTCATTGCCACATTTCATGGCGTAGCATAAGCACAGCTCTAAAGTAGTTCTGCTACTCTGGCTCTGTGGAGGACTCCACCAGATGACTCACATTTGTATGTCTGCTTCTGCCTCTGAAACTACAGCCTGTAGCCCCGAGCTTGCCAGAGGCCCTTAAATTGGTTATTTACAGTAAACAGATCTATATGAAGCCTTTGCCAATGTTTGGTGGCAGGAGCGGAGGTTTTAATTGATATGGAAGTGACGGTATCTGAATTTTTTTTTCTGTCGTTCCTCTCTGATAGGTCTGGAGCGGGGTTTTATTTGTTTAAATGTTAGCACTTTGGAAGAGCTCCACAGCTGTGGGGGCCGGGATCACACTGGAGGTTTTCAACACACACACACACGCACCCACACACACACACACACAAAGATGCATAGACACCCCCTCACAGACACACACGCACACACTGCTCACTCAAACTCTGACAAGCAGCCATGTTGCGCTGGCAGCTCAACAACGCAAAGCTTTTATCTGTCAGTGGTCAAGCCTGACTGAACTCCTGCTACATTATAGGCTCCCCCTCACACACACACACACACACAGACACAGACTGTGTCTCTCCCAAACACACATCCACTTTGAAAAAGTGCCATTTTTCTTTTCTTTTTTTTTTAAAACCTGGCTCAAATCTGCTCTTTTGCGGAAATTAGCCATCTGTGCTGCCCGTGAGTGACAGAATGTTCATATCAATCCTTCCAGGAGATGATGAGAACCCCGTCTGCACTGACAACACCCACACAAACCCACCAGGGCACACAAGCACACGCACACATGGCCACATTTCCAGGAGCAAGCCATTTGTGAATTTGTTTTTCCTACAGATAATGGCACCAACTGAACTTTCCTTTTCAAACAAATACATTTTCTACTGATTGGCCATAGATGCAGTCAACTGACCACATCCCGCACCTGACAGAATCTATGTGGACGAGAAGCAGAGACAGGATTCCTGCAGGACAAAGATGTCTTGTGGTTAATGAATCTTAGTTAACACCATTAGATTGAAAGATGAGAGCTGTCCGAACGCTCCTTCCTGTGTATGTCCCCCCCTGTCTCTGTCTTCTTCCCTTCTGCCTCGATTTTTTTACGATTGAATTTCGACAAATGGCTTTCATCAGCAAAGCGCATCTCATTAGCAGCCATGATGCGCCGTATGTTGATCATCATCATCTGTGAGTGGACTGATGAGCGATGAATGTCAGGCATAATGGAGGCGGCGAAGCTGCGTCCCGTAAACCTACAGCGACACACTCGTGCTAATTACTCTAAATAGCGCCGTTACCGACAGCAAAACGACTGCAGCGGCAACAGTGGGCGCAAAAGTGGAAATGGCAGTCATAATGAACCATATCAGGTGCATCAATTCACAAAACGCAAGCTGTCTCATTTTTAAAAATAGTAATAGAATCCAAAAAAAAAAAAAAAAAAAACCATCACCCAGCTGTATATGTGGGAACACTCACAGATCATTAGCAGATTTCCTCATTTTGATCAAATACTTGTAAACATTCGGAAAGCAAAATGAGTACATTGACCAATACCAGCGAAGAGTATAATCAGGTTCATTGAAACCTCATGCAGTTTGACAATAAACATTACCTCCAGGATCTCAGGGGCCCTCTTTAATGGTTGCTGCAGCACAAAAGGCCTGAAGTTGAGACTGCTTTTCTAACAAGTTCTGACATTTTTTTAATATTGTTTTCCTGCATTGATGATTTACTAGCTGATTCCAATGGTGATTCGTATGAAGAAAAAGAAAAAAAAATGAAAATAAAAGCGAACTTTTATGTTCATGCACAAGACCAAATGTAAAGTTTGAACAGTTATATATTTGTTGGGATGCTTGGTAAATTTTTACACAACAATGAACATTACAATTTCAGTGCTGGGTGAGTTACTTCTAAAAAGTTATTGATTACTTTACGTAGTTACATGATCCAAATTGTAATTAAATTACTTTACTCATTACCTATTTAAAAAAGTAATTCACTACTCATTACTTTACTTCACTATTTTTCCAAAAATGCAAATTCTCAAGGGAAAAACAGCTTCGTTCAAAATGGTTCGAGACACAACCTGACTTCATTTGAATTCCGACAACAGCGTAAAAAATTACACAAAAATAAGTCAGAACATATGTGGTCAATGCCATTGCTCAAAGTCAAATGTATAAAATAGACTTACATCTGTATTGATATCTATATCCATCTCTATCTAATCTGAAACTAAGCCAGTCTTCTGAAAACACAAAGAACTATTAAATGCCTCCATGTTCATTTTGACTGACTTTATGTATCCCATTACAATGAGTTGCACGAATCTCTCCGTCTCTCTACGTCTGTCTTTTTGCACAGTTCTGAGCTGCTGCGAGTCTTCTGAGCTATGCCCCCCCACACACACCCCATTCCGCCCTCGAGGAACACATTAAACGCAAACTCATATTGACCACTAGTCACATAAAACTTAGAGAAAAAACTAAAGAAAGACAGAGTGAATTTATGTAGACAAAAAAAAAAAAACTGTTCCCAGGAAGGATTCGGCTTTCTTTCATGCCAAAGAGGGGCTTCAGAGTTGTTTCATTTGTGATCAACACATCAGGGGTGGGTCTCTGCTCACCTGCTGCTCCGCAGGGATGACAGGACTCCTTGCAACATCTATTTTCGTCTCATCTTTGAGCCAGTTTGAAAAGCATTGTGCATGTTGATCGATCCCCAACTCTGTGCACACATGTGTGCGCATAGATGCGCCAATTGCTCCGTTTTGTCTTTTTCTTTCCATTTCATTTTATCTAACCGAGAGAAAATTTCTGAGCCTACAAAATCTATGTATCAAAGTGACGAGGGTTTCTATAGTCCAGTAACTGTAATTAATTACTGAAATTTGAACTGTGATTCGTTACGTTACTCGGTTACTGACAAAAGTAATTCAATTACAGTAATGAGAAGTAGTGAGAAGCCATTTCTCTACACCAAAATCAGCTGATATTCAGTGATCACATAAACAATCAGAGATTTGCATTATGTCAATGATTGTGTGGTATTTAGGTGTTGCGGCATCTCCGGTGGTAGGATAGGGAGAAAAAAAATGTTGGAAAAGGAACTGTATTTTTTTGAGCTTATGCCTTCTGTAATCATGGAAAACAGATAGAGAATCTACAAATAACCTGAAGCATGACAAAACCCAAACGATAGAACTTAAAAATAACCGTAATTTACAGGAGAAACTACCATGAAATACAGCGATGAGATGGATCTTATAGTGACTGAAGCCAAAGAGGACAATCCAGGGAATAAAAAAGGAAGTGTGGTGAACATGAAGGAGCAGAACAGGATGGCTGAGCAATATAACACCATCAGTAAATATCATAAGAGCCTGAAGAATAAAACCAATTTACAGGCTTTCCAAAGAACCTCTCATGCCCATGCCCCGTGTTCTTGAACAAGCATTTAGGGGTTCACACTGATGATACTAGCACAGGTCCGCCACCTACACTGGGCGAGGCTTGTCGTAGTGGAAATCTTGGTGAATCTTGCTCCAGGCTTTTTCCTTCACAGCTCTATTCCGACATATGAAAGACTCATTGAGTTCTGGCCAAGTACAAACTGTAATTATTCATTTCTCCTTCATGATCAATTTTAAAATGGTTGGCACTTCCATGAATAAATGGGACACCATCCATACATCACTAACATACTGCTAATACATCACTAATCCGAGTCCCTGATTGGTCAAAGTCCAACCTGGTTTAAATTTCAATAAGCGTTTTGTACATAGAGTCCAAAAACAATCATATAAAACTTGGGTAGCTACACATGAACACAAGAGTCGTGAACACGGAAGCCTGAAACGTATAAACAGTATTTGGATGTTTACAGATACTTTTCATTGGACGTGGCTGCTTGAATGCACGTTGCTGGTGGCGGCGTGAATGTAGCTTCATGCTTGTTCATGGTTTTGATATGTAAGTCCAATTTCTCATACAGTATGTCCATCTTTTCTTCATATTTGTGTGACAGCCAAATGAAATCTGAGGAGAATCACTGCATCAGCATGCTGAGAGGACAAAGGAGTCACTTACAGCTGTTACCCCGGCTCTCAATAATTTGCAACTTAGCATGAGGTGCCATTTCATAAAATAGCACCATTAAAGTAAGGAAAATAGACATATTGCTATCTCTGCATTCTCTCACCTGTGAAGTGAAACACCTGGGATGTGCATGAGCGTATTGTAAATATTCAAAGTCTTGCCTGCCAACAGTCTTTCTTAGTTTGCATGTTCTTGCTGTGCTTGTGTGAGGTTTTCTCTGGGTTTTTCCTCCCACAGTCCCAAAGAAAAAAAACTGACCGACTGGCAACCTGTCAAGATCCAGCGTACCCCTCCTCTCACTCAGGAGCGAGGCAGGGTTGCACCCCCTCTAAATCTTCAAATAAACAAGGTTCGAAAACATTTTGCAAGGAAATTAAAGCCACTGTGGACTCTGCACTTGAGCTATTCCATGTGGGCATCAGTGAACTCATCTAAGAGCAACTTAGTGATTGTGAAATCACCCACTGCATGGTTACATCACCAAGTAAGTACATTTCTGACATCCCAAACGGAAATGTTTCATAGACATTTCCCATTATGCAAAGGCATCCTTATGTAACCACCAACACACTTATGCACTTTCCAATGCAGTTCTGGATCTTTTATCAGCAGGATAGTACAGTTTGCAATTTATCGTATGTAGGATCAGGTTGAATGAACGGATCAATAAAACAATGTTTTTATCCATTAGTTTTTCTCATACCAGCTCATGGAAACCTCCTGGTAAATGTGGAATTCAGATTTTAGGGAAATAAAATGATCTAAAAAGTGAGGGTTTGTGCTTTGCCATTTTTCTTGATGGTTAAGATTTAAGAGACAGTCTTCACTAAAACTTGAATGTCTCCCCAAAGATACTGTATGTGTAAGATGCAATACTCTTCTGTTGCAGTGCCACTAAAATTGTTTCTCTTGCACACTAGCCATGCCGTTGGTGCTTATTTAAAAGACTTGAATGTATATTTTTAATTATCATTTCGGTTCAGAGTCTATGTTCTTTGTTGTTTTTTTAACTAAATTATTTTATCTGTTAGATGTTTTCCATGTAGTGCCATGAACAAACAAAGCTACACAGCTGTGTTAAAGTCTGGAGAAAAAAAATAATAAACTGCATCCACTGCTGCCTCATCTTGTGGTAACAAATAGTTTTCTATCCTTCAAAAGCAAAGCCAAGTATGAACTTTTTTGAGTAAGTTCATAGATCTATGAAGAGATAATGTTTCTCCTTCTTCTTTTTCATAAAGGTGTGCTATGCTGCTCCCTTAAGACTGATTGTTTTTTTAAAGATTTTTGACATCAAGTATTTTGAATTTCCACTTAAAAGTAAATGGATTTTAGGGCACAAGGAGGACTGTGACCTTCACAATCCCTTTATATCAATACATTTATATTTGTATATTTAAAAAATAATGGAAAAAATATTATTTTTTCAAGATGAATTATTACAGTGCAGAGGCAGATCATTTAATGTTGATGCCAGACCCCAAAAATAAATACAAGATTCTCAGATACCCCTGTTTTTTCCCAACCGACTACATGATGGTGTAGTGGTCTGCACTCTCACCTCATAGCAAGAAGGCTCTAGTTCAAATCCTAGCTGGGTTCTTTCTGGGTGGAGTTTGTGTGTTCTCCTTGGACATGTGTGGGTATTCCTTGGGCACTCCGTGTTTTTTTCCCACATTCAAAAAGCAAGTATCTTAGGTGACTTTAAGTTGTCTCCAGTTGTGAATGTGAATATGGGTGAGTGTGGTTCTGAAATGTACCCCACATTTGCACAACGCTGGATGGGATAGGCACCAGCAACCCTTGGGCCCAAAAAGGGATTCAACAGGTTTAGATTAAGAGATATGTTTTTCCCAGCTTTCCATATAACTTGCTGTGCAGGTATCGGTCATGTCTTCACAAACAAAAGACCTTAATTATTGCTTTGGGAGTCTACAGATTTGTTTGGATTTCAGCTTGCATCATTGCATAAAAGAATTAGGCAATATCTTTACAGTTCTGTGCGACAATGTGCATTTGCATGCCTTAAACATCAGATTTCTTCAGATCTTATCTACAGTATTTGACAATAAAGCATTACAAGCTTGTAAACCATTCATTTTCACAGACATTAGATACAAGAATCAATTTTAGAGTTCTGGCATTTTAGAGGAAAAATTGAGGTTATGAAGGAATATTATTAATAACAAAATCAAAAAAGAATTAGGGTCAAGCCAGCCTCTTCGGGAAGTCCAGTTCTTTTCTTGTGCATTACGTTATGGTGGCTGATCCACGGTGCCCCTCCCCCCTTCCCAGTCATGAGAACTATCCAAGGAAAAGGAAATCCAACAGAGACCCAAATCCATCTCTCAAATTTGCGAAGGTTTGGCTGAAGCCACTTCCTTTTTCATGAAAAATTCCTTAATTGTCTCACTGTGCTATCTGTCCTCACTATCTCTGATGTGGTTGACACAACACTTGTATCATCTGCATACAAACAAATGTCTTTAACTCTTCCACAAAGCTTAAACTTTGATATGCCAAATGCAAATCTGGAAGAAGGCTCAACAGACAAGACTTTGTAGGACCACAACAGCTAAACTGTGTAATAAATATTAAATAAATAGAAATTCTGTGGGCTTTGTACTTTCAAATTGAGCAACTTTGACAGCAGGCTATTTACATGGACTGACTTCACTGAAGAAGGTTCCAGGGGTTCATCTTCATTATCTCCATGTTTTAAGGATAACACTTCAGGAAAGAACTTTACAGGTTTGCTGTATTTTTACTTTGTAAAACATACTTTTTAATTTAAAACTGTTCTGTGTGAAAGTTTCAAGAGGTGCTTGTTTCATGTCCAATAAAAAAAATAATACAAGCAAGAAAGGAATATATACATTTTAACGATGGGTTTAAAGTCACAGTCCAGTCATCTTTGGTCTGCTTAAAAAGTGTTCCGAGTGATCATTTAATCATGATTATGCCGTTTTATAATAAAAATCCCACCAAAAAACTGTATCATTTTTAGAACATTGTTTCTGCAGAGCGGCAGGAGTTCATTAGAAATTTGGCTCTAAGTTGTGGGTGGGACCGTTGGTGTGGAGTATGCCTGCCTACACTTCCCATTATTTCTTTCTTTACACTCTCTCCTGCTAGCTTGCAGCCCCTCTCAACCCCAAGCTAACTTTAGTGCTGCAACAAATGTGATGGGCAACATTGGAGTTATTCTAGCCGGACAGTTTTAATCCAGATTCCAGCTCAGACGAGGAAAACACAGACATACTGATCTGTTTGTCTGCAGGTGGATGCACTGGAATACAGCGAAGCAGGGAGCTTGTGGCCTGTTGATTTTACCACCGAAATCACTACTGCAAGCTTTTTCAAATGTTTTTTTTTTGTCTGCACCTGATTTAAAACAATTTGAATAAATAAATAAATGCAATGTTCTTCCTAAGTTACGTTCTATATGTTCTCCATGAGAAAAATGTAAGAACACGTTAAAAACACCAAAAACAGAAGTTTCATTGGATTTGGTCTTTAATGAAAAAAACACAAATAACAGCTGGATAAAAAAAATATGTAAAAAAACGTGAAAACAGTTTTTTATTATTGTAAATTTGTTCCGTAAACCCACGGTTCTCAGTTGTTTTATATGGAACCGGAACGATGAGATTCAAAAAGAGATCAGGATCATTTTTTTGAAACTTCACTGTACTTTTCAAAAAACATTTTCAAACAACACTTGTTACCAAAAGTTCTCACCAGCTGAAAAGTGCATTTGGAAAATGTAGCTTCTCCCAGAGTCTACCATTCATTTGTGTCACATTCACATGTGTATTCCCAAAAGTCAGCAGTGCTCTCCAGTCATTTTGTCTAATCCAAAGCCTCTAACTTGTGTGAGGAAGACTGTAGGAATAAAAGGAAGAATGTGCACTTTCGCTCCAGTTTGGAGAGATTTATGAGTGGACCAAACCGAAGAGTACGAGTGTGTACCGAGAGAGAGTTTGGGGGAAGAGATTTACGATCCACTGCTCAGGTCATAATTCAAAGTTCACATTCACATATATCACATTTTGAATCACATAGATTATGAGAGACAACAAATTTATCATGCACAAAGTTGCAGGCTCCAAAAAAGGAGAGAGAAGCAAAAAAGAAACAACAGGCACACAGCAGTTACACACCAGATGTTTGTTTTATTTTATGGCAACAAGGCACTTGTATACATAATTCCGGCAATGTGATGTTTAACTACTTTTAGGGATTCCTTAAATATATAGTATGAAGTGGAATTTATTTTTTTTTGCATTTGGACAAAGACAAAGATTACATTTTTCATTTTCAACGTTTCTTAAATACAAGTCATTTAAAAAACACGTTTTCAGGCACTTCTTGGATTGTATAGCGCACTTATAAAAACCCACTCCAATGAAAATGGTGTTCTTGGTGTTTTTAACGTGTTCTTGCAGCATTTTTCTCATGATTGAGGAAACATTAAAAAAATTAAGATTAAAAAATGTTTCTGAGTATTTCTTTATTGGAATTGTTGTGAAACACGAGTAGACAAAAAAAAGTCATTGGGAAAAGATTGTAGTTGTGACATAAAATCCACAATCGACCACAAGCTTCCTGCTCCTCTCCATTCTGGTCGCCTTGGAGACAAATAGATCCATGCACGTCTTCAATTTTCTCATCTTAGCTGGGATTTGGCTGATAGCTGGACAGTTGGAAAGCTCCAACATTGCTCCGTATTTTTGTTGCACCGATAATGATCAGTAGCTGTAAGCAAAGGGATGATGGGAAATGAAGACAGGCTAACTTTGTAGAAATCAGAAGCAAATTTCTGAATTCTTGTCGCTTTATAGGAACATCCTAGAAAAATAGCATAATTATATTTAAAGGACCAGTGGGAACGCATTTACAATAGATCAAAAGATGACTGTAGTTGGTCTTTAATTAGTAATTATAGTAAGACACCACGTTCTCATGAAGACATACAAAAATATGAGGTGCTATCTAGAGACTACCCAGCCTTCTGCAGTTTTATTACAAGTCTATTTTGGTGTAAACTTAACTTTTCAATTTCCAGTGATTTACTGTTTGGAGTGTGTTGAATGTTTCATGCACCACTGAGGCCACTCTGCTGAAACCCATTCAGCTCTGCACTCACCAGCCCATCTATCTTTGTTCCTGTTTGTTAAATATTAACCACACATCCCACTGTCTTATCCACTGTGTACAGGTGTAGAAGTGTTCATTTCATAGAGTAGCTCGCCTTAGTTTGTGTGTATTTGTGAATGTGTTTCCTGTTTCATGAATTTGACTTTTCTTCTGTGTTTGGGTTTATACAAAAAACGATAAAACTCCTTGGACCAAATTTTTCAGAGGCGTGTTTTTTTTCTCCTCGCATAGCCTTCACTGGAAAAACAACTCTATGAATGCACCTGCACTGACTATCATCAGCTGATGGCAATGTTAGTGTTGGCCGACACAAACTGTTTTTGTGGGACAAAGTTCTAGAAAGCAAAATTTAAAAGAAATAAAATGCAAACATAAAATTGTCCCTCTGATTATTCAGTTTTTGGTTCTGAACAGCATGATCATGCAGGTTATTAGTAGCCAAAGTGAGTTCTGTATTTTCTGCACTGTGAGGCGCCTTCATTTTTTTTTTTTTTTTAAAGGGCCTTGTATATGGATTTATTCTGGTTGTACTTAAAAATGCCTTTTTTCACAAATTACAAGCAAGGTTGAGTATTGTTGTGAATATGCTAACACAGCTAATCATGGATAGCGATGTTGGAGTGTGGTTTGGTTATTAGCAAATTTGGGATGTGGCGTAGTCACAGTAACATTTGTCTTAGTGGCACAAGTCTCTTTTTTATGTGTTGCAAAAATGGTTTGGAGTTACGGGTATTGTGAACACACTAGCCCAGCTACTTCTTCTTATGAGGCTAACATGGCGTGTTGCAAGCAAGTTCTAGAGTTACTGTGAACACTGACTGACTTATCTCGGACTCTTTTGTCTCTGTTAACATGCTTTATATTTGATGCTCTTTATATCCAATTTAAGTTTGAAAATAGAACATTCACTGCCTTAGTGTGCCTTTCATGTGAGCCCTATGGAGAAGAATGTATGGAAGGTAGGCATTTTTCATCTCAGTTATAAACCAAGTTTAACATTTTCCACACGGTATAAAACCATATGGTTGCTTTTATTCTAATCCGAAAGTTTTCCAATGATTCAAACTCATTTCTTTAATTTAATTCTGTGTTGATTTGATCATCTTCAGTGGAATAAAGCGCTGCCTTCTTTATTATGGGGGATACGCTCCATAAATAACTTGAGATTGTTGAAGTCCACAAAGTAGGAGTATGCTGTGAAACTACACACTTGACACACTTTTCTCAGACAGACATGACCATTTTCACACTTTTCTCTCTTCATCACTTCATTTTTTCACCCTGTGAATCCTGTGAATCCCCAGATCCAGCCTTACTGGGCATGATCCAGGGGCGGAGCTACAGGGAGGCCAGCTTCCCCCTCAGGAAAAAGTCCCCCTCATTTTTTAGTCAATAAATCATTATAGACAACGATTAAAAAATAATAAATACAGGCTTTTTTAAGCATTTGTAATGACACTTCAGCTGTTTTGATGTTTTTGATCATTTTAATGGCTGTCCATTCTGCTTTTTCCATTAGTCAGCCTACCAAAGACTTCTGCCCCCTCCTGTCCCTCCTTATAAAATGTTCTAGTGATCTAATTGTTGGTTCCACCCACCTTCACAATTTCGAAGAGGTCGGGGTAATGTGACCTTAGATGGTGATGACCACGAAACTCAGCGGTATATCATTGCAGAACCCCTCTCCACCTTCTGTTTTATGAACAAATATTTTACGTCAACCAGAAAAATTCCAGTCCACATTATTTCTGGAATTCATTTTGTTCTATTGTTCTGCATATTTTTCACAAATCAGGGTCTTCGGAATGAGAGATTTTCAGATACAACTATTCAAGAACTGCCTTGATAACATCTAAATATTTCATAAAGATGTTATCAAGATAGAATAATCCAGTTCCACAAAGTATTGAATAGTTTGTCTTCATATCTTTTCTTGCATGCCTCAGATGAGAAACCATTCCTGCAGCTTTTGCTTTCAGGTGAGTTTTTTCTGCTTCTCGTTGTTTTTTTTCTGACTAAGATGGAAGAAAACAGCGAATCTGAACGTGCAGCTGATGCAACGTAACTTTTGTCTGAACCCCCTCACTTGTGTGCGTGAGACAATTAATGAGAGTGTTTTGTTTTCTGGAGGCTCAGTTTATGTGAGAGGCAGTGTGATGAAGCTCTTGTTTTTTATCTTGACCTTGTTGGAGCCTCCATCACCCTTCCAAATTAATATTAAAAAGGCCCTTAATTAAAAACCCGCCACCCCGTTCTCCTTTGGAGCAGGGTAAACAAATCTGGGGCTGTGCTTGTTCCCTCCTGGCCCATCCTATACTCGGTTTTAATGATTTCACTTCAACCCAGAAAAAAAAGGAAATTTCAAAATGGCACGATGCGGCAGAATGTGACATAAAAAGATGAAGACAAGACATAGCTTGGGGTGAATGAGGGGAAAATTGTTGGCGGCAACATGGGGTAGAAGGGTGGTGTACTGTATTACAGAGTCGTAGTTAATTACAAAAAGCATTAATGTTTTATTAACCCCTTATCAGTAATTAATCATGGGTCTTTGATGTAAAGTTCAGCTTACAAAAGCGCTGAAAAAAAAAAATCTCTCATCCATATTAGCCCATTAAGCTGGCTGCTGTGGACCAGTCTTGCTAACTGCAGAGTGCAGGACAGCCTCTGCAGGCATTAAAGCATTTGTTTTGACAGCGCTGTTTGTTTTCTACTCCCAGAAGCCATTGCAGTGCACCTCCAACTCCCACAAGTCTCTCACCAAAAGAGCCAGTTTGCATTTCAAATATGATAGAGCAATTGCATGTTGTGCACTAAATTCTACTGTCCCCAAGTGCTTTCCTGCATTTCTTACACGTTATACTTGACTATTAGGTTTTTTTTTTACTGTTACAGTGCTACGAACACCCTGTTTTGCCTTAGTGCTGTGCTTTGTGATGTTGTTATCTATAATGTGACCCCGATAATATATCTTTCGAAAGAACACCTGGACCAGTGAATCAGCACCAAAACCGTAGAGGCTTTAAGGGGATTTAAAACACCAAAGATTCAAGGAGGTGCATTGATAAAGCTTACTGTACTGTACTGAACATATGCAAGGAAATAAAATGGTAAGCAAAAATGGTAAGTATTATTTAACTGCATTTAGTTTAATAATAAATAATAATAAATAATAAAGTGCCAATTGTTTAAAAAATAAAAATAAAAAAAGATCTTGGAGAAGAAATTAATAATTGCAGTTTGTATCCAGAATTCTATGACACCAAGTCTTTCAAAAATGGGAATGGAGCTGTGAAACAAAAAGCCTGGAGCACGTTTCCTGACATTTGCACCACCTTGACAGTTCTCACCTAGTCTCTTCCAACTAGATGCATGTGGTAGTATCTGATAGCGACAGTCCACTGTGAACATCATATACTACAAGCGCTTTCAAGAATGCACGTTTAGCGGGTCCTCACGAGGATTTTAATGTCTTTTCCAAAAGGAAATGGCCCAAAATTATCTCTCCTCCCATTTCACTTTAGTTTCTCAGGTGCCATCGGGTCAAGTCCTGCTCCGTAGCAAACGTTGAAATAAAGTGAATGCATCTTTTGGTTAATTTTTAGACATTAGAGCTGCTAAACTCATGTAACAATGGGCAATAAAACAAAAATCAACCAGAAAAACCATGGAAAAAAAAAAATAATGAAGCACTGTGGGTTTGACATTTTCATTTATATTTATTGGATACATTTTTTATTGTATAAAGTTACAATTTGAAATCATAAATAGGGGATTAGGTTGCATACAATGCAACAGAGATACATCACAGTTCACAACAAAAACAGGCCCCTTAGAAGTAAAACATTCTTACCATATTTGCACATTTTCTTTAAATAGGTAAAAGAAAAAAAATCTGCTGAAGGACAAGATAAATGGCTTTATCTATAACTGTTTTGATTAAAAACAATTCCAGTCACTTAGACATGTTTCCTCAAACTAAGGTACCTTGATATTGAAAAATGTCTTAATAAGATTGTTTTTCTTGCAAGACAAAGAAAGACATCATTTCTCCAAAGGGTATTTTTACTTTCTTAAAATACGGCTTTTCCAGTGTAAATATTGTTCATTTATTTTAAACTGGTTTTTTTTATCTCCTTCCTGTTAGAAGAGTAGGAAACAGCTCTGTATAGAGCTTCATATACACTTAAGGAGGACAGCTGTGGATGATTAACCTAAACCGAGTGAGTCTAGTGAGTCACAGGTTCCACTTTGACTCCCAATTTGGTGGAACTGTGTTTTAAAGCTCCAGTTTTACCAAACTAAAAAGAGTAGTGTGAACGCAAAGCGAAGTGGATCAAGAGTGTTTCCTGTTCCACTGAAAGCTCCTCTAAAGTGGCTAAAGGAAGGAGCCCCAGAGTCACCAAATCTGTGAGACAAGGCGCATCTAAAATACGTAAAAATCAAACCTGCAAACCTTTTATAATTTTGTCATTCTGAAATATATGAGTAATCATGCTTGTTTTTTGTAATAATTTTATCCAGTAAAATATATGTTTTGAATATTTTCAAGTGGGGTATCATACTGTGTAAAAAGGGCTTCTAAACATAGTCCATCGATAGGTTTGCATTTTTCCGTTGGATTCTCTGTAAAGTGAAGTGTCTTATAGTTGTGGCTTTGTGACTGGATTAAATGCCCTGTGGCTCGAAGCTCAGATTCTAGGAAGCTTTGAGTTGCAGCCACAGAAACTGTTCCAACTGTTTTTTATTTAGAGCAACTTAGCTTTCAGTTCACACCACTGTCCGTTTGAACTGCTTCAACAATCGCATCATTTGGTTTAAGTGCAGCGAAGGAGGCCACGGGCTCTCTGCACAGGTTGTCCGTCCTTCATGGGGCCCCACCAGGACAGACAATGCTCAGATGAACTCTAGGATGATTCACATCGCCTTGCAGATGTTTACTCTGTGAGAGAAAGTTGCTAATCAAATCCACAGGATCATAAAAAAAGGATCCAAGAAAAGCAACAACTTCAATTTAAACTGTAAAATAGCAGTGAAATGTGACATTTATGGGACCAGTTTCTCTGTAAAGTCAACATGTTTATTGGGACAGTAAAAACATTTTTTCAGTTGATTGATGTTTTTGACATGTTGAGCTCAGTTTTTTTTCTCCATATCTTCAAATGCTATTTTAAATAGAAACATTTAAGATAATTTGAGGGCATTTCTAAAGTATAACTGCATGTTGGAATAATCAGAATCATTTATTGTCATTAAAATTGTAATGAGATTCGAACAGAATGAAGCATAACTTATGCAAAGGCTATTGTTCAGATCTCATTCTTAAGCACAAGCCTTTATAAAAAGTGCTACTGTGTAGTTGTTTTTTTTAAGAATTTAGTCTGAAATCAAATTTGTTCAAATCTACAGAGAAATAACCCCAGCCATTCACCTATCACCCCCCCATTCCACCTCTTAGGCTCCTGCCTCGGGTGATCTGGAGGTCAGGGGTGAAAACGAGGCCAGCTGGACGATGAGAGGGTGATCATGAGGTCAGCAGACCCCAGAACCTCAGCGGTGTGTTTGTATACCCGTGTGTCTTTGTGTGTATCAGAGTCCAGCGATCAGAGTGGGGGTGTCAGGCTGATATCCGGGGTTAGAGTCAGGTCAGGTTGCCTGTGTTCTCGGAAGCGGAGGTGTGCCGTGCGGGTCACTTTCAGAGGGTTTTCTGCATAAGAGCTTCTTTAAGGTGCTGATTGGACGTAAACGTGCTCAGGTGAGCCTTTTATCCTCCTTACCTGCAGATACGTGATGGACTGGCAGCAGAAGCTTTTAAAACTCACTGCAGAAAGTTCTCCCCGTGTCTTCGCCCAATCTGACTTGTTTCCCCTGCATGCAGGCGCGCTCCCTGCTCTGCACAACAAGACACTGGAGGCCATGTTACCACTGTTGATGCTTTTGTTGTTATCGTTTCTGCCTGTGTTGATTAAATTAGGAAATCCTTTAAGTCGGCAGAAAAGAGGGGAGCGTTGTTTTATTATTAAAGAGGAAGGAGTCACGCCGGCAAACGTTGCACCCCTTAATGAGAAGTACAGAAGAGTGCTTCAGGACTTGGAGTTTTCAATAACACAGCCCCCCCCAGCCTTCCACCCCTCTGTGAGGAGGATAATACAACAGCCCCCTCTGTCTCGCTGCTCCTTCCTTATTTTCCTAAGTTGGCAAAGCAGACTATAGGTGCTGTCTGGGAGACAAATGTAGTTCCACAGCCTTTGGGTTCTCTTGTTGCCCAGACTCTTCTGTTTTTCCTTTTGTGTTTTATTGCAGGAATCACAAAGGTATGACCTGCAGAAGTCTGGAGAGCATGAGTGTTGAAAACTGCATACAACTCCTCAGAAACTTCCAAATGACTCTACTATGAGATTCTGAAGAGATGGTAAATACTGTGTAAATCTGGTGCATAAAACATTTCAAATTCTGCTATAAATCGTTGAATGAAAACCTCCACGGACTTGCCTTCTGTCTTTTGAGAAAGCATCTGTTTAGCCTCTTCTTTAAGAGATTCATTTTGGTACGTTTCTACAACAGTTTCTTAAAGTCCCACTCCAATCATTTTTTGGTTTGTCATAAAAGTGTTTCCAGAGCTCTTTTAATTGTGATGATGCTGGTTTTAGCCAAAATCCAAAAACCTGTGTTGTTTTCTAGGACATAGTTTCTGCAGAGCGGCCGGAGTTCAAAAGAAATTAAACTCTAATTGTTAGCAAGGAGTAAGCCTTCTGTCATTTCCCATGATCCCTTTTTCTATGCACTCTCCCACTAGCTTACAGAGCCTCAAAAGCCCAACCTAACATTAGCGGTGCAACAAAAATGACGACCAACATTGGAGCTATCCAGCTGTCCGGTTGTGAGTCAGATACCAGCCCGGATGAGGCAAACAAAAACACACATGGATCTACATGGATCACATGGATCATCAGGACGTGTCCCGCTCACTGTAGCAGCTGCGTCGTAGCTTCAGATTTGTTCAAAATGTTCTTTTTTTGCTCCTGATTCACAGTGATTTGAATATAGAAATCGTCAGACGTGCAATTTTAATCTTATCTCTCTTTGTACTTGTCCTCCATCGTTGAAAAAAGACAACAAAAACATTTTTAAAATACAATTTTCATTGGAGGGAGTCTTAAAAAACAGATCTTAATGCTGCCAGAAAGAAATTCAAACAGAAATACCATTTTCAGAAGAATGAGAATATCATATTTTTACAGCTCCGTGCTGTCGCACAGATTGTCGCATCAACGAATGCCACTGTCGGGGTAAGGTCACGTTTGGCGCATGTATTTTTGCATGTGTGGAAGTGTTTAAGCTTCTGTTAGGGCTGTGCATGAATCCGCCGGCATGTGTGTGGCTGCATCTGTTGTTTAGCGGGTCGCGTCAGACTGTGGCTTCATCAGATGCGCTGCAACTGCATTCCCTCCTACTCAAAGGCTGTTTTCCCATACAGCCGCGTGTGTGAAAGACAGCACATAATGTTTATGTGCACACACTCTTAGTCTTTGACCAGCCAAGACAGTAAACAGACAGTTATCAGAAAAACATGCTTTTGATCCCTCATTGTGTTTATTAACTGTAAGGCAAGGAAGAAAACTGAAAATGTATCATTATTGCTGTCTGTCAAAGGAAGAAATGTCTGCATTTATAGAACCTCTTAATATTACATCTAGTTTACAGACAAAAGACACGATCTGTGTTTCTGAAACGATCAAGGTACCTTTATGATGGATTGCAACAGATCCACAACAGATCCACAAAAACACTAAACACAATCTTAAGGAAGTTTTGCACAGATTAACATTAATTAAATAAAGTTGCATGACAGCAGTGTAGTTGGTCAACACATCTCCAATCTACGGAAGCCCTGAAGTGCAAATCACACCAGATAATCCCTCAAAGCAAGAAGCAATTTAAAGATTATGGCAATTAAAAGACAACAAATATTAAAAAATCATAACAGCAATACAGTTTAGAAATCAAAACAAAATTCCAGAAATACAAACACGATACTAAAAAAAAAAACAAAATAAAAATGAAACCTTTCGGAAAATGAAACTGGAAACAAAAAGAAACTGGAAAAGCTAGGTACTATAGGACATAGCTGATTGGATGATGAAATTTGTTTATTATTTCAACGAAAGTTATTTCACATAAAGCAAAATTGGTTTCCTCTGCACTCTTCCTATTACTTCATTTGTATGTAGACTCTGAAGTCGCATTTAAAAAACAAACGTCAAAACTCATCATTCAGTTGTCGCATTATACCTTTCTTTTCTTGTTTCTTTTTTTAACTTTTCATTTATATTTCGATTCATTCTTTTTAAAAGTGTGTTATGGTTTGTGGAATTTTGTTTTGATTTCTAAAATGCATTTTTTTTAATTGTTTTGTTTTTATTGTTGTGTGATCTTAAATCTCTTCTTGCATTGATTTGTTGGTGTGATTTGGATTTCAGGTCTACTGAACCCAGCGGATGTCTAAAGCTAAGTGTCATTGAGCTTCTTAACAATGAACACACAAAAAGTCAATTAACCATAATTTCTACTTATAACCACATAGGGTTGAACAAATGTAACAAAACTCCTTTTTTCCAGTGTGTCGGAATCAACACTTGTCAGATTTTCACTTCAGTCAGTCACAATTTGGTTTCTTAGTGCAACAACATCTCTTAGAGTTACCTAACCTCTCAGTTTTCCATCAAATTAAATGGACAGTCAAAGACAAGTTGAAACACAGCAACTTAGTGAGTAATTTGAGTAAAAAAATGGTTCAAATTACCTCCAAGTTCAATGTCTCTCTGCATGTTTAACTGCTGTTTTTAAATCATGTCTAACAGTTCAGCCCAATGAGACAAGCCCTGCTCAACCTTGCAAACATCTGGGCAGCTCTGCAACCACATATCCTTGACCTCATGCACTCCTCTCAACTTGACAGAGTCTAATTGTCCATCCAACACTCCAGCTTCAATTAGATGAATCCATGCGGGTTTAAAATTAGAGGTTTACTTTAATTAGACTTTTATTCAAACAAGAGTATGTTGCTGAAAATATTGGAGGACCTTGTTCACCTAAGTAAAGCTAATCTGTAAAAATGTAAGTAAACTGAGATTCCAGCATACTCTGACAAAGGTTAAACTAATGCTTGCATAGATCCAGTGGCCTTCGTATTTGCAAACACACTTGTTTACCACACCAAGTCAATAATCTTATTACCTTGACTGCTCTGTGTTGGGACCTGAATTGCTCTGTAGCCCCAGAAGCCGCATCAATGGGGCAAAATTGGGATGAAAGAGTGAGAAAAAAACTTAACTCCCCTGTATAGAAACCCTGGAGTTTATTTCATTTATCTAGTCCAGTCAAAAATGACTTTATGACTCAGAGGTGAACAGATGCTCCACTGTGACTGGCAGCCGCATGCGTGAGACATTCAGTAAATGCAGGATGTTCTTTAATGCTCTTTGCTCTGACACAAAACTGTGTGATGTTCAATATAATCCACGATTCAAGACATCTTATGATTTTTTATTTGTCAGAAGTTGATCTTTTTCTTTACTTAATTAAAGTGTTTCATCTGCATATATTGTTTAAAACACAGGTATCCAGCAGGAGAGATCAGTTATATATTCAGTACTTTTTTTAAGAAGAGAAAATACTAAGAACTAGATTTACCTTTAAAATATTATACCTTTAAACTGCCACCAAAATTGACTAATTACTAATTAAAGCCAAAACTATAATGCTGGTGAGATTTTTTTATCTGCATGACAGAATGTAACATGCCTTTCTGTAATGTACAAGAATGCATGATGAAATGTAGACAGGGAAGCAGAAAAATTAAGCTAATTCTTTTTTAACATTACTGACACATTGCCTGTTTGTCCCAGGAAAGGGTCCCTCCTTCATATGTATATCCCTGAAGTTCTTTTTTTTTTTCTTGAAATCTGTTTTTTTTTAGGAGTTTTTCCAGGTAGAGGGTCTAAGTGGAGGGACGCCAGTTTAGCTTAATCTGTTTAGTTTAGTTTAGCAACCAGCTAAATTATATATTTATATATGCTTATATTTTATGACTGACTTTATGTTCTTCTGTACAAATACCGGTGTGAAGCCCATTGAGACAACTGTGTTGCAATATTGGACTGTATAGATAAAATTGAATTGAATAATTCCATCCATCCATTTTCTTCCGCTCATCCGGGACCGGGTCATGGGGGACAGCAGTCTCAGCAAAGCAAAGAATTGAATAATTTTATGTGATAATTATTTTACATTTATTTTTAACAATCAAATAATGACTTTTTATATATCCAGGGTTTGACATATCAGAATTTGTATTATTTGTAATTTTAAAGAGAGTTTCATAAAGCTAGTAAAACAGATTCTTATGAAGGGATCGACTTACTGCCCTACTGTTACTGTAAAGCGCTTTGGGCCTTCAGTGAAGATAGAAAAGCCCTATACAAGTATTTACCATATAATTTGTCAAGAAATTTTAACTGGTTTGTTTTAGTTTTGTCTATTTAAATATTCTTTTTAATAAGACATTATTTCTCGCTAGCTCAGTTATGCTAAACCAATCTCATGCTCTTGAAGAACAAATACAAGTGGAATCTTGTAGTGTTTTGCAAAAATGCATGCATTCTATACACGAATGATGTTATTTTATAGTCTATTATTTTTAAAGGTAATTTTTTTTTAAAAAGTTGATGTATCTAATAAAGCTAATACTAGTACAGCATTAGTACCACAGCTGATTTAGTTCAAAGCTGCTGTGTAACAAGCTAACGCTTTTCAAGACAACAAAGAAAATATATACCAGTAGTCAAATTAAGCTAACGTTGAAATTAAAACAGTTCAAATTTGTTTTAAATTCCAGCTTTTTCAAAAACCAACAACAAAAAGGAAATGACTAAAATTAACTCAAAGTTAAAAATGATAATCCCTTTTGATACAGGAAACAGTTTTACTTGTTTGTGACAGTTCCTTCATTCCACAGCAAGGTTATTGCTGCGTGCCAAAAAATCAGACAAGTGGCCTCTCTGTGACCCCTGACCCTGTCATGACCCTGCGCCCTCAGATTCATTAGGGTGAAGTTACTGCTGAGGTCAGATAGGTCATTCAGTGTTCAAAGACACACAGACTCAGCAGCTCTGTTCTCAGTCTGATTGTAGTTCTTAGAAAAGCAAACAGACTGCTTCAGTCTTTACAGCAAAAATATGTATCATCCTGATCGTAGAATAATAAAAGAAAACACGTTTTAGGCCACACCTAAATCAATGTTATATCACAAAGAAATTAAATACTTTAAGAATGATCTTTTCCACTGTATTGAAAAATATTTGTTTTGCTTTGGAGTTTGCTGCTCTATTTACAAAAGAAAAATAAATGTCAGAAGTGTTGATAGTCATACAAATATTTAGTGCTTTCCTGGTGCTTCAGGTTGACAAATCTTCAGAGACAACCCAGTGACCTTTTGACCAAGCCGGGCCTTATGGGTAATGATGATACTGATAGCCTGACAGCCAACTTACCCAGTGGCCATCTGGAGCAGCTGTCATTGTAGCTGATTGAGAAGGAGACTCATCATGCATTGATTTTCCTCTTTTTATTTTTTTCCTTCTCCTAACCAGGAGCCCATCCCTGCGCTCAGATCGTTTAACATCACACTCACCCTGAACTTTGACCTGACAGACAGTGGAACTGGGGGTCAACTTCAAGGCTGAAATGCCTAGCAACGTGAAAAATGAAGTAAGATTTACATAGCACTTACATTTAGTGTGCTACCTTGTGTAACTTCCAGAGAACGTCTCTTCTTGGTGATCTGCTGCTGGTTTGTCTTGAACCTGCAGCAAAGGACAGCAGGTTATAACCATGATAAGGCTTCTTCCCATCCCCAACCCCCTCACTGTGAGCTCTAAACCCACTCCAACCAGCCACCCCCCCGAAACAGACACCTACACATTCCACCGAAGCCGTATAGTGATCCGTATAATCCGACAGGCTCCGGGAGTGACTGATAGCTATTGTTGGGTTGGCAAGCTTTTGTCATCTGACAAAGAACTGTGGCTTTGGCCCTCATCCCTCTGCATCATCCTCTTCCTCATCCTTTCTCTCTCACGGGGATATAGAGGGGCCTCAGCACCCCATCATGATGACTGATGGAGTCTCGGGGGTTGTTTGGGGAGAAAGTGAGCGGGGGTGACCGTTCGCTCAAAGGCCATCTTCATCTCGGGGAAACTTTGAACAATCGTTATGGCTACAAATGGTAGCAAAATAAAGATAGAAAACCTTCAAATATCAAACTGCTCTCTTTAAAGCCTGATTTACACTGGTGCTTCTGCAGAGCATCTTCCTCGCGTTGCGTAGGGAGTCGGTCACACAACCATCACTTATTTTACATTGTCGTCCCCCCTCCCCCTGACTTCTGGAGGAGTGGTTTGTCCTGCCACCCGCTTGTCAAGTAGTTCCATTTTCTTCGCTCATGACCATCAATGTCAACTGATCTCCTTCTTGTTCCCGATCTATTTAACCATCATTTACCATCGGTTTTTCTATCAACACCCAAAAAAATGGACGATACTGTTAAGGTGTGTTATTTTGTGGCCATGTCACCTTAAATATAAATTGAAATGTTATTTTTCTTTTAAAAGTACAACAGAAGTTTTTATTTTGAAACCAGACCTGTTTCCTGCTTCTCCAGCTTGTTGTCGTGAAATCGAGGTGGAATAGACATAGATCTCTTGGGTAAAGCTTTCCTTGTATTGCGGGGGTATGACTGTCGGACAAGTACATGATGGAGGCGATGTGAACATTGCGATTGATGGATGAACAATCTATTTCATTTTGTCATCATAGCGAAGACACAGCGCAGACAGACCAGAGTAAGGTCCCACTCCAATTTGATTTTATCTTTTGTAAAATTGTTCCCAATGGTCTTTTAATGATCATTGTTCGGTTTTTAGCTAAAAGAAAATCCTTTGTCGTTTCTTAAGACGTACTCTTTGCAGCACGGCAGTAGTTTATCAGAAATTCACCTCTGGGTTGTGGCGGGATCGTGTGGCGTGAAAGTTAGCCTGCGTTGATTTCCCAGCATTCTTTTGTTTGCATTCTCCGGCTAGCTTCCAGCCACTCACAACCCAAAGCTAACATTGGCAAAGCAAAAGAAACAGCAAGCAATATTGGAGCTATCCAGTGATACAACTTTGAGCCAGATACCAGCTCGGACAAGGAAAGTAAAGACGGAAATAGACCTATTTGCCTGCAAGTGGATACATCAGAATTGGAGCGGAGACTTTTGCCCGCCCATTGCAGTTGTTGCGTTACAAACCTGTGCTTTTTATCTGCTCTTGATCCATCGGGATTTGAATAGTGAAATACTCAGAAACACAGGTTTAATCTTTAATTCTTTTATATGTCCTCTAACATACGTGAACATGTCAAAAACACAATTTTTATTGGAGTGGGATTTGCCATTATAGGTCACTACAGACACTGACTTCACACTTTTGTTGTGGTTCTGTTGCGATAATAAATCCCCAGTGTTGATTTCTTCAGAGAAACTGTAGGATATGTGGCTTTGTTTCATGGGTAATGTTTGTGAAAGCTACACTTCCCTCACAGCAGTGTCATTGGGTAACTTCATGACAAAACGGGTCCAAAAAGAGCAATAAGAAGCCAAAACTGGACCTAAAATACATGACACATAGTGTGGATGATGCTCCTTAATATTTTCCTGTGATCAACAAATAACTGCGTGTGATGAAAATGGTTGTGTTTATCTCTCAGTTTGTGTGTGTATATGTGACAGAGAGGATTTATTTGTAATGAGTGGGAGTGACAGAGCACCACTGACAAGCTTAAAGCGCTATAAATGCTGAGACAATACAAACTGGCAGACTGCATACTTGATATTTCTCTCTGAAAGGCAAAGACACATATTTTCTCCTTTTGCTTTTTTCTTTTTCCACTTCTTCTCTTTCTTTTTTTTTTCCTTTTTTGTTTTCATGCCATTTATCTCAATGGCCCCTCAGTGCACTGTGGGAATTGCAGCAGCACTTGCGCCATGTGTGAGACAAAGAGAAAGGTCTGCTTCAACACCATCAATCCCACAATCCCACACAGTGACGAGCGAGAGATGGTCACCATCTGTGGATGTGTTTCTCATCACTTTGCCTAAAAGTAAAGCAAACTTAAAGTGTGAACGCCTCACTGTGCTGTTTGTTTAGGTGTTTGTAGATGCCTCCTACTATATTCTTTACTGCCTTGGTTTTAAATGGCGTGGCATTTATGACAAACGTCTACACGAGACACGGTGTTAAAGCCATTTTGTTCTCAAAAACACAAACATTTTCTTCCTTGTTGCTTCTGTGTCCCTCTGCATTTGCTGCCTGTTTGTCCCCAGTTCTCCTGTGTCTCTCTCTTCCCTCGCTCCCTGTCCCTGGCGGTAGCGCAGCAGCCATTAGCTTTACAAATCCAGCCTTTGATCTCTGATTTGGGCCGGTGCCTGGAAGGGGAGGGTTGCGCTGAGTGTGCGCATGTTTGTGGACATCTATCTGTCTATGTAGGCCACTCGAAGGCTAGCAGGCACTGCAGAGGAGGAGGTTCAGTCCACTGCTGCAGAGGTATGGCAGAGTCCACCTTTCCAGGGAAAGAGGCCACAATGACAGTGCAAGTTCATTTGCATGTTTTACTGAGTGAAACAGTTGCTTTACAGCTTAATAAAGCTCACTTCCAGCTCTACTTTACGTTCTCATCTTGCGCACTTCTCAGACTACTTTTGCCGTCGCTTTTCTCAACAATTACCTTCCATCTTGTCCAGTCCATTTTTCTCTTAATAAGAACAAAAAGGACTAAAAGACCACTGAGAACAATTTTAAAATACATCAAAAGATGTGGGACTTTGGGAAGTTTGGTCAGAGTAAACCTGGGCTTATCAGTTACTCTGTAGTCCATTCTATATTAAAACTTTGCTACAGACTTCTGTTTCTTCTGTCAAAATTGTTTTCTTTTTCTTTTTCCTCAAGTTTTTTTTTAGATTCACTGCTTTTCTTTTTTGTAAGCCAGATTATTGTCGATTGAAAGGATTGAGGTATTTTTTATCTGCAATTTTAGCCAAAAATATTTAACTCCTTCCCCCTCCAGTGCACCCAGCATCCTATATGAAACACTACTAAGACACACACTTTTTACAAGTATTTAAACAAAACAGCACGGTCTTGAAAGGATCCTTTCTGACTATCTATGTTTTATATGTAAAAGTATATATTTATATATATGTATATGTTTATATTTTAAAAGTGAGGTGCCACTTAAGTCCAACTTTAATGGCAATATTCTAAAACAGTTGTTTCTTGTATCACTCCTCCAGCCTCTCAAATCATTGTGTTAGAAATGTATCCCATTCTTTTTCGCAGCTTTTCTTTAGTTTTCTGAGGCTGTGATAAGTTTAAGTCATTTTTCAAACACATTTAAAACGTTCTTTTTTTCTTTTTATTATGATTTTTGGTGACTTCTTTACTCAGGTCTTTTCCTTGCAAAAACATTATTGTTGAGTTCAGCTTTTGACTGTAACTAGACCACTGGGTGTCAAGACCAGATTGGGGGACTTAAGGTTTTTCGTTGTTTACATTTGCAAATTTTTTGTCCAAGTTAGATGGTTTGTGACATTCATCCATAGAATTCTAGACAATGAAAATGAAGTTTGAAGTGGGATGGGCTCACAGCGTTTTGGTCCACCACTGCTGGTGAAGAGTAAGCCAGGCCTCATTTCCCATCATCCCTTATTTACACTCTCTCCCACTACAGCCCATCACACCTCCAACCCAACACGAGTGGTGCAACAAAATAGTTATAGTTGTAGCTTTTTCACCACTTCAAAAAGCGCATTTTTGTCTGCAACTGACTCACAGTGAATAGAATAAAGAAATACTCAGCAATGCTATTTTAAGCTTCATTTTCTTTTTAAGTGTCCTCCATCATGAGAAAAATGCTACACGAACTTCTTTAAAACCACAATCACACCATTTTCATTGGAGTGGGTCTAATTTTTGATGTTACCTTCCTGTTGCATTTTGTTATTTTAAATTGATTTTGAAGTTTATTTTAGTGAATACAGAACAGAGCATGGCAGGATTCTTATGTTCTGCCATATGACACAAGACTAAACTTCAATTTCATGTTGTTTTTTAAAATCAGCTGCTGTCCATCCACTCTCATCTGTCCATCCATCTGTCCATCATGTTGGCCTTTTCTTCCCCCGTTCCGTCCCCCTTCACCCATCTCCTGAGAAGTAATGAACGGCTTCCCTTGCTGCAGCAAATTCACCTGTTTCTGCTTCAGCCTTCCTCTGTAAGTGGGGATTTATTGAGGCGGCTTGCCATCGAACAAAACCATTTGTCTTCCAGTTTGGTTTAACAGCGCTCTTTATTCCCCGCAGATTTAAGGATAGAAGGCTGTGGGTGTGTGCGAGGAGGGGCAGCACCATTAAGAAACCGCGGCCCTCCCAATTTCCCTCACACATTCGCTGCAAAGGAAAGCTGCTCCGAGCGCACAGCTCCTAAAGAGACCTCTGCGAATAGGTAGATGGATCAAGTGCAGCACCAACACATGCAGGTGGACTGTCCCATTTCCAGCTCTTTAGCATTGGATTTCAAATGAGACTTTAAGTCAGAGCAGGACTGAGAGCAGAAATGTACAAATGAAATAAGAGGCAGCTCTGATACACTGGGGATGAACCAGATATAAGAGCACACCACAGAGGTATTCGTCCCCGATGGTGAATCTATTAGTGCCTCTGTTGCTGAAATTGAACCAGACTCCCTGGTATTATAATCCACCAAACCGTGTTTTGTAATTATTAATGGCAGTGCCTTTGGGTGACTGTTTCAAATGCCAACCACTGCATCATTCGGCATCTCGTGACTACGGAATTTAATCCGTAATGCTTGTTGACATGACATGATGTAATTGCGCTGTTTGTTGCAAGTCAGCACCATCATTTTGTGGTTCCAGGGGGAGCTGTGGCATGGCTGGGATGTCAGGTGCATAAATGATTCAACCCCCTCATAAATGTCCCGTTTGAAAACAAGCCGATGTCCAAACCAACTTCCCGATCTTGTTATCGGTGCCCCCCGCGGCCTTTTAAAAACAGCCAAATTAGGCCTAACGAATAGATAAATCTGACCTGTGAAACTGTTTGTGTTTACACCTCCTCCTCTCGCTTTTGTTTATGAGAGATCGGGACGCGGTGTGAAGTGGAGTTTACTGGAAGTGCGAGACTTTTTTCCTGTGCTTCCCCGGAGGCTGCCATTGTTGTCGAATTTACCCATTCCCACCCTCTGAGCTCGACCTAACAAGACTGCATTACATCTGCATGGGGGCAGTGGAGTTTCTGTGCACCGTGGAGGCTGTTCGAGAGAGATATGCGTGCGAGTTTGGGGGCGTTGATTTTTGTTTTTGACTATCTGTTTTGAAATGTGTGCGGTGGGCAGGGGATATTAAAGGCAGAGCGAGGTGTTCCTGCGTAGCCGGCGGGTCTGCTGCACCTCTCCAGCATTCTGACTGTGACCCCAGCCTTCGGGTGTGTGTGTTTGTTCTCTTTGTACACACTCTCTAAGATGTTTTTGTGCTCCTCCACTTTTCTCCTCTCTTCTCCTCCCTCCCTCCCTCCGTCTGCATGTTTCTTCCAGAGTGGAGCCCCAGATACTAAAGATTGCCCCTGGTTTATTTGGCCTGTCTCTGCCATATATATCTCCCGATTCTCCTCTCAACTCCTTTCTTTTCCCTTTTATTTATCTTCTGCAAGTCCTCTCACTTTGCGATCAATACAGTTTTCGCTTGAAGCTTCGCAGCCAATATGAGAGGCACTGTGGGAGTTTTGAAGTTAGAATGCTAAACATATTAAACAGCAAAGATGTTTTGAAAAATTGGTATCATTGGAGAAATGTTAAATGTCTGAATTTGTTTTTCCCAGCTCCCAGCTGCTTACTGTACACACATCAGACGTTCTAAGTGTTTATCAGCTATCTTTGATCTTTCTGCAGCCACATTTCTGATTCTTGCATTGGAATCCATTAGAGGATCACAAAATCAGGAACAGAGCAGTTATGCTTACAGATTGAACTTGTGATGTGCATATTTATGCATTTGGAAATTTTGAAATCTGTATGCTTCATCTGAATCCAACTCTGAACCACTTTGTGATGTTTAGGATTTTCTTTGATTATTGAACATCCTAGATACGTTTTCAAATTTAGAGATCCCCTAAAAAAAAAAAAAAAGCCTCATTAATGTTGGTAGCAGGACTTCATATCATGGAGACCAAAATTAGTATTCCTATGCTCTTTTTGTAGCATAAATCACTACTTGATTAAATAAATACGCAGTGGAAATAATAAACTATACAGTATTATATTTTTTTTGTATTATGTTTTTGTGAAAATAAATTGACTCTAAGTTTGTTATCTTCCAAAGAAAAATTGGTAAATTTTGTTAAAACATATTTATGCTCATGAAATTCCATAGAATACTGAGTAAAGCAGATCAATCAAACATTTTTGTTTCCTGCTGTTTGTGCATCTTTACTGGTTGCATTAACTTTCCTTTTTTTAAATCAGAAAACCTCTGAACAGGTTTGAATATCAAGCATGAATCAACTTCAGTTTGTTTTTGTTTGTGTTTTTTTAATGGCCCGGTTTGGATACTGCAATCTCATTGTGATGTCTTGGAGGTTTCACGATGAACCACAAGGTTTCAGTTGGTGAACACTCCAGTCTGCAGTCAGGCGGGTGCAGCATGGTTGCTGTGGACGGTTTATCAACATCCAGCTGAAAGATCCAAAGACTTCCCTGAAAAAGAGGTCTGGTTATGATCATGTTATGATATGTAAAAATATGCATTTCAGCTTCGATGCTTCCTGTTGGAATACGCAAGCTGCCCATTCCATGGGGCACTAATTACCCCGACGCCGCAGCGTTTGAGCCGAGCTCTGATCTGGATGGAGGATGAGGTGTTCAGAGCGTCCAAAAAGAATCTCAAATGTTGATTTTGTCTGAACTTTTTACACTTTGGCTAAGTTGATTTAGAGCAGGCTTTGGCACATTAAAGATGTTGACTTTTGTGGATCTTAATTTTTTATAAATCTTCAATCTACAGATGAGGGGGATGCTGCTCAGAGATAATACTAACCCTTAAGAACTTTTTTTTACTTTTGGTTCCTTACTGTTTAAAATGTGTTACCTTTCCTTAAAAGCTAAAGTGAACTACTAAATAAGATTGATTTTCATTTTTTAGAAAACGGTTTCCCCTCCCACTCTGACTGCACTGCAAAACACAAACACTTAAGAAAATAAAAAAAAAAAGCCTTATTTTCTGTCCTGCAACACGTATAGCCCTAGACAGAAAGTTTTCCCATCACAAAAAAATATTAGTTTAGGAAAATATGTTTTAGTGACTTTATTTTTTTTTAATCAGAATTTTTAATTTGTTTCATTAATATTGAGTTTTAAGAACATTTTTCTTAGCCCATTGACAGAATATTTTTGTCTGATTTAAAGACTTTTTTTTCAAATGTTAAGACATTTGACTTTGACATTGATTTCTAGTGGCCTGTTTTTGCAGTGCAGTCCTCATTGGTTTTCTCACAACTTGGACCAGTGTTTCGGACTATCGGTTTGTAGCCCAACAAACCTCAGCTACAGTTTTTTTTTTTTTTTGGCTGCAAATTTGAACCTGGATTTCTTCCTTTAAGTCACCAACCGCACATCCAAAAGAACTATGAAACTCCCTGGCCATTTTTGACATTTGAAGTCACATGCCCATTTCTTGTTTCCCCAAAATAGCTGTTAAAGCATAATTTATGAAGTTTTATAGTAGCGTAATTCCCACACGATAAGGTCCATTTATAATCCTTAATTTTTTTTTCAAAAAACAACAGTACGCTTTATAATCCGGATTGCCTAATATTCTGGCAGTTTTTGAAGTCTGACTGACTTACAGACTTATCTCTGACTCTTTTGTCTTGCTGAATGCGTCTTATGTCTGACTTAAGTTCAAATACTGACCATTCATTGACAGTTCGCTTTATAATCCAGTGCGCCCTAAGATTAGTGGGGAAAACACAGTATACTTTCAAGTTGTTAATCCTACACTCAAAAGAACCATAATCCTCCCTCCGCCATGTTTAAGAGGTAAGGTTACATAATATTTATTGTTACCCAAACATTCCCTTAAAAATAAAATCAAATTTGTAGGTTTTTAAGTTTTCTGTTAATCGATAACTTCACCACTGATTATCTTTTAAGTATTTTCATTTGAAGTATTATGGTACTACAAATTTGAGTCCCCTGACAGCACACTTATGTGACTTTGTAATAATGTTTAGGATGTCCTAATCCATAGCACAACATGGATCGAAACTCCAGAAGGACAAACTAAGCATTGTGAGATGTTCTAATGGCAGCAGCTAATGATACTGCCTCTTATGGCCAAGTGGAGGGAGCGACACAGTCGATTTAGAAGTGAAGCCGGTACATTAAACAACAGTGATCTAACAAGGATGAGCAGGTGTGCTTGAGGTTATGAGAAGAAGTTTGAGTGTGCATGGAGGTTTGGAAAAGCTTAAGCAGTGCTGATCATCACTTTGCTCTAAAGCAAATGATAGGAAACCATCTGAACAAAGGTTTTCACATTTCCAAAATGGTAATTTTTGTCTCATATTTGCAAGGTGTGCAAAGTCTGACACAGAGTTCAGTTCTAGAAAGCTTAAGACATTAAACAATTAGATGGTTTTAATGGTTTTAATGTCCGAAAACATTTGTGTGCTCGTTAAATTTAAGACTTTTGGAGAACCAATGAGGAATGATTGCAAGTGTAAAAAATAAATAAACTTTTGGGCTTTTTTCTCCATTTTGGTCTCAAACAGTAACTGCCAGAGGATCCAGGTCTAGCATAATCTGCGGTAGGTGACAGAAATGTATTCCTCACCACTGTTACAATGTTTGTGACTATTGTTCTTGGCTTGGAACTCAGTCAGTGATTTCTTAAAATTCTTACCAACACTTTTGAGTTAAGCTTCAGTGTGAGTTTGAACTGAGTAGAGGTTGTGATTTAGTTAATAATTTGGTTTGAGTTCAAATTGATTTTAGGGTGTATTCATACTGGAAAATGACCAAATGTGCCGAATTTGTTCTGGATCGAGTCCTAAACCTTGGATTTGGTCTGTATTTAGACAGGTGTCTACCAGAGATTTCAGTTCCGGTCCAAAGCTTGTAAACAAAACCACGTGACTAAAAAGTTCTTCAGACACTGCCCAGCAGTTACGGGGGCAGGTCAGAGCAAAATACATTTCATCCTGGTAAGAAGGTTACATAATAGTTACGCTTTGACCAGAATTCTTTCTCAAACCACTGCAGATCAGTAAAAACCCTGTTTGACCGAAATGTTTGTTTTGCAGCTGAACTGAGTCCACTTAAGATTTTCAGTAATTAGAGTCTATGAGAGGAGAACCAAAACAAAGAGAACCCAGACTGCTTAGCTTTTCAGCAAAAGAGAATAAATAAAGTCTTTGCACATGAACTTGTTGTAAGGGACTGTTCAGTAACCACACGTGCACATTTGGTTTTGTGTTTGTACAAACAGACTAAGTGAACGCAGATGGACCCCAAACAGGAGAGTAAATATCAAACCTCCTCTCTGGTGACTGTATGTTCAACACAACTGCAGTGATCATAGCAATTATTAAACATGATGTTTCAAAAATGCGACGCTGTAAGTTATGCAGCGATGAACAAAGAGGGATGTGGAGGAACGAGGGCGGGAGGGGGGTGTGAGCGAGGCTGATGAGGCTGAGTGACGGGAGAGAGAGAGAGAGAGAGAGAGAGAGATTCAGGCATCAGTGCTTTTCCTCCAGGTGTCTTCGGCCTGCATGATTTCATCTGCAAGGCCATAATAAACTTCCTTAATGAAATAAGTAATTAACATATTATAATTGTGCAGCGGATGATTTTGACAGAGATCATTTTCCATATCTAATGCTATGCTAATTTAATCTGTTCCCCTCCTCTGCCCGACACGACCCTTTCTATGATTAAGTTTCATGGCATCTCACTTTCGTTTTTCCTCACCCAACACCCCCCCCCTCACACACACTCTACCCATCCGTTCTCTCCCTTTACTTCCTTTCTCCGTCTCTTTCCTTCTCTCTGCAGTGATGGATTGACTCCCCAGCAGAGGTTCAGGGCCTTGTTGTTGTGGAGTTGCAGGCGGAGGGACATGCACAGATGGCTGTGGTGGTGGGTGGGGGGTTTGGAGGGTGGAGGATCTGTATGTGTGGTCTGATCTCTGTCTCCGTTCTGGATGGAAAAAAAGGAAAAAAAAAAAAGGAGTGCATGAGGCAGGAAACGTAGGAGGTGGGGGGTGAAGGCGCTGATTGAAATATAGCCATCGCCTGTTGGGTCATGTGGCCTCGAGCTCTGTAATTTCTACAGATTATTTGTAACAAAGCTAACATTTTTCGTACAAGAAACACTCAAATAATCAGAAAGAGCTAAGCGATCAGGAAAGGGAAGGAGGACAGCAGGAACAAGGGGAGAAGTTAAAAATGTGTTTGTGCAAATACAGCTCAATGTTTTCCATAAAGTGGTGCGTTTAACGGCAACATGTGCGTAAAAAGAGTTCTAAACATTGACTGTCTGTGAGAAGTGAGAGAGTGTGACGTCAACGTGGGACAAAAATATTAGGATTAGCAAGAATGTTTGGTGCATTTGCATCAAATTCACATTGGACACAACTTTTTCAACATCTTTCGTCAAAGCCATTGCTCGATGCTTGTCCAAAGATGTGTTCATGAAGGAAATGGTCCAGACGTGTGTGGGAAGAACAACTATTCCAAGTTTTTAACCCTGTTGCTATGGAAGACACGGATGGTGTTGAAAGGTCAGGTTTATTTATTTCGTTGACTACTCTCAGTTCCACAATAATCCAAGGAGGGAAAAAAAATAAAAGGGTCTTTTTGTTATTGTCTTGATACACACAAGAAAAATATCCTAAAGTTTAGGATGAGAGCGATCGGATTCTCCTCCTTGTTGGTTTTTGCTTCTCCAGCTATTCACGTTATCAATATGTCACAGGCCAAAGCAGAGTGCCTGATTGGTTGACAGGATGTATCTTCTTTGCCAAAGTTCTCTCAAGTTACTCTCAACGCACTGCTGATAGACCGACGTGCGCAACGCTCAAATCGCACCACATCATGTCTGTACATTGACTAAGCATTAAAACTCATAAAACTGTGAGCGCAACTTTAAAACAGGTATCATAGCAAGAATGTTTTTTCTTACATATAAAATGACTGAGTAATAGCTGTTTATTTCTCAGTAGAAGTTTGTGGGATTTTGGCTTCTTGAGCCAGCAGGTACTTCCTGTTTGGAACGTGAGGTGGGCGGGGTCCCTCAGTCCACTTCCCACATACAGTCAGTGGTTATGAGTCAGGCGAGGGATGTTCTGCTGATTACAGCTTGAACTTGGTGAAGATGGATGGTTTACATTATAACAGGAAGAACTAGTTTACATTAGTGAGAGCGCAGTTCATCAATCGGTCAGTTCAGCACGTTGAATGCAAAAATGCACCAGCTGTAGTTTTTTTCCTATTGTTTAAGAAAAAAAACATGTCAAAAATGCAGAAAATAGCTCTAAGAGTTAATTTGTGACATTTGATTTCATTAAATCGTTGACTTAAATGATGCTTTTTCCAGAAAGATTTTGGATTTGAAGATTTTACAACTAGATGTTTTTGTTTCATTAAGATACTTCTTTGACAGTTGATGAGTATCGCAAAATATGACCATATATATATTTCCCTGAAATTGATGAATGAAGAGTTCACTTCTAAAAAAATGTTCCTGGAAGAGATCAACAGGCCGAATGCGGCGTCTCTGCAGAAGAACAGAGGAATGGGAGGAAAGCTTGAACGGGATGAAGGTTCAGCTGTGAAGAGTGGGAGGCGAGGGACGAATGAAATCAGCCAGCTGTGGTTTGATCCCTCCCATGTGACGGCAGGACCCCCTCCTCTCTTCTCTCACTCCATTTCTTCAGCTCTCTCAGTCCCCAAAGTCTTTCTCTCCACTGAGCAGAAGGAGGCCCCCACTGGGGACACTCCATTTTCTGTCACCCATGAAATGATGCGTACAACACAATTCTTCACCAAGGCCCCCACTGCCGCCATCGCCATCATACTCAGCCGCACACTCCCTCTTATCCCCCAAATAATTAAAAAAAACGTTTCTTGGTTTTTGTAAAGCTCTCAACTCTCAATAAAGTTTTGAGAAACACTCAACAGTTTGAGATTGTTCAATGATTTTCCTGCAGTTATCCAGCCTCACACAGCATGTGATTGAATTTTAAAGTGTTTTCTTTATTCGGAACTACGATAAGGACACATCTCTTGTTTCTTGGCCTTTAAAAAGTATCCTCATGTGATGTCTTCAGTGATGAAATCTACTGATAAACCTGCAGCGTATTCATAGGCATTTCTGTTCAACCATGTTCACCAAGAGAGGAAACGGTGATTACGGAAAGACGAGTAAATATTTCAGAATTGGTATTTTGTAAAACAGTTTTCACTCCTAAGTTGAGCAAGAGCAGCTGAGAAATTTAAACATTGTAGAGCGAGGAGGTTCTGTCTGCCTGAACTCTGTTGTACGCACATTTATGTGTGTGTGTGCAACAGAGAAGGAGGTCAGGTGGGGCAAACAGAGGATGAGTAATGTGGAAAAGCTCAGATGTGAACACAGCCGGTAACAAAGACTGAGTGACAGGACCCATGCCACTCCATGATGAGAGGCTCACACCTGCATGTTACCCTTTCCTTTCTGATACCCTCCCCATGCTCCCATTTCCATCAGCACATAAACACCCCCAACCCCAACCCTGCAGTGCACAGGACTTCTATGAAGGTTAAACACCTACCCAATCACATCTCCTTCCCGGCGACAGGAACGCAGTGATGACTAAAAGACGACAAATTGTGAAGCATAAGTGATGCGGTCACCATTTGGACTATTAATTACGCCGCTTTACAAGTGACTAAAGGCCGAGGTTGGGAGAATGGACGCACAGATGGGGCTGTTTTTCATCCTTGTCCAAAGGGTTTATACTATGATCTGACTTTTGTTGAATTTGTAATTTGTAATCTGGACCTCTTCTTTTTTTTTTCTAAAATGTACATGTTTTAATCAATTAAGATTGTTGCTAATTTAGTTTTGACCCGTTTTGCTGGATTTCTGTTTGAAATGTAACTTTAACAATCCTGACAACAGGACATTAGGTGAACATTTAGTGCAGTGTCAGTGCAAGGCAATAATATTTGTGTTTTGCTTTTCTTTTTTGCCTTAAACTTGAATTCATCGTGCTACATTAGTTTGGACATGCTTGCAGTTTCCACTTGCCTCCTCTAAAGTTTAACCCTTTAACACCGGAGCTTTAGCTTCCATGTTGACATTCTGTCGACTATTGTAACTCTTCAACCGTTTACGCAATGAACGTAATTCCAGTGGATTAGAGAAAAGCAGCTTTGTGCTGTTATGCATCTATGATAGTCAAAGGCACTTTTTTTCCACGTCAGAATCAGCTGATTTGCACTGATTGCATAAATGGTAAAAAATTGCAGTACGTCAAAGAGTGTAAGTCATTAGATGTCGCCAGCGACATATGTGGTTTTAAAAGGCGAACAGATCAGGGGAACTTTTCAAACGATCATACAGCGCTTTAACACAGAGTGTTAGTGAACAGGATACAGGTATCAATGCCTGTATAGTATTTTGTATAGTTTTATATTTTATTCAAATTGAGAAAAGCACAACAAAAGTTTTAATTTTTTGAATATTAAAATGCATTTAGAAAAAACACTGTTTTTTACACTTTTATTGATGTATAGCTCATAAATTCTAATACTTACCAACGTTTAGGTTTGATTTGCAGCATTGTCCAATCCTGTTTGCTTCCTAGATTCAGTCTTTTCCTTGATCCTTTACATCATACAGCATTCAGTAAGTTATATACTCTAGCTTACAAAAATACAAAAGGAAACATTCTTGTCAAAGACAGAATTTAAAAACACAACCGAGTGACTGACAGACAGGCAGCTCCATCCAATCAGCTACAGCGACAGGGTTGAACTTGTGTTCAGCTGAACAGGTTCTGTGTCCTTTCTAACTCGGCAGATCTCTGACTGCAGAAAATTAAACACATATCTTGTAGTTTCCCTGGTTTGATTCAAAAATATATTTCCCATTGAAGGATAGTTTAGTCTGATATTTAGATGAAAGTCTCACTACGATCATCTTTCTATCCAATGTAAAAATGTGTTCAGTGGGCTTTTAATTCATTTATTTAGCCAATATAAAATAGAAAACCTGTGTCATTTTCTAGGACATTGTTTCTGCAGAGAAGCAGGAGATAGACATGTTCTCCATCATCAAAAAAAAATATCACAAGAAGATTTTTAAAACACCAAAAGCCCTGTTTTCAATTGGAGTGGGTCTTAAAGCATCATAAAAACTGATAAAAGCTATTGTGGGAAAAATACTTATATAATAAATAATATATTTTTGGTTTAAGGTGGTTTAACAAACACATTTTCCTAAACATGTATGTTTTAACTCACCCAGAGTTTTCCCATAGAAGATATTTATGTCTTGAAATTGGCAGGCTCTTCAAAATCTGTAAAAAAAAAGAAGTTTTAGAATCAAAAATAGGAGGGTTTGCGACGTGCGTGCATGAGGCCAATCTAAAGTGTACGTTTGCAGCAGGATTACATCATGGTGCTGCAACTACAGCTGTCCACATTTTAGGGCCAACGCCAACAAATGGTTACTTCTGTTCCCAACAAAAGGCTGTGGTCATGGTTCCCTTTAAAGTCCAGTCTATCCCAAAATGCTTTGCAGTCTGAGAAAGGATGAAAAAAAATTACTTTGAAGGGAAGCAGCAACAAGTCTGCGTGACGTCTCTTTGACTGGATCTAAACATTAATCTATTTAGGACAGAAATCTAAAGGAATGTAATGAATTCCAGTACAATAATACTTTTTTTAATGATCATTCAGACAGAAACATACTATCGAAAGATACGTTTCATTCAGATATTCATAATTTTTTTAATTGAAAATTAAGCATTTTATTTTGTAAATACACACAAATAGATGCCCAAAATGCCATGTTTATTCTCTTGAGGTTAACAGTGGCTGGAGTGTGTCACTTGCCAGATCCTGTGCAGTTTTAAAAAAAAAAATAAGACATTATTTTTAACTGATTTACAGGTGCAGAATTGAAAAGCAAGTCTTTTCTTTCTAAATGCATATATAAGTTCATTCTTTCTACCGTTTCATAGCCACACACAAAAACATTCCTTGGTGTGTCTTCTCTCTCCATCTCCTTCTTCGTGTTCATCTCTGCCTTAGCTCTGACGTTTTCGAGGAGATCTCAACATCCCTAAATCATCGTCAGAATGAGAAAGGAGTCCCAGGGCTAATGCAATGCAGATATGTTGTCTTTTGTGTCGGAATCTGAGAAAGGGAATTTATGTGAGGCGCTCGGCGAGTCAGAATTCATTTCTTACTGGAGCTTTTGCCCTGCAGTCAAACGTAAACTGACTGCAGACTCAGCTGGCTGACTGAGTGAGGACACACACACAGACGTCTGCGGGCACACACACACCCGTCCCGGGGTGCACACACACGTGGTGTTTTGAGCCGCTTGACAAACATGTACACGCTCTTTTGGCAGGGTTTCACCGCTACCCTCTTGAATCGATTCACATTCACAAGGTCATGATTTGGTTCCATAACGCTTTACTTTCATATTCAAAAACCAATTTGGCCTGTCTAAGAGAAAAAGTTCTCTCATATCCAGTGTTCTAAACTGAATAAAGGTTGAACAGACAACTGTAAAGTTGTTCATGCTTACATTAAAACTAGCGTGAAGCTGTTATCTTTTGTAGACAATATCAGTCTTTGCACAGATATGGAATCATGTGAGCAAAGGCCGATTTAAAATAACAAAGTTATTTTTTTAAGCCCATTTCTTGTTATTTCCTCTATATTTTTTTGCACATTTATTCACTTATGTGACCTCAAAGAGGCCTCTTAATTAATGATTGACAGTTAGACACCAGTGGCACAAAAAATGACAAGGTACATGAGACTGTACATGAGAACTGGACTGAGTGACCCTTTCCTCCTCGATGTCCAAACAATCTCCATAAACCAAAATCCCTCAAAAGACTTCTATTGAGGAATAAACAGCTATTACTCAGTCATTGTATTTGTTAGAATAACAATTTTTGGTCTGATGCCTTTTTCTTTCTGATAATCCAAACATTGACTCTGATTGACTCTGACCAGGCACCGCTTAAACGTCTGTCTCCAAGTAGCAGCGTTCGTATCATGCAAAATGGCAACTGAATTGACTTCATTTCACGGGAGCCAGAAGCAAACCGTTTTCAATGGGTGATGTCACACTCACTCAGTCCAGTTTTCTTATACGGTCAATTGTGACAACAAAAACTGGGGTAAATGAGAACATTTCAGGTGGCAGCAGAAAAAAAAAAATACATTAGTTAATTAGCGTTTCGCCATGCAGAGTTACGATGATAAATATGGACTTTAACCCTTAAATATGACTTTTAAAAAGGAAGGCTAACTTGAAAGAATGAACATGGAGGATAAATAGTCCCACTTCATCATCTTTTAATCATCTTTTTGATCAGTTATAAGGATTCCCAGTGGTCTTTGAATTATGATCATGCCGTTTTTGGGCTAAATACAAAACCTGTGTCATTATCTAGGACTGCAGAGTTAAATCATCTGAGTTGCTCTGTTCACACAGAACCACCAGCTCCCACCAGCTTATAACCCCTCACACCGCCAACCTAACATTACCAGTACAACAAAAATGATGAGCAATATTTGAAGCTATCCAGCTGTACAGTTTAGAACCAGATACCAGCTCAGATGAGAAAAAACAATGGCGCACATGGATTTATTTTTTTGCAAGTGGATGCATCAGAATGGAGCAGAATGGAGCAGGGAGCTTGTGACCCTCCGATTGTATTACCTACATAGCTCTTTTTTTGTCTGCTTTTGGTTCACAATGATTTGAATAAAGAAATACTCAGAAATGCACTTTTAAGCTTAATTCTTAATATATCTCCTCCATTGTGAGAAAATGCCACAAGATTATGTTAAAAACACAGTTTTCATCTGAGTGGGTCTTTAAAGACAGAAAACATTTTTTTTTCTATTTGACCTTGATCACTGGGATTTTTCTCCTAACTTTATGGATAAAAAACAACATTACACACAGTTCTTGCTCAAAACATCAGGATGTTCTTCATGGCTGTGCAGACAGACTGGCTTGACTTGACTGCTGATGAAGGCTGATTTAAGGGACAGCTAGCAGTCTGCGTTTCTGTGTTGATGTGTTTGAGAGAGACAGTCTGAAAGACAAGCAGAGAGGGAAGGAGACAGGGACTGATGTACTCTTATCAGTCTTGCCAGTCCTCAGCAGCAGTAGATAAACAGAAGTGTGAAGGGCAGTAGCGCTGCAGGGGGCTGATTGACATGGCTGGCTCCCAAAGAAATACACACATACACACCCGTATGCTTCCTACATTTGAGCAAACATCCATCCATGTGTCACGCTACAACTGCGACAAAGGCCTTCAACGTCAGTAAGGGAAATGATAGACCTGCTCCCAAACTATGTATAACTTTGAATGCCATGATTTCAATCAATCAGACGATGATGCACTGATAAAACAACGTTCAGCCCACTAGTGATGGCGGGCTTCTGAATGGAGCCAGAGCAGAAGCGCTGTGTGATGTCTGATTTTGCAAATGTCTGCAGCAGATACTGGAACAAGCACAGAGTGTGCAGTGGAGCTGCGCCGATTAGACCCGTTCCGGCAAATCAGCAAACAAACAGCCCTTCTAGAAAAACTCGTTAACTCTCAGCTTGTTACACAGGCATACTTTCTGAAGGACGATTTTAACTCTTATTTTAAATGAATCCTCAGGTGAGCCCTATCTTGTGGCTTGATTATCTATTAGAATTGAGAACTGGAGCAAGTTAGTGTGACGTCACAAATAAAAACGTCTTTCTTTCGGTTCCAACCAAATATGTGAATTCAATCCCCATTTTTTTATGAATGGACGTCGCCATGTTGGACCCGTCAGTAACCAGTAATTGGTCTGAGTACTTTTGAGTCAACATTTCTATTCCAATGAATGAGCTTGTTGGAAGGCCACGCCCCCTACCACTCTAAAGTAGACTCAGGAGAATCTGTCAATTAAATATTTTGACCACATACTTTTATTGAGGCATCTGATTGGTCAGTTTATAACTTGAAGAAATTGCACTGAAAACAAACATATCATGAAAAAAAAGGATTATCAAGAACATGTTAAAATGAGATGTCGGAGCAAGAATGGTAATTCTGACCAATACAATGACTGATTAATAGCTGATATTTCTCAGTAGAAGTATATGAGATTTTTTGGAGCCAGCGGGTTCTTTCTGTTTGGAACTTGAGGGGGCAGGGATCACTCAGTCCAGTTCTCATATACAGTCAATGGGTTTAATTTACTAAAGTTTTAGTTTCACAATCATCACCATTTTGAAACATCAGAAAATGTTGGTGAAGCTCGTCATTCAAAACACTTAGATTTAAGAAGATTTAAGTATTGAATTACTGCCATGTTTTTAGTCAGGGGACTGCACGGTGGCGCCGTGGTTAGTGCTCTTGCCTCACAGCAAGAAGGTTCCCGGTTCCTGGCTGGGGGACTTGAAATAGTGTCATCAATGGGGAACCTTTCTGTGTGGAGTTTGCATGTTCTCCCCATGCATGTGTGGGTTTTCTCCGGCTTCCTCCCACCGTCCAAAAACATGCTTCATAGGTTAATTAGATACTCTAAATTGTCCCTAGGTGGGGATGTGTGTGTGACTGTGGCCACTGCGACAGACTGGCAACAGACTGGCAACCAGTCCAGGGGTGTCCCCTGCCTTCACCCATAAGTAGCCGGGTTAGGCACCGGCAGCCCTGTGACCCCGAAAGAGATAAAGCAGTTCAGAAAAAAAAAAAAAATTGATGTGATGATGTTTTTAGTCAGACAGAAAAAAAAAACTGTTGCAGTTTCCTTATTTGCTATGAAGTTTGACTTCAGTGCACGCAAGAAGAGCAGCGGAAAATAATGTTTCTTTGACATACTTTTCACTACAGATGTGCAGAAAAAAACTTATTGAATCAAGTGTTCTTGAAACTTTGAGTTTCTGCGTATTTAGCAGTAACAGTGAGAAAAACGCTGATCTGAGGGGAACAGCAGGAAACATCTAGGATCACAATGGGAGCGTTGAAACCATGGACTACAACAATGTTGTAGTTTGTTTAAAATGTTTGCATTTCACTTCAGCGGGTGGGGATTGGCATTGGGAGACCCAGACTTGGGGCCCCTGTGCCCACATTAGCAGTAACTGTCTTGCATCTTGCACTCTGGAATAAGCCCATCACGCCCCCTGGAAAACAAACCCTGGTTTCCCATGTGCCAGCCAGTCGCTTACATTGACCAGAACAGTAGGGATGGATTTTAAACCATCAGTTAAATTTAGCAAATATTTAGATACATTTGCGTAAGATAAATAGTGTTAGTTGTACCTGCAACCTCATTTTTATTCCTTCTAATTTGTTAAAAAAAGAAAAAAGTTATAATTAGCTTACAAAGCTTTGATTTCCATATCTAACTTGTCACATATTTTATAATAAAATCACAGTGTATATTGCGGTTCACCTTTCACGGTCTACCTGTTTTCCAGGTGTTCTTTGACGCAACTTTGGATCCCTTTTTTTTATTATTTGCACAATGTTTTGCATCCTGATTGGTCATTGACTTTGTCAATCAATCCCATGTCACGTCTCCGCTACAGAATGCATTCAGTTTTCCAAAGTTACAGAAATCTTCAAGCAGATCTTTGTTTTCATTCTTTTGTATGAATGTTTAAACTTTGAGAATAAAAAAAAAAAAGACGTGTAAAAATGTTCATGTGAATGTGAAAGTGTGTAGTGAGGAGTTTAACAGCCTTAAAACACCTATAATCCTACTTTATGAATTTCACCTGACGAGGTTTATAACGCTGTTATAAACGAGGGAACACAGTACCCCAAAATGTTTATTTATGACATTTTTTTTAATACACTTGGCCATATCTGAAGATAAATTTTACATTTGAGACATAAACTATCTTTAGTCCCATTAAAGTGAAATAATTCATGCAGTGTGATGAGAAATGTTGTTTATTAGTTTGTAAAACGTGTCATTCCCCTTAATTGTGGTTAAGATTTTTTTTTACAAGAGAATTGGCCAAGCATGCTCTGTAGCTTCATGTTGCTAACAGTAAGACTGGATGGAAATAGGCTGCTACATCCATCACACACACATGTGCACACCTTGTGCATTATACCAGCCACTTTGTGTGAATGTGTTTGACTGAAAGACTTCTTCCATGACACCATATACTACTCTTTTTACTTCTCTGTTAACTGTAGTGAGAAAGACAGATGGGGGTTAAAGGGGTAAAAAAGACCAAAAGACATTAAAAAAACCCAGCCTCAGATGCTATCGTCCCACTGAGATTCGCCGGGGTCATTGTCATATGTCAGTCAGTGCAACACGACTCTCTCTGATAAGCTGGACGATTGCGTCGATTGGCCACGACGGGTGACAGCGTGATAGCGTTTTCGGCCGGCGCTCCTGACGAGACACGAAATTAACCCCCAGCGCTTTGCCGATAAACATCTAAAATGGTTTCGGGACCCCGGGGTCTAATGGGAAGAGACGCAAAGCTATCAAAATATCAAATGTGTCTGACAAGTGGCACAAGGACCAGGTCTGTCAAACTCTCACCTCCCTGAGTGTGATTTAACCATCCTCATGCAGCCTGGAAACAGGGAGGTGATACTTGAATGGACATTTATTGAGGTAAAACAGTGTTAGGGGCTGATTTTCAATTAGGTAAACAGTTGATTGTGGTAATCTTTTAATGGGGGTTGTCCAGGATTTAAGCCATGTTCCTTGGCCATGGCTCTCAAGCGATCCCTTACAAAGTAAAGTCTATGTAAATGCACAAAAATGCGACTTTCAAGCTTCTATGTTCAAAACTGTTGTGTTCACTGTTGTTTAAAGAATGTTTTTGGGCACTATGTTTCAAATGTGCATCCATTAAGCATGTATTAAAGGTTAAACCAGGTCAAACTTTGACCAATCAGGTACTCGGTTTTGGTAGTGATGAATGGATGATGTCCCCTTTAGTTCACTGTGTTGGCAACTGTTTGAAATGGAAAGGATGTTTGAAAACTGATCATGGAGGAGAAATTAAGAATTGCAGTTTGAGAGGTGTGAAAGAAAAAGCCTGGGGCAACATTCACGAGATTTGCACCGCTTTGACATATCACACCAAGCTTCTTCCAACTGCAAGTGGCAGACGTGCTACTAAACGGTAGAAAAAGCAACAGAAGAAGAAGTCCCTCCCAGCTTGTCTGGTGTGAACACCATGGGCAAAATCCGTGTTCAAGAACTCCTGTGTAGTCCATTCAAGAACATGTCCTATGTGTCCGTAGCTTAAGAACTGAGGCAGCTCTTTTAGACTGGAGGAGTGAAGACACTGTTTCCTGTGGCGTTTTTAACAGACAGTTCTATTTTAGGAGAGGACTTTGTGCGGCTCCATGTTTTCTTTTCTGCTTTATCATGTGGCAGTGGGTTGGGGAGGGGGGGTAGTCGGGGGCACGTCCTTGGCGGGATTTTTGAAGGACAGGAAAGCATGGGTGGTGGACAGGGAGTTGTGTGTGTATCAGCTGGGTGACACGTGGAGGTGATGGGTGTCACCAGTGTCCCCATCGACCGAGGGCATGTCTCTCCCTGCTGGCTCTGACGGCAGCCTGACTGACTTATGATCAGGATTTATCATCTTGATTTATGGGGAAGCTGGTTTGTCCCTCTTATAGCCTGGGAGGCAGGGAAGTTTAAGGTTCGATGGACGTATTTCTACACAAGCACTGGAAAAACAAAAAGTTGACTTTCTTTCACCTTCAAGGATTTAATTATCACATGAGAAGAACAAAAATATATAACTTTTCTGATATAATGTATTATTAAAGCTTTGCAAACATTACCAATTCCCAAAAACAGTGCAGAGTAAAAACTGGTCGATTTTCTTTAAATACGCAAATGAGGTAAGAGAATCATCTTACTAAGAATTCTTATTATAAGAAAAAAATTGTCACTAAGACATGTTTTCTCAAACTAAGATTATGTTGCGAATGAAAGCTTGGTACTTCATTCAGCTTTCATCTGCTCTCGGTCCAATGCAATTTGAATAAAGAAGTACTCAGAAAAGCAGTTTGGTTTTTAAATAGTTGAATATATATGTCACAGCAACCGTTAGGTTAAAATTAAAGGAAAATAATTAGATAAATTGTTTACAGGTCATATTTAATTAATCTCTCAAAAAAAGCTAGCATGACAGCACTGTTTACAACCAGGTGTGAAAATGTGTCTGGAGGTTTCAAACACAGAGATTTGTCTTCATTGCTGTAATTATTGCCATCATATCTTTGTCCTTCCTCAGCAACTAGGAGGTGCTGTTTTCCGGATGAGCATCATCCAGTGTGAACTTCTGTCCTAGTAAATATGACTTGATGTGTTAAAGGGAGTGAAAATGATATTCCAGTGTTTCCCAAGATAAATTCCTGTTTTAGGACTGAGAGCTGTAATTGAATCGACTCATTAAAAAAGTCTGAAAACTGTGAATTCTGTCGGAGCTCACGTGTTTGCAGAACGGGGTGTCACTCTTTGTGTGTCGTTCTTATAGGCTTAACAACAGAACGCCTGGGGCAGAAACACGGGGAGCAGTTCTGTGAACGTTCATCGGTTTTGTGCCAGTCGACCATCCAGTGCTGAGATGCTGGGAAACCGGCAGCCTTCAAGCCCAAGGGATGGAGAGACATGAGGGAAAATAAATATATGATCTGAAAGGAGTTAGGAAAGAGAGAGAAAAGAGAAGAGGGCACTGAAACAGATCCACAGATTAACCCCCGTGCAGGAGACGGGAAATGGAGCAGAACTGAACAGATAAGTGTGTGTGGGGATCAACTAGAGGACGGAGAAAGGATGACATTTAGATCTGTCTGACACCATATAACTGGTGTTTGCTCTATGTCACACAGTGGGCATCAGCTTTAACAGATCAACAAAAATGCTTTCCTCTAATCCCTGTGAGACTCTGTCCTTCTTTTTTTCTGTCCAGCCATCATTACAAAAAAATATCTGAGGACTTTCAGTTTGTTTCAAAAGAGCGCAGGCTCTGTGGTGTCTGAAGGTCAAGTCCTACAGAAGCCAGGATCAGAGTTGGGCAGCCCTACCGGTTGTGTCTGTTACATGTGTTGTGACACTTGTATTGTTACTTGACGGCAGCATTAACCCTTATTTACTCATCCCCAAATCAAAATGTTCATACATTTACACACAAATTCTCAAAAAAGCACCAATGTGCTCAAAATATTTCTAAAGTACTGCTTCCATGAAACTGAAACTTTCTTCGTGACGCAAAAAAAAAATAGCTCATTTTATGTTTTCTGTTGTTACGCCTCACAGCGAGAAAACCCCAGTTCAAATCCCAGCAGGCATGAGTGGGTTTTCTCCTCCCACAGTCCAAAAACATGTTTCATAGCAATCGGTGTCTCTAATTTGTGCCTAGGTGTGTACGGCGAGTGTGTGGGATTGTGTGTCCCTGCAACAGACTAATGACCTGTTCAGGGTGTACCCTTCACCAAATAGTAGCTGGGATAGGCTCCAGCAACCCTGTGACCCTCGAAAAGGATTCAGTTCAGAAAATAGATGTAGGGGTTCAGTGGCAGAGAGGACTGGAAGGATAGCTAATGAGAACAGCAGAGTGGAAGGACATCACAAATGAAAGGATAACAAATACATGTTTCAAACATGTATTTAATGCTTCCTTAAGCATTTGTAGTGATTGAAGAAGTTTGCATTGATATCATTTGTCTTATTTGTCAATAATGAGGAGCCAGAGGGAGCAGTTCAGATTCGGCCGTTGAGTGTACTTTCTGCCTCTAGACTGAGCTCAGGTTTTCTCTCCCAGTCAAAATGCATAACTTGGTGAGTTTAAATGAAGACAGTTTGTTTTTTGTTTCAGTAAATCGATAACAGTCTGTGTTCATGTGACCAAATGGATGGATCCAATGTCAGCTTCATGCTGCACATCATCCAAGTTTGTCACTGCAGATCCAGCACCATCTTAACTTTGGCCGGATTTCTACCTGTGGTTCTCTCACCCTGTCAGTGACTCTTCAGAAATCACTGTTGAGTTTCTCCGTGCCTTAATAAAACATTCCTTTTGTATTTTTGTAATGAACCTTGATTTAAAAATAACTATTTTCTTGAGATGTTACATTCGTGGGTGGTTATCAAATTGTGCTTCTCCCCTCCTAAGATAAGCAAATGATGTTGCATAAGGGGTTTATTCGTCTTCTCATAACGAGATTCTGAGCATAATTAATGTTTACTTGGCTTTGATGTAATGCTTTTGCTCATACTGCAGATCACATGTCCCCCTGCTGTGGTGAAAGCTGCTGTGTGTGTGTGTGTGCGTGTTTGTGAAAGCAGAGAGCGCTGTAAGGATCCAGATACACAGTCAGAATCACTGGGGAATAGTTGTGAGTGAGTGCTGTTGGTTTGTTTGACAGCGACCTCTTACCCTTGTCTCTCACACCCCTGATAGAGAGAAACAAATACACCGTGGATGGTAGGTAAGGGCAGATAGCAGACGAGTGAAAGGGAGAAAAGAGGGGGGGAGAAAGAAGTCATGAAGATAGTCCGGGAAGTGCTGAAGATGGGCCTGGGGAATAGGAGACCTAAAGGAGCAAGACCAAAGCCCCAGAGGAGGGCTGACAATAAAAGGGTTAGGGAGAGAAGGAGAGAATTAAGGGAGAGGGGCTAGAGAGAAAGGGAAGCTAAAGAGGGAGATAAGAAGGGAGAGAAAGCTCGGTACTGCACCGGGTAGTGGAGGGTTTATTATTCTCTGTAGCACTCAATCAAACGCCGGCCTCTGAACAGAGAGCAATGCTGGCGAACCATCCTGAGGGTTTTCTCTTGGTCTCTTTCTTTCTTTCTTTCCCTCCTCTCTCCTCTGCTCTCTCCCCCCTGTCTTTTTTTCCTGCGGTGTATGAGTGCTATCCATCTGTCAGCTGTCAGTGCCAGTGAGAGATATGCAGAGCTGTCACTTTGCGTCAGCTTGGGTTTGGGAGGGCCCTTTTTTGCAGCTGCTGCTCCACACATACTTTCCCTTTGGCAACGTGGGTGAGCTGCTATCAAAGCGCAAACGCCAGCGCACACAAACACAAAAGCACCACCCTTATACCGGTGTGAGACTCTGCAGATGGCCTACTATTAGAAATTACATTCAGACAAACTCAAGAAAAACTATTGCAGTCAAGACTGAGTTTGCAGAAACTATAAGAAGAAACAAAAGACAATGTTTGTGTCCCAATTCAACAAATATAGAGCATTCACCATTCTATCAGGCTGTCCAAATCTACTTTTCCAAAATCTAGTTCCCTAGAAATTTCCCAGAATTCTCGGCACAAAAAACAATATGAAATATTGCTCACCACACTCAGACTGAGGAATCTCAGAGCGAACCAAATCTCAGCCGGACTGGAAACGACCCCAGACCACCTCCAAAGATGGTTCCGGACCAGAACTACCACTTTAAAAAGGCTTTAAGCCTGTAGTTTTCTGAATTAGTATTATATTTCAGGTTCTCTCGTTTAAGCTACTTAATGCAAAACTGCTGGTAAAACTGTCTTCCAGTCTTCCAACTATAATCTTGTTCAAGGTTATCAGGATGCACTGTTCCAAGTGTGTATTTGTAGAATGGAGAGGACTGTTCTGCCAAACTCAATGGGAGTTCAAAGGACAGAAGTGGGCTTGGACCGGCTTTATGTCAGTGTGTTTGCGTTGTGTTTGTGTGTTCGGAGGGAGCAATTACACAAATTAATTGCAGACCTCTGCTGACACGGCTCAGAAAGAAGACTTGAAGGTTACACATGTGTGTTCTATGACAAGAAGAGTAAAGGGGATGCGCGTGGCTTCCTTCCATGCCTTCCATTTGTGTATGTTGACAAGATTGCCGGCTTTTTGTGCCCATTGTGCCACTCCTGCCGTTTCCAGCACCAATTGTGTTAGGTTTTGGGGGGTTGTTATTACAGGGTGACAGCTTCTGGGCGGAAACAAACACAACTCCCGACGATTAACACCGTGTCACCATGTCAGCTCATACTCTAATCCTGATATTCTGTCTATCGCACATGTGTGCTCAGGGAGGTAGGGGGAGGTGAGAGAAAGGGACAGCCGGAGTACGATAGCAAGGAGAAGGAAAAAGGCATCGCCGAGATCCCACGAGGGACAGATAAAGCCGTGTCGTTCATGGAAGACGTTGTGTGCATGCTGGTGTGCTGAAGCACGACGTTAACATTCCTCCCAATCCTGGGCTCTCCACAGGGAAGAGCAAGGCCTGCTGGGGGATCGGTTTAGCCGATCAAACGTGCCAATGCTGTTGCCAAGCTGGGAAACAGACCGGCGTAGGGTATAATAAGAGAGCAGGGTGTGACAGACGAGGATGGAATAAAGGATTTTGCTAAGTAGAATAGCATCTTAAAACTAAGCACGAAAAACACAGCAGACAAAGGAAAAGACAGCTATAATGCACAGTCACATGCTCCCTGCTTTATTATGATTTTTTTTTTTTTTTAGTATATCAAACAGGAATGGATAAAACATGTGACTGTGTCTTTATCACTGACAAACTAAGTCAAAAGAACTGTGGATCAGGGACGTACCTTTGATTTAGCAGATTGTAGCAGCACAGCTGTGCAAAGAGAACGTTCTGCAGGAATCTGGTTCCAGTCTTCATCTTTACAGTGTTGCCTCAGCTGGAGTTTGCAGACATGCACTCGACATGCACTCGTGCACATTTTTAATGTTGAGGAAAGGTAATAGTCGGCTCAAAGATGGCAAGCTTCCCTTCCAAATAGCCCCTGATTCATCCCATCTTTTTGTAGCTCCGAATCTTCAATGTTCCAGACTCTATGATGAAGTGTTTTTGTTTTAATTTGACTTTTTTTTAATAAGCACACTATAAAAATGAATAATCATAAAAGATGATTTGAGTGAGACTTTACATAAATTAAAACAAATGGAAGCTATTGTACATTCCGAAGCAGACTAACAGTTTTCTTACTTGTCATCACTAAATTATAAAGTAGATGTGAAGAACTGGTGTAAATTGGCAGGATTGTTGACTTTTTATGTCTTCAGCAGAAATTTAAAGGCTAAAATGGGGTGGAAACGGTTCATTTTTATATAATATTCTTACTGGACCTTTATCCAATGTGCAAAACATTGTATTGTAGAACAGAAAACAGGAAAAGAAAGAAGTTAAGTGAGAGTTAAAGGGTGTATTAAGACTGGACACTTTTGCACTTTTGCTAGTTTCTCCTGATAATCCACCACAAATATTCAGTCTGAATACACCCCAGCGGACCTTTGGTTCCGGGACCAAGAACCTCTCTTTGACCCATCTTTCCAAGTGGCCTCGGTTTGTTTCCAACAAACTGACTGAACTCCGGTTTGTTCTGAGCTTTTCTCAATCTGAATAGTCTCTGTGGTTGAAGCGGAACAACTGGACACAAGACAATGTCCGGTCTAAAGGCAAGTCTGACTACAGAACAAACGCAAAGGTCCAGCATTCAATCCAGACCAAACTAAGCAGACTCGGTCAGGACTAAGTGACTTTTCCAGACCCTAAAACAGATGTTCTTTTCTTTTTTAGGTACGATTGTGGCATTTTCTCTTGAACGGCTTTGAGTAAGTTCTTAAAATGTGTGTTATCAAGGTGTCACCTGAGATATCTCCAGTGTTAAAGCACTAAGCTAAAATGTAGGGTTTAGAAGATGGTTTAAAAAATATCTACAATTGAAATTACATCACTCAATAATATGAACAACACAAAGAGAGACTATATGCAAAAAGAGCAGCCCTCCTCTGTAAGGATGTATTAGCTTCCACTTTCAGAAGAACGCTTTTGTGCTGCAGCATCCTAAATTCTCCTAACCTTTCATCCTGAATACACCCACATGAGTGTTGGTTTTTAGCGTTTAAGTCTACACTTTCTGAAGATTCTTCACCTCCCCTCAGTTTGCCACAATTGGAGAAATTTGTGGCAGTCTCTTTTCCATTTTCTGCCCTCGTTTTTACATTTTCATACGGCACGAGAGGTGAGAAGGCTTTGCTTTTATCTGATTGGTGCTCCAACTGTAACTCCAACGCGGCTGCAGGCAGATTGGCTTCACCTTCACACTCTAAATCAGCTTTTCTATCATAGAGGTGTCGAATTAACATACATGTATGCACACATGCCATACAAAGTAGATGGCAAGTTGCAGATGGGCATGTTTGTGTGCGAGTAAACACACACCATCTCTACCCCTCCCCTCCCAGCACCTCTCAAACCCATTATTGGCAGTAGTTCAGTGATGGCTGTGTGACTGCCAGTACTGCGGATCTGCTCCTGGAGCGAGCGCTCCCCATCAGCGCTGGCTTGATTACCCTGATGTATGCACACCCAGACACTTGACAATCTCTCAGCATTTACATATGCAGCCTCAGCACTCCACACTACTTCTGATGTGCGGCGCATGCATGTGAAGGAGTGCTTGTGAGATTTACCGGAGTGCTCGCGCCACGAGTGGAAGAAGAGGAGAGAAATGGCAGCTCTCGCTCGCTAAACGTAAAACAAACAAACTTTAATCCGACGCAGAACCCCGGCTCTTCAAAGCCGAGATGGAAATAAGAAAGAGTGAGAGTGGAGCCGGCTCACCTAGGGGTGTTCAACACCGTAAACACACAAACAGAGCGTTTACGTTTACGCGGCCTGTTACTCACTCTCATGTCAAACACACGGCACTCAGAACGAGCTCTCACAACCGGGGAGTCCTCACAAAAGCATGACTGATGTTTTACTTTCTTTTCAAATGAAAAATCAACTCCCTTACACACAACCTGATTCACAAAGGGCCTGCCTGTTGTTCCGCCTTTCTTTCTTTCTCTCCATCTCTGTCAGAAGTGTGGATGAGAGGCGGGAACGAAGCGAGAGACGGGAAGAGGTGGTCTGGGGAGTTGCACTGTGTCGATCCTTTTTGGCTGGCGCTTCACAGAGCTCGGCTGATCATCATTAAAACGCACACAACTTGACATGTTTATTTAATGGCTGCTCCCGGCGAAGACGGCAAGCTGCTGCTATCTCTCACCGTCACATGTTGATCTACCACTGTGCCATGTGTTACTTCTAGTACGTGTGAGTGAGTGCCTCTACTTTCCCTGTGCTGGGAAAGATTTCATCTGAAGAAGGAGACTCCGATACTCTGTTCTGAGCAAAGAAAGTCAGGTCAAGGCTCTGTGTGTTTGGATTAAGCAGATTGGAGAGATTGTTTCTCACACTATTGCAATATTTACTCAAGATTTTACAGCGGCTGAACATGCGGCACAGATTTCCAGCCTTCCTAAAATCTCTTCTCCAAATACTTGGTTCAGCGTGCCAAAGCAGCTTCGCATAACAGCTCTCTTGATGATGGCGGTTCCAGACAGGCACCATAAATACACTAGATGACTTTAAATGACAACAGCCAACAATCAAACACATCGCACAAGTGACAAACACAGCCTTCATAGAGGAGAAAATGTTTTACAAGAGAAGGATTTAAAGGCAGTATATTGAAGTAACCACTTAGCATTGAGGCATCTCTAAAAAAAAACTCCAGAGGCGAACACTAGCACGGCTAAACGTATGATCTTTTTGCTAAAAATGTATTTTACACACTGATTCCTTAAAGGCACATAAGTAACATGCAATAAAAATCAGCAGAAGACACTGTAAACTAAATCTCTTTTAAAAAACGATTTTCACAGCATTATTTGACCAGAACTAACAGCATTAGTCTATATCTAATTGGGCAAAAGGTTGTCTTGAAAGAATTTCTTGTTGGATTTTGAGCATAAAAATGTGTATGTTTTAGCCATTGATGCATAAAAAAATTCTGAGCGATTTTGCTTAAACTTTATTTTGAAAAGCCTTAACCCCTTCTTTGTAGATTTGCTCAAGTTAACTGAAAAGTTGAGGCTGCTTTTTGCAGATGGGTGAGATTCAGATGTTAGGCGTTTCTCCATGGTTTGCAGTGAGTTCAAATGTTCTGTTTCATTTATAAGGTGCTAGAAATGCATCAGATCTTTTTTATTGTCTTATTTTACAAACAACCAAAAGGGAACCATTCAAATTGAAAAAGAAGGACTTGATGCTTGCATACATATCTAAATGTAAATGTTTTTTTGTTTTTTTTTTATTGTGATGTAAATATAAGGGACCTTTTTTTAAGTTAAGGTTATAAAACAGTTTTCCTCAACAGTTACTGATAAATCAAGTTCGTTGAATGTAAAGGTCACTTTACTAAATGACAGCAGCAGCTAGCTTGACTTTTGTATCAGGGGGAACATAACTTTCTACTGCAAAGGAAACAGTCCTGAAGAATATGGTGCTAAATCTGAGGCAACATTTTTTTTTGAATATCGTGTGTAAACAAACAAAGAATGACTTTTTTCCATTGTCTGCTATTCTAAAACATGAAAATCCTTTACTTTTTTATGCGTTAAATACAAATTGTGTAAATAATAGAAAGAAAGAAAGTTATTTTATCATTTCTACTTCTTCTATATTTAAATGTGTCACATTTTTCTCACAAACACAGCAGTTAAAGATTCGCTTTTAAAAAGGCCAATCACTGGTGCAGCGATAGAGCGGTCAGCCTCTGATTGGTAGATCACAGGTTTGTTTCCTGCCTTGCACACCCATGGGTCAAAGTGTCCTTGGGCAAGACACTGAACCCCACATTCCTCCTGGTGGTTATAGGTTCAGTGTTTGGCAGTGTATTTGCCATCAGTGTGTGAATACGTGTGTGCACATTACTGGGGTTGTGACTATAAAAAGCACTTTGGGCCTTCTAATAGCAAAGCGCTAAATAAGTAAACACCATTTACCGTTTTCATCTTTTCACACATGTATGCCAAGTGGTTGACTAAAACTCATTTTAACTTGTTTCAAGAGAATAAAAATCCTGCATATCAAAGTCTAAAGCCTCAGTTGATACATTTTATCCAAAACTTTCCATGTTGTCATTCATCAGTATAATTCTGATTAAGGTATTTATATGTTTAATTGTATTAATTAGAAATAAATGAAAATAGAAAATAAAACTTTTTCAGAAAGCTAACACAATGCAGTCTGTTATGACTGAGTTTAGGAGATTTTAGGATTTTAGATTCACTAACGTCATAGCTTCAGGACGCAGAGGCAGTAACCTCCCAAACCCTCTGAAGATGAGACTTGGTCTTGTATGTCCACTCATTCTGACCAAGGCAAACAGAAAACAAAAATGGATGTTTGTAAGCAAGCGCTTGTGAATTGGCACTCTTTTACTTTTACTTCAGGCTTATATATTCAGGAATAACACTTCCATAAAGCTTGGATTTACACAAAATTCAAGCTGCACTCAAACCACCTACAGATAAGTAAAACATCTGTTGGTCTTCTGTGATCGCTTTCCTATGAAGTCTAGCAGCTGAACACTGTTCAACCTCTTTGCAAGTGAGGCGAAATGTAAAAGAACAAAAGGAATAGAAGGAATAGACGGTACAGTTAGAGCTTGTTGGTGAAACAACAAGCAGAAAAGAGGATTGAATGAAGAGTGGATCAGAAGTGTAGATCAGAGCATATGTGAGCGTGAGTGAGTGAGAGACTGCAGGGCGGATTAAGGGGGTATACTTCCTTTTTTGTTTGTTTGCGTGTGTAAACGCAGTTTTGATGAAATATTAATGGCGCCTTCCAAAATGTCTTGTAAAGGATTCTCAGTCTTTGACTTCTCCATCTGTAGCACCTCAGGTAGGCATTTAGTATGCCGCTCTTTCTATCATGAGAGAACCGGCAGCTCTCCGTGTCAGCTCTCTGTCAGCTCAAATCCGCCCCACCCCTATCCACCCCCATGACACACCTTTAATGCGGAGCCTGCAGCCCCACCCGTGCAGCAATCGCCATACAAGTAAAAGTTTCTGCCAAAGCGCTTGTGAAACTTTCAGATGAAAAATGCAGCAGCTGTTTGAGTGAAGAATGCATTAATGATACCTGAACTTTTGCTCACCAAACAAGTCAAAAACCGGCCGTGGTGCAGAGGTAGAGCGGTCAACCTCTGTTTGGAAGATTGCAGGTTCGGTTCCCGCCTTGCCCGCTCACGTGCTGAAGTGTCCTTGGGTAAGACACCAAACCCCACATTGCTCCTGGTGGTTATAGGTTGGTGTAAGTGCGTGTGAGTATGGGTGAATGGGACTGTGATTGTAAAGCACGTTGGGCTCTCTAAGAAGTGAGTAAAGCGCTATAAAAGCAAACGCCATTTACAATTTGTTCTGACACAGGGGTGAGCAATACGGTGATTTGGGTATTGGTTCACTACCGAGTAACTATGGGGCTAGAATCACTTATATCAATACTGGTATTGATACTTTCTACTTGAAATGTTGTGATCATTGAATCATTTTGTAAATTCCCCATTTTTTGCTAATTATGTGCATTAAAAAAAAAAAAAACCACAGGACAGACTTTCGACAAATAAAAATGTTTGTGTACTAATTACAACTGACAATATATCACAAATAAAACCAAAGAAGTGGGTCTCCATCCCGTAGAATTGGCATTTCAATAGTTGCATCAGTGCGATTCTGCTGCAATTTCAGTGTCAAACTCTGTCCATATCCCGCCTTTTGTTGTAGCTGATGTTACAGGAACCATTGCCAAGGCAAGGTGATGGAGCTTGTACTAAGTTGAGGATCAGATTCTGAATCGACTGAAGACTGGGATGGAGATAATGAGTTGCATAAACGCTGAGTAAATGAGAGTACTTTACTGTACGTATTGAAGAAAAACTGCGATGAAAGTATCGATTTCATCACACTAGTATCAATACTCACCTTGGTATCAATAGTATACTCAGGTTGAAAGCCCCACCCTATTCTGAGGTGGATTGGGACAGCGGGGAACTTGATGAAGATGAGAGTGCTGCTTGACTGACAGCTGCAAAGAAGCTGTTTTCCATCCAAGCATCTTTTATGAACAGAAGTGTCTCATCCTTCCTCTCTGGCTGATTCTGCTGAACTGAAAAAAGCACATATTGAAGAACAGCAGTCTCACTTGTGGTTTGGCTGCAAGAACCTTGAGTTTGGGAAAAAGAACCGGATTTCCAGGGCTAAGCTTCTAATGTGCATTGGCAATCATCGGTGCGAGCCGTCAGATAGCTGATCTGTTGTAATTTTTGAAAGTAAAACATCTCACAGTGTGGTTATGAGTGGTCAGCCAGACACCCACAAGGCTTCCTGTCACAGGGAATGCTAATTATAGTTCTTACAATGCATGGTTGGGGCGGGGTGACTGGGCATGCTGTGTTTCATAATGGGCTTCATTTATTACAGAGACATCCACATTTCAATCTTGTGACTTGAAGCTGAGGGGCATGAGAGAGGAAAGAGGAGATGGGTTCAGTACAAAGAAAGTTTAGAGATGTTCTTTCTGCAGATGAACTGAATCTGTTTGTTTTGTGATTTATGGGCTTTCAAAAAGGATAGCTGAAGTATTCCAATGCCCCCGGCCCTCATTCAAACACTACATTAAACAACACATACACAAAGAAGAAGAAAGAAAGGATGAAACAAGGCCTTAGGTCTTACTGTCATAAAAGAAAATAAAAGTTTGTTGGTGTCACTCAATAATAAATCAGGTGGAGTTTAATTACGGGTGCGGTTGGAAGAGTCTGAGAAGTGTTTGCAGGTTTCAAAAGGTCTGACTCTACATATGGAAGTTAGCATTCCTGCTGGGTCGGACCTGACCAAACGAACCTGACAGGGCGGAGCTTGGATCTCACACGGGACTGTACTATTTTTTTCACAGAGGTGTCAGATACCGAGTCGGTCTGCCTGACTGTCACTACCCCCCCACAAACAGAAGTGTCCACCTCCCAGTTATGTAATCTGAGCTGCAGAGGAACTTTAAGAGTTAATCTGTGACCCAGACTCCGGCACACTCTGACTCCGACCTGCATCCTGTGATGAGAGGGAGGAGCCAGCGAGAGACAAAGTAGGTGGGATTGTCAATCACAAGAAAAAAAAAATCCACAAAAATTTGCCTTGTAAAAGTGTTTGGACCAATGACTGTACATGAGGAATGGACTTACTTACTCCTCCCACGAACAGGACGAAGCCAAAATCCCACAGATAGACATTATTTTTGTAACAGAAGCCATTCTTGCTCTACTACCTTTTAAACATGTTCTTGATATTTCTTTTTTTTTTTTTTTCAAGTAAGTTATTCAAGTTATGAACTGGCCGTTAGGGGCTTATTAAAATTTGTGGTCTCACGTTCAAAACATTTGGTTTCCCCCAAGCCTGCTGTCTGCTCAGTCCTGATTGGTCAGACTGGTTACCATAGAAATTGTGACTCTTGTTGTCTCAGACCAATTACTGCTTACTGACGACGTCTGGCCAGAAGTAAGCCATTTTCTATGGGTGATGTCACACTGACTCGGTCCAGTTCCCCTATACACTCAATGGTTTAGACACATGAAGCATGGTTTTAGCTCTATCTTGTTGGAATGGAAGAAAAAATGGGAGGTAACAAATCCTAAATTGAAAAAAATGGGTAAAAGATGAAAGAAAGATATTTGGGAAGTAGATAGGCAGGTCTGAGGTAAAAAATAAGCTACTTGGAATGTTTTCCTTCGTTTCCCTTTGAGGTAACATCCAACAATTTGAAGGTTCAGTGGGCAATGTTACAGTTCTGCTGGAGATGAGTTAAAAATACAGAGGGACATGTCGACAGAGAGGGAAAGACATACACACACAGACGCAATCAGTGGGCTGCAGAGCTGCTCGGACTGCCCGCTGTTGTCGGCTGTTTTCAACTAGGGCAGAGAGGGAAAAAGTCAGCATTACAGCTGTCAATTCAGATGGAGATCAGGTGGTGGGAACGAATCAGGAGAGCGCAGACAGGAGCTTCGGTTTGTCATGCACACGAACACACATTAGGGTTTGCGTGAATACATTCATGCAAAGGCATTTGCAGATGCTAACTCTTTTTTTATTTAAGATAGCAGATTCTCTTGACTGTCACTCACAGATCAGTTTTTGTTCTTTTCTGGAAAACAGTGGCAGCTGTGAAAGCGGATTTTTATCTAATCAGTCAAATTGAACCCAGTTTCACAGATTGCAAATATCTCTCAATATGCAGACTTCTTAGGTTTTGCAATTGATATGATTCAAAGTACAAAAAAAAAAAAGAAAGAAATTTCCCAAAGAGAGTAATTAATTTCTTGGCACCTCAGTATGGGAGCATGTAAGGCAAGTGGAAGAATGAGTGCAGTTCTGCAGACTTCAATGCTAACAGACAGATGTCAATCTCCCTCTGTCCCTGTGCTAGACATGTGTGCTAACTGGCTATAAGACATTAGCATTTGTTTTACCCCCGCGTCCCATGCGCCCCTGCCTTAGGCGTACCAGTCAAAGCCAGATCAGCGCTTCCCTGCATGTCATTTTATCTTGTGAATGCGAGGCAGAGCGGTCATGAAAACCCTCTCTGTGGTTTTGTGTGTAATTTTCCATTTTGCACGAGAACTTATTTTACAAGCTGCCTCTCTCTTGTTTTTTCCACCTCCTCAAACCTCACTTGAGCCAGTCTGTGTCCCTGCCGGGGTGCACATGAGCTAGTGCGCCCCCTAGCTGTCATCTGAACCTCAAAATTCCCCCCTCCCGTCCTTTTTTTTCTCTCTTCTCTCTTTTTGCAACACCTCTCTTGCCCTACATATCAGTCCCGGAGAGAATAGACCCGTCTAACACCCGGCTTCACAGAGATGCTGTTTTGTCATGTTTTATATCATTCTACTAATAGAAAAAGAAGAAGAAAAAAAGGTCCTCTGACTAAAGACTTCTATCCCTCAACATTTCTGGTAACAAATACTCTACAAAAAAAGAGAGAAATGTATGATTTGTCCTAACTGACTTTTCTCTTCTACAAAGCTCCTGTTTTGTAAACAGCCTGAGAATGGCAGCTTTTTTGTCTTGAATTTGGGATAAAGGAGGCAAAACAGGCAGAAAAGAGAGATGAGAGGAGGATGGCATTGGAGGAAGATGGAAAACAAGAGAAAGAGGGATCCAACAGATGGTAGATTTGGCGAGGCCTTCGATATGCAGTTTATGTAAAAGCCTGTCTGGAAAGAGCAAAGACCCCGCAGCATCACTCACATGTTGGGGAGCCGCAGTTGAGGCAAAAGGAGATGCTCTCGATCTCCATTATTACTGAAACACTCTTCTTTGTTCAGTCTTTGTTCTGTCATCTGAAAACAAATATTTCATATTCATTTTTAGATTTTTACTCATAAAACTGCTTATACCAAACTTTGATAGGAATGAGGATAATTTGAACACTGGATTGCATTATATTATTTTAAATGCTCTTTGAAACTATACATAAGGGAAATATGGGAATATAAAGCTTTTTTTCTCGAGTTATGTCACTCATAATAAATTTTTATTTGGAGGCAAATACAACAGGTTTAATCTTTTGAAACAAAATGCATCCTTGACAAAAGAGGATTTGCAAACTTCTCTTAAAGATCCACAGCGATGAAAATTCTGTTTTTGGTGTTCTTGTGGCATTTGTCAGATGATGGAAGACACAAATAAAGAAAAGTAAGAAAAAAATCGCATTTTGGAGTTTTTCTTTATTCAAATTGTTGTGAATCAGGAATAGAAAAATAAATGCAGTTTGAAAAAGAGCTGATTTGTGGTGTGGAAAATCCGCTGGGTGGGCCACAAGCTCCCTGCTCTGCTCTGCTCTGCTCTGCTCCATTCTGATACATCTATTTGTAGAAAATCAAATGATCCACGTCTCTGTTTTCTGAGCTAGCATCTGGCTCACAACTGGCCAAAACAGGCTAAACAGGAATCAGACTGTTTTGGCTAAAAATAGCAAAATCATAAAACCACGTTTTACTAAATTTATTAATATTATTTTGAAAGTTCAAACATTATTCTGAAACTTCATAATTTTAAATAAAATACCACTTGAAACACATCTAAAATAACTCAAAAGATGATCGGAGTGGGACTTTAAATTAAAAGTTTAAACATTATTTTGAAAAAACTTCTTATGATAAATGAATGTAAAAAGTGTTTACCTTACAGTTTTCTTGCAATACAGTCATTACAAATGTTTATGGAGCTGTTTTCTAATAATCTGAATATTTCAGTGCATATTTGTTGTGACAGGACATTTAGCCAATGACAAAACGTTTCCCAATGAGTGGGCGGGCACTCGTCCTCCCACTCAAACGCAGCCCCAAAATGACCTGTTTGTGAGCATGTGTGACCTGTGGCTGTCGATCAGCACACATTTGTAAGGCAATGAAGCATGAGAGTCCCATCACCTCGGAGACCAGACATCCCCCCCATTTTCACATGTCTGTGCCAGCGAGGAGGGTGTGCGTGCATGTGGGTGGGATACAGTCTTTTCAGGAAGTGAGCTTTGTTGCGGGAAACAAGTGAGGAAGAGGAGGAATTCTGCAATGCTGAGCGAAGTTTATCATGACCAGATTTAAAGTCATCTTGTGGCTTGCTAAAGCCCCCGCTACCCCTGACTTGTTGAAAAAAAAAAAAAAAAAAAAAAAAAGAAAAGAAAAAGGACTGGTATTCGGGCTGGCATATTTTTATTCCTCCTCTTCTCTCCCATTTCACATGGGCTGCAGATGCCTTAATTGTGCTCGCTCTTCAAGGCAGCCTTTTCACTTGCTCTTGATAAGTCTTTGATATTCTGTGCTTCACTAATTGTAGTCGCTGCAGTACATCTATCTTTTTTCAATTTCCTGATAATTAGCCTCTAACTCTTTCATCTGTCTTTTCAAGTGCACTAAATCTCCTTCTCTAATGAAAGTTACACTGAATCCAACAAGGTTGACGGCTGGTAAAGAAAAAGGAGAAAAAAGGAAAACACACAGCGGCGTCCTCCATCTCGCTCTTTCTCGCCGTGGGCAGGCCCTGTCCTTGGGTTTTCCACCATGAAAATATTCCACCAAAAGAACACAGGTGCCGTTTAATAAGAACATGCTTCAAAATGACTCTGGGTTTAATGGATGGGGGATGTGAGGTGAGCGGAGGAGCTAACCTGCAGCGATCTGCTAAAAAGATAAAAAAAAAAAAAAAAAAAAACCTCCGAAATCACTCAAAGCCGTCGCTGCACTCCCAAAAGGCTGCAGTCACATCGAGGGGTTCCGAGTAATGAGCTAGATTGAAATATTACTAAGAGGAAAAAGTGTGTGGGGGGGTGTTCTGTATATGATAACATATTAGCACAACATCATTGGAGTCTCTGACAGCCCGGCTGGTGCTGCAGAGCCCACCCTCAACTCCTACTTTGGGAGAAATGACTCCTTCCTGCGTGCTGGAAAGCAGAAATCACAGCAGCAGGATAAAAGAGAGGCAGCCTGAGATAAAGGCTGTTTGAAGTGGGGACGGTTGCTCTGGCACTTTCATGTCTTTTGATTCACTGTATCGACGGTGTAAATGTGTTGTTGAGAGCTTTTCCAGGAGTAAAAGCAGAGATAGCATGAGGGAAGAGCTCAGAGGAAGAGAGGAAAAAAAAAAACAGGCATCAAAATTGATTTTTCAATCATGCGTGCTGTTTCAAGAGGGCGTCACATGTTCTAATGACCTCATCCCTCTTGTAGTGATGTGAGTTATTTCACACCGGGCCATTTTAAACTAAGAGAAGGAAGGTGGTGGGTGGGTGGAGATTTTGTTGGTGCGGTGGGGGTCAGTGCTAAGTAGGGCTCAGAGCGGTGAGGGGTGGTAAAGAGGAGAGGCGGGGTGGGCTAGGGGAATGGTTAACAGGGTCATTTAGATCGGATGGGAGATCGATACGGAGAAGTAGAGAGGAGGTGCATCTCTGTCACTGTGATGTGTGGCTCCTCTCTGATTGTTCTGCAGATTACGGGTGGGTGTAGGTGGTAGGGGGTGATGGTGTGTGTGTGGGGGGGGTGCTGTCTGTGACAGCGCATGTGTGTGTGAGGGAGTGTGTGATGTCATGTCATTGTCCACCTGTGATTTAAAACACATTTGGAGTCTTTCTTGTCAGATTTTCTGCCTTCGCGGGGGAAATGAAAAGCAAACCAACTAGAATAACTTTTATACATTTTTTTGAACTAATAGACAATAAATGGAAAAATATTGTATCTAAGATTGTAAAAATATTGCTGTGAGTGACTGTGGGTTTTACGAAGCTGTGAAAACTTGTCAGAGTATTGACTAAATAACATGCTTTTTTGTTTGTTTGCATGCTCTCTTCTTCCTTCCAGACATCTTTAATGTTTTGCCCTTAAACAGAATTTTTGACAAAATATCAACAGAAAGAAATGCATAAATATTTAATGCGGTTCTAGGAAAGTTACAAATTACATTTATTCACATTTTTATGTTTAAGTAGGTTGTTGGATTTTTTTTGTTTTTGTATTTTTGAGGGAAACACTACTGTATAAAAAAAGTATTACTGGAAAATAACCTTTCTAAGTAAATTTCCTCTCCTTAAGGTCAGGATGTTTGGGTTTTCTGTTATTTTTATGAAATTGTGTTGAGTTTATTACGACAGAAAACATTTTTAAGTAGACCTTCCATAAGTGAAGGGAATTGTGTGAAGGACCTCATTTTGTAATGTTTTTTTTTTGTGAGAAGTGAGTGTTCCTCTCACTAAGAAAGCATCTCTATTTCATTCAGGTGATTACTTTGGATAATTTTAGAGCTCTGATAGTTCAGAGTTTGCTTTGAAAAGTGAAAAATGGTCATGTCACAATACAGTAGCGATGGCAAGATCGCACTCGCATCCTGGTATGTTCATAAACTTCAGTGGAATTTCAGGATCTAAACGTTGTTGCGAACTCTGATCAAACCGGGAAGGTCATGTGACTCTTTAGCTAAATTCACACTGCCCTCAGCAATGCCCTTTCAAGTGGCCACTCTCGATAAAACGTCTGTGTAAATGTACGTAAATGTGCGTTTTGGGCTTCTGCGTTCAAAACTCTCACGTTCACGAGTAGCTACGCCAGTTTCCACGACCATTCTATTCGCACAAAACACGTGGCCATTAAGTGGGTTAAAAGTTAAATCAGGATGAACTTTGACCAATCTGGGACTCGGATTTGGTAATGACATATGGATGGCGGCCCATTTAAAAATGTATCATGGATTAGAATACTGTTTTTATGTCTAAATCCAAATTGCTTCCGTACACCAACGCCTTCTCCCTATCCTTACATTTATCCCTCCAAGTGGAGAGATGAAAAACTAGGAAAAAAACTGAAAAACTAGTGTCCTCAAATTTGGACGTTACTACCGCTCGCTGATGTCATCAATTGTCACAGGTCATCTACATTAGCACACTGCTGCCAGCGCTTGAAACATACATAAAAGTATCAGTTTTAGAAATCTTAAAAGTCAAGCATGAAATCAATACGGAAATTGAAATATTAACTTCTGTGCTTCAGAGAACACCCATGTGAAGAAATGTGTTTCTGCTCCGCCCACAAGCTCGTCGCTGTTCACCCTACCTGACGAGTAATGGACAGCCCTAAAGTGCTACATCTCTTCCTTTAGAAAAAACTTCCGGACACCACTACAGCTTCAAATGCCCCTACAACTGGAGAAAAAGGGAGAAGCCAGAGGGGTACGGAAGGGATTCTTTCATACTTTGGAATAGAGCTGCAACAGAAGAAGCCTGGAGCAAGACTCACAAGATTTGCACCACTTTAACATTTCGCACCAGCACTCTTCTGTGGCGGACATGCTGTCGTAAAAAAGTAGCAAAAGAAGAAGCCCCTTCCTGCTTGTCCAGTGTGAACACCATGCGTGTTCAAGAACCCACGTTTAGCACGTTCTTTCACGCGTGTGTGAACCTTGCTTTTCATATCCCGTTGCATCACCAGCTGTTCCGAACCATTGCAGTTGTGTTCCTGCAAAATAGATGCATGAGTTAATGAAAGGGAACAATGTGGAAATCTTCATAATAGAGGATAGGTACCACTTTTGGGGGAAATGTGATACGTTTCTGAACAAATTCCCCAAGCCATGCTTCGTTCACACAATCCAAAATGTACACGTCAATTTCGCATCTGCTGCCTCTTTTTCAAAGTGTGTCAAATTTCATGCTCAATGCTCGTCTACAAATTTGTTCAGAAACTACTCGCTCCTGCCGCTTGTGGGAGAAGCTACCGTAAAAGGTTTTTAGCCTCATTGCTACATGGAAGCATTGCCTACATATCTCAATTATAATTTATGGAAAACACTGATGATGAGATCAAGATTATTTAATTTAAACAGCTCTACATCAGCATAGTACACGTCTTCATGTCTTTCATGATTCTTGAGATCATTCAGCCTTTGTTTTGAACAGTGATCTACCTCAGAGGTGCGTCTGAATGACGGCGTTTTCAGAGGTTCTTCCGTCTCTCTGTAACCCAGACTTGCTATCCCGGAGAATTAGTCCGAGAAAAAAAAAAAAAAAAAAAAAGTATAATAATAATAAATAATTATGTCTTGATGCAAATAAGTTTAAGAGGAGAACAGTCATATTTGTCTTCATGTTTGTTTTGGATGGCGATTCTTGTTCTGCGTTGCTCACAACAGCAAATACTAAAACACTCACCTACAGTGCCCTCTAGTGGTTGTTAGAAAGTAACAACAGCTAAAGGGTTGTTACTGGGATGATAACGAATACATGAGCAAAATTAATTTTTTTTAATCACTTGTAATTCTCTCCTGAGTAAAAGTCACACTCCTGGCCAAACTTTGCCAAAAAAAAAAAAGCGCAACTTATACTCTGACTAATACAGTTAGCACTTGATTTTGCTATGCTTTCTACTACAGGTTCAGACCGCATTTTCTATGAAATTAAAAAACAAAATATGATGCCTTACAGGCCCCTTCAGGAACACTCTGTGCTCTCAAGGCTTAACAGAGGTCAGAGGTCAAGGTAAGCAGCAGAGGAGCTCATAAGAACTCGGCTTCTTGATCAAAGGGTCGTCTGATGGCAGGAAGTTTGCAGAGCCAGCTGAAGGATGGACTCGCTCACGAAACCCAAAAAGAAAACGCACTGATTGAAATACAGTCGTTGATTCAATCAGTTTACATGGTAGTAAAGAAAAATACATCAATAATGTACTCGTAATGTAGGAAAGTATTACCATACAGCAGCTCTAGGTTCATCAAAAGAGTGAATTTCTCTGATCTGCTTAAAAGCAGTTGGAGAAAATAGTGAGAGAACACTCAAATGTACCACAATACGGCGTAAACGTAGGACGACATCCGGTTTCCAGCTTTGTCTCCAACCTGTGAAGTTTCAGGGCTGTTTTGAGCTTAGTTTTCATTCGTTTTCTACAGAACCGGTCTTTACTGTGTTTAAATGTTATGAGCTGCACAGTTCCTGGACGTCCTTTCTCTGTGAAACTTGCATGTTCTCCCTGAGCATCCTCTGCATTATCTTCAGGCACTCCAGATTTCCAGCTCCTCCCACAGTGCAGTCAATGATGGTAGCCTGTTTAGGGTGAACCCCGCCTGTGCTCTGTGAAATTTGGGTTGAGCTCCATCAGGGGCAGAAAAAAGAGGGAAAGACTGATAGTCGGATGTTAGAGTAAGAAAACAGAGTAAAAACAGATGAAACTTGTCAAAAACAAAACCGTATGCTTCATCAATCGCAAACGTTTATAATAAATGTATCAGGTAGTTTTAAAATTCTTCTAACTTTTCTCTATGGACTTTCATTACTGGAGGAAACTAAATTGTGTCTTTGTGTCTCCACCTGGTTGCGTGAAGCGGTGAGGTATTTTTTCCTACGTAGTAGAGCTCTCGCAGATCCAAATTCTCACGTTGACTTTCATGTCAGGGCTGCACAGTGGAATAGTGGTAAGCACTCTCACCACACATTAGAAGGGTCACGTTCAAATCCTGGCTTTGTAGAGTTTACATGTTCTCCTCATGAATGTGTGGGTTTTCAAAAATAGGTTCATTGATGATAGGTGTGAATGTGGTTGCGTGTCTCTACCACAGTCTGGCGAGCGTTCTCGGATGTACCCCACCTTTGTCCTGGGTTGATGCCAACTGGTTGGATTGACGTTCCTTTGAATGAAAGACTCAAAGTTCCTCAGTACATTCGGGTGGCAATGCTAAAGAAAATGGAGCGCTCCATTCTCAGTCTGTCCAGGCAGGAATAATGGTGTGTACATGTTTTTTTAGATTTAGGGGAACCTCATAGGATAAAATTGAAAATGGGCACTTACTCCCTCTTTGGGTTTAAAAATGAGGCAGTCATACTTCAGCACAGTTTACTACAGATCACTAGGACAGCGGCCTATTTATTTTTAATTTTTTTCTTTTGACTAAAAACAGCATAATCACAACTGAAAGACCACTGGGAAGGCTTTCATAACCGATCAAACGATGATCGGTGTGAGACTTTAAAGATACAATTTTGAGGCTTTTGGTGAGGACTGAGATAATGCGGTTTCCAACGGATGTGACTTGATCTTCCCAAATAAACATTGATTTTGACAACAGCATCTGGTGACGCGGATAAAGCTGAGTGGTTTACTTTTGAAAAGCTCTACCAGTTTCTTTCAAGACAAAAGGCAATCTCTATTTATGTTGGTAAATGGCTGACATATCAAGACATTTGTTTGTGGTAAATTATAAAAGACTGACAGACATGATGGAGTTGACAGGAAGTTAGTGACAGCTGTGATTGACACATTTTCCCACGCGTGTACAAAGTCTGGAAGTCTGTATTTGATCAGACCCGATAAGTCAGCATGCCGACATGTCAGCCGAGTTCTTCAGAACCTCCTGGAGAAGCATGATGAAATATGACAATCTCATTTTAGAACTGACACGAGGTCGAGCAGTGTTAAGCGCAGAGCTCTTGAAAACACCTGGTTTGATAGCCGCCTGCCAAATTTCCAGACTGACGCGCGCATGATACCTTTAGATGGACTGCATGACGTGCTGACAGCGTTCTGCAGCCTGCGCCCACTGGGTTTAAATGGAAGCACGTGTGCAAGTGTGTGCAGGTGGAGAAAGGATCTCCATGTCACTCTTTTCTCAGGACTTTCAGAAAGGCTTTAGCTAATTGCACTGCAATTAAGTCACAGTCCATGCAGTTTCTAAGGGTGTTTTGAAAAGTACCATATGAAGTGTTGTGATGGGTGTCTGCTTGTCTGAGGTCAAAGGGACACTTCAAAGTGAAGTGCAAAAGCAGAGACGTGAGGAAAAACTTAGCTGCTTAACGGATTTCGTCCTGATTTCTGGACTAATTTAGAATTTCCAGTCTTTTTTTTGTAAAAATTCAGACCACTGGAAAACAACTTGGGTGTCAAACTGAACCTTTAAAGACAAATAGCTGCATTTACTGTTCTGCGTGCCATTTTTTTCCCCCACCCGGCAGTTTTATTTGAGCTAATTTAATTTATTTCTCAAGGGCGGGAAAACTAGCTGCCTCTTCAAACTTTCAGACTATGTAATTTGGTGTAAAACAGTAGCACTTTAGGCATTCTCCACCAGCGAAATTAAATGGGACCCTGCGGGGCTGTGTTGTAGGGTATTAAGTAATGTTTATTGATGTTTATTCTCCGAGGGAGCCGGCTGGAAAAAAAATCACTCTTCAGCTTTGATTAATTCCCCGCCTTGCTCCACGTTAAAGATGAAGCTGAGGCAAAAATCGCTCTTTAGCCATGACTGAAAGAGACAACAAGTTGAGCATCTTTCAGTCCTTAAAAAAAGATTGTTATGTTGGAAATGTGTTTATTTGTACACATTTTTTGACTAAAATGATGTCTGGAAGCCTTTGGAGCAAATTTTTCTCTGTGAATTTGACCATTTGATGTCTTATTTTTACTATTTTCTTGTGCTGTCAATAAAGTAACAGGCTTCAAATCATAGTTATTTATATGTAGCTGCTGTTAAACCAGATTTTTTTTAGATTTTGAGGGGGAAAATTACATCATTCAGTGTTGTGTTGAGTTAATTAAACCCATGGGAAAAAAAGAAAGGCAATTAAACACAATTTTAAAGCTTTGCTGGAAAATAAAACACCTTCTGCCTGGCTGTTCAGTTCCTCCAGCTTCAGAGGAATATTTGAAGTGGAGCCTCGGTTTGTTCCCTCTTTAAATCACCTTTTTCCTAAGTGTTGCTGTGTGTTTCTGCTTGGCTGGCTGCAGGACTGACACCTCTCCCCAGATCCAAGCATGTTCAGTCGCCATCTTGCTTGCCCCTTGTGCCAGCCTGTCAGCTTGCCTAACCCATCACTCTCTCGCAGCACAACAAGTCCCCACCCGTCACACACGTGCTCAGAAGGTAACTTCCCCTCACTCAGTGATAACGTAAAACGAAAACAGTGACAGCGTTGCTATGACGACTTCAGACTTTTTTTTTTTTTTTTTTTACTGCTCTTTTACTCAGATATGCAATCAAAGGAACCACTGAACTTGTTCCTAACAGGGATGCACCAGCCGAGGGCCACTGGTGTGTCAAACACTCAGTTGGCGTGCAGCCTTTTTAAATGTACCTATACAACTTCACACTCCTCACGTGCTGTTTGCTGTAAAAAGGCTTATTGATGTAAGCTGAAGGAGATGAGAGGCGGCGCTTTACTCTGAATTTGGAGAAGCTAAGAGGTGCTGTTAGGCACCATGTGAAGCAGAATCAAAGCCTGAGAGCTGATTTCAAATCGCTGTGAAGAACAGCATTGAGTGGCTTTTTTTAAACAGTGTTCCAGTGTGATTCTTTGCTGCTGCAGCCCCTGACAGGATTGACCTGATTCATTTGTTAGTTTATTGGATTCTTCCAAAAAGACCAACTCCACATCTGTTGCTGAAGATACGAGGGCATTTTGATCACAACTGCAGGTTGGCCATCTAAGATTTTGGTCACAAAAGCTGAAAGCTAATTGATAAAGACCCACTTCAATGAACATGGTGTTTTTAACATGCTTTGTGGCATTGTGAGGGACATAAATTAAGAAAATTAAGCTTAACATTGCATTTATGAGTATTTTTTTATTTAAATCCTAGTGAATCAGGAGCAAAGATTTGAAAAAGATCACATTTGTGACGTAGAAAACATGCAGAGCACGCCACAAGCTTTCTGCTCTGCTCCATTCTGTTCCTTCCACTTGATTGTGCTTTTTGCATACAGTGTTTACACTGGACTGTTGCTATCCGGTCCTAGTGCATGTGCTCACAGTTGGAAGAGGCGAGTCAAAGTGATGTAAACCGTGTGAATCTTGCTCCAGTTTTTTTTTTTTTTTTCACAGCTCTATTTTGACATATGAATTCCAGCCAGGCACAACCCGGCATTATTAATTTCTCCTCCATGATTAATTTTCAAATGGTTGGTATTTCCATTTTTTTGAAAAGGGGCACCATCCATGCCACTGCCTAAATTGAGTTCCTGATTGGTCAAAGTTCAACTGCTACACTGTGTAGGTGTCTGGTGCTTCGCCTTTGGGCCTTGACTTTGTTTGATCTTGGTCTGGGGTACGTTTCATCATCCATCACAGTTCACCTGTGCACAAATGTATGCGATGGACTGAAATGCTTCACGTGTGTGTGTGCAAAAGTGCAATATGTGCATGCAAGCTGTCGCTGTATTGTAAACGTGTTGACATATTTGTGCATTAAAAAGCTTGGAGGTATGTTTGTAACATCTGAGCGTGTGTCTGGACAGGCCCCATCCTTTTTGAATAACATCTACACCTGACACTAATAATGATAAACTTCCAGCAATTTGTGGCTTTGTGTTTTTACCCCTCCCCCCTACTTCTTTTTTTTCTCGTCTTTCGTCTGTAACAACATCCCAATGTCTCCTTTTTTCTTTTTTTTTCTGTCCATTCCTACTAGAAATCTAAACAGACATAATCAATATCAATAAACTTTAGTTTCAAATACGAAAGGGGTTTATACACATAGACACCTCGTGTGTCAGGAGACTCTTAATCACCAATTCTAACAGTAAAATCTGTCCAACACAAGAGGGCTTCAACTCTGATCTGTTTGCTAAGCTGTTGGACAAGACAAGTTAAAAAAAGGTAAACTGGCTCAACTTTAATCAGGCATTAGACTGCTGCGCGTTTTATACATAGGGCCAGAATCTGATGAAAGCAACCTGGAACTCCTGGCCAAAGTAACAAGAGGACTATATAAACTAAAGGATTGGTTTGATAAAAAAAGTTGTCTCTGAATTTGATAAAACTAAAATAATGTGTTTTTGGCAACAATAATGTTAAAGAGAAAACTATGATACAAATAGCAGGAGTGACATCAGAAACAGTGAATCTTTATAAAATCCTGGGAGTAACAATAAATGACAAGTTTTCCTGGAAACAGCATATTAGCTCTGCACAGGCAAAAATATCAAAGCATTTCAGTTATGGCTAAAGTGGAAGACATTCTAAACCACATTCTAAACCAAAGAGCACGCTACATTCTGTATGATTCTCTTGTGTCACCATACTTAACCTATTGTTTAGAAATATGGAGAAGCACATGCAAAACATCTTTAAAACTGTTGTGCTTTTTACAAAAAAAGAGCAATAAGAATATAGCACAATGTCAATTATTGACATTTAACAGTTATCGATTGTTTATATGAATGTACATGAGGGAAATATTTTTTTTTTTACATGTACGTGTTTGTGTGTAGCTTTTTGATTATGTTGGTGGATGTTTGATGATAACTAAAGGTATTTCATGCCTGTGTTTGATGTAGATTATACTGTAAAAACTTAAGGTAGAAGGCTAGGATTAAAAAAGTTTAAACTTCTTCCCACTCCGTTTCGTACAGTATATTAATGTCATTTTTTATCATTTATTTGAAATTCTCATTTGTTATTTTATATTGTTGTTTTCTTTTTTATTGCTCTCTATCTATCTATCTCTCTATCTATTGTTTAAAATTAAAATAAATAAATTAAAATAAAAATGAAATAGGAAACGTGAAGCACACATATCCTTTAGGAATTTTCTTGTTTCTTTTTTTTTCTTTTTTTGAAATCTTGTCTCTTTTTTTTTTTTTGCCTATAAGCAAATGTCCGAATTAAAGATTATCATATCATATCTCATAAATAGACTTTTCGTTGGAAGTGGTCGCTCCAATGTGTGTTTCAGAGCCCGTTGTGATCGTAGCCTAACAGTAGCAACTCTTTTTAATCACTCCTGCCTCTCTGCAGAAACTATGTCCTAGTAAGGATTTTGGATTTTGGCTAAAAACGGCATCATCATTATTAAAAGACTACCGAAGGGCTTTTACAATAAATCAAAAGATGCCTTTAAATTTCAGATAATAAAAAACATACATGTGGGGTTATTTTAATGCGCTGATCTTTTTCAGTCTGTAGCTTCGTTCGTTTTTTATAATCTTTTTGGTGAATTGGATCCTAAGGAGTATATTGGAGTCTTGTTTATTCTAACACTCAACGATGTGTTTTTCACTTCTTGGTAAGTAGATAAAATGTCCTCCACTTGCATATTCTGTTATGAGCCGCCGGCTCTTCTGAACCAGAATGCCGGATGATTTAAGAGACAGCTGTGGTCACGAGAGGCCAGATCTGCTAATGACCTCCTGTCACATTCATTAGGGAGCCTTGCAGTGTCTGCATGGCTTCAGTAGCTGTCAGACGGTTTACAGCCTGTCGCCAACATCTGACAGCTACTTACACCTACGCTGGTGCTCACAGGTCCTCATGCTCTTGGGTCTACTATTTTCCCTTTATCTTCTTCCTGCCATCAGAAGTCACATTCCTTTTCCTTTTACCCTCCAGTTTGAACCAAATGCTGATTTTCTGTCCATTGCCCAAGCTGCAACAGTCTGGTAAATATCCTCCACTGCACCACATGCAGAAGGAAGCAATGAAAACTGCAGTAAAAGTCACAACACGACACCCACAACGAGTCCAGCTGCACTACATCAAGCATAAAGAAAATCTCTGCTGCAAACTGATACAGGAAGAGAAGCGTGCCAGCTGATGGATTATTTCTCGCAGGAGGGAGTTGCATCAGTCCTTCCACTTTTGACTGAAGCTGAGCCTCACTCTGCCCCCCACCCCACCCCACCCTCAGCACACTGCATTGTGGGGCATCCTGTTGGTTTATCTTCCTGTGTCTCATGTCTGGAGTTGTCTGAGCATCAGCTCTGTCCACGTTCGGTTCTGCTCTTTCTCTCTCTGCCCTGAAAGAATGACGGGTCTGTGAAAGGCCTGGCTGTCACGATCCTTCAATAGCAGCCGGCTAATTGCTGACCCTAACAGGCCCAATTAGCGCTTACAAGCTCTGCGCAGGGGCCCATGGGAGCTGTCTGCACAGACACGGGGACGAGTCGAAGCCACCGCTGCAGCGTCTGAAGCACAAAGAGCGGCCAGTGTTGCCATGCGGCTACTTCTCTTTCTGTGGGCTTCTCTTGGCTTTATTACCCCGATGACTCTCTCTCCATCTCTTTCCATCTTTCACCCATCCTTTAGTCTCTAGCCTGCCCAGCTGGGCTCTTTGCTGAGGCCCCAAGAGCCCTCCTCAGAGAGATCCCTTGAAGTGCAGGGAATCAGAGGCAGACGAGCGCTCGGGGAAGGCTGGCTGAGAGAGAAAAAGGGGCTTGAGTGCCGAAGCCGGTATCAAGACAGCAACAAGCGTGTAATCAGCCCTCTTTTAAAGTGGCTTCTCAAAGAGCACAAGAGCTAATGCGCACAACTTAGTCTGATATTTTCGATAAAGCCCCACATTTAGTAACTGGCAAATGCAACAAGCCGGCTGTTCCCGTTTGAGTGTGAAATGTGATAAAGACATACATCTCCACACTGATAAGGGAAATGCGAGGAGGAGCTGGAGAGCTTGGCACACAAAAGAGGTCTGTCAAGGCACCGAGAGCTCTGCGATTTTACAAGCCATAATTCTCCCGCAAAAAAAAGAAAGACAGGAAAAGAAGCTGCGGAGTGAGAGGACGCTGGACTGGCCGCTCATCTGTTTTGTTATCTTTATTATTTGGAGAGCATTAAAAGAGGCCGGGGACGGCAGCTCAGGAGAGGCGTTCAGGAGCAGGGGGGAGAACTCCTATGTGCCGGGATACTAATTACAGTGTCCACTAATAGCGCCTCAAGTAAACCAGGCCAATGCATCTTGCTTGATGAGAGCATGCATCAACCAGCTTAATTGAGAGTAAAATGAGGCAGGCGTGCCACAGGACCTATTAATCAACATTGATGAATGAAAGTGTAATTAGATGTGGAAATACGAAAAAAAGAGTAAAGGAAAAGCAATCGCTTAACTTAAAGTTAAGGTTACAGTTGTTATAAAGCAGTACAGTGCACGTGGGCTCCAATGGGCCACTCACCGCCCGCCGTTTTTCTTTTTTTTTTTAAATGATGAAAATGAATGTAGTGTGTTTGCTGAGGCATCATATTTGGTGACGTAGACACCGTGGCTCCCTGTGCAGGTGCGACGAACGTCTCCGCACCTGCTGCAGAACACACACTCCAGTCCAATTCATTTACTCAAAGGCGCTCCTTCAAATGCACTTCTCTACACATTAGTCTCTGCTTTCCCCCTCAGCCAAAAAGATCATTATTTACACATTCTTTTCTTTGTTTTTTTTCCAGAGTGGAGCCGAACCCTCTCTGGAAAAGTCTGAACAACAGGATTGGGATCGGCCTTCATTTGGAAAGGAATCGTGCAGATTACCTCATTATGACATGGTTCTTAATGGGCACTGACTAAAAGTTCCTCTAAGAACAGCACAGATGATGACAATGTTATTAAAAATGTACTGACGTGGCCTAACGTCCTGCTGGGTTAGAAGTCAACGATTTCAAACGTGATCTTAAAACAGCCTGTCTATAACACAAAAATCACCCTTAAGTTTGTGCTGCAACAGCTGCTTATTTTTGGGGTCATAAGAGCTAGAAAATCTCTTAGCATGAAGAAAAACACACACAAAACTAAAAAAAACCTAAAAAAAACAATAGAGTCAAATAGGGTAATTGACTGCCCCTCTGTAATACAGGATGTGCCTGTGCCTCCTCATTGCTTCATTTTTTTT